>JAOPSE010000025.1:37651648-40051648 GCA_029449295.1 Zea luxurians | reverse complement strand
TATCAGTCGTGCTCACGGTCTAGAGCAACTCAGGACTCTCGCATGATTAATTTATGAAACTAAACTTAATTTGTCATATGCATTGCATTGTGGGTGTTATTATTAATTATGATCTCTTATTTAATTGGATGGTATCTATTTATACTTAGTAACTGCTAATGAAACTTTGACCAACTTTAAAAGCAATGCTGAGCTTTAACCATCTTCTTTGGTAAGCTTTACACTTCACATGTGCCCCACTGTAAGTGAGCCCATGCATATTATTCCCCACAACTTGTTGAGCGATGAACGTATGTGAGCACACCCTTGATGTACTCACATCCCCCAGGTCAAGGACAGGTACTACAAGATTGTGGAACATGAAGGATGTCGTGATGAGTTCGTGAGAGGACTAAGCCGTCGTCTCCTAGTCAACTATGGTTGCTGGATTGTTGTCTTCGTATGATGTATTTATTTATCTATTTTGTATAGAACTCCATTATATATTAAAGATATGACATTCGTTTCTATACCATGAGTCATCATATGTGTGAGACTTGATCCCAGCACACATTTGATTCACACCCGGGTTTGGCCCTTAAACCCGGGTGTGACAGAAGTGATATCAAAGGAGTGTTGACTATCGGACGTAACCTAGATAGAACTAGACAAAACCCTTTTCTACTTACCTTTGCTACTCTGATTCTTTCTAAACTTTCCCCAATCTTCACTCATCTATTGTGTCACACCCGGATTTAAGGGGTAAAGCCGGGTGCATTTCATATGTGCGCCAAAGAAGAACATCACATATAATGACAAAGTGTATAGAGATAAATGTCACAAATATTATTACATAGCGGAAGTATCTTACAAAAATAAATGATAACAATAAGGCAAACTAAATATTATTCCTTGGCGCCATAAAGCTGACTAGGAGACATCACCTAGATTAGCTCATACTCCTCATTGTAGGCCTCCTCCTGGACCACTTGTTCTTCTCCTGTGGGGGGTTATATATCGTAAGGGTGAGCTCACAAAAGATCATAGCTCAACAAGTTGTGGGGAATAATGTGCATGAACTCATCAAAGGTGGGAGCTCATGTAATGTGTAAGGCTGATCAACAAATAAGGGTTAAAGCTGAGCATTGCTTTTAATAAGTTAGTCAAACTTTATTAGTAGTTACTAAATGTAAGTAGATACCAAACCAGAATAATAATAGATCAAAATTAATAATAAAACCACAATGCGATGCAAATGATAAATTGAATTTACTTTCATAAATTAATCATGTGAGTCTTGAGCTGCTCATGACCGCGAGCACGGCTAATATACAAGTTTTATACTCTACAGAGGTTGTACCCTTTACCCACAAGTCATGTTACCCATCTACCAAGGGGTCATGAATCCCATACACCTCTACCAAGGAAGCGAGGTAGGGTAACACTACGAGGCCTTTACAAAGTTCCACTAGCTTCAGAAAACCCGCTACAGTTCTAGGAAGTGTAATGCAGGAATCCCCCGTCTGAAAAGCCATCGTAGGAAAATCAACCCGAGAACCTCCCTACACTGACAACTCCCCTACTGCCCTTGCCCCTTTCGGGTAAGGTAGACCTCCACTAGCTTTTCTAATTAGTCAGCCAAGGGCATCCCATTCCATCCTTGTGGTGGCATGTGTTTCTCAAGTTAAGCTCCATGTTCCCATTAACATAATAGTCTTATCACTAATAGAATAGAATAACAATAATAAAGCATGACCATGTGTAATAATTATCTTAACACCCAAAACCACATCTAGAAATAGCAAAGACTACCGAAAAGTTCAGGGGTAAACAAGGTGTAAAGATGACCAAACTAGGGTGGCCTATTGGGTCCCATCAAAATTAAGCCTAAGCATGCCAAAATGATTATACAGAACATTATTGGGTAAGTAAAAGTGGTCAAGGGCACAACTTGCCTTCAACGAGCTCCTGCTCAGTAGTTTCCACCTACTGAGCCTCTAGGTCCTCAGTCACTTGCTAGTCTACTCGCAACAATACAAGCAAATATGGTACAGGAGAAATTAACATCACACCAAACATGAGAATATACTGCATAATAATATTCTATGCACCTTAATGAGATCGTAGGTTCGAGAATCACCATATTCAGAGATACGGTTATCGAGTTATGATTTTCCGTAGTTACTAAGTGTTTGGTATAGACTAAGTTAAGTGGATAATTTTAATCTATGTTTCATGACTAAACAAAGTTACCAGGTGATAAACAATATTAATACAAAATTAATGCAACTGGAATGGATCAAAAAGGAATTAAAATGGATTTTCTATGAATTAAACAAGTTTCTGGAATTATTTTAATACTAAAAATCATTTTGTATATTAATTTATCTGATTTATTAGGTGTCTGGACTGCACATAATATTTTTGAGAAGGTTAGGGCTTATTCTATAAAATTCCAGGGCCTTCCTGTAAGTTCCTAACACGTAATGTGGACGGCGGGTTGATTCTGTAACTTCCCAGGGACTCTTACGCAAAGTTACCTAATCGAAACGGTATCGACAGTTCTCCGTCGTCCGATCCACTGTGAAGGGCCCAGATTAAAAGTTTAATGCTCTGATTCGATACGTAGTGCAAAGCCTTGGATCTAGATCCAACGGCCCAAAATGCCCTCAACTCCCAGACCTAACCAGATCCGCTAGATCCCAGACCGATGGCTTCTATTTAATGTAGCGAAGGGGTATCTTAGGATCTAATCAGGGCCATCCAAAAGGCAATCAATGGCCCACTGCTCACCCCCCCCATGACACCGACGGCACCAAGACATCGGTGCCCTGCCCCGCCGCAGCGCCAGGCCGGAGTTCGCCATCAATGCGCACCAGGGCACCAAAACATTATCCGAATTACCCTATGCGTAGCCCTATCGACTACGAACCCGATAACGACCCTTCCTCCACCGGATTCCAAGCACAGAGCACCGACCGCAGCACCTGGCGGCATCACGGTGGCGCCCAAGACCAGCAATCACCACGCTACTTCCTAGCACCCCAATCCTTACGCGTCCGAGCGAGAGTCCTAAAATGTGCTCTCCCTTTCGAAGCTTGGCATGCGCTACAAACCCTGTCTTTCTTAAAATGAACATTTGTTAGTCCTAAAATGTGCTCTCCCTTTCGAAGCTTGTGAAGATTCTTCATCCCAACATGGGCAAGTCAGCGATGCCAGAGCCAACCCATGTTAGTCTTAGCAATTAAGCAAGTGTCTAGTTGAGCTTGGTTATCATTAAAATCAACTAAATATAGCTGACCATCTAACACTCCCTTAAATGCTATTGAATCGTCACTTCTTCTAAAGACAGCAACACCTATATCGGTAAAGAGACAGTTGTAGCCCATTTTACGTAATTGAGAAACAGAAAGCAAATTGTAGTCTAATGAATCTACAAGAAAAACATTAGAAATTGAATGGTCAGGAGATATAGAAATTTTACCCAAACCTTTTGACCAAACCTTGATTTCCATCCCCAAATGTGATAGCTCTTTGGGGATCTTCATTTTTCTCATATGAGGAGAACATCATTTTCTCCCATGTCATGTGGTTTGTGCACCCGCTATCGATTATCCAACTTGATCCACTGGATGCATAAACCTACAAAACAAATTTAGGCATTGTTCTTAGGTACCCAAATGGTCTTGGGTCCTTTGACATTAGAAACAAGCACCTTGGGTACCCAAACACAAGTCTTTGGACTCTTGTGTTTGCCCCCAACATATTTGGCAACTACTTTGCCTGATTTGGTAGTTAAAACATAAGAAGCATCAAAACTCTTAAATGAAATATTATGCTCATTTGATGTAGTAGGAATTTTCTTTTTAGGCATTTTAACATGAGTGGAATCCCTAGAACTAAAGCCTCATTTTTATACATAAATGCATGATGAGAGATAGAATGAGGTTTCCTAGCATGAATTTTCCTAATCTTATGCTCAGGATAGTTTGTAGGATATAAAATATAGCCCTCTCTATCATGAACCATGGGAGCCTTGCCCTTTACAAAATTAGACGATTTCTTAGGGGCATTAAGCTTGACATTGCTTTGGTTCCCTAGTTAGAACCCAATCCCATCCTTAATGCCAGGGCGTCTCCCATTATAGAGCATGCTTCTAGCGAATTTAAACTTTTCATTTTCAAGTTCCTGCTCAGCAATTTTAGCAGTTATTTTAGCTATGTGATCATTTTGTTGTTTAATTATGGCAAGTTGATCATCAATAGCTTCAACATTAATATCTCTACATCTAGTGCAAATGGAAACATGCTCGACAGTAGATGTAGATGGTTTGCAAACATTTAATTCTTCTATCTTAGCATTTAATCTAGCATTCTCATCTCTAAGATAGGAAATTGATTCATTGCAAACATTCAATTTTTCAATCTTAGAAACTAAATTACCATTCTCAATTCTAAGACAAGAAATTGAATCATTGCACATGCTAAGCTCCTTGACAAGTTTTCACATTTTTCTACTTCTAGAGCATAAGCATTTTTTCAACTTAACAATTTTTTTGTTCTCCTTAACGAGCAAGTCCTCTTGGCATTCCAAGAGGTCATCCTTCTCGTTAACGGTCTCTATTAATTCATTTAATTTTTTCTTTGATCTATGTTAAGGTTGGCAAAGAGAGAAATTAAATCATCTTCATTGTCGCTAGAACTACCCTCATCACTAGATGTAGTATATTTGGGGGTGGCTCTAGACTGTACCTTCTTCTTTTTGCCGTCCTTAGCCATAAGACACTTGTGGCCGACGTTGGGGAAGAGGAGGCCCTTTTTGACGGTGATGTTGGCGGCGTCCTTGTTAGAGGAGGAGTCGGTGGAGCTCTCGTTGGAGTCCCATTCCCGCCCCATGTGCACCTCGCCGCCCTTCTTCTTATAGTATCTCTTCTTCTCCTTCTTCTTCCCCTTCTTGTCATCGTCCCTACCACTTTCACTAGAATATGGACATTTAGCAATAAAGTGACCGGACTTACCACACCGGTAACACACCCTTTTTGAGCGGGGCTTGTAGTCCTTCCCCCTTCTTTGCTTGAGGATTTGGCGAAAGCTCTTGATGATGAGCGTCATTTCCTCGTTGTCGAGCTTGGAGCCGTTGATTGGAAGCCTACTTGGTGTAGACTCCTTCTTTTCTTCCGTTGCTTTGAATGCGACGGGTTGCACCTCGGGTGTAGAGGTGGCGCCTTGCTCCAAGTGGACAATGTGTTTGGAGTCTTTGATCATAAGTTCAAAGCTCACAAACTTGCCAATGACCTCCTTGAGAGACATCTGATTATATATAGGATCACCGCGTATTAATTGAACTTGAGTAGGATTACGAAATACGAGGGATCTAAGAATAACCTTGACCATTTCATGGTCATCCCATTTTGTGCTCCCGAGGTTGCGCACTTGGTTCACCATGGTCTTGAGCCGATTGTACATCGCTTGCGGCTCTTCTCCTTTGTTGAGGACGAATCGACCGAGCTCGCCCTCGCTCGTCTCCCGCTTGGTGATCTTTGTCACCTCGTCCCCTTCGTGCGCGGTTTTGAAGACGTCCCAAATTTCTTTGGTGATCTTTAACCCTTGCACCTTATTATACTCCTCTCGACACAAGGAGGCGAGGAGTATAGAGGTGACTTGGGAGTTAAAGTGCCTAATTTGGGCGACCTCGTCCGAGTCATAATCCTTGTCTCCCACCTGTGGTACCGGTGCTCCAAACTCAACAATATCACATATGCTTTCGTGGAGTGAGGTTAGATGGTGCCTCATTTTATCACTCCACATGTAATAATCTTCACCATCAAAATATGGTGGTTTGCCTATGGGTACCGAAAGTAGAGGAGCATGTTTAGGAATGCGGGGACAAGGAAGTGGCATCTTACTATACTTCTTGCGCTCGTGGCGCGTCGAAGTTGTAGACTCGGTGCCGGACGTGGAGGGTGATGAAGAGTCGGTCTCGTAGTAGACCACCTTCTTCATTTTCTTCTTCTTCTTATCACCCCTCTTAGGTGACTTGATGGAGGAAGAGGATTCCTCCTTTAACTTGTTGCTGGACTCCCTTGATAGAGTCCTCCCCGAGCCCACGGGCCTGACGTTGGTCACGATCTCCCTCTTGGCGTGATCTCTAGACATCACTTCGAGTTGGTTAGAATCTTAATGAAGCACTGGCTCTGATATCAATTGAAAGTCACCTAGAGGGGGGTGAATAGGCAAGACCTGAAATATTATAAACTTTAAACACACACTAAGGCCAGGTATTAGAGTTAGAATTAAGTTTAAGTAGAAAGATTGTTTCTATCGGGGACCATTATTAGGGGTACCCCCAGTGCTCCTTAATCCGGCTGGAAAACATCTTCAGAACAAACCATAAACGATCGATAAATCGTGGGCTTCGTCTACCAAGGGACGTGACCTCATCCAAGCCCAGCCTCGGGCCAGGACAGTAGTCCTGGACGAATTCACGCCTCGCCTGAGGGTCCCCTCAGTCAGCAGACACACCCTCGGCTCACCCGAAGTCTAGCGCAGGCAAGCTTTGTCGTACAGCGACCTCGTTCGAATCGCCTTACCAACCGACCGTATCGCATGCACATTTAATGCGGGGATCACGTGACACCTTATCCTGACACGCGTGCCTCAGTCGGCAGGGTCGAAGTGACCGCAGTCACTTCGCCCCCTTTACTGACCGTTCTGACAAGAAAACAGCGTTGTTCACCCCGCTCCGGCAACTGTGCCAGCCACCAGGGAAAGGCTGACAACAGCAAGTCACGACTTCCCTCGAGTTCGGCCTCGGGCGCAACAGGGAGCTCTGCCTCACCCGACCCTAGGCCTCGGCCTCAGCTTCGGCCTCAGGAGAAGGTCTCTGCCTCGATCGACCCTGACCTCGGCCTCAGGGGAAGGTCTCCGCCTCGCCCGACCCCAGGCCTCGGCCTCAGCCTCGGCCTCGGGAGAAGGACTCTGCCTCGCTCGACCTCAGCCTCGGCCTCGGAGGAGTCGTCGCCTCGCCCGACCTCGTCCTCATATCAGCTATGCTACTGGGGATCCATCATTACCCTACCCTTAGCTAGCTACCTCAGGCTACGAAGGAACAAGACCGGTGTCCCATCTAAGTTACTCCGGTAACAGGTAATGATGGTTCCCCGCATGCGCCCATGACGTCAGCTACTCTCAACCCCCTACGGAAGCAAGGAAACGTCAGCAGGATCCATGCTGCACCATCAGCTATGCTTCTACAGGGCTCAAGGCACTTCTCCGACAGCCACGTTATTACCTCTACAGGGCTCAAGGCACTCCTTCGACGGCCACGTCGGTACATCTACAGGGCTCAAGGCGCTCCCCCGATGGCCACGTTATTATCTGTACAGAGCTCAAAGCACTTCCCTGCCAGCCACGTTAGCTCCAAGCTACACCCCCATTATACAGCTGGGCATCTCCTTGTGTCTATAAAAGGGGGTATCCAGGGCCCCACGGAGGAGGAAAAAAAGAGGAGGAACGCGGGAGAGAGAAAGGGACGAACGTGCAACATACGAGCACACGGACGCACGACGTGGACGAGCGGAGGCAGGTAGAGTAGGAGAGACGCGGTGGAGGCAGCCCCAGAAGGCTGGCCTCAAGGCCGAACCCTCTCCTTCTCTCTCTCTCTCTCTCTCTCTCTCTCTCTCTCTCGTTCTCGCTCTCCCGCAACGCTTGTAACCCCTACTACAAGCGCCCCCTGGTGCAGGATAATATAAGCCTCATCCCATCGCTTGTGTTCCATCTTGCATCAACCCATCTGGACAGGGGCACGCGGCACTAAAATTCACTAGTCGGTCCAGCTGAGGGCCCCCTGGGTCCGAAACACCGACTGTCGGGGACCATAATTAGGGGTACCTCCAAGACTCCTAATCTCAGCTGGTAACCCCCATCAGCACAAAGCTGCAAAGGCCTGATGGGTGCGATTAAGGTCAAGGCTCAGTCCACTCAAGGGACACGATCTCGCCTCGCCCGAGCCCAGCCTCGGGCAAAGGCAGCCGACCCCGGAGGATTCACGTCTCGCCCGAGGGTCCCCTCAAGCAACGGGCACACCTTCGACTCGCCCGAGGCCCAGTCTTCGCAGAGAAGCAACCTTGGCCAGATCGCCACGCTAATCGACCGTATCGCAGGAGCATTTAATGCAAGGATCGCCTGACACCTTATCCTGACGCGCGCTCTTCAGTCGGCAGAGCCGAAGTGACCGCAGTCACTTTGCCGCTCCACTGACCGACCTGACAAGAAAACAGCGCCGCCTACCCAGCTCCGACTGTCGTGCCACTCACTAGAGTGAGGTTGACAGCGGCTAAGTCCAGCCTCGGGCGACATAGGAAGCTCCGCCTCGCCCGACCCCAGGGTTCGGCCCCCGTCTCGGCTCCAGAAGACGACGAACTCCGCCTCGCCCGACCCCAGGGCTCGGACTCAGCCTCGGCTCCCGAAGACGATGGACTCCGCCTTGCCCGACCCCAGGGCTCGGATTCAGCCTCGGCTCCCGAAGACGATGGACTCCGCCTCGCCCGACCCCAGGGCTCGGACTCGGCCTCGGCTCCCGAAGACGATGGACTCCGCCTCGCCTGACCCCAAGGCTCGGACTGAGCCTCGGCTCCGGAAGATGACGAACTCCGCCTCGCCCGACCCCAAGGCTCGGACTCGGCCTTGGCTCCCGAAGACGATGGACTCCGCCTCGCCCAACCCCAGGGCTCGAACTCAACCTCGACCTCGGAGGAATCGCCACCTCGCTCAAACTCGGGCTCGGACTGGCCACGTCGCCAGGTGGGTCATCATTACCCTTCCCCTAGCTAGCTCAGGCTATGGGGACAAGACCGGCGTCCCATCTAGCTCGCCCCAGCAAATAAGTAATGATGACAACCCGCACGCTCCATGACGACGGCAGCTCCCAGCCCCTTACGTCAGCTAGGAGACGTCAGCAAGGATCCGACAGCCCCGACAGCTGTACTTCCACAGGGCTCCAGCGCTCCTCCGATGGCCACGACATCACATGAACAGGGTGCCAAAACCTCTCCGACTGCCACGATGGCATGTACTTAGGGCTCTAGCTCCTCTCTGCTAGACACGTTAGCACACTGCTACACCCCCCATTGTACACCTGGACCCTCTCCTTACGCCTATAAAAGGAAGGTCTAGGGCTCTCGTACAGAGAGGTTGGCCGCGCGGGAGAACGGGCCAGCGCATAAGGCTCTCACTCTCTCTCTCTCTCTCTCCCACGTGAACGCTTGTAACCCCCGACTGTAAGCGCATCCAGCCGCCCTGGGCGCAGGACAACACGAAGGCCACGATTTCCCCTTACTGTTCTCCCCTTTGTGTCCCGTCTCGCGCCGACCCATCTGGGCTGGGACACGCAACGACAATTTACTCATCGGTCCAGGGACCCCCCGGGGTCGAAACGCCGACAGTTGGCGCGCCAGGTAGGGGCCTGCTGTGTGTTGACGAATAGCTTCCCGTCAAGCTCCAGATGGGTAGTCTCCAGCAACCTTTCCAACCCGGGACGATGCTTCGTTTCGGGAGTCTTGAGTTCATGTCCCTCGATGGCAGCTACGACATGATACTCCTTCCTCCACCGCGCGACAGCGATAATGGCGGCCGTCAGCCCGCTTACCGACGGTGGAATCAACGACGTCTTCGCCACATGGCGGAAGAACAACATCCGGGTTTGTCCCGTCACCTCCCCCACCGACGAAGGAGGAGGCGGGGCAACCATGGCCAAGCAGGAGGTGGCACCTCATCGGCTGTCAAGCAAGTCAACGACGCCAGTGCCCCAGCGGGGGACACGTCGGGCGTCGACCGTGCGTCTGAGACGAAGACGAGCGCCACATCCCCGCAACACGCCAACCCCAAGTAGACGGACGACGCCAGCACGCTCGCGAAGGATTTGCTGGGTGTCGCCCTCGTACCAGAGACAGCGGTGCAGTCCGCCCTTGACACGACTTTGTCACCGCCCGTCGACCAAGAGGTACCGACCGATTCCCATCTCGTGCCTTTTGGATTCAGCTTCGACCCATCAAGCGACCTCGCTCTGGTGGAAGCCTTCATAGAGGCATGTACCAACCCTCCGGGGTACCGTATGCGGTCGCCCTGGGACAGACTGACGGCCGTCTCGACCTACGGGCCCTCGGGTTCCGAGGAAGATGACGAGCCCGACTTTTGTTGGGATTTCTCCGAGCTCGGTAACCCTAGTGCCATGCGGGACTTCATGACCGCATGCGACTACTGCCTCTCCGATTGTTCCGATGGTAGCCGCAGCTTCGGCGACGAGGACTGCGGCCCAAGTCGTGAATGTTTCCACGTCGATCTAGGGGGTCCCGGCGAAGGCGACCATCTTGGTATGCTGGAAAGTGGCGATCCCCTAGGCCTGCGCCTCGCGTTGACATCCTTCGGGAGCTAGCTGTGGTCCCAGCCCCTGCGGGGGGTCAGGACGCACAACTCGAGCAAATCCGCAAGATGCAGGCCAGGCTCGACGAGGGAGCAGGAACACTTGAGCAGTTCCAGCGGAACATCGGGCAGGAATGGGCAGACCAAGTTCCGGCCGGAGAAGCGCGTCGTCTACCCCAGGGCATCTAGCACCGTATTGCCGACGACGTCAGGGCAAGGCCGCCACCGGCTTCCAGTGGGGTCGGCCAGAACCTGGCTGCAGCAGCAATACTACTCCACGCGATGCCGAAACCATCGACCACCGAAGGGCGGCGTATCCAGGGAGAGCTCAAGAATCTCCTAGAGGATGCCGTGGTCCGACGGGCCGAAAGCTCTGCCTCCCGAAGGCAGGGGTACCCCTGAGAGCATCGTGCCGCGACTTCCCGATTCGTGCGGGAAGCCTCGGTCCACACCGGGCGCACGCGCAACACGGCGCCTGCGGCCCCAGGACGCCTCGGCAACGAGCACCATCACCGCGACCGTCGAGCCCACCTCGACAAGAGGGTGCGCCGAGGCTACCACCCCAGGCATGGGGGACGCTACGATAGAGGGGAGGATCAGAGCCCCTCGCCCGAACCACCCGGTCCGCAGGCTTTTAGCCGGGCCATACGACGGGCGCCGTTCCCGACCTGTTTCCGAACCCTGACTACCATCACAAAGTACTCGGGGGAGACGAGGCCGGAACTGTGGCTCGCGGACTACCGACTGGCCTGCCAGCTGGGTGGAACGGACGATGACAACCTCATCATCCGCAACCTCCCCCTGTTCCTCTCCGACACCGCTCGAGCCTAGCTGGAGCATCTGCCTCCGGGGCAGATCTCCAACTGGGACGACCTGGTCCAAGCCTTCGCCGGCAACTTCCAGGGCACGTACGTGTGCCCTGGGAACTCCTGGGATCTCCGAAGCTGCCGCCAGCAGCCGGGAGAGTCTCTCCGGGACTACATCCGGCAATTCTCAAAGCAGCGCACTGAGCTACCCAACATCACCGACTCCGATGTCATCGACGCGTTCCTCGCCGGCACCACCTGCCGCGACCTGGTGAGCAAGCTGGGTCGCAAGACCCTCACCAGGGCAAGCGAGCTGATGGACATCGCCACCAAGTTCGCCTCTGGCCAGGAGGCGGTTGAGGCCATCTTCAGGAAGGACAAGCAGCCCCAGGTCCGCCAGCCGGAAGACGTCCCCGAGACGCCCGCTCAGCGCGGCACCAAGAAGAAGAACAAGAAGTCGCAAGCGAAACGCGACGCCACCGACGCGGACCTTGTCGCCACCGCTGAGTACAAGAACCCTCAGAAACCTCCTGGAGGTGCCAATCTCTTCGATAAGATGCTCAAGGAGTCGTGCCCCTATCATCAGGGGCCCATCAAGCACACCCTGGAGGAGTGCGTCATGCTTCGGCGCCACTTTCACAAGGCCGGGCCACCTGCGGAGGGTGGCAGAGCCCACAACAACGACAAGAAGGAGGATCACAAGGCAGAGGAGTTCCCCGAGGTCCACAACTGCTTCATGATCTACGGCGGGCAAGTGGCGAACACCTCGGCTCGGCACCGCAAGCAAGAGCGTCGGGAGATCTACTCGGTAAAGGTGGTGGCGCTAGTCTATCTAGACTGGTCCGACAAGCCCATCACCTTCGACCAGGGCGACCACCCCGACCGCGTGCCGAGCCTAGGGAAATATCCGCTCGTTGTCGACCCCGTCATCGGCAACGTCAGGCTCACCAAGGTCCTCATGGACGGAGGCAGCAGCCTCAACATCATCTACGCCGAGACTCTCGGGCTCCTGCAGATCGACCTGACCTCGATCCGGGCTGGCGCAGCGCCCTTTCACGGGATCATCCCTGGGAAACGCGTCCAACCCCTCGAACAACTCGATCTGCCTGTCTGCTTCAGGACTCCCTCCAACTTACGATGGGAAACCCTCACGTTCGAGGTGGTCGGGTTCCGAGGAACCTACCACGCAGTGCTGGGGAGACCATGTTACGCCAAGTTCATGGCCGTCCCCAACTACACCTACCTCAAGCTCAAAATGCCGGGCCCCAACGGGGTCATCACCATCGGCCCCACGTATCGACACGCGTACGAATGCGACGTGGAGTGCGTGGAGTACGCCGAGGCCCTCGCCGAATCTGAGGCCCTCATCGCCGACATGAAGAGCCTCCCCAAGGAGATAACAGATGCGAAGCGCCACGCCGGCAACTTCGAGCCAGCAGAGACAGTTAAGTCCGTCCCTCTCGACCCCAGCAACGACGCCTCCAAGCAGATACGGATCGGCTCCGAGCTCGACCCCAAATAGGAAGCAATGCTCGTCGACTTTCTCCGCGCAAACGCCGAGGTTTTTGTGTGGAGTCCCTCGGACATGCCTGGCATACCGAGGGAAGTCGCCGAGCACTCACTGGATATCCGAGCTGGAGCCCGACCCGTGAAGCAGCCTCTGTGCCGATTCGACGAAGAAAAGCGTAGAGCCATAGGCGAGGAGATCCACAAGCTGATGGCCGCTGGGTTCATCAAAGAGGTATTCCATCCCGAATGGCTTGCCAACCCTGTGCTTGTGAGAAAGAAAGGAGGGAAATGGCGGATGTGTGTAGACTACACTAGTCTAAACAAAGCATGTCTGAAGGTTCCCTACCCTCTGCCTCATATCGATTAAATCGTGGATTCCACTGCTGGGTGTGAAACCCTGTCGTTTTTCAATGCCTACTCAGGGTATCACCAAATCAGGATGAAAGAGTCCGACCAGCTCGCGACTTCTTTCATCACATCTTTTGGCATGTACTGCTATGTTACCATGCCATTTGGTCTGAGGAATGCGGGTGCGACATACCAAAGGTGCATGAAGCACGTGTTCGGGGAGCACATTGGCCGAACGGTTGAGGCTTACGTCGATGACATCGTAGTCAAGACGATGAAAGCCTCCGACCACCTCTCCGACCTTGCAACGACATTCAAGTGTCTCAAGGCGAAAGGCGTAAAACTCAATCCCGAGAAGTGTGTCTTCGAGGTCCCCTGAGGCATGCTCTTGGGGTTCATCGTCTCCGAGCGGGTCATCGAGGCCAACCTGGAGAAAATCGCGGCCATCACCAATATGGGGCCCATCAAGGACCTGAAAGGCGTACAGAGGGTCATGGGATGCCTTGCGGCTCTGTGCCGCTTCATCTTGCGCCTCGGCGAAAGAGGCCTACCTCTATACCGCCTCTTAAGAAAGATAGAGTGCTTCACTTGGACCCCCGAGGCCGAGGAAGCCCTTGGGAACTTGAAGGCGCTCCTTATGAATGCACCCATCCTGGTGCCTCCCGCTGCCGGAGAAGCCCTCTTGATCTACGTCGCCGCTACCACTCAGGTGGTCAGCGCCGCGATCGTGGTCGAAAGGCGAGAAGAAGGGCATGCATTGCCCGTCCAGAGGCCGGTTTATTTCATCAGTGAGGTACTGTCCGAGACCAAGATCCGCTACCCACAAATTCAGAAGCTGCTGTACGCGGTGATTCTGACGCGGCGGAAGTTACGACACTACTTCGAGTCTCATCCGGTGACTGTGGTGTCATCCTTCCCCCTGGGGGAGATCATCCAGTGCCGAGAGGCCTCGGGTAGGATTGCAAAGTGGGTGGTGGAAATCATGGGTGAGACAATCTCGTTCGCCCCTCGAAAGGCCATCAAGTCCCAAGTCTTGGCGGACTTTGTGGTTGAATGGGTCGACACCTAGCTCCCGGCAGCTCCGATCCAACCGGAACTCTGGACCATGTTTTTCGATGGGTCGCTGATGAAAACAGGAGCGGGCGCGGGCCTGCTCTTCATCTCACCCCTCAGGAAGCACCTCCGCTACGTGCTGCGCCTCCATTTCCCGGCGTCCAACAATGTGGCCGAGTATGAGGCTCTGGTTAACGGGTTGCGCATCACCATCGAGCTAGGGGTCCGACACCTCGACGCTCGCGGTGACTTGCAGCTTGTCATCGACCAAGTCATGAAGAACTCCCACTGCCGCGACCCGAAGATGGAAGCCTACTGCGACGAGGTTCGGCGCCAGGAGGACAAGTTCTACGGGCTCAAGGTGAACCACGTCGCCCGGCGGTACAATGAGACTGTGGACGAGCTGGCGAAGATAGCTTCGGCGCGAACAACGGTTCCCCCAAACGTCTTCTCCTGGGACCTACATCAACCCTCAGTCAAGACCAACGACACGCCTGAGCCCGAGAAGGTCTCGGCCCTGCCCGAGGCGCCCTCGACTCAGCTTGAGGCGCCCTCGGTTCAGCCTAAGGCACCCTTGGCCCCCGAGGGTTAGGCACTGCGCGTCGAGGGAGAGCGGAATGGGGTCCCGCCTGATCGAGACTGGCAGCCCCAGTACCTACAATATCTCCACCGAGGAGAGCTGCCCCTCGACCGAGCCGAAGCTCAGCGACTGGCGCGGCGCGCCAAGTCATTCGTCTTGCTGGGTGACGGGAAGGAGGTCTACCACCGCAGCCCGTCCGGCATCCTCCAGCGATGCATATCCATCGCCGAAGGCCAGGAGCTCTTACAAGAAATACACTCGGGGGCTTGCGGTCATCACGCAGCGCCTCGAGCCCTTGTCGGAAACGCCTTCCGACAAGGTTTCTACTGGCTGACCGTGGTGGCCGACGCCACTAGAATTGTCCGCACCTGCCAAGGGTGTCAATTCTACGCAAGGCAGACGCACCTACCCGCTCAGGCTCTGCAAACAATACCCATCACCTGGCCGTTTGCTATGTGGGGTCTGGACCTCGTCGGTCCCTTGCAGAAGGCACCCGGGGGCTACACGCACCTACTGGTTGCCATCGACAAATTCTCCAAGTGGATCGAGGTCCGACCCCTAAACAGCATCAGGTCCGAACAGGCGGTGGCATTCTTCACCAACAACATCCATCGCTTCGGGGTCCCGAACTCCATCATCACCCACAACGACACCTAGTTCACCGGCAGAAAGTTCCTGGACTTCTGCGAGGATCACCACATCCGGGTGGACTGGGCCGCTGTGGCACACCCCATGACGAATGGGCAGGTAGAACGTGCCAACGGCATGATTCTGCAAGGACTCAAGCCGAGGATCTACGACGACCTCCACTAGTTCGGCAGGCGATGGATGAAGGAACTCCCCTTGGTGGTCTGGAGCTTGAGGACAACGCCGATCCGAGCCACGGGCTTCACACCGTTCTTTCTAGTCTATGGGGCCGAGGCCATCTTGCCCACAGACTTAGAATACGGTTCCCCAAGGACAAGGGCCTACGACGACCGACGCAACCAGACCGACCGAAAAGACTCACTGGACCAGCTGTTAGAGGCTCGGGACACGGCCTTACCACACTCGGCGCGGTATCAGCAGTCCCTGCAACGCTACCACGCCCGAGGGGTTCGGTCCCGAGGCCTCTAGGTGGGCAACCTGGTGCTTCGACTATGCCAAGACGCCCAAAGGCGCCACAAGCTCACGCCTCCCTGGGAAGGGCCATTCATCGTCGCCAAGATTTTGAAGCCCGGAACATACAAGCTGGCCAACAGTCAAGGCGAGGTCTACAGCAACGCCTGGAACATCTGACAGCTACGTCGCTTCTACCCTTAAGATGTTTTCAATTCATTCATGCACCTCGTTTACACACCCAAGCAAAGTATAACCATCAAGGAAGGGTCAGCCTTGCCTCGGCAAAGCCCGATCCTCCCTCGGGGGCTAGAAGGGGGAACCCCCTCCGTGTCAAAATTTTCCTCAGAAAAAGTCTCTCCGCCAGAATATCTTTCGTGCTTTTCGACTAATTTGGTAGTGGGATCATGAAAACGACGGAGTACACGTAAGCAGGCAAGGCCGACCGAGCCGAGGAACTCCTACGCCTCCGGGATACGGATACCTCAGTCATCACCTTCTGCGAGAAGTAACTCGCGTTCGAATGAGCGATCCTGCTGACCGAACAAGCCTTAACGCTCAAAAGAATTTCTGCCGAAACAATTTTTCGGGTTTTCTCGGCTATGTCGATGATAGAATCTCGCGGACGAGCAAGAGTACACGTAAGCGGCATGGCCGATAGAGCCGAGGAATTCCTACGCCTCCGGGATACGGATACCTCACTCATCACCTTCCGTGAGAAGTAACTCTAGCTCGGATAAATGATTCTGCTACCGACGAGCAAGCCCTGATACTCGAAGCTAGAGGAAAAGAGACGCAGCTTTACAACGCGACGACATTATGTTTGGGCCTCGGCGGCCGCAAAAAACATATGCACACTACAGGCGAACCGATCATGTAGGCTTAGACGTCGATGAAGGGGGAGCAGCAGCACCCTCAGCGTCAACTCCACCTTCGGCGAAGTCCGACCGAGCCTCGGCTGACAACACGGTCGGAGGATCTCTGCTCCGAAGGACGACATCAACACCACGCCCGGGCCATCGCCGCCAGGGTCTCCTTTAGGAACCCGACCCGAGCAGACGGCTCAGCCGGCCGCCCTGAAGCCTCATCTAGCTGTCCCCCGAGGACACCAGCCCGGCTCGTGGCCTCGGCAACTCGACTCCGGCGTTGGTCCCGCCAGGGGACGACTCGGCCAAGCCCCGGCCGACGAAGCTTCCTTTTTCGAGCCGACTCTGCCTCTGTCCATGCTGGCACCGCTGCCTCCGGCTCTGGCTCATCGCAGAGCGGCCGAGGGTTCCTCTAACTAAGCAAGAGAAGCCTCGGGCGGCAAGGCCGACTGAGTCGAGGGACTCCTACGCCTCCGGGATACGGATACCTCACTCGTCACCTTCCGCACGAGGCAACTCACACTTGGTTAAGCGGTTCAGTTAGCCGACAGGCGAGTCCTAGTGCTTGAAATGAGGAAGAAACATGGCTTCATGCCAAAATACATAAATGTTCAGGCCCTGACAGCCACAATGAACATACGCCGGCACTCAAGGTGCCAATACAAACGGAACTCCGGTTCCACCCCCGCAGGTACGAACAACCCCCCACGTTGGAGGGACTACGGGGCGACAGACTCCGGGCGACTCGCCAGCAACCTACACAGCAGCAGCCATGGTCCCAGGACGGACGTAGTCACCGGAAGGCTCTCGTTCGCTTCCCCACTCAAGGGACGCTAACCAGATATTAAAGCTAAAGAGCCGGAGGTCGGTCCGCGGGTGGCACTGACGGTCTCGTCGGCGGAAAAGCCTACCTCTCCAGCTGCCACCACCTCAGCACCGACGGTGGCGTCCACCTGTCCACCAACACCGCACCGGCGAGCGCCGACCGCCCTAAAGTGCACCGGTAGGTCCTCACTCCCGTCCTCGCCACGAAAGCGAGGACAGATGACGGAATGTTGAATCCTAGCTGCGCAGCAACAGTCCGCCTTCCCCGGCATGGCTAGAGGGCGCCTCCTCCACAGAGCTGGGGGATGGTTTCTACCCCCAGAAGCTGGAAGAGGCGGGACGCCAGCCCACGCAAAGGCAGGCCCCGGCTCGGCGCACTCCCCGCCCCAGCAAGGATGATGAAGATCCTTGAAGCTGAGGGCGGGGCGGAGGCCACAGCCTGACTCGCTTCTCACCACCATCGAACTGGTGGTCACCGTCATGGGTGACCACTGGCGAGGGAATGCAGTCGGGCTGCCTGATGAAAATCCTTGAAGCCGAACGATGGCTGAAAGGTACCAACTTCCGCGAAGTTGCGTTCCTCAGACAACGACGAGACGAAAGCAATGTGAGCGCTCCCCATCTGGTGGCTCGGAAGGTGGAAGGGCGCGATGCATGAGGAGAGTGCGAAGGCATGGTTGCCATCCAAGGGGGTCACCCTCCTTTTAAAGGCAACTCTCCCCACTTGCGTCCTCAACCGGCGCGGTCTGAGTCTTCTCCAACACGCTCCAAGGTCCTCCCCCTACGACACGGGGGCTGGGTCCCACGCGTCATACAAGCTGGCCCAGGACAGAAGAGGCCAAACCGCCGCGCGTGGTACGCATAACTTCCCAGCGGTTACAAGCGCTCCTCCACTGTCACACCCGGATTTTAGGGGTCCAAAGCCCGGGCGCGAACATAATCACCAGGTGTGCTGGGACCAAGTCTCACACATATGATGAATCATGGCACAGGATCGAATGTCACATCTTTACTACATAACAGGAGTTCTATACAAAATAAATAATTACATTATAAGGAGACAACGGTCCAGCAACCCAAAGTTGACTGGGAGACGACGACCTAGACCACTCACGAACTCATCACAGCATCCTCCATGAGCATCATCCTGCAGTACCTGGTCTTGACCTGTGGTGTATGTGAGACAGCAAGAGTGAGCTCACATACGTTCATCGCTCAACAAGTTGTGGGGAATAATGTGTATGAACTCGCCAAAGGTGGGAGCTCATGTGAAGTGTAAGGCTTACCAAAGAGGATGGTTAGAGCTGAGCATTGCTTTTAAAGTTGGTCAAAATTTTATTAGCAGTTACTAAGTATAAGTAAATACCAAACCCAATTAAGTAATAGAACAAAAGTATCAACATCACCTGCAATGCAATGCATATGACAAATTGAATTTAAGTTCCATAATTTAATCATGTGAGGGTCCGAGCTGCTCATGACCGTGAGCACGGCTAGTATACCAGTTTTACACTCTGCAGAGGTTGCGCATCTTTACCCACAAGTCATGTTACCCATCTGCCAAGGGATCGCGACTTCCCATACACCTCTACCGAGGAGGCGAGGCAGGGTAACACTACGAGGCCTTTACAAAGTTCCACTAGCTTCAGAAAACCCGCTACAGTTTATAGGAAGCTCCAATGCAGGAATCCCTTGCAGGACCGCCATCGCAGCAAAATCCTCCCGAGGGCCTCCCTACACTGACCACTCCCCTACTGCCCTTGCCCCTTTCGGGTAAGGTAGTCTTCCACTAGCTTTCCTAATTAATTAGCCAAGGGGTCCCATTCCTCCCTTGTGGTAGCACTGTTTTCCCGGGTGGTCGCTCCATGTTCCAATTAACATAATGATCTTATCATGAACAATAAATAACAACTGATAACAAAAGTGTAATCATGAATAGTGTATCTCCATACCCAAAACCACATATAGCACTAGCAAGTACTACCCAGAAAGTTCCGTGGTAAACAAGGTATAAAGATAGACAAACTAGGGTATCCTATTGGGTCCCATCAAAATTAACCTATGCAGATCATTATGATTAATTAGAACATGAGTGGGTAAAAGAAGTGATCAAGGGCACAACTTGCCTGGGCCTTGAGATTCCAGGTACCAGGATGATCTTCAGATGACACGTGACCTCACTGCTAGTCGTGGCAATACAAACAAACAGTGTAGGCAAAATTTAACATCACACCAAACATGTATGCCAAAATACATATTAATAATCTACATATTAAAATAAGATCACAGGAAAAAGAATTATTAATTTTGGAGTTGTAGATTTTAAGTTATGAATTTTCAAAGGTTTTATGTGTTTAAAATGGATTAAGTGAGAGATTAAATTTCTAATTGTTTTCATGACAAAACAGAGGCTCTAGGTGGTAGAGAATAAAATTACAAAATTTTAGCAAGTGGAATGGATTAATTTGGACTAAAAATGGATTTTCTATGATTTAAACAAGTTCTAGCAATTATTTTTGTATTAAAAATCTAATTTCTAATTCATTTAATCACTTTAATACTGCACTGGACTGGGCCTCAATTAATGGGAAACGCAGGGGCTGTTTAACAAATAGCCCGAGACTCAGTCAACAGTGCCTATGGACTGCGGGTTGATTTAAACTAAAGACGGGGGCTCTTTAACAAAAGTGCCAGCGCGAAGGGGTATCGAGCATCCAGGGCTGTTGGATCACCAACCAATGGTTAGGATTAGATCTTTACTGTAATGAAACGGTACGCCATAACGGCCGTAGGATCCGAAACGCGCGGCCCAGATCATCACTCGAATCGTTATGCGCTCGTCTAATCCCGTACGTTGGCCGAAGATCCAACGATCCACGATCGCTATAGCCGAAATGCTTCTGCACATCTAATAGCCACCGCCCAAAACAAATCGGACGGCCCACACATCGTCTTCTTCCTCCTTGGACACAGGCACGATGACCACCACGGCAGCAAAACATAGCACCGCCGCAAACCCAGTCGGGGCACACGGATAGGCGACTCCAGGTTCAGATATTACTCTAGACTTAGGGCGAACAAAGACTTGACCACCCGAATCTCATGACCTACCGCACAACTCCTACCGTCGAGCTCAAACCTCTAGTCCACGACACCGCGCGGTACCACGACGGTGCGAGGTAGCGCGACAGGTGAGATGCACCATGGCGATGCCCCCACTGTTGCATGGCACACCAGTCAGCCCGCCCCCCAGACTCGTAGCTTACGAAGTACCACACACTATGGACGAACAACGTAGAAGCGGCTAGGAAAAATTCTCACCAGAGGTTCCGGTGCGTGTTAAAGCTCGGCGACGGAATTCCCCACCAGACGAAGGACAGGCATGGCTGCCCACGGCGCGCAGCAGCACGATTCATGGCACATGGTGGCACAGATTCTGCCATGGAGTGCGATGTCCGGCGAGGGCTCGCCCAGCACCGCCCCTGCCACCACCAAATTGGACGCCGAGAAGACTTCCGTTCACCACCGCGACGAGCACATAGCAGTCCTGCGATCCATCCCTCAACTTCTCTCTACAACGGAGCTCCACACGTTCGGCCGAGCGCCCTCGACCACCCGCAGACTCCAAATCGGCGATGAAGGACAGATATGGGGGGGCACGGATCCTTCGCTGTTCGGCGAACCACCGCTCTCTCTCTCTCTTCTTCTGTTATCACTCGATCGAACACGGCGGCGGGGCAACACCCCAAACACACGATGGACAAGGTAAGGGGTGCTGGTTTCGATTCATTTTATACCCAGCGGCAGAGTCCGATGCGGAAACCCAGCATCACCCCGACCCTCCCGAAACACGCGCGAAGAGATCACAGCGGAGACCGTGACCTTCGCTTGAGTTTGTTGCAGAGTCCGATCAGGTGAAGAAGATCCTGATGTGAGGGTCCCACCGGGCGGTGACTAAACGCCGTGCGTGGGAGGGACTGAGCCGAGGGCCCGGTCAACCAGTGAGCGCGCGCGCAGGTGAAGAGGTCGTTTGGGCCGCGCAGAAGGAAATGGTAAGTGGGCCGAATAGGGCGTTTGCGGCCCAGGTGGGGGTTTTCTCTTTTTCTTTTTTTTTCTTATTTCTGTTTTCTTTCCAAATCAAAAACTCAAACTAAATTCGAATTCTGGTTTTAATTTCCAGATTTCAAGCATCTAACCAAATTCTAATTATTCTATTACTTGCACTGAAATTATTTATTTATTATTCTCCATATTGTGTAAATGTGGAAGAAAAGAATGACTTTTATTAAAATTTCCTTTCTCCCCTATATTTTATATTTTCATTTGAGGTCAATTTAAATTATGATTCCTTGTTTCAAGTAAGATGCATCACATAAATAACATAAGCATGAGGTGCACATTCCTTTCTTTATTTGTTTGTTATTTGCATAATTCACTGCCATTAGTTAAGTATGTAGAGAAAATAAAAAGGAAGTCAAGGAATCCCTAAAAACACCCACTTATTTATTTATCTAATCACTTTATTATTTATTTTTTTTCTTATACCAATTTTGGGCTTTACAAATCCTACCCCCCTTAACAAAAATCTCGTCCTCGAGATTTGTAAGGAACATGATACAACAAATTTAGCTTGTAGTCTAGATTTCAGTTTCTAGCTAGTTCAAAAATCAAGAGTCCCCCCCTTTTTTTTGTTAGTTATTAGGAGAGCATAGGTATATATGGTTATAGACACTTTATTATGCAGGATAAAGGATATCTTTTAAAGCCTATATAGGTTTGGGCAAGAAAGAATGGGGTAAAGGAAGACTCCATCCAAGATTGTGGACCTTGACTCATCTTGGTGACCTCACTTGATCCTTGAAGACTTGAGTTGGTGCTCATCCTTCCTTGATGAAGTTGATCATCTTCTTCGGTCTTGTCTCACTGATTAGGAGTTAGTGTATATTATTGGGCTGGGGAATATGGTTAATATAGGTATGGATGAGATAGACTACATGATGTAGGTCAAAAGTTTGTTTGATGTTAGGTGGGGATAGGCAGGTCATGCAATCCATTAAGACTCTATTGATTGGGTAAGTTATGTAACTTGTTATATAGGTCGAGTTGTTGTGTATGGCCAAGTTGATATAAGTCACCAATTTAGGCTTAAGTGAATTTTGGAGTATAGTCTTATCCTTTGTATCTGCATTAAGTAACTCAATCTAGCTTAGATCATTTTGGATTAGATAGAATCCAGATTAGGTTGGTATGACTAGATTAAACTAGTTAAGATTAGCTAGATCTACCAGGGTAGAATAAATATTATTAGGATATGATAGAATCTTTTGAGATAGGATGGATTATATGATATAGGTAGGCCATTGTTCAAGGATGAGTTGGTATAAGACATTAATTTAGGTTAAGATATATTTGTAGAGACAGTGTCTAACCTATATCACCAACTTAACTAATTTGTTAATAACTCACTTTAGATTGGGTCATATTTAGATTAGATAGAATCTGGATTAGGTTGGATATAACTAGATTAGACTAGATAATATCTAATTACTTTGGATTAGATCTTGGTTGTTACTCTAGAGTGGGATCAATATGCTAATTAGGGCAAGATGAATTCATAAGGATAAGGTAAAATCTTTTGAGGTTAGTTAGATCTGGTACGAAAGGTTAGAATCTTTTTCGAGGTAAGATGGATCTGTTAAGATAAGGGAGAATCTTTTAAGATAAGATGAATTGGTTAGAATGAGAGTTTTTAGGATAAGATAAATCTCTTTAAGCTAGATATGTTCCAATGGGGACAATCTAGGTTGTCTAGTTATGTTATAAATATATTTTAAAACCTATGTGTATATGCAGATGCAATTGTGGACATTACTCCACAACTCATCACACTCAAACAAAGATCCAAATCAGACAAGTATCATAAGAACAAACATTCAAGCATATAAATATTTACAAAAATAGTTTTTGTTTTTGTTCCTAAGATTAGGTCTCCTATTCCTAAAGGTTACTTTAGGCACAGAATTTCAAAATGTGAAATCCACATTTGTCTTTAGAAGGAAAAGGTAAGAATAATCAGAGTAAAGCGGAAATAGATGAGAAAAGATTAAGATAAGCTTAGAAAAGAATCAGAGTAGCAGAGGTAAGTAGACAAGGGTTGTCCAGTTCTATCTAGGTTTCGTCCTACAGTCAACATTCCTCTGATACCACTTCTGTCACACCCGGATTTTAGGGGTCCAAAGCCCGGGCGCGAACATAATCACCAGGTGTGCTGGGACCAAGTCTCACACATATGATGAATCATGGCACAGGATCGAATGTCACATCTTTACTACATAACAGGAGTTCTATACAAAATAAATAATTACATTATAAGGAGACAACGGTCCAGCAACCCAAAGTTGACTGGGAGACGACGACCTAGACCACTCACGAACTCATCACAGCATCCTCCATGAGCATCATCCTGCAGTACCTGGTCTTGACCTGTGGTGTATGTGAGACAGCAAGAGTGAGCTCACATACGTTCATCGCTCAACAAGTTGTGGGGAATAATGTGTATGAACTCGCCAAAGGTGGGAGCTCATGTGAAGTGTAAGGCTTACCAAAGAGGATGGTTAGAGCTGAGCATTGCTTTTAAAGTTGGTCAAAATTTTATTAGCAGTTACTAAGTATAAGTAAATACCAAACCCAATTAAGTAATAGAACAAAAGTATCAACATCACCTGCAATGCAATGCATATGACAAATTGAATTTAAGTTCCATAATTTAATCATGTGAGGGTCCGAGCTGCTCATGACCGTGAGCACGGCTAGTATACCAGTTTTACACTCTGCAGAGGTTGCGCATCTTTACCCACAAGTCATGTTACCCATCTGCCAAGGGATCGCGACTTCCCATACACCTCTACCGAGGAGGCGAGGCAGGGTAACACTACGAGGCCTTTACAAAGTTCCACTAGCTTCAGAAAACCCGCTACAGTTTATAGGAAGCTCCAATGCAGGAATCCCTTGCAGGACCGCCATCGCAGCAAAATCCTCCCGAGGGCCTCCCTACACTGACCACTCCCCTACTGCCCTTGCCCCTTTCGGGTAAGGTAGTCTTCCACTAGCTTTCCTAATTAATTAGCCAAGGGGTCCCATTCCTCCCTTGTGGTAGCACTGTTTTCCCGGGTGGTCGCTCCATGTTCCAATTAACATAATGATCTTATCATGAACAATAAATAACAACTGATAACAAAAGTGTAATCATGAATAGTGTATCTCCATACCCAAAACCACATATAGCACTAGCAAGTACTACCCAGAAAGTTCCGTGGTAAACAAGGTATAAAGATAGACAAACTAGGGTATCCTATTGGGTCCCATCAAAATTAACCTATGCAGATCATTATGATTAATTAGAACATGAGTGGGTAAAAGAAGTGATCAAGGGCACAACTTGCCTGGGCCTTGAGATTCCAGGTACCAGGATGATCTTCAGATGACACGTGACCTCACTGCTAGTCGTGGCAATACAAACAAACAGTGTAGGCAAAATTTAACATCACACCAAACATGTATGCCAAAATACATATTAATAATCTACATATTAAAATAAGATCACAGGAAAAAGAATTATTAATTTTGGAGTTGTAGATTTTAAGTTATGAATTTTCAAAGGTTTTATGTGTTTAAAATGGATTAAGTGAGAGATTAAATTTCTAATTGTTTTCATGACAAAACAGAGGCTCTAGGTGGTAGAGAATAAAATTACAAAATTTTAGCAAGTGGAATGGATTAATTTGGACTAAAAATGGATTTTCTATGATTTAAACAAGTTCTAGCAATTATTTTTGTATTAAAAATCTAATTTCTAATTCATTTAATCACTTTAATACTGCACTGGACTGGGCCTCAATTAATGGGAAACGCAGGGGCTGTTTAACAAATAGCCCGAGACTCAGTCAACAGTGCCTATGGACTGCGGGTTGATTTAAACTAAAGACGGGGGCTCTTTAACAAAAGTGCCAGCGCGAAGGGGTATCGAGCATCCAGGGCTGTTGGATCACCAACCAATGGTTAGGATTAGATCTTTACTGTAATGAAACGGTACGCCATAACGGCCGTAGGATCCGAAACGCGCGGCCCAGATCATCACTCGAATCGTTATGCGCTCGTCTAATCCCGTACGTTGGCCGAAGATCCAACGATCCACGATCGCTATAGCCGAAATGCTTCTGCACATCTAATAGCCACCGCCCAAAACAAATCGGACGGCCCACACATCGTCTTCTTCCTCCTTGGACACAGGCACGATGACCACCACGGCAGCAAAACATAGCACCGCCGCAAACCCAGTCGGGGCACACGGATAGGCGACTCCAGGTTCAGATATTACTCTAGACTTAGGGCGAACAAAGACTTGACCACCCGAATCTCATGACCTACCGCACAACTCCTACCGTCGAGCTCAAACCTCTGTCCACGACACCGCGCGGTACCACGACGGTGCGAGGTAGCGCGACAGGTGAGATGCACCATGGCGATGCCCCCACTGTTGCATGGCACACCAGTCAGCCCGCCCCCCAGACTCGTAGCTTACGAAGTACCACACACTATGGACGAACAACGTAGAAGCGGCTAGGAAAAATTCTCACCAGAGGTTCCGGTGCGTGTTAAAGCTCGGCGACGGAATTCCCCACCAGACGAAGGACAGGCATGGCTGCCCACGGCGCGCAGCAGCACGATTCATGGCACATGGTGGCACAGATTCTGCCATGGAGTGCGATGTCCGGCGAGGGCTCGCCCAGCACCGCCCCTGCCACCACCAAATTGGACACCGAGAAGACTTCCGTTCACCACCGCGACGAGCACATAGCAGTCCTGCGATCCATCCCTCAACTTCTCTCTACAACGGAGCTCCACACGTTCGGCCGAGCGCCCTCGACCACCCGCAGACTCCAAATCGGCGATGAAGGACAGATATGGGGGGGCACGGATCCTTCGCTGTTCGGCGAACCACCGCTCTCTCTCTCTCTTCTTCTGTTATCACTCGATCGAACACGGCGGCGGGGCAACACCCCAAACACACGATGGACAAGGTAAGGGGTGCTGGTTTCGATTCATTTTATACCCAGCGGCAGAGTCCGATGCGGAAACCCAGCATCACCCCGACCCTCCCGAAACACGCGCGAAGAGATCACAGCGGAGACCGTGACCTTCGCTTGAGTTTGTTGCAGAGTCCGATCGGGTGAAGAAGATCCTGACGTGAGGGTCCCACCGGGCGGTGACTAAACGCCGTGCGTGGGAGGGACTGAGCCGAGGGCCCGGTCAACCAGTGAGCGCGCGCGCAGGTGAAGAGGTCGTTTGGGCCGCGCAGAAGGAAATGGTAAGTGGGCCGAATAGGGCGTTTGCGGCCCAGGTGGGGGTTTTCTCTTTTTCTTTTTTTTCTTATTTCTGTTTTCTTTCCAAATCAAAAACTCAAACTAAATTCGAATTCTGGTTTTAATTTCCAGATTTCAAGCATCTAACCAAATTCTAATTATTCTATTACTTGCACTGAAATTATTTATTTATTATTCTCCATATTGTGTAAATGTGGAAGAAAAGAATGACTTTTATTAAAATTTCCTTTCTCCCCTATATTTTATATTTTCATTTGAGGTCAATTTAAATTATGATTCCTTGTTTCAAGTAAGATGCATCACATAAATAACATAAGCATGAGGTGCACATTCCTTTCTTTATTTGTTTGTTATTTGCATAATTCACTGCCATTAGTTAATTATGTAGAGAAAATAAAAAGGAAGTCAAGGAATCCCTAAAAACACCCACTTATTTATTTATCTAATCACTTTATTATTTATTTTTTTTCTTATACCAATTTTGGGCTTTACATCCACTTTCGCCCAGACCAGCGGGTGAAAGGACGGACCGCCATGCAGGCGGCATGCAACTGCACCAAGGGGGCGCACCCTTTCGACTTCGACGCGTCCAGCATGGAGGCCCAGGCCCACACGTCATGTAACCAGCGCGCTGGTTACTACGTGCGAGAAACTGCACCGCCACTCGCGCCAGTGCCGCGCCTTCTCGGCTGCGGAACCAGTGCCGCGACTCGAGGTGACCCTGCGCATGGCCCAACAGTGCCAACCGAGCACATCGGTCATGGGTCAGTCAGCCGCAGGAGAAGGCGCGACGATCGATATGGCCAAAAGTGGACCAGCAGTAATGGTGGCAACAGGCGGGCGGAAGTAGCAGTCAAGTCGTCTGCAAGCTCACGTCCCCTCCTGGGACAGCGAGAGAGCCCTCTCCCACGGCGTGAAGACGACGCGCCCGTGGTCCGTTCCTCGAACGGCTCGCGCACATACAACGGCTGCCCCGCGAACCACTCGTCTCGTCGCATTAACTCTGCGGCAGGGTAGACGGCACCTTTGGCAGGCAAAGCGGGCGACGTTTCACCTCCAACATAATGACCGCGTCAAAAAAGGTACGCCACGTCGCTCAATTTCGTATCCTTTTCCTCTTCCCCTTTTCTCTCTCTTGCTACAGGGACCGGGAAAGGGGATACTCCGAAAGGGATCCTTCTCCGTGAAGGAAGCGAGCCCCGAGCCCCCCTACTGATCAGAGGTTCGAAGGCTGGCCCCTCGGAAGGGTTCAACAGCCGCCTCAGAGCACTCGGGCTCCACGCCCACTACTGGTCAGAGGTTCAAAGGCTAGCCCCTCGGAAGGGTTCAACGGTCGCCTCAGGCCACTCGGGCTCCTCGCCCACTACTTATCAGGGGTTCGTAGGCTAGCCCCTGAAGGGTTCGACAGCCGCCTTAGAGCACGCAGAGCGAGGGATGACCCTGGGAACGTTCGATACATAACCAAGGCTCGGGCTATGCTCCCGAGGTACCCTAGGACATTTCCGAGACCAGCGGGAGCAATTTTGTAACGGAATCCCATCAGAGGGAGGCATAGAGCCCTCGGACCCCGTCAAAAGAGGACTGGGTCTGGCAAATCACCCGCAGGTACTTTTGGAGCGCGCCTCCGGGCCACTAGCCGACCCCTAACGAATGGGGCACGGGCGTCCACTCGGATTACCCATTAGCAACTCATTGGAGACACCATGTTCGGTGCCCTCCGAGGGCAACATGGCGCTTTCCCCCCTCCTCCTTGCGGAAAGGCGACGCAGGGGCGTATGAAAAAAGCCGAGTCTGTCCTTGACTATCCTCTCGCTCTGTGCGGAGGCTCGGGGGCTGCTCTCGCAAACCCGGCTCTAGCCAAACCGTCGACAGCGTCAACATACCAGCCCGAGAACTTGGGACCTGACTAAGCACCCGAGCAACGACCAGTTCGCATGATGGAACAACTAGACCAGCTGAGCCATCATGAAAGGCACTAAGACCTCGAAGGAGTCAAAACACTCCTCCGAGGCCTTGAGGGCTACACCCGGCGGGTGCGCTCGCGCGCACCCATCGGAACAAAACGCAACCGAGAAAGGCCGGTCCCCTTGCAAAAAAGTGCGACAAAAGCCTCCAAGCGAGTGCCAACACTCCCTTTGAGGCTCGAGGGCTACTGTCGGGACCATAATTAAGGGTACCCCAAGACTCCTAGTCTCAGCTGGTAACCCCCAGCAGCACTAAGCTGCAAAGGCCTAATGGGCGCGATTAAGGTCAAGGCTCAGTCCACTCAAGGGACACGATCTCGCCTCGCCCGAGCCTAGCCTCGGGCAAAGGCAGCCGACCCCGGAGGATTCACGTCTCGCCCGAGGGTCCCCTCAAGCAACGGGCAAACCTTCGACTCGCCCGAGGCCCAGTCTTCGCAGAGAAGCAACCTTGGCCAGATCGCCACGCCAACCGACTGTATCGCAGGAGCATTTAATGCAAGGATCGCCTAACACCTTATCCTGACGCGCGCTCTTCAGTCGATAGAGCCGAAGTGACCGCAGTCACTTCGCCGCTCCACTGACCGACCTGACAAGAAAACAGTGCCGCCTGCCACGCTTCGACTGCCGTGCCACTCTCCAGAGTGAGGTTGACAGCGGCTAAGTCCAGCCTCGGGCGACATAGGAAGCTCCGCCTCGCCCGACCCCAGGGTTCGGCCCCCGTCTCAGCTCCGGAAGACGACCAACTCCGCCTCGCCCGACCCTAGGGCTCGGACTCAGCCTCGGCTCCTAAAGACGATGGACTCCGCCTCGCCCGACCCTAGGGCTCAGACTCGGCCTCGGCTCCTGAAGACGATGGACTCCGCCTCGCCCGACCCCAGGGCTCGAACTCAGCCTCAGCTCCGGAAGACGACGAACTCCGCCTCGCCTGACCCTAGGGCTCGGAGTCGGCCTCGGCTCCCGAAGACGATGGACTCCGCCTCGCCCAACCCCAGGGCTCGAACTCAACCTCGACCTCGGAGGAATCGCCACCTCGCTCAAACTTGGGTCCGGACCGACCACGTCGCCAGGGTGGTCATAATTACCCTACCCCTAGCTAGCTCAGGCTACGGGGACAAGACCAACGTCCCATCTGGCTCGCCCCAGCAAACAAGTAATGATGACACCCCGCACGCTCCATGACGACGGCAGCTCCTAGCCCCTTACGTCAGCTAGGAGATGTCAGCAAGGATCCGAGAGCCCCAACAGCTGTACTTCCACAGGGCTCCAGCACTCCTCCGACGGCCACGACATCACATGAACAGGGTGCCAAAACCTCTCCGACTGCCACGATGGCATGTACTTAGGGCTCTAGCTCCTCTCTGCTAGACACGTGAGCACAATGCTACACCCCCCATTGTACACCTGGACCCTCTCCTTACGCCTATAAAAGGAAGGTCCAGGACTCTCGTACAGAGAGGTTGGCCGCGCGGGAGAACGGGCCGGAGCAAAAGGCTCTCGCTCTCTCTCTCTCTCCCACGCGAACGCTTGTAACCCCCTACTGCAAGCGCATCCAGCCGCCCTGGGCGCAGGACTACACGAAGGCCACGGTTTCCCCTTACTGTTCTCCCCCTTTGTGTCCCGTCTCGCGCCGACCCATCTGGGCTGGGACACGCAGCGACAATTTACTCGTCGGTCCAGGGACGCCCCGGGTCGAAACGCCGACACCGACTATTGGCGCGCCAGGTAGGGGCACGCTGCGTGTTAACGAATACTTTCCCGTTGAGTTCCAGATGGGTAGCTTTCAGCAGCCTCTTCAGCTTGGGACGGTGCTCCGCTTTAGAAGTCTCGAGTTCATGTCCCTCGATGGCAGCTGCGACATGGTACTGCTCCCTCCGTAGCATGACAACAACGACGGTCGACGGCTCGCCTGGCGGAGGCAAACTCGATGATGCCATCTCCCCGCGGCAGAAGAGGAACACCCGGGTTTACCCCGCCAACCTCCTCGCCGGAGGAGACAGAGGCAGGGCAACCGTGGCCAGGTAGGAGGCGGCACCTCATCGGCTGTCAAACCAGAGCGAGTCGACGACACCGGCACCCCTGCGGGGGACATGTCGGGTGTTGTCCTGGCACCTGAGACAACGATGGATGTCGCCTCCCCTCAATGGGCCAACCCCAAGCGGACTGATGACGCCAGCACCCTCGCGAAGGACTTGCTGGGCATTAGCCTCGTACCTGCGATAACGGTGCAGTCCGTCCCCAACGCGACTTCACCACCGTCCATCGACCAAAAGGTAGTGTCCGTTTTCCACCCTGTTCCCTTTCGATTCAGTTTCGATCCACCAAGCGACCCCGCTTTGGTGAGCGCTTTCTCTAGGGCATATCTTGACCTTCCGGGGTACCATATGTGGTCCTCTTGGGACCGACTGACGGCTGTCTCAACCTCCAGACCCACGGGTTCCGAGGAAGAGGACGACCCCGATGTCAGTTGGGATTTCTCCGGACTCCGTGATCCCAGTGCCATGCGCGACTTCATGTCCACTTGTGACCACTGCCTCTCCGGCTGCTCTGATGATGGTCATAGCCTCGACGACGAGGGTTGTGACCCAACTCGCGAGTGCTTCCACATCGATTAGGAGGATCACAACAGAGAGAACCACCTTGGCATGCCAGGAAGTGACGGCGCCCTTGCACCTGCGTCTCGTGTTGAGATCCCGTGGGAGCTAGCTATGGTCCAAGTCCCTGCGGGGGGTCAGGACACACAGCTTGAGCAACTCCGCGTGATGCAGGCCAAGCTCGACGAAGAAGCGGGGCGACTTGTGCAGCTCCAGCAAAACATCGAGCAGGAGTGGGCAGAACAGGCACTCGTTGGAGGAGCGCGTCTTCGGGCCCAGGACGTTCAGCGCCGCATCGCTCACGATGCCAGGGCGATGCCGCCCCCGGCCTTCAACGGGGCCGGCCAGAACCTAGCTGCAGCAGCAATGTTGCTTTGGACGATGCCGGAGCCATCCACCACCGAGGAGCGACGTATCTAGGGCGAGCTCAAGGGCCTCCTGGAAGACGCCGCTGTCCGACAAGCTGAGAGCTCGACCTCCCGGAGGCGAGGAGACCCCTCGGAGCATCACGCAGCACCCTCCCGACGCATGCGGGAGGCCTCGGTCCACACCGAGCGCACACGGGACAGGACGCCTGCAGCCCCAGATCGCCTCGGCGCCGAGCAACACCGCCGCCACCGTCGAGCCTGCCTCGAGGAGAAGGTGCGCCAAGGCTACCATCCTAGGCGCGGGGGACGCTACGACAGTGAGGAGGATCGAAGCCCCTCACCCGAGCCATCGGGTCCACGAGTCTTCAGCCGGGCCATACGACGAGCGCCGTTCCCGGCCAGTTTCTGAGCCCCGACTACCATCACCAAGTACTCGGGGGAGACAAGGCCAAAGTTGTGGCTTGCGGACTACCGGCTGGCATGCAGTTGGGAGGGGCGGATGACGACAACCTCATCATCCGCAACCTCCCCCTTTTCCTCTCTGACGCTGCTCGGGCCTGGCTAGAGCATCTGCCTCCTGCGCAGATCTCCGACTGGAACGACCTGGTCAAGGCTTTTGCTGGAAATTTCTAGGGTACATACATGCGCCCTGGGAACTCATGGGATCTCTGAAGCTGCCGCCAGTTGCCAGGGGAATCCCTGTGAGAGTACATCCGGAGGTTTTCGAAGCAGTGCACCGAGCTGCCCAACAACACTGACTCGGATGTCATTAGGGCATTCCTCGCTAGCACCACATGCCGAGACCTGATGAGCAAACTGGGGCACAAGACTCCTACCAAGGCGAGCGAATTGATGGACATCGCCACCAAGTTCGCCTCTGGTCAGGAGGCGGTCGAAGCCATCTTCCGGAAAGACAAGCAGCCTCAGGGAGGGCAGAAGGAAGACGCCCCCAAGGCGTCCGCCCAGCGTGGCGCAAAGAAGAAGGCCAAGAAGAAGGCACAAGCGAAGCGCAACGCCGTCGACACGGATCTCGTCGCCGCCGCCAAGCACAGGAACCCTCGGAAGCCTCTTGGAGGGGCTGGCGCGTTCGACAAGATGCTCAAGGAGTTGTGCCCCTATCACCAGGGTCCCGTCAAGCACACCCTTGAGGAGTGTGACATGCTCCGGCGCTACTTCAACAAGGCTGAACCCTCGGCAGAAGGTGGCAAAGACCAAGGCAACATCAAGAGGGGCGACAAGGAAGAGGAGTTCCCGGAGGTCCACAACTGGTCAGTGCATTGTAGAATATTCAATATCTTCTCAATGGACTTCAGCCAATCATCCGCATCCAGTGGATCAGGAGAGCTTGCAACAGTAGGTGGCTTGTGACTCATGAACTCCCTATGCTTATCTCGGGGTGGAACTGGTGGTGGAGGTGGAGGCAGTGGTACTTGCTGCTGTTGCTGCTGTTGCTGTTGTTGTTGCATTTGCTGTTGCAGCTGCTGTTGCGCCCTCCTTTCCTGGCGTATCTCCTCTCGCTCTTGGCGCAACTCCTGTCGTATCTCTTCTCTTTCCTAGCGCATCTCCTGGCGTTCTTGCTGCATCTGAGCACGCATATCCGCCATAGTGTCTGCCATTTGTTGCATCATCCTCACCTGAGCAGCAATCAGTGGGTCAACTCCGTCTGGTGGAGGATTAGGAGGATTCATCTCTTCTGGCTGTGGCTGGGGTTGTCTATATATCCACCGAGTGTGTCGATTAGGAGGTAAATCAATTCCACCACCCCGCCTGGTATTGACCATCTGAGTTAGATACATATGGTAAGAGAATAGTAGACAAGGCAGTTATTTACAAATCATTTTACTTTGGGGGGATTTATTAGCTAAGCAGATTAATATTTTACCTACCATAGCTAATTCATTACCTTATGGTGGTACATGCTAAGATGCCCATCTGTAATAATTCAATCAATCAAAGAAGCAAATCAGGCATTATTCATCAGCACAATCAACCAATCATCTTTAAATAAAGAAAATAGTTCTGAATTTTATCTTAGGATCCCTATCTCTTAAAAAGATCATAGTGGTAGGATTCCAAGGTGTGAAATCCATCTTGTCTTAGAGTAGAAAAGATAAGATTAATTAGAGTAGAGTAGTAAAAGGTGAGATAAGACCAAGATGAGGTAATCAGGTAAGTATAGAATGAATCAGAGTAAGGTAAGTAAGTGAGGGTTGTCCATTTCTATCTAGGTTTCGTCCTACAGTCAACATTTCCTCTAATACCACTTCTGTCACACCCGGCTTTAAGGAACAAAGCCAGGTGCATCTCATGCATGCGCCAAGAAGACAACATATATAATAACAGAGTGTATAGAGATAAATGTCACAAAACATCAGAGTACTTATTACATAGCGGAAGACTTATTACAAAATAAAAGAAAAAACATAAAACGAACTAAGGATCGTCGGCGCCAAAGTCAACTGAGAAACACCACCTAGATCAGATCATACTCCTCGCCTTGTGGCTCCTCCTGAACCACCTGCTCTTCTCCTGTGGGGCGTGTGAGACAGCAAGGGTGAGCTCACACATGATCATAGCTCAACAAGTTGTGGGGAACCAGTGGACATAAACTCACAAAGGTGTGAGTTCATGTGATGTGTAAGGCTAATCAATGATAGGGGTTAAAGCTGAGCATTGCTTTTAAGTAGTTGGTCAAAATTTTATTAGCAGTTACTAAGTGTAAGTAAATACTGAAAGTCACCTAGAGGGGGGGTGAATAGGGCAATACTGAAATTTAACAACTTAATCACAACTACAAGCCGGGTTAGCGTTAGAAATAATAATGAGTCCGAGAGAGAGGGGGCAAAACAAATCGTGAGTAAATAAAGAGTGAGACACGATGATTTGTTTTACCGAGGTTCGGTTCTCTCAAACCTACTCCCCGTTGAGGAGGCCACAAAGGCCGGGTCTATCTCAACCCTTCCCTCTCTCAAACGGTCCCTCGGACCGACTGAGCTTCTCTTCTCAAATCAACCAGGAACAAAAATTCCCCGCAAGGACCACCACACAATTGGTGTCTCTTGCCTCGGTTACAAATGAGTCATGACCACAAGAACAAATGAGAAAGAAAAGAAGCAATCTAAGCGCAAGAGCTCAAGAGAACACAACAAATCTCTCTCACTAGTCACTAAAGCTTTGTGTGGAATTGGAGAGGATTTGATCACTTGGGTGTGTCTAGAATTGAATGCTAGAGCTCTTGAAGGTGTAGAAGTGTGAAAACTTGGATGACTTGAATGTGGGGTGGTTGGGGGTATTTATAGCCCCAACCACCAAACTAGCCGTTTGGTGAAGGCTGCAGTCAACGGGCGCACCGGACAGTCTGGTGCGCCACCGGACAGTGTCCGGTGCGCCAGCCACGTCACCCGACCGTTGGGGTTGGACCGTTGGAGCTCTGACAAGTGGGCCCGCCGGGCTGTCCGGTGGTGCACCAGACAAGCCCTGTAGGCTGTCCAGTGTGCCATCCGCGCGTGCTCTGCTCCACTGCGCGCGCTGGCGCGCATTTAATGCTGTAGCAGGTGACCGTTGCGCTGAAGTAGTCGTTGCTCCGCCGTTACACCGGACATGTCCGGTGAATTATAGCGGAGTGAATTCCCGAAGCTGGCGAGTTCATAGTCGCTTGATCTTGGGGCACCGGACACTGTCCGGTGGTGCACCGGACAGTCCGGTGAATTATACTGAAGCTCCTCTGAAAATTCTCGAAGGTGCGAAGTTTAGCTTGAAATCCCCTGGTGCACCGGACATTGTCCGGTGGTGCACCGGACACTGTCCAGTGGCACACCAGACAGTCCGGTGCGCCAGACTAGGGCACACTTCGGTTTTCCCTTGCTCTTTTTGTTGAACCCTTTTCTTGGTCTTTTTGTTGGCTTATTGTGAACCTTTGGTACCTGTAGAACTTATTAACTTGGGCAAACTAGTTAGTCCAATTATTTGTGTTGGGCAATTGAACCACCAAAATTAGTTTAGGAATATAGGTGTAAGCCTAATTCCCTTTCAAATACCAAAACTTAAGTAAAGTAATAGAACAAAATTAATAATAAATCCATGCAATGCAAATGACAAAATTAAATTTAAGTTCCATAATTTAAACATCAGAGAGTCCTTAGCTGCTCATGACCGTGAGCTCGGCTAGTATACCAGTTTTACACTCTGCAGAGGTTGTACCCTTTACCCACAAGTCATGTTACCCATCTGCCAAGGGGTCGGGACTCCCATACACCTCTACCTAGGAAGCGCGGCAGGGCAACACTACGAGGCCTTTACAAAGTTCCACTAGCTTCCGAAAACCCGCTACAGTTTATAGGAAGAGCACTTGCAAGAATCCCCCGTCTGACCGCCATCACAGCTAAATCAACCCGAGAACCTCCTTGCATGCAACTCCCCTACTGCCCTTGCCCCTTTCGGGTAAGGTAGTCTTCCACTAGCTTTTCTAATTAGTCAGCCAAGGGCGTCCCATTAAACCCTTGTGGTGGCACGTGTTTCTCAAGTTAAGCTCTATGTTCCAATTAACATTAATGATCTCAACATGAACATAAATAGAATAACAAAAAGAATTGGAACATAGATGTAGTAAATGATTATCCCAAAACCATGTAAAGCAATAGCAAACTACCCAAGTGATTGAGGGGTAAACAAGGTAATGAGATAAACAATCTAGGGTGACCTATCGGGTCCCATCAAAATTAACCTATGCATGAATAAATGATATTAAAGAACATTATTGGGTAAAAAGTTGTCAAGGGCACAACTTGCCTTCAATGAGCTCTTGCTCAGCTACTTCGACCTGCTGCTCACCAGGATCATCAGCAACGGGCTCTTCTACTCGCCACAATACAAACAAGCACAGTGTATATAGAGAAATTAACATCACACCAAACATGTAAATAAAATACACAGAAATAATCTACATATTAAAATAAAATCCTAGGAACAGAAATCATAATTTTTTGGAGTTATAGATTTTAAGATATGAATTTCTAAAGGTTTTATGTGTTTAAAATAGGATTAAGTGAGAGATTATTTTTCTTACTGTTTTCATGACCAAACAGAGACTCTAAGTGATAGAGAATAATTTTACAAAATTTTAGAAACTAGAATGAAGTGATTTGGAGCTCATATGAATTTTTTATGAAATTTTGAAGTTCTAGCATTTATTTATATAATAAAAACCTATTTTCTAACTCATTTATTCATTTTAACACGCCACTGGACTGGGCCTCAATTTCTGCAAACTACAAGGGTCTCAGAGTAAGATTTCTAAGGCACAGGGAACAGTCTACGCGGATGGCAGGTTGATTATATAAAAATAGAGGGTTTTATTTGCATTCGTGCAACTGAATGGAGTTCGGATGAATCCCGACCGTCCGATCGAATCCCAACAGAGAGGATTAGATCCATAACCCAGGGAACCGGTACGCGCTCGACACCATCAGATCTGATTTTGATGACGCAGATTTTAAACTCTACATAACCAGTACTGCCCGCTCGATCTGGTTTGGATGCTCCAGATCGACTATCGCGAAGAGGTACGTCATGATCTAATCCTAACCCTTTAATCAAAATCGGAAGGCACCGGACCCGTCCTCTACCTCGCCATTCAAACGCGGCGGCGACGGCTCCGCCTGGCGGCGCGCTTGCCGGAGACATCGCCCCAGGCGCGTGGGTGAGCCAGACCTTAATTAACCCCTTGAAACGAGAAGGTATGGTCACGACGGATACGAAGGGGGTAAAGATTACCGGTGATCGGGTAAGCAGATGGGTCGCTCTCGAGACAGGGCGGCTCGGCGGGGTCCCTTCTACTCCGGCGAGCAATCCCAGCCTCGTAGGCGTTCAATCCCCGGTGAAACGGTCACAACCGCCTTTGATCGAGCCCGAGGAAGACCCTAGGCACACACGATGGTGCGGACGATGATCGAATCGGAGATTCCCCCAGCGGCGGCTCTCAGCTCCCTCTTTCTCTTTCTTGGTTCACGGTAAAGGTAGAGGGATGGGGGATGCGCGGCGACTGAGTCCCCGGGACGGCCTTTATCCTCCGTGCGGACGGGTCGGAAGGTGGGGCTGTAGACCTCCCCGCGCGAGATCCCCGCAGTAGGACGCATCGGCGGCTTTCGCCATGCGCGCAATTCCGTTGAAGGGAGAGCTGACCAGCGGACCCCACAACGCAGTGAGTTAGCGGCACGCGCAAGTCACGGAGCAAACGCCGACTGCCCGGTCCCACCTGTCGGGGGCAGTGGCCGATATGCGCGACCGCGGGCGGAGAAGATGTTTGGGCCGCGCGGAAGAGTTTGCGAGGTGGGCCGAAAGCAGGTTTTGGGCCCACACGGGTATAACTCCTTTTTTTCTTTTTCTTTTAGATTTTCTTTTCTTTTCTGTTTTGTTTTCTTTTTATTTTGAAATTTAAATTTGAATTCAAATTTAACTGTGAATTTATATTTATTTTAAATGTACCAGTTGAGCCCAAATAAGGGGATCAAACTATTTTCTTTATATTATTTTCTTTATCTTTGTTTAGTATTCTTTTTTTCTCAATTCTAGAATTTCTTTTAGATTCTAGATTTCCTTTTTGAATTAATATATTTTCTGTCTCTTTATTTTTATATTGTCACAAAATGCATACACACAAAAATAATATCCAGCATGATGCATAATTTATTTGAGTGTCTTTTGTTAATTATTCATTTGTTTAATTGTGGTGTTCACATGAAATGAGAAACATAGATAACTCATATATGTATACGGAGTACAATTTCTCTGCTTAGACTCTATTTACAAAGTAGGTGTTACAAATCCTAACCCCCTTAAAAATAATCTCGTCCTCGATATTTAAGAATGCCTAGGGAAAAGATGGGGAAAACCTATGCGAAGCTCTTCTTCTCTCTCCCACGTAGCTTCATCTTCTCCGTGGTGACTACATTGTACTTTACACATCTTTATCACCTTATTTCTTGTAACTCAAGTCAAGTATCCACAATCTTGATTGGGTACTCCGTGTAAGTCAGATCACCTTGAACACTGAGCTCTTCCATTGGTAACTGTTCCTCGGGGACACGGAGACACTTCTTAAGTTGAGATACGTGGAACACGTTATGCACATCCGATAGAGTAGCAGGTAACTCGAGTTGGTATGCCATCTCCCCAACTCGCCTAAAGATCAAGAATGGTCCAATATAGCGAGGGGACAATTTGCCCATAACTTTGAATCTCCTCATTCCACGAAGTGGTGACACCTTAAGGTACACATAATCTCCTTCTTCAAATTCCAGTGGCCTCCTTCTATTATCAGCATAGCTCTTTTGCCTGGTTTGAGCCACCCTCAAATTCTCTCGAATTATACGGACTTGTTCTTCTGCTTCTTGAATCAATTCAGGCCCAAAGAACTGTCTTTCTCCAGTCTGATCCCAATACAAAGGAGTCCTGCACTTCCTCCCATATAAAGCCTCAAAAGGTGACATTTTCAGACTGGCCTGATAGCTATTGTTATATGAAAACTCAGCATATGGTAGACTTTTATCCCAACTTCCCCCATGCTGAAGGGCACATGCTCTCAACATATCTTCCAATACTTGATTAGTCCTTTTAGTCTGTCCATCAGTCTGAGGGTGATAAGCCATACTGAAATTCAACTTCGTGCTCATGTTCTCATGAAAGCTTCTCCAAAATCTTGAGGTAAACTGTGAACCTCGATCAAACACGATCTTCTTTGGTACTCCATGTAAACACACAATCCGAGCCATATATAATTCTGCTAGCTGAGAACCTTTATAAGTAGTCTTCACAGGAATAAAGTGAGCCACTTTAGTCAATCTATCCACAATCACCCATATAGCATCATATCCTTTCTGGGTGCGAGGCAATCCAGTAATGAAATCCATACCAATCTCTTCCCACTTCCACTCGGGTATCTTCAATGGATGCAATAGTCCAGCTGGCCTCTGGTGTTCAGCCTTAACTCTTTGACATACATCGCACATAGCCACATGTGCAGCCACATCTCTTTTCAATCCATACCACCAATACTTCCGCTACAAATCCTGATACATTTTGGTACTACCAGGATGAATAGAGTAATCCGAGTCATGGGCCTCCTTTAATATAGTCTCACGAAGGCTTTCAATATCAGGAACACACATCTTGTCCTTGAACCATATGGTGCCTTGCTCATCCTCCGTGAATTCCGGAACTCGACCCTCAGTAATCAGATCCTTAATCTCTTGTATTTTGGCATCACCAATTTGACCTTTGCGGATCTCTTGCTCCAAAGTAGGTTCCACATCAATAGTAACTCCTTCAGTATGAGCAACTATCCCCAGGTTAAGTCTCCTGAAATCCTCAACAATCTCGTCGGGTAGCTGGGCAACAATAGCTGAATGAACATGCTCCTTGCGACTCAAGGCATCTGCAACCAAATTTGCCTTGCCCGGGTGATAGTGAATCTCCAAGTCGTAATCCTTAATAAGCTCCAACCAACGGCGTTGCCTAAGGTTGAGATCCTTCTGAGTGAATATATACTTCAAACTCTTATGATCCGTGTATACTTGACACTTGGTTCCCATAATGTATTGTCTCCAAATCTTAAGTGCATGCACAACGACTGCCAATTCCAAGTCATGAGTGGGGTAGTTCAATTCATGTTTCCACAATTGACGAGAAGCATAGGCAATCACATGTCCCTCTTGCATGAGCACACATCCCAAGCCTTGGCCACATGCATCACAATAGATATCAAATCCTTTCTGTAGGTCTGGCATAACCAATACTGGTGGCGACATTAATCTCTTCTTCAATTGATCAAAGCTTTCTTAGCACTTCTCGTCCCACTTAAATTCTTTTCCTTTCTCCAAAAGCGAAGTCATAGGTTTAGCAATCTTAGAAAATCCTTCAATAAATCTCCGATAATATCCTGCTAGTCCCAAGAAACTCCGAATCTCAGTAACTGTAGTGGGTACTCTCCACTCCATTATCTCCTTAACCTTAGCAGGGTCCACTGAAATTCCTCCATTAGAAATGATATGACCAAGAAATGGCACCTCACCAATCCAAAACTCGCACTTGCTGAACTTGGCATATAGCTGGTTATCTCGTAGCTTCTGTAGCACCAACCTTAGATGTTCCTCATGATCACTATCACTCTGGGAATAGATAAGAATATCATCGATGAATACCACGACGAATCTGTCCAAATACTCCATAAACACCTTGTTCATCAAGTTCATAAAATAACCTGGTGCATTGGTTAATCCAAATGACATAACAGTGAACTCATATAATCCATATCGAGTCGAGAATGCTGTCTTGGGAATATCCGATGGTCTAATCCTCATCTGATGGTAACCGGATCGGAGATCAATCTTTGAGAATACTCTAGCACCTCTCATCTGGTCGAATAAATCCTCAATACGGGGTAACGGATACTTGTTCTTCACAGTAACATCATTGAGAGATCTATAATCCACACACATTCTTTGTGATCGATCCTTCTTCTGTACAAACAGAACTGGTGCTCGCCAAGGTGAGGAACTCGGATGAATGTACCCAGCCTCTTGTAACTCAGTTAACTGCTTCTTAAGTTCCTTCAACTCTTCTACGGACATCCTATATGGCCGTTTAGAAATAGGGGCAGTCCCAGGTAAGAGATCAATAACAAACTCAACTTCTCTATCAGGTGGCATCCCAGGTAACTCATCTGGAAAGACATCCGGAAAATCTCTAACCACACGGATGTTGTCACCAACAAACTCCTCAGGTATAAAGAACATTGCACGTTTGGATGAGGTGGTTACTGCAATATTAACTTGAAATCTTTCTCCTTTAGTGGTAGTGAGTTCTACGGTACCTCTACCACATGCTACAATGGCCTTCGCCTTTCTTAACCATGACATACCAAGGATCAGATCTATACTGCTTGCCTCTAATATTATAGCAGTAGCTCCAAATTCTCTACCCATAATTGTTAATGTCAATCTACATGTCATTTGATTCGCCTCAACAGGCCCTTTAGGTGTGATTACTATCATGGGTTTTCTCATTTTTAGCAGTGGTATTTCATTTGTGTTGGCATATCGAGCAGACATGAATGAATGTGTAGCACCAGAATCAAATAAGATGGTTGCAGGAACTACATTAACATAAAACATACCAAGTACGATGTCAGCACCATCTGAAGTAGCATCAACGCTGACTTGATTAACCTTGGCAATAGAATATCCCTTGCCAGATCCTGGAGTTTGCTGCCTATTCTGAACTGGAGTAGTAGCAATCCTCTGTGGGCAGACATTTGCATAGTGTCCAGTCTTCCCACACTTGAAACATGTAGTGCCTGGACTTTGTCCTGAGAACTTCGTCGGGGTGCAAGTAGGGGTAGCCTGTCGAGGAGGTGGAGTCCTCAGAGGTGATTGCAGAACTGGGTGCTGGCCTCCGCTAGTGCGAACTGGTGTACCCTGAGGTGAACTGTAGCGAGGACGAACACTGCTGCTTCCTTGTCCTTGAGATATAGCCTTCCTCTTCAAATCTCCTAGCTGAACACGCTTGTGTTCAATAGCCAGGGCCTTATCAAGCAGCCTCTGAAATGATGGAAATGTATGTGCCACTAGAGCATACTACAGTGGTCCATTAAATCCTTCAATAAAATGCTCCTGCTTCCTCTCATCTTCAGCAACTTCATCAGGGGCATATCTGGATAACTGAATAAACTTGTCGCGGTACTCGCTGACTGACATACTTCCTTGCTTCAGCGACAGAAATTCCTTCTTCTTAATCTTCATCAATCCCGCTGGAATATGATAATTCCTGAACTGTGTACTGAACTCTGCCCAAGAAATAGTATCCGCAGCATCATGGGCAGCAGTATATGAATCCCACCAGTCGGCAGCAGGACCTGTCAAACATTCAGAAGCATATAAAACCTTCTCCCGGTCAGTGCATTGTGCAATATTCAATATCTTCTTAATGGACTTCAGCCAATCATCCGCATCCAGTGGATCAGGAGAGCTTGCAACAGTAGGTGGCTTGTGACTCATGAACTCCCTATGCTTATCTCGGGGTGGAACTGGTGGTGGAGGTGGAGGCAGTGGTACTTGTTGCTGTTGCTGCTGTTGCTGATGTTGTTGCATTTGCTATTGCAGCTGCTGTTGCGCCCTCCTTTCCTGGCGTATCTCCTCTCGCTCTTGGCGCAACTCCTGTCGTATCTCTTCTCTTTCCTGGCGCATCTCCTGGCGTTCTTGCTGCATCTGAGCACGCATATCCGCCATAGTGTCCGCCATTTGTTGCATCATCCTCATCTGAGCAGCAATCAGTGGGTCAACTCTGTCTGGTGGAGGATTAGGAGGATTCATCTCTGCTGGCTGTGGCTGGGGTTGTCTATATATCAACCGAGTGTGTCGATTAGGAGGTAAATCAATTCCACCACCCCGCCTAGTATTGACCATCTGAGTTAGATACATATGGTAAGAGAATAGTAGACAAGGCAGTTATTTACAAATCATTTTACTTTGGGGGGATTTATTAGCTAAGCAGATTAATATTTTACCTACCATAGCTAATTCATTACCTTATGGTGGTACATGCTAAGATGCCCATCTATAATAATTCAATCAATCAAAGAAGCAAATCAGGCATTATTAATCAGCACAATCAACCAATCATTTTTAAATAAAGAAAATAGTTCTGAATTTTGTCTTAGGATCCCTATCTCTTAAAAAGATCATAGTGGTAGGATTCCAAGGTGTGAAATCCATCTTGTCTTAGAGTAGAAAAGATAAGATTAATCAGAGTAGAGTAGCAAAAGGTGATATAAGACCAAGATGAGGTAAGTATAGAATGAATCAAAGTAAGGTAAGTAAGTGAGGGTTGTCCATTTCTATCTAGGTTTCGTCCTACATTCAACATTTCCTCTGATACCACTTCTGTCACACCCGGCTTTAAGGAACAAAGCCAGATGCATCTCATACATGCGCCAAGAAGACAACATATATAATAACAGAGTGTATAGAGATAAATGTCACAAAACATCAGAGTACTTATTACATAGCGGAAGACTAATTACAAAATAAAAGAAAAAAACATAAAACGAACTAAGGATCGTCGGCGCCAAAGTCAACTGAGAAACGCCACCTAGATCAGATCATACTCCTCGCCTTGTGGCTCCTCCTGAACCACCTGCTCTTCTCCTGTGGGGGGTGTGAGATAGCAAGGGTGAGCTCACACATGATCATAGATCAACAAGTTGTGGGGAACCAGTGGACATAAACTCACAAAGGTGTGAGCCCATGTGATGTGTAAGGCTAATCAATGATAGGGGTTAAAGCTGAGCATTGCTTTTAAGTAGTTGGTCAAAATTTTATTAGCAGTTACTAAGTGTAAGTAAATACCAAACCTTAAGTAAAGTAATAGAACAAAATTAATAATAAATCCATGCAATGCAAATGACAAAATTGAATTTAAGTTCCATAATTTAAACATCAGAGAGTCCTGAGCTGCTCATGACCGTGAGCTCGGCTAGTATACCAGTTTTACACTCTGCAGAGGTTGTACCCTTTACCCACAAGTCATGTTACCCATCTGCCAAGGGGTCGCGACTCCCATACACCTCTACCTAGGAAGCGCGGCAGGGCAACACTACAAGGCCTTTACAAAGTTCCACTAGCTTCTGAAAACCCGCTACAGTTTATGGGAAGAGCACTTGCAAGAATCCCCCGTATGACCGCCATCGCAGCTAAATCAACCCAAGAACCTCCTTGCATGCAACTCCCCTACTGCCCTTGCCCCTTTCGGGTAAGGTAGTCTTCCACTAGCTTTCCTAATTAGTCAGCCAAGGGCGTCCCATTAAACCCTTGTGGTGGCACGTGTTTCTCAAGTTAAGCTCTATGTTCCAATTAACATTAATGATCTCAAAATGAACATAAATAGAATAACAAAAAGAATTGGAACATAGATGTAGTAAATGTTTATCCCAAAACCATGTAAAGCAATAGCAAACTACCCAAGTGATTGAGGGGTAAACAAGGTAATGAGATAAACAATCTAGGGTGACCTATCGGGTCCCATCAAAATTAACCTATGCATGAATAAATGATATTAAAGAACATTATCGGGTAAAAAGTGGTCAAGGGCACAACTTGCCTTCAACGAGCTCCTGCTCAGCTACTTCGACCTGCTGCTCACCAGGATCCTCAGCAACGGGCTCTTCTACTCGCCACAATACAAACAAGCATAGTGTATATAGAGAAATTAACATCACACCAAACATGTAAACAAAATACACAGAAATAATCTACATATTAAAATAAAATCCTAGGAACAGGAATCATAATTTTTTGGAGTTATAGATTTTAAGATATGAATTTCTAAAGGTTTTATGTGTTTAAAATAGGATTAAGTGAGAGATTATTTTTCTTACTGTTTTCATGACCAAACAGAGACTCTAAATGATAGAGAATAATTTTACAAAATTTTAGAAACTGGAATGAAGTGATTTGGAGCTCATATGAATTTTCTATGAAATTTTGAAGTTCTAGCACTCATTTATATAATAAAAACCTATTTTCTAACTCATTTATTCATTTTAACACGCCACTGGACTTGGCCTCAATTTCTGCAAACTACAGGGGTCTCAGAGTAAGATTTCTAAGGCACAGGGAACAGTCTACGAGGATGGCGGGTTGATTATATAAAAACAGAGGGTTTTATTTGCATTCGTGCAACTGAATGGAGTTCGGATGAATCCCGACCGTCCGATTGAATCCCACGGAGAGGATTAGATCCATAACCCAGCGGACCGGTACGCGCTCGACGCCATCGGATCTGATTTTGATGACGCAGATTTTAAACTCTACATAACCAGTACTGCCCGCTCGATCTGGTTTGGACGCTCCAGATCGACTATCACGAAGAGGTATGTCATGATCTAATCCTAACCCTTTAATCAAAATCGGACGGTATCGGACCCGTCCTCTACCTCGCCATTCAAACGTGGCGGCGATGGCTCCGCCCGGCAGTGCGCTTGCCGGAGACATCGCCCCAGGCGCGTGGGTGAGCCAGACCTTAATTAACCCCTTGAAACGAGAAGGTATGGTCACGACGGATACGAAGGGGGTAAAGATTACCGGTGATCGGGTACGCAGACGGGTCGCTCTCGAGACAGGGCGGCTCGGCGGGGTCCCTTCTACTCTGGCGAGCAATCCCGGCGTCGTAGGCGTTCAATCCCCGGTGAAACGGTCACAACCGCCTTTGCCCGAGCCCGAGGAAGACCCTAGGCACCCACGATGGTGCGGACGATGATCGAATCGGAGATTCCGCCCACTGCGGCTCTCACCTCCCTCTTTCTCTTTCTCGATTCACGGTAAAGGTAGAGGGATGGGGGATGCGCGGCGACTGAGTCCCCGGGAGGGCCTTTATCCTCCGCGTGGACGGGTCAGAAGGTGGGGCTATAGATCTCCCCGCGCGAGATCCCCGCAGTAGGACGCATCGGCGGCTTCCGTCATGCGCGCAATTCCGTTGAAGGGAGAGCTGACCAACGGACCCCACAACGCAGTGAGTCAGCGGCACACGCTAGTCACGGAGCAAACGCCGACTGCCCGGTACCACCTGTCGGGGGCAGTGGCCGATATGCGCGACCGCGGGCGGAGAAGATGTTAGGGCCGCGGAAGAGTTTGCGAGGTGGGCCGAAAGCAGGTTTTGGGCCCGCGCGGGTATAACTCCTTTTTTCTTTTTCTTTTAGATTTTCTTTTCTTTTTTGTTTTGTTTTCTTTTTATTTTGAAATTCAAATTTGAATTCAAATTTAACTGTGAATTTATATTTATTTTAAATGTAACAGTTGAGCCCAAATAAGGAGATCAAACCATTTTCTTTATATTATTTTCTTTATCTTTGTTTAGTATTCTTTTTTTCTCAATTCTAGAATTTCTTTTAGATTCTAGATTTCCTTTTTGAATTAATATATTTCCTGTCTCTTTATTTTTATATTGTCACAAAATGCATACACACAAAAATAATATCCAGCATGATGCATAATTTATTTGAGTGTCTTTTGTTAATTATTCATTTGTTTAATTATGGTGTTCACATGAAATGAGAAACATAGATAACTCATATATGTATACGGAGTACAATTTCTCTGCTTAGACTCTATATACAAAGTAGGTGTTACACTATCACGCGGTGCTGGGGAGACCGTGCTACGCAAAGTTCATGGCCATCCCCAACTACACCTACCTCAGGCTCAAGATGCCTGGCCCCAAGGGAGTCTTCATCGTCAGGCCCATGTACCGCCACGCTTACGAGTGCGACGTGGAATGCATGGAGTATGCCGAGGCCCTCGTCGAGTCCGAAGCCCTCATCGCCGACATGGATTGCCTCTCCAAGGAGGCGCCCGACGCGAAGCGGCACGCCGGCAACTTCGAGCCGGCCGAGGCGGTCAAGTCCATCTCTCTCGACCCCAGCAACGACGCCGGCAAGAAAGTCAGGATCGGCTCCGAGCTCGACCCCAAATTGGAAGCAGTGCTCGTCGACTTTCTCCGCGCAAACAACGAAGTTTTCACGTGGAGTCCCTCGAACATGCCGGGCATACCGAGGGATGTCGCTGAGCACTCACTGGACATCCGAGCTGGAGCCCGACCCGTGAAGCAGTCCCTGCGCCGTTTTGATGAAGAAAAGCGCAGAGCCATAGGTGAGGAGGTCCACAAGCTGATGGCTGTAGGGTTCATCAAAGAGGTATTCCATCCTGAATGGTTAGCTAACCCTGTGCTTGTAAAGAAAAAGGGTGGGAAATGGAGGATGTGCGTAGACTACACTGGTCTAAACAAAGCATGTCTGAAGGTTCCCTACCCTCTGCCTCGCATCGATCAAATTGTGGACTCCACTGCTAGGTGCGAAACCCTATCATTCCTCGATGCCTACTCGGGCTATCACCAAATCAAGATGAAAGAGTCCGACCAGCTAGCGACTTCTTTCATCACACCTTTTGGCATGTATTGTTATACTACAATGCCATTTGGCTTGAGGAATGCAGGTGCCACCTACCAGAGGTGCATGAACCATGTGTTTGGAGAACACATCGGTAGAACGATCGAGGCTTACGTCGATGACATCGTCGTCAAAACAAGGAAAGCCTCCGACCTCCTCTCTGACCTTGAGGTAACATTCAGTTGCCTAAAAGCGAAGAGCGTAAAACTCAATCCTGAGAAGTGTGTCTTCGGAGTCCCCCGAGGCATGCTCTTAGGGTTCATCGTCTCCGAACGAGGCATCGAAGCCAACCCGGAGAAAATCGCGGCCATCACCAACATGGGGCCTATCAAAGATTTGAAAGGAGTACAAAGGGTCATGGGATACCTTGCGGCTCTGAGCCGCTTCATCTCGCGCCTCGGCGAGAAAGGGTTGCCCTTGTACCGCCTCTTAAGGAAGGTCGAGCGCTTCACTTGGACCCCCGAGGCCGAGGAAGCCCTCGGAAACTTAAAAGCGCTCCTTACAAATGCGCCCATCTTGGTGCCCCCTGCTACGGAAGAAGCCCTCTTGATTTATGTCGCTGCAACCACTCAGGTGGTCAGCGCTGCGGTCGTAGTCGATAGACGAGAAGAAGGGCACACACTGCTCGTCCAGAGGCTAGTCTACTTCATCAGCGAAGTGCTATCCGAGACCAAAGTCTGCTACCCACAAATCCAGAAGTTGCTCTATGCAGTGATTCTGACACGGCGGAAGCTGCGACACTACTTTGAGTCTCATCCGGTTACTATGGTGTCATCTTTCCCCCTGGGAGAAATCATCCAAAGCCGAGAGGCCTCGGGTAGGATAGCAAAATGGGCAGTGGAACTCATGGGCAAAACACTTTCATTTGCCCCTCGGAAGGCCATAAAATCCCAAGTCTTGGCCGACTTCCTGGCTGAATGGACTGACACCCAATTGCCGATGACCCCAATCCAGCCCGAACTTTGGACCATGTACTTCGATGGGTCGCTGATGAAAACAGGAGCAGGTGCTGGCTTGCTCTTCGTTTCACCCCTTAGGAAACATGTGCGCTACGTACTGCGCCTCCATTTTCCGGCGTCAAACAACATGGCCAAGTACGAGGCCTTGGTTAATGGCCTGCGCATCACCGTCGAGCTAGGGGTTCGCCGCCTCGACGCTCGTGGCAACTTGCAGCTCGTCATTGACCAGGTCATGAAGAACTCCCACTGCCGCGACTAGAAAATGGAGGCCTACTGCGACGAAGTTTGGCGCTTGGAAGACAAGTTCTACGGGCTGCAACTCAACCATGTTGCTCGACGGTACAACGAAACCGCAGATGAGCTGGCGAAAATAGCCTCGGGGTGAATGACAATTCCCCCGGACGTCTTCTCCAAGGATATATATCAACCATCTATCAAACTCGACGACGCGCCCGAGCCCGAGGAGGCCTCAGCCCAGCCCGAGGTACCCTCGGCCATCGAGGGTGAGGCCCTGCGCGTTGAGGGGGAGCGGAATGGGGTCACACCGGTCCCAAACTGGTAGACCCCATACCTGGAATATCTCCTCCGAGGAGAGATGCCCCTCGACAAAGCCGAAGCTCGGCGACTGGCTCGGTGCGCCAAGTCGTTCGTTTTGCTGGGTGATGAAAAGGAGCTGTACCACCGCAGCCCCTCAGGCATTCTCCAACGATGCATATCCATTGCCCAAGGACAAGAGCTGTTACAAGAAATACACTCGGGGGCTTGTGGTCACCATGTAGCACCTCGAGCCCTCGTGGAAAACGCTTTCCGACAAGATTTCTAATGGCCAACCGCAGTGGACGACGCCACCAGGATTGTACGCTCCTGCCGAGGGTGCCAATTCTACGCAAGATAGACGCACCTGCCCGCTCAAGCCCTACAGACAATACCTATCACTTGGCCTTTCGTTGTGTGGGGTCTGGACCTCTTCGGTCCCTTGCAGAAGGCACCCGGGGGCTTCAAGCACCTGCTGGTCGCCATCGACAAATTCTCCAAGTGGATTGAGGTCCGACCCTTAACCAGCATCAGGTCTGAGTAGGTGGTGGCGTTCTTCACAAATATCATCCATCGCTTTGGGGTTCCAAACTCAATCATCACCGACAATGGCACGTAGTTCACTAGGAAAAAGTTCCTGGACTTCTGCGAGGACCACCAAATCCGTGTGGACTGGGCCGCCGTAGCGCACCCAATGACGAATGGGCAGGTGGAACGCGCCAACGGTATGATTTTGTAGGGACTAAAGCCGAGGATCTACAACGACCTCAATAAGTTTGGCAAGCGGTGGATAAAAGAGCTACCCTCGGTGGTTTGGAGTCTGAGGACGACGCTGAGCCGGGCCACGAGTTTCTCGCTATTTTTCCTAGTCTATGGGGCCGAGGCCATCTTACCCACGGACTTGGAATACGGTTCCCTGAGGACAAAGGCTTACGACGACCAAAGCAACCAGACCAGCCGAGAGGATTCGCTGGACCAGCTGGAAGAGGCTCAGGACGTGGCCTTACTACACTTGGCGTGGTATCAGCAGTCTCTGCGATGCTACCACGCCCGAAGGGTTCGGCCCCGAGACTTCCAAGCGGGAGACTTGGTACTTCGGCTACGGTAAGACGCCCGAGGGTGCCACAAACTTACCCTTCCCTGGGAAGGGCCCTTCATCATCGCCAAGATTTTGAAGCCCGAGACATACAAGCTGGCCAACAATCCAGGCGAGGTCTACAGCAATGCTTGGAACATCGAACAGCTACGTCACTTTTACCCTTAAAATGTTTCAAGTCGTTCATGTATCTCGCTTTCTTTACATGCATAAATAAAGTCTAACCATCAAGGAAGGATCAGCCTTGCCTCGGCAAAGCTCGATCCTCCCTCGGGGGCTAGAAGGGGGGAACCCCCTCTACGTCAAAATTTTCCTCGAAAAAGTCTTTTGCCGGAACGTCTTTCGAGCATTCCGACTGCGTCGATAACAGAATCCTAAAGACGAGCAAGAGAGACCATAAGCGGCAAGGCCGACCAAGCCGAGGGACTCCTACGCCTCCGGGATACGGATACCTCACTCATCACTGTCCGCGAAAAGGTAGCTCACGCTCGGATAAGCGATTCTGCTACCGATCAAGTCCTAACACTCGAAAACTTTTCTACCAAAATGACTTTTCGTGCTTTTCGGCTATATCGATAACGGAATCCTGAAAACGACGAGAGAACACGTAAGTGGCAAGGCTGATCGAGCCGAGGGACTCCTACGCCTCCGGGATACGGATACCTCACTCATCACCTTCCGCGAAAAGTTACTCACGCTCGGATAAGCGATTTCGCTACTGAACAAGTCCTAACGCGTGAAACAAGAGGAAAGAAAACGCAGCTTTATAATCCGACAATGAAAATGTCTAGGCCTCAGCGGCCGCGAAAGACATACGCATACTTAAAACAAACTGTTCCTACAGGCTCAGACATCGGGAGGGGGAGGGGCGGCACCCTCGGCGTCGTTTCCACCCTCGGCAGGATCTGGCACGGCCTCAGACGGCGACACGGGCGGAAGGATCTCCACCTCAAAGGAGGAAGCCAGCGCCGCACTTGGGCCCTCGATGGCTGCGTCAAGCCTCTGGACCTTGGCTAAGGCAGCCTCCTCTTTGTTGGGTAGGCAGTACCCCTCGCTGACCCGCTCCAGATCCACATCGCAGTGGGAAGCAAGCACGGCGAAGGCCTGCCTAACGCCGTGGTGCAGCGCCCCGCGGAGTCTGCTGCACACATGGCTGCCCAAGGCCCGCAGGTGACTCTGGGGGGAGCTACCAGAGGGGACGCCGTCAAGGCCAAAGGTCTGGTAGAAAGCCGAGATGGCCTCGGACATGGCCACACGGTCGGCCTCCTTCTGCTCAGCCGCCTTGGCAAGCGCCTTGCAGTTCTTGACGGACTCGTTAAGAGCCGTCTCGAACCCTACAGACAGCCGGACAACATTCTTCAAACGCAAGGAGAAGAATGGAGACGAAAACAAAGTCGCGAAGCGGGGAAAACACACCTTCAGCCCGGACACCCTAGCTTGGGCGGACCAAGCAGACTTGACGGCCACGGCCAGACCCTCCGCAAGGGTCCCGGCCCGAGCGGTCGCCTCGGGGTCCGGAAAGGGGGAGCACCCTCTACGCCGAAACTTTCCTCGGAAAAGTTTTTCCACCAAAATAGCTTTCGTGCATCTCAACTGTGTTAGTAGCGGAGTCTCAAAAACGAGCGACTGAGACCTTGAGCGGCAAGGCTGAACAAGCCGAGGGACTCCTACGCCTCCGGGATACGGATACCTCACTCGTCAGCTTCTAGGAAAGGCGGCTCACGCTCGGATAAGTGATTCTGCTATTGACGAACAAGTCTTAATGCTCGAAACAAGAGGAAAGTAACGCGGCTTTATACCCAAATGTTCAGGCCTCAGCAGCCACAAAGAACAAACACACGTGCTTGGGGTAACAATGGTACCTAGACTTAGATGTCAGCAGCGCCCTCGGCGGTTCTCCCGACCTACAGCAGATGTCTTTGTACTCAAAGCTATTACATCTCGCTCTCAAGAGGGTACCATTACAAACGGGACTCCAGCTCCATTCCCACAGGAATGAACTACCTCCACACCAGAAGGCCTGCGGGATAACGAGCTCCGAGCAGCTCGCCGGCAACCACTACACCAGCAGCACGACAACGACCTCTGCCTCGGGTGGCTAGACAGCAATAGTGATGGCCTTAGGGCAAACGCTACTGCTGAAAGGCCCTCGTTCACGTCCCCTCACGGGGAACGAGAACCAGCCATTAAAGCTAAAGAGCCCGAGGTCTAGAGCGCAGGTGGCACTAACGGTCTCATCGGCGGAGGCAACCGCTGCGGAGGGAAGCCTCACCAGCGGCGGTCGCCACTTCAGCACCGGTGACAGCAGCCACCTGCGCACAGCACGACCGTCGCTTGGGTGGAGGACGGACAGCTACACCCTGACCAGGCAGCAGCAGTTCGCCTTCCCCCGCATGGCTGGAGGACGTCACCTCCGCGGGGCTGGAGGATGCCCTTCTCCCTCGAATGTTGGAGGAAGAAGTGGGTCACCGGCCCACGCGAGAGGCAGGACCCAACTCAGCGCGCCCTCCTCCTCAGCCCAGATGATGAACATCCTTGAAGCTGAGGGTGGGGCAGAGGCCGCAGCCTGGCTTGCTTCTCCCCACCATAAGGCTGGTGATCATCCCTACGGATGACCATTGGTGAGGGACTGCAGCCGGGCTGCATGATGAAAATCCTTGAAGCCGAGCGATGACTGGAGAGCGCCAACCCCCACGGGGTCACGCTCCTCCAACAGCAGCAAGAAGAAGGCAACGAGGGTGCGCCCCATCTAGGGGCTCGGAAGGTGGAAGGGCGCGATGGATGCAAGGAGTGTGAAGGCATGGCTACCCCCCGGGGGGTTGGTCCCTTTTTAAAGGAAGATCTCCTCACTCGCATCCCCAAGCGTCACGGGCAAAGTCTCCACCGACGTGCTCCAGGGTTCCCACCCCATGACACGGGGGTTGGGTCCTACACATCATGCGAGCTGACCTGAAACACGAAGAAGGCGAACCGCCTCATGAGAAGCATGTAACCGCCCTGCGGTTAGAAGCGTTTGCTCATCATCACTGAAACCAACGGTCGGAAGGGCGGGCCGCCACGCAGGGAGCATGCAACCGCACCACGGTTGTGCACCCTTTCAGCTTCGTCGCATCTGGTGGTCTAGCATGGAGGTCCGGGCCCACATGTCATGTAACCGGCGCGACGGTTACTACATGCAAGGAAATCGCACCGCCGCTTGAGCCAATGCTACGTCTTCTCGACTGTGGATCCAGCGCAGCAACTCGAGGCAGCCCTGCGCGTGACCCAACAGTGCTCATTAAGTGTAATACCCAACTTGCAAATTGTTAGAAATAATATAAATGGAGAAACAATTTCTCTTTATGTGAGTTTGACCTTTATGTACCATCACACGTGAACACCATAATTAAAAAAACAAATAACTATTAAGATATATGCTACCAAAATATGCATCATGCTGGGTTTTCATGTTGTGTGCATTTTGTGACAACAAAAAAAAATATATATAATGTGACAAGAAATATATTAAAAAGCCCAAAAGTGGAATTTAAGTTCTAAAGGAAATTTAGGATTTGAGATTTGAGAAAAGAGAAGAAATACTATACAAATGAGATAAAATAGATATATAAAATAACTAGATTTGGTTATTTAAATTTAACCTAAGTATGAACTCCACAAATATAAACTCAGAATTTGAATTTGAATTCAAAATGGAAATACAAAATGGAAAAGAAAAGGAAATAAAAAAAGGGGGAAGGGAAGCTACTTGGGCCTCAGACCCCATTTCGGCCCAAAATCCCGTCCTAACCCGCGTTTGCCGACCCATTCCCCCTCAGCCGTTCGTTCTCACCTTGATCGACATGTGGACCCGGGGATCAGTCTTCTATGCATCACGCCGCTCACTGCCTGGGCGCGCCTGTGACTTACGTGTGGGGCCCAGTTGTCATGGTTATCCTCTCCGCGGCGCGTGCGCTCAGGAGACGGAGTCCGCGCACCAGCCGCCGGGATCTCCGCGGAAATGGCGCAGCTGACCATGACCGGGCGCGCCCGCATGGGGGAAAATCTCCTCTGCTATAGCAGTGCGGTAGGATCGCCTGCGCCACATCCGCCTTGACGCCCAAAACTATTGCATCGGGGCGGCTTCTCTCGTGGTGCCAGGGCCCTCACCATTGTAGCACCGAGTGCGTGAGAGAGCAGAGCTTGGCGAGAGGAGAGAGCGAGCACCACCGTCGCGCCCTTCAATCCCCTGCCCTATAAGATAGATCCGTCACCGAGCCCGTCCATCCGCATCAAGACTCGAGCTGACCTCAACGACGGACTCTGGGGCAGCGCGGGTCAAGGTCGGGCGCGAGATTCGCCACCGGCATCCCTCATCTCCGTACTTGCTGGGCACCCACGGCGTGTTCGGGGGCATTCGTCGGTGAACCTCGGGTGTGATCGGTGATGCTGCGAAACCCGTAGGCGACCGGAACGTCGGCGATTGCTCACCGTCGGTGGGCACTACCGCGGGTCCGTCCTTCACTGTGTACGTGCACGTCTACGCCCAAGCTCTCTGTAAGAATCTTATCCCTAGGTGCGCGTTCACCTTCTCCTCTCATAGGGCTCGTCGGACTTTGAATTGGTGCTCGGACTCGTTGGATGGGGGGGCTCACCGGCAAGTGCCCGCGCCGCCGAATTCCGTCATCCCCGCCGCTCAGCACTCATAACCTGGTCCCGGTAGTTCAAGAAAGTGCATAGTTTGCGCTCGGGGGAGTAGCTGGGCGAGCGAGGCCTCGGTTGGTCGGGAATTCTTCACCGTAGTAGGGCCATCGCCGCACCGCGCAGGCAGGAAGACCTTCACCACGAATCGAGGTAAGCGGCGCCGCCATGGGTGTTCCGCGCGGATGCAGGCGTGCCTCGAACCATTCGATGCCGCTCGGGCGGACAGGATTAGAACACAACGTACCAATTCGGAGGTTGATGCGCGCCGTTAGATTAAGATCGAACGCATGTGCGTGTGCGCTGGTCAGTTAAATCCTAACTGTTGATGCGTAATACAAGGACTAGGATGGGGTGCCATATCGTCGCTCCCTTGATTAAATCTGAGCCGTAGGTTCGAAATCCGGGGGCCGGCCTCACATGTCGTTTCATCACGGGCGCTGGTCTAATCTGGAGCGTGGGTTGCGGATCGGACGGCTCTGGATTCGGGTTACCCGTTCGCTCTGGCGCAATTGCGTAAGACCCCCTCGGAAAGTAGTAAATCAACCCGCAGTCCACCTTGGTGGCCGTCTGTGTCTTAGAAATATTTGCGCAGAGACCCTTGTTTTCTCTGGATATTGAGGCCCAGTTCAGAGTCCATAGGAATTGAATAAATAATATCAGGAAATGGTTTTTAATGAGAAAATAAATGCTAGAACTTTAATAAATCATAGAAAATTCATATGAACTCCAAATTACTCCATTCCAGTTTCTAAAATTTTGTAAAATTATTCTATATCACTTAGAGCCTCTGTTTTGATATGTGAACAGTAAGAAAAATAATTTCTCACTTAATCCTATTTTAAGCACATAAAACCTTTAGAAATTCATAACTTAAAATATATAACTCCAAAAATTATGATTCCTGTTCCTAGGATTTTATTTTAATTTGTAGATTTTTATTGTATATTTTATTTACCTGTTTGGTGTGATGTTAATTTTTACTATACTATGTATGTATTATGTTGATGCGAGTAGACGAGCAAGCCACTGTGGATTCTGAGGTTCAGCAAGTAGAAGTTGCTAAGCAGGAGCTCATTGAAGGCAAGTTGTGCCCTTGACCACTTTTTACCTAATAATGTTCTTTAATATCACTTATCCATGCATAGGTTAAATTTGATGGGACCCAATAGATCACCCTAGATTGTTTATCTCATTACCTTGTTTACCCCTGAATCACTTGGGTAGTTTGCTATTGCTTTATATGGTTTTGGGATAATCATTTATTACCTCTATGTTCCAATTCTTGTTGTTATTCTGTTTATGTTCATGTTGTATCATTAATGTTAATTGGAACATAGAGCTTAACTTGAGAACCACGTGCCACCACAAGGGAGGAATGGGACCCCTTGGCTGACTAATTAGGAAAGCTAGTGGAAGACTACCTTACCCGAAAGGGGCAAGGGCAGTAGGGGAGAGGTCAGTGCAGGGAGGTCCCTGGTTGATTTTGCTGCGATGGCGGTCAGCCAGGAACCCTGTACTGGATCTTCCTATAAACTGTAGCGGGTTTTCGGAAGCTAGTGGAACTTTGTAAAGGCCTCGTAGTGTTGCCCTGCCGCGCTTCCTAGGTAGAGGTGTATGGGATTCATGACCCCTTGGCAGATGGGTAACATGACTTGTGGGTAAAGGGTACAACCTCTGCAGAGTGTAAAACTGGTATACTAGCCGAGCTCGCGGTCATGAGCAGCTCAGGACTCTCTGATGTTTAATTATGGAACTTAAATTCAATTTTGTCATTTGCATTGCATGGGTTTGTTATTAATTTTGTTCTATTACTTTACTTATGGTTTGGTATTTACTTACATTTAGTAATTGCTAATAAAATTTTGACCAACTACTCAAAAGCAATGCTCAGCTTTAACCCCTGTCATTGATTAGCCTTACACATCACATGAACTCACACCTTTGTGAGTTTATGACCACTGGTTCCCCACAACTTGTTGAGCTATGATCATGTGTGAGCTCACCCTTGCTGTCTCACACCCCCTACAGGAGATGATCAGGTGGTTCAGGAGGAGCCGCCTAACACGGAGGAGTTCGACCTGATCTAGGTGGCGTTTCCCAGTCGACATTGGCGCCAACGATCCTTAGTTCGTTTTATCTTTATTATTTTAATTTGTAATAAGTCTTCCGCTATGTAATAAATACTCTGATGTTATTGACATTTATCTCTATACACTCTGTTATTATATATGTTGTCTTCTTGGCGCATGTATGAGATGCACCTGGCTTTGTTCTTTAAAGCCGGGTGCTACAGAAGTGGTATCAGAGGAAATGTTGACTGTAGGACGAGACCTAGATAGAAACGGACAAACCCTTCACTACTTACCTTCTTCTGATTCATTCTATACTTACCTTACTCTGATTCCCTCTAAACTCATCTTGATCATGTCTCACCTTCTACTGTTCTACTCTGAATATTCTTATCTCTTCTACTCTAAGACAAGATGGATTTCACACCTTGAAATCCTATGACTATGATCTTTCTAAGAGATAGGGAACCTAAGACAAAATTAAAAATTATTTTCTCTATTGAAAATGGTGTTTGATTGTGCTGATGCTAAATGCCTGATTTGCTTCTTTGATTGATTGAGCTATGGACATCTTAGTATGTACCACCATATAGTGTTGAATTAGCTTTGGTAGGTAAAATATTAATCTGTTTAGCTAATAAAACTCCCCAAAGTAACCTGATTTGTAAATACCTGCCTTGTCTACTATTTTCTTACCTTATGTATCTAACTCAGATGGTCAATACCAGGAAAGGAAAGATTATCACGCAACAGCAAACAGAAATGAATCCTCCAAATCCCCCACCTGTTGAAACCGAGCAAGTGATCGCAACCCAAAGGCTGGTAATACAGCAATTGACAGACATGATGACCGAAATGCAAAGCCAGATAAGACAAGAACGCGAGGAAATACGTCAGGCCCGTCTGGAGATACAGCAAGAAATAAGGCAATCACGGTTGGAGAGACAACAACAAGAGCAACCACCATCTCCACCACCACCGGCTCCACCAAGCTACATAAACATATATGTAAATTACTACTATTTGTAGGATCTACATGTTCCTTTAGTTAGTATTCGGTATGATACCATTTTAGGAGGAATAAAAAGGTCTATTTGACCCCATGAGTTGTTAATAAAATTATGCGTCATGCTGAGATTTTGGTTTGGGCATATGTGTTGGACAATATGAGAAAACCCATGAGAATAATTACACCTAAAGGGACTGAAGAATCAGTTAACGGAGCTACAGGAGGCTAGGTACATTCGTTCGGATTCTTCACCTTGTGGAGCACCAGTTCTGTTTGTAAAGAAGAAAGATGGATTGCAAGGGGTGTGCGTGGATTAAAGGTTCCTTAATGATGTCACTGTGAAGAACAAGTATCCGTTGCCCCGCATTGAGGATTTATTTAATTGGATGAGAAGTGCAAGCGTATTCTCGAAGATTGATCTCCGATCGGGTTACCATCAAATGAGATTAGGCCATCAGATATTCCTAAGACGGCTTTCTCGACTCGATATGGATTATATGAGATCATCGTTATGTCGTTTGGATTAACTAATGCACCAGCTTATTTTATGGATTTGATGAATAAGATGTTTTTGGAGTATTTGGACAGATTCGTCGTGGTGTTCATCGACGATATTCTTATCTATTCTAAGAATGAGAGTGACCATGAAGAACATCTAAGGTTGGTGCTACAGAAGCTTTAAGATAATCAACTCTATGCCAAGTACGGTAAATGCGAGTTTTGGATTGGCGAGGTGCCATTTCTTGGACATATCATCTCCAATGGAGGTATATCAGTGGATCCTGCTAAGGTTAAGGAAATAATGGAGTGGAGAGTACCCACTACAGTTACCGAGATTCGGAGTTTCTTGGGATTAGCAGGATATTATCGAAGATTTATCGAAGGATTTTCTAAGATTGCTAAACCTATGACTTCGCTTTTGGAGAAAGGAAAAGAATTTAAGTGGGACGAGAAGTGTCAAGACAGCTTTGATCTATTGAAGAAGAGGTGGATGTCGCCACCAGTTTTGGTTATGCCAGACTTACAAAAAGGATTTGATATCTATTGTGATGCATGTGGCCAAGGCTTAGGATGTGTGCTCATGCAAGAAGGACATGTGATTGCTTATGCTTCTCGTCAGTTACGGAGACATGAATTGAACTACCCTACACATGACTTGGAATTGGCAGCCGTTGTGCATGCACTTAAGATTTGGAGACATTATATCATGGGAACTAAGTGCCAAGTATATACGGATCATAAGAGTTTGAAGTATATATTCACCCAGAAGGATCTCAACCTTAGGCAACGCCGTTGGTTGGAGCTTATTAAGGATTATGATTTGGAGATTCACTATCACCCGGGCAAGGCAAACTTGATTGCAGATGCCTTGAGTCGCAAGGAGCATGTTCATTTAGCTGTTGTTGCCCAGCTACCCGATGAGATTGTTGAGGACTTCAGGAGACTTAACCTGGGGATAGTTGCTCATACTGAAGGAGTTACTATTGATGTGGAACCTACTTTGGAGCAAGAGATCCGCAAAGGACAAAATGGTGATGCTAAGATACAAGAGATTAAGGATCTGATTACTGAAGATCGAGTTCAGGAATTCACGAAAGATGAGCAAGGCACCGTATGCTTCAAGGACAAGAGATGTGTTCCGGAGAATGAAAGCCTTCGTGAGACTATATCGAAGGAAGCCCATGACTTGGATTATTCTATTCATCTTGGTAGTACCAAGATGTATCAGGAATTAAAGCAGAAGTGCTGGTGATATGGACTGGAGAGAGATATGGCTGCACATGTGGTTATGTGCGATGTGTGCCAAAGAGTTAAGACCGATCACCAAAGACTAGCTGGACTATTACACCCACTGAAGGTACCCGAGTGGAAGTGGGAAGAGATTGGTATGGACTTCATTACTGGATTGCCTCGCCCCTCGAAAGGATACGATTCTATATGGGTTATTATGGATAGCCTGACCAAAGTGGCTCATTTCATTCCGGTCAAGACTACTTATAAGGTATCTCAATTGGCAGAATTATATATGGCTCGGATTGTGTCTCTACACGGGGCACCGAAGAAGATCATTTTGGATAGAGGATCATAGTTTACTCCAGATTTTGGAAAAGTTTTCATGAGAATATGGATACAAAGTTGAATTTTAGTTTGGCCTACCATCCTCAGACTGATGGAAAGACTGAAAGGACTAATCAAGTATTGGAAGACATATTGAGAGCTTGTGCCCTTCAGCATGGTAGTAGTGGGACAAGAGTCTACCTTGTGCTGAGTTCTCATATGATGATAGTTACCAGGCCAGTCTGAAGATGTCACTATTCGAGACTCTATATGACAGGAAATGTAGGATTCCTCTATATTGGACCAGACTAGAGGAAGATAGTTCTTTGGACCTGAACTGATTCAAGAAGCAGAAGAACAAGTTCGTATAATTCGGGAGAATTTGAGGGTAGCTCAAACCAGACAAAAGGGCTACGCAGATAATAGAAAAAGACCTCCGCATAGATTTATCCATTGTTTCCCTAGTCCTTCCTAAATCTCGAGGACGAGATTATTTTTAAGGGGGGTAGGATTTGTAATACCCAACTTGCAAATTGTTAGAAATAATATAAATGGAGAAACAATTTCTCTTTATGTGAGTTTGACCTTTATGTACCATCACACGTGAACACCATAATTAAAAAAAACAAATAACTATTAAGATATATGCTACCAAAATATGCATCATGCTGGGTTTTCATGTTGTGTGCATTTTGTGACAACAAAAAAAATATATATAATGTGACAAGAAATATATTAAAAAGCCCAAAAGTGGAATTTAAGTTCTAAAGGAAATTTAGGATTTGAGATTTGAGAAAAGAGAAGAAATACTATACAAATGAGATAAAATAGATATATAAAATAACTAGATTTGGTTATTTAAATTTAACCTAAGTATGAACTCCACAAATATAAACTCAGAATTTGAATTTGAATTCAAAATGGAAATACAAAATGGAAAAGAAAAGGAAATAAAAAAAGGGGGAAGGGAAGCTACTTGGGCCTCAGACCCCATTTTGGCCCAAAATCCCGTCCTAACCCGCGTTTGCCGACCCATTCCCCCTCAGCCGTTCGTTCTCACCTTGATCGACATGTGGACCCGGGGATCAGTCTTCTATGCATCACGCCGCTCACTGCCTGGGCGCGCCTGTGACTTACGTGTGGGGCCCAGTTGTCATGGTTATCCTCTCCGCGGCGCGTGCGCTCAGGAGACGGAGTCCGCGCACCAGCCGCCGGGATCTCCGCGGAAATGGCGCAGCTGACCATGACCGGGCGCGCCCGCATGGGGGAAAATCTCCTCTGCTATAGCAGTGCGGTAGGATCGCCTGCGCCACATCCGCCTTGACGCCCAAAACTATTGCATCGGGGCGGCTTCTCTCGTGGTGCCAGGGCCCTCACCATTGTAGCACCGAGTGCGTGAGAGAGCAGAGCTTGGCGAGAGGAGAGAGCGAGCACCACCGTCGCGCCCTTCAATCCCCTGCCCTATAAGATAGATCCGTCACCGAGCCCGTCCATCCGCATCAAGACTCGAGCTGACCTCAACGACGGACTCTAGGGCAGCGCGGGTCAAGGTCGGGCGCGAGATTCGCCACCGGCATCCCTCATCTCCGTACTTGCTGGGCACCCACGGCGTGTTCGGGGGCATTCGTCGGTGAACCCCGGGTGTGATCGGTGATGCTGCGAAACCCGTAGGCGACCGGAACGTCGGCGATTGCTCACCGTCGGTGGGCACTACCGCGGGTCCGTCCTTCACTGTGTACGTGCACGTCTACGCCCAAGCTCTCTGTAAGAATCTTATCCCTAGGTGCGCGTTCACCTTCTCCTCTCATAGGGCTCGTCGGACTTTGAATTGGTGCTCGGACTCGTTGGATGGGGGGGGCTCACCGGCAAGTGCCCGCCGCCGCCGAATTCCGTCATCCCCGCCGCTCAGCACTCATAACCTGGTCCCGGTAGTTCAAGAAAGTGCATAGTTTGCGCTCGGGGGAGTAGCTGGGCGAGCGAGGCCTCGGTTGGTCGGGAATTCTTCACCGTAGTAGGGCCATCGCCGCACCGCGCAGGCAGGAAGACCTTCACCGCGAATCGAGGTAAGCGGCGCCGCCATGGGTGTTCCGCGCGGATGCAGGCGTGCCTCGAACCATTCGATGCCGCTCGGGCGGACAGGATTAGAACACAACGTACCAATTCGGAGGTTGATGCGCGCCGTTAGATTAAGATCGAACGCATGTGCGTGTGCGCTGGTCAGTTAAATCCTAACTGTTGATGCGTAATACAAGGACTAGGATGGGGTGCCATATCGTCGCTCCCTTGATTAAATCTGAGCCGTAGGTTCGAAATCCGGGGGCCGGCCTCACATGTCGTTTCATCACGGGCGCTGGTCTAATCTGGAGCGTGGGTTGCGGATCGGACGGCTCTGGATTCGGGTTACCCGTTCGCTCTGGCGCAATTGCGTAAGACCCCCTCGGAAAGTAGTAAATCAACCCGCAGTCCACCTTGGTGGCCGTCTGTGTCTTAGAAATATTTGCGCAGAGACCCTTGTTTTCTCTGGATATTGAGGCCCAGTTCAGAGTCCATAGGAATTGAATAAATAATATCAGGAAATGGTTTTTAATGAGAAAATAAATGCTAGAACTTTAATAAATCATAGAAAATTCATATGAACTCCAAATTACTCCATTTCAGTTTCTAAAATTTTGTAAAATTATTCTATATCACTTAGAGCCTCTGTTTTGATATGTGAACAGTAAGAAAAATAATTTCTCACTTAATCCTATTTTAAGCACATAAAACCTTTAGAAATTCATAACTTAAAATATATAACTCCAAAAATTATGATTCCTGTTCCTAGGATTTTATTTTAATTTGTAGATTTTTATTGTATATTTTATTTACCTGTTTGGTGTGATGTTAATTTTTACTATACTATGTATGTATTATGTTGATGCGAGTAGACGAGCAAGCCACTGTGGATTCTGAGGTTCAGCAAGTAGAAGTTGCTAAGCAGGAGCTCATTGAAGGCAAGTTGTGCCCTTGACCACTTTTTACCTAATAATGTTCTTTAATATCACTTATCCATGCATAGGTTAAATTTGATGGGACCCAATAGATCACCCTAGATTGTTTATCTCATTACCTTGTTTACCCCTGAATCACTTGGGTAGTTTGCTATTGCTTTATATGGTTTTGGGATAATCATTTATTACCTCTATGTTCCAATTCTTGTTGTTATTCTGTTTATGTTCATGTTGTATCATTAATGTTAATTGGAACATAGAGCTTAACTTGAGAACCACGTGCCACCACAAGGGAGGAATGGGACCCCTTGGCTGACTAATTAGGAAAGCTAGTGGAAGACTACCTTACCCGAAAGGGGCAAGGGCAGTAGGGGAGAGGTCAGTGCAGGGAGGTCCCTGGTTGATTTTGCTGCGATGGCGGTCAGCCAGGAACCCTGTACTGGATCTTCCTATAAACTGTAGCGGGTTTTCGGAAGCTAGTGGAACTTTGTAAAGGCCTCGTAGTGTTGCCCTGCCGCGCTTCCTAGGTAGAGGTGTATGGGATTCATGACCCCTTGGCAGATGGGTAACATGACTTGTGGGTAAAGGGTACAACCTCTGCAGAGTGTAAAACTGGTATACTAGCCGAGCTCACGGTCATGAGCAGCTCAGGACTCTCTGATGTTTAATTATGGAACTTAAATTCAATTTTGTCATTTGCATTGCATGGGTTTGTTATTAATTTTGTTCTATTACTTTACTTATGGTTTGGTATTTACTTACATTTAGTAATTGCTAATAAAATTTTGACCAACTACTCAAAAGCAATGCTCAGCTTTAACCCCTGTCATTGATTAGCCTTACACATCACATGAACTCACACCTTTGTGAGTTTATGACCACTGGTTCCCCACAACTTGTTGAGCTATGATCATGTGTGAGCTCACCCTTGCTGTCTCACACCCCCTACAGGAGATGATCAGGTGGTTCAGGAGGAGCCGCCTAACACGGAGGAGTTCGACCTGATCTAGGTGGCGTTTCCCAGTCGACATTGGCGCCAACGATCCTTAGTTCGTTTTATCTTTATTATTTTAATTTGTAATAAGTCTTCCGCTATGTAATAAATACTCTGATGTTATTGACATTTATCTCTATACACTCTGTTATTATATATGTTGTCTTCTTGGCGCATGTATGAGATGCACCTGGCTTTGTTCTTTAAAGCCGGGTGCTACAGAAGTGGTATCAGAGGAAATGTTGACTGTAGGACGAGACCTAGATAGAAACGGACAAACCCTTCACTACTTACCTTCTTCTGATTCATTCTATACTTACCTTACTCTGATTCCCTCTAAACTCATCTTGATCATGTCTCACCTTCTACTGTTCTACTCTGAATATTCTTATCTCTTCTACTCTAAGACAAGATGGATTTCACACCTTGAAATCCTATGACTATGATCTTTCTAAGAGATAGGGAACCTAAGACAAAATTAAAAATTATTTTCTCTATTGAAAATGGTGTTTGATTGTGCTGATGCTAAATGCCTGATTTGCTTCTTTGATTGATTGAGCTATGGACATCTTAGTATGTACCACCATATAGTGTTGAATTAGCTTTGGTAGGTAAAATATTAATCTGTTTAGCTAATAAAACTCCCCAAAGTAACCTGATTTGTAAATACCTGCCTTGTCTACTATTTTCTTACCTTATGTATCTAACTCAGATGGTCAATACCAGGAAAGGAAAGATTATCACGCAACAGCAAACAGAAATGAATCCTCCAAATCCCCCACCTGTTGAAACCGAGCAAGTGATCGCAACCCAAAGGCTGGTAATACAGCAATTGACAGACATGATGACCGAAATGCAAAGCCAGATAAGACAAGAACGCGAGGAAATACGTCAGGCCCGTCTGGAGATACAGCAAGAAATAAGGCAATCACGGTTGGAGAGACAACAACAAGAGCAACCACCATCTCCACCACCACCGGCTCCACCAAGCTACATAAACATATATGTAAATTACTACTATTTGTAGGATCTACATGTTCCTTTAGTTAGTATTCGGTATGATACCATTTTAGGAGGAATAAAAAGGTCTATTTGACCCCATGAGTTGTTAATAAAATTATGCGTCATGCTGAGATTTTGGTTTGGGCATATGTGTTGGACAATATGAGAAAACCCATGAGAATAATTACACCTAAAGGGACTGAAGAATCAGTTAACGGAGCTACAGGAGGCTAGGTACATTCGTTCGGATTCTTCACCTTGTGGAGCACCAGTTCTGTTTGTAAAGAAGAAAGATGGATTGCAAGGGGTGTGCGTGGATTAAAGGTTCCTTAATGATGTCACTGTGAAGAACAAGTATCCGTTGCCCCGCATTGAGGATTTATTTAATTGGATGAGAAGTGCAAGCGTATTCTCGAAGATTGATCTCCGATCGGGTTACCATCAAATGAGATTAGGCCATCAGATATTCCTAAGACGGCTTTCTCGACTCGATATGGATTATATGAGATCATCGTTATGTCGTTTGGATTAACTAATGCACCAGCTTATTTTATGGATTTGATGAATAAGATGTTTTTGGAGTATTTGGACAGATTCGTCGTGGTGTTCATCGACGATATTCTTATCTATTCTAAGAATGAGAGTGACCATGAAGAACATCTAAGGTTGGTGCTACAGAAGCTTTAAGATAATCAACTCTATGCCAAGTACGGTAAATGCGAGTTTTGGATTGGCGAGGTGCCATTTCTTGGACATATCATCTCCAATGGAGGTATATCAGTGGATCCTGCTAAGGTTAAGGAAATAATGGAGTGGAGAGTACCCACTACAGTTACCGAGATTCGGAGTTTCTTGGGATTAGCAGGATATTATCGAAGATTTATCAAAGGATTTTCTAAGATTGCTAAACCTATGACTTCGCTTTTGGAGAAAGGAAAAGAATTTAAGTGGGACGAGAAGTGTCAAGACAGCTTTGATCTATTGAAGAAGAGGTGGATGTCGCCACCAGTTTTGGTTATGCCAGACTTACAAAAAGGATTTGATATCTATTGTGATGCATGTGGCCAAGGCTTAGGATGTGTGCTCATGCAAGAAGGACATGTGATTGCTTATGCTTCTCGTCAGTTACGGAGACATGAATTGAACTACCCTACACATGACTTGGAATTGGCAGCCGTTGTGCATGCACTTAAGATTTGGAGACATTATATCATGGGAACTAAGTGCCAAGTATATACGGATCATAAGAGTTTGAAGTATATATTCACCCAGAAGGATCTCAACCTTAGGCAACGCCGTTGGTTGGAGCTTATTAAGGATTATGATTTGGAGATTCACTATCACCCGGGCAAGGCAAACTTGATTGCAGATGCCTTGAGTCGCAAGGAGCATGTTCATTTAGCTGTTGTTGCCCAGCTACCCGATGAGATTGTTGAGGACTTCAGGAGACTTAACCTGGGGATAGTTGCTCATACTGAAGGAGTTACTATTGATGTGGAACCTACTTTGGAGCAAGAGATCCGCAAAGGACAAAATGGTGATGCTAAGATACAAGAGATTAAGGATCTGATTACTGAAGATCGAGTTCAGGAATTCACGAAAGATGAGCAAGGCACCGTATGCTTCAAGGACAAGAGATGTGTTCCGGAGAATGAAAGCCTTCGTGAGACTATATCGAAGGAAGCCCATGACTTGGATTATTCTATTCATCTTGGTAGTACCAAGATGTATCAGGAATTAAAGCAGAAGTGCTGGTGATATGGACTGGAGAGAGATATGGCTGCACATGTGGTTATGTGCGATGTGTGCCAAAGAGTTAAGACCGATCACCAAAGACTAGCTGGACTATTACACCCACTGAAGGTACCCGAGTGGAAGTGGGAAGAGATTGGTATGGACTTCATTACTGGATTGCCTCGCCCCTCGAAAGGATACGATTCTATATGGGTTATTATGGATAGCCTGACCAAAGTGGCTCATTTCATTCCGGTCAAGACTACTTATAAGGTATCTCAATTGGCAGAATTATATATGGCTCGGATTGTGTCTCTACACGGGGCACCGAAGAAGATCATTTTGGATAGAGGATCATAGTTTACTCCAGATTTTGGAAAAGTTTTCATGAGAATATGGATACGAAGTTGAATTTTAGTTTGGCCTACCATCCTCAGACTGATGGAAAGACTGAAAGGACTAATCAAGTATTGGAAGACATATTGAGAGCTTGTGCCCTTCAGCATGGTAGTAGTGGGACAAGAGTCTACCTTGTGCTGAGTTCTCATATGATGATAGTTACCAGGCCAGTCTGAAGATGTCACTATTCGAGACTCTATATGACAGGAAATGTAGGATTCCTCTATATTGGACCAGACTAGAGGAAGATAGTTCTTTGGACCTGAACTGATTCAAGAAGCAGAAGAACAAGTTCGTATAATTCGGGAGAATTTGAGGGTAGCTCAAACCAGACAAAAGGGCTACGCAGATAATAGAAAAAGACCTCCGCATAGATTTATCCATTGTTTCCCTAGTCCTTCCTAAATCTCGAGGACGAGATTATTTTTAAGGGGGGTAGGATTTGTAATACCCAACTTGCAAATTGTTAGAAATAATATAAATGGAGAAACAATTTCTCTTTATGTGAGTTTGACCTTTATGTACCATCACACGTGAACACCATAATTAAAAAAAACAAATAACTATTAAGATATATGCTACCAAAATATGCATCATGCTGGGTTTTCATGTTGTGTGCATTTTGTGACAACAAAAAAAAATATATATAATGTGACAAGAAATATATTAAAAAGCCCAAAAGTGGAATTTAAGTTCTAAAGGAAATTTAGGATTTGAGATTTGAGAAAAGAGAAGAAATACTATACAAATGAGATAAAATAGATATATAAAATAACTAGATTTGGTTATTTAAATTTAACCTAAGTATGAACTCCACAAATATAAACTCAGAATTTGAATTTGAATTCAAAATGGAAATACAAAATGGAAAAGAAAAGGAAATAAAAAAAGGGGGAAGGGAAGCTACTTGGGCCTCAGACCCCATTTCGGCCCAAAATCCCGTCCTAACCCGCGTTTGCCGACCCATTCCCCCTCAGCCGTTCGTTCTCACCTTGATCGACATGTGGACCCGGGGATCAGTCTTCTATGCATCACGCCGCTCACTGCCTGGGCGCGCCTGTGACTTACGTGTGGGGCCCAGTTGTCATGGTTATCCTCTCCGCGGCGCGTGCGCTCAGGAGACGGAGTCCGCGCACCAGCCGCCGGGATCTCCGCGGAAATGGCGCAGCTGACCATGACCGGGCGCGCCCGCATGGGGGAAAATCTCCTCTGCTATAGCAGTGCGGTAGGATCGCCTGCGCCACATCCGCCTTGACGCCCAAAACTATTGCATCGGGGCGGCTTCTCTCGTGGTGCCAGGGCCCTCACCATTGTAGCACCGAGTGCGTGAGAGAGCAGAGCTTGGCGAGAGGAGAGAGCGAGCACCACCGTCGCGCCCTTCAATCCCCTGCCCTATAAGATAGATCCGTCACCGAGCCCGTCCATCCGCATCAAGACTCGAGCTGACCTCAACGACGGACTCTGGGGCAGCGCGGGTCAAGGTCGGGCGCGAGATTCGCCACCGGCATCCCTCATCTCCGTACTTGCTGGGCACCCACGGCGTGTTCGGGGGCATTCGTCGGTGAACCCCGGGTGTGATCGGTGATGCTGCGAAACCCGTAGGCGACCGGAACGTCGGCGATTGCTCACCGTCGGTGGGCACTACCGCGGGTCCGTCCTTCACTGTGTACGTGCACGTCTACGCCCAAGCTCTCTGTAAGAATCTTATCCCTAGGTGCGCGTTCACCTTCTCCTCTCATAGGGCTCGTCGGACTTTGAATTGGTGCTCGGACTCGTTGGATGGGGGGGGCTCACCGGCAAGTGCCCGCCGCCGCCGAATTCCGTCATCCCCGCCGCTCAGCACTCATAACCTGGTCCCGGTAGTTCAAGAAAGTGCATAGTTTGCGCTCGGGGGAGTAGCTGGGCGAGCGAGGCCTCGGTTGGTCGGGAATTCTTCACCGTAGTAGGGCCATCGCCGCACCGCGCAGGCAGGAAGACCTTCACCGCGAATCGAGGTAAGCGGCGCCGCCATGGGTGTTCCGCGCGGATGCAGGCGTGCCTCGAACCATTCGATGCCACTCGGGCGGACAGGATTAGAACACAACGTACCAATTCGGAGGTTGATGCGCGCCGTTAGATTAAGATCGAACGCATGTGCGTGTGCGCTGGTCAGTTAAATCCTAACTGTTGATGCGTAATACAAGGACTAGGATGGGGTGCCATATCGTCGCTCCCTTGATTAAATCTGAGCCGTAGGTTCGAAATCCGGGGGCCGGCCTCACATGTCGTTTCATCACGGGCGCTGGTCTAATCTGGAGCGTGGGTTGCGGATCGGACGGCTCTGGATTCGGGTTACCCGTTCGCTCTGGCGCAATTGCGTAAGACCCCCTCGGAAAGTAGTAAATCAACCCGCAGTCCACCTTGGTGGCCGTCTGTGTCTTAGAAATATTTGCGCAGAGACCCTTGTTTTCTCTGGATATTGAGGCCTAGTTCAGAGTCCATAGGAATTGAATAAATAATATCAGGAAATGGTTTTTAATGAGAAAATAAATGCTAGAACTTTAATAAATCATAGAAAATTCATATGAACTCCAAATTACTCCATTCCAGTTTCTAAAATTTTGTAAAATTATTCTATATCACTTAGAGCCTCTGTTTTGATATGTGAACAGTAAGAAAAATAATTTCTCACTTAATCCTATTTTAAGCACATAAAACCTTTAGAAATTCATAACTTAAAATATATAACTCCAAAAATTATGATTCCTGTTCCTAGGATTTTATTTTAATTTGTAGATTTTTATTGTATATTTTATTTACCTGTTTGGTGTGATGTTAATTTTTACTATACTATGTATGTATTATGTTGATGCGAGTAGACGAGCAAGCCACTGTGGATTCTGAGGTTCAGCAAGTAGAAGTTGCTAAGCAGGAGCTCATTGAAGGCAAGTTGTGCCCTTGACCACTTTTTACCTAATAATGTTCTTTAATATCACTTATCCATGCATAGGTTAAATTTGATGGGACCCAATAGATCACCCTAGATTGTTTATCTCATTACCTTGTTTACCCCTGAATCACTTGGGTAGTTTGCTATTGCTTTATATGGTTTTGGGATAATCATTTATTACCTCTATGTTCCAATTCTTGTTGTTATTCTGTTTATGTTCATGTTGTATCATTAATGTTAATTGGAACATAGAGCTTAACTTGAGAACCACGTGCCACCACAAGGGAGGAATGGGACCCCTTGGCTGACTAATTAGGAAAGCTAGTGGAAGACTACCTTACCCAAAAGGGGCAAGGGCAGTAGGGGAGAGGTCAGTGCAGGGAGGTCCCTGGTTGATTTTGCTGCGATGGCGGTCAGCCAGGAACCCTGTACTGGATCTTCCTATAAACTGTAGCGGGTTTTCGGAAGCTAGTGGAACTTTGTAAAGGCCTCGTAGTGTTGCCCTGCCGCGCTTCCTAGGTAGAGGTGTATGGGATTCATGACCCCTTGGCAGATGGGTAACATGACTTGTGGGTAAAGGGTACAACCTCTGCAGAGTGTAAAACTGGTATACTAGCCGAGCTCGCGGTCATGAGCAGCTCAGGACTCTCTGATGTTTAATTATGGAACTTAAATTCAATTTTGTCATTTGCATTGCATGGGTTTGTTATTAATTTTGTTCTATTACTTTACTTATGGTTTGGTATTTACTTACATTTAGTAATTGCTAATAAAATTTTGACCAACTACTCAAAAGCAATGCTCAGCTTTAACCCCTGTCATTGATTAGCCTTACACATCACATGAACTCACACCTTTGTGAGTTTATGACCACTGGTTCCCCACAACTTGTTGAGCTATGATCATGTGTGAGCTCACCCTTGCTGTCTCACACCCCCTACAGGAGATGATCAGGTGGTTCAGGAGGAGCCGCCTAACACGGAGGAGTTCGACCTGATCTAGGTGGCGTTTCCCAGTCGACATTGGCGCCAACGATCCTTAGTTCGTTTTATCTTTATTATTTTAATTTGTAATAAGTCTTCCGCTATGTAATAAATACTCTGATGTTATTGACATTTATCTCTATACACTCTGTTATTATATATGTTGTCTTCTTGGCGCATGTATGAGATGCACCTGGCTTTGTTCTTTAAAGCCGGGTGCTACAGAAGTGGTATCAGAGGAAATGTTGACTGTAGGACGAGACCTAGATAGAAACGGACAAACCCTTCACTACTTACCTTCTTCTGATTCATTCTATACTTACCTTACTCTGATTCCCTCTAAACTCATCTTGATCATGTCTCACCTTCTACTGTTCTACTCTGAATATTCTTATCTCTTCTACTCTAAGACAAGATGGATTTCACACCTTGAAATCCTATGACTATGATCTTTCTAAGAGATAGGGAACCTAAGACAAAATTAAAAATTATTTTCTCTATTGAAAATGGTGTTTGATTGTGCTGATGCTAAATGCCTGATTTGCTTCTTTGATTGATTGAGCTATGGACATCTTAGTATGTACCACCATATAGTGTTGAATTAGCTTTGGTAGGTAAAATATTAATCTGTTTAGCTAATAAAACTCCCCAAAGTAACCTGATTTGTAAATACCTGCCTTGTCTACTATTTTCTTACCTTATGTATCTAACTCAGATGGTCAATACCAGGAAAGGAAAGATTATCACGCAACAGCAAACAGAAATGAATCCTCCAAATCCCCCACCTGTTGAAACCGAGCAAGTGATCGCAACCCAAAGGCTGGTAATACAGCAATTGACAGACATGATGACCGAAATGCAAAGCCAGATAAGACAAGAACGCGAGGAAATACGTCAGGCCCGTCTGGAGATACAGCAAGAAATAAGGCAATCACGGTTGGAGAGACAACAACAAGAGCAACCACCATCTCCACCACCACCGGCTCCACCAAGCTACATAAACATATATGTAAATTACTACTATTTGTAGGATCTACATGTTCCTTTAGTTAGTATTCGGTATGATACCATTTTAGGAGGAATAAAAAGGTCTATTTGACCCCATGAGTTGTTAATAAAATTATGCGTCATGCTGAGATTTTGGTTTGGGCATATGTGTTGGACAATATGAGAAAACCCATGAGAATAATTACACCTAAAGGGACTGAAGAATCAGTTAACGGAGCTACAGGAGGCTAGGTACATTCGTTCGGATTCTTCACCTTGTGGAGCACCAGTTCTGTTTGTAAAGAAGAAAGATGGATTGCAAGGGGTGTGCGTGGATTAAAGGTTCCTTAATGATGTCACTGTGAAGAACAAGTATCCGTTGCCCCGCATTGAGGATTTATTTAATTGGATGAGAAGTGCAAGCGTATTCTCGAAGATTGATCTCCGATCGGGTTACCATCAAATGAGATTAGGCCATCAGATATTCCTAAGACGGCTTTCTCGACTCGATATGGATTATATGAGATCATCGTTATGTCGTTTGGATTAACTAATGCACCAGCTTATTTTATGGATTTGATGAATAAGATGTTTTTGGAGTATTTGGACAGATTCGTCGTGGTGTTCATCGACGATATTCTTATCTATTCTAAGAATGAGAGTGACCATGAAGAACATCTAAGGTTGGTGCTACAGAAGCTTTAAGATAATCAACTCTATGCCAAGTACGGTAAATGCGAGTTTTGGATTGGCGAGGTGCCATTTCTTGGACATATCATCTCCAATGGAGGTATATCAGTGGATCCTGCTAAGGTTAAGGAAATAATGGAGTGGAGAGTACCCACTACAGTTACCGAGATTCGGAGTTTCTTGGGATTAGCAGGATATTATCGAAGATTTATCGAAGGATTTTCTAAGATTGCTAAACCTATGACTTCGCTTTTGGAGAAAGGAAAAGAATTTAAGTGGGACGAGAAGTGTCAAGACAGCTTTGATCTATTGAAGAAGAGGTGGATGTCGCCACCAGTTTTGGTTATGCCAGACTTACAAAAAGGATTTGATATCTATTGTGATGCATGTGGCCAAGGCTTAGGATGTGTGCTCATGCAAGAAGGACATGTGATTGCTTATGCTTCTCGTCAGTTACGGAGACATGAATTGAACTACCCTACACATGACTTGGAATTGGCAGCCGTTGTGCATGCACTTAAGATTTGGAGACATTATATCATGGGAACTAAGTGCCAAGTATATACGGATCATAAGAGTTTGAAGTATATATTCACCCAGAAGGATCTCAACCTTAGGCAACGCCGTTGGTTGGAGCTTATTAAGGATTATGATTTGGAGATTCACTATCACCCGGGCAAGGCAAACTTGATTGCGGATGCCTTGAGTCGCAAGGAGCATGTTCATTTAGCTGTTGTTGCCCAGCTACCCGATGAGATTGTTGAGGACTTCAGGAGACTTAACCTGGGGATAGTTGCTCATACTGAAGGAGTTACTATTGATGTGGAACCTACTTTGGAGCAAGAGATCCGCAAAGGACAAAATGGTGATGCTAAGATACAAGAGATTAAGGATCTGATTACTGAAGATCGAGTTCAGGAATTCACGAAAGATGAGCAAGGCACCGTATGCTTCAAGGACAAGAGATGTGTTCCGGAGAATGAAAGCCTTCGTGAGACTATATCGAAGGAAGCCCATGACTTGGATTATTCTATTCATCTTGGTAGTACCAAGATGTATCAGGAATTAAAGCAGAAGTGCTGGTGATATGGACTGGAGAGAGATATGGCTGCACATGTGGTTATGTGCGATGTGTGCCAAAGAGTTAAGACCGATCACCAAAGACTAGCTGGACTATTACACCCACTGAAGGTACCCGAGTGGAAGTGGGAAGAGATTGGTATGGACTTCATTACTGGATTGCCTCGCCCCTCGAAAGGATACGATTCTATATGGGTTATTATGGATAGCCTGACCAAAGTGGCTCATTTCATTCCGGTCAAGACTACTTATAAGGTATCTCAATTGGCAGAATTATATATGGCTCGGATTGTGTCTCTACACGGGGCACCGAAGAAGATCATTTTGGATAGAGGATCATAGTTTACTCCAGATTTTGGAAAAGTTTTCATGAGAATATGGATACGAAGTTGAATTTTAGTTTGGCCTACCATCCTCAGACTGATGGAAAGACTGAAAGGACTAATCAAGTATTGGAAGACATATTGAGAGCTTGTGCCCTTCAGCATGGTAGTAGTGGGACAAGAGTCTACCTTGTGCTGAGTTCTCATATGATGATAGTTACCAGGCCAGTCTGAAGATGTCACTATTCGAGACTCTATATGACAGGAAATGTAGGATTCCTCTATATTGGACCAGACTAGAGGAAGATAGTTCTTTGGACCTGAACTGATTCAAGAAGCAGAAGAACAAGTTCGTATAATTCGGGAGAATTTGAGGGTAGCTCAAACCAGACAAAAGGGCTACGCAGATAATAGAAAAAGACCTCCGCATAGATTTATCCATTGTTTCCCTAGTCCTTCCTAAATCTCGAGGACGAGATTATTTTTAAGGGGGGTAGGATTTGTAATACCCAACTTGCAAATTGTTAGAAATAATATAAATGGAGAAACAATTTCTCTTTATGTGAGTTTGACCTTTATGTACCATCACACGTGAACACCATAATTAAAAAAAACAAATAACTATTAAGATATATGCTACCAAAATATGCATCATGCTGGGTTTTCATGTTGTGTGCATTTTGTGACAACAAAAAAAAATATATATAATGTGACAAGAAATATATTAAAAAGCCCAAAAGTGGAATTTAAGTTCTAAAGGAAATTTAGGATTTGAGATTTGAGAAAAGAGAAGAAATACTATACAAATGAGATAAAATAGATATATAAAATAACTAGATTTGGTTATTTAAATTTAACCTAAGTATGAACTCCACAAATATAAACTCAGAATTTGAATTTGAATTCAAAATGGAAATACAAAATGGAAAAGAAAAGGAAATAAAAAAAGGGGGAAGGGAAGCTACTTGGGCCTCAGACCCCATTTCGGCCCAAAATCCCGTCCTAACCCGCGTTTGCCGACCCATTCCCCCTCAGCCGTTCGTTCTCACCTTGATCGACATGTGGACCCGGGGATCAGTCTTCTATGCATCACGCCGCTCACTGCCTCGGCGCGCCTGTGACTTACGTGTGGGGCCCAGTTGTCATGGTTATCCTCTCCGCGGCGCGTGCGCTCAGGAGACGGAGTCCGCGCACCAGCCGCCGGGATCTCCGCGGAAATGGCGCAGCTGACCATGACCGGGCGCGCCCGCATGGGGGAAAATCTCCTCTGCTATAGCAGTGCGGTAGGATCGCCTGCGCCACATCCGCCTTGACGCCCAAAACTATTGCATCGGGGCGGCTTCTCTCGTGGTGCCAGGGCCCTCACCATTGTAGCACCGAGTGCGTGAGAGAGCAGAGCTTGGCGAGAGGAGAGAGCAAGCACCACCGTCGCGCCCTTCAATCCCCTGCCCTATAAGATAGATCCGTCACCGAGCCCGTCCATCCGCATCAAGACTCGAGCTGACCTCAACGACGGACTCTGGGGCAGCGCGGGTCAAGGTCGGGCGCGAGATTCGCCACCGGCATCCCTCATCTCCGTACTTGCTGGGCACCCACGGCGTGTTCGGGGGCATTCGTCGGTGAACCCCGGGTGTGATCGGTGATGCTGCGAAACCCGTAGGCGACCGGAACGTCGGCGATTGCTCACCGTCGGTGGGCACTACCGCGGGTCCGTCCTTCACTGTGTACGTGCACGTCTACGCCCAAGCTCTCTGTAAGAATCTTATCCCTAGGTGCGCGTTCACCTTCTCCTCTCATAGGGCTCGTCGGACTTTGAATTGGTGCTCGGACTCGTTGGATGGGGGGGGCTCACCGGCAAGTGCCCGCCGCCGCCGAATTCCGTCATCCCCGCCGCTCAGCACTCATAACCTGGTCCCGGTAGTTCAAGAAAGTGCATAGTTTGCGCTCGGGGGAGTAGCTGGGCGAGCGAGGCCTCGGTTGGTCGGGAATTCTTCACCGTAGTAGGGCCATCGCCGCACCGCGCAGGCAGGAAGACCTTCACCGCGAATCGAGGTAAGCGGCGCCGCCATGGGTGTTCCGCGCGGATGCAGGCGTGCCTCGAACCATTCGATGCCGCTCGGGCGGACAGGATTAGAACACAACGTACCAATTCGGAGGTTGATGCGCGCCGTTAGATTAAGATCGAACGCATGTGCGTGTGCGCTGGTCAGTTAAATCCTAACTGTTGATGCGTAATACAAGGACTAGGATGGGGTGCCATATCGTCGCTCCCTTGATTAAATCTGAGCCGTAGGTTCGAAATCCGGGGGCCGGCCTCACATGTCGTTTCATCACGGGCGCTGGTCTAATCTGGAGCGTGGGTTGCGGATCGGACGGCTCTGGATTCGGGTTACCCGTTCGCTCTGGCGCAATTGCGTAAGACCCCCTCGGAAAGTAGTAAATCAACCCGCAGTCCACCTTGGTGGCCGTCTGTGTCTTAGAAATATTTGCGCAGAGACCCTTGTTTTCTCTGGATATTGAGGCCCAGTTCAGAGTCCATAGGAATTGAATAAATAATATCAGGAAATGGTTTTTAATGAGAAAATAAATGCTAGAACTTTAATAAATCATAGAAAATTCATATGAACTCCAAATTACTCCATTCCAGTTTCTAAAATTTTGTAAAATTATTCTATATCACTTAGAGCCTCTGTTTTGATATGTGAACAGTAAGAAAAATAATTTCTCACTTAATCTTATTTTAAGCACATAAAACCTTTAGAAATTCATAACTTAAAATATATAACTCCAAAAATTATGATTCCTGTTCCTAGGATTTTATTTTAATTTGTAGATTTTTATTGTATATTTTATTTACCTGTTTGGTGTGATGTTAATTTTTACTATACTATGTATGTATTATGTTGATGCGAGTAGACGAGCATGCCACTGTGGATTCTGAGGTTCAGCAAGTAGAAGTTGCTAAGCAGGAGCTCATTGAAGGCAAGTTGTGCCCTTGACCACTTTTTACCTAATAATGTTCTTTAATATCACTTATCCATGCATAGGTTAAATTTGATGGGACCCAATAGATCACCCTAGATTGTTTATCTCATTACCTTGTTTACCCCTGAATCACTTGGGTAGTTTGCTATTGCTTTATATGGTTTTGGGATAATCATTTATTACCTCTATGTTCCAATTCTTGTTGTTATTCTGTTTATGTTCATGTTGTATCATTAATGTTAATTGGAACATAGAGCTTAACTTGAGAACCACGTGCCACCACAAGGGAGGAATGGGACCCCTTGGCTGACTAATTAGGAAAGCTAGTGGAAGACTACCTTACCCGAAAGGGGCAAGGGCAGTAGGGGAGAGGTCAGTGCAGGGAGGTCCCTGGTTGATTTTGCTGCGATGGCGGTCAGCCAGGAACCCTGTACTGGATCTTCCTATAAACTGTAGCGGGTTTTCAGAAGCTAGTGGAACTTTGTAAAGGCCTCGTAGTGTTGCCCTGCCGCGCTTCCTAGGTAGAGGTGTATGGGATTCATGACCCCTTGGCAGATGGGTAACATGACTTATGGGTAAAGGGTACAACCTCTGCAGAGTGTAAAACTGGTATACTAGCCGAGCTCGCGGTCATGAGCAGCTCAGGACTCTCTGATGTTTAATTATGGAACTTAAATTCAATTTTGTCATTTGCATTGCATGGGTTTGTTATTAATTTTGTTCTATTACTTTACTTATGGTTTGGTATTTACTTACATTTAGTAATTGCTAATAAAATTTTGACCAACTACTCAAAAGCAATGCTCAGCTTTAACCCCTGTCATTGATTAGCCTTACACATCACATGAACTCACACCTTTGTGAGTTTATGACCACTGGTTCCCCACAACTTGTTGAGCTATGATCATGTGTGAGCTCACCCTTGCTGTCTCACACCCCCCACAGGAGATGATCAGGTGGTTCAGGAGGAGCCGCCTAACACGGAGGAGTTCGACCTGATCTAGGTGGCGTTTCCCAGTCGACATTGGCGCCAACGATCCTTAGTTCGTTTTATCTTTATTATTTTAATTTGTAATAAGTCTTCCGCTATGTAATAAATACTCTGATGTTATTGACATTTATCTCTATACACTCTGTTATTATATATGTTGTCTTCTTGGCGCATGTATGAGATGCACCTGGCTTTGTTCTTTAAAGCCGGGTGCTACAATTAAGTGCGGCGATCACGGGTCACCCAGCCGCGGGGATAGGCACGATGGTCGATATGATCAGAGGCCGGCCAGCAGTAATTGCAGCAACAGGCGTGCGGAAGCCGCGGTCCAATCACCTACAGGTTCACATCCTCTCCCACAGCATAAAAAACGACGCACCCGTGTTCCGTTCCTCGAACGACTCGCGCACTCACGATAGACGCCCCGCGAATCGCCCGTCCCGTCGCATTAACTCCTTGGCAGGACAAGCGACACCTCCAGCAGGCGAAGCAGGCGCCGTTTCGTCTCCATCATGACAACCGCGTCATAAAAGGTGCGCCACATTATTTCAAATTCATATCCTTTTCCTCTCTCTCTCTTGCCACAGGGACCGAGAAAGGGGATATTGCAAAAAGGATCCTTCTTGGCGAAAGAAACGGGCCCTGAGCCCTCCTACTGATCAGGGGTTCGAAGGTTGCGCCCTCTGGGGTTCGGTAACCGCCCTAGAGCACACAGGCTCCAAGCCCATTACTGATCAGGGGTTTGAAGGCTGGCCCCTCGGAAGGGTTCGACAGCCTCCCCAGAGCACGCAGAGTTAGGGATGACCCTGGGTACATCCTTTACATGGCCGAGGCTCAGGCTACGCTCCCGAGGTACCCTAGGACATTTTCGAGACAAGCGGGAACGATTTGTAATGGAATCCCACCGGAGGGAGGCATCGAGCCCTCGGATCCTATCGAATGGGTCCGGGTCCAGCAAATCACCTGCAGGTACTTTTGGAGCGCGCCTTTGGGCCACTAGCCGACCCTTATCGAACGGGGCTCGGGCGTCCACTCGGATTACCCGTTAGCAGCTCACTGGAAACACCGTGTTCGGTGCCCCTCGGGGGTAACACGGCGCTTCCCCCCCCCCCCCTTCCTCCTTACGAAAAGGCGACGAAGGGGCGTACAATAAAAGTCGAGATGGTCCTTGATCGTCCTCTCGCTCCGTGCAGAGGCTCGGGGGCTGCTCTCACACCAGGCTACGGCCAAACCGTAGACCACGTCAACAAACCAGCTTGGAAACTCGGAGCCTGACCGTGCACCCGGGATGCGGCCGGGCCGCATGAGGGAACGACAAGGCTGACCGAGCCATCACAAGAAGGATTAAGACCTCAGAGGAGTCAGACCACTCCTCCGAGGCCTCGGGGGCTACACCCGGTGGGTGCGCTCGAGCGCACCCACTGGAACAAAGCATAACCGAGAAGGGTCGGTCCCCTTGTGAAAAATCCGGCAGAACCTCCATGTGAGTACCTACACTCCCTTCGAGGCTCGAGGGCTACTGTCGGGGACCATAATTAGGGGTACCCCCAATGCTTCTTAATCCGGCTGGAAAACATCTTCAGAACAAACCATAAACGATCGATAAAGCGCGGGCTTCGTCTACCATGGGACACGACCTCATCCGAGCCTAGCCTCGGGCCAGGACAGTAGTCCCGGACGAATTCACGCCTCGCCCGAGGGTCCCCTCAGTCAGCAGACACACCCTTGGCTCGCCCGAAGTCTAGCGCAGGCAAGCTTTGTCGTACAGCGACCTCGTCCGAATCGCCTTACCAACCGACCATATCGCATGCACATTTAATGCGGGGACCACCTGACACCTTATCCTGACACGCGTGCCTCAGTCGGCAGGGTCAAAGTGACCGCAGTCATTTCGCCCCCTTTACTGACCGTTCTGACAGGAAAACAACGCTGTTCACCCCGCTCCGGCAACTGTGCCAGCCACCAGGGAAAGGCTGACAACAGCAAGTCACGACTTCCCTCGTGTTCGGCCTCGGGTGCAACAGGGAGCTCCGCCTCGCCCGACCCTAGGCCTCGGCCTCAGCTTCAGCCTCGGGAGAAGGTCTCTGCCTCGACCGACCCCGACCTCGGCCTCAGCCTCAGCCTCAGGAGGAGGATCCCTCCTCGGCCTCAGGGGAAGGTCTCTGTGTCGCCCAACCCTAGGCCTCAGCCTCAACCTCGGCCTCGGGAGAAGGACTCTGCCTCGCCCGACCTTTGCCTCGGCCTCGGAGGAGTCGCCGCCTCATCCGACCACGACCTCGTATCAGCTACGCTACTGGGGATCCATCATTACCCTACCCTTAGCTAGCCGCCTCAGGCTACAAAGGAACAAGACCGGTATCCCATCTAAGTTACTCCGATAACAGGTAATGATGGTTCCCCGCGTGCGCCCATGACGTCGGCTGCTCTCAACCCCCTACGGAAGCAAGGAAACGTCAGCAGGATCCATGTCGCACCATCAGCTATGCTTCTACAGGGCTCAAGGCACTTCTCCGACGGCCACATTATTACCTCTACAGGGCTCAAGGCACTCTTCCGACGGCCATGTTGGTACATCTACAGGGCTCAAGGCGCTCCCCCGACGGCCACGTTATTATCTGTACAGGGCACAGGGCACTTCCCTACCAGCCATGTTAGCTCCAATCTACACCCCCATTGTACAGCTGGGCATCTCCTTGTGTCTATAAAAGGGGGTATCCAGGGCCCCACGAAGGAGGAAAAAAAGAGGAGGAACAGCGGAGAGAGAAAGGGACGAACGTGCAACGTACGAGCACACGGACGCACGACGCAGACGAGCGGAGGCAGGCAGAGTAGGAGAGACGCGGTGGAGGCAGCCCCAGACGGCTGGCCTCAAGGCCGAACCCTCTCCTTCTCTCTCTCTCTTGTTATCGCTCTCCCACAACGCTTGTAACCCCTACTGCAAGCGCCCCCTGGTGCAGGATAATATAAGCCTCATCCCATCGCTTGTGTTCCATCTTGCATCAACCCATCTGGACAGGGGCACACGGCAATAAAATTCACTAGTCGGTCCAGCTGAGGGCCCCCCGGGTCCGAAACACTGACAGTTTCTCTTGCTAAGAGTTGCTCAAATGATGCGGATGACGTATGGGAGCAAACTCAAATCAATATTAGTAAGGAAACGTTAGAAAGAGGAAATAGGGCAAACAAATCAAATGCAAATCACACATGTGGACACGATGATTTGTTTTACCAAGGTTCGGTTCCAAAGAACCTAGTCCCCGTTGAGGAGGCCACAAAGGTCGGATCTATTTCAACCCTTTACATCTCTCAAACTGTCACTTAGACGAGTGAGCCTTCCCTTAATCGCATGGGTCACTAAGACCCCGCAAGGACCACCACACACTTTGTGTCTCTTGCTTAGCTTTACAAAGCACTCAAGAATTGGAATGAGAAAGAAAGAAGGAAGGCAATCCAAGCGACAAGATCAACAAAAGAACACAAATGATCCTCTCACAAGCCCTTAAGCATTAACGTTGATTTTGGGAACTTTGAGTGGATTGATTGCTTTGATTGTGTCTTGGAGCGTTGTACTATGCTCTTGCAATGAATGAGAAACTCAGAATGCTTGGATGGCTTTGAATGAGGTGGTTGGGGGGTATTTATATCCCTCAACCACTTCCTAGCCGTTGCTAGCGATGGGCGCACCGGACAGTCACTATTTACAGTCCGGTGCGCGCCACGTCAGCGCGACCGTTAGGGTTTGGAGCAGTTGACCGTTGGAGCGCCTTGTCGTCTTGCTGCACCGGACAGTCCGGTGACCTCTGACTTCTGCGCTCCGACTTCTGCCGCGGCACTTTTCATCACTGTTCTTCTGACGAAACGACTGTTGGCGCGCAGGGAGCCGTTGCTCTGCTGGCTCACCGTATAATCCGGTGGCACACCGGACAGTCCGGTGGCACACCGGACAGTCTAGTAAATTTTAGTGGAGCGCGCCCAGCACCCGAGAGTGGCTTGTTCGAAGGGCGCCTGGCCTGGTGCACCGGACAGTGTCTGGTGCACACCGGACACTGCCCGTTGCGCCAAAAATCAGCACACTCTAAGTCTTGCTCCAATTTTTAATTGAGTCCCTAACTGAATTTATTTTTTAGTTTGTATTGAACCTTATGCACGTGAGATAAATGATATCTAGACAAACTAGTTAATCCATATAGTTTGTATTGTTCGTCAACTACCAAAATCGATTATATGAAATGGTTATCCCAATTTCTTTTTCAATATCTTTAGCCGGTCGTGGATGCGCAAAATAAGTAACAAATTCGCAGTATACCAGTATTCACCCGTCCAGCAGATCACGCACGCATGCGGTCACGCAAAATGAATGTCTTCCGCGCCACCGCCCATTCCGTCGAGCTCCCGCGGTCACGCAAACGTTGCTGCTCTCATTGGCACAGTCGTCGTCCTCGACATTCGTGCGCGATGTGTCTTGAAGGGATGCCCGATCGTTTTCGCGATCGATCTGCTGGAAATTATATGTTTTTTTTATGAAACGGCATGCCGCTGGAGGAAGCCTAATAACCATGAAATTCTCTCCACTACATACAATAAGTCACACTCAGCAAAATGAGAACGGCATTGCTTGTTTCCGTGAAAATGATTGGTTGAACACAGACTTAATTGTTCCAGTTCACCATGAGAAAAGTAATCCAGATTTACGATGCATGGAAATCCATCAGCTTAATAATAAAGAAAAGTTTACAGCCACAGAAGGAAAAAAAGTTTACAATAGATTAATATTCCTCTCCATGAAAATGTTCTTGGATTTTTTTTTTTAGATTGTGATGATGTCGCAGTCGGGGGTAATAATCACATCTCACACCTTAATTTGTGGTGCTCCTCCAGCTAGATATCTACTTCACTCGATTTGGCATATCTATCTCGTCCCGCTCGTTGTATGTTTAATAAAATTCTATGACATGAAATTCCATGCCCAGCAGTCCACCACCAGAAAGCTATTAAAGTTAGATGCAACACCAGGCTGACCCATGTTGCGGTTTTTAGCTCAGTGACTAAAGTTTAAGTCTCTAATCTATTTAGTTTTGGAGACTAAAATTAGTAAGAGCTTGTTTGGCATAGCTCTAGCTCCTGATTTTAGTCGAGGATCCGAAGCAGCCATGCCAAACAAATGTTTTGTGAACTGATTTTCACGTGGAGCAGGAAGGATTGGGAGTCGCTTTTGTATAGAAACGTGGGAGCTGAAAAAACCTGCTCTACCCTCCCTCAAAACAGCTTCTCAACCAACCAAATATAAACCTTCCCTCAATGTCTGCCCAAAATTACCCGCAATTGCCATTAAAGAAACAACGACACCCCACGGCGTGCAACCTGCACAGCGCCCGACCCTCCCACGACCTCCTACCTCCTCTCGTCGTACAACCGGGAGCGTCGGCTAGGGTTTCACCCAGGTCCGACGCCTGTTCTCCAAAGTTCGCGTTCATCCCCAAGGCCTGCGGCAGCCACCCACCCACCAGCCCTCTTGTGGCCTCTTGTGACAAGAATCAGTTTAGTTGCCAAATGGTTTTAAAAATGATTCTGATTCTCCAGGAGAATCAGAAAGATCAGCTCCTTAGAAGGATCAGGATCTAGAGCTAAAGAATCAGAAATTGGAGTTGTAACAAACGGGCCCTAAGAACATATTAAATGACTTGTAAGAAAAGGCTAAAATGTTACCTAATATTTTTCTGCTATTAGTGTAATTGAAATAAATGTAGGTCAAATGTAAAACTAATATGGTTTAGTTCCTATAGCCACTTCTTGAGAGACTTGAGACTAAAGCAGTTTAGTCTCTATTTTATTCTCATCAGTTTGACAATGTAGTAACTAAATCAGACTAAAATGGAGTGACTAATCTTTAGTCACTTAAACCAAAGGGGCACTTAATATATAGTTGTCGACTGGACTCCTAGTCGTTTAGGCTGCACATGCATCCATCTCACAAGATACTTGTTAAAGTCGATCCAAAAATGACATCTCTATACGCGATGTAATATTGACCCTCATTCGAGGTCACTGTCCGTTGTTGGTGTGTAAAAGATAATATTCCCAGTTATTCTTATGTACGTACGTGTGGTATAGAGAACTTCAGTTGAATTATGTTTGATCTTTCGTCAAATTCATGCGCACTGCAGGGAATACAATGCATCCTCAACAAAGCCTTTGGCACCTTCATGTACACATGTGTGGTATAGCGGCATATACAATGCACATAGTCCATGAGCACAACCATTATATCCTAAACTAATGAGAGTGATGGAATGGCCACAAGTGACTTTTCTGTCTACACCACCGCTGATAATACTTTATTTTGATCCTTCATTTTGACTAGTTATTGGAATTTACTAAATTAAATATAGTAGGTTATTCTGTTTGGATTTGATATTCCACCACATTTTTAAAGTTTAGATATAAGTATAAGATCATATGATGCTAGAATAGGCAATTACAGGGGGTGAATGATTCCAGAAGCCTAAACATTATTATTCTCCCTCCTCTTAATAACAAGACCGAGATAATCCATTTAGTAAATCTGGACACATTGCTGTTAAGTTAGTAAAAATGTTGCTGACCAAATTACGTAACTCTGATCTATCTCAAAATTTAACATATCAAATTGGAAAAAATAATGAATCTAACCCAATTGAAATCACGTCAATCTGACTTCTAGATCTAAAGTTATCGACGAAGCAAGTCTATTGTTCTAGAGAGTAACTAAAACTAATCATTTTCTAATTTCGAAATTAAACAATAACAAAAAAGATTAATATCTCAAACTTTGTAGATAAGTAAATAGATGCGTTGGTAATGATCTTGATGAATCCAAACATCTGTAACAATTGGAAACAAATATTCAATCTAGAATCAAAACTAAGAATCTAATTAATCAACAAAGAAAGAGGAATAATATTACCGCACTTATCTTGCATAATCAATTCTTTAACGATCAAGATTTATGCATGTATAAAAGTGCTCCTCCGAAGCATCAGAGTTCTCTCTTGATCTCTCTGAATAAACTCTAGGTTAATCTTTTGATAGATCTAATCTAATTGCTATCTTATTTATAATCTTTCGTTCTGAAAATTAAGAGGCTGGTTCCTATTCATGGGGCCACCAACTTCTTATCCGGCCCGGACTGCTCTAGTCTTCCACGCGGGCTGCCTAACCAGGCTTCCGTGGTCTGTCGTCCAAGCCATTACGCCTGCTACGCACGCGCCGTGGGCCATCGCACCTTCACAACGCACGCCGCAGCTAGAAATGGCAACCGAGTACATATAACACGTCCTCACACCCCTACCCGCCTAATAAAAATGCACCCATTAAGATATCTACATTCAGTCACGGTTACAAAAAAAATCTCCGTACCAGCACCCGTACGGATAAATTCACCCGACGGGTTACCCATACCCGCGAGAACAATACATACACCAACAGTATTGTAAATATCAAATAATCAACATTGCACCATACATATGTGTAATACCCAATTTGTAATTTGTTAGAGATAATATAAATGGAGAAACAAATTCTCTTTATCTATATGTGAGTTTGACCTTTATGTATCATCACATGTGAACACCTTGCTTAAAAAACATAATTAATAAGATACATGCCACTAAAATATGCATTATGCTGGGACTTTTATTTTTGGAGTGCATTATTTGTGACAATAATAATAATAATAATAATAATAATAAAAGAAATATAATAATGAGAGTAAATTGGAATCCTAAATTGAAAATTAGGGTTTGAAATAGAGAAAGGAAATACTATGCAAAATAGAATAAATGGAGAAATAAATAAAATTTATCCATACTATGTTTAGAGGAATTGAGCATATAAATGTGAAGACAAATTTGCCGTGAACTTTGAATTTCAATAGGATTTGGAAATTGAAAACCAAATTCAAATTGGTAAAGGGAAATTTAAATAGAATAAAAGAAAAGGGTAATTAACCTAGCTGGGCCTTCGGTTTGCATTTCGGCCCACCTGTGCTCCTGCGTGCGGCACAACTCTAGGGGATACTGGCACTGGCCAGTGGGGCCCCTGGCGCAGCCGCGCTCCCAGCCCAAAACCCCTGCCCAGATCCACTCACCTGCACACACACCTGCGCGTGGGACCCACTTGTTTGTGCCCCATTTACCACTGTGTTTCTTCTCCCGCACCGCACCTAACAGATCGCGCGTGCAGAATCGCTGGAGTTCCACTACCAGGCGGGTCCCACACTGCAGACCGTTCTTCTTCTCCATCCGTTGCGGGTCGTCGGGCAAATCTCGTGTCGGGCCCGCGTAGCGCGTCGTCTACAGCCCCCAACCACCACCGAGTTCTGTGGAGTGCCAGCCTTTCCCACTCGTCGCTTTCTTCAACCGAGAGAAGCGAACTCGCCGCCGGGTCCTCCACAGGGTGGTTGTGGCCAACTACCTTGCCGAGAATCTCTCCCCTATGGGTCGTATAAACCAGCTGTGGAGCCAAGAACTGACCTAGAAGCTCCACCGCCGCCTCACTCTGCTGTCGCGCACTTACTGCCACGCTCCTTGGACCAGCCCATAACCAATTCGTACGCTCGCCTAGGATCCCATCGAGCTCACCGCCACCGAAAAAGCCGGGACTCGTGCGCCGGTAACCTCAACCGCGACCATCGCCGTGGTCCACCATCCTACACGCTGTTGATGGCCACCTAGAGCGTCCGACGGTTGTCGCGCTGGGCGCCTGGGAGGTTCTCCTCGCGTATCCGTCGACGCGAGGGCTGGGCTTCCTCGCCGTGGGTTGAAGACCGAACAGGGCGGCCGCCACCATGGGGCCCCACCAGCGTTTGAAATTGGAGGCTAGAATCAAGTCACGGGGGTTCGCTGGCGGTTGTGGAGTCTAATGCATGTTCCAATTGAGCTTGGGAACGACCGGGTGATGGCCAATCGATCGTCGGGATCCATGGCGTCGCTTCTGTCCGCACTTCTCCATGGACAATATGGCGATAGCCATTATACCTTGTAAGCCCCTTGTAACCAATTCAGTATGCCTCGTAGAGCGTGTTCGACATATTAGCGCTAGGAATCGTACTCCGGAGCGTTAGCGCGCTGACCACCGACGAAGGCGCCGCCGTCTGGCCTGGGCTCGCCACTGGCCGGAGTAGACAGGGGAGAGGGGAAGCGTGTAGGGGCGTCCCTGATCGTTGATCAGGTATTCAACGGCTAGGGTTAGATGGAGCAATGAGTGAAGGTGTTCGCCGTAGGATATCCATTTGGCGGTCTGGATCTGATCCGGGTGCTGAGTGGATGGATGCAATCGGGACCATTCGATCTGGATCGTGCGCGTAGGAATCGATCTGAGTATTTTAAATCCCGGTCGTTGATTGTTTGATCGACGACTCTGGGCGCGTACCGTTTCGATGATAGGGTAATGTAATCAGGGCCATAGGATCTAATCTGAACGGCTAGAATTCGGTGATACCCCTTCGCGGCAGCAACTTTTCAGAAGAGCCCCTAGATTTATTCAGAATAAACCCGCAGTCCACTCAAGTGCACCACTGAGTCTTGGGTCCTTTTTGCGCTCTAGCACCTGGAGTTTCTGATAATAATGCGCCAAGTCGAGAGAACAATAAAAATAGAAAATTAAGTATAGAAAATGATTTTTAATACAAAAACAACACTAGAAACTTGTATAATTCATATATAATTCATTTTAGCTCCAAATTGAGTCATTCCAGTTGCAATAATTTTGTATTAATATTTTCTACCAACTAGTAACACTGTTTAGCCATGAAACTTGAATTAAAATTATTCATTTGGATTAATCTATTCTAAGCACTAAATAATTTCCGAAATTCATAACTTGGTAACCGCAACTCCGAATTTAGTGGTTCTTGTTTCTACGATCTCGTAACGTCGCGTAGATTATTATATATAGTTTGATCTTATGTTTGATGTAATGTTAATTTTGCCTATACATGTTTGTTTGTATTGGTACGTTTAGCAGTGAGGACACGTGTCATCTAAAAAGCAAGTTGGTACCTGGAATCTCAAGTGCGAGGCAAGTTGTGCCCTTGATTCACTTTTGTTACCCAATAATGTTCTTTATAATCATTTACCATGCATAGGCTTAATTTTGATGGGACCCAATAGGTCACCCTAGATTGTTTATCCATTTTACCTTGATTACCCCAGAATCATATGGGTAGTTGTGCTATTGCTTTATATGGTTTTGGGTTAATATTTCATTATATCCATGTTCCAGTTATTTGTTATTCTACTTATGTTCATGCCAAGATCATTATATTATTGTTAATTGGAACATGGAGCTTAACTTGAGAAACACGTGCCACCACAAGGGTTTAATGGGACGCCCTTGGCCAACTAACTAGGAAAGCTAGTGGAAGACTACCTTACCCGAAAGGGGCAAGGGCAGTACGGGAGTTGCATGCAAGGAGGTTCTCGGGTTGATTTAGCTGCGATGGCGGTCAGACGGGGGATTCTTGCAAGTGCTCTTCCCATAAACTGTAGCGGGTTTTCGGAAGCTAGTGGAACTTTGTAAAGGCCTCGTAGTGGATCCCTAGCCATTTACCTTGGTAGTGTCTAAGGGCCCAGCTAACCCTGGCGACATGGGAAACACGACTTGTGGGTAAAGGGTACAACCTCTGCAGAGTGTAAAACTGGTATACTAGTCGAGCTCACGATCATGAGCGGCTCAGGACTCTCCGATGATTAAATTATGGAACCTAAACTCAATTTGTCATTGCATTTGCATGGGATTATTAATTTTGTTCTATTATGTTATTATGGTTTGGTATTCACTTACACTTAGTAATTGCTAATAAAATTTTGACCAACTTTAAAAGCAATGCTCAGCTTTAACCCCTATCATTGATCAGCCTTACACTTCATGATCCCCCACCTTTGGCGAGTTCATGCCACATTATTCCCCACAACTTGTTGAGCGATGAACATGTGTGAGCTCACCCTTGCTGTCTCACACCCCCCACAGGTCAAGAACAGGTATCACTGGAGGAGACACATGGTGGATTTTGTGCTGTGTTCGTGAGAGGTCTAGGTCGTCGTCTCCTAGTTGACTTTCTCGCGCCAAGGATGTATTTTTAGATCCTGTTATATTTATCTTTTATTTTGTAAGTCTTCTGCTATGTAATAAATACTCTGATATTGTGACATTTATCTCTATACACTCTGTTATTATATATGTTGTCTTCTTTTGCGCATGTATGAGATGCACCTGGCTTTGTTCCTTAAAGCCGGGTGTGACAGAAGTGGTATCAAAGCAAATGTTGACTGTAGGACGAAACCTAGATAGAAATGGACAACCCTTACTTACTTACCTTACTCTGATTCATTCTATACTTACCTTATCTTGATCCTGTCTCACCTTCTACTGTTCCACTCTGATCATTCTTATCTTTTCTACTCTAAGACAAGAAGGATTTCACACCTTGGAATCCTACATTTATAACCTTTTTAAAAGATTGGAGACCTAAGATGAAATTAAAACTATTTTCTCTATTAAAAAAGTTGGTTGATTGTTCTGATGATAAAATGCTTGATTTGCTTTTTTGATTGATTGAAACATTATAGACGGGCATCTTAGCATATACCGCCATAAGGTAATGTATTAGCTTTAGTGGATATCTACTTAGCTAATAAATCCCCCGCATAACATTCCTCGTAATTACTCGCCTTGTCTACAATTCTTCCTTTCTTACCTTGTATTTCTAACCCAGATGGGCTACCCCTATACTGTTAGAAGAGAGCAGTATAGACATGATCCTTGGTATGTCATGGTTAAGAAAGAGGCAAAGGCAATATATACATTGTGCTAAGGGAACCGTAGAACTCACTAGTTCCAAAGGAGAAAGATTTGAAGTTGGAATTGCAGTAACTATCGCCACCAGACTAGCGGCATTCTTAGTAGATGAGAAGTTTGTTGGTGTCAACATCTGTGTGGTTAGAGATTTTTCGGATGTCTTTCTAGAGGAGTTACCAGGGATGCCACCAGATAGGGAAGTTGAGTTTGTCATTGATCTTTTACCTGGAACTGCCCCTATTTCTAAACGGCCTTACAGGATGTCTGTAGAAGAGTTAAAGGAGCTGAAGAAGCAGTTGACGGAGTTACAAGAGGCTGGTTACATTCGTCCGAGTTCCTCACCTTGGGGAGCGCCAGTTCTGTTTATACAGAAGAAAGATGGATCGCAAGGGATGAGTGTGGATTATAGGACCCTTAATGATGTCACTGTGAAGAACAAGTATCCATTACCCCGCATTGAAGATTTAATTGATCAGATGAGTGGTGCTAGAGTATTCTCAAAGATTGATCTCCGATCGAGATACCATCAAATGAAGATTAGGCCATCGGACTGTAACACCCACTTTGTAATTGCTAGATAAAACACCAATAGAGAAAACAATTTCTCTTTATGAGTTTGACCTTTATGCATCATCATATGAGAACACCATGTTCAAGAACAATTAATAAAAAGATATGCTACTAAATTATTGCATCATGCTGGATATTTTATTTTTGTGTGCATTTTGTGACAAGAAAAATATTAAATATCCAAATGAGAAATTAAATCCTAAAAGAAATGCTAAAGTTTGGAAAGAAAGAAAGAAAAATGCTATGTAATACAAAGAAATAAAACTTATAAAGGGGTAAATTTGTTCCACAATGCTTTATCCAAATCATATATTCAGAAAAATTTGAGTACCAGTTCATCACAAATTTGAAATTCAAAACCTAGATTCAAAAGTAAAAGAAAAGAAAACAGAAAATAAAAAGGGAAAAGGATAAAGCCTTACCTGGGCCGGCAGACTCCATTTCGGCCCACCTAAGGAATCCCCACCGCGCGGCCCAACTGAGCACCCCATGCGCGCCGACAAACGGGGTCCACGGCGCAGCCTTGCTCGTTCACCATTACGCTGACGGGTGGGACCACCAGCTCATCGGCTCAGCGGAGCACCTCTCTCGGACGCGCGGGCCCATACTGTCAGATCGGTCTCCTTCGCCGGTCCTCGCCCGATTATGCCGTGCGCGTCGCGTGGAATTCGGGGATGATTGTTGTGGGAGTCTACTCGGGATATATAACCGACCCATGGCGCGTTTGTTCCTCGATTAATCGTGCAAGGGATTCGAGAACCACCATTGCTGTGTGCACCGCGTCGCGAGAGTTGAGAGGGCGGACCCGTAGATTATCGCGCATTGGATTCTCGTGCTCTGGGCGACTGGGCTCTCGTTGAATGTCCCATTGGCATCGCCTGATCCTGGGATAGGTGGTCAGCGACTGGCCCTGCGCGAATCGCACTCCAGCGCCTCAGAATTTCTCGCCGTCGTCAACTCTTGTGCCGCTGCATCACCATCGCCGCGAGCAGAGAACTCCGAGCCAACCTAGTCGGTACTACCCTCTCTCAACGACTCGTTTCTTTCCCCGCATCGTGTAGCAGTAGTTGAATCAGGTTTTGGAGCACCAGGGGGGGGAATTCATGTTGCCGGTGGGTCGCCACCGCGGTCGGGAGCACGCCGCCGTGAGGGTGCCGCCGGGGGGGAAGGAGGATGATCGATGAGCCGTAGATCCATTAGTGGACGGTTGAGATTAGAAATGGCGTACCTGTTCGCCGTGATTCGATCCGGTCCGTAGGATCGATCGGACGGCCCGGACTCTATGAATCCTTCATTAAACCCAGACCGCAGATCTCGGATCCGATGGCTGTAGTCGCGTACCGGTTCATTAAAAATCTAGATTTAATCCAGGCCGGAGAATCCTGATCGGATGGCTCAGATTAGAAGTTACCCTTTCGGCTGCGCGATTTACACTTGAACCCCTCTGCTTATACGAATTAGAACCCACCGTCCCTTAGTCACTATTCTCTGTGTCTAGAAATACTTACCCCGAGCCCCCTGGGTTTTCCAGGAATTGACGCCCAGTCCAGAACTTTATAAAACCAGAGAAAAGGATTATTAAATATATTTTTAATAGGAAAATAATTGCTAGAACTTCAATAATTCATAGAAAATTCATACTAATTCCAAATTAATCCATTCCAGTTCCTAAAATTTTGTAATTTTATTCTCTATCACCTAGAGCCTCTGTTTTGGCATAAAAACAGTAAGGAAATTTATTTATCACTTAATCCTATTTAAAGCACATAAAACCTTTGAAAATGCATAACTTAAAATCTATAACTCAGAAAATTGTGATTCCAGTTCCTAGGATTTTATTTTAATGTGTAGAATATTACTGTGTATTTTGTATATATGTTTGGTGTAATGTTAATTTCTCTATATGCATTGTGCTTGTTTGTATTGTGGCGAGTAGAAGAGCCCGTTGCTGAGGATCCTAGTGAGCAGCAGGTTGAAGTAGCTGAGCAGGAGCTCATTGCAGGCAAGTTGTGCCCTTGACCACTTTTTACCCAATAATGTTCTTTAATATCACTTATTCATGCATAGGTTAATTTTGATGGGACCCAATAGGTCATCCTAGATTGTTTATCTCATTACCTTGTTTACCCCTGAATCACTTGGGTAGTTTGCTATTGCTTTATATGGTTTTGGGATAATCATTTATTACCTCTATGTTCCAATTCTTGTTGTTATTCTGTTTATGTTCATGTTGTTATCATTAATGTTAATTGGAACATAGAGCTTAACTTGAGAACCACGTGCCACCACAAGGGAGGAATGGGACCCCTTGGCTGACTAATTAGGAAAGCTAGTGGAAGACTACCTTACCCGAAAGGGGCAAGGGCAGTAGGGGAGAGGTCAGTGCAGGGGGGTCCCTGGTTGGTTTTGCTGCGATGGCGGTCAGCCAGGAACCCTGTACTGGATCTTCCTATAAACTGTAGCGGGTTTTCGGAAGCTAGTGGAACTTTGTAAAGGCCTCGTAGTGTTGCCCTGCCGCGCTTCCTAGGTAGAGGTGTATGGGATTCGCGACCCCTTGGCAGATGGGTAACATGACTTGTGGGTAAAGGGTACAACCTCTGCAGAGTGTAAAACTGGTATACTAGCCGAGCTCACGGTCATGAGCAGCTCAGGACTCTCTGATGTTTAAATTATGGAACTTAAATTCAATTTTGTCATATGCATTGCATGGGTTTGTTATTAATTTTGTTCTATAACTTTACTTATGGTTTGGTATTTACTTACACTTAGTAATTGCTAATAAAATTTTGACCAACTACTTAAAAGCAATGCTCAGCTTTTAACCCCTATCTTTGATTAATCCTTACACATCACATGAACTCACACCTTTGTGAGTTTATGTTCACTGGTTCCCCACAACTTGTTGAGCTATGATCATGTGTGAGCTCACCCTTGCTGTCTCACACCCCCCCACAGGAGAAGAGCAGGTGTTTCAGGAGGAGCCTCAAGGCGAGGAGTTTGACTTGATCTAGGTGGCGTTTCCCAGTCGACATTGGCGCCGACGGTCCTTAGTTCGTGTTATATTTATCTTTTATTTTTGTAAGTCTTCCGCTATGTAATAATTACTCTGATTATAGTGACATTTATCTCTATACACTCTGTTATTATATATGATGTCTTCTTGGCGCATGTATGAGATGCACCCGGCTTTGTTCCTTAAAACCGGGTGTTACAGAAGTGGTATCAGAGGAAATGTTGACTGTAGGACGAGACCTAGATAGAGATGGACAAACCCTTTCCTACTTATCTCATCCTGATTCATTCCATACTTACCTTACTCTGGTTCTTTCTTATCTTGATCCTGTCTCATCTTCTACTGTTCTACTCTGATCATTCTTACCTTTGCTACTCTGAGACAAGATGGATTTCACACCTTGGAATCCCTACCCCTATGACATTTTTAAGAGATAGGAGGCCTAAGACCAAATTAAAACTATTTTCTCTATTAAAAATGTTGGTTGATTGTTCTGATGATCAATGCCTGATTTGCTTCTTTGATTGATTGAATTATTATAGATGGACATCTTAGCATGTACCAACATAAGGTATTGAATTAGCTATAGTAGGTGAAATATTAATCTGCTTAGCTAATAAATCCCCCAAAATAACATGATTGTAATTACTGCCTTGTCTACTGCTCTTTCTTACCTTATGTATCTAACTCAGATGGTCAATACCAGGAAAGGAAAGATTATCACGCAACAGCAAACAGAAATGAATCCTCCAAATCCCCCACCTGTTGAAACCGAGCAAGTGATCGCAACCCAAAGGCTGGTAATACAGCAATTGACAGACATGATGACCGAAATGCAAAGCCAGATAAGACAAGAACGCGAGGAAATACGTCAGGCCCGTCTAGAGATACAACAAGAAATAAGGCAATCACGGTTGGAGAGACAACGACAAGAGCAACCACCATCTCCACCACCACCAGCTCCACCAAGCTACATAAACATATATGTAAATTGCTACTATTTGTAAGATCTACAAGTTCCTTTAGTTAGTATTCGGTATGATACCATTTTAGGAGGAATAAAAAGGTCTATTTGACCCCATGAGTTGCTAATAAAATTATGCGTCATGATGAGATTTTGGTTTGGGCATATGTGTTGGACAATATGAGAAAACCCATGAGAGTAGTTGCACCTAAAGGGATTGAAGAATCAAGTGAACGGAATTACAAGAGGCTAGTTACTTACGTCCGAGTTCCTCACCTTGGAGAGTACCGGTCTTGTTTGTACAGAAGAAGGATGGATCGCAAAGGATGTGTGTGGATTATAGATCTCTTAATGATGTTACAGTGAAGAGCAAGTATCCGTTGCCCCGTATTGAAGATTTATTTGACCAAATGAGAGGTGCTAGAGTGTTCTCGAAGATTGATCTCCGATCCGGTTACCATCAGATGAGGATTAGACCATCGGATATTCCCAAGACGGCTTTCTCGACTAGATATGGATTATATGAGTTTACTGTTATGTCGTTTGGATTAACCAATGCACCAGCTTATTTTATGAACTTAATGAACAAGGTGTTTATGGAGTATTTGGACAGATTCGTCGTGGTATTCATCGACGATATTCTTATCTATTCTCAGAGTGAAAGTGATCACGAGGAACATCTGAGGATGGTGCTACAGAAGCTACGAGATAATCAACTCTATGCTAAGTTCAGCAAGTGCGAGTTTTGGATTGGCGAAGTGCCATTTCTTGGTCATATTATTTCTAATGGAGGAATAGCAGTGGATCCTGCTAAGGTTAAGGAGATAATGGAGTGGAGAGTACCCACTACAGTTACTGAGATTCGAAGTTTCTTAGGACTTGCTGGATATTATCGAAGGTTTATCGAAGGATTTTCTAAGATTGCTAAGCCTATGACTTCACTTTTGGAGAAAGGAAGAGAGTTTAAGTGGGACGAGAAGTGTCAAGACAGCTTTGATCTATTGAAGAAGAGGTTGATGTCGCCACCAGTTTTGGTTATGCCAGACTTACAAAAAGGATTTGATATCTATTGTGATGCATGTGGTCAAGGCTTGGGATGCGTGCTCATGCAAGAAGGACATGTGATTGCTTATGCTTCTCGTCAGTTGCGGAGACATGAATTGAACTACCCTACACATGACTTGGAATTGGCAGCCGTTGTGCATGCGCTTAAGATTTGGAGACATTATATCATGGGGACCAAGTGCCAAGTGTACACGGATCATAAGAGTTTGAAGTATATATTCACTCAGAAGGATCTCAACCTTAGGCAACGCCGTTGGTTGGAGCTTATTAAGGATTATGATTTGGAGATTCACTATCACCCGGGCAAGGCAAATTTGGTTGCAGATGCCTTGAGTCGCAAGGAGCATGTTCATTCAGCTATTGTTGCCCAGCTACCCGACGAGATTGTTGAGGACTTCAGGAGACTTAACCTGGGGATAGTTGCTCATACTGAGGGAGTTACAATTGATGTGGAACCTACTTTAGAGCAAGAGATCCGCAAGGGACAAATTGGTGATGATAAGATAAAAGAGATTAAGGATCTGATTACTGAAGGTCGAGTTCTGGAGTTCACGGAAGATGAGCAGGGCACTGTATGGTTCAAGGACAGGATGTGTGTTCCTGATATTAAAAGCCTTCGGGAGACTATTTTAAAGGAGGCCCATGACTCGGATTATTCTATTCATCCTGGTAGTACTAAGATGTATCAGGATTTGAAACGGAAGTATTGGTGGTATGGATTGAAAAGAGATGTAGCTGCACATGTGGCTATGTGCGATGTATGTCAAAGAGTTAAGGCTGAACATCAGAGGCCAGCTGGACTATTGCATCCACTGAAGATACCCGAGTGGAAATGGGAAGAGATTGGTATGGATTTCATTACTGGATTGCCTCGCACCCAGAAAGGATATGATGCTATATGGGTGATTGTGGATAGATTGACTAAAGTGGCTCACTTTATTCCTGTGAAGACTACTTATAAAGGTTCTCAGCTAGCAGAGTTATATATGGCTCGGATTGTGTGTTTACATGGAGTACCAAAGAAGATCGTGTCTGATCGAGGTTCACAGTTTACCTCAAGGTTTTGGAGAAGCTTTCATGAGAATATGAGTACAAAGTTGAATTTTAGTACGGCTTATCACCCTCAGACTGATGGACAGACTGAAAGGACTAATCAAGTATTGGAAGATATGTTGAGAGCATGTGCCCTTCAGCATGGAGGAAGTTGGGATAAAAGTCTACCTTATGCTGAGTTCTCGTATAATAATAGTTACCAGGCCAGCCTGAAGATGTCACCTTTTGAAGCTTTATATGGGAGGAAGTGCAGGACTCCTTTGTATTGGGATCAGACTGGAGAGAGACAGTTCTTTGGGCCTGAACTGATTCAAGAAGCAGAAGAACAAGTTCGTATAATTCGAGAGAATTTGAGAGTGGCTCAAACTAGGCAAAAGAGTTATGCTGATAATAGAAGGAGACCACTGGAATTTGAAGAGGGAGATTATGTGTATCTCAAGGTGTCACCACTGCGTGGAATGCGGAGATTTAAAATTAAGGGCAAATTGTCCCCTCGCTATATTGGACCATTCTTGATCTTTAGGAGAGTTGGGGAGATGGCATACCAACTCGAGTTACCTGCTAGTCTATCGGATGTGCATAACGTGTTCCACGTATCTCAACTAAAGAAGTGTCTCCGTGTTCCCGAGGAACAGTTACCCATGGAAGAGCTCAGTGTTCAGGGTGATTTGACTTACACGGAGTACCCGATCAAGATTTTGGATACATTGACTCGAGTTACAAGGAATAAGGTGATAAAGATGTGTAAAGTTCAATGGAGTCACAACAGTGAAGATGAAGCAACTTGGGAAAGAGAAGAAGAGCTTCGTATAGATTTTCCCCACCTTTTCCCTAGATCTTCTTAAATCTCGAGGACGAGATTATTTTTAAGGGGGGTAGGATTTGTAACACCCACTTTGTAATTGCTAGATAAAACACCAATAGAGAAAACAATTTCTCTTTATGAGTTTGACCTTTATGCATCATCATATGAGAACACCATGTTCAAGAACAATTAATAAAAAGATATGCTACTAAATTGTTGCATCATGCTGGATATTTTATTTTTGTGTGCATTTTGTGACAAGAAAAATATTAAATATCCAAATGAGAAATTAAATCCTAAAAGAAATGCTAAAGTTTGGAAAGAAAGAAAGAAAAATGCTATGTAATACAAAGAAATAAAACTTATAAAGGGGTAAATTTGTTCCACAATGCTTTATCCAAATCATATATTCAGAAAAATTTGAGTACCAGTTCATCACAAATTTGAAATTCAAAACCTAGATTCAAAAGTAAAGGAAAAGAAAACAGAAAATAAAAAGGGAAAAGGATAAAGCCTTACCTGGGCCGGCAGACTCCATTTCGGCCCACCTAAGGAATCCCCACCGCGCGGCCCAACTGAGCACCCCATGCGCGCCGACAAACGGGGTCCACGGCGCAGCCTTGCTCATTCACCATTACGCTGACGGGTGGGACCACCAGCTCATCGGCTCAGCGGAGCACCTCTCTCGGACGCGCGGGCCCATACTGTCAGATCGGTCTCCTTCGCCGGTCCTCGCCCGATTATGCCGTGCGCGTCGCGTGGAATTCGGGGATGATTGTTGTGGGAGTCTACTCGGGATATATAACCGACCCATGGCGCATTTGTTCCTCGATTAATCGTGCAAGGGATTCGAGAACCACCATTGCTGTGTGCACCGCGTCGCGAGAGTTGAGAGGGCGGACCCGTAGATTATCGCGCATTGGATTCTCGTGCTCTGGGCGACTGGGCTCTCGTTGAATGTCCCATTGGCATCGCCTGATCCTGGGATAGGTGGTCAGCGACTGGCCCTGCGCGAATCGCACTCCAGCGCCTCGGAATTTCTCGCCGTCGTCAACTCTTGTGCCGCTGCATCACCATCGCCGCGAGCAGAGAACTCCGAGCCAACCTAGTCGGTACTACCCTCTCTCAACGACTCGTTTCTTTCCCCGCATCGTGTAGCAGTAGTTGAATCAGGTTTTGGAGCACCAGGGGGGGGGGGGAATTCATGTTGCCGGTGGGTCGCCACCGCGGTCGGGAGCACGCCGCCGTGAGGGTGCCGCCGGGGGGGAAGGAGGATGATCGATGAGCCGTAGATCCATTAGTGGACGGTTGAGATTAGAAATGGCGTACCTGTTCGCCGTGATTCGATCCGGTCCGTAGGATCGATCGGACGGCCCGGACTCTATGAATCCTTCATTAAACCCAGACCGCAGATCTCGGATCCGATGGCTGTAGTCGCGTACCGGTTCATTAAAAATCTAGATTTAATCCAGGCCGGAGAATCCTGATCGGATGGCTCAGATTAGAAGTTACCCTTTCGGCTGCGCGATTTACACTTGAACCCCTCTGCTTATACGAATTAGAACCTGCCGTCCCTTAGTCACTATTCTCTGTGTCTAGAAATACTTACCCCGAGCCCCCTGGGTTTTCCAGGAATTGACGCCCAGTCCAGAACTTTATAAAACCAGAGAAAAGGATTATTAAATATATTTTTAATAGGAAAATAATTGCTAGAACTTCAATAATTCATAGAAAATTCATACTAATTCCAAATTAATCCATTCCAGTTCCTAAAATTTTGTAATTTTATTCTCTATCACCTAGAGCCTCTGTTTTGGCATAAAAACAGTAAGGAAATTTATTTATCACTTAATCCTATTTAAAGCACATAAAACCTTTGAAAATGCATAACTTAAAATCTATAACTCAGAAAATTGTGATTCCAGTTCCTAGGATTTTATTTTAATGTGTAGAATATTACTGTGTATTTTGTATATATGTTTGGTGTAATGTTAATTTCTCTATATGCACTGTGCTTGTTTGTATTGTGGCGAGTAGAAGAGCCCGTTGCTGAGGATCCTGGTGAGCAGCAGGTTGAAGTAGCTGAGCAGGAGCTCATTGCAGGCAAGTTGTGCCCTTGACCACTTTTTACCCAATAATGTTCTTTAATATCACTTATTCATGCATAGGTTAATTTTGATGAGACCCAATAGGTCATCCTAGATTGTTTATCTCATTACCTTGTTTACCCCTGAATCACTTGGGTAGTTTGCTATTGCTTTATATGGTTTTGGGATAATCATTTATTACCTCTATGTTCCAATTCTTGTTGTTATTCTGTTTATGTTCATGTTGTTATCATTAATGTTAATTGGAACATAGAGCTTAACTTGAGAACCACGTGCCACCACAAGGGAGGAATGGGACCCCTTGGCTGACTAATTAGGAAAGCTAGTGGAAGACTACCTTACCCGAAAGGGGCAAGGGCAGTAGGGGAGAGGTCAGTGCAGGGGGGTCCCTGGTTGGTTTTGCTGCGATGGCGGTCAGCCAGGAACCCTGTACTGGATCTTCCTATAAACTGTAGCGGGTTTTCGGAAGCTAGTGGAACTTTGTAAAGGCCTCGTAGTGTTGCCCTGCCGCGCTTCCTAGGTAGAGGTGTATGGGATTCGCGACCCCTTGGCAGATGGGTAACATGACTTGTGGGTAAAGGGTACAACCTCTGCAGAGTGTAAAACTGGTATACTAGCTGAGCTCATGGTCATGAGCAGCTCAGGACTCTCTGATGTTTAAATTATGGAACTTAAATTCAATTTTGTCATATGCATTGCATGGGTTTGTTATTAATTTTGTTCTATTACTTTACTTATGGTTTGGTATTTAATTACACTTAGTAATTGCTAATAAAATTTTGACCAACTACTTAAAAGCAATGCTCAGCTTTTAACCCCTATCTTTGATTAATCCTTACACATCACATGAACTCACACCTTTGTGAGTTTATGTTCACTGGTTCCCCACAACTTGTTGAGCTATGATCATGTGTGAGCTCACCCTTGCTGTCTCACACCCCCCCCCACAGGAGAAGAGCAGGTGTTTCAGGAGGAGCCTCAAGGCGAGGAGTTTGACTTGATCTAGGTGGCGTTTCCCAGTCGACATTGGCGCCGACGGTCCTTAGTTCGTGTTATATTTATCTTTTATTTTTGTAAGTCTTCCGCTATGTAATAATTACTCTGATTATAGTGACATTTATCTCTATACACTCTGTTATTATATATGATGTCTTCTTGGCGCATGTATGAGATGCACCCGGCTTTGTTCCTTAAAACCGGGTGTTACACGGACATTCCTAAGACGGCTTTCTCGACTCGATATGGATTATATGAGTTCACTGTTATGTCGCTTGGATTAACCAATGCACCAGCTTATTTTATGAACTTGAGGAATAAGGTGTTTATGGAGTATCTGGACAGATTCGTCGTGGTTTTCATCGACGATATTTTTATTTATTCCAAGAGTGATAGTGATCATAAGGAACATCTGTGATTGGTACTGTAGAAGCTTCAAGATAATCAACTCTACGCCAAGTACAGTAAATGCAAGTCTGGATTGATGAGATGTCATTCCTTGGACATATCATTTCTAATGGAGGGATAACAGTGGATCCTGCTAAAGTCAAGGAGATAGTGGCGTGGAGCATACCCACTACAGTTACGGAGATTTAGAGTTTCTTGGGACTTGCAGGATATTATCAGAGATTTATTGAAGGATTTTCTAAGATTGCTAAGCCTATGATCTCACTTCTAGAGAAGGGAAGAGAGTTTAAGTGGGATGAGAAATGTCAAGATAGCTTTGACCAACTAAAGAAGAGATTGATGTCACCACCAGTGTTGGTTATGCCAGATCTATAGAAGGGATTTGATATTTATTATGATGCATGTGGCCAATGATTGGGATGTGTGCTCATGCAAGAAGGACATGTGATCGCCTATGTGTCTCGTCAGTTACGGAAACATGAATTGAACTACCCCACCCATGACTTGGAACTGGCAGCCGTTCTGCACGCAATTAAGATTTGGAGACATTATATCATGGGAACTAAGTGTCAAGTATACACGGATCATAAGAGTTTGAAGTATATATTCACTCAGAAGGATCTCAACCTTAGGCAACACCATTGGATGGAGCTTATTAAGGATTATGATTTGGAGATTCACTATCACCCGGGCAAGGCAAATTTGGTTGTAGATGCCTTGAGTCGAAAGGAGCATGTTCATTCAGCTGTTGTTGCCCAGCTACCCGATGAGATTGATTGAGGATTTCGGGAGAACTAACCTGGGGATAGTTGCTCACACTGAGGGAGTTACCATTGATGTGGAACCTACTTTGGAGCAAGAAATCCGCAAAGGACAAATTGGTGATTCTAAGATACAAGAGATTAAGGATCTGATTACTGAAGGTCGAGGTCCAGAATTCATGGAAGATGAACAAGGCACTGTGTGGTTCAAGGACAGGATATGTGTTCCTGATATTGAAAGCCTTCGTGAGACTATTTTAAAGGAGGCCCATGACCCGGATTATTCTATTCATCCTGGTAGTACCAAGATGTATCAGGATTTGAAGCTAAAGTATTGGTGGTATGGATTGAAGAGAGATGTGGCTGCACATGTGGCTATGTGCGATGTGTGTCAAAGAGTTAAGGCTAAACACCAGAGGCCAGCTGGACTATTGTACCATTAAAGATACCGAAGTGGAAGTGAAAAAAAGATTGGTATGGATTTCATTACTGGATTGCCACACACCTCGAAAGGATATGATTCTATATGGGTTATTGTGGATAGACTGACCAAAGTGGCTCATTTCATTCCGGTCAAGACTACTTAAAAGGGATCTCAATTGGTAGAGTTATATATGGCTCGGATTATGTCTCTACACGGTGTACCGAAGAAGATCGTTTCAGATAGAGGATCACAACCTACCTCTAGATTTTGGAAAAGTTTTCATGAGAATATGGATACGAAGTTGAATTTTAGTTCGGCCTACCTCAGACTGATGGACAGACTAAAGGGACTAATCAGGTGTTGGAAGACATGTTGAGAGCTTGTGCCCTTCAGCATGGTAGTAGTTGGGACAGAGTCTACCTTATGCTGAGTTCTCATATGATAATAGTTACCAGGCCAGTCTGAAGATGTCACCGTTCGAGGCTCTATATGGTAGGAAATGCAGGACTCCTCTATATTGGGATAAGACTAGAGGAAGACAATTCTTTGGACCTGAACTTATTCAAGAGGTAGAAGAACAAGTTCGTATTATTCGAGAGAATTTGAGGGTAGCTCAAACCAGGCAAAAGAGCTACGCAGATAATAGAAGAAGACCACTGGAATTTGAGGAAAGAAATCATGTGTACCTCAAGGTGTCACCACTTCGTGGAATGAGGAGATTCAAGGTTAAGGGCAAATTGTCCCCTCGCTATATTGGACCATTCAGAATTTTTTAGGCAAGTTGGAGAGATGGCCTATCAACTCGAGCTACCAGATAATCTATCTGATGTGCATAATGTATTTCATGTGTCTCAACTTAAGAAGTGTCCCCGTGTCCCTAAGGAACAGTTACCAATGGAAGAGCTCAGTGTTTGTAGTGATTTGACTTACACGGAGTATCCAGTCAAGATTTTTGATACATTGACTCGAGTTGCGAGAAATAAGGTGATAAAGATGTGCAAAGTGCAATGGAGTCACCATGGGAAAGAGAAGAAGAGCTTCGCATAGGTTTTCCTCATCTTTTCCCTCGTTCCTCCTAAATCTCGAGGACGAGATTCCTGTTAAGGGGGGTAGGATCTGTAATACCCAATTTGTAATTTGTTAGAGATAATATAAATGGAGAAACAAATTCTCTTTATCTATATGTGAGTTTGACCTTTATGTATCATCACATGTGAACACCTTGCTTAAAAAAACATAATTAATAAGATACATGCCACTAAAATATGCATTATGCTGGGACTTTATTTTTGGAGTGCATTATTTGTGACAATAATAATAATAATAATAATAATAATAATAATAATAGTAATAATAATAATAATAATAATAATAATAAAAGAAATATAATAATGAGAGTAAATTGGAATCCTAAATTGAAAATTAGGGTTTGAAATAGAGAAAGGAAATACTATGCAAAATAGAATAAATGGAGAAATAAATAAAATTTATCCATACTATGTTCAGAAAAATTGAGCATATAAATGTGAAGACAAATTTGCAGTGAACTTTGAATTTCAATAGGATTTGGAAATTGAAAACCAAATTCAAATTGGTAAAGGGAAATTTAAATAGAATAAAAGAAAAGGTTAATTAACCTAGCTGGGCCTTCGGTTTGCATTTCGGCCCACCTGTGCTCCTGCGTGCGGCACAACTCTGGGGGATACTGGCACTGGCCAGTGGGGCCCCTGGCGCAGCCGCGCTCCCAGCCCAAAACCCCTGCCCAAGTCCACTCACCTGCACACACACCTGCGTGTGGGACCCACTCGTTTGTGCCCCATTTACCACTGTGTTTCTTCTCCCGCATCGCACCTAACAGATCGCGCGTGCAGAATCGCTGGAGTTCCACTGTCAGGCGGGTCCCACACTGCAGACCGTTCTTCTTCTCCATCTGTTGCGGGTCGTCGGGCAAATCTCGTGCCGGGCCCGCGTAGCACGTCGTCTACAGCCCCCCAACCACCACCCAGTTCTGTGGAGTGCCAGCCTTTCCCACTCGTCGCTTTCTTCAACCGAGAGAAGCGAACTCGCCGCCGGGTCCTCCGCAGGGTGGTTGTGGCCAACTACCTTGCCGAGAATCTCTCCCCTATGGGTCGTATAAACCAGCTGTGGAGCCAAGAACTGACCTAGAAGCTCCGCCACCGCCTCACTCTGCTGTCGCGCACGCACTGCCACGCTCCTTGGACCAGCCCATAACCAATCCGCGCGCTCGCCTAGGATCCCATCGAGCTCACCGCCACCAAAAAAGCCGGGACTCGTGCGCCGGTAACCTCAACCGTGACCATCGCCGTGGTCCACCATCCTACACGCTGTTGCTGGCCACCTAGAGCGTCCGACGGTTGTCGCGCTGGGCGCCTGGGAGGTTCTCCTCGCGTATCTGTCGACGCGAGGGCTGGGCTTCCTCGCCGTGGGTTGAAGACCGAACAGGGCGGCCGCCACCATGGGCCTCACCAGCGTTTGAAATTGGAGGCTAGAATCAAGTCACGGGGGTTCGCTGGCGGTTGTGGAGTCTAATGCATGTTCCAATTGAGCTTGGGAACGACCGGGTGATGGCCAATCGATCGTCGGGATCCATGGCGTCGCTTCTGTCCGCACTTCTCCGTGGACAATATGGAGATAGCCATTATACCTTGTAAGCCCCTTGTAACCAATTCAGTATGCCTCGTAGAGCGTGTTCGACATATTAGCGCTAGGAATCGTACTCTGGAGCGTTAGCGCGCTGACCACCGACGAAGGCGCCGCCGTTTGGCCTGGGCTCGCCACTGGCCGGAGTAGACAGGGGAGAGAGGAAGCGTGTAGGGGCATCCCTGATCGTTGATCAGGTATTCAACGGCTGGGGTTAGATGGAGCAATGAGTGAAGGTGTTCGCCGTAGGATATCCATTTGGCGGTCTGGATCTGATCCGGGTGCTGAGTGGATGGATGCAATCGGGACCATTCGATCTGGATCGTGCGCGTAGGAATCGATTTGAGTATTTTAAATCCTGGTCGTTGATTGTTTGATCGATGACTCTGGCGCGTACCGTTTCGATGATAGGGTAATGTAATCAGGGCCATAGGATCTAATCTGAACGGCTAGAATTCAGTGATACCCCTTCGCGGCAGCAACTTTTCCGAAGAGCCCCTAGATTTATTCAGAATAAACCCACAGTCCACTCAGGTGCACCACTGAGTCTTGGGTCCTTTTTGCGCTCTAGCACCTGGAGTTTCTGATAATAATGCGCCAAGTCCAGAGAACAATAAAAATAGAAAATTAAGTATAGAAAATGATTTTTAATACAAAAACAACACTAGAAACTTGTATAATTCATATATAATTCATTTTAGCTCCAAATTGAGTCATTCCAGTTGCAATAATTTTGTATTAATATTTTCTACCAACTAGTAACACTGTTTAGCCATGAAACTTGAATTAAAATTATTCATTTGGATTAATCTATTCTAAGCACTAAATAATTTCTGAAATTCATAACTTGGTAACCGCAACTCCGAATTTATTGGTTCTTGTTTCTACGATCTCATAACGTCGCGTAGATTATTTTATATAGTTTGATCTTATGTTTGATGTAATGTTAATTTTGCCTATACATGTTTGTTTGTATTGGTACGTCTAGCAGTGAGGACACGTGTCATCTAAAAAGCAAGTTGGTACCTGGAATCTCAAGTGCGAGGCAAGTTGTGCCCTTGATTCACTTTTGTTACCCAATAATGTTCTTTATAATCATTTACCATGCATAGGCTTAATTTTGATGGGACCCAATAGGCCACCCAAGATTGTTTATCCATTTTACCTTGATTACCCCTGAATGATCTGGGTAGTTGTGCTATTGCTTTATATGGTTTTGGGTTAATATTTCATTATATCCATGTTCCAGTTATTTGTTATTCTATTTATATTCATGCCAAGATCATTATATTATTGTTAATTGGAACATGGAGCATAACTTGAGAAACACGTGCCACCACAAGGGTTTAATGGGACGCCCTTGGCCAACTAACTAGGAAAGCTAGTGGAAGACTACCTTACCCGAAAGGGGCAAGGGTAGTAGGGGAGTTGCATGCAAGGAGGTTCTTGTGGTTGATTTAGCTGCGATGGCGGTCAGACGGGGGATTCTTGCAAGTGCTCTTCCCATAAACTGTAGCGGGTTTTCGGAAGCTAGTGGAACTTTGTAAAGGCCTCGTAGTGGATCCCTAGCCATTCACCTTGGTAGTGTCTAAGGGCCTAGCTAACCCTGGCGACATGGGAAACACGACTTGTGGGTAAAGGGTACAACCTCTACAGAGTGTAAAACTGGTATACTAGCCGAGCTCACGGTCATGAGTGGCTCAGGACTCTCCAATGATTAAATGATGGAACCTAAACTCAATTTGTCATTGCATTTGCATGGGATTATTAATTTTGTTCTATTATGTTATTATGGTTTGGTATTCACTTACACTTAGTAATTGCTAATAAAATTTTGACCAACTTTAAAAGCAATGCTCAGCTTTAACCCTATCATTGATCAGCCTTACACTTCATGATCTCCCACCTTTGGCGAGTTCATGCCACATTATTCCCCACAACTTGTTGAGCGATGAACATGTGTGAGCTCACCCTTGCTGTCTCACACCCCCCACAGGTCAAGAACAGGTATCACTGGAGGAGACACATGGTGGATTTTGTGCTGTGTTCGTGAGAGGTCTAGGTCGTCGTCTCCCAGTTGACTTTCTCGCGCCAAGGATGTATTTTTAGATCCTGTTATATTTATCTTTTATTTTGTAAGTCTTCCACTATGTAATAAATACTCTGATATTGTGACATTTATCTCTATACACTCTGTTATTATATATGTTGTCTTCTTTGGCGCATGTATGAGATGCACCTGGCTTTGTTCCTTAAAGCCGGGTGTGACAATATGATTATAGATAAGCTTGACAAACTTCAATGAGTGCAAAAGCACTAGCAAGCAGCAAGCTGTAAGATTGAGAACTAGTAATATTACATCACAATGATTATAGATTTATAGGATAGACAAGTCACAATCAACATCACATGCACCCTGCCACCAGATTTAGACCGCATCAAGTGATAAGTAAATATTGGCAGTAACATACTCAGTTCCAGAAAACAATTCAGTTATGTCATTGAACAAATTAAGTCTTTCTACAACATCCTCTGCAAATTTCCATTCTTCCTCACTTGCACACAAGTATATTGCTTATCAACACGACTAGCTCTAATAAAAACAACCTTATATGGTAATGCAAGACTAAGCATTTTGTAGGTTGAATTCCATCTAGTATTGCAATCAAGGCCTATTTTCTTGCTAATAGGAATTTTAACAAATTTATTAGTTTCACCAGAAAGTTTCTTGAAGCAATAATTACATTTTGCCTTGGTTGTGCCCATGTATTTCACTCTTGTGAAATCTTTCCACACTAATGAAGTAAGCTTCTCTTTGATTTTGTACCTAATTCCTCTTCTATTTCATTATCCTCATCATTGCCATCTAGTTCAATTGGTTCTGAGTCATTGACTGATTCGTGTTCTAATTCTTGTTGGTGTTGGCTACTCAAATTCAAGCTAGTACTACCAATTGCACTTGTTATATCCATTTTCTTAATCTGCATTAAAATGGTACTTAGACATTTATGCTGCTACATGTAGTTTTCAAAATATTATACTGCTACTAGAAGAGCTTACGCTACTCTTGCAGGTTCGGGTTGGAGACAATTCTTGCTTGTGGTAGACTTGGGGATGCGTCGCTTTGCACCAGCAGTAACAGCTGTCGTGGTACCTTTGTTGTGAGACATTGGTACTGGAAGAGCTGGAAGTGCATTGGTGCCAAGGTTCTTGTCCGTCAGATCTGGTGGTAACTTGGTGCCGGTTGTATCGTCCCTTCGGTAATGAAGGCACATTGGAATCAGTTTGGGGACATATCACCCTGCTACAACTGTTAATGAGTAACAAATAGAAGAAAGAAAGATCATCACCGCTCATCCTTGTTGGTGATAGTGCTCTTCGATGCCATGGTTTTTGAGGATCTATGGCTGGCAATGGCAGCAGTGTGGAGGGCAGCAACGCGGGAGGACAGCGAGCAGTGATGCAGTAATGGGAAACCCAACTATTTCACCCAACAACCTCAGTTAGACATAAGAACCAAGCTGGAAAGCTCCCTATCCTGCTCATGGCGTTTTCTAATAGTAAAACGATGTTTGTGACTGAAAGTCGCCTAGAGGGGGGTTAATAGGTGAAACTTGAAATTTATAACTTTAAACACACACTACAAGCCGGGGTTAGCGTTAGAGTTAAATTCATGTCCGGAAGAGAGGGAAAAACAAATCAAACAAGAATCAAGCAAGTGGACACGATGATTTGTTTTATCGAGGTTCGGTTCCAAAGAACCTAGTCCCTGTTGAGGAGGTCACAAAGACTAGGTCTATTCCAACCCTTTCCCTCCCTCAAATGGTCACTTAGACCGAGTGAGCCTTCTTCCTTAATCTCACGGGTCACTTAGACCCCGCAAGGACCACCACACACTTGGTGTCTCTTTCCTTGCTTACAAAGCACTTGAGAATAAGAATGGGAAAAGAAAAATGCCAAACCAAGCAACAAGAGCAACAAAAGAACACAAAACACCCTCTCTCAAGTCCCTAATGGAATTGAGTGAATTTGGTGGCTTGGAGAGGATTCAATCTATTTGATGTGTCTTGGAGTGGAGTCTTTTGCTCTTGTATTGAATGCAATGTTCAGAATGCTTGGATGCCAAAGGATGTGATGGTTGGGGGGTATTTATAGCCCACAACCACCAAGTAGCCGTTGGCCAAGGCTGCTGGCGATGGGTGCACCGAATAGTCCGGTCCGCCACCAGACAGGTACTGTACGCTGTCTGGTGCACCGCCACGTCAGCCAACCGTTAGGGTATGGAGCTGGTCGACCTTGGGAGGCTTTGTTCTCTTGCGGCACCGGACAGTGCGGTGCCCCTGTGACTTCGTTTCTCTGACTTTTACGCGACATTGTTCATCACTGTAGCACTTTGCAGAGTCGACCGTTGGCGCAGGGAGCCGTTGCTCCGCTGGCTCACCGGACAGTCCGGTGGCACATCAAACAGTCCGGTGAATTATAGCGGAGCACGAATCCAAATTCCCGAGAGTGGCTAGTTGAGGATTGTACGGTCATGGTGCACCGGACACTGTCCGGTGGTGCCCCGGACAGTCCGGTGCGCCATTCTTCAGCACACTCAAGTCCTTTTGCTCCATTTAAATTGTGTCCCTAACTTGATTTCTTTCTTGGTTTATGTTGAACCTTATGCACCTGTAATAGATAAATTTTAGACAAACTAGTTAGTCCATGTGTTTGCATTGGTCATCAACCACCAAAATTAATTATAGGAAATGGTTAATCCAATTTCCTTTTCAATCTCCCCCTTTTTGGTGATTGATGCCAACATAAACCAAAGCAAATATAAAGTGCAGAAATGTAACTAGTTTGCAATTGAGATGACAGTGCATAGGTTACTTGGAATTAAACCAATTGAAAGTCTTACTAAGTACGAATAAGAGTGAATGGATTGGCTTTCTTTCATTTAACTTTTTGGACCACTTTCGCACCACATGTTTGTTTTTGCAAAACATTTGAAAAATCTTTTCAAAATCCTTTTGCAAATAGTCAAAGGTATATGAATAAGATTGTAAGAAGCATTTTCAAGATTTGAAATTTCTCCCCTTGTTTCAAATGCTTTTCATTTGACTAAATAAAAGCTCCCCTAAATGAAATTCTCCTCTTAGCTTTCAAGAGGGTTTTGAAATAGATATCAATTTAAAATTTTATTTTCACAAGACAAGTGAAACATAGATACCAATTGATACTAATTGAAAATACATCATTTGAAAAATTCATTTCGAAAATTCTGAAATGGTGGTGGTGCGGTCCTTTTGCTTTGGGCTTAATATTTTCTCCCCCTTTGGCATTAATCGTGAAAATGGAGAACTTTGGAGCCCTTTTTTCAACTTTCTCCCCCTTTTGGGGCCTAATACCTTCTTGTAAGTGCAATCAACCCCAAGTGAGGGTTTTGGTGATTTAATGACAAAACAAATAAGGGTACTAACAGTTTTTGTTCTCAATGTATGATTAGAAAGAAACAGGAACTTAAGGAAGCACCAAGGACTTCATGCAACGGACGTATAAAATTTTATGTAAAATCATGTGTTGCATGATGTAATTCTTCCTTATTCTTTTCCGCACAGGTATAGGTGTTTGCTATAGCTCAAGTCTACAAATTCAAAAGCTATTTTTGAAAACCAAAAATCACTTTAACATTATCTGGTTGACCATGGTTAGGGTTGAGAAACCTAGAGTGTTCTTGCTGAAAAGCAGCTGAACTTCTTCAACTGCAGCTGAGCTTTCCAGCTGAACTTAACTTCAGCTGTGTTGAGCTTCTTCAGCTGCTGCTGAGCTTTTCAATTGAGCTGGACTTCAGCTGAGTTGAGCTTTCAACTCCAGCTGAACTTCAACTTCAGCTGTGGACCTCTTTGACCATACACCAGCTGAACTTGCCCCTGGGCAGCTGAGCTGGGGTTTTCTCTCCAAAACTCTCTGGTCTAGACCAGCTGAACTGGTCCTGGGGGGCAGCTCAACTGGTCTCTGACCCCTCTGACTTCTGATCTGCAGTCTGCCAGTCATACTGGCAGTCAGGTCACTAGGGTTGTCACGGCGGTTCAACCGGTCCTGTCCTGTCTGACCCGCCTGTAGGTCAGTCTGCTAGTCAGTCTAGCAGTTAGACTGGCAGATAGTCTGCTGACCTGTCAGGGGGCGGTTCAACCGCCCTAAGGGGTGGCTCAACCGGTTTTCTGCGAGATTTCTGGTCAAACGGCTAGTTTTTGAGCCGTGACTATAAATAGAACCCTCTCTCTCTTCTTCAGCGGCTGGACACTCACACATTTATTGCTCACCTAACTTGAGACAAAGCACTCATCTCTCCCATCTCTCTCACACTTAAATCTTCCTCAAGATTCAACCTTGTTGGAGGAGCTCTTAGGTGTGAGGTTTGTGCTTGTGCTCAAGATTTGGCTTTCCTCTCCCATCTCTTTTTACAAAGACTTGAGCTTGTGCAAACCCCTCTTGTGCTTCCTTGGTGTTCTTGAAACCCTAGGTTTCAAGATCTTTTGAGGTTGCTTGGGAGTCTCCAAATTTGTGGACGACCCCAAGAAGTTTGTATCACCCTCTCTTTGAGCTGAGATAAGAAGAGATTGCCTTGACCTTTGTGGTCCGCTTTTGGAGGATAAGGGTTGAAAAAGACCCGACCCTTTGTGGGCTCCTCAACGGGGAGTAGGACACCTCTGTGGTGTGGCCGAACCTCGGATTAAATCTAGTGTCTTGTGTTCTTGCTTGTCTTTAACTTAAGATATCTTTACTTGCAAGATTGACATAAAGATTTTTCCGTAGAGTTTATCTAGAAGTGAAATAGCCTTTACATATTCATCTTTTCATTCTAACTTAGCTATACCTTACTTCTCACAAGAACTCACGAAATACTTTTTCGAGTAGATTTTAGTCTAAAGTTTATAAAACAGTTGGATTGGTTCAGAGTGGTTCAACTTGCGCACGTAGCTATTGAACCGGCCTGCACCAGTCGAACTGTGTATTTAACAATCTTTCGAAGTTTGTTGTGAAAATTTTCAGATTAGCCTATTCACACCCCTCTAGGCTGCTTTCAATTGGTATCAAAGCTTCGTACCTCATTTTACACTTAACCGCATGAGAAAACGATCATGTCTACTCAACGGGACCATGTGGATCCTCTCCTCGAGGAAATCCCCATCACATCTTCCGGTGAGGAAGTGGACCCCAAGGTCCTCGACCTCGCCATGAAGATTGCCGAGAAGATGTTCCTCAAAATGAAAGGGGAAGATGCTAAGAAAAAGGCCGAAGAAGAAGAATCAAGAAGAAAGGCCGAAGAAGATAAAGGTAAAGTAAAATTTAATTACAATGACGATCTAGTGGATCTTTTGGTGTCGAAGGTGTTGAGCAAGGTAAGTCTCAACACCGAAGGATCATCTACCAAAAGCAAAGGTAACGAATTTAGTAAAGTTCAATTCGATTACTCTAGAAATTTTATTCCCAACTTCTCTTCCGCTCCACTTGGAAAGTTACCAACTCTTAGTGAGTTGAACTATGACGAGTGGGCCGATAAGATGAAGTCACATTTAATCGGTGTGCATCCTAGTCTTTGGGAGATTGTTAATGTAGGTATGTATAAGCCCACCCAAGGAGAAGAGATGACTCCGGAAATGATGCAAGAGGTTCATCGCAATGCTCAAGCAGTGAGCATAATTAAAGGAAGTCTTTGTCCGGAAGAATACCGAAAAGTTCAAGGAAGAGAAGATGCCCGTGACATTTGGAATATTCTTAAAATGTCACATGAAGGAGATCCCAAAGCTAAGAGACATAGAGTTGAAGCTTTGGAGAGTGAGCTTGCAAGATATGATTGGACAAAGGGTGAGTCGCTTCAATCACTCTTTGATCGGTTGATGGTGTTAGTAAACAAAATAAGAGTGCTTGGAAGTGAAGATTGGAGTGACTCCAAGGTCACAAGATTATTCATGAGAGCATATAAAGAAAAGGATAAGAGTCTAGCAAGGATGATAAGGGATCATGACGACTATGAGGATATGACGCCTCATCAATTATTTGCAAAGATTCAACAACACGAGTCCGAAGAAGCCCCTATCAAGACAAGAGACTCTCATGCCTTGATCACTAATGAACAAGACACCCCCAAGAAGAACAAAGACCACAAAGCAAAGAAAGTGATCGAGACATCAAGTGATGAAGATAGCTCAAGTGATGAAGACGCAGCTATGTTCATCAAAACATTCAAGAAATTTGTAAGAAAAAATGACAAGTTCCAAAGGAAAGGAAAGAAGAGGGCACGCTATGAATGTGGCCAAACCGGTCATTTCATAACGGATTGTCCTAACAAGAAGGAATAAGAATACAAGAAGGACAAGTTCAAAAAGGGAGGAATGACCAAGGGATACTTCAAGAAGAAGAAATATGGTCAAGCCCATATTGGTGAAGAATGGAACTCCGATGAAGAGAGTTCTAGCTCCGAGGAAGATGAAGTGGTGGCAAACGTGGCCATCCAATCTACGTCAAGCTCGCAACTCTTCACCAACCTACAAGACGACTCCTACACCCCAACTTGCCTCATGGTAAAAGGAGATAAGGTAACCTTATTTAGTAATGATTTTCCAAATGATGATGATGATGAACAAATTGCCATGAAAAATAAAATGATTAAAGAATTTGGCTTGAATGGATACAATGTTATCACCAAATTAATGGAGAAGCTAGAAAAAAGAAAAGCAACTCTTGATGCTCAAGAAGACTTGCTCATCCTTGAAAAGGAAAGAAACCCAGAGCTTCAAGAATTGCTACAAAATAAAGATGAAATGCTATATGTCTTGACTAAGGAAGTATCTTTAGTCAAGATAACTATAGAGAATAAAGAAAAAGAAGTAATTAATATGAAAACCTCTATAGCTAATCTTGCAAATGAAAAGAATGCACTTGAATCGAGCAAGTTAAGCTTGAATGTTCAAAATCAAGAACTTCAAGTGCAACTTGAAAATTGCAAGAACATCAATGCCTCATCTTTAGTGATTGAATCTAAGTCTAGCTCCTTAAATGATAATTTTTGCAAACATTTTGCCAAATATCATGCTTCTTGTTGTCTAACTAACCATGCAAGGAAGAATAGTCCACAGGTGATGGTCAAAGGAATATTGAAAAGATGCTCTAGCAATGATGGGTTAAAGAAAGTTGAACCCAAGTACAAGTCCCTAAAGCCAAACAATGGAAGAAGGGGGCTTGGGTTCAACTCATCCAAGGAAAACCCTAGCACAGTGCATAAGGGGTGGAGATCCCCCTAGTTCAAAGAGGGAACCACCCTATATGATGCCTTGGGGAGGATTCACTCCTCAAATGACAAGTCACCTCAAGTAAAGGTAAACTTGAGTTCCACAAAGAGTAAGATGAAGGAAGTGGGATCCTCAAGTGGACAACAATTTAATGCTCCCATTTCTCACTCTTATCTTTGTGATTATATGTTGACTTGGGATTTAGGGAAATTGGTTGTCAAATATGTGGGTGCCTACACTAAAAGAAAAGTCATGAAAAGAAGTGTGTGGGTACCCAAGGCTATAACTAACACTGTAGGACCCAATTCAATTTGGGTACCTAAAAGCATAGCCTAAACTTGTTTTGCATGTCTACTCCTCTGGTGGGTCAAGTTGGGTGCTTGACAGTGGATGTACAAATCACATGACCGGGGAGGAAGACATGTTTCATTCATTGCAACTAACTCAAGAAGCACAAGAAAGTGTTTGGAGATAGTGGCAAGAGTAAGGTGATTGGTATTGGTAAAATTCCTATCTCTGACCAACAATCACTTTCAAATGTTTTATTGGTAGATTCTTTAAGCTACAATTTGTTGTCCGTTTCACAACTTTGTGGAATGAGTTATAATTGTTTATTTTCTGATGTGGATGTGAAGATCCTTAAAAGGGAGGACTCCTTAGTTGCCTTTACGGGTTGCTTGAAGGGCAAGCTTTATCTTGTTGATTTTACAACAAGTAAAGTGACGCCTGAGACTTATTTAGTGGCAAAGTCCACAAGGGTTGGCTGTGGCATCGCCGGCTAGCCCATGTCGGTATGAGGAATTTGGCCAAACTTCAAAAGGATAATCACATCATTGAACTAACAAATGTTGTATTTGAGAAAGATAGGGTTTGTGGCGCATGCCAAGCAGGAAAGCAACATGGAGTCCCACATCAATCAAAGAATGTGGTCACAATAAAGAGGCCATTGGAGCTTCTTCACATGGACCTCTTTGGACCTGTGGCTTACATTAGCATTGGTGGTAGTAAGTATGGTTTAGTCATTGTTGATGATTTTTCTCGATTCACCTGGGTTTTCTTTTTGAGTGATAAAAGTGAAACACAAGAAATATTGAAGAAATTCATGAGAAGAGCTCAAAATGAGTTTGAGCTCAAAATCAAGAAAGTGAGATGTGATAATGGGACGGAATTCAAGAACACAGGTGTCAAAGAATTTTTAGGCGAAGAAGGAATCAAACATGAGTTCTCGATTCCTTACACTCCACAACAAAATGGTGTCGTGGAAAGAAAGAACCGAACTTTAATTGAAGCAGCTAGAACCATGTTGGATGAGTACACGACACCTGACAACTTTTGGGCAGAGGCGGTCAACACCGTCTGTCATGCAATCAACCGTCTCTATCTTCACAAGATCTACAAAAAGACTGCTTATGAGCTTCTCACTGGTAACAAACCTAAAGTTGATTATTTTAGAGTATTTGGTTGTAAGTGTTTTATTCTTAACAAGAAAGTCAAGAGCTCAAAGTTTGCTCCTAGAGTGGACGAGGGTTTCTTGCTTGGTTATGCATCAATGCGCATGGATATCGTGTTTTCAACAATACCACCGATCTTGTTGAAATAGCGATAGACGTGACATTTGATGAGTCTAATGGCTCGCAAGGGCATGTTTCTAATGGCACTGCAGGAAATGAAGAACTACCTTGTGAGGCCATAAAGAAACTTGCAATAGGTGAAGTGAGACCTCAAGAAAAGGATGATGAGGAAGGAACTTTGTGGATGACCAATGAGGTTGTTGATGTGGATGCAAAGGTGGTGGGTGACAAATCCTCCACCCAAGCAAACCCATCAACCTCAAGTCATCCAAGTCTTGAAGAAAATCATCAATTTCAAAGGATGCTAACTGTGGTAGAAGATGAACACGAAAGTGTTAATGGTGAAGTGCCTCTTTATCAAGTGAATGATGAGGAGGAGCAAATACAAAGACAACCATCAGTGCCTCATCCTAGAGTCCATCATACCATTCAAAGGTACCATCCGCTGGACAACATCCTGGGTAGCATCAGGAGAGGGGTAACAACTTGATCTCGTTTAGCTAATTTTTGTGAATTTTACTCGTTTGTTTCCTCTCTTGAGCCACTTATGGTTGAAGAAGCATTGGGTGATCCGGAATGGATAATTGCCATGCAAGAGGAGTTGAACAACTTCTCCTGGAATGAAGTTTGGTCCTTAGTCCAAAGACCCAAACAAAATGTGATTGGGACAAAATGGGTCTTTAGGAACAAACAAGATGAACATGGCGTGGTTACAAGAAACAAAGCACGGTTGGTTGCCCAAGGCTACACTCAAGTGGAAGGACTTGATTTTGGTGAAACATATGCACCGGTAGCAAGGTTAGAGTCAATTAGAATATTAATTGCCTATGCTACTAACCATGATTTCAAGCTATATCAAATGGATGTCAAGAGCGCATTTCTAAATGGATCACTACAAGAGAGGGTCTATGTGGAGCAACCACCGGGCTTTGAAGATCCAAAGAAGCCAAATCATGTTTACCTACTTCACAAGGCACTCTACGGGCTTAAACAAGCCCCTAGAGCTTGGTATGATTGCCTTAAGGATTTCTTGCTTAACAATGGTTTTGAAATAGGAAAAGTAGACTCTACTTTATTCACTCGCAAAGTGGACAATCAATTATTTGTTTGTCAAATATATGTCGACGACATTATATTTGGTAGTACTGATGAAACTTTTTGTGAGGAATGTAGTAGGGTTATGACAAATAGGTTTGAGATGTCAATGATGGGTGAGCTCAAGTACTTCCTGGGTTTACAAGTTAAACAACTCAAGGAAGGAACATTTCTATGCCAAACCAAGTACACACAAGACATGCTCAAAAAGTTTGGCATGGAAAAGGCAAAGCACGCCAAGACACCAATGGCTTCAAGTGGTCATCTCGACTTAAATGAAGAAGGTAAAACTGTAGATCAAAAGCTTTATAGATCAATGATAGGATCTCTACTATATTTATGTGCATCTAGGTCAGATATCATGCTTAGTGTGTGCATGTGTGCCCGTTTTCAAGCTAACCCAAAAGAGTGTCACTTAGTGGCCGTTAAGAGAATTTTGAGATATCTAGTTCACACCCAAAATCTAGGCCTCTGGTATCCTAAGGGCTCCTTTTTCGATTTATTTGGCTACTCTGATTCAGACTATGCCGGTTGTAAAGTAGATCGAAAAAGCACCTCAAGGACTTGCCAATTCCTTAGGCGATCCCTCGTGTCTTGGAGCTCTAAGAAGCAAAATTGTGTTGCTCTTTCCACTGCCGAGGCTGAATACATAGCTGCTGGTGCTTGTTGTGCTCAGTTGCTATGGATGAAGCAAACCTTGAGAGATTTTGGCTGTGATTTTAAAAGAATCCCACTACTATGTGACAATGAGAGCGCCATTAAACTAGCCAACAATCCTGTGCAACATTCTAGAACCAAACACATAGATATAAGACACCATTTTCTGAGGGACCACGAAGCAAAAGGAGATATCGAATTATGTCATGTAAACACAGAAAATCAACTAGCCGATATCTTCACAAAACCCCTCGATGAGACTAGATTTTGCTTTCTTAGGAGTGAATTAAATATCTTGGATTCTCATAACTTAACTTGAAAACGGACACACAGATTGTTTGATTCATTTTTTTTGATTGATAGTTTTAAAGCTTTGTGATGATTTTTCAAAAACTTGGTGGAAATGTTAAAATTCAAATGAATTTTAGTGCTAAGATTTTTTAAATTTTTTCTCTTGAAGCTCAACTGGCTTGGCCAGCTGAACTTCGGAGCTGAACTTCAGCTCAGCTGCTTTTAACCAGAATTAACCAGGACTATCCTGGCCAAAACCAGTTGAACCGGTATTGAGAACCGGTTGAACCGGTCTGGCTCTGACCGGTCTGCTGCAGTTCTGTCCGCGCAGATTTTTTGCAGCCGTGTCAGCCGTGTCTGCACCTGTGTCAGATGCGCAGCAGCTTTTGCAGCCGTCTGGTCACATCTGCGCAGCACTTTTTTGACTTTTGTGGCTTTTGGAATCTGCTGCTTTAATTAATGCCATGTCAGGTCGCGTCAGTCATTTTTTGGAACACCTTTTCAGAAACCTGTGCAGTACTTTTTCAGCTTTTACTGTTTGAAGAATCTTTTTTTACTGCACAGATGCGTCAGAAATTTAAATTTTTTGGCGTTTTCCCTCTGACCGTTTCTGGCCTTTTAACCGCGCTGCTCAGATGCGGTTGAACCGGCCCTAGGTGGGCAGTTGAACCGGTTCTGAGGACCAGCTCAACTGCCTATTTATATGTCGCCCCCCTTCTCTTCCCTCACTCCAACCATTCTCGACTTAGTCTCTCCGCTTTGTTTAGAGCCTTCTTCCTCACTCACTTCAACCGGTTCTAAGTTCCAAAGCCTCTCCAAACATGGTGCGTCGCCGCAACCCATTCGTAATTGAGTTTAGCAGCGACTCGGATGAGATTCAGGAGGAATCTCCCGTTCCCTCTCCTCCACCTCGTCGTTCCCTCTCTAAGAGAGGACGCGACTCTGGTCGGATGGAAGGAGATGGATCCTCAATGCCCCCTCCGCCGGCTCGCGGGAGGCGCCAAAAGGTTGGCGCCACTCGACCTCGTCGCAGCACTTCTTCCTCTGGATATGCTCCTTGCCAGGAGGAGGATGGGGCTTTCGACGACTTCATTGACATTCCGGCGCCAGATGCACTCTACGTCACCTGTCTGCACATGCATCTGGCGAACGTTACCCACGGTCCACATGAACCTCCTGTCGACTTCTCTCTAAAGGGAGTGGACACCCTTCAGCACCTGAGGTTCACCAATCCTTCTCTCACTCCTCGTCATCTTGGTGTCCAGGACCCTTGGTTCTGGAATCTTTTCCAGGCTGATTTCTACAATTCTGTCATTTTATCTAAGAAACACCCAGTCATCAGGCATAGGTTTATAGACTGGGAGGGATGTGAGAACATGGGAGATGCTGACATGACGTCAGCTCTCCGCAATTTGAAGATAAAGGGGTTAAAGAATATTATGACCATGAAATACCCCTGGAACGACGAGGTGGTAGCTCAATTTTATGCCACCCTCTAGATCAAGAAAGTCGATGAGGAAGCTGATGGGTATGATTACCCTGTCATGTATTTCTTCATCCAGGGGAACTGGCATAAGGTCAGTTACCATCATTTTGCCCATATTTTGGGCTTCTCTGATGCTGACATTCAGGGCAGCAACATGCGAGTGCATGGCATTAGGCTGCCCATGCGGGAAGAGAGTGAATTTATTCATGTCTCTATGGATCGGGAGTTCTGGACGACCGCTAACATGCATAGGTACTACAGGTACCTTAACTCTTTGTCCAGGATGACCGTTCTCCCGAAGGGCGGGAATCAAATGAACGTCCTTGGGGAGAGTCGGGTCTTCCTTCTCCTCCTTGCTCCCAACAGTCTTGCCCGCATCAATGTGTTTGACATGATCTGGGAATAGATCATCCGTGCTTCCTGGTCTCCTCTCAAAGGGTGTCTTCATGCACCCTTTATCACGAAGATGATCGAAGTGGTCACCCAGACTCACTTCGAAAAACCTGTCAAACACTCCTGCTACGTACCCTACTGGGTTGATTCCTCCAACCCAGCTTCTCGTACGAAGCGGGCTCCCTCAGGGTCTGGAGGCCCTGCCTCCTCTGATGAGCCACCTCCCCAGCCTCCTCATCACCCATCCTCCTCTCACGCCGCCGCTGCCTCGCATCCCTCTCCTGGCCGCGGAACTCCCATGCCACGTGGTCGTGGTCGTGGTCGAGGTCACGGCCGAGGGATGGGTGCCCGCTTGGTCCATGGGATTGCGGCATTTTTCTCTATGTGCCGGAACATTTCTGCTGATTTACATGAGCTAGCAAGGCGTCAGCGGGAGACTGACGACAATCTTCGTTGTCAAGCTTCCACTATGGGTATTCCCTTTGCCCCTCGCTCGCCTGACGTGCCTCTCCATCCTCCTCCCCCAGAGATCAATGAGTGCCACCAGCAGGCCTATGGGGTGCCATTTATGTCAGCAGACGACAACGAAGAAGAAGAAGAAGCCTACGTTGATGATCGCGAGCAGTTTGCCCCACCTCCCTACCATGGGGATCCGGGTCAATCATCCTCTCACCCTCCGCCTCCCTACTCGGGTCAGGGACCCACTCTCGGTGACCCTAGGCTGTCCAGCTCTGGTCACTATCCTCCTCCTCCCTACCTGGGTCCGGGACCCATTCCTGGTGACCTACGGCCACCCGGCTCTGGTTACCATCACCACCCTCCACCTCCTCCTCCTCATCGTACATCTTCGGCATCTGGTTTTTCTGCGGGTGATGAGCCCCCTAGGGACTCCTCACTCAAGGAAGACATGATGAGGACTTTCTTCCCTGACTACACATCATACCCTCCATCATATCCTCCGTCCTATCCTCCTCCTGGAGGATATTGATTCATGTATCCTTGTCTCTCTCTCTCTCTTCGTTTTTGGTACTTGTTGCCAAAAAGGGGGAGAAAATCCAAAATTTCTAGTCATTCTGTTTGTGGTTCTTTCGGTTATGTATTTCTTTTGGATTATTTTTTTGTTTTGGCCACTGTTGTGGCTTGTATCCTCTTATCATTGTATGAAATAAAACTGCTGGGTTATTATTCAAAGTGATATGATGGTCTTCTGGCCATCATCTTTTGTCCCATCAGTTTGTAATGATTGCTTTCCTATGAAGTAAAAATGATGTGTATTTAGAGATAGTCATATGCATCACAACTCCTGTTATGACACTCTTGCACCCCTCGGATGGTTGTATTCAATATGGTTTTTGTCACTATCTCTAAATGTGTTGCTCACATGACATATTATGTCAAAACATTGGATTCACAATCGTGCACACATTTAGGGGGAGCCATCTACATATAATCATTGAAAAGAAATTTTCTATTGCGAATGTTTATCTTTTTGACCTTAATTGTTTTGGCATCAATCACCAAAAAGGGGGAGATTGTAAGTGCAATCAACCCCAAGTGAGGGTTTTGGTGATTTAATGACAAAACAAATAAGGGTACTAACAGTTTTTGTTCTCAATGTATGATTAGAAAGAAACAGGAACTTAAGGAAGCACCAAGGACTTAATGCAACGGACGTATAAAATTTTATGTAAAATCTTGTGTTGCATGATGTAATTCTTCCTTATTCTTTTCCGCACAGGTATAGGTGTTTGCTATAGCTCAAGTCTACAAATTCAAAAGCTATTTTTGAAAACCAAAAATCACTTTAACATTATCTGGTTGACCATGGTTAGGGTTGAGAAACCTAGAGTGTTCTTGCTGAAAAGCAGCTGAACTTCTTCAACTGCAGCTGAGCTTTCCAGCTGAACTTAACTTCAGCTGTGTTGAGCTTCTTCAGCTGTAGCTGAGCTTTTCAGCTGAGCTGGATTTCAGCTGAGTTGAGCTTTCAACTCCAGTTGAACTTCAACTTCAGCTGTGGACCTCTTTGACCATACACCAGCTGAACTTGCCCCCGGGCAGCTGAGCTAGGGTTTTCTCTCCAAAACTCTCTAGTCTAGACCAACTGAACTGGTCCTAGTGGGCAGCTCAACTGGTCTCTGACCCCTCTGACTTCTGATCTACAGTCTGCCAGTCAAACTGGCAGTCAGGTCACCAGGGTTGTCAGGGGGCGGTTCAACCGCTCCTGTCCTGTCTGACCCGCCTGCAGGTCAGTCTGCCAGTCAGTCTGGCAGTCAGACTGGTAGACAGTCTGCTGACCTGTCAGGGGGCAGATCAACCGCCCTAGGGGGTGGCTCAACCGGTTTTCTGCGAGGTTTCTAGTCAAATGGCTAGTTTTTGAGCCGTGACTATAAATAGAACCCTCTCTCTCTCTTCTTTAGCTGCTGGAAACTCACACATTTATTGCTCACCTAACTTGAGACAAAGCACTCATCTCTCCCATCTCTCTCACACTTAAATCTTTGTCAAGATTCAACCTTGTTGGAGGAGCTCTTGGGTGTGAGGTTTGTGCTTGTGCTCACGATTTGGCTTTCCTCTCCCATCTCTTTTTACAAAGACTTGAGCTTGTGCAAACCCCTCTTGTGCTTTCTTGGTGTTCTTGAAACCCTAGGTTTCAAGATCTTTTGAGGTTGCTTGGGAGTCTCCAAATTTGTGGACGACTCCAAGAAGTTTGTATCACCCACTTTTTGAGCTGAGATAAGAAGAGATTGCCTTGACCTTTGTGGTCGGCTTTTGGAGGATTAGGGTTGAAAAAGACCCGACCCTTTGTGGGCTCCTCAACGGGGAGTAGGACACCTCTGTGGTGTGGCCGAACCTCGGATTAAATCTTGTGTCTTGTGTTCTTTCTTGTCTTTAACTTAAGATATCTTTACTTGCAAGATTGACATAAAGATTTTTTCGTAGAGTTTATCTAGAAGTGAAATAGCCTTTACATATTCATCTTTTCATTCTAACTTAGCTATACCTTACTTCTCACAAGAACTCGCGAAATACTTTTTTGAGTAAATTTTAGTCTAAAGTTTATAAAACAGTTGGATTGGTTCAGAGTGGTTCAACTTGCGCACGTAGCTGTTGAACCGGCCTGCACCAATCGAACTGTGTATTTAACAATCTTTCAAAGTTTGTTGTGAAAATTTTCAGATTAGCCTATTCACCCCCCCCTCTAGGCTACTTTCACTTCTCCCAAATAGTAATATAATATGAGTGAAGATCATACCATTGAGAGTTTGTGGAGTAGCGGCAAAGGTTAAGTGATACCGTCAGAGTTTGGAGTGGAAGCCTTGTCTTTGCCGTATCCTCCAATTTCCTTTCAATCTAAGACTAAGTATAGAAATACACTTGATAACCCATTAGTCTTAGTCTTGGCACCAGAGGAATAAGAAATATGCAATTGTACCAAATGAAAGATATATGATCAAAGATATATAAATTAGCTATGTGTGCAATGTTTCAATCAAAATTCCGAGAATCAAGTATATTTAGCTCATTCCTAATTTGCTAAAGGTTTTCTCATCTAATGGCTTGGTAAAGATATCAGCTAATTGGTTTTAGGTATTTACATAAGCAATTTTGATATCTCCCTTTTGTTGGTGATCCCTCAGAAAGTGATACCGAATGTTTATGTGCTTAGTGCGGCTGTGTTCAGCAGGATTATCCGCCATGTGGATTGCACTCTCATTATCACATAGGAGAGGGACTTTGCTCAATTTGTAGCCATAGTCCCTGAGGGTTTGCCTCATCCAAAGTAATTGCGAACAACAATGACCTACGGCAATGTACTCGGCTTTGGCGGTGGAAAGAGCTATGGAGTTTTGTTTCTTTGAAGCCCATGACACCAGGGATCTCCCCAGAAACTGACAAGTCCCTGATGTGCTCTTCCTATCAATTTTACACCCTGCCCAATTGGCATCGGAATATCCTATTAAATCAAAAGTGGATCCCTTGGGGTACCAAAGCCCAAACTTAGGAGTGTAAACTAAATATCTCATGATTCTCTTTAAGGCCCTAAGGTGAACTTCCTTAGGATTTGCCTGAAATCTTGCACACATGCATACTGAAAGCATAATATCCGGTCGAGATGCACATAAATAAAGTAAAGATCCTATCATCGACCGGTATACCTTTTGATCTACGGATTTACCCCTGTGTCGAGGTTGAGATGCCCATTGGTTCCCATGGGTGTCTTGATGGGTTTGCCATCCTTCATTCCAAACTTTTTAAGTATGTCTAAATGTCTTGAATGTACTTTGTTTGGCTGATGAAGGTGCCCTCTTGGAATTGCTTGATCTAAAATCCTAGGAAATATCTCAACACCCCCATCATAGACATCTTGAATTTTCGAATCATGATCCTACTAAACTCTTCCAATGAGGACTTGTTAGTAGACCTAAATATAATATCATCAACATAAATTTGGCATATAAATAAGTCTTTTGTAAAGAGAGTAGGATCGACCTTTCCGACTTTGAAGCCATTAGGATAAGAAAATCTTGCAGGCATTCATACCATGCTCCTGGGGCTTGCTTGAGCCCATAAAGAGCCTTTGAGAGTTTATACAAATGGTTAGGGTACTTACTATCTTCAAAGCCAGGAGGTTGCTCAACATAGACCTCTTCCTTGATAGGTCCATTGAAGAAGGCACTTTTCACATCCATTTGATAAAGCTTGAAGCCATGGTAAGTAGCATAGGCAAGTAATATGCGAATTGACTCAAGCCTAGCTACAGGTGCATAAGTTTCATCAAAGTCCAAACCTTCGACTTGTGAATATCCCTTGGCTACAAGTCAGGCTTTGTTTCTTTTCACCACACCCTGCTCATCTTGCTTATTGCGGAATACCCATTTGGTACCTACAACATTTTGATTAGGACGTGGAACTAAATGCCATACCTCATTCCTTGTGAAGTTGTTGAGCTCCTCTTGCATAGCCACCACCCAATCCAAATCTCTTAATGCATCCTCTACCCTATATGGTTCAATAGAGGAAACAAAAGAGTAATGTTTACAAAAATGTGCAACCCAAGATCTAGTGGTTACCCCCTTATGAATGTCACCAAGGATGGAGTTGACGGAGTGATCTCGTTGAATTGCTTGGTGGACTCTTGGGTGTGGCGGTCTTTGACCCTGAACTTCTTAATCATCTTCCTTGTCTTCATTATCTTCATCTCCCCCTTGATCATTATCCTCCTCTTGAGGTGGCTCATCCTCTTGATCTTCATCTTCATCATCTTCAGCCTGATCCTCATTTTGAGTTGGTGGAGATTCTTGCGTGGAAGATGACGGTTGATCTTGTGCTTGTGTGGGCTCTTCGGATTCCTTAGGACACACATCCCCAATGGACATGTTCCTTAGCGCGATGCATGGAGCCTCTTCATTATTTAGCTCATCAAGATCAACTTGCTCCACTTGGGAGCCATTAGTCTCATCAAACACAATGTCACAAGAAACTTCAACCAATCAAGTGGATTTGTTGAAGACTCTATATGCCCTTGTGTTTGAGTCATAACGAAGTATAAAACCTTCTACAGCCTTAGGAGCAAATTTAGTTTTTCTACCTCTTTTAATAAGAATAAAGCATTTGCTCCCAAAGACTCTAAAATATGAAACATTGGGCTTTTTTCCAGTGAGGAGTTCATATGATGTCTTCTTGAGGATTCGGTGAAGATATAACCGGTTGATGGAGTAGCAAGCGTTGTTAATCGCCTCGGCCCAAATCTGGTCCGGTGTCTTGTATTCATCAAGCATGGTCCTCTCCATGTCCAGTAGAGTTCTATTCTTCCTCTCCACTACACCATTTTGTTGAGGTGTGTAGGGAGAAGAGAACTCATGCTTGATGCCCTCATCCTTAAGAAATCCTTCTATTTGTGAATTCTTGAACTCTGTCCCATTGTCGCTTCTTATCTTTTTGATTCTCAATCCGAACTCATTTTGAGCCCATCTCAAGAATCCTTTTAGTGTATCTTGGGTTTGTGATTTTTCCTGCAAAAAGAATACCTAAGTGAAGCGAGAATAATCATCCACAATTACTAGACAGTACTTACTCCTGTTGATGCTTATGTAAGCTATCGGGCCGAATAGATCCATGTGGAGTAGCTCGAGCGGCCCGTCCGTTGTCATTATGTTTTTGTGTGGATGGTGGACTCCAACCTGCTTTCCTGCTTGGCATGCGCTACAAACCGTGTCTTTCTGAAAATGAACATTTGTTAGTCCTAAAATGTGTTCTCCCTTTAGAAGTTTATGAAGATTCTTCATCCCAACATGGGCAAGTCGACGATGCTAGAGCCAACCCATATTAGCCTTAGCAATTAAACAAGTGTCAAGTTCAGCTTTGTTATCATTAAAATCAACTAAATATAGCTAACCCTCTAACACTCTCTTAAATGCTACTGAATCATCACTCCTTCTAAAGACAGTAACACCTACATCTGTAAATAGATAGTTGTAGCCCATTTTGCATAATTGAGAGACAGAAAGCAAATTGTAATATAAAGAATCTACAAGAAAAACATTGGAAATAGAATGGTCAGGGGATATAGCAATTTTACCCAAACCTTTGACCAATCCTTGATTTCTATCCCCGAATATGATAGCTTATTGGGGATCTTCATTTTTCTCATAGGAGGAGAACATTCTCTTCTCCCCTGTCATGTGGTTTATGCACTCGCTATCGATTATCCAACTTGATCCCCCGGATGCATAAACCTACAAAACAAGTTTAGGCCTTGTTCTTAGGTACCCAAACAGTCTTGGGTCCTTTGACGTTAGAAACAAGCACCTTGGATACCCAAACACAAGTCTTAGGACTCTTGTGTTTGCCCCAACATATTTGGCAACTACTTTGTTTGATTTGTTAGTTAAAACATAAGATGCATCAGAAGTCTTAAATGAAACATTATGTTCATTTGATGCAGCATGAATTTTCTTTCTAGGCAATTTAACATGAGTTTTATGCCTAGAGCTAGATGCCTCATTCTTATACATAAAAGCATGGTGAGAAACAAAATGAGATTTCCTAGCATGAATTTTCCTGATTTTATGTTCGAGATAGTTTGCAGGGTATAAAATGTAACCTTCACTATCCTGAACCATGGGAGCCTTACCCTTAACAAAATTAGACAGTTTCTTAGGGGCATTAAGCTTGACATTGCTCCCATGTTGGAAACCAATGTCATCCTTAATGCCAGGGCGTCTCCCATTATAGAGCATGCTATGAGCAAATTTAAAATTTTCATTTTCGAGCTCATGCTCGGCAATTTTAGCATTTAATGTAGCCATGTGATCATTTTGTAGTTTAATCATAGCAATGTGATCATCAATAGCTTCTACATTAACATCTTTACATCTAGTGCAAATGCTAACATGCTCAACAGTAGATGTAGAAAATTTGCAAGCATTCATTTCTTCTATCTTAGCATTTAATATGACATTTTCATTCTTAAGACAGGAAATAGAATCATTGCAATCATTCAACTTTTCAATCTTAGAAATTAAATTAGCATTCTCAGTTCTAAGACTAGAAATTGAATCATTACAAATGCTAAGCTCTTTAGACAGATTATCACACTTTTCTACTTCTAGAGCATATGCATTTTTCAATTTAACAAATTTTTTTTTCTCTTTAATGTGGAAGTCCTCTTGGCTTTCCAAGAGTTCATCTTTCTCATTAATGGCTTCTATTAACTCATTTAATTTTTTCTTTTGGTCCATGCTAAGGTTGGCAAAAAGAGACATTAAATTATCTTCATCATCGCTAGAGCTACCCTCATTACTAGATGTCGTATATTTGGGGTTGGCTCTAGAGTGTACCTTCTTCTTCTTGTCATCCTTAGCCATTAGACACTTGTGGCCGACGTTGGGGAAGAGGAGGCCCATGTTGACGACGATGTTGGCGGTGTCCTCGTCAGAGGAGGAGTCGGTGGAGCTCTCGTCGGAGTTCCATTCCCAGCATATGTGGGCATCGCCGCCCTTCTTCTTGTAGTATCTCTTCTCCTTCTTCTTCCTCTTCTTCTCCTCGTCTCTGTCACTTTCACTTGAAATTGGACATTTAGCAATAAAGTGACCGGACTTACGACACTGGTGGCACACCTTCTTAGAGTGGGACTTATAATCTTTCTCCCTCCTTTGCTTGAGGATTTGGTAGAAGCTCCTGATGATGAGTGCCATTTCCGCGTTGTCGAGCTTGGAGGCGTCGATTGGAAGCCTACTTGATGTAGACTCCTTCTTCTCTTCTTCTGTTGCCTTGAATGCAATGGGTTGCACGTCGAGTGTGGAGGTGGCGCCTTGCTCCAAGTTGACAATGTGTTTGGAGTCTTTGATCATAATTTCAAAGCTCACAAACTTGATGTAACACCCTGAATTTGGGGGTATAAAATTTCTTTTTTATTATCTTCCAAATTCAGGTGTTACTCTTCTCTATCTCACTCTAGTTTCTCTCTCTAGTTTTCTCCCTCTCTTTTTCTTTTAATTAGGGTTATTTGAATTGGTGAAGGATTATTTATTTTATTTAGTCCAAAACATATGAGTCATGGAATGTTGCATCATATTGAGCCTAAATATTCTTTGAATTGTTGCACATATTTGATTTGGTTTGAATTTGAAACTTGATTTGAATTTGAATTGAAAACCCTAGAGAAAATAAATAGAAAAGGCAATAGAAATTCTAGGAAAAAGGAAAAGGCCATTTTGGCACAAAACAGCCCACTAAGCCTAGCCCGCGTGCGTTCCCGCGCGCACGCGCCCTCGATGCCTGATAGGTGGGCCCCGCCTGTCGGTGCCAAACCGAGCACGCTCACTCCCTCGCTCTCTCGCTGCTCTGTGGGGCCGAGCTGTTGGCGCTGTTCTCTTCCCCTACACCTGCTCTCTCTCTCTCTCTCTCTCTGTCCCGTCGTCCCCACCTATCAGTCGTCCCTAACCTCTTGCCCATGATCTCACGTGTTCTCCGGCCACGTCCCTGCACCCATGCCCCTTTTGAGCCCCACACCCTGCTCGCCCACCTCCCCTCGCTCATTTGCGTCGTCTGCCAAACGTTCTCGCCCTCTCTCTCACTCTGCCCACGCGTGCAAAGAGCTCTGCCACCCCCCACTGTCGACTACTGCCTGTTCTGCGGCCACCGCCGTGTCCGCGCCCCGTCCTGTGCCCCGGTGAGTTCCGCCTCGCTGTCAGCTGCTCGGGACACCCTTTGGTGTGCCCTTCCCCTCTATGTTTCATCCGGTCCACGCTCACTAGAGCGATCCATGCACAGCCGGAGCCCCATCGCTGTCTCCCCATCGTGTCCTTATGCCTCCACCATTGCTTCGCGACTCCAGCGCTTCCCCTCAAGGTGAGCAACCCGCCCGTACCCTTAATTTGGTCATCCCTGCTCTGTTACTCGCGCGATTGCTCACCGGAGCTATCCCACGCTGCCGTTAGCCTGCCTCGCCGTGGTCTGTGCCCTCTGGTGCCCCTGCGCCAGCGTGAGGGCCATGGTCGAGTCCGCCAGACCGCCCTGATTGCGCCTGAGCTAAACCCCAAGCCTCTAGTGCCCCACAGTGGCCAGCCTCCTCGTCTCTGGCGAGCTCTCGCTGTAGGACCGAGCAGCGCCACCGCGCCCATGTCCACCCCTGACCGTTAGATCTCAGGCATCCTATAACACCCCTGGTGTTACTGCCACTAAAACTTGAGCATAACATCATGAGCATTAGCATATCATGTGCTTGTTACACTTAGAATGCATTCACTAGGCAAAAAGTTCAAACAAGTTGTACTGATGTGACATGTCATGGGTGAAACCCTAGAGTATGGTACTTAACCCTAAATTGAGCTTAGGATGTCAATCCCAAATGAGTTAAATTCTCAAAACTTATTAGAAATGGTCATGAGATATCAACTCTAATAGGATTTGATAGTATCCAATCCCTAGAAGTACCAAAAAACCCTAAACAGACCTCTGGAAAACCCTGGACTGAAACCCTAGGGGGTTAAATGCAAATGTTGCCCACTTTTGGACCTAAGTGCAAAAACCATAGAATTAGGGTACCTTAAGTCATATGGTTCACATATTTGAAGATTTGCAAAAGAAACCATGAGATTTGGGCCAAATTGCAAAAAAGGCACTCTAGTGGTCATATAGTTAAGTCTAAAATACAGTTGAATAGAGCTAACTTTAGAGCTCTGTAGTTCCAAAAATACCAGAAATTTGCCTAGGGTCAATACATCAAAAGTCTAGAGCTACTATAGAAGAACAACTTTGCTATAAGGATTAAGCCTTAGTGTCATGAGAAATTTGGAGATAATTAGATCCAAAGTCGGGCTATCAGGCAACCCTAAGTCTGAATTCTCACTAGCAGTGAAGTTGGATAAATTTAGAGCTCGATTTAGAGTTAGATTTACTGCTCAATTGAGGGAAATTGCTATAGCAGAATTGTAGTTGATATTAAGGGCTACAAGTTTGCTACAGATGGATGGGTGAGTTTTCACACAAAAAACCGAGATCTAGGCGCAGTAATCCTGTCTATCAGATGCTCTGAATGAGATTTCCAATGGTATAGTGAATGGATAGGGTCAGATTCTGAGAACCTCACCGCCGGTGAGCCGTGCGCCCAGATTCACGCCGCCGTTGTGATTCATGCTCACCGGTGACTGGATAACGCTTCTGGGTAAAAGATCTTCGCCACGAGATAACACTGGTGGCAGGCCTCTGTACCCCTTTGCTTTGCGGCTGGCTCATATAAGTTCACCGGAATTGGCTGCCCGTCGATCGGATGCCACGTGCCCTGAAGCTTCACCATGTCGCTGTATGCCGCTCTATATCATGGGCTCGTCGCCGGTGAGTCTGCCACGCTAAAAGCCACTAATCGTTTGCGCCAGTGCCCCTCCTCCTCTCCGACCGCCGCACATCTCCATCGAATTCACTAGCCACCGCTCAAACACACTATAAATTGAGCATACCCTCGACTCCGCTAGGCAGTCAAGCACCTAATCCAGCAACTCGTGCCTCAAATCATCCACCAGAGCTCGCCAATTCGTGATTTCCCCCAAATTGCTTTCCGCTGCCGTGAAAAGGATCTCACTGTGGCCAGTGCACTTCAGGTCCGTTCATGTTCTCTGCCCTCTTATTTCAGCACCCCTACCTGCCACTGATGCCTCTCGACCCGACCGATTAGGCTAGGATCCCTTAGATCGCCGGGAACGCTTCATGCTGTCCATTGTGTCCGCTGTCACCATGGACAGGGTGATGTAGAGCTCAAATCTAGCAATTAAGCGAGGGGAAATGTTTGTTAGGGGTTCAATTTGGTGTCTGCCGCACGATTGCACCGGTAGATGAGTAATCCGGTCGGTGTAGGCTCGCCGGAGCTCGGTTCTCCGCCGCTCCCCGTCGTGGACCTCGGGATGTAAAGGAATAGAACTTGAAGGGGGTTTTTGTGAATGTAAGTGACACAGGGAATAGTCCGTTGGACGCCTTTCAAGTTATTTAAAGCATTGAGGGTCTTTTTGCAAGAAATTGGCTAGTATAGGTCAAGTGCTTGAACTAGGGTAGAAAGAACTCTAGAGCTCAGGTAATGACTTAACTTGCTAATAAAACTGGACTTTTAAGGATCCACTATTAGTAAGCATTTCTACAAACAAAGTCTTGATTGTTGATAAGCCATACCTTGATTCCCAAAGGCTAGCATATCCCTGAGAGTCTTTTTATTTTGACAGGTAAGACTTGCGAAAGTACACTTCGTACTCAGGGCTTTGTCCCATGTTATTTTAGGTGAGGAAGCCCCAAATTTTTGTTGCTTTTGTTCCAAGGTGGTGCCTAAGGAAGAAAACCAAGACTGAAGCCGCGGGAGGAAGTGTCCTCCTTTAAGAAAAACTTTTTACTGTTCATCGAGAGGGGTTTTTGCCTCTTAAGTTATGTAATAATATTACTCCAGCACTCTTATATTTGCTCTTGTCTATAATAATACTACTCTTTCTCTACTTTAAATAAAATAGAGTTATTGTAACTGCTTCCGCATACTCATTCCTCTGATGTGTTGTAATATCTACGTGACGGGTGAAACGCTCTTGGGCAAGGTAAAAGTACAGCTACCGAACTTGTCATGTGATCAGGTGCACCTGCAGGACGACTGTAGGTGGGCCTAATAACTTGGGAGATTCTATCACAGCTGGTATCAGAGTGAAGCCCATCTCTGCAGATGTTATGAGGCATTTTCAAAAAAAGAATTTTCAAAGACTTACTTAAGAAAAGTTCTTTCCTTTTTATCTAACTACCTTCCGAAATACTTATATGAGGACCAGATAGTAGAGTGCAATATATAGAAGGTTGTGAATCAACTAAGGTTGATTATGTAATTATGCATGCATCATGATAAAAATTATACTAATAAGAATTTCCCCCTTATGGAGATATGCAGCCATGCACAAGGAAAACCGTGCGCAAGTCCACCAGACCGATTGGCGTGCCTTGCCATCAGCTGGCTCCAAGGCATGAGGATAGTAGCAGCGGCAGCAATGATCCCATTAGAGATCTAGAAGCTCTGGTGGAGCAGCTTCGAACGGAATTGCGTCATAGAAACAATGTGCGGGTCGAGGATGGTCAGCGCATAAATGAGTTAAGAACTAACATCCGGCATCTGCAAGACGAGCTTGCCAAACGAGATTTGGCACTCGAATGGGCCGTCAACTCACGTTCCATTGCTTGGGACCAAGAGGCCAAAGCTTGAGCCCGTGTGGAGGAGCTTAGCACGACCGTTGATAACTTGCAGGTGTACTGCAATACATTGCATGAGGAAGTTCATGAATTGTATTCGCAACTACACCTGACATACCTGCAAACCCTGTCGGAATGGGAGCTGGACCTTCTAGAGCAACAGGTGAAGCATTTGGCGAGGAACTGGATCTTTTCAAGCCCCCTCCTTCAATGAACCTGGCTGATGAATGGACTCCTACGCCCGACAACGAAGCTGCGAAGGATAATAAGTACTAGTAGTAGTATAGTTTAGAAATAATGTTATTGTAAAATAGGTAATGATGTCATAGTGTACATTGAGTTTGTAACATTACATCTTAAGTAATGTAAAAATGATGGTATGTGTCAGCATATGATATTTTTCCAAATATTTTTTTTGTTTCAGATGCCATCTCGAACTCGTTCACATGATGGTGCGGGAACATCCTGTGGCCAAAAAGATACACCAAATCCACCGCCAGTTCCACCCACGCTGGCTGAGGCTATCGCTGCCTTGGTCACCGCGACCGTTGACAACACCCGCTTCCTTCGAGAAATGGCGGGACAGCAATATCAGCAGCAAGGCGGGAGAGCTTATCCGTAAGGACCCACGAAACTTCATATTTGGATTTCTCGAAAACACGTCCCCCACTATTCGTCAAGGCTAAAGATCCCCTTGAAGCTAACAAATGGATTCGGGTCATTGAGCAGAAGTTTGGACTCCTTCGATGCACGGAGACCCAGAAGCCCTTATTTGCGGCTCAGCAGTTAAGAGGCCCTACCAGCACCTGGTGGGGAAATTATGTGGCCATTCAACCTACTGGCCATCAAGTCACCTCAGACGAATTTAAGTTGGCATTTCGGGAGCACTACATTCCAGAAGGAGTGCTCCATATGAAGCAAGAAGAATTCATGAAGCTTAAGCAAAGTGGAGACACAATATCTCAACAAGTTCAATCATTTGTCCCAGTACGCCATTGACCAGGTCAACACTGACCTAAAAAAGAAGAATTGTTTTATGAGGGGCCTTAATGACAGGCTACAACGGAAGATGGCCACCTGCCTCGACCTCTCCTACAGCAGGGCTGTCAGCACGACGCTGGCAGTTGAAGCCAAGTATGCAGGCCTAGGAAAGTCAAAGGGCTATGGAGGTGACAGGTCCAACCAGGGGCCTGAAAAGTGACAAAGGTGGGTGATCCGACCTTTCAATCAAAACCGTTCTTCACCTCGTCCACCCTCCTACCCTTTAAACAACCTGTCTTTATTCGTCCCGCCATTGCCCCCACTTCAACAACTCAGCCGAGTGCTCCTGGTACTCGTTTCCCCGCACTCCCTAGCTCCTCAATAGGTTGCTTTAATTGTGGGAAGTCTGGACATTTTATCAAGGACTGCCCATATCCAAGGCAGAACAGATCAAATAATCAGCAGAGTTCAGGAAGTTCAAGCCAAGGCAAGGGAAACACGACAAATAATGCAATGGGCAAGAATATGAAGAAGACTGGGCAGATATACTATACGCAAGTGGCCACCACACCGGAGGGAGGACCGGTTATGATGGGTACGTTTCTCGTGGCCAATCACCTTGCAGTCATTCTCTTTGATTCTAGTGCTTCACATACATTCATAAGCAAGAAGTTTGTGGAAAAATATTGCATTCCATACATTGAATCAAGGGAAGGGTTTATAATTCATTCGCCTGGGGGACAAATATTCACTAAAGAAGTGGCTTTCCATGTGCCTATAACATTGGCTGAACGGGACTTTCCTACAAATATGATTGTTCTAAAAGGCCAAGATATAGATGTAATTCTAGGCATGAATTGGTTAGCCCAGCATAAAGCTATCCTCAACACTGATCTGAGAACCATAAGGTTGAGCTATGGCCAGGAAGAGGTTCTCTTGTCCATTCCCGTAGCTACTACAGCTAAACCATTTGGCAGAGTACATGAAGCCATCATACCAGAGATCCAAGATATTTTGGTACTATGTGAATTCACGAATGTCTTTCCAGAAGATCTGCCTGGATTGCCTCCAGAGAGAGATGTAGAATTTGTGATTGAATTGAAGCCCAGTATGACTCCTATTTCTAGACGGTCGTACCGAATGCCTCCGAATGAGTTGGCAGAGCTCAAAACACAATTACAAGATCTACTAGAAAAGGGATTCATCGGACCAAGCTCATCGCCATGGGGTTGTCCAGCCATCTTTGTCAAGAAGAAGGACCAAACGCTTCGGATGTGCGTGGATTACAGACCCCTTAATGAGGTCACAATCAAGAATAAGTACCCTCTTCCCTAGATTGATATCTTATTTGATCAGCTTACCGGAGCTCGGGTATTTTCCAAGATTGACCTCAGTTCGGGTTACCATCAGATCTGTATCCGACCCAAAGATATACCTAAAATCGCATTCACTAAGCGGTATGGATTATTTGAATATCTGGTTATGTCTTTCGGATTAACAAATGCTCCTGCCCACTTCACTTATCTGATGAACTCGGTATTCATGCCCGAGTTGGACAAATTTGTAGTGGTCTTCATTAATGATATCTTGATTTATTCCAAGAATGAAGAGGAGCATGCTCGGCATCTGCGGATCGTATTAACACACTTAAGGGAACATCAGCTATATGCTAAATTCAGCAAATGCGCGTTTTGGCTGGAGGAAATTCAATTTCTGGGACACGTATTGTCTGCTAAGGGGATTGCGGTTGATCACAGCAAGGTCAAGGATATTCTAGAGTAGAAACCCCCAAGCACTGTACATCAAGTCTAGAGTTTCCTTGGACTGGCTGGTTATTACCACCGATTTATTCCAGATTTTTCCAAGCTTGTGAAGACAATCATAAGTTTATTGAAGAATGATACGAAATTTAACTGGTCTTCAAGCTGCAATGAAGCCTTTGAGTAGCTGAAGGTGTTATTGACCACTGCTCCGGTATTAGCTCAATCAGATATTGAAAAACCTTTTGATGTGTATTGTGACGCATCAGACAGTGGTTTAGGCTATGTCTTGATGCAGGAAAGCTGAGTTATAGTGTATGCCTCAAGACAGTTGCACCGGCATGAGGAACATTATCCAACTCATGACCAAGAATTAGCTAATGTGGTTCATGCCCTGAAAATATGGCGTCATTATCTGCTAGGGAATATCTGTCATATCTATACAGATCATAAAAGCTTGAAGTACATTTTACCCAGTCAGAGCTGAATATGAGACAGAGGAGATGGCTTAAGCTAATTAAGGATTATGAACTAGAAATTCATTATCATCCAGGCAAGGCCAATGTAGTGGCAGATGCACTAAGTCACAAGGCTTCATGTCATTGTCTTACAATGAAGACTTCTGACATTACATTATGCCAAGAAATGGAGAAGTTGAACCTGGGAATGATTCAACATGGAACTTCAAATCACATGAAGCTTGAGTCGGTTCTTCTGCAAAGAATAATTGATGCACAAAGAAATGATGAGGGTATGAAACACATTCATGAGAAAATGGAGGCCAGTAAAGCCAACTGCTTCAGAAAAGATGATCAAGGTGTTGTATGGTTGAATAACCTCATAGTTGTGCCCAAGAATTATGAGATCCACCAGCAAATTTTAGATGAAGCACATCTTAGTCGCTACTCTATTCATCCCGGGAGCACTAAGATGTATCATGATCGAAAGCAGCATTATTGGTGGACGAAGATGAAGATTGAAATTGCACGCTATGTGGCGAGATGTGACACTTGCAGACGTGTCAAGGCCATACATATGAAAACTTCTAGTCCATTGCAATCGTTACCTGTCCCAACTTGGAAATGGGAGGATATAAGCATGGACTTTATTGTGGGACTGCCCAGAACAGCAAAAGGCTATGACTCTATTTGGGTTATCATTGATCGACTTACAAAGATCGCCCACTTTCTCCTAGTCAAAGTAAAGTATCCAGTAATCGCATATGCGCAACTGTATATCGCTCGCATTCTTAGTTTGCACGATGTTCCCAAGACAATAGTGTCGGATCGTGGACCTCAATTCGTATCCAAATTCTGGGAAGAACTTCACAAATCCTTGGGTACTAAATTGCTCCACAGTTCGGCCTATCATCCTCAAACTAGTGGATAGACTGAGAGAGCAAATCAGATACTTGAGGATATGTTGCGAGCATGTGTTCTGGAATTCCCATAGAAATGGGATGATTGCTTACCATTGGCGGAGTTCTCATACAATAATAGCTATCAAGAGAGCATCAAAATGGCACCCTTTGAAGCTTTGTATGGACGACGGTGTCGTACTCCATTAAACTGGTCTGAACCAGGAGAGAGATGGTTTTTCAGGCCTGATATGGTAAAAGAAATGGAAGAGAAGGTTCAACGAATAATACATAATTTGAAATAAGCCCAAGCTCGTCAAAAGAGTTACGCAGACAAACGACGCAATCCCTTGTACTTTCAAGTTGAAGATTATGTCTACCTGAAAGTCTCTCCATTGAAGGGTGTATCTTGTTTCGGGGTAAAAGGGAAGCTTGCTCCTCGATACATTGGTCCTTTTCCCATCCTTGAAAGATATGGACCAGTGGCATACCGACTCCAATTACCTGAAACATTGTCTGTTGTGCACAATGTGTTCTACGTATCTCAATTGAAGAAGTGTCTTCGGGTTCTAGATCGAAACGTTGAAGTGACAGATGTTGCCTTAGAACCAGACTTGACATATTCAGAACATCCTATTCGAGTCTTGGATCAAAAGGACAGGGTTACCCGAAGGAGAACTTTCAAGTTGTATAAGATACAATGGAACCAAAACATGGAAGATGAAGCTACTTGGGAAACTCAAGACTTTTTAGACAAAAAATTCCCAGGCTTTTTAGCTTCATGTAAATTGTAAGATATGTACACTTGTTGTAATAAAGAAATAAACCCCATACCACCCCTGCCTTATACCAAAAAAAAGGAAATAAAAATATGACACGTTTCCTTTTCCATTACTTGCCCTAGGACTTTTAATCTCGGGACGAGATTCTTTTATGGGGGGAAGGATGTAACACCCCTGGTGTTGCTGCCACTAAAACTTGAGCATAACATCATGAGCATTTGCATATCATGTGCTTGTTACACTTAGAATGCATTCACTAGGCAAAAAGTTCAAACAAGTTGTACTGATGTGACAAGTCATGGGTGAAACCCTAGGGTAGGGTACTTAACCCTAAACTGAGCTTAGGATGTCAATAAAGCCCAAATGAGTTAAATTCTCAAAACATATTAGAAATGGTCATGAGATATCAACTCTAATAGGATTTGATAGTATCCAAACCCTAGAAGTACCAAAAAACCCTAAACAGACCCTTGGAAAACCATGGACCGAAACCCTAGGGGGTTAAATGCAAATGTTGCCCACTTTTGAACCTAAGTGCAAAAACCATAGAATTAGGGTACCTTAAGTCATATGGTTCACATATTTGAAGATTTGCAAAAGAAACCATGAGACTTGGGCTAAATTGCAAAAAGGCCACTCTAGTGGTCATATATTAAGTCTGTAATACAGTTGAACAGAGCTAACTTTAGAGCTCTGTAGTTCCAAAAATAACAAAAATTTGCCTAGGGTCAATACATCAAAAGTCTAGAGCTACTATAGAAGAACAACTTTTCTATAAGGATTAAGCCTTGGTGTCATGAGAAATTTGGAGATAATTAGATCCAAAGTTGGGCTCTCAGGCAACCCTAAGTCTGAATTCTCACTAGCAGTGAAGTTGGATAAATTTAGAGCTTGATTTAGAGTTAGATTCACTGCTCGATTGAGGGTAATTGCTATAGCAGAATTGTAGTTGATATAAAGGGCTACAAGTTTTCTACAGATGGATGGGTGAGTTTTCACACAAAAATCTGAGATCTAGGCGCTGTAATCCTGTCTATCAGATGCTCTGAATGAGATTTCCAATGGTACAGTGAATGGATAGGGTCAGATTCTGAGAACCTCACCACCGGTGAGCCATGCGCCCGGATACACGCCGCCGTTGTGATTCATGCTCACCGGTGACCGGATAACGCTTCTGGATAAAAGATCTTTGCCGCGGGATAACACTGGCGACTGGCCGCCGTACCCCTTTGCTTTACGGCCGGCTCAGATAAGTTCACCGAAATTGGCCGCTCGTCGATCGGATGCCACGTGCCCTGAAGCTTCACCACGTCGCCGTAAGCCGATCTATATCACAGGCTCATCGCCGGTGAGTCTGCCACAGTGAAAGCCACTAATCGTTTGCGCCAGTGCCCCTCCTCCTCTCTGACCGCCGCGCGTCTCCATCGAATTCACTAGCCACCGCTTAAGCACACTATAAATTGAGCACACCCACGGCTCCGCTAGGTAGTCAAGCACCTAATCCAGCAACTCGTGCCTCAAATCATCCACTAGAGCTCGCCAATTCGTGATTTCCCCCAAATCGGTTTCCGTCGCCGTAAAAAGGATCTCACTGTGGCCAGTGCACTTCAGGTCCGTTCATGTTCTCTACCCTCTTGTTTCAGCACCCTTACCTGCCCTTGATGCCTCTCGACCCGACCGATTAGGCTAGGATCCCTTAGATCGCCGGGAACGCTTCATGCTGTCCATTGTGTCCGCTATCACTGTGGACAGGGTGATGTAGAGCTCAAATCCAGCAATTAAGTGAGGGGAAATGTTTGTTAGGGGTTCAATTTGGTGTCTGCCGCACGAGAGCACCGGTAGTTGAGTAATCCGGTCGGTGTAGGCTCACCGGAGCTCGGTTCTCCACCGCTCCCCGTCGTGGACCTCGGGATGTAAAGGAATAGAACATGAAGGGGGTTTTGTGAATGTCAATCACACAGGGAATAGTCTATTGGACGCCTTTCATGTTATTTAAACAATCGAGGGCCTTTTTGCAAGACCAGCAGCATGGGCGGGGGCGAGCGCGTGCTTTCCCCCTTCTGCAGGCCGGTTGGGCTGAGATCAGCCCAACACTATTCATTGTTTTGCCTTTTTATTTTTCTGCCAAGATTAGAGAATTTATAGAAAATTACAGAAAAATGCTAAAAATGCAAGACCAATTTTGCTAGATCCCTAAATTCCTATAGTATTTAATAAAAATTGTGTCATGATTTTTAGTTCAAATAAGGAATTATGGAGTATTTAAATTAGCCAAAACCTATAACCGTGGAATTTTAGAAATTAATTAATAATTCCAAAAATCACCAAACTTTTTAGATAAGCTTTAAATATTATTTAGAAGCCTTGGATAAAGTTTAGCATGATTTGGACCATGTTTGGTACCTAGAACCCAAAACCCTAGTCTCCTGCCCTATGAATTTCACTATAGACTCCAAAAACCCTAGTTTCCCGGACATCTGTGAAGGAAAATTATATTCAAGACCTAAGATAATATATACTTTTATTATCTTTGCATTTTCATGAGCATTACATGAGCATTCATGATTATATATGGCTATATATAGAAAACAAAGAAGAGATAGAAGTTGAAGAAGCAAGGACTACACCACCACCACCACCTGAAGAACCTCAGGCCGGGAACTGCTTTTATTTTGACATTTGTGGAGCAAAGCCTGACTCACCTATAACACAAGGCAAGCCCCGGTGCATTTACCACCTCCTTGCCGTTTTAAAATCTTTATCACCTTATTTGATGCATTAGGTGATATGAGTTGTGTGCTAAACAAATTGATGCATTTCCTTCCTTGAGAATTTAATTACTTATCCTTGATCTCCTGTTTTACTAATAGGTTTTTCTTATGCTTAGCTTTGCTCTAGAAAAACAAAATGTTTTGTTTTGACAAAAGATGATGCTTCAAGTGGGTAGGATGTTTTCAAAATAAAACTTAATGGTGGATCCATCATGGCCATGATGGGTTCAACATCGGAAAAGATGTACCTCTGCCAGGTACCAAACTTTGGGTTTGAAATGATAAAGCTGAGACCAGGTGGGTGACTTGCACGAGAAGAGAGTCTCAGTGTAGTGTCTCCATCTGAGTCGATTAAGGACCGTCTCGATGTAGGCTTGATGATCGAGGACCTTTTAACTGGTCACATGCCTCATCATGGGTAAGCTTTGCCTCCAGTAGACTAATACCAGAATAAGATAACACACAATGGGAGTGGAGAGATGGCGAGAGTAGCATGTACCCTCTGTGGCAAGAGGCTGGACGGTGGTGTATCTGTGCTCTCGGTTGGCATGAACCTGATCTGGTCTTAAGAACCCCAGTGGTGAGTTGACATATGCAAGGGTTAAGTGATACATATGTCGTGTGATTGGAAATCCTCAGCTGAGTATTAATCGAATCGAATTGCCATTACTTCTCGGACATGAAGACTTGGTCACTGCCCTACACGTAGCAATCCAATGAACAAGAAGGGTTGATAAGAAATTGGCTAGTATAGGTCAAGTGCTTGAACTAGGGTAGAAAGAACTCTAGAGCTCAGGTAATGACTTAACTTGCTAATAAAACTGGACTTTTAAGGATCCATTATTAGTAAGCATTTCTACAAACATAGTCTTGATTGTTGATAAGCCATACCTTGATTCCCAAAGGCTAGCATATCCTTGAGATATCCTTGAGAGTCTTTTTATTTTGATGGGTAAGACTTGCGAAAGTACACTTCATACTCAGGGCTTTGTCCCATGTTGTTTTAGGTGAGGAAGCCGTAAATTTTTGTTGCTTTTGTTCCAAGGTGGTGCCTAAGGAAGAAAACCAAGACTGAAGCCGCGGGAGGAAGTGTCCTCCTTTAAGAAAAACTTTTTACTATTCATCAGGAGGGGTTTTTGTCTCCCAAGTTATGTAATAATATTACTCCAGCACTCTTATATTTGCTCTGGTTAGTAATAATACTACTCTTTCTCTACTTTAAATAAAATAGAGTTATTGTAACTGCTTCCGCATACTCGTTCCTCTAATGTGTTGTAATATCTGTGTGACGGGTTAAACGCTCTTGGGCAAGGTAATAGTACAGATACCAAACTTGTCAAGTGATCAGGTGCACCTGTAGGGTTGTCTGAGGTCCAATGGACAAGGACGACTGTAGGTGGGCCTAATAACTTGGAAGGTTCCATCACACGTTCGTCCGAGATCGGGCGGTTTGGACTTAACCCGAGCGGATCTAATCCTAGCAGATCCAGCTGCCTCTCTCTCTTCCCCCTCCCCCTCGTCTCTGCCTCTGCGCCCGGCTGGTTAGCCCGCCCTGGTCCCGCTTGTCAGTCTCGTCCGCACGCCCGCACAATCTAATCTGGGCTGTTGACCTCTGATTCGATGGCCAAGGTTACCCTGTACCCCTTCATGTGTGAGTTTTGCTTAAGAGCCCCCCTAGTTTTAGGAAATCAACCCGCCATCCTCTGTTTTAGTGCGCAGGCCCCTGGTTTATTTTGAATAGCCCCTGTACTTTTATTTAATCACAGATTTAGCCCTAATTTCATATTTCAAACTTCAAAACTTGTTTATTTCATATCTTTTTCATATGAACTCCAAATTTAGTGGTTCAAAATGCAGAATGTTCATAAAATTATTCTCTGTTCAAATAAAATATGACCAACTGTAGTCTGTATACTTTAATTTTACACTTAGAATATAGGATTAAAGTATATGTTGATTTATTCATTTAATGAAGTAAATAAAAGGAGAATCCGAGGAGTTAAAGTATATTTAATCTTGTGAGATTAGTGATATGCATTACATGAATTCATTTTGTTTAACCTTTAGGTCTTAATGAAATAAATGGAATTAGGTATGTAATTATGGATAATGCTTAAAGGATAATCAAATTCCTAAATGAGAGTAGTTCATCTTATAATTTCATCTTTTCTTTGTGTAATTACTACTTAATCTTTTCGAGCTATGTTTCAACACTTAGAGAATAATCAATCCCCAATTAAGATTAGTCCATTTTACAACTTGATCTTATTCTCCTTTATTTAGTATTACCTCTTTTGAGTTGTGTTCCAATGTTTGTACATGCTTGATGTGATGTTCATTTTTACTTTCCAAATGTATTGAATATATGCTCGCTTTATTTAGACAAAGAGCAGCTCATGGTTCCTGAGTGTGTTGCCGAAGATCCCTCTGAGCAACAACCTGGTGAAGGCAAGTGTCCTCGGACCTATCATGTCCTACTTCACTTTATAATTCACTATCCTGCATTACATTATTGAAACCTAAGGATTGACTAGTCTGTATTTACCTTATCCTTGTTTACCTTTCTGGGTTAATCATGGTTAGCTTATGCTATTGCTTTAACTTAATCAATGAACATGATGTGATCTTTTATGATACGATGATGTTATCCCGATGAGGTTCTTGTGATTACTTTAGGGGGCTCGTGCGGTTTCCTGAGTGCCTCTCCGTAAGGACCTGTTTGGGGAGTGACAACCCGGGATAACAGTGCAACCATGAGGGTGGAATGGGACGCCCTTAGCTGATTAATTAGAGGAACCAGAGGAGTGGTTGGCTTCGTCGTAGGGCCATCAATGGGGTCCAGGCAAAGTACTTGCTCTACCGAGGCTGGTTGCAGAGGTTCTTTGATTTGGTTTTGTTAGTCACCCTTCCTCTAGGGAGATGTACTGTGTTTATCAAACTAGAGAAACCTAATGGGCGGTTATGACCTCTAGGAAATCTTTTTAAAGGCTACATAGTGAGACCCTATTAGGTCACCTTGGTAGTGATCAATGGGGAGGCTAGAACCCCAGGTAGAATGGGAATCACGACTTGTGGGTAAAGTGTGCAACCTCTGCAGAGTGTTAGAAACTGGTATATCAGCCGTGCTCATGGTTATGAGCTGCCTTGGGATCCTCTTTAATTAGAAGAACTTTGATTACATTCATGATGATGATTAGCAATGAGGGTTATAATTTTGATCTCTGGTATTTCCTCTTGGAGGGAGTACTCCTAGGTAATAACTAGGTTTACTACTAAAAGTTGGCTCTATTTATAATAATAAAACTTGACCAACTAAAAGCAACTGCTTAACACAACTAGTCCACCTTAGCCAAACGGGACATTTGCTGAATATGTTGATGTGTACTCACCCTTGCTTTACAAACCACCCCCACCCCAGGTTGTCCCCATTGTACTCAGTGCTCAGGAGGTGAAGCTGGCAACATGGAGGACTTTGAGGAGTTCCAGGACTACGACGAGTTCTAGTTTACTTTAGTGGCAAACCCCTATCAGCTGCCTGTGTAGGCTTATCTTCTACCATTTGTTTCTCCGCACTTTGATATTATTGTTGAACCGTATGGATATGTATTAGACTCTATGGATGTCTCAGACATCTTGATGTAATTAAGTACCTTTTTGTTATTTAATTCGAGCATTGTGTGATGATGTCCAATTATGTAATCACTGTGTACGCGAGTTCTGATCCTGGCACGTACATGGTTCGCATTTGGTTTACCTTCCAAAACATGGTGTGACATAAGTGGTATCAAAGCCAGGCTGACTGTAGGACCGCTAACCTAGACTAGAATGGTCGCCCTAAGGACTATAGACCCCTACTCTTACCTTGACCTTAGTGTCTTTTCAAAAGTTTGTTATCTTGACCAACTCTATGATTTTTACTTATCTCAAAAGTTTTGTCTCACTTTTCTTTCAGTTTACTTTCTAGTCTCATAGTTCTACTCTTACTCTTGTGCTTATGATGTCTTTTGTAGATGCGCTGTTTCAGGTGCACTGCACATAAGTCTGTGATCCCTTTTTTGCCTTCTTGCCTAGCGGAGCGTCCACTATGTCGCACAGTGCCAGGTCAGTCCAGTCACCTGGAGAGACTACATCGTCGCCTGCACGAGGAGCAGGAGCGCCGGCGCTAGGAGCAGGAGCAGGAGCAGGAGCAGCAGGACTCCTCCCCCTCACCTCAGCGAGAGGTGGAGTCTGAGAGGCTGCCTTCCCCTGCACCTCAGCCAGAGATGCCCCCTACACCACCACAGGGCATCCCGGCTACTGGAGGAGACCCCAACGGAGATGGAGACGACAACGACGTAGGTGGCAGTTCGAGCCACGACACGGAGTGCTCGGAGGAGCCAGAGCCGGAGGGATGGATCGCTAGACCCATCACTCATGACGCTGCTCGCGGGTGTCACTTCCATGACGCCCTCGATACCCTGTTGCGTTGGGCCTTCGACCGACACACTTGGTCCATCGAGTACTGTTGTGTAGTCTACCAACATCGTCGCGGATTATACCTAGACCAGTGGGAGGCTACTTGCTTGGTGCGCCGTCCGGACGATGATCACCGGGGTGCAGAGGCCTTCTCAGAGCACTATTCTATCACTGAGAGGGATACTACCGAGATAGCCATGCAAGATGCAGCACGACGGGCACTTTCTCAGTATTGCTCGTTGTTCAGTGGTGTAGCTGACGACGTTGACCTGAAGTACTACCCTCGCCATTTGATCGGCAGTGCTGGAGGTGTGATTGTCTCGCCAGTTGGTGAGGGCAATCCCAGGCTAAACAGTATGGTCAACCTGGCCGCCGTGCTCAACACAGAGTTGGACCACGCCCTTGACGAGTTGGGCAAGGTTTAGGCGAAGGTTGAGGAATTGCGTGCCGAATGCACGGCACGCCACTATCTTGATGGTGGCTCTCCCGCCCCTGTCGGGATTCAGCACCCTTACCGTTCACCGCCCCATGGTCGCTTCGACTATGGTACTCTAGACTACAGGACCCAGATAGATTTAGATCCATAGATCGATAGAGTCGGAGTATGTAATAATGCTTAATTCAGTGTCTTAGTCTAGTTAGTCTTAATTATGGTTAGTTTACTTATCTTATGTTGGATGCTTGTCATGATGAACATGTGATGAAGTTGGATCTTTGTAATGATTGTCACCAAGGTGTGGGTATCCCTGCAACTTGGTGTAGTTATTAATAAAGTCAGTTATTTAGTTGGGTAATCCATTTATTTGCACTTTCCTCTTTAGCTGAGAAGCTGCCAGTGAAGATGATCATGTGTTCAGTGCTATGAAGATTTTCGTATATCTTTTCTTATGCTGAAAGACTGCAGAGTCAGATCTGATGTGTGTCTGATTTTTACAGATGTCTGAGAATAGGCGCAGAGGTGCGAGGCGTGCTTAGCCGAAACAACAGGCACCCTAGGAGGATGCAGCCCAACAGCAACAGTTGCCACCGCCACCCCTGATGACAGTCGAGCAAATGTTCATGATGCAAACTTAGGCAGTTCAGGCAATTGGTCAGACCTTAGCAGCGATGCAGGAGGTGCAGCAGCTGTAACACCCCTGGTGTTACTATTACTAAAACTTGAGCATGACATCATAAACATTGGCATTGCATATGTTTGACACACCTAGAGTGCATTCACTAGGTAAAAATTTCAAATAAGTTGTATTGTTCTAGTGTTTTGCAAATAGAACCCTGGAATAGGGGACTTAACCCTAAATAGGTTTAAAGGGGTTAAACATGATCCAAATTGAGAAAACCCTAAGGTTTAAGTAAAACAATCATGAAATATTACTAAAGATAGATCTACATTACATTTATACACCTGGGATACCAGAAACCCTAATTGAAACCCTAGAAAACCCTAAATCTAAACCCTAGGGGCCTATGTGCAAAAACAGTGCACATTTGGACTAAAGTGTAAAAACTACAATGTTAAAGCATATTAAGTCCTTTGGTTCACAAATATGTGAATTTGCAAGCTAAACCCTAAGTTTTGGGTCTATTTGCAAAAATCACCTCTTAAGCCCTTTATAGCCTAAGTGTGAATTTCAGAGTTATGGGCTCAACTTTTGAGCTTTGTATCTTTCAAGTTTTCGAGTTTTTGCACTAGGTCACCACATCAAACTTGTAGACCTATCAAAGGAGAACACTTTTGCTTAAGAGTGTGAGCTCAGTTGTTGTGAAAAATTTAGAGATAATTAAGCCCAAAGTTGGACTGTCAGACTACTTAAAGTCTAAAATCAAACTGACAGTGGACTGACATGAACTTCAAGCTTAATTTCAACCATGCTCCATTGACTTTTTGTGGCAGCACAATATAGCAATGTTGTAGCTGGTCTATAGCTCTACAATTTTGCTGTAGAGCATGGAGTATGTTACGATATAGATTTGTGAGAAAATCGAGCCTAAACTTTGGCTGTCTGGTTGACTGAATGAGTTAGCCCATGGTACAGTAGCCTGCTCGGGTTCAGAACACCTCACCACCGACGATCACTCCTCCACCATGATTCGTGTCGTCGGTGTTAGGATTCGCGCTCGTGGCAGATGGATAACATCACGGGGTAATAGAATCTTCGCCGCCGGTGAGCTGGACGCCACTCCGGCTAGCCTCAATCCCTCTCCCCTTGCTCACCACCCTCGGATAAGGAGTCTCACCGCCGTCAAGCCTTCCCCGTTGATCGCCGGAGCAAGTGCCACGGTGCTGGACACCTAGCCGCTGCACCAGTGCCCTTCCTCCTCCTCCGACCGCCGCGCGTCCCACTGGAATTCCCGGTCACCGCCAACGATCCCTATAAATTGAGCCCGCCGTCAGCTGCGCTACATCATCATGAAACCAGAGCCCCAATCCCACCCTCAATCATTCACCACAGCTCGCGAATTTCGAATTCTCCCCAAAATCGTCCTCCGCCGCCGTGAAAGCACCTCGCCGTGGCTAGCCCTTCACAGGTCTGATCATGCCCTCTCTGTTCTCATTTTAGCGTCCCTAAGCTTCCCTCAACTCGCCGACCCATGCAATTGAGTTAGGAATCCTCTCATCGTCGGGAACACGACTGCCTAGCCGCAATGCTCACGGTCGCCGTGGCCAGAGCTAATTAGTTGGTCATTAGTGAAATTAGGTTGGGGAAAAGGTTCAGGATGGGTCCAATTCCGTATCTGCCGCTCGGGAGCGCCGGTCATTGCCCCGTTCGGCCAGTTAGATAGCTTGCCGGAGCTCGACCGCGTTCACCGTCGTTGGGGACCTCACCTCGCGAAGGATTAGAACATGGAGGGGTTTTCTGTAGTATGTCAGCGAGTCACAGAAACAGTGTTGTGACCCCGCTTCAAGTTATTCGTTTGGCCAGGGCCCTTTCTGCAAAACTTGCAGCGTGGGCGCGCGTGGACGCACTTCTGCCCTAACTGGGCCGACGTAGGCCAGTTTGAGCCCAGCTCTGTAGCACCTTTTCTCTTTTCTTTTTCTTCTGGACTTTAGAAATCCATAGAAAATTGTAGAAAAATCCTAAAATTGGCAAACCAATTTTCCTAGACTTCTTATTTTTCATAGTATTTAATAAAAATAGTTGACTATTTTTAGATTAAATAAGGAATTTTGGGGTATTTAAAATAGCCTAAAGCATTGATTCTGGATTTTTAGAAAATAGATAATAAGTCCAAAAATGCCCAAACTTTTTATATGAGCTCTACACATTATTTAGAAGCCTTGGGTAGAGTTTGGTTTGATTTGGACCTTGTTTGATACTTAGAACCCAAAACCCCCACCCCTGCCCTTTGAACTCCTTTACTGACTTCGGAAACCCTAAGTTCTCGGAGTTGCGTGAAGGAAAGTTGTATTCAAGACCTTAGATAATAAATCCTTATTATCTTTGCACTCTCATGAGCATTACTTGGCATTCATTCTTATATACATATGTATGGTTATCTTTAGAAAACGAAGAAGAAATCGAAGTAACTGAAGAGAAGACACCACCACCTTCGGAATCTCAAGCAGGAAACTGTTTCTACCTTGATATCTGCGGGTCCGAGCCTGACTCACCTATCAACGAAGGCAAGCCCCAGTGCATTTGCCACCTTCCTTGATGTTTTTAAAATCTTTCTCACTTGATTAATGCATTAGGTGATAGGAGTTGAATGCTTAAACAATTCCTGCATTACCTTCCTTGTACTTGATTACTTTCCTTGAAACCCTATTTTTACAAAAGGTTTTACTATGCTTAGTATTGCTCTAGCAAAACAAAAGGTTTTGTTTTACAAAAGATGATTGGCAAAGTGGGAAGGATGTTTTTGAAAATAAAACTTGTTGGTGGATCCATCATGGCCGTGATGGGTTCAACATCGAAAAAAATGTACCTCTGCCAGGTACCAAACTTTGGGTTTTAAATGATTAAGCTGAGACCAGGCGGGTGACTTGCACGAGAAGAGAGTCTCAGGGTAGTGTCTCCATCTGAGTCGATTAAGGACAGTGTCGATGTAGGCTTGATGACCAAGGACCCTTTAACTGGTCACATGCCTCGTCATGGGTAAGCCTTGCCTCGGGCAGACTAAGGCCAGAATAAGATAACACGGAATGGGCGTGGAGCGGTAGCGAGAGTAGTGTGTACCCTCTGTGGCAAGAGGCTGGACGGCGGTGTATCTGTGCTCTCGGTTCGCATGAACCTGATCTGGTCTTAAGAACCCCGGTGGCGGGTTAACATATGCAAGGGTTAAGTGCTACATATGTCGTGTGATTGGAGATCCTCAGCTGAGTATAATCGATTCGGATCGCCGTACCTCCGCGGTTATGGAGACTTGGTCACTGACCTATACGTAGAACTCAGTAAAGACAAAGGACTTGATAAGAAATTGGCTAGTGCAGGTTAAGTGATTGAACTAGGTTAGAAAGAACTCTAGATGCAGGTAATTGTACTTAACTTGATAATAAAATTGGGTTTTTAAGGATCCACTTTTAGTAAGCATTTATGCGAAACAGAGTCTTTGATCATTGAGAAACCTTACCTTGACTCCCTTATAACCAGCATACTCTTGAGAGTCTTTCCTTTAGTCGGGTAAGACTTGCTGAGTAATTCCATACTCAGGGTTTTATTCCCTATTGTTTTTAGGTGAAGAAGCAACAAACTTTTGTTGCTTTTGTACCAAGGTGGTGTCAAATGAAGAAAAGCAAGAATGAGGCTACAGGAGGACCTAGTCCTCCATAAAAACTTTTATGTAAGAACTTATCGGGAGGAGTTTTTGCCTCCCTTGGTATTGTAATAATAAGTACTCAGCACTCGTTTTATAACTCTGGTCTATAATATATAACTTGATCTTACTTTCTAAATACATGTAAGTCTATGTAATCGCTTCCGCATTTCTATATCTCCGATGTTCTGTAATGTATGCAAGACGGGTGAAACGTTCCTAGAAAGGTAAGAAAGTAGATACCAAACTTGTCAAGTAATTCAGGAACATCTATAGGGTTGTCTGATGTCTGTTGGACAAGGACAACTGTAGGTGGGCCTAATGACTTGGGAGGTTCCGTCACAGTTGGTATCAAAGCGAAGCCCTTCTCTGCAGATATTATGAGTCATCTTCAAAAGGATTTTCTACAGACTTATCTAGAAAAAGATTTCTTCCATTCTTACCTCTTATATCTGAAGAATCTATATGAAAGACCAGATAGGAGGAGTGCAATGTATAGAAGGTGTGAATCAACTAAGGTTGGTTCTGTAATTATACATGCATCATACTAAGAACCATACTAATATAATTTTCCCCTTAGAGAAATGCCGCCGCGCACGAGGAAAACCACGCGCAACTCAACTGGCCCAATTGGTGTACCCCATCATCAACTCGCTCCCAGACATGATGATAGTAGTAGCGGGAGTAACGATCCAATTGGGGATCTTGAAGCCCAAGTAAATCAGCTTCAAGTGGAGCTTCAACGCAGGACGAACATATGGGTCGCGGATGGCGACAGAATAAACGAATTAAGAAGTCACATCCGCCGTCTGCAGGATCATCTTGCTGATCGAGACTTAGCACTTGACGGTTCGGTCTCGTTCGGTGGCCTGGGCTAAAGAGGCAAAGGCGCGAGCCCGAGTCGAAGAACTAAGCTCAGCTATTGATAATCTGCAGGCATATTGCAATACCCTACATGAAGAAGTTCATGTACTGTATTTGCAATTGCACCCTAGCGTACCTGAAAACCCTGTCGGGACAGAAGCCGGACATTCTCACGAAGCTGGAGAAGCTGTTGATGGAGAACTGGACCTTTTCAGGCCCCCTCCCTCCATGATGTTGGTCGACGAATGGTTCCCACGCCTGACAGTGAAGCAACTAAGAGTGATAGGAAATAGGAATAGTAGGGTTGTAAAATTAGTAGTGTTATTGTATAATGGGTACTGTACTCCTGTTATATAAAAATCAAGTCTATAACATTACTCTTTTTAGTATTGTAAATTGGATGGTTTCTCATTGGCATATTATATTTGTTTTCAAATGTTTGTTGCCACAAATGCCGTCCAAGACCCGATCACAGGATGCAGCTGGAACCTCCAGTGGGAGGGAGTCCACCCCAAATCCACCTTCTGTTCCTCCCACACTTGCTGAGGTGATTACCGCCTTGGTAAATGCAACCGTGGACAATACACGTTTCCTACGGGAAATGGCGAGTCGGCAATTTCAGCAGCAAGGCGAACGGGGTTATCCACAGGGACCCCGTGAAACATCCTATTTAGACTTCTCCAAAACGCATCCACCGCTGTTTAAGCTGAAGACCCGTTAGAAGCAGACGAATGGATTCGTGTTATCGAGCAAAAGTTTGGACTTCTACGATGTTCTGAAACCCAGAAGCCCTTATTCGCAGCCCAGCAACTGCGCGGCCCTGCCAGCACTTGGTGGGGAAATTTTATGGCCGTTCAACTGGTCAATCATCAGATAACGTGGGAAGAATTTAAGTTGGCCTTCCGTGAACATTACATACCAGAAGGTGTACTTCACATGAAACAAGAAGAATTTATGAAGCTGAAGCAAGGAGGGGATACTGTTAATCAGTATCTCAATAAATTCAATCATTTGTCGCAATATGCAATCGATCAAGTGAACACTGATCTGAAGAAGAGGAATTGTTTCATGCAAGGACTGAATGAAAGAATGCAAAGAATGATGGCTACTTGCATTGACCTGACCTGTGGAAAGGCTGTCAGCACAGCACTGGCAGTCGAATCTAAATATGCAAGTTCTGGAAAGATCAAGGGGAGTGGAGGAAATAGGTCTACTCAGGGCCCTGAAAAGAGGCAACAGTTTGTTATCCGGCCTGCTAATCAGTGTCGTTCTTCAGCACGTCCATCCTCCTTCTGTAACGCCCCGAATTTTGCAGTTGAATTTTTTCTTTTCTTCACTCGCCAAATTCGGGCGTTACCTTTTCTTTTTCTTTTTCCCCTCGCTAGACCTTGATCTTTTCCAAAGCTAGCGGGATTCGGTTTGGGATTCCCGTGTAAAGAAAAACTCTAAAATACTTTATGTTGTTTGATGCACCATGCCGAACCATGCATTCTTTTGGATTGATTGAGAACGTGGATGCATTCATCTAGGAAGATCGGATTTCGAAAAGGAGATAATCTTTTTCTTTTTTTTTCTCTTTCTTTCTCTCTCCCTCTTCCCCTTTCTCTCTCCCGCGCCGTGGGCCCCTGGCCGGCCCAGCCGCCCCCTGCGCGCCCCCTCCCTTTTGGGCCTAATAGGCCCAGCCGCCCCACCCCGCTCCCCTTTTTCCCCAATTCCCTCTCTCCCTCCCTCCCTCCCCTTCCTCTCATTTTCTCCCTCCCCACCCTAGCCGCCGCCCCTACCCCCTGCTCGGCCGCCCCTGCAGCCGGCCCAACCGCCGCCCTCGGCCGCCCGTCCCCGGTGAGCCCCCTCTCTCCCTCCTCCCTCCCTCTCCCCTCTCCCCTCCTCTCTCCTCGGCCACCGCCCTGGCCGCGCCCCAGCGCCCCCGGCCGCCCGCCTGGCTCGGCCGCTCGCCCTGGCCGCGCCCCAGCGCCCCCGGCCGCCCCCAGCCCGCCCCGGCCGCCCCCAGCCGGCCGCTGGCCGCGCCTGGCCGCGCGCCCGGCCGCGCCTGGCCCCGCCCGCCTGGCCGCGTGCCCGCCTGGCCGCGCGGCCGCTTGGCCGCCTGGCCGGCTCGGCCGCCCTGGCCAGCCCAGCTGCCCCCCTGCGTGCCGCCGGTTCAACCGCCCCCACCCGGGCCGGTTCAACCGCCCCGGCTCAGCCGCCCCGGCTCGGCCGCCCCTGCGCGCCCTGCCCCCGGCCGGTTCAACCGCCCCTAGGGCCGGTTCAACCGCCCCCCCTGTTTTTTTATTTTTTTTTATTTTTTTATTTTATTTTATTTTACTTTCTGTGATCATAATTATTTTATTTTAGGTAAGCTAATCATTGTTCATGTTATTGTAATAGGAAGCTCAATTTAAAATTCCGTTACGCTAGTTGATTCACGTAGTTAATTGTTTATCTCATTCAATGTTGATCAACTAAAAATGACTAGGTTTCCATTAGTGCATATAACAGAATTCTTTTGTTAAGAACCAATTGTAACTGATTATTAGTGCATAAGCGTTAACCCCCTGCGAGACCCTCTCCCGTTTCTTTCTAACCATAACAAATGCGATATCGAATGTCATACTTGATGCATATTCACTTTACTTGTTCCCTTGTATGGTGTACTGTTCTTTTGTATTAAATATATGGATGTATGTATGTTTGCGCTCGCATAGAGAACGATCCGGTCGAAGAGCCCGAGGAATTCGCAGGAGAAGCCCCTGAGCAGCAGTCGGTTGGTGGAGGCAAGTGTCCTTTGACCTATCTCTGTCCTATTCATTCTTTAATTCACCTCCCGCATTACACATTTATACCTAAGGATTGACTAGCTTTTGTTATTCATGTCCTTGTTTACCTATTTGGGTCGGATTATTACTGCTTAGTCTGATGCTATTGCTCAACTCTAATCAATGAACATGATGTGATTATCTATGATACGCTGTTTTCCCTTCTTATTTATGATCATACTTGTGGCATTTAAGGGGACTCGAGCAGTTTCTCGAGTGCCTCTCCGTAAGGACCTGTTCAATGGATGACCGCCCGGGAAAACAGTGCAACCATGAGGGTGGAATGGGACGCCCTTAGCTGAATAATTAGAGGAACCGGGGTGTAGTTCGCTTCGCCGTCGTGCCGTCAATGGGGCTCGGTGTATGCGGCTCGCTCTGCCAAGGTTGATTTGTCCCTTGGGGAGGAGTGCGGTACATTTAGGAAACCTAACGGGCGGCTACAGCCTCGGGGAATCTTTGTAAAGGCTACGTAGTGATGCCCTGCTGGACCACCTAGGTAGTGGTCAATGGGGAGTAGCTCTCTCCGGGCAGAAAGGGAATCACGGCTTGTGGGTAAAGTGCGCAACCTCTGCAGAGTGTTATGAAACTGATATATCAGCCGTGCTCACGGTTATGAGCGGCCAAGGGAGCTCCAGAGATTAGTGATACTTGATCAGAGACATTTTGGTACAGGTGGCAATGAGATTGATGATTCTGGTTATGATTATGGTATTGGTAAGTGGTATTCTTTCCGTTTGGAAAGGATACATTGGGCTAATAACTTGGGTTAATGTTAAAACCTGGCTCTCTACTAGTAAGTAATAACCTGACTAACTAAAAGCAACTGCTTGACTTATCCCCACATAAAGCTAGTCCACTACAGCCAAACAGGATACTTGCTGAGTATGTTGATGTGTACTCACCCTTGCTCTACACACCAACCCCCCCCCCCCCCCCAGGTTGTCAGCATTGCAACCACTGCTCAGGCGAAGATGAAGCTGTGGAAGGAGACTTCCAGGAGTTCCAGGACTACGACGAGTTCTAGGTGTGGGTTAGCGGCAACCCCCAGTCGGCTGCCTGTGAAGGCCGTGTTATCTACGTTTCTTTTCCGCACTTTGATTTATTGTAAGAACTATATGGACGTCTCAGACGTATGATGTAATCGACTATTATTTCCCCTTTTAATACTATTTGAGCACTGTGTGATGATGTCCATGTTATGTAACTGCTGTGTACGTGAATAACTGATCCTGGCACGTACATGGTTCGCATTCGGTTTACCTTCTAAAACCGGGTGTGACATAAGTGGTATCAAAGCCGTGCTGACTGTAGGACCGCTAACCTAGAGTAGAATGGTCGTTCTAAGGACTATAGACCTCTGTCCCTGCCTTGACTTTGGTACCCCTTCAAAAGTTGGTCCTACTGACCAAACCTATGTTCTACTATATATTATACCTTGCTGAAAATTATGTTTTATTCTGATCCTTCATTTATTTATGATTCATTATTTGCTGGTCATATTAATTCTGTTCTCACCCTTTTGCTTGCGATGTCTTTTGTAGATGGCTCGACTTAGACACACTGCACGAAAGTCCGTCATCCCCTTCTTACCCTCCCGCCTTGCTGAGCGTCCGCTTCGCCGTCCCGTGGCCGGACAGTCCAGCCACTTGGAGAGACTGCACCACCGCCTGCATGAGGAGCAGGAACGTCGACGACAGGAGCAGCAGGGCTCTTCTTTCTCGCTCCAGCAGGAGATAGAGTCTGTGAGGAGCTGCTCTCCTGTGCTTCCCCTGGAGGCGCCCCCTGCACCACCACTGGGCGTCCCAGCTTCTGGAGTAGCTGTTGGAGGAGACCCAGACGACGGAGGTGGCGACGACAGCTTGAGCCACGACATCGACCTCTCTGCTAACCATGAGCCGGAAGGATGGGTTGCTCGACCTATCACTCGCGACGCTGCTCGCGGATGTCACTTCCACGACGCGCTCGACACCCTGCTACGTCGGGCACTTGACCGACGTACTTGGTCCATCGAGTATCGCTGTGTGGTCTACCAGCATAGTCGCGGGGTCTACCCGGACCGCTGGGAGGCGACCTGCTTGGTGCGCCGTCCGGAGAACAGTCTCCAGGGCGCGGAGGCTTGCTCAGAGCACTATTCTATCTCTGAGCGGGACTCAGCTGAGGCAGCCATGCAGGATGCTGCACGGCGTGCGCTTTCGCACTACTGCTCGATTCTCGGTGGGGTAGCTGACGGTCTCGACTTGAAGTATTACCCCCGCCTTCCATCTGGCAGCACAGGAGGTGTGATTGTTTCACCTGCTGGTGAGGACAATCCTAGGTTGAGCAGCACAGTCAACCTAGCCGCCGTGCTAAACACAGAGCTGGACCATGCATTAGACGAGTTGAGTAGGGCTCGTGCTGAGATCGCCCTGCTGCGGGCTGAGCGCGCGGAACGTCGTCACTTGGATGATAGTTCCCCCGCTCCCGTTGGGACTCATCACCCGTACCGCTCACCTCGGCGTGGACTCCAGTCTTATGGCAATCCCGACTGCAAGACCAAGATAAATCTAGAACCATAGCTCGTTAGAGTTGGATCTTGTAATTAATACGACATATATATGCATAGAAGCTTCAGTCTTAGCGTTAGTCTCGGTCTTAGTTAGTCTTAGTTAGACAGGGTAGTTTGCTATATCCTGTGCATTTATGTTTGTCATGATGAACTATGTTTGGTTTGGATCTTTGTAATGATTGTCACCAGAGTGTGGGTATCCCCTGCATTTTGGTTTACATATTATGTTGATGGAGTTAGTTATATAGTTGGGAAACCCTTTATTCTACTTTCCTCTTTATCTGAGAAGCTGTGTGGTCTGTGTTGGAGATCAGTGAAGATGCTCATCTGTTCAGTGCTGTAGGAGAATTCTATACTCTTTTCTTATGCTGCAAGATTTGCCAGATCAGTTCTGATGTGTGGTTGCGTTCTGCAGATGTCAGAGAACAGGCGCAGAGGAGGAAGGCGTGCTCAGCAGGAGCAAGCCGGTCAGCAAGATGAGGCGCCCCAGCAGCAGCAGCTGCCGCCCCCGCCCCCGATGTCGATCGAGCAGATGTTTCTGATGCAGACTCAGGCAGTTCAGGCCATCGGTCAGACTCTGGCCGCCATTCAGCAGCAGCAGCAGCAAGCACAACCCCAGCCTCAGATGCCTCAGATGCCTAGAGACAAGCGTGCTGAATTCATGAGAGGTCATCCCCCAACGTTCGCTCACTCTTCTGACCCCATGGATGCTGAAGATTGGCTGCGCACTGTGGAGCGGGAGTTGCATACCGCTCAGTGTGATGACCGGGAGAAAGTCTTGTATGGTCCCCGTCTGTTGAGAGGAGCAGCCCAATCATGGTGGGAGTCTTACCTCGCCACCCATGCCAACCCCGATGCCATCACCTGGGAAGAGTTCAGAGGTAGCTTTCGTCAGTACCATGTGCCTGCAGGTCTGATGACAGTGAAGAAGGAGGAGTTCCTGGCCCTCAAGCAAGGGTCATCATCTGTCAGTGAGTACCGAGACAGGTTTCTGCAATTGTCTCGCTATGCTCCCGAAGATGTCAACACTGACGCCAAGCGACAGTACCGTTTCTTGAGAGGCTTGGTTGACCCTCTGCAGTACCAACTGATGAATCATACCTTCCCGACATTCCAGCACCTGATTGACAGAGCAATCATGACAGAAAGGAAGCGTAAGGAGATGGAGGATCGTAAGCGCAAGATCAGTGGACCCCAGCCTGGAAGCAGCAGCCGTCCTCGTTTTTCAGGCAATCAACCTCAGCAGTTCAGGCAGAACCAGCGTCCACCTCAGCAGCATCAGCAGCGTCAGCAGTATCAGCAGTTCCAAAGGCAGTATCCTCAGCACCAGTACCAGAATCGTCAGAGCAATCAATCAGGAGGTCAGTTTCAGAGGCAGAATCAGCAGGCACCTCGTCTTCCTGCCCCAGCAACTCAGCAGAGCAGTCAGGCAGCACCAGCTCAGGTTGGAAACAGAGCATGTTTCCACTGTGGAGAGCAAGGCCACTGGGTGATGCAATGTCCGAAGAAGGCAGCCCAGCAGCAGTCAGGCCCCAATGCCCCAGCAAAGCAGAATGCGTCCCAGTCTGGAGCAGGCAACCGCCCTCAGCAGCGCTATAATCATGGAAGACTGAACCACTTGGAGGCTGAAGCAGTTCAGGAGACCCCCGGCATGATAGTAGGTATGTTCCCAGTCGATTCCCATATTGCAGAAGTGTTATTTGATACTGGAGCAACACATTCTTTCATTACTGCATCGTGGGTGAAAGCACATAATCTTCCAATTACTACCATGTCAACCCCCATTCAAATTGACTCAGCTGGTGGTAGAATTCGAGCTGATAGCATATGTTTGGGTGTAAGTGTGGAAATAAGGGGGATAGCGTTTCCCGCTAACCTTATAGTAATGGGTACTCAGGGAATAGATGTCATCCTAGGGATGAATTGGCTAGATAAGTATCAGGCAGTTATCAGTTGTGATAAAAGGACAATCAAGTTGGTGTCCCCACTAGGAGAGGAAGTGGTGACCGAGTTAGTCCCGCCTGAGCCGAAGAAAGGAAGTTGTTATCAGATGGCTGTCGATAGCAGTGAAGCAGACCCAATTGAGAGTATCAAGGTTGTGTCTGAATTCCCAGATGTGTTTCCAAAGGATTTACCGGGTATGCCACCAGAGCGGAAAGTTGAATTCGCTATAGAGCTTCTTCCTGGAACCGCCCCCATCTTTAAGAGAGCTTACAGAATATCTGGACCAGAGTTGGTTGAGCTTAAGAAGCAGATTGATGAGCTGTCAGAGAAAGGTTACATCCGGCCAAGCACCTCGCCTTGGGCCGCCCCTGTCCTGTTTGTGGAGAAGAAAGATGGCACCAAAAGGATGTGTATCGATTATCGAGCTTTGAATGAAGTCACGATCAAGAACAAGTATCCCTTGCCCAGAATAGAAGATCTGTTCGACCAGTTGAGAGGAGCCAGTGTGTTCTCCAAGATCGATCTGAGGTCAGGTTATCATCAGCTCAGGATCCGACCTTCAGACATTCCGAAGACGGCATTCATTACCAAGTATGGTTTGTATGAGTTCACGGTGATGTCTTTTGGTTTGACCAATGCACCAGCCTTCTTTATGAATCTGATGAACAGTGTATTCATGGATTATCTCGATAAGTTTGTGGTGGTATTCATTGATGACATTCTGATTTATTCTCAAAGTGAAGAAGAGCATGCAGATCATTTGAGGATGGTATTGTAGAGATTGCGAGAGCACCAGTTGTATGCAAAGTTGAGCAAGTGTGAGTTCTGGATCAGTGAAGTCCTGTTCTTGGGTCACATAATCAACAAGGAAGGATTGGCTGTGGATCCAAAGAAAGTGGCAGACATTTTGAACTGGAAAGCGCCAACAGATGCTCGAGGAATCAAGAGCTTCATTGGAATGGCCGGATATTATCGGCGATTCATCGAAGGGTTTTCGAAGATTGCGAAACCAATGACAGAGTTGCTAGGCAACAAGGTTGAGTTCAAGTGGACCCAGAAATGCCAAGAAGCCTTTGAAGCGCTGAAAGAGAAGTTGACAACAGCGCCTGTCTTAGTCTTGCCTGATGTGCACAAGCCCTTCTCGGTGTATTGTGATGCTTGTTACACAGGTTTGGGATGCGTATTGATGCAAGAGGGAAGAGTTGTGGCTTACTCGTCCCGACAGCTGAAGGTTCATGAGAAGAACTACCCAATCCATGACCTAGAGTTGGCAGCAGTGGTTCACGCACTGAAGACATGGAGGCACTATTTGTATGGGCAAAAATGCGATGTTTACACAGATCACAAGAGTCTGAAGTACATATTTACTCAGACAGAGCTGAATATGAGGCAAAGAAGATGGTTAGAATTGATCAAAGACTATGAGTTGGAGATCCATTACCATCCAGGCAAAGCGAACGTGGTGGCAGATGCTTTGAGCAGAAAGAGTCAAGTCAATCTGATGGTCGCTCGTCCGATGCCTTATGAGTTGGCCAAAGAGTTTGACAGGTTGAGTCTCGGATTTCTGAACAATTCGCGAGGAGTCACAGTTGAATTGGAACCTACCTTGGAGCGCGAAATCAAAGAAGCGCTGAAGAATGATGAGAAGATCAGTGAGATCCGACGACTGATTCTAGATGGCAGAGGCAAAGATTTTCGAGAAGATGCTGAAGGCGTGGTATGGTTCAAAGACTGCTTGTGTGTTCCCAATGTCCAGTCCATTCGGAGTTGATTCTCAAGGAAGCTCATGAGACAGCTTATTCGATTCACCCTGGTAGTGAGAAGATGTATCAGGATCTGAAGAAGAAATTCTGGTGGTACGGAATGAAGAGGGAAATCGTAGAGCATGTGGCTATGTGTGATAGTTGCCGAAGAATTAAGGCAGAGCACCAGAGACCTGCTGGATTGTTACAACCATTGCAGATCCCTCAGTGGAAATGGGATGAAATCAGTATGGATTTCATAGTCGGATTGCCTCGCACTCGAGCCGGCTACGATTCCATTTGGGTAGTGGTGGACCGCTTAACCAAGTCAGCCCACTTCATACCTGTCAAGACCAGCTACAACAGTGCAGTATTGGCAGAGTTGTATATGTCTCGGATCGTTTGTCTTCATGGTGTGCCAAAGAAGATAGTGTCAGACAGAGGAACGCAGTTCACCTCTCATTTCTGGCAGCAGTTGCATGAAGCCTTGGGCACACATCTGAATTTCAGTTCAGCATATCACCCGCAGACAGATGGCCAGACCGAAAGGACCAATCAAATTCTCGAAGACATGTTGAGAGCCTGTGCGTTGCAAGATCAGTCCGGATGGGATAAGCGATTGCCTTATGCGGAGTTTTCCTATAACAACAGTTACCAGGCCAGTTTGAAGATGTCACCATTTCAAGCGCTTTACGGAAGGAGTTGTAGAACTCCGTTGCAATGGGATCAGCCTAGAGAGAAGCAAGTGTTTGGGCCAGACATTCTGCTTGAAGCCGAAGAGAACATCAAGATGGTCCGAGAGAATCTGAAGATAGCGCAATCGAGGCAGCGAAGCTATGCAGACATAAGAAGAAGAGAGCTGAGTTTTGAAGTCGGAGACTTTGTCTATCTGAAAGTGTCACCGATCAGAGGAGTCAGAAGGTTCGGAGTGAAGGGCAAGCTAGCACCCCGCTACATTGGTCCGTATCAAATTCTCTCAAAGCGTGGAGAAGTGGCTTATCAGCTCAGCCTGCCAGAGAATTTGTCTGCTGTGCATGATGTCTTTCATGTGTCTCAGTTGAAGAAGTGTTTGCGTGTGCCAGAAGAGCAGTTGCCAGTGGAAGGTCTGGAAGTCCAGGAAGACTTGACCTATGTTGAGAAGCCAGCTCAGATCCTTGAGATTGCAGACAGAGTCACCCGAAGGAAGACCATCAGAATGTGCAAAGTCAGATGGAATCACCACTCTGAGGAAGAAGCAACCTAGGAGCGTGAAGATGATCTGATGGCTAAGTACCCAGAGCTCTTTGCTAGCCAGCCCTGAATCTCGAGGGCGAGATTCTTTTAAGGGGGATAGGTTTGTAACGCCCCGAATTTTGCAGTTGAATTTTTTCTTTTCTTCACTCGCCAAATTCGGGCGTTACCTTTTCTTTTTCTTTTTCCCCTCGCTAGACCTTGATCTTTTCCAAAGCTAGCGGGATTCGGTTTGGGATTCCCGTGTAAAGAAAAACTCTAAAATACTTTATGTTGTTTGATGCACCATGCCGAACCATGCATTCTTTTGGATTGATTGAGAACGTGGATGCATTCATCTAGGAAGATCGGATTTCGAAAAGGAGATAATCTTTTTCTTTTTTTTTCTCTTTCTTTCTCTCTCCCTCTTCCCCTTTCTCTCTCCCGCGCCGTGGGCCCCTGGCCGGCCCAGCCGCCCCCTGCGCGCCCCCTCCCTTTTGGGCCCAATAGGCCCAGCCGCCCCACCCCCCCTCCCCTTTTTCCCCAATTCCCTCTCTCCCTCCCTCCCCTTCCTCTCATTTTCTCCCTCCCCACCCTAGCCGCCGCCCCTACCCCCTGCTCGGCCGCCCCTGCAGCCGGCCCAACCGCCGCCCTCGGCCGCCCATCCCCGGTGAGCCCCCTCTCTCCCTCCTCCCTCCCTCTCCCCTCTCCCCTCCTCTCTCCTCGGCCACCGCCCTGGCCGCGCCCCAGCGCCCCCGGCCGCCCGCCTGGCTCGGCCGCTCGCCCTGGCCGCGCCCCAGCGCCCCTGGCCGCCCCCAGCCCGCCCCGGCCGCCCCCAGCCGGCCGCTGGCCGCGCCTGGCCGCGCCTGGCTGCGCGCCCGGCCGCGCCTGGCCCCGCCCGCCTGGCCGCGCGCCCGCTTGGCCGCCTGGCCGCTTGGCCGCCTGGCCGGCTCGGCCGACCTGGCCAGCCCGGCTGCCCCCCTGCGCGCCGCCGGTTCAACCGCCCCCACCCGGGCCGGTTCAACCGCCCCGGCTCAGCCGCCCCGGCTCGGCCGCCCCTGCGCGCCCTGCCCCCGGCCGGTTCAACCGCCCCTAGGGCCGGTTCAACCGCCCCCCCTGTTTTTTATTTTTTTTTATTTTTTTTATTTTATTTTATTTTACTTTCTGTGATCATAATTATTTTATTTTAGGTAAGCTAATCATTGTTCATGTTATTGTAATAGGAAGCTCAATTTAAAATTCCGTTACGCTAGTTGATTCACGTAGTTAATTGTTTATCTCATTCAATGTTGATCAACTAAAAATGACTAGGTTTCCATTAGTGCATATAACAGAATTCTTTTGTTAAGAACCAATTGTAACTGATTATTAGTGCATAAGCGTTAACCCCCTGCGAGACCCTCTCCCGTTTCTTTCTAACCATAACAAATGCGATATCGAATGTCATACTTGATGCATATTCACTTTACTTGTTCCCTTGTATGGTGTACTGTTCTTTTGTATTAAATATATGGATGTATGTATGTTTGCGCTCGCATAGAGAACGATCCGGTCGAAGAGCCCGAGGAATTCGCAGGAGAAGCCCCTGAGCAGCAGTCGGTTGGTGGAGGCAAGTGTCCTTTGACCTATCTCTGTCCTATTCATTCTTTAATTCACCTCCCGCATTACACATTTATACCTAAGGATTGACTAGCTTTTGTTATTCATGTCCTTGTTTACCTATTTGGGTCGGATTATTACTGCTTAGTCTGATGCTATTGCTCAACTCTAATCAATGAACATGATGTGATTATCTATGATACGCTGTTTTCCCTTCTTATTTATGATCATACTTGTGGCATTTAAGGGGACTCGAGCGGTTTCTCGAGTGCCTCTCCGTAAGGACCTGTTCAATGGATGACCGCCCGGGAAAACAATGCAACCATGAGGGTGGAATGGGACGCCCTTAGCTGAATAATTAGAGGAACCGGGGTGTAGTTCGCTTCGCCGTCGTGCCGTCAATGGGGCTCGGTGTATGCGGCTCGCTCTGCCAAGGTTGATTTGTCCCTTGGGGAGGAGTGCGGTACATTTAGGAAACCTAACGGGCGGCTACAGCCTCGGGGAATCTTTGTAAAGGCTACGTAGTGATGCCCTGCTGGACCACCTAGGTAGTGGTCAATGGGGAGTAGCTCTCTCCGGGCAGAAAGGGAATCACGGCTTGTGGGTAAAGTGTGCAACCTCTGCAGAGTGTTATGAAACTGATATATCAGCCGTGCTCACGGTTATGAGCGACCAAGGGAGCTCCAGAGATTAGTGATACTTGATCAGAGACATTTTGGTACAGGTGGCAATGAGATTGATGATTCTGGTTATGATTATGGTATTGGTAAGTGGTATTCTTTCCGTTTGGAAAGGATACATTGGGCTAATAACTTGGGTTAATGTTAAAACCTGGCTCTCTACTAGTAAGTAATAACCTGACTAACTAAAAGCAACTGCTTGACTTATCCCCACATAAAGCTAGTCCACTACAGCCAAACAGGATACTTGCTGAGTATGTTGATGTGTACTCACCCTTGCTCTACACACCAAACCCCCCCCCCCAGGTTGTCAGCATTGCAACCACTGCTCAGGCGAAGATGAAGCTGTGGAAGGAGACTTCCAGGAGTTCCAGGACTACGACGAGTTCTAGGTGTGGGTTAGCGGCAACCCCCAGTCGGCTGCCTGTGAAGGCCGTGTTATCTACGTTTCTTTTCCGCACTTTGATTTATTGTAAGAACTATATGGACGTCTCAGACGTATGATGTAATCGACTATTATTTCCCCTTTTAATACTATTTGAGCACTGTGTGATGATGTCCATGTTATGTAACTACTGTGTACGTGAATAACTGATCCTGGCACGTACATGGTTCGCATTCGGTTTACCTTCTAAAACCGGGTGTGACACCTTCCCATTTAAACAGCCAGTATTCATCCGTCCAAACACTGCCCCTACAACAACAAGTCAGCTGGGTGCCCCTGGCGCTCGATTCCCTGCTCTTCCTAGTTCATCGACCGGATGTTTTAATTGTGGAAAATCTGGGCATTTTATCAAGGATTGCCCTTATCCGAAGCAAAACAAGTCAAACACTTCACAAGGATCTGGGAATTCATCTCAAGCCAAGGGAAATACTATGGGCAAAAATACAAAGAAGACGGGACACATATATTATACGCAAGTGGCCACTACGCCGGATGGTGAACCGGTCATGATGGGTACGTTCCTTGTGGCCAATCATCCCGCAATTATTCTCTTTGATTCTGGTGCTTCCCATACATTCATCAGCAAGAAATTTATGGAGCAACATTGCATTTCATACCATGAATCAAAAGAGGGGTTTAAAATTCAGTCACCTGGGGGACAAATCTTTACTAGAGAAGTGGCCTATCAAGTGCCTGTAACATTGGCCGAACGGGACTTTTCTACTAATATGATAGTTCTAAAAGGCCAAGACATAGATGTGATTTTGGGCATGAATTGGCTGGCCCGACATAAAGCAATTCTCAACACTGAATTAAGAACTATCAGGTTGAGTCATAATCAAGAAGAAATTCTCTTGTCTATCCCCATTCCAACCAAAACTACTAGTAGAATTTATGAAGCCATCATATCAGAAGTCAAGGATATTCCAGTAGTATGTGAGTTTCCAGATGTCTTTCCAGAGGATTTGCCTGGATTACCACCCGAAAGGGATGTAGAGTTTGTAATTGAGTTGAAGCCCGGTACGGCTCCCGTTTCCAGAAGATCGTACCGAATGCCTCCAAATGAGCTGGCAGAACTGAAGATTCAGTTACAAGATCTACTATCAAAAGGATTCATCCGGCCAAGCTCGTCACCATGGGGTTGTCCCACCATATTCGTCAAGAAGAAGGATCAAACCTTACGGATGTGTGTGGATTATCGACCCCTAAATGAGGTAACTATCAAGAATAAGTACCCTCTTCCGCGGATTGACATTTTATTTGATCAATTGGCCGGGGCGAGGGTATTCTCCAAGATTGATCTCAGATCGGGCTATCATCAGATCCGTATTCGGTCCGAGGATATACCAAAGACCGCATTCACTACGCGGTATGGGTTATTCGAGTACCTGGTAATGTCTTTCGGACTGACAAATGCTCCTGCCCACTTCACTTATTTGATGAACTCGGTATTCATGCCCGAGTTAGACAAGTTTGTGGTAGTCTTCATTGACGATATTCAAATTTATTCCAAGAATGAAGAGGAGAATGCTTAACACTTACGGACTGCGTTAACGCGCTTGAGAGAACATCAATTATATGACAAGTTCAGTAAGTCCACGTTTTGGCTGGAAGAAATTGAATTTCTGGGACATGTTCTATCTGCCAGGGGGATTGCGGTAGATCCCAGCAAAGTCAAGGACATTTTGGAGTGGAAACCCCGAACCACTGTTCACCAAGTCTGAAGTTTCCTTGGACTGGCTGGTTATTACCTCCGATTTATACCAGATTTTTCTAAACTTGTGAAGCCAATCACAAGTCTATTGAAGAATGATATTAAGTTTAATTGGTCTTCCAACTGTAATGAAGCTTTTGAGAAATTGAAGATATTATTAACCACTGCTCCGGTATTGGCTCAACCGGATATTAATAAGCCATTTGATGTGTATTGTGACGCATCTGGCAGTGGTCTCGGCTGTGTACTAATGCAAGAGGGCCGAGTAATTGCGTATGCTTCAAGGCAGTTACGCCGGCATGAGGAGCATTATCCTACTCATGATCTGGAGCTAGCTGCAGTGGTTCATGCTCTGAAGATATGGCATCATTATCTACTGGGAAATGTCTGTCATATTTACACAGACCACAAAAGTTTGAAATATATCTTTACCCAGTCTGAACTCAACATGAGACAAAGGAGATGGCTTGAGCTTATTAAAGATTATGAACTGGAGATCCATTATCACCCAGGCAAGGCTAATGTTGTGGCCGATGCACTCAGTCGCAAGGCCTAATGCCACTCTATAACTATGAGGACTTCTGACATTACGTTGTGTCAGGAGATGGAAAATTTAAACCTGGGTATAATTCAACATGGGACTTCAAATCACTTGAAGCTTGAGTCAGTCATCCTGTAAAGGATAATCGACACACAAAAGAATGATGTAGGCATAAAACATATTCGTGAAAAGATTGAAGCTGGCAAAGCCAATTGCTTCCGAAAAGATGATCAAGGGGTTGTATGGTTCAACAACTGCATATTGGTGCCGAAGAATGAAGAGCTCCGCCAACAAATCCTGGATGAAGCACATCTTAGTCGCTATTCTATTCATCCCGAGAGCACTAAGATGTATCAAGATCTAAAACAGCATTATTGGTGGACAAAAATGAAGATCGAGATTGCACGCTATGTAGCTAAATGTGACATTTGTAGACGTGTCAAGGCCATACACCTAAAAGCTACCGGTCCATTATAGTCTCTATCGATACCGACGTGGAAATGGGAAGATATAAGTATGGACTTTATTGTGGGATTTCCCAAAACTGCAAAATGGTATGATTCTATCTGGGTTATTGTTGATCGGCTCACGAAAATTGCTCACTTTCTGCCAGTCAAAACATATTACCCGGTTCTTACCTATGCGGAATTATACATTGCTCGCATTCTCAGTTTGCACGGTATTTCAAAGACTATAGTGTCGGATCGTGGACCTCAATTCGTATCCAAATTTTGGGAAGAACTTCATAAATCCCTAGGTACCAAATTGCTCCACAGTTCGGCCTATCATCCTCAAACAAGTGGACAGACTGAAAGGGTCAATCAAATACTTGAAGATATGCTGCGGGCATGTGTTCTGGACTTCTCACAGAAATGGGATGAATGTTTGCCCTTAGCAGAGTTTTCATATAATAATAGCTATCAAGAAAGTATCAAGATGGCACCCTTCGAAGCTTTATATGGACGACGATGTCGTACTCCGCTAAATTGGTCTGAACCTGGTGAAAGGTATTTCTTCAGGCCTGATATGGTGAAAGAAACCGAAGAAAAGGTTCAGAAAATAATTCATAATATGAAGAAAGCCCAAGATCGTCAAAAGAATTATGCAGACCGACGACGACAACCCTTATACTTTCTCGTGGGAGATTATGTCTACTTGAAAGTTTCACCGATGAAGGGTGTATCGCGTTTTGGGGTTAAAGGGAATCTTGCACCCAGATACATTGGTCCATTCCCTATACTTGAGCAATGTGGACCAGTGGCGTATCGACTTCAACTCCCCGAAACGTTGTTTGTTGTACATAATGTGTTCCACGTGTCCTAATTGAAGAAATGTCTTCGGGTTCTAGACCAAACCGTTGAAGTGACAGATGTTGTCCTTGAACCGGACTTGACATATTCTGAGCACCCTATTCGAGTCTTGGATCAAAAGGACAGGATTACCCGAAGAAAAACTCTTAAGTTTTATAAGATATAGTGGAACCAACATTTTGAAGATGAGGCTACATGGGAAACTCAAGACTTTTTAGATAAGAATTTCCCAGGCTTCTTAGCCTCATGTAATTTGTAAAGTAGTGAATCCCAAACCACCCCTGCCTTGTACCAAGACTTAGGAAATAAAAATGTGAAGCATTTCCTTTTCCATTACCTACCCTAGGACTTTTAATCTCGGGACGAGATTCTTTTATGGGGGGAAGGATGTAACACCCCTGGTGTTACTATTACTAAAACTTGAGCATGACATCATAAACATTGGCATTGCATATGTTTGACACACCTAGAGTGCATTCACTAGGTAAAAATTTCAAACAAGTTGTATTGTTCTAGTGTTTTGCAAATAGAACCCTAGAATAGGGGATTTAACCCTAAATAGGGTTTAAAGGGGTTAAACATGACCCAAATTGAGAAAACCCTAAGGTTTAAGTAAAACAATCATGAAATATTACTAAAGATAGATCTACATTACATTTATACCCCTGGGATACCAGAAACCCTAATTGAAACCTGGAAAACACTAAATCTAAACCCTAGGGGCCTATGTGCAAAAACAGTGCACATTTGGACTAAAGTGTAAAAACTACAATGTTAAAGCATATTAAGTCCTTTGGTTCACAAATATGTGAATTTGCAAGCTAAACCCTAAGTTTTGGGTCTATTTGCAAAAATCACCTCTTAAGCCCTATATAGCCTAAGTCTGAATTTCAGAGTTATGGGCTCAACTTTTGAGCTTTGTATCTTTCATGTTTTTGAGTTTTTGCACTAGGTCACCACATCAAACTTGTAGACCTATCAAAGGAGAACACTTTTGCTTAAGAGTGTGAGCTCAGTTGTTGTGAAAAATTTAGAGATAATTAAGCCCAAAGTTGGACTGTCAGACTACTTAAAGTCTGAAATCAGACTGACAGTGGACTGACATGAACTTCAAGCTTGATTTCAAGCATGCTCCATTGACTTTTTGTGGCAGCACAATATAGCAATGTTGTAGCTGGTCTATAGCTCTACAATTTTGCTGCAGAGCATGGAGTATGTTACCATATAGATTTGTGAGAAAATCGAGCCTAAACTATGGCTGTCAGGTTGACTGAATGAGTTAGCCCATGGTACAGTAGCCTGCTCGGGTTCAGAACACTTCACAGCCGACGATCACTCCTCCACCATGATTCATGTCGTTGGTGTTAGGATTCGCGCTTGTGGCAGATGGATAACGTCACGGGGTAATAGAATCTTCGCCGCCGGTGAGCTGGACGCCACTCTGGCTAGCCGCAATCCCTCTCCCCTTGCTCACCACCCTCGGATAAGGAGTCTCACCGCTGTCAAGCCTTCGCCGTTGCCCGCCGCGTGTCTCTGTCTATCTACCGCATCACCGTGACTCACCCTTGCTCCCCATTGATCGCCGGAGCAAGTGCCACGGCGCTGGACACCCAGCCGCTGCACCAGTGCCCTTCTTCCTCCTCTGACCGCCGCACGTCCCCACTGGAATTCCCGGTCACCGCCAACGATCCCTATAAATTGAGCCCGCCGTCAGCTGCGCTACATCATCATGAAACCAGAGCCCTAATCCCATCTTCAATCATTAACCAGAGCTCGCGAATTTTGAATTCTCCCCAAAACTGTTCTCCGCCGCTGTGAAAGCACCTCGTCGTGGCCTGCCATCCACAGGTCTGATCATGCCCTCTCTGTTCTCGTTTTAGCATCCCTAAGCTTCTCTCAAACTCGCCGACCCAGGCAATTGAGTTAGGAATCCTCTGATCGCCGGGAACACGACTGCCTAGCCGCAATGCTCACGGTCGCCGTGGCCAGAGCTAATTAGTTGGTCATTAGTGAAATTAGGTTAGGGAAAAGGTTCGGGATAGGTCCAATTCCATATCCGCCGCTCGGGAGCGCTGGTCATTGCCCCGTTAGGCCGGTCAGATAGCTCGCCGGAGCTCGGCCGCGTTCACCGTCGTCGGGGACCTCAGCTTGCAAAGGATTAGAACATGGAGGGGTTTTCTGTAGTATGTCAGCGACTCACAGAAACAGTGCTGTGACCCCGCTTCAAGATATTCGTTTGGCCAGGGCCCTTTCTGCAAAACTTGCAGCGCAGGCGCGCGTGGACGCACTTCTGCCCTAACTGGGCCGACGTAGGCCAGTTTGAGCCCAGCTCTGTAGAACCTTTTCTCTTTTCTTTTTCTTCTGGACTTTAGAAATCTATAAGAAATTGTAGAAAAATCCTAAAATTGGCAAACCAATTTTCCTAGACTTCTTATTTTTCATAGTATTTAATAAAAATAGTTGACTGATTTTTAGATTAAATAAGGAATTTTGGGGTATTTAAAATAGCCTAAAGCATTGATTCTAGATTTTTAGAAAATAGATAATAAGTCCAAAAATGCCAAACTTTTTATATGAGCTCTACACATTATTTAGAAGCCTTGGGTAGAGTTTGGTTTGATTTGGACCTTGTTTGATACTTAGAACCCAAAACCCCCACCCCTGCCCTTTGAACTCCTTTACTGACTCCGGAAACCCTAAGTTCTCGGAGTTCCGTGAAGGAAAGTTGTATTCAAGACCTTAGATAATAAATCCTTATTATCTTTGCACTCTCATGAGCATTACTTGGCATTCATTCTTATATACATATATATGATTATCTTTAGAAAACGAAGAAGAAATCGAAGTAACTGAAGAGAAGACACCACCACCTTCGAAATCTCAGGCAGAAAACTGTTTCTACCTTGATATCTGCGGGTCCGAGCCTGACTCACCTATCAACGAAGGCAAGCCCCAGTGCATTTGCCACCTTCCTTGATGTTTTTAAAATCTTTCTCACTTGATTAATGCATTAGGTGATAGGAGTTGAATGCTTAAACAATTCCTACATTACCTTCCTTGTACTTGATTACTTTCCTTGAAACCCAGTTTTTACAAAAGGTTTTACTATGCTTAGTATTGCTCTAGCAAAACAAAAGGTTTTGTTTTACAAAAGATGATTGGCAAAGTGGGAAGGATGTTTTTGAAAATAAAACTTGATGGTGGATCCATCATGGCCGTGATGGGTTCAACATCGGAAAAGATGTACCTCTGCCAGGTACCAAACTTTGGGTTTTAAATGATTAAGCTGAGACCGGGCGGGTGACTTGCACGAGAAGAGAGTCTCGGGGTAGTGTCTCCGTCTGAGTCAATTAAGGACCGTGTCATTGTAGGCTTGATGACCGAGGACCCTTTAACTGGTCACATGCCTCGTCATGGGTAAGCCTTGCCTCAGGCAGACTAAGGCCAGAATAAGATAACACGGAATGGGCGTGGAGCGGTGGCGAGAGTAGCGTGTACCCTTCGTGGCAAGAGGCTGGACGGTGGTGTATCTGTGCTCTCGGTTCGCGTGAACCTGATCTGGTCTTAAGAACCCCGGTGGTGGGTTGACATATGCAAGGGTTAAGTGCTACATATGTCGTGTGATTGGAGATCCTCAGCTGAGTATAATCGATTCGTATCGCCGTACCTCCGCGGTTATGGAGACTTGGTCACTGACCTATACGTAGAACTCCAGTAAAGACAAAGGACTTGATAAGAAATTGGCTAGTGCAGGTTAAGTGATTGAACTAGGTTAGAAAGAACTCTAGATGCAGGTAATTGTACTTAACTTGACAATAAAATTAGGTTTTTAAGGATCCACTTTTAGTAAGCATTTATGCAAAACAGAGTCTTTGATCATTGAGAAACCTTACCTTGACTCCCTTATAACCAGCATACCCTTGAGAGTCTTTTCTTTAGTCGGGTAAGACTTGCTGCGTAATTCCATACTCAGGGTTTTATTCCCTATTGTTTTTAGGTGAAGAAGCAACAAACTTTTGTTGTTTTTTTTACCAAGGTGGTGTCAAATGAAGAAAAGCAAGAATGAGGATGCGGGAGGACCTAGTCCTCCATAAAAACTTTTATGTAAGAACTTATCGGCTACGTACTATGGACCTAATCCCCCTGTCTTTGCCCACTCTGTTGATCCCATGGACGCAGAAGATTAGCTACGTACCATGGAGCGTGAGTTCCACACTACCCCGTGCAACGACCATGAAAAGGTGTTGTATGGTCCCCGACAGCTGAGGGGAGCGGCACAATCTTGGTGGGAGTCTTACCTCGCCACCCATGCCAACCCTGAAACCATTACTTGGGAGGAGTTTAGGGACAACTTCCGTCGCTACCATGTGCCCGAGGGACTAATGATAGTGAGGAAGGAGGAGTTCCTCGCCCTGAAGCAAGGTACCCTGTCCATCAGTGAGTACAGGGTTAAGTTTTTGCAGCTATCACGCTACGCCCAGAAGATGTTAACACGGATGGTAAGAGGTAGTATCGCTTTTTGAGAGGATTGATTGATCCCCTCCATTATCAATTGATGAATCACACTTTCCCCACCTTCTAGCACTTGATAGATAGAGCAATCATGATTGAAAGGAAGCGTCGGGAGATGGAGGATAGGAAGCGCAAGATTGGTGGACCTCAGGCCGGGAGTAGAAGTCGTCCCTGCTACTCAAGCAACTCACCACAGCAATTCAAGCAAGGTCACCAGCACCAGCACCAGCACCAGCGTCAGCACCAGTACCAGAGGTAGTTTCCTCAGCCGCAGCAGCAACAGTATCGTCAGAGCACCCAACCTGGAGGAAATCAGTACAAGCGTCAGAACAACCAGGCAGCTTGTCTTCCTGCCCCAGCAACCAACTAGAATGGCCAAGCAGCCCCAGCACAAGTAGGAGGTCGTGCATGCTTCTACTGTGGAGAACAAAATCACTGGGCGAAGAACTGTCCCAAGAAAGCAACTCAGCAGCCACCAGCAGTCAATGCCCCAGCAAGATAAGGAGCACCACAGCAAGCACCAGGAGTCCATGGTCAGGCCTACAACCATGGAAAGGTGAACCACCTGGAGGCCGAATCAATCCAGGATGCTCAGGACATGGCAGTAGGTATGTTTCCAGTCGAATCCTACCCAGTAAAAGTATTATTTGATACTGGTGCCACACATTCTTTTGTTTCTACATCTTGGGTAGAAGCACATAACATCCCCATAGAACCAATGATCCCACCTTTAAGAGTTAATTTAGTTGGGGGATAAGTTTAGCCCGATAGGATTTGTCCGAATCTAAGGATTGAAATAAGGGGGATAGACCTCCCTGCTAGCCTAGTAGTAATGGGAACTCAAGGGTTAGATGTCATCCTGGGGATGAATTGGCTATACAAAAATCAAGCCACTGTCAGTTGTGACAAGAGAACAATTAAGTTGGTGTCCCCATCTGGAAAGGAGGTAGTAACCAAGCTGTACCTACCTAAACTAGAAGAAGGAGCCTGCCACCATATATCCGTAGATGACAAGGAGTCCAATCCGATTGAGGCAATTAGAATTGTGTCAGAATTCCCCGATGTATTCCCTGAGGAGTTACCCGGCATGCCACCCGAAAGGAAAGTTAAATTTGCCATAGAGCTTATCCCAGGCACCGCCCCTGTTTCCAAGAGAGCTTATCGAGTGTTTGGACTAGAGTTGGTGGAACTCAAGAAGCAAATTGATGAGTTGTTAGAGAAAGGCTACATTAGACCAAGTACTTCACCTTGGGCGGCCCCAGTACTATTTGTGGAGAAGAAGGATAGCACTAAGAGGATGTGCATCGATTACAGAGCTCTAAATGAAGTCACTGTCAAGAATAAGTACCACCTGCCTCGAATTGAAGACTTATTTGATCAGTTGAGAGGAGCCAGTGTGTTCTCAAAGATAGATCTAAGGTCAGGTTACCATCAGCTCAGAATCCGACCTTCAGACATACCGAAGACTGCATTCATCAACAAGTATGGACTATATGAGTTCATGGTTATGTCATTCGGATTGACGAATGCTCCAGCTTACTTCATGTATCTGATGAACAGTGTGTTCATGGACTATCTCGACAAATTCCTAGTGGTGTTCATTGATGATATTCTCGTATATTCCCAGAATAAGCAAGAGCATGAAGAACATTTGAGGAAAGTACTTCAGAGGCTATGAGATTCCCAGTTGTATGCCAAGCTTAGCAAGGGCGAGTTCTGGATCAGCGAAGTTCTGTTCTTGGGTCATATTATAAACCGAGATGGACTAGCTGTGGATCCAAAGAAGGTAGCAGCGATTCTGGACTAGAAAGCACTAAAAGATGTCCGAGGAATCAAGAGTTTCATTGGAATGGCCGGTTACAATCAGCGTTTCATTGAAGGTTTCTCCAAGATTGCCAGACCAATGACAGCCTTGCTAGCAAAGAAGGTTGAGTTCAAGTGGACCTCAGCATGCCAAGAATCATTTGAGATGTTGAAGTAGAAGTTGACAACATCACCGGTGTTGGTTCTGCCAGATGTTCACAAGCCATTCTCGGTATATTGTGATACTTCGTACACCAGACTAGGATGTGTGTTAATGCAGGAAGGGAAAGTAGTGGCATACTCGTCCCGACAATTGAAAGTTCATGAGAAGAATTACCCTACTCATGATTTGGAGCTAGCAGCAGTGGTTCATGCATTGAATACCTAGAGACATTATCTTTATGGGCAGAAGTGTGATATCTACACGGACCGCAAGAGCCTCAAGTACATATTCACTCAGTCAGAGTTAAATATGAGGCAGCGAAGATGGCTAGAATTGATCAAAGACTGTGAGCTGGAGATTCATTATCACCCAAGCAAAGCAAATGTGGTTGCAGATGCTCTTAGCAGGAAGAGTCAAGTCAATATGTTGGCCACTCACTCGATGCCGTTCGAGCTAGCAAAGGAATTCAATAGGATGAGTCTCGGATTTCTGAACAACACTCGTGGAGTGGCAGTTGAGCTAGAGCCCACTCTAGAGCAAGACATCAAGAAAGGTCAGAAGGATGATGAGAAGATCAACGAAATCTGGCAGCTAATCATCGATGGGAAAGGTCTAGATTTCTGTGAAGATGCAAAAGGAGTGGTATGGTTCAAAGATAGGCTGTGCATTCCCGACATCACATCGATCCGGGAACTGATTCTCAAGGAAGCTCATGAGACAGCATATTCTATATGCCCTTATAGCGAGAAAATGTACCAAGACTTGAAGAAGAGATTCTGGTGGTATGGTATGAAAAGAGAGATAGCAGAGTATGTGGCCAGATGCGATAGTTGTCAAAGGATCAAGGTCGAATATCAGAGACCCACAGGTTTGTTGTAGCCGTTGCAGATTCCGCAGTGGAAATGGGATGAGATTGGGATGGACTTTATAGTCGGTGTGCCCCGCACTCAAGCTGGTTACGACTCCATCTAGGTGGTAGTGGACCATTTAACAAAAGTGACCCATTTCATACCAGTCAAGACCACCTATAACAGAAGTGTTGGTAGAATTATACATGTCTCGGATTGTGTGCTTGCATGGTATTCCAAAGAAGATAATATCAGATAGAGGCACCTAGTTTACCTCTCACTTTTGGCAACAGCTACATGAAGCTTTGGGTACACACTTGAAATTCAGTTCAGCTTACCACCCGCAAGTAGTGGTCAGACTAAGAGAACCAACCAGATTCTTGAGGATATGTTGAGAGCTTGTGCTTTACAAGACAAGTTAGATTGGGACAAGAGGCTACCGTATGCAGAATTCTCCTACAACAACAATTATTAGGCTAGTCTAAAGATGTCGCCGTTTGAAGCGCTTTATGGGAGCAATTGCAGAACTCCGTTGCATTAGGACCAACCCAGCGAAAGGCAGGTATTCGGTCCAGAGATTTTGCTTGAAGCTGAAGAGAATATCAGGATGGTCCGGGAAAATCTAAAGGCAGCACAGTCCAGGCAGTGAAGCTATGCTGACACCAGAAGAAGGGAACTCAGTTTTGAAGTGGGAGACTATGTCTACTTGAAAGTGTCACCCATCAGAATAACCAAAAGGTTTGGAGTCAAGGGAAAGCTAGCCCCTCGCTATACCATGCCATATCAAATTCAAGCAAGATGTGGAGAAGTGGCTTATCAACCCAGCTTACCAGAGAACCTGTCCGCAATGCACGATGTGTTTCATGTGTCTCAGTTGATGAAATGCTTGTGAATACCAGAAGAGCAGTTGCCAACGGAAGACCTTGAAGTTCAAGAGGATTTGACATACATTGAGAAGCCCACTCAAATTCTAGAGACAGCAGATCGAGTCACTCGATGGAACACCATTAGAATGTGCAAAGTTAAATGGGGCTATCACTCAGAAGAAGCAACCTAGGAAGGAGAAGATGATGTGAGAGCCAAGTACCCTGAACTCTTTGATAGCCAGCCTTGAATCTCGAGGGCGAGATTCTTTTAAGGGGGATAGGTCTATAACACCCTGAATTTGGGGGTATAAAATTTATTTCTTATTATCATCCAAATTCAGGTGTTACTCTTCTCTATCTCACTCTAGTTTCTCTCTCTCTCTCAAGTTTTCTCTCTCTCCTTTTCTTTTAATTAGGGTTAGTTGAATTAATGAAGGATTATTTATTTTATTTTGTCCAAAACATATGAGTCATGGAATGTTGCATCATATTGAGCCTAAATATTCATTGAATTGTTGCACATATTTGATTTGGTTTGAATTTGAAACTTGATTTGAATTTGAATTGAAAACCCTAGAGAAAATAAATAGAAAAGGCAATAGAAATTCCAGGAAAAAGGAAAAGGCCATTTTGGCCCAAACTAGCCCACTAAGCCCAGCCCCCGCTCGCACGCCCTCGGTGCCTGACAGGCGGGCCCCGCCTGTCGGTGCCAAACTGAGCGTGCTCACTCCCTCGCTCTTTCGCTGCTCTATGGGGCAGAGCTGTCGGTGCCGTTCTATTCCCTCACGCTTGCTCTCTCTCTCTGTCCCGCCGTCCCCACCTGTCAGCCGTCCCTCACTTCTCGCCCACAATATCCCCACCGTGGACGCGCACACGACCGTGCGTTCTCCGGCCACATCCCTGCTCCTGTGCCCCTTTTGAGCCCCGCGCCCTGCTCGCCCACCTCCCCTCGGTCATTTGCGTCCTTTGCCAAACCCTCTCGCCGTCTCTGTCGCTCTGCCCGCGTGTGCAGAGAGCTCTGCCACCGCCCACAGTCGACTGCTGCCGATTCTGTGGCCACCGTCGCATCCATGCCCCATCCCGTGCCACGGTGAGTTCCGCCTCGCTGTCAGCTGCTCGGGACACCCTTCAGTGTGCCCTTCCCCTCTCTGTTTCGTCCGGTCCGTGCTCACCGGAGCAATCCTTGCATAGCCGGAGCCCCACTGTCGTTGCCCTGTCGCGTCCATGCGCCTCCGCCGTTGCTTCGTGACTCCAGCGCTTCCCCTCAAGGTGTGAAACCCGCCCGTAACCTTAATTTGGTCGTCCCTGTTCTATTTGTCGCACGATTGCTCGCTGGAGCTATCCCGCGCCGCTGTTAGCCCGCCTCACCGTGGTCTGCGCCCTCTGGTGCCCCTGTGCCAGCGTGAGGGCCATGACCGAGTCTGCCAGACCGCCCTAATCGCACTTGAGCTAAACCCCAAGCCTTTGGTGCCCCGCCGTGGCCAGCCTCCTCGTCTCTGGTGAGCTCTCGCCACGAGACCGAGCGGCACCACCGCACCCATGCCTGCCCCTGGCCGTTAGATCTCGGGCGTCCGTCCGAGATCGGGCTGTTTAGACTTAACCCGAGCGGATCTAATCCTAGCCCTCCAATCTAGATCCAACCGCCTCTCTCTCTTCCCCCTTCCCCGCGTCTCTACCTCTGGGCCTGGCTCGTCAGCCCGCCCTGGCCTGCTGACGCCCTGGCCTTGATTGTCAGCCGCATCTGTGTGCCCGTGCCCACGCGTGCGCCGACGCGATCTAATCTACGCCGTTGATCTTTGATCCGATGGCCAAGGTTACCCTGTACCCCTTTGCGTGTGAGTTTTGCTTAAGAGCCCCCCTGGTTTTAGGAAATCAACCCGCCATCCTCTGTTTTAGCGCGCAGGCCCCTGGTTTATTTTGAATAGCCCCCTGTACTTTTATTTAATCACAGATTTAGCCCTAATTTCATATTTCAAACATCAAAACTTGTTTATTTCATATCTTTTTCATTTGAACTCCAAATTTAGTGGTTCAAATTGCAAAATGTTTATAAAATTATTCTCTGTTCAAATAAAATATGACCAACTGTAGTCTATATACTTTAATTTTACACTTAGAATATAGGATTAAAGTATATGTTGATTTATTCATTTAATGAAGTAAATAAAAGGAGAATCCTAGGAGTTAAAGTATATTTAATCTTGTGAGATTAGTGATATGCATTACATGAATTCATTTTTGGTTTAACCTTTAGGTCTTAATGAAATAAATGGAATTAGGTATGTAATTATGGATAACACTTAAAGGATAATCAAATTCCTAAATGAGAGTAGTTCATCTTATAATTTAATCTTTTCTTTGTGTAATTACTACTTAATCTTTTGAGCTATGTTTCAACACTTAGATAATAATCAATCCCCAATTAAGATTAGTCCATTTTACAACTTGATCTTATTCTCCTTTATTTAGTATTACCTCTTTTGAGTTGTGTTCCAATGTTTGTACATGCTTGATGTGATGTTCATTTTTACTTTCCAAATGTATTGAATGTATGCTCGCTTTATTTAGACAACGAGCAGCTCGTGGTTCCTGAGTGTGTTGCTGAAGATCCCTCTGAGCAACAACCTGATGAAGGCAAATGTCCTCAAACCTACCATGTCCTACTTCACTTTATAATTCACTATCCCGCATTACATTATTGAAACCTAAGGATTGACTAGTCTGTATTTACCTTATCCTTGTTTACCTTTCTGGGTTAATCATGGTTAGCTTATGCTATTGCTTTAACTTAATCAATGAACATGATGTGATCTTTTATGATACGATGATGTTATCCCGATGAGGTTCTTGTGATTACTTTAGCGGGCTCAGGCGGTTTTCTGAGTGCCTCTCCGTAAGGACCTATTTAGGGAGTAACAACCCGGGATAACAGTGCAACCATGAGGGTGGAATGGGACACCCTTAGCTGATTAATTAGAGGAACTATAGGAGTAGTTGGCTTCGCTGTAGGGCCGTCAATGGGGTCCGGGCACAGTACTTGCTCTGCCGAGGCTGGTTGCAGAGGTTCTTTGATTTAGTTTTGTTAGTCTCCCTTCCTTTGGGGAGATGTACTGTGTTTATCAAACTGGAGAAAACTAATGGGCGGCTATGACCACTAGGAAATCTTTGTAAAGGCTACGTACTGAGACCCTGCTAGGTCACCTTGGTAGTGATTAATGGGGAGGCTAGAACCCCGAGCAGAATGGGAATCACGGCTTGTGGGTAAAGTGTGCAACCTCTGCAGAGTGTTAGAAACTGGTATATCAGCCGTGCTCACGGTTATGAGCAGCCTCGGGATCCTCTTTAATTAGAAGAACTTTGATTACATTCATGATGATGATTAGCAATGAGGGTTATAATTTTGATCTCTTGTATTTCCTCTTAGAGGGAGTACTCCTGGGTAATAACTAGGTTTACTACTAAAAGTTGCCTCTATTTAAAATAATAAAACTTGACCAACTAAAAGCAACTGCTTAACCTTAACTCCACATACATCTAGTCCACCTTAGCCAAACGGGACATTTGCTAAGTATGTTGATCTGTACTCACCCTTGCTTTACAAACCTGTAACACCCGGATTTTAGGGGTCCAAAACCCGGGCGTAAACATAATCACCAGGTGTGCTGGGACCAAGTCTCACACATTTGATGAATCATGGCACAGGATCGAATGTCACATCTTTATATATAACAGGAGTTCTATACAAAATAAATAATTACATTATAAGGAGACAACGGTCCAGCAACCCAAAGTTGACTGGGAGACGACGACCTAGACCTCTCACGAACTCATCGCAGCATCCTCCAAGCGCATCATCCTGCGGTACCTGTTCTTGACCTGTGGTGTGTGTGAGACAGCAAGAGTGAGCTCACATACGTTCATCGCTCAACAAGTTGTGGGGAATAATGTGCATGAACTCGCCAAAGGTGGGAGCTCACGTGAAGTGTAAGGCTTACCAAAGAAGATGGTTAGAGCTGAGCATTGCTTTTAAAGTTGGTCAAAATTTTATTAGCAGTTACTAAGTATAAGTAAATACCAAACCCAATTAAGTAGTAGAACAAAAGTAACAACTTCACCTGCGATGCAATGCATATGACAAATTGAATTTAGTTCCATAAATTAATCATGTGAGGGTCCGAGCTGCTCATGACCGTGAGCACGGCTAGTATACCAGTTTTACACTCTGCAGAGGTTGCGCATCTTTACCCACAAGTCGTGTATCCCATGTCGCCAGGGTTTGCAAGGCCCTTAGACACTACCGAGGTGAATGGCTAGGGATCCACTACGAGGCCTTTACAAAGTTCCACTAGCTTCCGAAAACCCGCTACAGTTTATAGGAAGATCCAGTGCAGGAATCCCTTGCAGGACCGCCATCGCAGCAAAATCCTCCCGAGGGCCTCCCTACACTGACCTCTCCCCTACTGCCCTTGCCCCTTTCGGGTAAGGTAGTCTTCCACTAGCTTTCCTAATTAATCAGCCAAGGGGTCCCATTCCTCCCTTGTGGTAGCACTGTTTTCCCGGGTGGTCGCTCCATGTTCCAATTAACATAATGATCTTAACATGAACCATAAATAACAACTGATAACAAAAGTATAATCATGAATGGTGTATCTCCATACCCAAAACCACATATAGCACTAGCAAGTACTACCCAGAAAGTTCAGTGGTAAACAAGGTATAAAGATAGACAAACTAGGGTAACCTATTGAGTCCCATCAAAATTAACCTATGCAGATCATTATGATTAATTAGAACATGAGTAGGTGAAAAGAAGTGATCAAGGGCACAACTTGCCTGGGCCTTGAGATTCCAGGTACCAGAATGATCTTCAGATGACTCGTGACCTTGCACTAGTCGTAGCAATACAAACAAACAGTGTATAGGCAAAATTAACATTACACTAAACATATATGCCAAAATACATATTAATAATCTACATATTAAAATAAGATCACAGGAAAAAGAATTATTAATTTTGGAGTTATAGGTTTTAAGTTATGAATTTCCAAAGGTTTTAAGGTGATTAAAATAGGATTAGATGATAAATTAATTTCCTAACAGAGTTCATGTCAAAACAGTGATTCTAGATGATAGAGAAATTTATTACAAAATTTTAGGAATTGGAATGACTCAATTTGGAGCTAAAATGAATTAAATATGAATTATACAAGTTCTAAGATTTATTTTTATACTAAAAATCAATTTTTAATATTAATAATCTTATTTCTCTGTTATCTGGACTGCGCGTCAAATAAAAAGAAACTCAGGGGCCTCAGCGCAAGAAACCCGAGACTCAGTCAACAGTGCCCGAGGGACGGCGGGTTTATTCCGTGAAAGCCGAGGGGCTCTTTTACAAAATATACCCGCGAAGGGGTATCGACGATTTCTAGCCGTCCGATCCGATTCGAGCGCGCAGGATTATACCTAACTCTTTATGAAACGGTACGCGATCCTAACCGTCCGATCGACGATCGACGACGCGGATTTAAAATATCCCGACTCGCCCAGGATTCGTCCGATCGAGATCGAACGGCCCAGGACAACCCAGCGAATCGGTACACGCAGATCAAATCGCAGCCGTCCACGCGATGATCAACGGACGCGACCCTCTCTTCTCCCCTCGGCCAACCGAGACGGCGGCGATGAGCTCCGTGGCGGCGGTCACTCCGGCGAACCGTGAACCGATGCCCCAGTGCGCCAAAGACCGATTAACTAGCCCTACACCTTGCGCTAAATGAGACGGACGTGGCTGAAGTATCCGTACCTGGAATTGGAGACCCGACGAGGCCGGACACGGTGCTAGGCGGATCCGCGGTGGTGGAAGAACGACGGCGAGCAATCCAGAGTGCTCCGCTGACAAACTCCACCCGATTGCGCCACCGATAGCTTCGGGCGTTGTCCACGAACCCCCCGGACACCTTGCCACGGCCGAAAACCCCCGTAGTGCAGATCTAGCCGGCGGCGGATCTCACCCCTTTCTCTCGGTGTGCGGCGAAGCTAGGCGACGGCGCGCACGGCTATGTCTTGGGTACCGAGGAAGAACGTAGGTCTTTATAGGAGGCGGGTCCGAGGTTGGTTGCGCCAAGCACGGCGGCCGAGCGAAGGTCCGGTGAGGACGCCGGGAAAATTGGTCGGGGAGATCGCGTTCTGTTGGGATGAAGACGCTGCTGACATGCATGGCCCACCGGTCAGAGAAACGCAACGCGCCCGCAAGAGCGCATCGGCTGACACGCGGGCCCCACCGGCAGCGGAAGAATGGCGAGAGGAGGGCGCGCCCGCAGCTGACATGGGTGGCCCGCAGAGCAGCGAGAGTTGGCGCGCGCGGCGTATAAGCGGCTGACAAGTGGGCCCGGGTTGTCGGCGCCAGGTCGCGGGCGGGGCAGCGCGGGCCGAAAACAGTTGTGGGCCGAAAAAGGGTGGAGTCGGCCCAGGTGAGGTTTTTCTCTTTTTCCATTTTATTTTCTATTTCTTTCCTTCATTTCCAAGTTAAATTTGAATTCAAACTTAAATTCAAATCTCTATGGCTCATCATTTCAACTTATTTTTGTGAAGTTAGGGATATTAATTCTGAATATACTTATTTATATATATATTATTTTTTTGTTTTATATTCCTTCTCCTTCTCTTATTTCCCCTTTCTTTCCTATTTTAAATTTTGAATTCAAATTTAAATTCAAGCTTGTGACTAGTTCATTTGCAAACCATATCTGTGCAAAAATATATTTCTTTATTTATTTTAGTTCTTTTGGACAAGCTTTCAATCATATAGTAGAGAATAATCCATACCTTATTAGTTCTAGGGAAATCAAATTTATATTGTAGACTTACATATATTAAGAAATAGTTTAATCATAATTCTCCTCTATAACCTAACCCAAAGGCAATTTTAGATTATCTAAGTATCTTTAATTATGTATTTTTAACATATTCATGAGTGGAAACTTCTAAATTATGATTATCTTTAAGGAAAGGTGTTTTGATTTAAAATTTTTGAGAATTTTTCCTTGTCTTCACAAAATTGAACTTTAGGGTGTTACAAATCCTACCCCCCTTAAAAATAATCTCGTCCTCGAGATTTGTAAGAAAAGGGATGTATACTCATATTGTTCTTGGAACATATGCACAAACAAAGAAATCTCAGCATGAGGTATAATTCTTCAACAAAACATAGGGTCAATAGACCTTATTATTCCTTCTAAAATAATATTATATCATCTACTAACTAAAGTAACACTCAGAGCTTACAAATAGTCGTAATCCATATATATGTTTATGTAGCTTGGTGGAACTGGTGGTTAGGAAAGCATGGGTGTATATATGTATGTCCACTTTATTATGTAGGGTAGAAGATGTCTTTAGGGCATATATAGGTTTGGGTAAGAAAGAGTAGGATAAGAAAAGACTCCATCCAAGATTGTGGATCTTGACTCATCTTGGTGACCTCACTTGATCCTTGAAGACTTGAGTTGGTGCTCATCCTTTCTTGATGAAGTTGATCATCTTCTCTGGTCTTGTCTCATTGATTCGGGGTCGGTGTATATCATCAGAGTTTGGGGGAATATGGCTAAGATAGTTATGGATGAAATAGGCTACATGATGTAAGTCAAAATTTGGTTTGATGTCAGGTGGTGGTTGATAGATTTTGCAATCCATTAAGACTCTATTGATTGGGTAAGTTATGTAACTTGTTATATAGGTCGAGTTGTTGTGTATGGCCAAGTTGTTATAAGTCTCCAAATTAGGCTTAAGTGATTTTAGGAGTATGGACATATCTTGTGTACCAGCATTAAGTATCTCACACTAGATTAGACCATATTAAATTAGCTATGATCTAGATTAGACTAGTTTAAGTTAGATAGGTTTATCAGGGTAGATATATCTTGTTAGGATATGTTAGAATCTTTTGAGATAGGATGGGGTATACAGTGTAGGTAGGTCAGAAGCTCTATTAGGTTAACACAGAGGGATTATGCAACTATCGGATGGGTAAGGTGGTTGCATATGTATATGGTCAAGTTAATTTAGGGCAGCACTTTAGCTTACATCATTTTTATAGGAGTGAGGTCTAATCCATTTCACTAGTACTAACTAATTCATTAAATAACTTACTTTTAGATTGGGTCATATTTAGATTAGATAGAATCTGGATTAGGTTGGATATAACTAGATTAGACTAGATAATATCTAATTACTTTGGATTAGATCTTGGTTGTTACTAGGGTGAGGTAAATATGCTTATTAGGACAAGTTGAATCCATAAAGATAAGATAGAATCTTTTGTGACCAGTTTAATCTATTAGGATAAGGATAAAATCTTTTCGAGATAAGATGAGTATCTTTTAAGATGAAATGGATCTATTAAGATAAGGGAGAATCTTTTAAGATAAGATGAATTAGTTAGAATGAGATCTTTTAGGATAAGATAAATCTCTTAAGCTAGATATGTTCCAATGAGGATAATCTAGGTTGTCTAGTTATTTTATAAATATATTTTATACCTATGTGTATATGCAGATGCAATGGTGGACATTACTCCACAACCCATCACACTCAATCAAAGATCCAAATCAGACAGATATCATAAGAACAAACATTCAAACATACAAATATTTACAAAAATAGTTTTGATTTTGTCCCTAAGATGAGGTCTTCTATTCCTAAAAGTCACTTTAAGCACAGGATTTCAAAGTGTGAAATCCAAGTTTGTCTTTAGAAGGAAAAGGTAAGAATAATCAGAGTAAAGCGGAAATAGATGAGAAAAGATTGAGATAAGTTTAGAAAAGAATCAGAGTAGCAAGGTAAGTAGATAATGGTTGTCCAGTTCTATCTAGGTTTCGTCCTACAGTCAACATTCCTCTGATACCACTTCTGTAACACCCGGATTTTAGGGGTCCAAAACCCGGGCGTAAACATAATCACCAGGTGTGCTGGGACCAAGTCTCACACATTTGATGAATCATGGCACAGGATCGAATGTCACATCTTTATATATAACAGGAGTTCTATACAAAATAAATAATTACATTATAAGGAGACAACGGTCCAGCAACCCAAAGTTGACTGGGAGACGACGACCTAGACCTCTCACGAACTCATCGCAGCATCCTCCAAGCGCATCATCCTGCGGTACCTGTTCTTGACCTGTGGTGTGTGTGAGACAGCAAGAGTGAGCTCACATACGTTCATCGCTCAACAAGTTGTGGGGAATAATGTGCATGAACTCGCCAAAGGTGGGAGCTCACGTGAAGTGTAAGGCTTACCAAAGAAGATGGTTAGAGCTGAGCATTGCTTTTAAAGTTGGTCAAAATTTTATTAGCAGTTACTAAGTATAAGTAAATACCAAACCCAATTAAGTAGTAGAACAAAAGTAACAACTTCACCTGCGATGCAATGCATATGACAAATTGAATTTAGTTCCATAAATTAATCATGTGAGGGTCCGAGCTGCTCATGACCGTGAGCACGGCTAGTATACCAGTTTTACACTCTGCAGAGGTTGCGCATCTTTACCCACAAGTCGTGTATCCCATGTCGCCAGGGTTTGCAAGGCCCTTAGACACTACCGAGGTGAATGGCTAGGGATCCACTACGAGGCCTTTACAAAGTTCCACTAGCTTCCGAAAACCCGCTACAGTTTATAGGAAGATCCAGTGCAGGAATCCCTTGCAGGACTGCCATCGCAGCAAAATCCTCCCGAGGGCCTCCCTACACTGACCTCTCCCCTACTGCCCTTGCCCCTTTCGGGTAAGGTAGTCTTCCACTAGCTTTCCTAATTAATCAGCCAAGGGGTCCCATTCCTCCCTTGTGGTAGCACTGTTTTCCCGGGTGGTCGCTCCATGTTCCAATTAACATAATGATCTTAACATGAACCATAAATAACAACTGATAACAAAAGTATAATCATGAATGGTGTATCTCCATACCCAAAACCACATATAGCACTAGCAAGTACTACCCAGAAAGTTCAGTGGTAAACAAGGTATAAAGATAGACAAACTAGGGTAACCTATTGAGTCCCATCAAAATTAACCTATGCAGATCATTATGATTAATTAGAACATGAGTAGGTGAAAAGAATTGATCAAGGGCACAACTTGCCTGGGCCTTGAGATTCCAGGTACCAGAATGATCTTCAGATGACTCGTGACCTTGCACTAGTCGTAGCAATACAAACAAACAGTGTATAGGCAAAATTAACATTACACTAAACATATATGCCAAAATACATATTAATAATCTACATATTAAAATAAGATCACAGGAAAAAGAATTATTAATTTTGGAGTTATAGGTTTTAAGTTATGAATTTCCAAAGGTTTTAAGGTGATTAAAATAGGATTAGATGATAAATTAATTTCCTAACAGAGTTCATGTCAAAACAGTGATTCTAGATGATAGAGAAATTTATTACAAAATTTTAGGAATTGGAATGACTCAATTTGGAGCTAAAATGAATTAAATATGAATTATACAAGTTCTAAGATTTATTTTTATACTAAAAATCAATTTTTAATATTAATAATCTTATTTCTCTGTTATCTGGACTGCGCGTCAAATAAAAAGAAACTCAGGGGCCTCAGCGCAAGAAACCCGAGACTCAGTCAACAGTGCCCGAGGGACGGCGGGTTTATTCCGTGAAAGCCGAGGGGCTCTTTTACAAAATATACCCGCGAAGGGGTATCGACGATTTCTAGCCGTCCGATCCGATTCGAGCGCGCAGGATTATACCTAACTCTTTATGAAACGGTACGCGATCCTAACCGTCCGATCGACGATCGACGACGCGGATTTAAAATATCCCGACTCGCCCAGGTTTCGTCCGATCGAGATCGAACGGCCCAGGACAACCCAGCGAATCGGTACGCGCAGATCAAATCGCAGCCATCCACGCGATGATCAACGGACGCGACCCTCTCTTCTCCCCTCGGCCAACCGAGACGGCGGCGATGAGCTCCGTGGCGGCGGTCACTCCGGCGAACCGTGAACCGATGCCCCAGTGCGCCAAAGACCGATTAACTAGCCCTACACCTTGCGCTAAACGAGACGGACGTGGCTGAAGTATCCATACCTGGAATTGGAGACCCGACGAGGCCGGACACGGTGCTAGGCGGATCCGCGGTGGTGGAAGAACGACGGCGAGCAATCCAGAGTGCTCCGCTGACAAACTCCACCCGATTGCGCCACCGATAGCTTCGGGCGTTGTCCACGAACCCCCCGGACACCTTGCCACGGCCGAAAACCCCCGTAGTGCAGATCTAGCCGGCGGCGGATCTCACCCCTTTCTCTCGGTGTGCGGCGAAGCTAGGCGACGGCGCGCACGGCTATGTCTTGGGTACCGAGGAAGAACGTAGGTCTTTATAGGAGGCGGGTCCGAGGTTGGTTGCGCCAAGCACGGCGGCCGAGCGAAGGTCCGGTGAGGACGCCGGGAAAATCGGTCGGGGAGATCGCGTTCTGTTGGGATGAAGACGCTGCTGACATGCATGGCCCACCGGTCAGAGAAACGCAACGCGCCCGCAAGAGCGCATCGGCTGACACGCGGGCCCCACCGGCAGCGGAAGAATGGCGAGAGGAGGGCGCGCCCGCAGCTGACATGGGTGGCCCACAGAGCAGCGAGAGTTGGCGTGCGCGCGGCGTATAAGCGGCTGACAAGTGGGCCCGGGTTGTCGGCGCCAGGTCGCGGGCGGGGCAGCGCGGGCCGAAAACAGTTGTGGGCCGAAAAAGGGTGGAGTCGGCCCAGGTGAGGTTTTTCTCTTTTTCCATTTTATTTTCTATTTCTTTCCTTCATTTCCAAGTTAAATTTGAATTCAAACTTAAATTCAAATCTCTATGGCTCATCATTTCAACTTATTTTTGTGAAGTTAGGGATATTAATTCTGAATATACTTATTTATATATATATTATTTTTTTGTTTTATATTCCTTCTCCTTCTCTTATTTCCCCTTTCTTTCCTATTTTAAATTTTGAATTCAAATTTAAATTCAAGCTTGTGACTAGTTCATTTGCAAACCATATCTGTGCAAAAATATATTTCTTTATTTATTTTAGTTCTTTTGGACAAGCTTTCAATCATATAGTAGAGAATAATCCATACCTTATTAGTTCTAGGGAAATCAAATTTATATTGTAGACTTACATATATTAAGAAATAGTTTAATCATAATTCTCCTGTATAACCTAACCCAAAGGCAATTTTAGATTATCTAAGTATCTTTAATTATGTATTTTTAACATATTCATGAGTGGAAACTTCTAAATTATGATTATCTTTAAGGAAAGGTGTTTTGATTTAAAATTTTTGAGAATTTTTCCTTGTCTTCACAAAATTGAACTTTAGGGTGTTACAAAACCACCCCACCCTAGGTTGTCCCCATTGTACTCAGTGCTTAGGAGGTGAAGCTGGAAACATGCATGGAGGACTTTGAGGAGTTCCAGGACAACGACGAGTTCTAGTTTACTTTAGTGGCAAACCCCCAGTCAGATGCCTGTGTAGGCTTATCTTCTACGTTTTGTTTCTCCGCACTTCGATATTATTGTTGAACCCTATGGATATCTATTAGACTCTGTGGATGTCTCAGACATCTTGATGTAATTAAGTACCTTTTCATTATTTAATTTGAGCATTATGTGATGATGTCCAATTATGTAATCACTGTGTACGTGAGTTCTGATCCTGGCACGTACATGGTTCGCATTTGGTTTACCTTCCATAACCGGGTGTGACACATGCCAATCACTTCCTCGGGAGACATTAGTTTGTATCTAGGATACCCATGAATTAATTGTACTTAAGTAGGTAAACAAGGGATCTTAGAATAACCTTGACCATTTCATGGTCATCCCATTTGGTGCTTTGTTGAGGACGAATCGACCGAGCTCGCCGTCAATCGTCTCCCACTTGGTGATCTTGGTCACCTCATCCCCTTCATGCACGGTTTTGAGGACGTCCCAAATTTCTTTGGCGTTCTTTAACCCTTGCACCTTGTTATACTCCTCTCAACACAAGGAGGCGAGGAGTATAGACGTGGCTTAGGAGTTAAAGTTCCTAATTTGGGCGGCCTCGTCTGAGTCGTAGTCCTTGTCCCCCACCTTAGGTACCTACGCTACATACTCAACAATTTCCCAAATACTTTCATGGAGTGAGGTTAGATGGTGCCTCATTTTATCACTCCACATACAATAATCTTCACCATCAAAATATGGTGCTTTGAAATACGGGGATAGCGTAGGGAAATCTTACTATACTTTTTGCGCTCATGGTGCTAAGAAGTAGTGGACGACTCGGAGCTTGATGTGGAGGGTGACAAAGAGTCGATCTTGTAGTAGACCACTTTCTTCATCTTCTTATTGTCACCTCTCTGATGGGACTTGATGGAGGAAGAGGATTCCTCCTTGTGTTTGTTTCCGGACTCCCTTGAGAGGGTCCTCCCTGAGCTTGCGGTTTTGTTGCCAGTCATCATCTCCCTCTTGGTGTGATCTCCAGATAGACTCTTAATGAAGCACTGGCTCTGATACCAATTGAAAGTCACCTAGAGGGGGGTGAATAGGCGAAACCTAAAATTTATAACTTTAAACACACACTACAAGCCGGGGTTAGCGTTAGAGTTAAATTCAAGTTCGGAAGAGAGGGAAAAACAAATCAAACAAGAATCAAGCAAGTGGACAAGATGATTTGTTTTACCGAGGTTCGATTCCAAAGAACCTAGTCCCTGTTGAGGAGGTCACAAAGACCGGGTCTATTTCAACCCTTTCCCTCTCTCGAACGGTCACTTAGACCAAGTGAGCCTTCTTCCTTAATCTCACGGGTCACATAGACCCCGCAAGGACCACCACACACTCGGTGTCTCTTGCCTTGCTTACAAAGCACTTGAGAATAAGAATGGGAAAAGAAAAAGGCCAAACCAAGCAACAAGAGCAACAAAAGAACACAAAACATCCTCTCTCAAGTCCCTAATGGAATTAAGTGAATTTGGTGGCTTGGTGAGGATTCAATCTATTTGATGTGTCTTGGAGTGGAGTCTTTTGCTCTTATATTGAATGCAATGTTTAGAATGCTTGGATGCCAAAGGATGTGATGGTTGGGGGTATTTATAGCCCCCAACCACCAAGTAGCCGTTGGCCAAGGCTGCTGGCGATGGGCGCACCAGACAGGTACTGTACGTTGTCCGATGCGCCACCACGTCAGCTAACTGTTAGGGTCTAGAGATGGTCGACCGTGGGGGGCTTTGTCCTCTTGCAGCACCGGACAGTCCGGTGCCCCTCTGACTTCGCTGCTCTAACTTCTGCGCGACGCTGTTCATCACTATAGCACTTTGCAGAGTCGACCGTTGGCGTAGGGAGCCGTTGCTCTGCTGGCTCAACGGATAGTCCGGTGGCACACCGGACAGTCCAGTGAATTATAGCGAAGCATGTCTCCAAATTCCCGAGAGTGGCTGGTTGAGGATTGTATGGTCATGGTGCACCGGACATTGTCCGGTGGTGCACCGGACAGTCTGGTGCGCCATTCTTGAGCACACTTAAGTCCTTTTGCTCCATTTAAATTGTCCCTAACTTGATTTCTTTCTTGGTTTGTGTTGAACCTTATGCACCTATAATAGATAAATTCTAGACAAACTAGTTAGTTCATGTGTTTGCGTTGGTCATCAACCACCAAAATTAATTATAGGAAATGGTTAATCCAATTTCCCTTTTAGTGACTTGGTGTTCTAACTGTAAACTGGTTGAACCAACTATTACTCTACCTTGAAGATCTTTAGAAGAAAGTTAAGGGAAAGCTATTAATCGCGAAGAACTCTATCGAAAATAGTAACCAAGTGAAGAAGATATAGCATTTACCAACTGCAGAGCCGACTAGGGTCGCTACGGGCCTGCAGCCTGCTACTTCTGGAATCTGGATGACTGGAGGCCGAGCAGGGAGACTAGACTCTAGAGACAGACACGCGGGCGACTGGGCAGGGTCATGTGAGCGCCCGACGGTCAAGAGGAGATGGATGTCGCGAGCGGCGAGCGCCATTGAAGTGTTGCAGCCGCCAGCAAGAGGCACTCGGTGGCTCAGCCCTAGGGATTGACCGATTGAAATGTTAGGGTTGAGGTAATATGTGTTGACATATATACTTCGTTTATTGGGCTAGGGCCAGGCCAAGAGCCCAAGATCTGAAGACGGCCTATTTGCTAACAAGTGAACGAGTTAACGGGTACGGTTGACTATAGAACGTCCTCGTACCCTCATACCTACTGGGTGAAGAATTTTCCCCATATGGTCACCCGTAGGTACAAAAACTAGGCCATACCCATCCCCTAATGGAGTAAAAACCCATTGGGTGTCGGGTCACGGGTACCCATTGCCATCTCTAGCCACAGCCGGTAGCTTCAGCCTGTCGATCGAGCGTGTAGTCGTACACATGCGCCGTTGAGCCACCGCTAGGGCTCGTGGGTCATCAACTCGTGCTCGGTATGTGGTCAGCTCGACTTAGCTTGGATCAACTCGTTTGAATTTTTTTACGAGCTGAACTGGCATCCTAACTCGGTTCGTTAACGAGCCACCTCACGAGCTAAACGAGCTATCATATTTCAGTGAAACAAAACTATATGCATATCATTTACATAAGAATTGATGAATACGTTATATTTATGTGTGGTGTTTATTGTAACACCCACTTTGTAAGAAAGGTCTAAAAGGGAAATTATACTACTCTAAATCTATATGCAGTACTAATGTTTATCATTTCATGTGGACGCATTACTTACACAAATATATAATTAACAAGAGATACCCAAAAATAATACATGCATCATGCTGAGATTTTGTCTTTGTGTGCATTTTCGTGACAATATAAAGATAAGGTGACAAGAAAAATATTAAAGTCCCCAAAGTGGGAATTTAAGAGTTAAAGGGAATTCTAGAAATATGGAGAAAAGGAATAAAGGGTATAAAAACATAAACAACATATATATAATTATACTTCTAAGATTGGTACTTTCTATCTCACAATATAAATTGAGGATAAACTGGCACAAGATTTGAATTTAAATCTGAATTTAAAATGGAATTTGAAAACTAAAAGGAAAAGGAAAATATAAAAGGAAAAGGAAAAGCACTGGGATAGGCCTAAAGCTACTGATTTTGGCCCACCAGAAACTATCACAACGCGGCCCAGAACAGCGAGTGGTGCCGACATGCGGGCCCTCCAGGTCAGTCGCGCCCGTGTCCTCTCTCTGTTACGCCTGGCGTTGGGGCCCACTGGCAGCCGCCTCCTTCTACTGGCTGAGACGCACGCGGTCAGGCTGGCAGGTGGGGTCGGTGGCCAGGTCTTCTTCTTCGAGGAATTTTCGTGCGCGATGTCAACCGAACCGAACCCGCCGGAGCTGGATCTCCGGGTGGGCCCTGCCAAAACCGCCCGCAGACTCCATGGGGTCTATTTGACGGGTCTCGCGACCTCCTCACCCCATACTGATCCTTCACCTCGCCGCCAACTCGCTTGTGCCCCATCGCAGCTGACCGAACACAGCCGCCTTTATCACCGATAGGAGAGGAGCGAGGGATAGAGCTTCGACATGGGTCCACGTCGAAAAAAGGCTTGCCGGAGCTCTGCCGTAGCACGCCGTAAAGTTTTCTGGCCTCGCCTAGGTGAATCGTCGATCGAACCTGCTGGGAATCGCTCGCCGGTGTTCGATTTCCGCCGCGCTGCGTGGACAACTGCCTCCATACCATCAAACGACGTCGGGTAACCACTCCACTTGCCCAGCTTTGTCTCCGCTACGTGTATGATGGTTTAGATTGAAGCTTTAGGCTCAGGATCGGGTGATGGGGGTTTCCGGCGATGGCGCTCCGCCACAGGTGGGCGAGCGTCGCCGTCTCAGGCAGCGGGCGGTGGTCGAGAGCCGTGGGCCGTGGATCTCGGGATGGACGGTTGGGATGGCTCTGCGTGTACCCCCTTTCACATAGGTTAACCGGGACCGTAGGATCGGAAGTGTTCGGGTGCGATTGAATCTAGGTTAATTAAATCTGAGCTGTTGGCGCGCGATCCAGCGGTATCTGGGAGCGCCAGTCCTGAACCAGAGAAGATCTAATCTAGGCCATCCGCGCCTGATCGAGCGGCCGTTAACACTTCGTACCCCTTCGTTTGCGCAGTTTGCGGAAAGAACCTTATAAGTTTAGAGATTAGAACCCGCGGTCCAGTCCAGTGGCGTGCTGAGTCTTACAGACTTTTACACAAGACCCGCTGTGTTCCTGTTTAAATGGGGCCCAGTCCAGAATATTATAAAACCAGAGAAAATAATTTATAAATGGATTTTTAATAGGAAAATAATTGCTATAACTTTGTTAATTCATAGAAAATTCATACTTACTCCAAATTACTTCATTCCACTTTCTAAATTTTTGTAATTTAATTCTCTATCACCTAGAGCCTCTGTTTTGTCATGAAAATAGTAAGAAATTTATTTCTCACTTAATCCTATTTTAAACACATAAAACCTTTGAAAATTCATAACATAAATTCTATAACTCCAAAAATTATGATTCCTATTCCTAGAATTTTATTTTAACGTGTAGATTATTATTGTGTATTTTGTTTATATGTTTGGTGTAATGTTAATTTCTCTATATGCACTGTGCTTGTTTGTATTGTGGCGAGTAGAAGAGCCCGTGACTGAGGATCCTGGTGAGCAGCAGGTTGAAGTAGCTGAGCAGGAGCTCATTGAAGGCAAGTTGTGCCCTTGACCACTTTCTACCCAATAATGTTCTTTAATATCATTTATCCATGCATAGGTTAATTTTGATGGGACCCGATAGGTCACCCTAGATTGTTTATCTCATTACCTTGTTTACCCCTGAATCACTTGGGTAGTTTGCTATTGCTTTACATGGTTTTAGGATAATCATTTATTATATCTATGTTCCAATTCTTTTTGTTATTCTATTTATGTTCATGTTGAGATCATTAATGTTAATTGGAACATAGAGCTTAAATTGAGTAACACGTGCCACCACAAGGGTTTAATGGGACGCCCTTGGCTGACTAATTAGGAAAGCTAGTGGAAGACTACCTTACCCGAAAGGGGCAAGGGCAGTAGGGGAGTGGTCAGTGTAGGGAGGTCCTTGGTTGATTTTGTTGCGATGGCGATCAGGCAAGAACCCTGCATTGGAGCTTCCTATAAACTGTAGCGGGTTTTCGGAAGCTAGTGGAACTTTGTAAACGCCTCGTAGTGTTGCCCTGCTGCGCTTCCTAGGTAGAGGTGTATGGGAGTCGCGACCCCTTGGCAGATGGGTAACATGACTTGTGGGTAAAGGGTACAACCTCTGCAGAGTGTAAAACTGGTATACTAGCCGAGCTCACGGTCATGAGCGGCTCAGGACTCTCTGATGTTTAAATTATGGAACTTTAATTCAATTTTGTCATTTGCATTGCATGGGTTTATTATTAATTTTGTTCTATTACTCTACTTAAGGTTTGGTATTTCCTTACACTTAGTAATTGCTAATAAAATTTTGACCAACTACTTAAAAGCAATGCTCAGCTTTAACCCCTATCGTTGATTAGCCTTACACATCACATGAACTCACACCTTTGTGAGTTTATGTCCACTGGTTCCCCACAACTTGTTGAGCTATGATCATGTGTGAGCTCACCCTTGCTGTCTCACACCCCCCCCCAGGAGAAGAGCAGGTGGTTCAGGAGGAGCCACACGGCGAGGAGTATGATCTGATCTAGGTGGTGTTTCTCAGTTGACATTGGCGCCAACGATCCTTAGTTCATTTTATATTTATCTTTTATTTTGTAATAAGACTTCCGCTATGTAATAAATACTCTGATGTTTTGTGACATTTACCTCTATACACTCTGTTATTATATATGTTGTCTTCTTGGCGCATGTATGAGATGCACCTGGCTTTGTTCCTTAAAGCCGGGTGTGACAGAAGTGGTATCAGAGCAAATGTTGACTGTAGGACGAAACCTAGATAGAAATGGATGAAACCCTTTCCTACTTACCTTACTCTGATTCATTCTATACTCATCTCATCTTGATCTTGTCTCACCTTTTGCTATTCTACTCTGATTAATCTTATCTTTTCTACTCTAAGACAAGATGGATTTCACACCTTGGAATCCTACCACTATGATCTTTTTGAGAGATAGGGAACCTAAATTTAAAACTATTTTCTCTATTTAAAAAAAATGATGATTGGTTGATTGTGCTGATGCTAAATGTCTGATTTGCTTCTTTGATTGATTGCATTATTTTAGATGGACATCTTAGCATGTACCAACATAAGATATGGAATTAGCTATGGTAGGTAAAATATTAATCTTCTTAGCTAATTAATCCCCCCAAAGTAAAATGATTTGTAAATAACTGCCTCGTCTACTATTCTCTTACCATAGGTATCTAACTTAGATGGTCAATATCAGGCGGGGTGGTGCATTTGATTTGCCTCCTAATCGACACACTCGGTGGATATACAAACAACCCCAGCCACAGCCTGCAGATATGAATCCTCCTAATCCTCCACCAGGCGGAGTTGACCCACTGGTTGCTGCTCAGATGAGGATGATGCAGCAAATGGCGGACACTATGGATGATATGCGTGCTCAGATGCAGCAAGAACGCCAGGACATGCGTCAAGAAAGAGAAGAAATACGATGGAAGTTGCGCCAGGAGCGAGAGGAGATACGCCAGGAAAGGAGGGCACAACAACAGCAGCTGCAGCAACAAATGCAACAACAACAGCAACAAGTACCACTGCCTCCACCTCCACCACCACCAGTTCCACCCCGTGATAAGCATAGGGAGTTCATGAGTCACAAGCCACCTACTTTTGCAAGCTCTCCTGATCCACTGGACGCGGATGATTGGCTGAAGTCTGTTGAGAAGATGTTGAATATTGCACAGTGCACTGATCGGGAGAAGGTTTTATATGCTTCTGGATGACTGACAGGTCCTGCTGCTGACTGGTGGGATTCATATACTGCTGCCCATGATGCTGCGGATACTATTACTTGGGCAGAGTTCAGTACATAGTTCAGGAATTATCATATACCAGCTGGATTAATGAAGATTAAGAAGAAGGAATTTCTGTCGCTGAAGCAAGGAAGTATGTCAGTCAGCGAGTATCGCGACAAGTTTATCCAGTTATCCAGATATGCCCCTGATGAAGTTGCTGAGGATGAGAGGAAGCAAGAGCATTTTATTGAAGGACTTAATGGACCCCTGCAGTATGCTCTAGTGGCGCATACATTTCCATCATTTCAGAGGCTACTTGATAAGGCGCTAGCTATTGAGCATAAGCGTGTTCAGCTGGGAGATTTGAAGAGAAAGGTTATATCTCAAGGACAAGGAAGCAGCAGTGTTCGTCCTCGCTATAGTTCACCTCAGGGTACACCAGTTTGCACTAGCGGAGGCCAGCGCCCAGTTCAGCAATCACCACTGAGGACTCCACCTCCTCGAGAGGCTACCCCTACTGGCACCCCGACAAAGTTTTCAGGACAGAGTCTAGGCACTACTTGTTTCAAGTGTGGGAAGACTGGTCATTATGCAAATGTCTGCCCACAGAGGATTGCTACTACTCCAGTTCAGAACAGACAGCAAACTCCAGGATCTGGCAAGGGATATTCTATTGCCAAGGTTAATCAAGTCAGCGTTGATGCTACTCCGGATGGTGCTGACATCATACTTGGTATGTTTTATGTTAATGCAATTCCTGCAACCATATTATTTGATTCTGGTGCTACACATTCATTCATGTCTGCTAGATATGCCAACACAAATGAAATACCACTGCTAAATATGAGAAAACCAATGATAGTAATTACACCTAAAGGGCCTGTTGAGACGAATCAAATGATACGTAGATTGACATTGACCATTATGGGTAGAGAATTTGGAGCTACTGCTACAATATTAGAGTCAAGCAGTATAGATCTGATCCTTGGTATGTCATGGCTAAGAAAGGCAAAGGCCGTTATAGCATGTGGTAGAGGTACCGTAGAACTCACTACCACTAAAGGAGAAAGATTTCAAGTTAATATTGTAGTAACCTCCTCATCCATGCGTGCAATGTTCTTTATACCTGAGGAGTTTGTTGGTGACAACATCCGGGTGGTTAGAGATTTTTCGGATGTCTTTCCAGAGGGGTTACCAGGGATGCCACCTGATAGAGAAGTTGAGTTTGTTATTGATCTCTTACCTGGAACCGCCCCTATTTCTAAACGGCCATATAGGATGTCCGTAGAGGAGTTGAAGGAACTTAAGAAGCAGTTAGCTGAGTTACAAGAGGCTGGGTACATTCGACCGAGTTCCTCACCTTGGGGAGCACCGGTTCTGTTTGTACAGAAGAAGGATGGATCGCAACGGATGTGTGTGGATTATAGATCTCTTAATGATGTTACGGTGAAGAACAAGTATCCGTTGCCCCATATTGAGGATTTATTTGATCAGATGAGAGGTGCTAGAGTATTCTCGAAGATTAATCTCCGATCGGGTTACCATCAGATGAGGATTAGACCATCGGATATTCCCAAGACGGCATTCTCGACTCGATATGGATTATATGAGTTCACTGTTATGTCATTTGGATTAACCAATGCCCCAGCTTATTTTATGAACTTGATGGATAAGGTGTTTATGGACTATTTGGACAGATTCGTCGTGGTATTCATCGACGATATTCTTATTTATTCTCAGAGTGATAGCGAACATGAGGAACATCTGAGGTTGGTGCTACAGAAGCTACGAGATAACCAGCTATATGCCAAGTTCAGCAAGTGCGAGTTTTGGATTGGCGAGGTGCCATTTCTTGGTCATATTATTTCTAATGGAGGAATATCAGTGGATCCTGCTAAGGTTAAGGAGATAATGGAGTGGAGAGTACCCACTACAGTTACTGAGATTCGGAGTTTCTTGGGATTAGCAGGATATTATCGGAGATTTATTGAAGGATTTTCTAAGATTGCTAAGCCTATGACTTCACTTTTGGAGAAAGGAAGAAAATTTATGTGGGATAAGAAGTGCCAAGACAGCTTTGATCAATTGAAGAAAAGATTGATGTCGCCACCAGTTTTGGTTATGCCAGACTGATAGAAAGGATTTGATATCTATTGTGATGCATGTGGCCAAGGCTTAGGATGTGTGCTCATGAAAGAAGGACATGTGATTGCCTATGCTTCTCGTCAGTTACGCAAACATGAATTGAACTACCCCACTCATGACTTGGAATTGGCAGCCATTGTGCATGCACTTAAGATTTGGAGACATTATATCATGGGGACCAAGTGCCAAGTATATACGGATCATAAGAGTTTGAAGTATATATTCACTCAGAAGGATCTCAACCTTAGTGTCGGCGTTTCGAGACCGGGGGTCCCTAATGCCGATCAGTGAATGTCGCCGTGTGCCCTAGCCCAGATGGGTCGAGCGCGAGAGCGGGCGCGAAGGGGGGAGAGCGAGGCGGAGAGGGAGAGAGACGTGGGGAATCCCGTGGCCTTCGTGTTCGTCCCGCGCCCAGGTCGGGTGCGCTTGCAGTAGGGGGTTACAAGCGTCCACGCGGGAGAGGGAGCGAGCGGCCTCACGCGAGCGCCTTCGTCTCGTCCTCGTCCCCGCGCGGCCAACCCTCTCTAAGAGGGCCCTGGTCCTTCCTTTTATAGGCGCAAGGAGAGGATCCAGGTGTACAATGAGGGTGTAGCAGAGTGCTACGTGTCTAGCGAGGGAGAGCTAGCACCCTAAGTACATGCCATCGTGGCAGCCGGAGAGATCTTGGCACCGTGTTGGTGTGATGTCGTGGCCGTCAGAGGAGCGCTGGAGCCTGGTTGAGAGGCAGCTGTTGGAGCCATCGAGTCTTTGCTGACGTCCTCTTGCTTCCGTAAGGGAGCCGCGGGCCGCCATCGTCACTGCGCGTGCAGGGACGCCATCATTGCCTATCTGGCGGAGCGAGCCAGATGGGACGCTGGTCTTGTCCCCTGAGGTTCGAGTCAGCTCGGGGTAAGGTGATGGTGGCGCCTCCTGTTGACGTGGCTGGTCCGCGCCCTAGGTCGGGCGATGTGGAAGCTCCTCCGAAGCCAAAGTCGAGTCTGTCTTCTATGGCCGAGGCCGAGTCCGAGCCCCCGGGGTCGGGCGAGGCGGAGTCGGTCGGCAGTGGCCAGGGCGGAGTCCGAGCCCTGGGGTCGGGCGAGGCGGAGATCGTCGGCTGAGGTCAGAGTGGAGTCCGAGCCCTAGGGTCGGGCGAGGCAGAATTCGTCGTCTTCGGGGGCTTAGCCCGGGTCCGAGCCCTGGGGTCGGGCGGAGCAGAGTTCGCTGTCTTCCGAGACTTAGCCCGAGTCCGAGCCCTGGGGTCGGGCGGAGCGGAGTTCGCCGTCTTCCGGGACTTAGCCCGAGTCTGAGCCCTGGGGTCGGGCGGAGCGGAGTTCGCCGTCTTCTGGGACTTAGCCCGAGTCCGAGCCCTGGGGTCGGGCGGAGCAGAGTTCGCCGTCTTCCGGGACTTAGCCCGAGTCCGAGCCCTGGGATCGGGCGGAGCGGAGTTCGCCGTCTTCCCGGACTTAGCCCGAGTCCGAGCCCTATGGTCGGGCAGAGCTTCCTATGGTGTCTGCGGCCGGGTCTGACTGCCTGTCAGCCTCACTCTGTCGAGTGGCGCTACAGTCGGAGTGGCGCAGGCGGCGCTGTCCTTCTGTCAGGCCGGTCAGTGGAGCGGCGAAGTGAGGGCGCGCGCCAGGATAAGGTGTCAGGTCACCTTTGCATTAAATGCCCCTGCGATTTGGTCGGTCGGTGCGGCGATTTGGTCAGGGCGGCTTCTTGGTGAAGACAGGGCCTCGGGCGAGTTGTAAATACGTCAGCCGCTGAGGGGGCCTCGGGCGAGACAGAGATCCTCCGGGGTCGGCTGCCCTTGTCCGAGGCTAGGCTCAGGCGAGGCGTGATCGCGTCCTTTGAACGGACCGATCCTTAATCTAATCGCACCCATCAGGCCTTTGCAGCTTTATGCTGATGGGGGTTACCAGCTGAGATTTAGGAACCTCGGGGGTACCCCTAATTATGGTCCCCGACAGTAGCCCCCGAGCCTCCGAGGGAGTGTAAACACTCGCTTGGAGGCTTTCGTCGCACTTTTTTGCAAGGGGACCAGCCTTTCTCGGTTGCTGTTCGTTCCGGCGGGGGCGCGCAAGCGCACCCGCCGGGTGTAGCCCTCGAGGCCTCGGAGGAGTGGTTAGACTCCTTCGAGGTCTTAATGCCTCGAGTGATGGCTCGGCTGGTCTGGTCGTTCCCTCATGCGAGCTGGCCGTAGCCCGGGTGCACCGTCGAGCCCCAAGTTCTCGGGCTGGTATGTTGACGCTGTCAACGGTTTGGCCGGAGCCGAGTTTGCGAGAGCAGCCCCCGAGCCTCCGCACAGAGCGAGAGGACGATCAAGGACAGACCCGACTTTTTTACATACGCCCCTGCGTCGCCTTTCCGCAAGGAGGAGGGGGGAAAGCACCATGTTGCCCTCGATGGGCGATGAACATGGTGTCTCCAGTGAGCTGCGAACGGGTGATCCGAGTGGACGCCCGTGCCCTATTCGTTAGGGGTCAGCTGTGGCCCGGAGACGTGCCCAAAAGTACCTGCGGGTGACCTGCCAGACCCGGTGCCCTGGCGACGGGGTCCGAGGGCTCGATGCCTCCCTCCGATGGGATTCTATAACAGGATCGCTCCCGCTGGTCTCGGAAATGTCCTAGGGTACCTCGGGAGCGTAGCCCGAGCCTCGGTTATGTATCGAACATACCCCTAGTCATCCCTTGCTCTGTGTCTGAGGCGACTGTGAACCCTTCGGGGGCCAGCCTTCGAACCCCTGATTAGTAGTGGGCGCGGAGCCCGAGTAGCCTGAGGCGGTCGTTGAACCCTTTCGAGGGGCCGACCTTCGAACCCCTGACCAGTAGTGGGTGTAGAGCCCATGCGATCTGAGGCGGCTGTCGAACCCTTTCGGGGGGCCAGCCTTCGAACCTCTGATCAGTAGGGAGGCTCGGAGCCTGGTTCCTTCACGGAGAAGGATCCTTTCCGGGGTTTCCCCCTTTCCCGGTCCGTGTTGCAAGAGAGAGAAAGAGGAAAAAGGAAAAGGATACGAAATCGAACGACATGGCGTACCTTTTTCGATGTGGTTATCGTGGCAAAGGTGAAGCGTCGCTCGCTTCTCCTGCCGAAGCGCCGCGTGCCCTGCCGCAGAGTTAATGCGACGGACGAGTGGTTCACGGGGTGGCCGTTGCGCGTGCGCGGGCCGTTCGAGGTACGGATCACGGGCGCGTCGTCTTCATGCCGTGGGTGAGGGTTCCCTCGCTGTCCCTGGAGGAGACGTGAGCTTGCAGACGATTTGACCGCTGCTCCTGCCCGCCTGCCACCGCCATTACTGCCGGCCCATTTTTTACTGCTTTTGACCATCGCGCCAAGCTGGCGCCGCTGGGTCACCTCGAGTCACGGTCTTGACTCCGCAGTCGAAGAGGCGCGGTAGTGGCATGAGCGGCGGTGCAGTTTCTTGCACGTGGCAACCGACGCGCCGGTTGCATGACGCGTGGGTCTAGGCCTCCGTGCCGGGCGTGTTGGAAGTCGGAGAGGTGCGCCCACTTGGCGCGGCTGCATGCCGCCTGCATGGTGGTCCGCCCTTTCGCCCGCTGGTCTGGGCAAGAGCGGAGGAGCGCCCGTAACCGCTGGGCAGTTACGTGCACCTTGCGCGGCGGTTTGACTCCTTCCGTCTTGGGGCAGCTTGCATGACGTGTGGGCCCTAGCCCCCGTGCCGTAGGGGAGGACCTCGAAGCGTGTTGAAGAAGACTCGGCGTGCGACGGTTGAGGACGCAAGTGGGGAGAGTCGCCTTTAAAAGGAGGGTGACCCCCTTCGAAAGCGACCATGCCTTCGTGCTCTCCTTATGCATCATGCCTCTCCTCCTTCCGAGCTCCCGGGCGGGGAGCGCCCGGGGTTCTTTCGCTTTGTCGCCTTCGTCTTGCCATTGTTGGGGCACAACCACGCAGAGGTTGGCACCTTTCAGCCATCGTTCGGCTTCAAGGATTCTCGTCGTGTAGCCTGGCTGCATCCCCTCACCGGGGGCCACCCAAGACGGTGACCTCCAGCTTGATGGCAGGGAGAAGCGAGCCAGGCCGCGGCCCGTGCCCCTCCCTCAGCTTCAAGGACGTTCGTCATCGGTGCTGGGGAGGGGAGCGTGCCGAGTTGGGGTCAGTCCCCATGCAAGCGGCGGTCGTGGCATGGGCAGCTGCACCGTGCCCGGCTTTCCGAGCCGAGCAGCTTCGGAGCCGCTCTCGGTGCCATCCTCCGCCACGGCAGCTGGAAGAGGTTCCGACGCCGTCGAGCTTGCCGGCGCAACCCGTGGACCGACCTCCAACTCTACAGCCTCCTGCCCGTCCTTGCCTCTCGAGTTAGGGGCATGGGCGAGGGCCTCGTGGCAACAGCATCCGCCCTGAGGTCATCACTGCTGCTGTTCGGCCCTCTGGAGCAGAAGTCATCGTCGCTGCCGCTGTCGGGGCGGGCGACGGTGAGCCGTTCGTCGGTCTTCTGTTGCTCCGCAGGCTCCCCCTCGTGGGGGGTTGTTCGTACCCGCGGAGGTGGAACCGGAGTTCCGCTTGTAATGGCACGGAGCCGTGTTTGTTCATCATGGCTTTCGAGGCCTGAACGTGTTTGTAGTTCCGGCACGGAGCCATGTTTCTTCCTTATTTTCAAATGCCAAGACTCGCCTGTTGATTGCTTGAACCGCTTCACCAAGTGCGGGTCGCCCCATGTAAAGGTGACGAGTGAGGTATCCGTATCCCGGAGGCGTAGGAGTCCCTCGGCTCGGCCGACCTCATTGCCCGAGGCTTCCCTTGCTTAGTTAGAGGAACCCCTCGGCCGCTCTTTGGTGAGCCGAGGCCAAGGGTAGCGGTGCCAGCGCGAACAGAGGCGGAGTTGGCTTCGAAAAGGAGGTGTGGTCGGCCAGAGCCTGGCCGGGTCATCCACTGGCGCAACTGGCGCCGAAGTTGAGCTGCCGAGGCCTCGGGTCGGCTGATGTCCTCGGCGGACAGCGGACCGAGGCCTCGGGGTGGCCGGCCGAGCCGCCTGCTCGGGGCGGATCGTCGAAGAAGACCCTGGCGGCGATGGCCCAGGTGTAGCGCTGATGCTGTCCTTCGGAGTGGGGGCCCTTGGCCGTGTTGCCGCCTGAGGCTAGGTCAGACCCCGCCGAAGGTGTAGATGATGCCGAGGGTGCTGCTGCCCCCTTCGGCTGTCGACGTCCGAGCCTGCAGGATCAGGCTGTCTTGTAGTGTGTGTGTTTTCTGCGGTCGCCGAGGCCTAAACACTCCGTCGTCGTGTTGTAAAGCTGCGTTCCTTTTCCTCTTGATTCGAGTATTCGGACATAGTCGTCGGCAACAGAATTGTTTGTGCGGGCGAGAGTTGCTTCTCACAGAAGGTGGTGAGTGAGGTATCCGTATCCCGGAGGCGTAGGAGTCCCTCGGCTCGGCCGGCCTTGCTGCTTAGGCGCACTCTTACCCGTCCATGGGGTTCTGTCACCGATGCAGTCGAGAAGGCTCGAAAGATCGTTTGGGCAGAAGAGCTTCCGAGCATGAAGACTTGTTTGGTCCGCAGAGTCACTTATCCGAGCGTGAGTTACTTATCGCAGAAGGTGATGAGTGAGGTATCCGTATCCCGGAGGCGTAGGAGTCCCTCGGCTTGGTCAGCCTTGGCTGCTTACGTGTACTCCGTCGTTTTCAGGATCCACTTTCGAGGTAGCCAAAAAGCACGAAAGATATTCTGGCAGAAAAGATCTTTTTTTTTGAGGAAAAATTCGACGCAGAGGGGGGGTTCCCCCCTTTTAGCCCCCGAGGGAGGGTCGGACTTTGCCGAGGCAAAGTTGACCCTTCCTTGATGAATAAACTTTGTGCAGGAGCGAGTATATGAACCACTTGAAAACATCTTAAGGGTAGAAGCGACGTAGCTGTTGGATGTTCCAAGCGTTGCTGTAGACCTCGCCTTGACTATTGGCCAGCTTGTACGTTCCGGGCTTCAGAACCTTGGCGATGACGAATGGCCCCTCCTAGGGGGGCGTGAGCTTGTGCCGCCCTCGGGCATCTTGTCGTAGCCGAAGCACCAGATCACCCACCTGGAGGTCTCGGGACCAGACCCCTCGGGCGTGGTAGCGTCGCATAGACTACTGGTACCGTGCCGAGTGTAGTAAGGCCCTGTCCCGAGCCTCTTCCAGCTGGTCCAGTGAGTCTTCTCGGCTAGCTTGGTTGCTTTGGTCGGCGTAGGCCCTTGTCCTCGGGGAGCCGTATTCTAAGTCTGTGGGCAAGATGGCCTCAGCCCCATAGACTAGAAAGAACGGCGTGAAGCCCGTGGCTCGGCTCGGTGTTGTCCTCAGGCTCTAGACCACCGAGGGGAGTTCCTTCATCCATCGCTTGCCGAACTTGTTGAGGTCGTTGTAGATCCGAGGCTTGAGTCCTTGTAGGATCATGCCGTTGGCACGCTCCACTTGTCCATTCGTCATGGGATGGGCTACAGCGGCCTAGTCCACCCGGATGTGGTATTCCTCGCAGAAGTCGAGGAACTTTCTGCCGGTGAACTGGGTGCCGTTGTCGGTGATGATGGAGTTCAGGACCCCGAAACGATGGATGATGTTGGTGAAGAACGCCACCGCCTGCTCGGACCTGAGGCTGTTCAAGGGTCGGACCTCGATCCACTTAGAGAATTTGTCGATGGCGACCAACAGGTGCGTGTAGCCCCCGGGCGCCTTCTGATTTGGTTCTTTGATTGAGTGTGATGAATTGTGGAGTAATGTCCACAATTGCATCTGCATATACACATAGGTATAAAAATATATTTATAAAATAACTAGACAACCTAGATTGTCCCCATTGGAACATATCTAGCTTAAGAGATTTATCTTATCCTAAAAGCTCTCATTCTAACCAATTCATCTTATCTTAAAAGATTCTCCCTTATCTTAATAGATCCATCTCATCTTAAAAGAAACTCATCTTGTCTTGAAAAGATTCTACCTTATCCTTATGGATTCATCTTGTCCTAATAAGCATATTTACCCCACCCTAGTAACAACCAAGATCTAATCCAAAGTAATTAGATATTATCTAGTCTAATCTAGTTATATCCAACCTAATCCAGATTCTATCTAATCTAAATATGACCCAATCTAAAGTGAGTTATTAACAAGATAGTTAAGTTGGTGATATAGGTTAGACATTGTCCCTACAAATATATCTTAACCTAAATTAATGTCTTATACCAACTCATCCTTGAACAATGGCCTACCTATATCATATAATCCATCCTATCTTAAAAGATTCTAACATATCCTAATAATATTTATCCTACCCTGGTAGATCTAGCTAATCTTAACTAGTTTAATCTAGTCATACCAACCTAATCTGGATTCTATCTAATCCAGTATGATCTAAGCTAGATTGAGATACTTAATGCTGATACAAAGGATAAGGCTATACTCCAAAATTCACTTAAGCCTAAATTGGTGACCTAGATCAACTCGGCCATATCCAACAACTTGACCTATATAACAAGTTGCATAACAACCCAACCAATAGAGTAATGATGGATTGCATAGTCTATCAACCCCCACCTAAAACAAACTTGTAACCTACATCTTGTAGTCTATCTCACCCATATATATCTCTCATCTTGACAGATTCCATCTTACCCTTGGATATTCACCTTATACAGCTGGTTACCCCAAACTGGACGTAAAACAAAGATTAAGCCCTACTAAAGAATCTTCAGATTATAACCAGCTACTAGCTTATTCATTCCGCTTATTGAATAATTTCCTTTGCAAAACTATTACCATATGCTTCTAACTTTCATGGTCAATACCAGGAAAGGAAAGATTATCACGCAACAGCAAACAGACATGAATTCTCCAAATCCTCCACCTATTGAAACCGAACAAGTGGTTGCTGCCCAAAGACTGGTAATACAACAATTAACAGACCTGGTGACCGAGATGCAAAACCAGATAAGGCAACAACGCGAGGAAATACGTCAGGTCCGCCAAGAAATAAGGCAAGCACGGTTGGAGAGACAACAACAACAACAACCTCCACCACCACCACCCGCCCCACCAAGCTACATAGATATAGATTATGATGATTTGTAAGATCTAGATGTTACTTTAGTTAGTAGATGATATGATATTATTCTAAGAAGGAACAATAAGGTCTATTGACCCTATGTTTTGTTAAAGAATTATACCTCATGCTGAGATTTCTTTGTTTGTGCATATGTTCCGAGAACAATATGAGTATACATCCCTTTTCTTACAAATCTCGAGGACGAGATTATTTTTAAGGGGGGTAGGATTTGTAAGACCCAAAATTAGAAGAAAAAAAAATATATAAATAAAGTATCATAATACTTTGGAAATAAGGGAATAAGAAAAAGATGGGAAAAGAATTTTTCTTTTAAAGGAAACCATTTATACATCCCTTGAAATAAATAACAAGGAGAATAAAACTTAAATTAGTAATATTAAAATAGTATGGTTTATATTCACCTTTGGGTTTCAATTTATACATTTGAAAAACCTGAAAACTAAAATAGAAGTATAAATTTGAATTTGGAATAGAAAATAGAAATTAGAAAAGTGAGGGAAATAAATATTATGTAGAGAAAAATAAGTAAACAAGGATATATGATTCCTACACTAGGGTTTGAATTGGTATAATTTACTCAAAGGTGAAGCTCATAACAAACTTTGAATTTAAATTTGAATTCAAACTGAATTTGGGAATAAGGAAAAATAAGAAAATAAAAAGAAAAAGAAAACAAAAATGGGAAAACGCTCCTGGGCTGAAACCATCTCTGCTCGGCCCACTTACCACCGCGCCGCGCGGGCCTGCTGGCATCAAACCGGCGCCGACAACCCGGGCCCGCAAGCCAGCCCCTCTTGCACGCGCCTTAGTTCTCCTCGCTGACTCGTGGGGTCCATTGGACAGACCGTCGTCCTCCACGGACTTGGAACAATCAGGCGCGGTGCTCGCGGAGATCTCGGCGGTCGTTCCCTGCCACCGGCGCGAAGATTCCGGGCGCCATACCGATTCTTGCGGACCTACCTCGCCGCCGCGGCAATATAATGCGCCCCCACGCTCGGTTCCTTCCGCCCCGAACGCTGCGCCGTCGCCTGCTTCTGTGCGCACCAAGAGAGCGAGAGCGCCGCCGCCGTAGAATCTCGGGTCGTGACTAACCAAAGCTTTAGACGGGAGTGCAATTGGATTCGCCTGGTCGCGGTGAAGGTTGCCAGTGATGTTTCTGGGGCGAATCAGGGCCTAGCACCTGGGGATTTCTCACCGTCGACTTACAGCTCGCCGCGAGTCGACCCTCATCGTGGACAGCTCGCCCGCGCGCCCGATCCTTGGTAATTTCACTTCCTCTGCGTTTGCCATATCTTCCGCTTCGTGTAGCAGCTCCTCGTGTCGTGAACCGTGCACTGGGGCGTCGGGTCAGGCGTCGGCGAGGTCGCCACCGCGGTGGGAAGATCTCCGCCGCGCTGTCGGTCGGGGAGGAAGAAAGGCGCGCGGCCGTCGGATTCAGTGGACGGCTAGGATTAGCCCGCGGTACCGTTCGGCGTGGCGCTTCCTGGGCCGTCGATCGCGGAGCTGACGGCGCAGATTAGATCCCAGGTGCCGGTTCGGCCAGAAGAAATCCAAGCTGTTGGATCGATCGGACGGATGAGGTTCATCTGTGCAGTATAAAATCCTGGCCGTTGGGATATCATCGGATGGCTGTGGGTGGATACCGGTTCATAAGTGTGCGATGTGATCTGGTCCATCCAAGTGTGATCGGACGGTGGAGATTGAAGCATACCCCTTCGGCCCAACCTATTTTGCTAAAGAGACCCTAAACAATTGGCTAATAAACCCGCCGTCCAACTCGTGGTTTACTGAGTCTGGGGAGATTTGCGGGCTGGCCCCTGGGTTTCTCTGGTTTTGGCGCGCAGTCCAAGGGAATAGAAAATCCAGTAAAATGAAATAGAAAATGATTTTTGATACAAAAATAATTCCAGAAACTTGTTTAAATCATAGAAAATCCATTTTTAGTCCAAATTAATCCATTCCACTTTCTAAAATTTTGTAATTTTATTCTCTACCACCTAGAACCTCTGTTTTGTCATGAAAACAATTAGAAATTTAATCTCTCACTTAATCCATTTTAAGCACATAAAACCTTTGAAAATGCATAACTTAAAATCTATAAGTCCAAAAATTATGATTTCTGTTCCTAGAATTTTATTTTAATATGTAGATTATTACTATGTATTTTGCATATATGTTTGGTGTAATGTTAATTTTGCCTATACAATGTTTGTCTGTATTGCTACGTTTAGCAGTGAGGACACGTGTCATCTGAAGAGCAAGTTGGTACCTGGATTCTCAAGTCTCAGGCAAGTTGTGCCCTTGATCACTTCTTTTTACCCACTCATGTTCTAATTAATCATAATGATCTGCATAGGTTAATTTTGATGGGACCCAATAGGTTACCCTAGTTTGTCTATCTTTATACCTTGTTTACCACTGAACTTTCTGGGTAGTACTTGCTAGTGCTATATGTGGTTTTGGCTATGGAGATACACTATTCATGATTACACTTTTGTTATGAGTTGTTATTTATTGTTCATGATAAGATCATTATGTTAATTGGATCATGGAGCGACCACCCGGGAAAACAGTGCTACCACAAGGGAGGAATGGGACCCCTTGGCTGATTAATTAGGAAAGCTAGTGGAAGACTACCTTACCCGAAAGGGGCAAGGGCAGTAGGGGAGTGGTCAGTGTAGGGAGGCCCTCGGGAGGATTTTGCTGCGATGGCGGTCCTGCAAGGGATTCCTGCATTGGAACTTCCTATAAACTGTAGCGGGTTTTCGGAAGCTAGTGGAACTTTGTAAAGGCCTCGTAGTGGATCCCTAGCCATTCACCTCGGTAGTGTCTAAGGGCCTTGCAAACCCTGGCGACATGGGATACACGACTTGTGGGTAAAGATGCGCAACCTCTGCAGAGTGTAAAACTGGTATACTAGCCGTGCTCATGGTCATGAGCAGCTCGGACCCTCACATGATTAAATTATGGAACTTAAACTCAATTTGTCATATGCATTGCATCGCAGGTGAAGTTGTTACTTTTGTTCTACTTTTTAACTGGGTTGGTATTTACTTATACTTAGTAATTGCTAATAAAATTTTGACCAACTTTAAAAGCAATGCTCAGCTCTAACCATCTTCTTTGGTAAGCCTTACACTTCACGTGAGCTCCCACCTTTGGCGAGTTCATGCACATTATTCCCACAACTTGTTGAGCGATGAACGTATGTGAGCTCACTCTTGCTGTCTCACACACACCACAGGTCAAGAGCAGGTACCACAGGATGAGGCGCTTGGAGGATGCTGCGATGTGATTCGTGAGAGGTCTAGGCCGTCGTCTCCCAGTCAACTTTGGGTTGCTGGACCGTTGTCTCCTTATAATGTAATTATTTATTTTGTATAGAACTCCTGTTATATATAAAGTTGTGACATTCGATCCTGTGCCACTATTCATCATATGTGTGAGACTTGGTCCCAGCACACCTGGTGATTATGTTTACGCCCGGGTTTTGGACCCCTAAAATCCGGGTGTTACAGAAGTGGTATCAGAGGAATGTTGACTGTAGGACGAAACCTAGATAGAACTGGACAACCAATACTTACTTACCTTTGCTACTCTAATTCTTTCTAAAACTTTTCTTAATCTTTTTCTCATCTATTTCCGCTTTACTCTGATTACTCTTATCTTTTCTCTTCTAAAGACAAATGTGGATTTCACACTTTGAAATCCTGTACCTAAAGTGACCTTTAGGAATAAGAGACCAAATCTTAGGAACAAAAACAAAACTATTTTTTTTAGATACCTATGAACTTGAATGTTTGTTCTTATGATACATGTCTGATTTGGTTCTTTGATTGAGTGTGATGAATTGTGGAGTAATGTCCACAATTGCATCTGCATATACACATAGGTATAAAAATATATTTATAAAATAACTAGACAACCTAGATTGTCCCCATTGGAACATATCTAGCTTAAGAGATTTATCTTATCCTAAAAGCTCTCATTCTAACCAATTCATCTTATCTTAAAAGATTCTCCCTTATCTTAATAGATCCATCTCATCTTAAAAGAAACTCATCTTGTCTTGAAAAGATTCTACCTTATCCTTATGGATTCATCTTGTCCTAATAAGCATATTTACCCCACCCTAGTAACAACCAAGATCTAATCCAAAGTAATTAGATATTATCTAGTCTAATCTAGTTATATCCAACCTAATCCAGATTCTATCTAATCTAAATATGACCCAATCTAAAGTGAGTTATTAACAAGATAGTTAAGTTGGTGATATAGGTTAGACATTGTCCCTACAAATATATCTTAACCTAAATTAATGTCTTATACCAACTCATCCTTGAACAATGGCCTACCTATATCATATAATCCATCCTATCTTAAAAGATTCTAACATATCCTAATAATATTTATCCTACCCTGGTAGATCTAGCTAATCTTAACTAGTTTAATCTAGTCATACCAACCTAATCTGGATTCTATCTAATCCAGTATGATCTAAGCTAGATTGAGATACTTAATGCTGATACAAAGGATAAGGCTATACTCCAAAATTCACTTAAGCCTAAATTGGTGACCTAGATCAACTCGGCCATATCCAACAACTTGACCTATATAACAAGTTGCATAACAACCCAACCAATAGAGTAATGATGGATTGCATAGTCTATCAACCCCCACCTAAAACAAACTTGTAACCTACATCTTGTAGTCTATCTCACCCATATATATCTCTCATCTTGACAGATTCCATCTTACCCTTGGATATTCACCTTATACAGCTGGTTACCCCAAACTGGACGTAAAACAAAGATTAAGCCCTACTAAAGAATCTTCAGATTATAACCAGCTACTAGCTTATTCATTCCGCTTATTGAATAATTTCCTTTGCAAAACTATTACCATATGCTTCTAACTTTCATGGTCAATACCAGGAAAGGAAAGATTATCACGCAACAGCAAACAGACATGAATTCTCCAAATCCTCCACCTATTGAAACCGAACAAGTGGTTGCTGCCCAAAGACTGGTAATACAACAATTAACAGACCTGGTGACCGAGATGCAAAACCAGATAAGGCAACAACGCGAGGAAATACGTCAGGTCCGCCAAGAAATAAGGCAAGCACGGTTGGAGAGACAACAACAACAACAACCTCCACCACCACCACCCGCCCCACCAAGCTACATAGATATAGATTATGATGATTTGTAAGATCTAGATGTTACTTTAGTTAGTAGATGATATGATATTATTCTAAGAAGGAACAATAAGGTCTATTGACCCTATGTTTTGTTAAAGAATTATACCTCATGCTGAGATTTCTTTGTTTGTGCATATGTTCTGAGAACAATATGAGTATACATCCCTTTTCTTACAAATCTCGAGGACGAGATTATTTTTAAGGGGGGTAGGATTTGTAAGACCCAAAATTAGAAGAAAAAAAAATATATAAATAAAGTATCATAATACTTTGGAAATAAGGGAATAAGAAAAAGATGGGAAAAGAATTTTTCTTTTAAAGGAAACCATTTATACATCCCTTGAAATAAATAACAAGGAGAATAAAACTTAAATTAGGAATATTAAAATAGTATGGTTTATATTCACCTTTGGGTTTCAATTTATACATTTGAAAAACCTGAAAACTAAAATAGAAGTATAAATTTGAATTTGGAATAGAAAATAGAAATTAGAAAAGTGAGGGAAATAAATATTATGTAGAGAAAAATAAGTAAACAAGGATATATGATTCCTACACTAGGGTTTGAATTGGTATAATTTACTCAAAGGTGAAGCTCATAACAAACTTTGAATTTAAATTTGAATTCAAACTGAATTTGGGAATAAGGAAAAATAAGAAAATAAAAAGAAAAAGAAAACAAAAATGGGAAAACGCTCCTGGGCTGAAACCATCTCTGCTCGGCCCACTTACCACCGCGCCGCGCGGGCCTGCTGGCATCAAACCGGCGCCGACAACCCGGGCCCGCAAGCCAGCCCCTCTTGCACGCGCCTTAGTTCTCCTCGCTGACTCGTGGGGTCCATTGGACAGACCGTCGTCCTCCACGGACTTGGAACAATCAGGCGCGGTGCTCGCGGAGATCTCGGCGGTCGTTCCCTGCCACCGGCGCGAAGATTCCGGGCGCCATACCGATTCTTGCGGACCTACCTCGCCGCCGCGGCAATATAATGCGCCCCCACGCTCGGTTCCTTCCGCCCCGAACGCTGCGCCGTCGCCTGCTTCTGTGCGCACCAAGAGAGCGAGAGCGCCGCCGCCGTAGAATCTCGGGTCGTGACTAACCAAAGCTTTAGACGGGAGTGCAATTGGATTCGCCTGGTCGCGGTGAAGGTTGCCAGTGATGTTTCTGGGGCGAATCAGGGCCTAGCACCTGGGGATTTCTCACCGTCGACTTACAGCTCGCCGCGAGTCGACCCTCATCGTGGACAGCTCGCCCGCGCGCCCGATCCTTGGTAATTTCACTTCCTCTGCGTTTGCCATATCTTCCGCTTCGTGTAGCAGCTCCTCGTGTCGTGAACCGTGCATTGGGGCGTCGGGTCAGGCGTCGGCGAGGTCGCCACCGCGGTGGGAAGATCTCCGCCGCGCTGTCGGTCGGGGAGGAAGAAAGGCGCGCGGCCGTCGGATTCAGTGGACGGCTAGGATTAGCCCGCGGTACCGTTCGGCGTGGCGCTTCCTGGGCCGTCGATCGCGGAGCTGACGGCGCAGATTAGATCCCAGGTGCCGGTTCGGCCAGAAGAAATCCAAGCCGTTGGATCGATCGGACGGATGAGGTTCATCTGTGCAGTATAAAATCCTGGCCGTTGGGATATCATCGGATGGCTGTGGGTGGATACCGGTTCATAAGTGTGCGATGTGATCTGGTCCATCCAAGTGTGATCGGACGGTGGAGATTGAAGCATACCCCTTCGGCCCAACCTATTTTGCTAAAGAGACCCTAAACAATTGGCTAATAAACCCGCCGTCCAACTCGTGGTTTACTGAGTCTGGGGAGATTTGCGGGCTGGCCCCTGGGTTTCTCTGGTTTTGGCGCGCAGTCCAAGGGAATAGAAAATCCAGTAAAATGAAATAGAAAATGATTTTTGATACAAAAATAATTCCAGAAACTTGTTTAAATCATAGAAAATCCATTTTTAGTCCAAATTAATCCATTCCACTTTCTAAAATTTTGTAATTTTATTCTCTACCACCTAGAACCTCTGTTTTGTCATGAAAACAATTAGAAATTTAATCTCTCACTTAATCCATTTTAAGCACATAAAACCTTTGAAAATGCATAACTTAAAATCTATAAGTCCAAAAATTATGATTTCTGTTCCTAGAATTTTATTTTAATATGTAGATTATTACTATGTATTTTGCATATATGTTTGGTGTAATGTTAATTTTGCCTATACAATGTTTGTCTGTATTGCTACGTTTAGCAGTGAGGACACGTGTCATCTGAAGAGCAAGTTGGTACCTGGATTCTCAAGTCTCAGGCAAGTTGTGCCCTTGATCACTTCTTTTTACCCACTCATGTTCTAATTAATCATAATGATCTGCATAGGTTAATTTTGATGGGACCCAATAGGTTACCCTAGTTTGTCTATCTTTATACCTTGTTTACCACTGAACTTTCTGGGTAGTACTTGCTAGTGCTATATGTGGTTTTGGCTATGGAGATACACTATTCATGATTACACTTTTGTTATCAGTTGTTATTTATTGTTCATGATAAGATCATTATGTTAATTGGATCATGGAGCGACCACCCGGGAAAACAGTGCTACCACAAGGGAGGAATGGGACCCCTTGGCTGATTAATTAGGAAAGCTAGTGGAAGACTACCTTACCCGAAAGGGGCAAGGGCAGTAGGGGAGTGGTCAGTGTAGGGAGGCCCTCGGGAGGATTTTGCTGCGATGGCGGTCCTGCAAGGGATTCCTGCATTGGAACTTCCTATAAACTGTAGCGGGTTTTCGGAAGCTAGTGGAACTTTGTAAAGGCCTCGTAGTGGATCCCTAGCCATTCACCTCGGTAGTGTCTAAGGGCCTTGCAAACCCTGGCGACATGGGATACACGACTTGTGGGTAAAGATGCGCAACCTCTGCAGAGTGTAAAACTGGTATACTAGCCGTGCTCACGGTCATGAGCAGCTCGGACCCTCACATGATTAAATTATGGAACTTAAACTCAATTTGTCATATGCATTGCATCGCAGGTGAAGTTGTTACTTTTGTTCTACTTTTTAACTGGGTTGGTATTTACTTATACTTAGTAATTGCTAATAAAATTTTGACCAACTTTAAAAGCAATGCTCAGCTCTAACCATCTTCTTTGGTAAGCCTTACACTTCACGTGAGCTCCCACCTTTGGCGAGTTCATGCACATTATTCCCACAACTTGTTGAGCGATGAACGTATGTGAGCTCACCCTTGCTGTCTCACACACACCACAGGTCAAGAGCAGGTACCACAGGATGAGGCGCTTGGAGGATGCTGCGATGTGATTCGTGAGAGGTCTAGGCCGTCGTCTCCCAGTCAACTTTGGGTTGCTGGACCGTTGTCTCCTTATAATGTAATTATTTATTTTGTATAGAACTCCTGTTATATATAAAGTTGTGACATTCGATCCTGTGCCACTATTCATCATATGTGTGAGACTTGGTCCCAGCACACCTGGTGATTATGTTTACGCCCGGGTTTTGGACCCCTAAAATCCGGGTGTTACATCGAGCCCGTAGAACTTATCTTCCAGGCGCCGAACCTCATCGCAATAGGCCTCCATCTTCGGGTCGCGGCAGTGGGAGTTCTTCATGACTTGGTCGATGGCAAGCTGCGAGTCACCGCGAGCGTCGAGGCGTCGGACCCCCAGCTCGATGGCGATCCGCAGCCCATTGATCAGAGCCTCATATTCGGCCACATTGTTGGACGCCAGGAAATGGAGGCGGAGCACACAGCGTATGTGCTTTCCGAGGGGCGAGATGAAGAGCAGGCCCGCGCCTGCCCCTGTCTTCATCAGCGACCCGTCGAAGAACATGGTCCAGAGCTCCGGCTGGATCGGAGCCGTCGGGAGCTGGGTGTCGACCCATTCAGCTACGAAGTCCGCCAGGACCTGGGACTTAATAGCCTTTCGGGGGGCGAATGAGATTGTCTCGCCCATGATTTACACCGCCCACTTTGCAATCCTCCCCGAGGCCTCCCGGCACTGGATGATCTCTCCCAGGGGGAAGGAAGACACCACAGTTACCGGATGAGACTCGAAGTAGTGTCGCAACTTGCGCCGTGTCAGAATCACCGCATATAGCAGCTTCTGAACTTGTGGGTAGCGGATCTTGGTTTCGAACAGTACCTCGCTGACGAAGTAGACTGGCCTCTGAACGGGCAATGCGTGCCCTTCTTCTTGCCTCTCGACCACGATCGCGGCGCTAACCACCTGGGTGGTAGCGGCGACGTAGACCAGGAGGGCTTCTCCAGCGGCTGGGGGCACCAAGATAGGCGCCTTCGTCAGAAGCGCCTTCAGGTTCCCGAGGGCCTCCTCGGCCTCGGGGGTCCATGTGAAGCACTCGGCCTTCCTTAAGAGGCGGTACAGAGGCAGACCTCTTTCGCCGAGGCGTGAGATGAAGCGGCTCAGAGCCGCGAGACATCCCATGACCCTTTGTACGCCCTTCAAGTCCTTGATGGGCCCCATGCCGGTGATAACTGTGATCTTTTCTGGGTTGGCTTCGATGCCCCGCTCGGAGACGATGAACCCCAAGAGCATGCCTCGGGGCACCCTGAAGACACACTTTTCGGGATTGAGCTTGACGCCCTTCGCCTTGAGGCATCGGAATGTCACCTCAAGGTCGGAAAGGAGGTCGGAGGCTTTCCTCGTCTTGACTACGATGTCATCGACGTAAGCCTCGACCGTGCGGCCAATGTGTTCGTCGAACACATGGTTCATGCACCGCTGGTACGTCGCGCCCGCATTCCTCAAGTCGAACGACATGGTGACATAGCAGTACATGCCGAAGGGCGTGATGAAAGAAGTCGCGAGCTGGTCAGACTCTTTCATCCTGATTTGGTGATACCCTGAGTAGGCATCGAGGAAAGACAGGGTTTCGCACCCGGCAGTGGAATCCACAATTTGATCGATGCGAGGCAGAGGGTAGGGAACCTTCGGACATGCTTTGTTCAGACCAGTGTAGTCTACGCACATCCGCCATTTCCCACCTTTCTTTCTCACAAGCACAGGGTTGGTAAGCCATTCGGGATGGAATACCTCTTTGATGAACCCTGCCGCCATTAGCTTGTGGATCTCTTCGCCTATGGCTCTGCGCTTCTCCTTGTCGAATCGGCGCAGAGGCTGCTTGACGGGTCGGGCTCCGGCCCGGATGTCCAGTGAGTGCTCGGCGACCTCCCTCGGTATGCCAAGCATGTCCGAGGGACTCCACGCGAAAACGTCGGCGTTTGCGCGGAGGAAGTCGACGAGCACTGCTTCCTATTTGGGATCGAGCTCGGAGCCGATCCGGACTCGCTTGGAGATGTCGTTGATGGGGTCGAGAGGGACGGACTTGACCGTCTCTGCTGGCTCGAAGTTGCCGGCGTGACGCTTCACGTCTAGCACCTTGTTGGGGAGGTTCCCCAGGTCGGCGATGAGGGCCTTAGACTCGGCAAGGGCCTCGACGTACTCCACGCACTCCACGTCGCATTCGAACGCGTGTTTGTACGTGGGGCCGACGGTGATGACCCCGTTGGGGCCCGGCATCTTGAGCTTCAGGTAGGTGTAGTTGGGGACGGCCATGAACTTCGCGTAGCATGGTCTTCCCAGTACCGCGTGGTAGGTTCCTCGGAACCCGACCACCTCGAACGTCAGGGTCTCCCTTCGGAAGTTGGAGGGTGTTCTGAAGCAGACAGGAAGGTCGAGTTGTCCGAGGGACTGAACGCGGTTCCCGGGAATGATCCCGTGGAAGGGTGCAGCACCTGCCCGGACAGAGGATAGATCGACGCGCAGGAGTCCGAGGGTCTCGGTGTAAATGATGTTGAGGCTGCTGCCTCCGTCCATGAGGACCTTGGTGAGTCTGACGTTGCTGATGATGGGGTCGACGACGAGCGGGTATTTCCCCGGGCTCGGCACATGGTCGGGGTGGTCGGCTCGGTCGAAGGTGATGGGCTTGTCGGACCAGTCTAGGTAGACTGGCGCCACCACCTTCACCGAACAGACCTCCCGGCGCTCTTGCTTGCGGTGCCGAGCCGAGGCATTCATCGCTTGCCCACCGTAGATCATGAAGCAGTCGTGGACCTCGGGGAATCCTCCTGCTTGGTGATCTTCCTTCCTGTCGTCGTCGTCGTGGGCCCTGCCACCCTCCGCGGGTGGCCCAGCCTTGTGGAAGTGGCGCCGAAGCATGATGCACTCCTCGAGGGTGTGCTTGACGGGCCCCTGGTGGTAGGGGCACGGCTCCTTGAGCATCTTGTCGAAGAGGTTGGCACCTCCTTGAGGTTTCCGAGGGTCTTGAACTCGGCGGCGGCGACAAGGTCCGCATCGGCGGCGTCGCGTTTTGTTTGCAACTTCTTCTTGCCCTTCTTCTTGGCACCATGCTGAGTTGACGCCTCGGGGGCATCTTCCGATGGGCGGCCCTGGGGCTGCTTGTCCTTTCGGAAGATAGCCTCGACCGCCTCCTGGCCGGAGGCAAACTTGGTGGCGATGTCCATCAGCTCACTCGCCCTGGTGGGGGTCTTGCGACCCAGCTTGCTCACTAGGTCGCGGCAGGTGGTGCCAGCGAGAAACGCGTCGATGACATCCGAGTTGGTGACGTTGGGCAGCTCGGTGCGCTGCTTCGAGAATCGCCGGATGTAGTCCTGGAGAGACTCTCCCGGCTGCTGTTGGCAGCTTCGGAGGTCCCAGGAGTTCCTGGGGCGCACGTATGTGCCCTGGAAATTGCCGGCGAAAGCTTGGACTAGGTCGTCCCAGTTGGAGATCTGCCCCGGAGGTAGGTGCTCCAACCAGGCGCGAGCGGTGTCAGAGAGGAAAAGGGGGAGGTTGTGGATGATGAGGTTGTCATCGTCCGTTCCACCCAGTTGGCAGGCCAAACGTTAGTCCGTGAGCCACAGTTCCGGTCTCATCTCCCCCGAGTACTTCGTGATAGTAGCCGGGGGTCGGAACCGGGTCGGGAACGGTGCCCGTCGTATGGCCCTACTGAAGGCCTGCGAACCAGTTGGTTCGGGCGAAGGACTCTGATCCTCCCCGCTGTCGTAGCGTCCCCCACGCCTGGGGTGGTAGCCTCGGCGCACCCTCTCGTCGAGGCGGGCCTGACGTTCGCGGCGAGGGCGCTCGTTGCCGAGGCGATCCGGGGCCGCAGGCGGTGTGTGGCGCGTGCGCCCAGTGTAGACCGAGGCTTCCCGCATGAATCGGGAAGTCGCAGCATGATGTTCCGAGGGGTAGCCCTGCTCTCGTGAGGCGGAGCTCTCGGCCCGTCGGACCGCGGCGCCTTCCAGGATATTCTTGAGCTCTCCTTGGATGCGTCGCCCCTCGGTAGTTGATGGCTTCGGCATTGCGCGGAGGAGCATTGCTGCTGGAGCCAGGTTCTGGCCAACCCCGCTGGATGTGGGTGGCGGCCTGAGCCTGACATCGTCGGCGATGCGGTGCTGGAAGCCCTGGGGTAGATGACGCATTTCTCCGGCAGGAGGTTGGACCACCCATGCCTGCCCGACGTCCCGGTGGATCGGCTCAAGCGCTCCTGCTCCCTCGTCGAGCCTGGCCTGTACCTCGCGGATTTGCTCGAGCTGTGTGTCCTGACCCCCCGTAGGGACTGGGACCACAGCTAGCTCCTGAGGGATGTCAACGTGAGGCACTGGCCTAGGGGGATCACCGTCCGCCGGCATGCCAAGATGGTTGCCTTCGGCGGGCCCCCCTAGATCGACGTGGAAACATTCACGACTTGGGCCGCAGTCTTCGTCGCCGAAGCCGCGGCTACCGTCGGAACAGTCGGAAAGGTAGTAGTCGCATGCGGTCATGAAGTCCCGCATGGCACAGGGGTTGCCAAGTCCAGAGAGATCCCAACAGAAGCTGGGTTCGTCGTCTTCCTCGGACCCAGAGGGCCCGTAGGTCGAGACGTCCGTCAGCCGGTCCCAAGGTGATCGCATACGAAACCCCAAAGGGTCCGGACTTGCCTGAATCTGAAAGGTGCGAGATGGGAGTCGGTCGGTACCTTTTGGTCGACGGGCGGTGATGAAGTCACGTCGGGAGCAGACTGCGCTGTCGTCGCAGGTACGAGGGTGACGTCCAACAAGTCCTTCGCGAGCGTGCCGGCGTCGTCCGTCCGCTTGGAGTAGGCGTGTTGCGGGGAAACGGCGCTCGCCTTCGTCTCAGGCGTGAGGGCGACGCCCAGCGTGTCCCCCGTCGGGGCGCTGGTGCCGTCGACTCACTCGACAGCCGACGCGGTGCCGCCTCCTGCTTGGCCTTGGTGGCTCCGTCGTCTCCTCCGGCGGCGGGGAAGGCGACGAGACAAGCTCGAAGGTAGCTCTTCCGCCACGTGGGGAAGACGTCGTCGATTCCGCCGCCGGCGTGCGGGTCGTTGGCCGCCATTGTCGCCGTCGCGCGGCGGAAGAAGGAGTATCATGTCGTAGCCGCCATCGAGAGACATGAACTCAAGGCTCCCGAAACGGAGCACCATCTCGGGTCGAAGAGGTCGCTGGAGACTGCCCATCTGGAGCTTGACGGGTAGCTGTTCGTCAACACACAGTGTGCCCCTACCTGGCGCGCCAACTGTCAGCGTTTCGAGACCGGGGGTCCCTAATGCCGACGAGTGAATGTCGCCGCATGCCCCAGCCCAGATGGGTCGAGCGCGAGAGCGGGCGCGAAGGGAGGAGAGCGAGGCGGAGAGGGAGAGAGACATGGGGAATCTCGCGGCCTTCATGTTTGTCCCACGCCCAGGTCGGATGCGCTTGCAGTAGGGGGTTACAAGCGTCCACGCGGGAGAGGGAGCGAGCGGCCTCACGCGAGCGCCTTCGTCTCGTCCTCGTCCCCGCGCGGCCAACCCTCTCTAAGAGGGCCCTGGTCCTTCCTTTTATAGGCGCAAGGAGAGGATCCAGGTGTACAATGAGGGTGTAGCAGAGTGCTACGTGTCTAGCGCGGGAGAGCTAGCGCCCTAAGTACATGCCATCGTGGTAGCCGGAGAGATTTTGGCACCCTGTTGGTGTGATGTCATGGCCGTCAGAGGAGCGCTGGAGCCTGGTGGAGAGGCAGCTGTTGGAGCCGTCAAGTCTTTGCTGACGTCCTCTTGCTTCCGTAAGGGAGCCGCGGGCCGCCATCATCACTGCGCGTGCAGGGACGCCATCATTGCCTATCTTGCGGAGCGAGCCAAATGGGACGCTGGTCTTGTCCCCTGAGGTCCGAGTCAGCTCGGGGTAAGGTGATGGTGGCGCCTCCTATTGACGTGGCCGGTCCGCGCCCTAGGTCGGGCGACGTGGAAGCTCCTCCGATGCCGAAGTCGAGTTTGTCTTCTGTGGCCGAGGCCGAGTCCGAGCCCCCGGGGTCAGGCGAGGCGGAGTCGGTCGGCAGTGGCCAGGGCGGAGTCTGAGCCCTGGGGTCGGGCGAGGCGGAGATCATCGGCTGAGGTCAGAGCGGAGTCCGAGCCCTGGGGTCAGGCGAGGCAGAATTCGTCGTCTTCTGGGGCTTAGCCCGAGTCCGAGCCCTGGGGTTGGGCGGAGCGGAGTTCGCCGTCTTCCGGGACTTAGCCCGAGTCCAAGCCCTGGGATCGGGCGGAGCGGAGTTCACCGTCTTCTAGGACTTAGTGAGAGCACCTAGAGGGGGGGGTGAATAGGTGATCCTGTAAAAACTTCAAACTTAAGCCACAAAAACTTGTTAAGCGTTAGCACGATTAATGCCAAGTGGCTAAGGTGAAGTCTCAACAAAACACAATACCACAAGAATCAAGCACAGAGGGACACAGTGGTTTATCCCGTGGTTCGGCCAAGCCAATGCTTGCCTACTTCCACGTTGTGGCGTCCCAACGGACGAGGGTTGCAATCAACCCCTCTCAAGCGGTCCAAAGACCCACTTGAATACCACGTTGTTTTGTTGTTCCTTTCACTATCCCGTTTGCAAGGAATCTCCACAAATTGGAGTCTCTTGCCCTTACAAGTATATGATCACAAAGAAAGCACAGAGTAAGGGAGGGAAGCAACACACACAAATCCACAGCGAAACGCGCACAGACACGGCCAAGAATCGAGCTCACAAGAGTTTCACACAGTTCTCACTAGAACAGAGCTCGAAACACTTAGAATGACAATCAAATGCGCAGAGATTGAGTGTGGATGATCAAGAATGCTCAAAGGTTGCTTGTGTGTCTCCTCCATGCGCCTAGGGGCCCCTTTTATAGCCCCAAGGCAGCTAGGAGCCGTTGAGAGCAAATCTGGAAGGCCATCCTTGCTTTCTGTCATCGGGGGCACCGGACAGTCCGGTGCACACCGGACACTGTCCGGTGCCCGATCTGTTTCCATATCTGGCACTTCCGACCTTTGCAAACCATCGGAGATCTCGGAGCCGTTGGCGCACCGGACATGTCCGGTGCACACCGGACAGTCCGGTGCCGTCTTCCGACCGTTGGCTCGGCCACGTGTCCCGCGCGGATTGCGCGGCCGACCGTTGGCCCTGGCCGACCGTTGGCTCACCGGACAGTCCGGTGCACACCGGACAGTCCGGTGAATTTTAGCCGTACGCCGTCGGCGAATTCCCGAGAGCGGCCAGTTCGAGTCGAGGCAGCCTGGCGCACCGGACAGTCCGGTGCTCCAGTCCGAGCTTCTCCCCTTTTCTCTTTTTCTTCTTTCTGTTTCTAACACTTAGACAAATATGTTAGTCCATAAAACCAATGTACTAAGGCTTAGAAACATACCTTTACTTCATGATTTGCACCTTGTTCATCCATGTACACAAATTCACAATTAAACACATGTGTTGGCACTCAATCACCAAAATACTTAGAAATGGCCCAAGGGCACATTTCCCTTTCAATCTCCCCCTTTTTGGTGATTTATGCCAACACAACATAAAGCAACTAGAACAAGTGCAAACTCACTTCAAATAAAATAAATTTAAGTTTTATTCAATTTTGGCATATATGGATCATCCTTTGCCACCACTTGGTTTGTTTTTGCAAATCAAACTCAAATCTCTATCTCTAAGTTAAACACACATGTTGAAGCATAAAGAGAGTCATTCCAAAAGAGATTGATCAAAGATTTCAAAAACTCCCCCTTTTTCCCATAAACAATACTTCTCCCCACAAGAAGACAACTTTTGACAAGAGAGACAACATAAGAATTTTGACAAATCAAAAACTCTATTCTACTATTTTCAAAATCTCTCAAGTGGTAGCTGATCCATTTAAGTGGTAGCTGATCCATTTATTGCTTTGGCCTTTATTTTCTCCCCCTTTGGCATCAAGCACCAAAACGGGATCAATTGTGGCCCTTTAACCCCATTGCCTCACCAAAATCTTCAATTAAGAGCAAATGGCAATTAGAGTTAATGAGATGGACTTGGAATAAGTTACCCCTCATCGGAGTGCAGTGGAAGTCTTTCATGGGCCAAGTCCACCTTTTTCCTTTCAATTCTCCTTTGTGACTAAAACAGACAAACTCAAGCATATGGTTAGTCTCAAAGGGTCAAGTTGTAACATGTCTCCCCCTAAACATGTGCATCACTTTGCAACGGACTTGTGAGGTCCAGGGAGTGTTTGTACAACTTGAGCACCATAATAAGCAACAAAATGCAGAATGAACATGATCAAAGGCATAAATACATGTATGCTACAATTCAATCCAAGTTCCGCGAATCTAAGACATTTAGCTCACTACGCAGCCTGCAAAAGGTCTTCTCATCTAAAGGCTTGGTAAAGATATCGGCTAGCTGGTTCTCGGTGCTAACATAAAACACTTCGATATCTCCCTTTTGCTGGTGGTCTCTCAAAAAGTGATGCCGGATGTCAATGTGCTTTGTGCGGCTGTGCTCAACAGGATTTTCCGCTATTCGGATAGCACTCTCATTGTCACATAGGAGTGGGACTTTGCTCAGATTGTAGCCAAAGTCCCGGAGGGTTTGCCTCATCCAAAGTAGTTGCGCACAACACTGTCCTGCGGCAACGTACTCGGCCTCAGCGGTGGATAGGGCAACGGATGTTTGTTTCTTAGAGTTCCATGACACCAGGGACCTTCCTAAGAATTGGCACGTCCCTGATGTACTCTTCCTATCGACCTTACATCCAGCATAGTCGGAATCTGAGTACCCAATCAAGTCAAAGTTAGACCCCTTTGGATACCAGATCCCGAAGCAAGGCGTAGCGACTAAATATCTAAGAATTCGCTTCACCGCCACCAAGTGACACTCCTTAGGATCGGATTGAAATCTAGCACACATGCATACGCTAAGCATAATATCCGGTCTACTAGCACATAAATAAAGTAGAGATCCTATCATTGACCGGTATGCTTTTTGATCAACGGACTTACCTCCTTTGTTGAGGTCGGTGTGTCCGTCGGTTCCCATCGGAGTCTTTGCGGGCTTGGCGTCCTTCATCCCAAACCGCTTCAGCAGATCTTGCGTGTACTTCGTTTGGGAGATGAAGGTGCCGTCCTTGAGTTGCTTCACTTGGAACCCAAGGAAGTAGTTCAACTCGCCCATCATCGACATCTCGAATTTCTGCGTCATCACCCTGCTAAACTCTTCACAAGACTTTTGATTAGTAGAACCAAATATTATGTCATCGACATAAATTTGGCACACAAACAAATCACCATTACAAGTCTTAGTGAAAAGAGTTGGATCGGCTTTCCCAACCTTGAAAGCATTAGCAAGTAAGAAATCTCTAAGGCATTCATACCATGCTCTTGGGGCTTGTTTAAGTCCATAGAGCGCCTTAGAGAGCTTACACACGTGGTCGGGGTACCGCTCATCCTCGAAGCCAGGGGGTTGCTCCACGTACACTTCCTCCTTTATTGGCCCGTTGAGGAACGCGCTCTTCACATCCATTTGGTACAACCTGAAAGAATGGTGAGCGGCATATGCTAGCAAGATGCGAATGGATTCTAGCCTAGCCACAGGAGCAAAAGTCTCCTCAAAGTCCAAACCTGCGACTTGGGCATAACCTTTTGCCACAAGTCGAGCCTTGTTCCTTGTCACAACTCCGTGCTCGTCCTGTTTGTTGGGGAACACCCACTTGGTTCCCACAACATTTTGCTTGGGACGAGGCACCAGCGTCCAAACTTCATTGCGCTTGAAGTTGTTGAGTTCCTCCTGCATGGCCAACACCCAATCCGGATCTAGCAAGGCCTCCTCTACCCTGAAAGGCTCAATAGAGGAGACAAAGGAGTAATGTTCACAAAAATTAACTAATCGAGACCGAGTAGTTACTCCCTTGCTAATGTCACCCAGAATTTGGTCGACGGGATGATCCCTTTGAATCATCGCTCGAACTTGGGTTGGAGGTGCCGGTTGCGCTTCTTCCTCCATCACATGATCGTCTTGTGCTCCCCCTTGATCACACGCCTCCTTTTGATGAACCTGTTCATCGTCTTGAGTTGGGGGTTGCACCGTCGTTGAGGAAGAAGGTTGATCTCGTTCATCCTGTTCCTGTGGCCGAATGTCTCCAATCGCCATGGTTCGTATAGCGGCCGTCGGAACATCTTCTTCATCTACATCATCACAATCAACAACTTGCTCTCTTGGAGAGCCATTAGTCTCATCAAATACAACGTCGCTAGAGACTTCAACCAAACCCGATGATTTGTTGAAGACCCTATACGCCTTTGTATTTGAATCATAACCTAATAAAAACCCTTCTACAGCTTTGGGAGCAAACTTAGAATTTCTACCTTTCTTTACTAGAATGTAGCACTTGCTCCCAAAAACACGAAAGTAGGATACATTGGGTTTGTTACCGGTTAGTAGCTCATATGACGTCTTCTTGAGGAGGCGGTGAAGATAGACCCTGTTGATGGCGTGGCAAGCCGTGTTCACGGCTTCCGACCAAAAGCACTCGGGGGTCTTGAACTCTCCAAGCATCGTCCTCACCATATCGATTAGCGTCCTGTTCTTCCTCTCTACCACACCATTTTGCTGTGGTGTGTAGGGAGCGGAGAACTCGTGCTTGATCCCTTCCTCCTCAAGAAACTCCTCCACTTGAAGGTTCTTGAACTCGGACCCGTTGTCGCTCCTAATCTTCTTCACCTTGAGCTCAAACTCATTTTGAGCTCTCCTGAGGAAGCGCTTGAGGGTCCCTTGGGTTTCAGACTTATCCTGCAAAAAGAACACCCAAGTGAAGCGGGAAAAGTCATCAACAATAACTAAACCATACTTACTTCCTCCTATGCTTAGATAGGCGACGGGTCCGAAGAGGTCCATATGCAGCAGCTCTAGAGGTCTTGACGTGGTCATCACATTCTTGCTGTGATGTGCTCCTCCTACTTGTTTACCTGCCTGACAAGCTGCACAAGGTCTATCTTTTTCGAAATAAACATTTGTTAGACCTATCACGTGTTCTCCCTTTAGAAGCTTGTGGAGGTTCTTCATCCCCACATGTGCTAAGCGGCGATGCCACAGCCAGCCCATGCAAGTCTTAGCCATTAAGCATGCATCTAGACCGGCCTCTTCTTTTGCAAAGTCAACTAAATAAAGCTTGCCGTCTAGTACACCCTTAAAAGCTAGTGAACCATCACATCTTCTAAAGACAGACACATCTACATTTGTAAATAAACAATTATATCCCATTTGACATAATTGACTAACAGATAGCAAATTATATCCAAGACTCTCCACTAAGAATACATTTGAGATAGAATGCTCATTAGAAATTGCAATTTTACCTAACCCTTTTACCTTGCCTTGATTCCCATCACCGAATATAATTGAATCTTGGGAATCCTTATTCTTGACGTAGGAGGTGAACATCTTCTTCTCCCCCGTCATATGGTTTGTGCATCCGCTGTCGATAATCCAGCTTGAACCCCCGGATGCATAAACCTGCAAGGCAAATTTAGGCTTGGGTCTTAGGTACCCAACTCATGTTGGGTCCTGCAAGGTTAGCACAAATGTCTTTAGGGACCCAAATGCAAGATTTATCTCCCTTGCATCTAGCCCCTAATTTCCTAGCAACTACCTTCTTACCCTTTCTACAAATAGCAAAGGGAGCATTACAAGCATAATAAATGGTAGAAGGTTCATTCACTACTTTCCTAGGAGCATGAATAACATTCTTTCTAGGTACATGAGCAATATCTCTCCTAGGCATATGTACAACATTTTTCCTACACATATCTCTATCATGCTTATAAGACGAACTAGAAGCAATCATGGCATGGGAATCATAAACATGTGAATCAAAATGATTATAAGCATGTCTCCTATCATAATACATAAAAGCATGATTCTTTTTAGCATTACTAGCCATAGGGGCCTTCCCCTTCTCCTTGACGAAGATGGGAGCCTTATGGCTTGTTAAGTTCTTGGCTTCCCTCTTGAAGCCAAGCCCATCCTTAATTGAGGGATGTCTTCCAATTGTATAGGCATCCCTTGCAAATTTTATCTTTTCAACTTCACTCTTGCTAGTCTTAAGTTGGGCATTAAGACTAGCCACTTCATCTTTTAGTTTTGAAATTGAAACTAAGTGTTTGCTACAAGTGTTAACATCAAAATCCTTACACCTAGTGCAAATTGTAACATTTTCAACACAAGACTTAGATTTATTTGTTACTTCTAATTTAGCATTTAAATCATGGTTAACACTTTGTAAAGTAGCAATGGTTTCATGACAGGAAGATATTTCACTAGAAAGCACTTCATTTCTTTTCACTTCTAAAGCATATGATTTTTGTGCCTCTACAAACTTATCATGTTCATCATACAATAAATCCTCTTGCTTTTCTAAAAGCCTATCCTTTTCATTCAAAGCATCAATTAATTCATTGATTTTATCTATCTTAGATCTATCTAAGCCCTTGAACAAGCATGAGTAATCTATGTCATCATCACTAGACTCACTATCACTAGAAGAAGCATAAGTGGAGTCTTGAGTACTTACCTTCTTCTCCCTTGCCATAAGGCAAGTGAGACGCTCGTTGGGGAAGAGAGCCGATTTGTTGAAGGCAGTGGCGGCGAGTCCTTCGTTGTCGGAGTCGGACGAAGAGCAATCCGAGTCCCACTCCTTTCCTAGATGTGCCTTGCCCTTTGCCTTCTTGTATTGCTTCTTCTTCTCTCTTTTGTTCCCCTTTTCCTGGTCACTTTCATTATCGGGACAGTTAGCGATAAAATGACCAAGCTTACCGCACTTGAAGCATGAGCGCTTCTCCTTTGTCTTGGTCTTGCTTGGCTGCCCCTTGCGACCATTTAGCACCGTCTTGAACCTTTTGATGATGAGAGCCATTTCTTCATCATTGAGTCCGGCCGCCTCAACTTGCGCCACCTTGCTAGGTAGCGACTCCTTGCTCCTCGTTGCCTTTAGAGCAATGGGTTGAGGCTCGTGGAGTGGTCCGTTCAACGCGTCGTCGACGTATCTTGCCTCCTTGATCATCATCCGTCCGCTCACGAACTTTCCAAGTACTTCCTCGGGCGTCATCATCGTGTACCTGGGATTCTCACGAATATTGTTCACGAGATGAGGATCAAGAACGGTAAAGGACCTGAGCATTAGGCGGACGACATCGTGATCCGTCCAACGCGTGCTTCCGTAGCTCCTTATTTTGTTGATAAGGGTCTTGAGCCGGTTGTACGTCTGAGTTGGCTCCTCTCCCCTTATCATGGCGAACCGTCCAAGCTCGCCCTCCACCAACTCCATCTTGGTGAGCATGGTGATGTCGTTCCCCTCGTGAGACATCTTGAGGGTGTCCCATATCTGCTTGGCATTGTCCAAGCCGCTCACCTTATTGTACTCTTCCCTGCACAAAGATGCTAAGAGAACAGTAGTAGCCTGTGCATTTTTATGAATCTGTTCATTTATAAGCATAGGGCTATCCGAGCTATCGAATTTCATTCCGTTCTCCACAATCTCCCATATGCTAGGATGGAGAGAGAATAAGTGACTACGCATTTTGTGACTCCAAAATCCGTAGTCCTCTCCATCAAAGTGTGGGGGCTTGCCGAGTGGAATGGAGAGCAAATGTGAATGTGAACTTTGCGGAATACGCGAATAATCAAAAGAAAAGTTTGAGTTAACCGTCTTTTGTTTGTAGTCGTTGTGGTCCTCATCCTTTTGGGAAGAAGTAGACTCGTCGCTGTCGTAGTAGATGATCTCCTTGATGCGCCTTGTCTTCTTCTTCTTCCCTTCCTTCCGTCTTTGGCCCGAGCCGGAGTCGGTAGGCTTGTCATCCTTCGGCTCGTTGACGAAGGTCTCCTTTTCTTTGTCGTTGATCACTATACCCTTCCCCTTAGGATCCATCTATTCGGGCGGTTAGTCCCTTTGTGAATAGAACGGCTCTGATACCAATTGAGAGCACCTAGAGGGGGGGGGTGAATAGGTGATCCTGTAAAAACTTCAAACTTAAGCCACAAAAACTTGTTAAGCGTTAGCACGATTAATGCCAAGTGGCTAAGGTGAAGTCTCAACAAAACACAATACCACAAGAATCAAGCACAGAGGGACACAGTGGTTTATCCCGTGGTTCGGCCAAGCCAATGCTTGCCTACTTCCACGTTGTGGCGTCCCAACGGACGAGGGTTGCAATCAACCCCTCTCAAGCGGTCCAAAGACCCACTTGAATACCACGTTGTTTTGTTGTTCCTTTCACTATCCCGTTTGCAAGGAATCTCCACAAATTGGAGTCTCTTGCCCTTACAAGTATATGATCACAAAGAAAGCACAGAGTAAGGGAGGGAAGCAACACACACAAATCCACAGCGAAACGCGCACACACACGGCCAAGAATCGAGCTCACAAGAGTTTCACACAGTTCTCACTAGAACAGAGCTCGAAACACTTAGAATGACAATCAAATGCGCAGAGATTGAGTGTGGATGATCAAGAATGCTCAAAGGTTGCTTGTGTGTCTCCTCCATGCGCCTAGGGGCCCCTTTTATAGCCCCAAGGCAGCTAGGAGCCGTTGAGAGCAAATCTGGAAGGTCATCCTTGCTTTCTGTCATCGGGGGCACCGGACAGTCCGGTGCACACCGGACACTGTCCGGTGCCCGATCTGTTTCCATATCTGGCACTTCCGACCTTTGCAAACCATCGGAGATCTCGGAGCCGTTGGCGCACCGGACATGTCCGGTGCACACCGGACAGTCCGGTGCCGTCTTCCGACCGTTGGCTCGGCCACGTGTCCCGCGCGGATTGCGCGGCCGACCGTTGGCCCTGGCCGACCGTTGGCTCACCGGACAGTCCGGTGCACACCGGACAGTCCGGTGCACACCGGACAGTCCAGTGAATTTTAGCCGTACGCCGTCGGCGAATTCCCGAGAGCGGCCAGTTCGAGTCGAGGCAGCCTGGCGCACCGGACACTGTCCGGTGCACACCGGACAGTCCGGTGCTCCAGTCCGAGCTTCTCCCCTTTTCTCTTTTTCTTCTTTCTGTTTCTAACACTTAGACAAATATGTTAGTCCATAAAACCAATGTACTAAGGCTTAGAAACATACCTTTACTTCATGATTTGCACCTTGTTCATCCATGTACACAAATTCACAATTAAACACATGTGTTGGCACTCAATCACCAAAATACTTAGAAATGGCCCAAGGGCACATTTCCCTTTCACTTAGCCCGAGTCCGAGCCCTGGGGTCGGGCGGAGCGGAGTTCGCCGTCTTCCGGGACTTAGCCCGAGTCCGAGCCCTAGGGTCGGGCGGAGCGGAGTTCGCCGTCTTCCGGGACTTAGCCCGAGTCCGAGCCCTGGGGTCGGGCGGAGCGGAGTTCACCGTCTTCCGGGACTTAGCCCGAGTCTGAGCCCTAGGGTCGGGCGGAGCTTCCTATGGTGTCTGTGGCTGGGTCTGACTGCATGTCAGCCTCACTCTGTCGAGTGGCGCAGGCGGCGCTGTCCTTCTGTCAGGCCGGTCAGTGGAGCGGTGAAGTGACAGCGGTCACTTCGGCTCTGTCAGCCGCAGGGCGCGCACCAGGATAAGGTGTCAGGTCACCTTTGCATTAAATGCCCCTGCGATTTGGTCGGTCGGTGCGCCGATTTGGTCAGGGCGGCTTCTTGGCGAAGACAGGGCCTCGGGCGAGTTGTAAATACGTCAGCCGCTGAGGGGGCCTCGGGCGAGACGGAGATCCTCCGGGGTCGGCCGCCCTTGTCCGAGGCTAGGCTCGGGCGAGGCGTGATCGCGTCCTTCGAACGGACCGATCCTTAATCTAATCGCACCCATCAGGCCTTTGCAGCTTTATGCTGATGGGGGTTACCAGCTGAGATTTAGGAACCTCGGGGGTACCCCTAATTATGGTCCCCGACACTTAGGCAACGCCGTTGGTTGGAGCTTATTAAGGATTATGATTTGGAGATTCACTATCACCCGGGCAAGGCAAACTTGGTTGCAGATGCCTTAAGTCGCAAGGAGCATGTTCATTCAGCTATTGTTGCCCAGCTACCCGAAGAGATTGTTGAGGATTTCAGGAGACTTAACTGGGGATAGTTGCTCACACCGAAGGAGTTACTATTGATGTGGAACCTACTTTGGAGCAAGAAATCTGCAAAGGTCAACTTGATGATGCTAAAATAAAAGAGATTAAGGATCTGATTACTGAAGGTCGAGTTCCAGAATTTATGGAAGATGAGCAAGGCACTGTATGGTTCAAGGACAGGATGTGTGTTCCTGATATTGAGAGCCTTCGAGAGACTATATTGAAAGAGGCCCATGACTCGGATTATTCTATTCATCCTGGTAGCACTAAGATGTATCAGGATTTGAAGCGGAAATATTGGTGGTATGGATTGAAGAGAGATGTAGCTGCACATGTGGTTATGTGCGATGTATGTCAAAGAGTCAAGGCTGAACACCAGAGGCCAGCTGGACTATTACATCCGCTGAAGATACCCGAGTGGAAGTGGGAAGAGATTGGTATGGATTTTATTACTGGATTGCCTCGCACCCAGAAAGGATATGATGCTATATGGGTGATTGTGGATAGATTGACTAAAGTGGCTCACTTTATTCCTGTCAAGACTACTTATAAAGGTTCTCAGCTAGCAGAGTTATATATGGCTCGGATTGTGTGTTTACATGGAGTACCAAAGAAGATCGTGTCTGATTGAGGTTCACAGTTTACCTCAAGATTTTGGAGAAGCTTTCATGAGAACATGAGTACAAAGTTGAATTTTAGTACGGCTTATCACCCTCAGACTGATGGTCAGACTGAAAGGACTAATCAAGTATTGGAAGATATGTTGAGAGCATGTGCCCTTCAACATGGAGGAAGTTGGGATAAAAGTCTACCATATGCTGAGTTCTCATATAATAATAGTTATCAGGCCAGTCTGAAGATGTCACCTTTCGAAGCTTTATATGGGAGAAAGTGCAGGACTCCTCTATATTGGGATCAGACTGGAGAGAGACAATTCTTTGGGCCTGAACTGATTCAAGAAGCAGAAGAACAAGTCCGTATAATTCGAGAGAATTTGAGGGTGGCTCAAACCAGGCAAAAGAGCTACACAGATAATAGAAAAAGGCCACTAGAATTTGAAGAAGGAGATTATGTGTACCTCAAGGTGTCACCACTTCGTGGAATGAGGAGATTCAAAGTTAAGGGCAAATTGTCCCCTCGCTACATTGGACCATTCCTGATCTTTAGAAGAGTTGGGGAGATGGCATACCAACTCGAGTTACCTGCTAGTCTATCGGATGTGCATAATGTGTTCCATGTGTCTCAACTTAAGAAGTGTCTCCGTGTCCCTGAGGAACAGTTATCGATGGAAGAGCTCAGTGTTCATGGTGATTTGACTTACACGGAGTACCCGATCAAGATTCTTGATACATTGACTCGAGTTACAAGGAATAAGGTGATAAAGATGTGTAAAGTACAATGGAGTCACCACGGAGAAGATGAAGCTACGTGGGAGAGAGAAGAAGAGCTTCGCATAGATTTTCCCCACCTTTTTACCTAGATCTTCCTAAAATCTCGAGGACAAGATTATTTTTAAGGGGGGTAGGATTTGTAACACCCACTTTGTAAGAAAGGTCTAAAAGGGAAATTATACTACTCTAAATCTATATGCAGTACTAATGTTTATCATTTCATGTGGACGCATTACTTACACAAATATATAATTAACAAGAGATACCCAAAAATAATACATGCATCATGCTGGGATTTTGTCTTTGTGTGCATTTTCGTGACAATATAAAGATAAGGTGACAAGAAAAATATTAAAGTCCCCAAAGTGGGAATTTAAGAGTTAAAGGGAATTCTAGAAATATGGAGAAAAGGAATAAAGGGTATAAAAACATAAACAACATATATATAATTATACTTCTAAGATTGGTACTTTCTATTTCACAATATAAATTGAGGATAAACTGGCACAAGATTTGAATTTAAATCTGAATTTAAAATAAAATTTGAAAACTAAAAGGAAAAGGAAAATATAAAAGGAAAAGGAAAAGCGCTGGGATGGGCCTAAAGCTACTGATTTCGGCCCACCAGAAACTATCACAACGCGGCCCAGAACAGCGAGTGGTGCCGACATGCGGGCCCTCCAGGTCAGTCGCGCCCGTGTCCTCTCTCTGTTACGCCTGCCGTTGGGGCCCACTGGCAGCCGCCTCCTTCTACTGGCTGAGACGCACGCGGTCAGGATGGCAGGTGGGGCCGGTGGCCAGGTCTTCTTCCTCGAGGAATTTTCGGGCGCGATGTCAACCGAACCGAACCCGCCGGAGCTGGATCTCCGGGTGGGCCCTGCCAAAACCGCCCGCGGACTCCATGGGGTCTATTTGACGGGTCTCGCGACCTCCTCACCCCATACTGATCCTTCACCTCGCCACCAACTCGCCTGTGCACCATCGCAGCTGACCGAACACAGCCGCCTTTATCACCGATAGGAGAGGAGCGAGGGATAGAGCTTCGACGTGGGTCCGCGTCAAAAAAAAGGCTTGCCGGAGCTCTGCCTTAGCACGCCGTAAAGTTTTCCGGCCTTGCCTAGGTGAATCGTCAATCGAACCTGCTGGGAATCGCTCGTCGGTGTTCGATTTCCGCCGCGCTGCGTGGACAACTGCCTCCGTACCATCAAACGACGTCGGGTAACCACTCCACTTGCTCAGCTTTGTCTCCGCTACGTGTATGCTGGTTTAGATCGAAGCTTTAGGCTCAGTATCGGGTGATGGGGGTTTCCGGCGATGGCGCTCCGCCGCGGGTGGGCGAGCGCCACCGTCTCAGGCAGCGGGCGGGGGTCGAGAGCCGTGGGCCGTGGATCTCGGGATGGACGGTTGGGATGGCTCTGCGTGTACCCCCTTTCACATAGGTTAACCGGGACCGTAGGATCGAAAGTGTTCGGGTGCGATTGAATCTAGGTTAATTAAATCTGAGCCATTGGCGCGCAATCCAGCGGTATCTAGGAGCGCCAGTCCTGAACCAGGGAAGATCTAATCTGGGCCATCCGCGCCTGATCGAGCGGCCGTTAACACTTCGTACCCCTTCATTTGCGCAGTTTGCGGAAAAAACCTTATAAGTTTAGAGATTAGAACCCGCGGTCCAGTCCAGTGGCGTGCTGAGTCTTAGAGACTTTTACACAAGACCCGCTGTGTTCCTGTTTAAATGGGGCCCAGTCCAGAATATTATAAAACCAGAGAAAATAATTTATAAATGGATTTTTAATAGGGAAATAATTGCTAGAACTTTGTTAATCCGTAGAAAATTCATACTTACTCCAAATTACTTCATTCCACTTTCTAAATTTTTGTAATTTAATTCTCTATCACCTAGAGCCTCTGTTTTTTCATGAAAACAGTAAGAAATTTATTTCTCACTTAATCCTATTTTAAACACATAAAACCTTTGAAAATTCATAACTTAAATTCTATAACTCCAAAAATTATGATTCCTATTCCTAGAATTTTATTTTAACGTGTAGATTATTACTGTGTATTTTGTTTATATGTTTGGTGTAATGTTAATTTCTCTATATGCACTGTGCTTGTTTGTATTGTGGCGAGTAGAAGAGCCCGTGACTGAGGATCCTGGTGAGCAGCAGGTTGAAGTAGCTGAGCAGGAGCTCATTGAAGGCAAGTTGTGCCCTTGACCACTTTCTACCCAATAATGTTCTTTAATATCATTTATCCATGCATAGGTTAATTTTGATGGGACCCGATAGGTCACCCTAGATTGTTTATCTCATTACCTTGTTTACCCCTGAATCACTTGGGTAGTTTGCTATTGCTTTACATGGTTTTAGGATAATCATTTATTATATCTATGTTCCAATTCTTTTTGTTATTCTATTTATGTTCATGTTGAGATCATTAATGTTAATAGGAACATAGAGCTTAACTTGAGTAACACGTGCCACCACAAGGGTTTAATGGGACGCCATTGGCTGACTAATTAGGAAAGCTAGTGGAAGACTACCTTACCCGAAAGGGGCAAGGGCAGTAGGGGAGTGGTCAGTGTAGGGAGGTCCTTGGTTGATTTTGTTGCGATGGCGGTCAGGCAAGAACCCTGCATTGGAGCTTCCTATAAACTGTAGCGGGTTTTCGAAAGCTAGTGGAACTTTGTAAAGGCCTCGTAGTGTTGCCTTGCCGCGCTTCCTAGGTAGAGGTGTATGGGAGTCGCGACCCCTTGGCAGATGGGTAACATGACTTGTGGGTAAAGGATACAACCTCTGCAGAGTGTAAAACTGGTATACTAGCCGAGCACACGGACATGAGCGGCTTAGGACTCTCTGATGTTTAAATTATGAAACTTAAATTCAATTTTGTCATTTGTATTGCATGGGTTTATTATTAATTTTGTTCTATTACTCTACTTAAGGTTTGGTATTTACTTACACTTAGTAATTGCTAATAAAATTTTGACCAACTATTTAAAAGCAATGCTCAGCTTTAACCCCTATCGTTGATTAGCCTTACACATCACATGAACTCACACCTTTGTGAGTTTATGTCCACTGGTTCCCCACAACTTGTTGAGCTATGATCATATGTGAGCTCACCCTTGCTGTCTCACACCCCCCCACAGGAGAAGAGCAGGTGGTTCAGGAGGAGCCACACGGCGAGGAGTAAGATCTGATCTAGGTGGCGTTTCTCAGTTGACATTGGCGCCGATGATCCTTAGTTCGTTTTATATTTATCTTTTATTTTGTAATAAGACTTCCGCTATGTAATAAATACTCTGATGTTTTGTGACATTTACCTCTATACACTCTGTTATTATATATGTTGTCTTCTTGGCGCATGTATGAGATGCACCTGGCTTTGTTGCTTAAAGCCGGGTGTGACATTTATGGACTATGAGTTAAACTAATAATTGATGAATTGTGTCTATGTGTTAAATTGGTCTATGCGAATACAAATGCAGGTTAAACTGTTGAATATGTGTGTGAATAGTGAATTGATGAGTTATGATAATTTGGTGTTACATTCATGTGGTATGTGAAATTATAAGTATAATTACTATTTTTATTGTTAAATTAGTTTTAAGTTAACTAGAAATTAATTACTATATCCATTATGTTTTCTGCTCTATCTTGCAAGTTAAACGAGCCAGCTCGAGTACATAAACAAGCCGAGCTAACTCTGTACCTCGTTATATTAACAAGCCAAGCCAAGGTGGCTCGATATGCAGCCCTAGCCATCGCCTTGCGTCCTCCAAGAGAAGCAAAGCAACCACACTACATGTGCTGCTCGTTCACGTGAGAGTCAGGTGCAATCGGTAACCAAGAACAGGCCCTTCATTCTCTAATAAAAGTCTTATTTCGATATTGGCCTATTCACCTCAACCAATATATATTTAATAGATTAGAGTGTAACTTAAATTAACTAGTCAGATAAAATACATCATAAGAATAAGAACAGATCTAGTAAAACAAGAGATGAAATACATCATAAGAATAAGAGTAAAAACAGATCTAGTAAAACAAGTAGTAAAACAAGTAGGTAAACACGACAAATAAAAATGAACGGAGAGGGTATGTATTATATAAAGCAGCATTTTATTAAGGTAGCACGCATGAGCAGCATATGGCTTGAGTCCTCCAGATGTGGACAGATCTACAACACTTCATGAAATGATCAGTCAATACACTGATACATTATGCACTTATGTACTCATCCTTGTAGAATAAAAACTAACAATACTACTTTTTTGTTTGAAGGACCCAAACAATATTATTTACAGAGACAGTCGACTTGAGTGTACTATTAAATGTATTGCATCTTCAGCAACAGTTAATGAAGAATATATAATAATTCTAGGCAGTAAGTGGTTAACATTGAAGATCCTGCAAAACAGTGAATGTCTGCTGCAGCATGCCAATAATGTAGGCGCAGGAATGTGGCCCCCTTCTACCCTCAACAAATACCATCAGAAAGTACCTGAACACTTAAACACTTATGTTGTTTGGCTCTAGGCCAGTCAGAGCAAATGAAGAATATATAATAATCTAACAATATAATTAACAACCACATGGAAAATATGGCACAAAGGCTACAGCAGCACCCCGTTTCCTTATCCAATGCAACAAGAGGTCCTCTCCCTCCCGGCCCATTGAAGCACCGATAGACTAAGATAAGAAAAATAACGAGTAAACAAACCATGTAAGCGGACCAAAAGAAAAAGGGCTTGTACTAAAGAGTAAAGACAGCACAAGTGTTTCACTCGTTCTCAAATGCTATGGATCAAGAACAAGACAACACAATTGTTAATTAATTATAGACCTTCGTCTTCCGAATGAAGCATTATTCTTACATGAGTACAATGCTTGTTGAACGAAAGTCGAGAAGGATATACCTTCATCATTTAATATGAACAAGAATATAAAAGGACGAAGACAGAAACTACATCTCATTAATTCATGCACATTTATATTCCATAAAACACGCACGAATATTGACATCATTGCTATTACATTAATACCTTCGGCTTACTCGAAGGTGGAGACGCGAGAGAATGATAACAATTCAGCGTGAACAATACGGTGCTACTGTTCATCTATTTATAGGCACAAGACGCAGCCTGACTAAAAGTACATTTATGCCCTTGACATTCATCTATAACCATAACATGAATCATTAAGGATCGGATAGTTTTTGTCCCTTTCGGTCCTCATCATACTTGGTCTTCGTCATCACATCAAGCCGAAACTCTTCGGCTATAGCTCCGTCGTCCATTCTCATCACCTTCGGGTTATATCTTCACCCTGTCACAAGAGAAAACCTTCACCCCGAAGCTGAAGCCCCCCTATAATAATCCATGTCATACTAAAAACATATGGTCAGTCACGTTTTTGAGGACCTTCTGGAGAGGAAGGCCCCCAACACCAAGGCATGACAATTCTGACTCCTAAATAAACATCACACAGAAGGTACATGATTGTGTAGCCTAGTGCTAAAACATAGTAAGCTGAAATGTTCACCTTTGTAACATTTTGATGTTTGAGCTCACACCTGACAGCAACCTCCTGCTTGAATCATGCTCACAGTGTGGCGGTTTTTGTTTCTGGTGCAAAGCCATCTTCACCACATTCCAACCTCACTACAAGCACACAACTACTCAAGCCGAATCAATCGTCTAAATCTGAAGTTATACCTTCTATATGAACACCGAACTGCATCATTTCAGTCTAAATGAAAGGGTTGTAACTCCTAATCAATCGTCAAATGGCCAATATAAAATTTGGAAACCGATGGGCCAAACCCTACCCAGCCGGGCACGGGTGCGAGCGGGGGCAGTCAGAGCTGGAGCAGCCAGGTGCGGGCAGGGGCGGCTAGGGGTAGCGAGCTCTTGGGTGATGAGGAGGAGGCGAGGGGTAGGGCTAGACGTTTGGACGGAGCCTAGAGATGCACGACTAGGATCTTACCAGAGCGAGGCGGAATGGACCGAGGCAGAGATGAGGCGAGGGGTGTAGTGAGAAGTGGCGCTGGTTAGGTCGAGGGTGCATGGTGTGGGGCGGAGCCAGTGGCACTGCCTCAAAGCGGGGGCAGTGCCAGCCATCACGGGCTCGAGGCGAGGCATGGGCGCGTGACGAGGGGAGGATCTGGCCAAGGTGGGCTAGGGTCAGGGGCGCACATTGAGGGGAGGCGTCAGGCGGGCTCGGGGTAGGGGCTTGCGGCGTGTGAGGGTGTTAAAAACAAAAAGGGCTAACGTGTGTACATACTAGACTTATTTTTGGCGGCAGGACGATGCCACCGAAAATTATCTCTTATTTTCTACGATGTAAATTAGAATCCCAAAAATTAACCTTATTTTCGACAGCCGTCGGTGGCCACCGAAAATTATTATTATTTTTGGCGGCGACTCCTGACTGTCGAAAATGAATGGTGTCTCTGTAGTGATAAATGACTCATCACTGCATAATGCTCAAATAGTAACACAAAGAGTATATAAACTAATTTCAAACTGATGTCGAAGACATCAACATAGTATTGAACTTCACAATGATCGAAGTGTTTAATACAGAACATAGCTAATATAAAGGCCATTCGTATGCATCTGACTGGGGATTATGCTAATCTAGCTCTAGAACTTCTCGATGTCCTAAAACTCCTAGAAATTCGCTTTGTTTCCCCCTTCTCCCGAGCAGTGGTTGCAATGTGGACAACCTAGTGTTTTGTGAAAGCAAGGGTACTTACACATCAATGTACCCATCAAATGCCCCGTTTGGCTGAAGTGGACTTGCTTTAGGAGGTGTTAGGCTATTAGCAGGATGCTTTTACTTCGTCAAGTTTTATCACTAATATAAGCCAGGTTTTAACATTTATCCCAAGTTATTAACCATGAGATGTCACATCATAGAAGAAACATCAGAATCTGTAACCATAGTCATCATAATTAAAGCCATCATCATAATTGCAACCATTGTATCTCTAATAAAAAAGGATCCCAATGCTGCTCTTAACCATGAGCACAACTGATATACGAGATTCTAACCCTCTACAGAGGTCACATGCTTTACCTATGAGTCGTGATCCCTTTTGCCTCGGGTTGTCTAGACCATTAAACACTTCCAAGGTGTTGACAAGGTTTCACTACGTAGCATTTACATAGATTCCTCAAAGGTATTGTCGCCCGTTAGGTTTCTCAAAGTTTTATAAACAAATTACCTATCCCCAAGGGGAGTGACTAACAAAAGCAAATGAAAGAACCCCTACACCTAGCCTCAACAGAGCAAGCTCTGTGCTCCAAACCCAATTGATGGTACGATGGCGAAAAAACTACATCTCAGGTTCCTCTAATTAATTAGCTAAAGGTGTCCCATACCACCCTCATGGTTGCGTTGTTTTCCTTGGTTGTCTCTCAACGAACCGAAGCCTTACGGAGAAGCACTCGAGACACAGCCCAAGTCTCCTTGATGTCACAAATCCATAAACAAAACTTTGGAAGCATCGTATCATAAATATATCTCATCATGTTCATTGATTAATTTTAAGCACTAGTATAAAATATAATCGTCATAGCCCAACCCAAAAGGTAAACAAGGATAAGGTAAATAGAAAGCTAGTCAATCCTTAGGTTGAATCATGTTATGTGGGAATATAAGTTCTCATGTGAATAGGACATAATAGATCAGAGTACAGTTGCCTTCATCAAATTATTGCTCAGGATCTTCTCCCGCAACTCCTTTGGAACTCGCAAATTGCTCATTGTCTACATGATACAAACATGCATTCATTACACTTGGAGAAAATAAAAGAACAATACACCAAGCATATGCAATGAATCGAGTCACTTTTAGCAAAAGTTGTGGTACAAATGTAATAAGTTTTGAGGTACAAATGTACAAACTTCTTATTAGTGTGCTAGGTATGGATCATAGTAGAGTGTGATGAGTACATGGACATCAACTATATGGTTAAGGCCCAATCAATCATAGATTCCCAAGCTCAAGAGAAGTTGAAGTCTAGTTTATTCGCGAATCTGGTTTAGGCTACAAGAGTGGGTCTCACGAAAACGGACGCCCAGACCACACACGGACTCTGTTTTCGACGTTTTAGATACCTTTGGAATGCTAAGAAGATAATCTTTCCAACCCATCTAGTCCCATGTCAAAATATGGTTAGGGTTGATGGGAATCATTGTAACGAGATGACATCCAGAATCTACCAGAAATCAGCGACGCTTGTTTCTTAGCCTAAAGGCCTTGTACATCCTAGAGTTGCTTGGCCACCCCCTTGGCTACCTCCTGCGTCGAGGATGACACCAATTCAAGTGGGGGAGGATGATGAGGACATCACTCACATTCAAACAATGCATGGATTGACAACACGAGCACGTGCACGACAGCTAAATCTCTAGGTTCTTCTAACCTAGTCAATTATGTTTTATAGCTTACGCTTGGTGCCATGGATGTATTGATGATTAGGAACCTTGGAGAGGACCAACAAGGACATGATAAGGCCAAGATATCTAGGAGGACAAGCTAGGATGTTCACAACAAGAGAAAGCCAAGTTTGACTCAACTTCGTCTCCACCTTAGAGTTCAGGACCAGTCTGTACTAAAAGGGATGCCCAGGATGCATCCAAACTCTGATTAGGTTGTGCTTTATATGGATGGAAAGCTAAGGATATAAGCTTTTCAACCCAACTGAAACCACCTTAAAATTCATCCAGAGTCAATGGAAATTGTCAAAACAATTCAGCGTTCAGATTCTGTTTTTGTGTTGCGACACCATCTGTTGGACTATTGGGTTGTGTATCGTGTTGGAGCCCATTAGAGGTGTGACTAGGGGTCACACACATCCCTAACCTCTATTTTACTAGCAGCCACCGCCACATTAAGGTTTGAGTTTTGCTTATATCATATCTGTCATCAAACAGTTCATCGTTCATCGGTTTGTGAGACCCCAACTCGTAATCAACACAGTTTTGGTTGTGTTCTACCTGTTCTTGCTTGTGTTCTTGATTGCACTTGTAGGAATAAGCCTTCATGGTGAGGTCACTCATGTGTCACGAGTGATAACCAAAGGAGCAGTGGTGTAGTGATTATGAGGATCCGTTCGCTCAGAGCCTTGGATCATCAACATCGAGATCTCCACCCAGTCAAGTTATCGTACCTCATAGAAGATTAGGCCTCATCCTCTATCAGAGTATTAGGCTAGGTTTTTCTATTCACAAAAGTAAACTTACACTTTTTGAATTAAGCTTTAACCTAATAAAGGTAAGGATTATGATCTCATCATCTTTGACAAATTAAGGTTATTTAGGTTTCTTATAATCATTAGCCAAGATTTATTAACACCTATGTGGGCCATAGTCATGTTATCCTATAACTTTAACTACTTAAATCAAGCTACACTTAGCAATTTATTTGCTATTGTGAGATATGATAAAACTACACTATTTGTTGGGAACTTGTTCTCAAATGCTAAGAGTTAAGAACAAGGCAACATAAAAAGTGTTAAGTGTTAAAGTCCTTCGTCCTTCGAGACATTATGCCCCTTCGGGAAATAATGAGTTTTGGATGAAGGTTACGAGAGACATACCTTCGTAAGTACAACAAGTAATGACGAAGGATTCATATAAAGCGTGAGATGTAATATAAACATTTAAACATTATCTTAGAATCATTTTTATTTCATTATCATGGAAAAATAGAAATGATATCAAATTACAAATGTACCTTCGGCTTGAGAGAAGGTAAAAGTACAAGCGTGACGCAAAAGCAAATGCCAAGTCAGCGTGAACAGTATAGGAACACTGTTCATCTATTTATAGGCACGGGTCGCAGCCCATGTAAAATTACATCCATGCCCTTTACATTTGCTAATAACTCTGTAGTAACCCGCCGGGGTCTGAATAGCCTTTTCATCTTTAAGTCGGTTTCCTTTTCCACTATCTTGCCGAAGCTCTCCTGTGTACAGCTTCGGCTCTGTGCCATCCTTCGTATTCCTTTTGTGCTTCTTCACACCATGGTTTTAACCCAAGTCCGAAGATACCTGTTCATGCATTATACTCCAGAAAGTTTGTTAAATCATGTTTTTGAGGACCTTCGGAAGCCGAAGGCCCCCAACAGTAGCCCCTCGCAATATTAATTTGTTAGAATGATAAATTCAGATTGCGATATGGAGGAAGGCCCTAAGCCGAAGGTCCGAAAAAACACCTTCCCTTTGCTAGAATAGCAACAGTCACTGACCAACGGGACCTTCCGATTTTTAATGCACTGGGTATATAAATAAGGGCGCACCACGAGTTTATTTGGTACGCTTTCTTGCCATCTGCTCTTGCTTACTCACCTTCTAGCCCGCGCAACAAAACTTGCTTGGCTTTTTTGAATTTTTAAGCTTCGGTTTTAAGAGCACTTTCCCAGCGTTTACGAAGATGTCTGCAGACAAGAAAGTTGTTGCTGATCCGAAGCTAAGCCTTTCTGAGGAAATGCACCTCGGCTTTCTTGAATCAATGGTGAAGACTAATACAGAGAAGATTACCAAAGAGATTTTAGAAGGTTTATCTGAAGACACTGGTGATAGCAACAGTTATGATGTAGAAAGTGGCGGGGAAGAGTCCGAAGACCGACCATGGCGACCAAGCCACACGGTTTTCGGAAAGTCAACTATTAAGCAGAGTCATCTTGACAATATGAGGGGGAGATATTTTTGAGATGTGTCTATTGTGAGGGCTGATGATGGAGAGAAAACTTCTCCTACTCCCGAGGAAAATGAGGTCGTGATCTTCCGAAGCTTCTTCAAGGCTGGGCTTCGGTTCCCCCTGAGCAGCTTTGTGGTTGAAGTTCTGAAGATATTCCAAATCTTTCTCCACCAGATTACTCCCGAAGCTATTATAAGAATGGGAATCTTTGTCTAGGCTGTGAGGAGCCAGGGCTTGGAGCCAGATGCAAAAAGTTTTTGTAATATTCATGAGCTAGTATATGAGACGAAACCCTGGGGGAAAGAACAATATCACAACAACTTTGGTTCTTATAGCTTCGGTGCCCGCTCTGGGTCAAGCTGCCCCGTGCCAACCTTTCGGAAGAGGTGGCCCGGCGACTGGATGACAGAATGGTTCTATGTGAAGAATGACTTGATAGCACGGGAAGATATTAAAGGTATCATTATGCGCCCTATCTGGCAACGCTTCGGTCTCCGGAAGCCGAAGGTAGAAATGAATGAAGCGGCCGAAGAATGCCAGAGGGCCTTCGGTGTGGTTTGCTCTTTTATTGGAACGAGGGACTTGGTCCAGGAACATATTGCCTTCAGAGTGTGGCCACTTGTAGAAGAGTGGGAGATGCCAAAGGAAACCGTCAAGGGACCTGACGAAGGTGGATTGGTTAGGCTGAAATACACATTCAAATACGGAGATAAGTTTATCGAGCCAGACGATGACTGGCTTAAGAGCATTGAAGCCGTAAGTGACGAATTGCTCGGACTATATTCGAAGGCTGAAGATACTGCATTATCAGCAGCCTTCGGAGGCCGAAAGAAGAAGAGACTCAATCGAGTATTTGATGCAGTTGGGTTTGTCTACCCCGACTACTACTATTCCACACGGGGCCAAAAGAGAAAGAATACATCTTCTGCAAAAGAAGTTGCTCCAATTGCTCCTAGCGAGCCAGAGCCGAAGAGAAAAAAGGTAAAGGTGCTCACACACCGGCCACATTATATTGAACCGGCCAAAGTGCCTGAGTTTATTGGTGTCGAAAATCGAAGAAATGGCCGAAGGACCAGCAACAGAGAAAACAGAAGAACCGAGGACTTAAGAAACAAAAACATTAGAAATTTTAAGTCCTTCAACAAAAATCCAAAAGGGTCCAGCAGCAACCTCGAAAAGAAAAAGGATGGTTAATGTGCTGGATGTTTTGGTAACAATTAAATCTTCAAGCATAACTCCGAAGAAAACTGTTGAAGCTTCTGAAGTGTCTACTGAAACCTTTGTTGCTGAAGCTTTGAAGCAACAATTTGAAACTGAAGTTGGGCCTTCAGAGCCCACCAAGGTAAAACCTTTGAAAGTTGAAGGAACAAAATTGACAGAGGCAACTTTGGAAACCGAAAAAAACAAAAATGACAGAGCCAATTTTGATTGAGGAAATTGACACTGCCGCCCCCGAGGCATCTTCCAAAATACGTGATTATATTGTGCGACATGCTTCGGGGAAGAAATTATCTGAAGAAGAGATTTTTGAAGCTAATCACTATGCCCGAGAACTGAAGTATCCGAAGGGGGCCGTAGTGTTCAATGGGACAGACGAAGATGACTTCCTATATTGTGTCCCAGACAATAAAGAATTATCTGTCTGCCGGGAGATGGCTAGAAGCATGGGGTTCCCGAAGCTTGAAGCTGGCCTTTGCGCCATGACGAAGGACGATCTAGCGGATAGCCTTGCATACAATAGTCTGAAGGTACAAAAATTGTGAATTTTGGAGTTTATGAATTTTGAATTAGTCTTTTGTTCTTATGTTAATCCATTCATTCTTTTGAATAGGGCTTAATACTCAGCAATGCCTTAAGGGCACAGAAGAATGCTGAGGATGAGAGCTGTACCATTGCTCTTAACAACCTTCGAACAGAGGTTATCAGGCTAAGAAACGAAGCCTTGGAAAAGGACAAAATTCTGCTTACATTGGTGGATAAGATAAAGAAAGACGAAGCTATTTCTAGAACTCAGGCCGAAGCTCAGAAACGCGAAATCGAAGATCTTCGAAAACAATTAGCCCGAGCTAAAGAGGAACGCATTCTTGAAGAAACAAAACGAGAACTAAGTGATTAACGGGCAAATCATTTGGAAATAAATGTTGAAGAGCTTCGTGCTTCCAAGAAAAGATGCTATGATAAATCCATAGAGTGTGTTAAGAAGATAAAATCCAGCTTCGCCAGCGTTGGCGCGTTCTCTAGTGAAGAAAACTTCACAAGGGGGAATCTAGAAGACCCGATTGAATGGATCAGTTACGAAGCTGAGGCCTTCGAGGAAATCTTGAATAGTCGCGGGGACATTTGTGCTTTTTCGGGCGCCAGGGGAATTGTTACTATTTTGGAGAAGAAAGGGTGCGAGCATGTGAAATCTTTAGCACAATCTGAAGCTGCTCTATCCTCTGAAAATAATGAAGACCCTTCAGCCGAAGCAAGCCAGGTCGGTGGAAAATTTTTCACCGACATTTGGGACAATGGCGGCCGAGAAATGGCTCAAGAAATCATTCAAAGAAGCAAAAAAGGCATCCATGATTCTAGGAAGGTAGCGGAGGCTGCTGAGAAAAGCTCAGGGTCTGAAGGGCAAATAGGTATTAACTAGTGGTTTGTAATTTTTGATTTTAAACTCTATTCACGGTTTGTAATAGTAACATAGGCATATCTTCTCCTCCCTCAGAACCTACCGAACCATCGGCAGGCCCCCGCGCGAAGGGGGATGACGAAATTAAGAGAATGACCTAAGCCATCATGGACAAAGTTGTCGATCAACTACTGAACGAAGCTGCAGAAGTAGTACTTAGGGAAGACTAGATGCTATTGTAAAAACATTTGAAATGTAATCTGTGTAATATTTTGTAACTTTGAATGTAATATACAAGCTTTTTATGGTTCAATTCTTTACGATGCATGAAATTTTACATACATACCGTTTTTGAGCCTTCGGCGAAAAAACACCTTCCCTTCTTTTCATGCTTCGTGAAGAAAAACTTTTATGTATCACAACAATTTGCATACTGCTCTGATGAAGAATATCCAAGCTTCGTGAAAACATTCTCCGAAGCTATACTCCGAAGATCAATATTGTATCCCCTTTTTGTGCCTTAGCACGATTTTCACTTTTTCAAAGCATTCTCCGAAGATCAATATTGTATCCCCTGTTTGTGCCTTAGCACGATTTTCACTTTTTCAAAGCATTCTCCGAAGATCAATATTGTATCCCCTTCTTGTGCCATATGCAATATGATGTATGATGCTTATGTTATGCGAAAATGATGTGATGATGTTATGTTATGCAAAATGATATTTGTGCCGAAGATACACACACATCCCCGCAGTAGAACATACAATCTTTTTGTATCAGCGCTGACTTTTCGCTGTAAGCCTCCCTTAGGAGCTTCTTCGCCTTTTACTTCAGCGGAATCAGCGTTTATTTTTCGCTGTAAGCCTCCCTTAGGAGCTTCTTCGCCTTTTACTTTCGACGGTATTCGCGTTGACTTTTCGCGCTTCGCCTTTTACTTAGGCGGTATCAGCATTTATTTTTCTTTGTAAGCTCTGCATTCCCTTTGGAACGACTTTTGAGCAGAAAACTTACACTGCGCTCCCTTAGGAACGGCTTTTTGTAGCTTCAGCAAACTTACACTGCGTTCCTTAGAACGACTTTTTGTTGCTTTGAAGAATTCACACTGTGTGCCTTTAAAATAAATTTTTGATAATTCGAAGGTCCTCCTTGCTATCGCAAATTTTTAAGCTTCGGCGACTTAAGCCTGTGGAGAACATATATTTTCCTTGTGGCAAAAAGCAAAACTATTACAAGAGATTTAAAACGACAAAAAGCACTCTAGTCTCCCATAAGTGTTCCTTGTTAAAAAGAAAATAATACTGAATGCAAAAGACTGCTATCAAGGCAGGATATTTGTCAGTAAATGTGCTTCGACTCTGGCACAGTGCTATTGACTGTGCGAGCTTCGGACTCTTCTCTGAAGTCCCTCTGGGGGTGAGAGTGCTGGCTCCCTTCTAGCTGCGGAGCTCGTTGTATTGGTGGTGGCGGTGGAAGCTGTTGCCAGGACGCTTGAGGTTGGCTTGCCAAAGCAACAGAGGCTGTAGGGTGATTGCCTACACATTCTGGAATGTAAGGCGAATGGTACGAAGCAGTATGCATAACCTGCTTCGGCTGACTCTGTTGCGCTGCAGCCTCTGCTAGCTCCTTTTGCTTCTGGATGGTAACATGGCACATCCTGGTGGTATGGCCCTTGCCTTCACCACAGAATAGGCAGTAAAGTTTTCTTGGTTGATCTCCAAATCTTCCCCCGAAGCCCCTGGCGCCTCTGCCCCTTGGCGCTGGCGGCCGGAAAGAGCTTTGCTGTTGCCCCGAAGCTTGCGAGGAGCACTGTGGCCTTTGCTGTTGACTCCCTTTGTCATCATTTTGAGTAGAAATATGAATTGACCTGACGTGCCTTGGATAAAATCTTCCTCTGAAGCCCCTGGTCATTTCAGAGAACCTGAAAGCTTCCTCCCTTCTTTGGCGAAAATCATTGTCGGCTCGAATGTACTCGTCCATCTTCTGGAGCAGCTTCTCCAAAGTTTGAGGAGGCTTCCTGGCAAAGTACTGAGCTGAAGGTCCTAGTCGAAGCCCCTTGATCATTGCCTCAATGACAATTTCATTGGGCACTGTTGGTGCCTGTGCCCTCAGACGTAGGAACCTTTGGACATATGCCTGAAGGTATTCTTCGTGATCCTAGGTGCACTTGAACAGAGCTTGAGCCGTGACTGGCTTCGTCTGAAACCCTTGAAAGCTGGTTATCAACATATCCTTCAGCTTTTGCCATGAGGTGATTGTCCCTGGCCTAAGAGAGGAGTACCAGGTCTGTGCAACACTCCTGACAGCCATAACGAAAGACTTTGCCATGACTGCAGTATTACCACCATACGAAGATATTGTTGCTTTGTAACTCATCAGAAACTGCTTTGGATCTGAGTGGCCATCATACATGGGGAGTTGAGGTGGCTTGTAGGACGGAGGCCAGGGTGTAGCCTGCAGCTCAGCTGACAGAGAAGAAGCATCATCAAAAGCAAAATTTCCATGATGAAAATTGTCATACCAGTCATCTTCGTTGAAGAAACCCTCCTGATGAAGCTCTCTGTGCTGGGGCCTTCGGTTCTGCTCATCTTGAGTAAGATGGCGAACTTCTTCGGAGGCTTCATCTATCTGTCTTTGCAGTTCAGCTAGCCTAGCCATCTTTTCCTTCTTCCTTTGGACCTGTTGATGAAGCATCTCCATATCTCTGATTTCTTGATCTAGTTCGTCCTCTTGAGGCGTCGGACTGGTGACCTTCCTCTTCTGGCTTCGGGCCTCCCGAAGAGAGAGAGTTTCCTGATTGGGGTCGAGCAGTTGCAGAGCCGCAGCCCCTGTTGCTGAAACCTTCTTCGGCGCCATAACGAAGGTCTATGCTTGCCGAAGGTGTTCGAAACTCAAAAAGTGGAAGTGAGTTCACCGGAGGTGGGCGCCAATGTTGGGGACTTGTTCTCAAATGCTAAGAGTTAAGAACAAGGCAACATAAAAAGTGTTAAGTGTTAAAGTCCTTCGTCCTTCGAGACATTATGCCCCTTCGGGAAATAATGAGTTTCGGACGAAGGTTACGAGAGACATACCTTCATAAGTACAACAAGTAATGACGAAGGATTCATATAAAGCGTGAGATGTAATATAAACATTTAAACATTATCTTAGAATCATTTTTATTTCATTATCATGGAAAAATAGAAATGATATCAAATTACAAATGTACCTTCGGCTTGAGAGAAGGAAAAAGTACAAGCGTGACGCAAAAGCAAATGCCAAGTCAGCGTGAACAGTACAGGAACACTGTTCATCTATTTATAGGCACGGGTCGCAGCCCATGTAAAATTACATCCATGCCCTTTACATTTGCTAATAACTCTGTAGTAACCCGTCGGGGTCTGAATAGCCTTTTCATCTTTAAGTCGGTTTCCTTTTCCACTATCTTGCCGAAGCTCTCCTGTGTACAGCTTCGGCTCCGTGCCATTCTTCGTATTCCTTTTGTGCTTCTTCACACCATGGTTTTAACCCAAGTCCGATGATATCTGTTCATGCATTATACTCCAGAAACTTTGTTAAATCATGTTTTTGAGGACCTTCGGAAGCCGAAGGCCCCCAACACTATTACAACATGGATAATTTATTTATGAGCCTAATGCAATTTGGACCACAAAATTTGAGTTCATATGGAAAAGTTAAGATTTTTCTATGTTTTTAGGCTTTAAACATAATTAGATATATATATTTTTGGGCCTAATTGAATAGTTTGAGGACCTATCTGTAAGAATCTAGGGGCTCTGGTGAAACTTGGTGGACGACGGTTTAATTCCTAGAAAATTGAGGGTCTCTTTAACAAAAAAGCAGCACGAAAGAGTATCGGGGGTTCTTAGTCGTTGGATCTAACATCGCCTCATACGGGGACATCTTCAAACATGCCTGGTAGTTGTTATTATAGGAGAACTTAGCATAAAGTAGACTCTTGTCCCAGCTACCACTATGTTTAGGAGTGCAAGATCTCAACACATCTTTCAATATTTGATTGGTCCTTTCAATTTGGCCATCTGTTTGGGGATGATAGGCTGAGCTAAAGATTAGCTTGGTGTCCATATTCTCATGAAAGCTTTTCTTAAACCTTGAGGTGAACTAGGATCCCCGATTAGATATAATTTTCTTAGGTACTTCATGTAGGCATACAATCCGAGACATGTTTAACTCCGCCAACTGGGATCCCTTATAGGTAGTCTTGACCGGGATGAAGTGAGCTAGTTTGGTCAACTTGTCCATAATCACCCATATGGAATCATAACCACTCGGGGTGTGAGGAAACCCAACTATGAAGTCCATACCAATTTCTTCCCACTTCCATTATGCTATCTTTTATGGGTGAAGTAATCTAGCTAGTCTCTGATGTTCAACTTTTACCCTCTGACAAACATCACATACTGCTACATGCGAAACTACATCTTTCTTGAGACCATACGACCAATATTTCTACTTCAGATCTTGATACATTTTGGTGCTGCCTAGGAGAATAGAATAGGTTGAGTCATGGGCTTCTTTCAGTATGGTTTCACGGAGACTATCTATTTTGGGAACACATATTCTGTTTTTGAACCAGATTGTGCCCTGCTCATCTTCCTTGAAATCTAGACCTCTACCTTCTGTCATTAGTTCTTTGATTTCTTGAATCTTAACATCCCCAATTTGACGTTTTTGTATATCTTGCTTTAACGTTGGTTCCACTTCTATGGTAATACCTTCAATGTGAGTAACTATCCCTAGGTTAAGTTTGTCAAATTCTTCTGCTAACTTCTCCGGCATCCGAGAAACAATGGTCGTATGAGCCTAGGCATTTCGACATAAGGCATCTGCAACTAGGTTCGCCTTGCCCAGGTGGTAATGAATCTCCAAGTCATAGTCCTTGATAAGTTCCAACCAAAGACACTTCCTAAGGTTTAGTTCGTTTTGGGCAAAGTTATACTTCAGGCTCTTATGGTCGGTATAAATTTGACACTTAGTTCCCATTACATAATATCTCTAAACCTTAAGGGCATGCACTACGATGGCAAGCTCTAGGTCATGGGTGGGGTAGTTCAACTCATGCTTCCTCAACTACCGAGATGCGTAAGCAATGACATGTCCTTCTTGCATAAGAACACAACCCAATCCTTGATGAGGCGTATCACAATACACGTTAAAACCCTTCTGCAGGTCCCACATGACTAATATTGAGGGTGACTGAGAGCACCTAGAGGGGGGGGGGTGAATAGGTGATCCTGTGAAAACTTAAAACTTAAGCCACAAAAACTTGTTAAGTGTTAGCACAATGATTGCCAAGTGGCTAAAGAGAAGTCTCAACAAAACACAATACCACAAGAGATCAAGCACAGAGGTGACACAGTGGTTTATCCCGTGGTTCGGCCAAGACCAACGCTTGCCTACTCCACGTTGTGGCGTCCCAACGGACGAGGGTTGCAATCAACCCCTCTCAAGCGGTCCAAAGACCCACTTGAATACCACGATGTTTTGTTTTGCCTTTCACTATCCCGTTTGCAAGGAATCTCCACAAATTGGAGTCTCTTGCCCTTACAAGTATATGATCACAAAGAAACACAGAGTAAGGGAGGGAAGCAACACACACAAATCCACAGCGAAACGCGCACACACATGGCCAAGAATCGAGCTCACAAGAGTATCACAAAGTTCTCACTAGAACGGAGCTCGAATCACTTAGAATGACAAACGAATGCGCAAAGACTAAGTGTGGATGATCAAGAATGCTCAAAGGTTGCTTGTGTGTCTCCTCCATGCGCCTAGGGGTCCCTTCTATAGCCCCAAGGCAGCTAGGAGCCGTTGAGAGCAAATCCGGAAGGCCATCCTTGCCTTCTGTCGTCGGGGGCACCGGACAGTCCGGTGCACACCGGACACTGTCCGGTGCCCGATTTGTTTCCATAACTGGCGCTTCCGACCGTTGCCGACCGTTGTAGATCTGGGAGCCGTTGGCGCACCGGACATGTCCGGTGCACACCGGACAGTCCGGTGCCGTCTTCCGACCGTTGGCTCGGCCACGTGTCCCGCGCAGATTGCGCGGCCGACCGTTGGCCCCGCCGACCGTTGGCTCACCGGACAGTCCGGTGCACACCGGACAGTCCGGTGAATTTTAGCCGTACGCCGTCGGCAAATTCCCGAGAGCGGCCAGTTCGCGCCGAGTCAGTCTGGCGCACCGGACACTGTCCGGTGCACACCGGACAGTCCGGTGCTCCAGACCGAACTGAGTCTTGGCTGCACACAGCCAAGTCTTTGTCTCCTTTTTTCTTTTCTTCTACTTTCTATTTCTAACACTTAGACAAGTATATTAGTATTCAAAACCAATGTACTAAGACTTAGAAACATACCTTTAATCTTGATTTGTACTTTGTCCACCATTTACAATTAGGCACCTGTGTTGGACACTAAATCACCAAAATACTTAGAAATGGCCCAAAGGCACATTTCCCTTTCAATCTCCCCCTTTTTGGTGATTTATGCCAACACAACATAAAGCAAGTAGAACAAGTACAAAAACACTTCAAATAATAACTCAAATTATTTTGATTCAATTTTGACATATATGGATCACTCTATGCCACCACTTGGTTTGTTTTTGCAAATCAAACTCAAATCTCTATCTCTAAGTCAAACACACATGTTGAAGCAAAAAGAGAGTCATTTCAAGAGAGATTGATCAAAGATGTCAAAAACTCCCCCTTTTTCCCATAATTACTACTTCTCCCCACAAGAAGCCAAAAGAGACAATAAAAGAGTTTTGACAAACCAAAAACTCTACTCTACTATTTTCAAATTTCTCAAGTGGTAGCTGATCCATTTATCGCTTTGGCCTTTATTTTCTCCCCCTTTGGCATCAAGCACCAAAACGGGATCAATCTTGGCCCTTTAACCCCATTGCCTCACCAAAATCTTCAATTAAGAGCAAATGGCAATAAGAGTTCATGAGATGGACTTGGAATTAATTACCCTCTCATCGGAGTGCAGTGGAAGTCTTGCATGATCCAAGTCCACCTTTTCCCTTTCAATTCTCCTTTGAGACTAAATCAAACAAACTCAAGCATATGGTTAGTCTCAAGGGATCAAGTTGTAACACATCTCCCCCTAAACATGTGCATCACTTTGCAACGGACTTGTGAGGTCCAGGGAGTGTTTGTACAACTTGAGCACCATAATAAGCAACAAAATGCAGAATGAACATGATCAAAGGCATAAACACATGTATGCTACAATTCAATCCAAGTTCCGCGAATCTAAGATATTGAGCTCACTACGCAACCTGCAAAAGGTCTTCTCATCTAAAGGCTTGGTAAAGATATCGGCTAGCTGGTTCTCGGTGCTAACATGAAACACTTCGATATCTCCCTTTTGCTGGTGGTCTCTCAAAAAGTGATGCCGGATGTCTATGTGCTTTGTGCGGCTGTGCTCAACAGGATTTTCCGCTATTCGGATAGCACTCTCATTGTCACATAGGAGTGGGACTTTGCTCAGATTGTAGCCAAAGTCCCGGAGGGTTTGCCTCATCCAAAGTAGTTGCGCGCAACACTGTCCTGCGGCAACATACTCGGCCTCAGCGGTGGATAGGGCAACGGAGGTTTGTTTCTTAGAGTTCCATGACACCAGGGACCTTCCTAAGAATTGGCACGTCCCCGATGTACTCTTCCTATCGACCTTACATCCAGCATAGTCGGAGTCTGAGTACCCAATCAAGTCAAAGTTAGACCCCTTTGGATACCAGATCCCGAAGCAAGGCGTAGCGACTAAATATCTAAGAATTCGCTTCACCGCCACCAAGTGACACTCCTTTGGATCGGATTGAAATCTAGCACACATGCATACGCTAAGCATAATATCCGGTCTACTAGCACACAAATAAAGTAAAGACCCTATCATTGACCGGTATGCTTTTTGATCAACGGACTTACCTCCTTTGTTGAGGTTGGTGTGTCCGTCGGTTCCCATCGGAGTCTTTGCGGGCTTGGCGTCCTTCATCCCAAACCGCTTTAGCAGATCTTGCGTGTACTTCATTTGGGAGATGAAGGTACCGTCCTTGAGTTGCTTCACTTGGAACCCAAGGAAGTAGTTCAACTCGCCCATCATCGACATCTCGAATTTCTGCGTCATCACCCTGCTAAACTCTTCACAAGACTTTTGATTAGTAGAACCAAATATTATGTCATCGACATAAATTTGGCACACAAACAAATCACCATCACAAGTCTTAGTGAAAAGAGTTGGATCGGCTTTCCCAACCTTGAAAGCATTAGCAATTAAGAAATCTCTAAGGCATTCATACCATGCTCTTGGGGCTTGTTTAAGTCCATAGAGCGCCTTAGAGAGCTTACACACGTGGTCGGGGTACCGCTCATCCTCGAAGCCAGGGGGTTGCTCCACGTACACCTCCTTTATTGGCCCGTTGAGGAAAGCGCTCTTCACATCCATTTGGTACAACCTGAAAGAATGGTGAGCGGCATATGCTAGCAAGATACGAATGGACTCTAGCCTAGCCACAGGAGCAAAAGTCTCCTCAAAGTCCAAACCTGCGACTTGGGCATAACCTTTTGCCACAAGTCGAGCCTTGTTCCTTGTCACCACTCCGTGCTCGTCCTGTTTGTTGCGGAAAACCCACTTGGTTCCCACAACATTTTGCTTGGGACGAGGCACCAGCGTCCAAACTTCATTGCGCTTGAAGTTGTTAAGTTCCTCCTGCATGGCCAACACCCAATCCGGATCTAGCAAGGCCTCCTCTACCCTGAAAGGCTCAATAGAGGAGACAAAAGAGTAATGTTCACAAAAATTAACTAGTCGAGACCGAGTAGTTACTCCCTTGCTAATGTCACCCAGAATTTGGTCGACGGGATGATCCCTTTGAATCATTGCTCGAACTTGGGTTGGAGGTGCCGGTTGCGCTTCTTCCTCCATCACATGATCATCTTGTGCTCCCCCTTGATCACACGCCTCCTTTTGATGAACCTGTTCATCGTCTTGAGTTGGGGGATGCACCGTTGTTGAGGAAGAAGGTTGACCTTGTTCATCTTGTTCCTGTGGCCGAATGTCTCCAATCGCCATGGTTCGTATAGCGGCCGTTGGAACATCTTCTTCATCTACATCATCACAATCAACAACTTGCTCTCTTGGAGAGCCATTAGTCTCATCAAATACAACGTCGCTAGAGACTTCAACCAAACCCGATGATTTGTTGAAGACTCTATACGCCTTTGTATTTGAATCATAACCTAATAAAAACCCTTCTACAGCTTTGGGAGCAAACTTAGAATTTCTACCCTTCTTCACTAGAATGTAGCACTTGCTCCCAAAAACACGAAAGTAAGATACATTGGGTTTGTTACCGGTTAGTAGCTCATACGAAGTCTTCTTGAGGAGTCGATGAAGGTAGACCCTGTTGATGGCGTGGCAAGCCGTGTTCACGGCTTCCGACCAAAAGCACTCGGGGGTCTTGAATTCTCCAAGCATAGTCCTCGCCATGTCTATGAGCGTCCTGTTCTTCCTCTCTACCACACCATTTTGTTGTGGTGTGTAGGGAGCGGAGAACTCGTGCTTGATCCCTTCCTCCTCAAGAAACTCCTCCACTTGAAGGTTCTTGAACTCGGACCCGTTGTCGCTCCTAATCTTCTTCACCTTGAGCTCAAACTCATTTTGAGCTCTCCTGAGGAAGCGCTTGAGGGTCCCTTGAGTTTCAGACTTATCCTGCAAAAAGAACACCCAAGTGAAGCGGGAAAAGTCATCAACAATAACTAGACCATACTTACTTCCTCCTATGCTTAGATAGGCGACTGGTCCGAAGAGGTCCATATGCAGCAGCTCCAGAGGTCTTGACGTGGTCATCACATTCTTGCTGTGATGTGCTCCTCCCACTTGTTTACCTGCCTGACAAGCTGCACAAGGTCTATCTTTTTCGAAATAAACATTTGTTAGACCTATCACGTGTTCTCCCTTTAGAAGCTTGTGGAGGTTCTTCATCCCCACATGTGCTAAGCGGCGATGCCACAGCCAGCCCATGCAAGTCTTAGCCATTAAGCATGCATCTAGACCGGCCTCTTCTTTTGCAAAATCAACTAAGTAAAGCTTGCCGTCTAGTACACCCTTAAAAGCTAGTGAACCATCACATCTTCTAAAGACAGACACATCTACATTTGTAAATAAACAATTATATCCCATATTGCACAGTTGACTAACAGATAGTAAATTGTAACCAAGAGACTCAACTAAAAATACATTTGATATTGAGTGCTCATTAGAAATTGCAATTTTACCTAACCCTTTTACCTTGCCTTGATTCCCATCACCGAATATAATTGAATCTTGGGAATCCTTATTTTTGACGTAGGAGGTGAACATCTTCTTCTCCCCCGTCATATGGTTTGTGCATCCGCTGTCGATAATCCAGCTTGAACCCCCGGATGCATAAACCTGCAAGGCAAATTTAGGCTTGGGTCTTAGGTACCCAACTCATGTTGGGTCCTGCAAGGTTAGCACAAATGTCCTTAGGGACCCAAATGCAAGTCCTGTCTCCCTTGCATTTTGCCCCTAACTTCCTAGCAACTATTTTCCTATCCTTTCTACAAATAGCAAAGGAAGTGTTTAAAGCACAATAAATTATAGAAGGTTCATTCACTACTTTCCTAGGAGCATGAATAACATTCTTTCTAGGCACATGAGCAATATTTCTTCTAGGCATATGTACAACATTTCTCCTACACATATCTCTATCGTGCTTATAGGAAGAACTAGAAGCAAACATGGCATGAGAATCATAAACATGTAAATCAAAATCATTATAAGCATTTCTAGCATGTCTCCTATCATGGTATAAGAAAGCATGGTTCTTTTTAGCACCACTAGCCATAGGGGCCTTCCCTTTCTCCTTGACGAAGATGGGAGTCTTATGGCTTGTTAAGTTCTTGGCCTCTCTCTTGAAGCCAAGACCATCCTTAATTGAGGGGTGTCTACCAACCGTGTAGGCATCCCTTGCAAATTTTATCTTATCAACTTCACTTTTGCTAGTCTTAAGTTGGGCATTAAGACTAGCCAATTCCTCATTTAATTTGGAAATTAAAACTAGGTGTTCACCACAGGCATCAATATCGAAATCCTTACACCTAGTGCAAATCATAACATGTTCTACACAAGAATTAGATTTATTAGCCACTTCTAGTTTAGCATTTAAATCATTATTAACACCTTTTAAAATAGCAATGGTTTCATGACAAGAAGATAATTCACTAGAAAGAACTTCATTTCTTTTAATTTCTAGAGCAAGAGAATTTTGTGCACTAACAAATTTATCATGCTCCTCATATAAAAGATCCTCTTGTTTTTCTAGTAATCTATTCTTATCATTCAAAGCATCAATCAACTCATTGATTTTATCTATCTTAGATCTATCTAAGCCCTTGAACAAGCATGAATAATCTATGTCATCATCATCACTAGACTCATTATCACTAGACGAAGCATAAGTGGAGTCTTGAGTACTCACCTTCTTTTCCCTTGCCATAAGGCATGTGAGACGCTCGTTGGGGAAGAGGGAAGACTTGTTGAAGGCAGTAGCAGCGAGTCCTTCATTGTCGGAGTCGGAGGAGGAGCAATTCGAGTCCCACTCCTTTCCTAGATGCGCCTCGCCCTTTGCCTTCTTGTATTGCTTCTTCTTCTCTCTTTTGTTCCCCTTTTCTTGGTCACTTTCATTATCGGGACAGTTAGCGATAAAATGACCAAGCTTACCGCATTTGAAGCATGAGCGCTTCCCCTTTGTCTTGGTCTTGCTTGGCTGCCCCTTGCGACCATTTAGCGCTGTCTTGAATCTCTTGATGATGAGAGCCATCTCTTCATCATTGAGTCCGGCCGCCTCAATCTGTGCCACCTTGCTGGGTAGCGCCTCCTTGCTTCGTGTTGCCTTGAGAGCAAGGGGTTGCGGCTCGTTGATCGGACCATTCAAGGCGTCGTCCACATACCTCGCCTTCTTGATCATCATTCGCCCGCTAACAAATTTCCCAAGAACTTCTTCGGGCGACATCTTGGTGTACCTGGGATTTTCACGTATATTGTTCACCAAATGAGGATCAAGAACGATAAATGACCTGAGCATTAGGCGGACGACGTCGTGGTCCGTCCATCGTGTGCTTCCGTAGCTCCTTATCTTGTTGATAAGGGTCTTGAGCCGGTTGTATGTTTGCGTCGGCTCCTCGCCCCTTATCATTGCGAACCGTCCAAGCTCACCCTCCACCAACTCCATCTTGGTGAGCAAGGTGACGTCGTTCCCCTCATGAGAAATCTTGAGGGTGTCCCAAATTTGCTTGGCGTTATCCAAGCCGCTCACTTTATGGTATTCATCCCTGCACAAGGAAGCTAGAAGAACAGTAGTAGCTTGTGCATTCTTATGAATTTGTTCATTAATGAACATGGGACTATCCGAACTATCAAAGTGCATTCCACTCTCTACAATCTCCCATATACTAGGATGGAGAGAGAATAGGTGACTACGCATTTTGTGGCTCCAAAATCCGTAGTCCTCTCCATCAAAGTGTGGGGGCTTGCCGAGTGGAATGGAGAGCAAATGTGAATGTGAACTTTGTGGAATACGAGAGTAATCAAAAGAAAAGTTCGAATTAACCGGTTTCCTTCTCTCGTAGTCGTTGTGGTCTTCGTCCTTTTGGGAAGAAGTAGACTCATTGCTGTCGTAGTAGACGATCTCCTTGATGCGCCTTGTCTTCTTCTTCTTCCCTTCCTTCCGTCTATGACCCGAGCCGGAGTCGGTAGGCTTGTCGTCCTTCGGCTCGTTGACGAAGGATTCCTTCTCTTTGTCGTTGATCACAATACCCTTCCCCTTAGGATCCATCTCTTCGGGCGGTTAGTCCCTTTGTGAAGAGAACGGCTCTGATACCAATTGAGAGCACCTAGAGGGGGGGTGAATAGGTGATCCTGTGAAAACTTAAAACTTAAGCCACAAAAACTTGTTAAGTGTTAGCACAATGATTGCCAAGTGGCTAAAGAGAAGTCTCAACAAAACACAATACCACAAGAGATCAAGCACAGAGGTGACACAGTGGTTTATCCCGTGGTTCGGCCAAGACCAACGCTTGCCTACTCCACGTTGTGGCGTCCCAACGGACGAGGGTTGCAATCAACCCCTCTCAAGCGGTCCAAAGACCCACTTGAATACCACGATGTTTTGTTTTGCCTTTCACTATCCCGTTTGCAAGGAATCTCCACAAATTGGAGTCTCTTGCCCTTACAAGTATATGATCACAAAGAAACACAGAGTAAGGGAGGGAAGCAACACACACAAATCCATAGCGAAACGCGCACACACACGGCCAAGAATCGAGCTCACAAGAGTATCACAAAGTTCTCACTAGAACGGAGCTCGAATCACTTAGAATGACAAACGAATGCGCAAAGACTGAGTGTGGATGATCAAGAATGCTCAAAGGTTGCTTGTGTGTCTCCTCCATGCGCCTAGGGGTCCCTTTTATAGCCCCAAGGCAGCTAGGAGCCGTTGAGAGCAAATCCGGAAGGCCATCCTTGCCTTCTGTCGTCGGGGGCACCGGACAGTCCGGTGCACACCGGACACTGTCCGGTGCCCGATTTGTTTCCATAACTGGCGCTTCCGACCGTTGCCGACCGTTGTAGATCTGGGAGCCGTTGGCGCACCGGACATGTCCGGTGCACACCGGACAGTCCGGTGCCGTCTTCCGACCGTTGGCTCGGCCACGTGTCCCGCGCAGATTGCGCGGCCGACCGTTGGCCCCGCCGACCGTTGGCTCACCGGACAGTCCGGTGCACACCGGACAGTCCGGTGAATTTTAGCCGTACGCCGTCGGCAAATTCCCGAGAGCGGCCAGTTCGCGCCGAGTCAGTCTGGCGCACCGGACACTGTCCGGTGCACACCGGACAGTCCGGTGCTCCAGACCGAACTGAGTCTTGGCTGCACACAGCCAAGTCTTTGTCTCCTTTTTTCTTTTCTTCTACTTTCTGTTTCTAACACTTAGACAAGTATATTAGTATTCAAAACCAATGTACTAAGACTTAGAAACATACCTTTAATCTTGATTTGTACTTTGTCCACCATTTACAATTAGGCACCTGTGTTGGACACTAAATCACCAAAATACTTAGAAATGGCCCAAAGGCACATTTCCCTTTCAGTGACATCAATCTCAACATCAGTTGATTGAAACTATCTTGGCAGGCCTGAGTCCACTTAAATTCCTTGCCCTTCTCTAATAGTGAGGTCATCGGCTTCACTATTTTGGAAAAACCCTCGATAAAGCGTTTATAATATCTCACAAGTCCTAGAAAACTCCGGATTTCTGTAACTGACTGAGGTATCTTTCAATCCATTATTTCTTTTACCTTGGCTAGATCTACGATAATTCCCATATATGTGATGATATGCCCAAGAAAAGGTATCTTATCCAACTAGAACTCGCACTTGTTAAATTTGGCATAGAGCTGGTTATCCCTTAAATTCTGCAATCTAGCCGAAGATGTTTGTAACACCCCAGGTGTTACCTAGGGTTTCTACTCAACACCCACCTTTGACCTATTATCACATGTAGTTTAGATTGAGCAAAAGAATGCAAACTTGAGAACCAATGTCCTAATTAAGTGTTAATCATCTTAGAATACTTATCTTAGCCATATCATGCACATAAAAAGGGGAGAAGTGCTTAAACCCGAAATCCACCCACCTTAAGAAAATAGAGCACCAAAAAGAAATTAAGTAAGAAGGCTACGTAAATGATATTATTATGACTTGGGCCATTTCTAAAAGTTGTAGCACACCAAAATATCTACAAGAAATAATAAGAAAGTTACCCAAAAAGGTTCCACAAAAGCGCCAAAAAGGTTACTCAAGTAGGGAGCTCAAAAGAAAAATCATATTTTCTCTATGTTCATTTTTTAGCCCCTTACAAAGATCACACGTTTTCACCTAGTTCCAAAACTCAAAACAACATGGCTCAATGGAAAAAGTAGAGCCAAAATACCCTAGGCACATTCTAGTAAAGTTTGAAATCAAACCAAAACCATTTGACACGATTTGGCTTGGCTTTTGTCTCGGGTTTTGGATAAAAGACAGACCCGACTTGACCCAGCCTTTTCTCCAAGTTCCAAGCCTATCTACACTCGGGACTCTCATAAAAAGATAGGATTTGGCGCAGTGAAGAGACCTTACATGGGAGTTTTTCCAAGATTTGCATGTTAGGGCGACCAAACGAATGCTTGGACAAGGGCAAAAACAAACCTCCACATGTTCGTCCTCTGTTGGCAATGTTGAGCGCGCCCTGGCCGCTCCCCGCATGTGCCTCGTGCATCGGTTGGCCTATAAGATAGACAGACCCCTCGGCCTTGCTCTCCCACATGCGCATAGGATTCCAATTCACAATATCGAGAAAGAGAGGTTAGCTTAGAGCCAGACCAAATATTGTGATACAAAGGGAACAACTTGTACGCAATGTTGCAATGGTTCATCTGATATGATCTTTACATGCGCATAGGAGTTGACATGTCTTGCTTGAGGCCGCTGTCAATTATTGGGCCAAGTAAGAGTACCTGGGCCATGTCTATATGTACGTGAACCTATAGGGTCACACACTTAAGGGGAAGGAAGCCTAACTCCGATTAGATCCGAAATTAGACAAGGCTTTTGTAACACCCTGTCCAATCCCTGGACCAGCGGTACTTACTTCTGGCAGCTATCTAGGATCATATATTGTCCCCACAGACCAACATGAGTCATTTATGCACACTTTGTCCTCACTCATGTGCACCCAAGAAAACTTCCCGGTCAATCACCCATCCCAAATTGCTTCAAGCCAAGCACGCTTAACTTGGAGGTTCATTCGAGATAGACATCCAAAAAAGAAGATGCACCTTGTTGGTATGGATACTCTATTAATTATATTAAGCCTTAGGCCAGGATATCACCATCCCAGGGGCCAGGATATCACCCCCTTAGAAAACCAACATCCTCATCGGGCAACCCCAATCCAAGAACCTCCCCTCTTAGCCACGTCTGTGTGTCTAGTGTCGTCATATGCCATGCCATGTGACCACTCTAGGCCCACATGCGCCATATATCCAAACCCCTAACCCACACACGCCAGTGAAACCACAAGGGTCAGCTCTAATACCACTTGTAACACCCCGTCCAATCCCTGGATCGGCGGTACTTACTCTTGGCAGCTCTCTTTGATCATATATTGTCCCCATAGACCAACATGGGTCTTTTGTGCACAATTTGTCCTCACTCATGTGCACCTGAGAAAACTCCCGGCCGATCACCCATCCTAAATTGCTTCAAGCCAAGCACGCTTAACTTGGAGGTTCTTTCGAGATAGGCTTCCGTAAAAGAAGATGCACCTTGTTGGTATGGATACTCTATTAATTCTATTAAGCCTTAGGCCAGGATATCACCATCCCAGGGGCCAGGATATCACAGCTTTAGGGTTACTGATGGGCCTCAGAGTTAGAATCACACCAGAATGCCTATATAATGAGGGGCAGGGGCGCGGTTAAGGTAAACCTAATTCGCCACTAGTAAACGAGTAGTTGCCCGCCCCTCGCCCTCGTCTAGCCGTCGTCATGAACCTAGCAGTTCGGAACGTGGCGCTTCCTTCTAGTATATGTGGATACCTTAGAGGTGCTACATCTGGAGCACTAGGACGAACCGCACGAGGACGTGAAGGTTGCCGGTGACTGCACAACGCTGCTTGACGTGTTCGTCTACATCGAGACGTCTTCCGCTGCCCTACACGTCTAGTGGTAATTCCACGATCTATAACCATAGAAGTTTTCTAGTTTTATGGGGTCGATAATTTTGTTTTGCGCTAGTGTAGCCTCCCCATAAAACATCACAATGCACCTGCACATAGTACTCCAACGATTGCGAGATCGTCACCTTTACGCCAATTATCCAAATGTGATTTTTGGAAGAAGGAGATCAAGTTCATGGGTCATACAATTTCTCAGGAAGGGGTAGGAGTTGATATTGACAAAGTGCAAGAGGTGATGGATTGGAAACCTCCTACCACTGTTCATCAGATTCAAAGTTTTCTAGGATTAGCGGGATATTATCGACGATTTATTCTGGACTTCTCTAGAATTTCTAGGTCAATGACCGAGCTATTTAAGAAGGGAGTCAAGTTTTTGTGGATTCAGAAGTGCGAAGACACCTTTCACACCTTAAGGCAGATTCTGACAACCACGCCCGTGCTAGCACAACCCGACAACGCTAAGTGTTTTGACGTGTATTGTGATGCTTCGGGCACTGGACTTGGTTACGTCCTAATGCAAGACAACCGAGTCATTACCTACACGTTACGAGCACTCAGGCTTCATGAGTAGAATTATCCAACCCATGACTTAGAGCTAGTAGCCGTAGTTCACGCTCTAAAAATTTGGAGGCACTAATTGATGGTAGCTCATTGCAACATCTACACTGATCACAAGAGCCTCAAGTACATTTCCCCTAGCTGACCTCAATATGAGACAAAGAAGATGGTTAAAACTAATCAAGGATTATGACTTGGAAGTGCACTATCACCCTAGGAAAGCAAATGTGGTAGCAGATGCATTGACCCGCAAATCCCAATGCAACTGTCTCACCGTTGATTCTCATGTCGCTGCTATGTGCGATGAGTTGAGCAAGTTGAACATGGAAGTGGTTTCTCTAGAAACTCTAGATTACATCTCAATTGATCCAACTTTGCAAGATTATATTATCATGGCACAACTCTAGGATAAGGGAGTCCAAATCATCAAGGATATGCTCACCCAAAAAGTGGAAACATATAAGTGCTTTCGCCAGGATAGCAAGGGCATACTATGGTTCAAGGACTGACTTGTTGTTCCCAATGATCAGGAACTCAGGAAACAAATTTTGGGTGAGGCTCATCTCTCCAAATTTTCCATGCACCCTGGAAGCAACAAGATGTATCATGACCTTCGATCCCTATATTGGTGGGCTAGGATGAAAAGGGAGATTGATAAGTACGTGTTGGAGTGTTACACTTGCTAGAGAATTAAAGCAAGTCACCTAAAACACAGCAGGCACCATGCAACCACTCCCTATATTATCCTAGAAATGGGAAGATATAAGCATGGACTTATTGTAGGTTTACCCAAGACCTTCCAGCACCATGACTCTATCTAGGTAATCGTGGATAGGCTAACTAAAACTGCTCACTTCCTACCTATGGACACAACTTACAAGGCTAGAAAATATGAAGAATTGTATATCGATCGTATTGTCTGCTCGCAAGGAGTACCTAAGACCATCATTTCTGATAGAGGTACCTAGTTTGTGGCACATTTTTGGAAGCAGCCAGAAGAAGCACTTGATACCAAGTTAACCAGAAGCTCATCATTCCCTCCTCAAACTGATGGCCAAACAGAAAGAGTAAATCAAATTCTTGAGGACATGTTAAGAGCATGTGTGATACATTATGGGAAGAATTGGGACAAGTGTCTTTCCCTGGCAGAGTTTTCTTACAATAACAGCTTCTAGCCTAGCTTAAAAATGGCACCCTTCGAAACCTTGTACAAAAGGAGGAAGATAAATTTTTGGATCTGACCTAGTACTTGAAGCTGAAGAAAAGGTTAGAATCATTAAGAAGAACATAGAAGCTACGCTAGCTACGCAAAAGAGCTATCATGATAAAAGAGGAAAGCCCATATAGTCGGAGGTGGGAGATCATGTATATCTCAAGGTATCACCCACTAAAGGTGTGCAAAGGTTTGGGATTAGAGGCAAATTAACCCCTCACTATATTGGACCTTATGAGATCAGAGAAGCATGTGGACTAGTAGCTTACAAGCTAAAGCTTCGATCTAAGATGTCTGCAATACATGATGTGTTCCACGTATCTCAGCAAAAAAAGTGTGTCTGAGTACCAACAGAAGTTCTAGCTAAACTTGAGATGGAGATAGAACCAGACCTATCATACAAAGAGCACCCTATCAAAATATTGGACCACAAGGACAGATCTAGTCACAATAGGGCAATTAAATGTATAAGGTCCAATAGAGTAATCACACCGAGGAGGAAGCTACATGGGAAATAGAGGATTATCTAAACAAGAACTATCCCGAGTTTCTACCTGAAAGTATTGGTACATAACCATACTGTTGGAGGCCTTCGTCTTCCGAAGGTCCTCAAAAACATGACTAACATGCTTTCCGAGTATAATATGTTGTCACAGGAACCTTCGGTCTTGAGATAAAGCTGTGCACAATATAAAAGGTGCAGTCTAGGAGAAGGATGAGCAAGTTCCGAAGCTACGGATGAAGAAGCTTCGGCTTAGCGCAAGGGTAGCGATGGAGAATGGAACCGACCTAAAGGGGAATATACTGCCCAACCCTCGATAGATTACTCCTTAGTCACTAGTAAGTGCCAAGGACATGGATGTAATTTCAATCGGGCTACGTCCCATGCCTATAAATAGGTGAAAAGTAACCCCATACTATTCACGCTGACTTGTAATCGCTCGCACGTCACTTGGACTTTTTGCCTTCTGTCAAGCCGAAGGTACAAATGTAATTTGATATCATTGATGTTGATTCACATAAATGAGAATACTAACAATATGATAGTATTATACAATTATTCATGCTCTTTTCTATGTCTTACATGCTCCTGCTTTTACTCTTACGCATTGAAATGATGAAGGTATGTCCTTCATGACCTTCGTCTGAAGATCATTATATCCTAAGGGATATAATGCTTCGAAGGCTGAAGGTCTTTAACCATTAACATTTGTCTTGCCTTGTTCTTGATTCATAGCATTTGAAAATGAGTGACCAACAAATACCGAAGGCTAACACCTATGGATTAGTGACCAACATTGGCGCCCACCTCCGGTGAACTCATTGACCACCTTCGGCAAGATGTGACCTTTGTCAGGCCACCGAAGAAATCTTCAACGCTGAGGGCTGCACTACAGCCACTAGACGTCAACTAAGAAACACTATGTGAAGCTAGAAGCAAAAAAAGGAAGGCCGCAAGTCCAACACCTCAGGAGGAGGAGTTGGACCAAGAAATCAGGGACCTCGAAGCCATTCATCAATAGGTCTAGAGGAAAAAGGAGAAGATGCTTCGTCTTGCAGATCTTCAGAAGAAGATTGATGAGGCCGTTGAGGAAATGCGTCATCTCGCCCAAGATGACTAGGACCGAAGACCTCAACACAGAGAGCTTCGTCAAGATAATTCTTACAATGATGATGAATGGTATGATGATTTCCACCATGGAAATTTTGCTTTTGATGATGCTTCTCCTCTGTCAGCAGAACTGCAGGCTACCCTAGGGCCCCCATCATACAAGGCACCCTAGCTCCCTATGTATGATGGGCACTCAGACCCGAAGCAGTTCCTAATGAGCTACGAAGCAACCATATCTTCATATGGGGGCAACACAGCAGTTATGGCGAAATCCTTTGTTATGGCAGTAAAAAATGTCGCATACACATGGTACTCTTCTCTCTGGCTAGGAACAATCACATCATGGCAGAAGCTGAAGGACATGCTGATCACTAGTTTCCAAGTGTTTCATACGAAGCCGGTCACTGCTCAGGCTTTGTTCCAGTGCACGCAAGACCACGAAGAATACCTCTAGGCGTATGTCTGAAGGTTCTTGTGTCTGAGAGCACAAGCGCCCACAGTGCCCAATGAAATTGTCATTGAGGCCATGATCAAAGGGCTTCGGCCAGGACCTACAGCTCAATATTTTGCTAGGAAACCCCTCAAACCCTAGAGATGCTCCTTCAGAAGATGGATGAATACATCTAGGCTGATAATGATTTCCGCTAGAGAAGGGAAGAAGCCTACAGATTTTCTAAAATGACCAGGGGCTTCAGAGGAAGAATCCACCCCAAGCATGTCAGATCAATCCATAACTCCAGCTAGAGTGATGACAGAGGAAGCTAGCTTCACAGGCCACAACATAGCTCTCAATCCTCAGGGCAACAACAAAGCTTTTTAGGCCACCAGCCCCAAGGGGTAGAGGTGGCCAGGGCTTCGGAGGAAGGTATAGGGATCAGCCTAGAAAGCTCAATTGCTTATTCTATGGTGAAGACAAGGGCCACACTACAAGAACATGCCAGGTCACCATTCAGAAGCAAAAGGAGATTGCCGAAGCAGAGGCGCGGCAGAATCAGCCAAAGCAGGTCTTACATACTGCTTCATGCTACTCCCCCTATGTACCAGAATACGTAGGTAATCAACCTACGGCTTCTGTCGCTTCGACAAGTCATTCACAAGCTTCCTAGAACCAACTCCCGTTACCAGCACCATTGCCACCTACTCACACCCGAAGCCAGCAGCTAGAAGGGCACCAGCATGCCCATCAGTAGCGCGACTTCCGGGAGGAGTCCGAAGCTTGTACAGTGAACAGCACTGTGCCAGAATCGAAGCATTTATACTGAGGAGTATCCTACTTTTAATGTACCTTTGTCTTTTATGCCATTTTATTTTTTCTACGAGAGATGAATAGCGAAGGACTTAATTTTGATTTCTTGTAATAATTGTGCCTGCATCAATGAGTAAAACATACCTTCCTCACAGAGTTCCGAAGCTCGAAAGATGTTTCTAAGGAAGTGGAATTAAGTTCCGAAGCTTAAAAGTCATTCCTAAGGGAATGCAGAGCCAAAAATTAAGTTTTGAAGCTGCAAAAAGTCGTTCCTAAGGGAGCGCAGCGTAAGTTTTCTGCTCAAAAGTCGTTCCTAATGGAATGCAGAGCCAAAAATTAAGTTTCGAAGCTGCAAAAAGTCGTTCCTAAGGGAGCACAACATAAGTTTTCTGCTCAAAAGTCGTTCCAAAGGGAATGCAGAGCCAAATACCACCGAAATAGAAGGTGAAGAAGCTCAAAAGTCGTTCCTAAGGGGATGCAGAGCTTGATGCCACTGAAATAGAAGGTGAAGAAGCTCAAAAGTCGTTCCTAAGGGGATGCAAAGCTTAAAGTCTCAAAAGTCATTCCTAAGGGGATGCAGAGTCTTGTGTGTTCCAGTGTGGGCGCGTGCGTGTGTATGGCCGACATCACCATCATTTTGCATCATATCATCATATCATTCTGCATAACATTACATCATACATCATATCGCATCAACAACAAAAAGATTGGATACGAAGCAAATCTTCGGCAATACCTTGTTAAAAGAAAATGTGCTGTGGCACGAAGCAAACTTTGGAAAGAACAATTTTATCAAACTTCCTAGAGGGGGTTTCTTTCTTTACGAAGCATGAAAAGAATGGAAGGTGTTTTTTCGCCGAAGGCTCAAAAACGGTATATATGTAAATTTCATGCATCGAAAAGAAATATATTACAATAATTTACATGTCTGATTAATTGTTCCATACATCAAATGTTACATAGAATCATTACAATAAATTCTAATTTTCCCTAAGTATTTCTTCTGCCGCTTCTTTCAGCAGCTTGTCGACGACTTCGTCGATAATAGAGTTAGCAACGCTCATTACATCCAGTGCTTCCTTCATGACCAGATCAGCTAGGGGATTGTATGGCTCTGGCAGTGGTGATAGTTCAGCTGTAGTAGGCAAACTATTAGTTCAAAGCCACAAATTATGTGTTGAAGCTAAAAATTCAAAAACAATACCTATGCGCTTTTCGCGTTCAGTAGCTTCTTCAGCTCGCCTATTTTCTTCTCGGGCTTCATGGGTTTCTTTTTCATTTTTCTTTATTATTTCATTGGCCAATTCTCGGCCACCGTTTACCCAGATATCAAAATAAAATTTTCCACCCACCGAAGTAGCTTCGCTAGAGGGGTCTTTTATGTCGTCTATGGAGAAGGCCACTTCAGCTTCGACCGCAACTTTAACATGATTGCATCCAGCCTTCTCTAGAATAGCCGCAATTCCTCGTGCGCCGGAGAAAGCACAGATATCCCCACGATCGCTTAGGATCTCCTCGAAAGCTTCGGCTTCCCCGCTTATCCACTCAATAACACCTTCAGGGTCGCCTCGAATAAAATTCTCCTCAGAAGAATAAGCACCCACTTTGGAAAAGCTGGTTTTCAATTTCTTCACGCAATCCAAGGATTTTTCAAAACATCTTTCCTTGAATTCGTGAAGCTCCTCAATATTTTTCTCCAGCCTAGTCTTCCAATATTCACTAATCTCTTGGCTAGCCTTTGCGAGCGCGCAATTTTCATTGGCTTCGGCAAGTTTTTTACGAAGAACTTCAACTTCGGCTTTATATGCTTCGGTTTGAATGTTAAATTTGGCTTCATCTTCTTTTGCTTTATCCACCAATGAATGTAGAATTGTGTCTTTCTCCATGGCTTCGTTTTAGCCTGATGACCTCTGATCGAAGGTTGCTGAGAGCTATAGAGCAGCTCTCGTCTTTGGTGTTCTTTTGCGCCCTCAGGGCGTTGCTAAGGATTAAGCCCTGCAATAAAGAATAAAGGATTAGCATGAGAATAAAATATTTCATTCTCAAGTTCATAAAATTCAAAGTTCACTTCTATACCTTTAGACTGTTGTATGCGAGGCTGTCCGTGAGGTCAGACTTCATCATGGCGTTGAGGCTAGCTTCGAGCTTCGGAAATCCCATACTTTTGGCCATCTCCCAGCACATGGGTAACTCTTTGTTGTCTGGGAGGCAGTACAGGAAATCATCTTTGTCCGTCTGATTAAACACTAAGGCTCCCTTCGGGTACTTTAGCTCTCGGGCACATTGTTTGGCTTCAAAAACTTCTTCTTCGAATAATCTTTTCCCCGAAGCATGTCGAATAATATAGCCAAGATCTTCGGATGGTGCTTCGGGAGCAGGGGATTTGGCTTCTTTGGCCACATTTTTCTCTAGAACTACGCTAGTATCTGGAGATTCTTCTTCAGCCTTCTGCTCAGTTGCGACAAGCTTTGTTTCAATAGGCACTGAAAGCCTAGCTTCGGTCTCTGCATGAGTTGTAATGGCTTTGACAACCTTCTTCGCAGGAGTAGGAGTCTGTACTCTTGTTGTCTCCGCGACGGTGTCTAGCACGCTAGCCATTCTTCTGCTCTTGGGAGTAGTGGCGGGAGCTTTTGCAACCTTCGGCAACTCTGCTTCTGCTGGTTGGCTCAGAATTTCTGGCTGTTATGTTGCCTTTTCTAATTCTGACTTTTTAGTTGTTTCATCTTTAGCTTCGACTAGTTCGACTATAGGCACCTTTGGCACTACAGTGGATTATTTTGCACTCCGAGCGGCAGGAGCAGCTGGTTCCACTTCGGCAACGGAAGATGTCCCCTCACCAAACTACGGCACTTTGCCCGTTTCAATATATCTGGGCCTGTGCGCCAAAACTTTGATTTTCTTGCCCTTCGGCGCGGCAGGAGTGGCCAAAGTGGTAGCTTTCCTCTTTTTTCCTTGCCTCCACGAAGGATTGCAATAATCAGGATATATGAAACCAATCACATCAAAAACTCTGTTCAATCTCTTCTTGATCCGACCCCCGAAGGCCGAGGACAAAGCATCATCTTCGGCTTTGGTATATGCCCCAAGCAACTCGTCGCTACTAGCCTCAATACTTTTTAGCCAGTCGATGTTTGGTTCATCAAACCGGTCTCTAAATCTGAAGGTATATGTGATATCCTGGCCCTAGGATGAGATATCCTGGCCTAAGGCTTAATAGAATTAATAGAGTAATCATATCAACAAGGTGCATCTTCTTTTTCGGAAGCCTATCTAGAAAGAACCTCCAAGTTAAACGTGCTTGGCTTGGAGCAATTTAGGATGGGTGACCGACCGGGAAGTTTTCTCAGGTGCGCATGAGTGAGGACAAAGTGTGCACAAAAGACTCGTGTTGGTTTATGGAGACGATATATGATCCTAGAGAGCTGATAGGAGTAAGTACCGCCGGTCTAGGGATTGGACGGGGTGTTACAAGTGGTATCAGAGCCGACCCTCGAGGTTTCACGGGCGTGTGTGGGCTAGGGGGTTCGGGTATATGGCGCATGGCACATGTGGGCCCGGAGTGGTCACATGGCATGGCATATGATGACACTAGACACACAGACGTGGCTAAGAGGGGAGGTTCTTGGATTGGGTAGACCGACGAGGACGTCAGTCTTCTAAGGGGGGTGGATTGTGATATCCTAGCCTAGGGATGGGATATCCTGGCCCAAGGCTTAATAAATTTAAAAGAGTAATCATATCTATAAGGTGCATCTTCTTTTTCGGAAGCCTATCTCGAAAGAACCTCCAAGTTAAGCATGCTTGGCTTGGAGCAATTTAGGATGGGTGACCGACCGGGAAGTTTTCTCGGGTGCGCATGAGTGAGGACAAAGTGTGCACAAAAGACTCGTGTTGGTCTGTGGGGACGATATATGATCCTAGAGAGCTCCAGGAGTAAGTACCGCCGGTCCAGGGATTGGATGGGGTGTTACAGTATATTTCAGGCGAACTAATCCACCTTCGCTGGACCCGATAACAGTCTCCTTCGGCATTTCCTAGCTATCCACAAGTGGCCATACCCTGTAAGCTATGTGCTCTTGGATCAGGTCCCATGTACCAATGAAAGCACAGACATTGCTGAAGGCCTTTTGACATGCTTCGTCATCGTTTTCAATCGCCACCCTTGGCCTTCGAAGGCCGAAGCGAGACCAGATCGGGCGCTGGATAATTTCCTTAATGTCCTCCCTCTCAATCAGATTATTCTTGACATAAAACCATTCCTCCATCCAGGCCCCAGGCCACCTTTTCCGAAACGTTGGAACAGGGTAGCTTGCATTGGGACGGGCAATGAATCCATAACAACTGAAGTTGTTGTGATACTGTTCAGTGTGCACAAAAGACTCGTGTTGGTCTGTGGGGACGATATATGATCCTAGAGAGCTCCAGAGTTAGTACCGCTGGTCTAGGGATTAGACGGGGTGTTACAGTATATTTCAGGCAAACTAATCCACCTTCGTTGAACCCAATAACAGTCTCCTTCGGCATTTCCTAGCTATCCACAAGTGGCCATACCCTGTAAGCTATGTGCTCTTGGATTAGGTCCCGTGTACCATTGAAAGCACAGACATTGCTGAAGGCCTTTTGACATGCTTCGTCATCATTTTCAATCGCCACCCTCGGCCTTCAAAGGCCGAAGCGAGACCAGATTGGGTGCTGGATAATTTTTTTAATGTCCTCCCTCTCAATCAGATTATTCTTGACATAAAACCATTCCTCCATCCAGGCCTCGGGCCACCTTTTCCGCAATGTTGGAACAGGGTAGCTTGCATTGGGACGAGCAATGAATCCATAACAACCGAAGTTGTTGTGATACTGTTCTTTCCTAGTAGCCTTCGTCTCATACAGTAGTTCGTGCATATTGCAAAAACACTTTGCGCTCGGTTCCAACCCTTGGCTTCTCACAGCCCAAACAAACATCCCCATCCTAATAATAGCTTTGGGAGTAATTTGGTGAAGAAAGATCTGGAATATCTTCAACACTTCAACCACAAATTTGCTCAATGGGAACCGAAGGCCTGCCTTCAAAAAGCTTTTGTAAACAACAACTTCATTTTCTTCAGGAGCAGGGGTGGTGCTGTCTCCTCCAACCCTCACAATAGACATATCACGAAAGTACCTTCCCCTCATGGCGTCAACCTGACTTTGTTTAATGGTCGACTTTCCGAAGATAGTATGGCTTGGCCACCAGGGCCGATCTTTAGAATCTTTGTCTCCACTCTCCACATCAAAGTCATCACTATCATCAGAATCTTCAGATAAATCCACCATTATCTCCTTGGTGATCTTCTCTGTATTTGTTTTTGCCATAGATTCATAAAACCCAGCAATAAACGGGTCTACAACCTTCTTCTCCTTAGTCACCTTCATCAAATCAGAAACCTTCTTATCCTTAGAAATTTCTTCAAAATTTTAGCCTATCACAAAGTTTGAAAATCAAGCAAGAACTGGCCGCAAGAGAATTAAAAGTTTGAGAAAATAACATGAGGAACAAAAATGGCATAACAAATGTCGTGGCTGTGCGTTTCTATTTATACGCCTAGTGCATTGCAACTTGGCGGGCCCCATTTGTCAATGACTTTCGCTATTCTAGCGAAGGGATGGTGTTTTTTCAGACCTTCGGCTTAAGGCCTTTGTTCACGTCGCAGTCTGAATTCGTTGTTACAAGAACAAATTAATACTGTGAGGGGCTAGTTGGGGGCATTCGTCTTCCGAAGGTCCTCAAAAACATGATTAACATGCTTTCCGAGTATAATATGTTGTCACAGGAACTTTTGGTCTTGAGATGAAGCTGTGCACAGTATGAAAGGCGCAGTCTGGGAGAAGGATGAGCCAGTTCTGAAGCTACGGATGAAGAAGCTTCGGCTTAGCGCAAGGGTAGCGATGGAGAATGGAACCGACCTAAAGGGGAATATACTGCCTAGCCCTCGATAGATTACTCAGTCAGTAGTAAGTGCCAAGGACATGGATGTAATTTCAACCGTGCTGCGTCCCGTGCCTATAAATAGGTGAACAGTAACTCCATACTATTCACGCTGACTTGTAATCGCTCGCACGTCACTTGGACTTTTTGCCTTCTGTTAAGCCGAGGTATAAATGTAATTTGATATCATTGATGTTGATTCACATAAATGAGAATACAAACAATCTGATAGTATTATACAATTATTCATGCTCTTTTCTATGTCTTACATGCTCCTACTTTTATTCTTACACATTGAAATGATGAAGGTATGTCCTTCATGACCTTCGTATGAAGATCATTATATCCTAAGGGATATAATGCTTCAAAGGACGAAGGTCTTTAACGATTAACATTTGTGTTGCCTTGTTCTTGATTCATAACATTTGAGAACGAGTGACCAACAAATACTGAAGGCTAACACCTACGGATTAGTGACCAACACATACCCTCCATCCAATCCTTGCTTTCTGTCTCAAGATACCATAATACCTCCCTATTTAGAAGAAAGATGGACCATCTGGCTAGTTGTTGTAGGCCATCCTTCTAAAGTTTCAAAGAGGATAATATTCATAGAGCTAGTTATCAACACAACTCGGTGATTACACTATCCCTGTTTGGGCAGAGGAGTTGCCCACCTCCTTAACCCTTGTAATATTGCTCGAATATCGAGACGAGATACTTTTAACGGGGAGGGCTATAACATCCCAGGTGTTACCTAGGTTTTCTACTCAACACACACATTTGACCTATTATCACATGTACTTTAGTTTGAGCAAAAGACACCAAACTTGAGAACCAAGGTCCTAATTAAGTATTAACCATCTTAGAATACCTACCTTAGCCATATTGTGCACATAAAAAGGGGAGAAGTGCTTAAACCCAAAATCCACCCACCTTAAGCAAATAGTGCACCAAAAAGAAATTAAGCAAGAAGGCTATGTAAATGACATTATTATGACTTGGGCCATTTGTCAAAGCTGAAGCACACCAACATATCTATAAGAAATAGTAAGAAAGTTACCCCAAAAAGGTTCCACAAAAGCCCCAAAAAGGTTACTTAAGTAGGGAGCTCAAAAGAAAATTCAGATTTTCTCTAAGTTCATTTTTTAGCCCCTTACAAAGATCACATGTGTTCACCTAGTTCCAAAATACAAAACCACATGGCTCAATGGTCAAAGTAGTGCCAAAATACCCTAGGCACATCCTCATAAAGTTTGAAATCAAACCAAAATTGTTTGACACAATTTGGCTTGGCTTTTGTCTCGGGTTTGGGCTTAGAGAAAGACCGACTTGACCCAGCCTTCTCTCCAAGTTCTAAGCCTATCTACACTCGAGACTCACCTAGAAAATATATGATTTGGCATAGTGAAGAGACCTTACAAGGGATTTTGCCAAGATTTGCATGTTAGGGTGACCAAACGGGCGCTTGGACAAGGGTAGAAACAAACCTCCACATGTTCGACCTCTACTGGCAACGTCTAGCACGCACTGGCCGCTTCTAGCGTGCCCTAAGCGTCGGTCGGCTTGACTACATGCCCACACCTATAAGATAGCCTGACCCCTCAGCCTTACTCTCCCACATGCCCTTCACAATCACCAAAGCCCCGACGCTGGCAATCACCTAAGAACCAAGCACACCGCCGCCCGCCCTTGTCACCTGAATCGGCCACAATGGTCTGACCACTCTACTCCATTTCGACCCAATCAAACTTCACCCTTAGCCTCCCTAGAGCCCAAAGATCCTCCCCAAAGCCAGGAACCAAGCACTACCTCGCCAGAGTGACTAGTCCGCCCTCGTCAGACTTCACCCACCCGCCGGTGCACGTGGAAAATGTAAACCAGGAAGCCATTATTCGATTAACTTCGCACACAACCTTTACATCACCTAGTGAAGCTCCTCGAGTTGTTTGATTGACTGCTACCGCTATGGTTAGGCTGGAGTAAGCACCACCGACGACCACCGCCACCTACTCTCGTGGCTATAACACCTCTAGTTACCTCCGACGCAGACCCGCACATCGACGTGGCCACCATAGACTCCCCGACCTCACCCGACCCTTCGCTGGAGCTCTACCGCCACTGGTAAGCTGCACCACCTCGATTTTTTCTTCGGCTACTATACCGGTGAACACGGGGACCATGGGTTAGTTGTCTAGGAACCCAGGGGGTTAAGTGTTAAGCCACAGACTTAGATAATAGTGTACTAGGGACTGGTTTGTGAGGGAAAAGGGAAGGAAAGACTAGGGACCCGAGAGCATGATGTATTTCTTTTTCTTTTTGGAATATCTAATTCATTTTATTCAACAGCAAACTTTCAAAATGTATAACTTGAGTAAAATTCACTTAAATTTAGTCAAACCAATTTTGCTAGGCTCTGTACAAAGTAAACTTTAGAGCAAAAATAGAGAACCACCCTAGTCCAGCATTATTTTTGGCAGTTTTGATTTAATTTAGGATATGGTCTAAATTGTGGAAATAAAGGGAAAATAGTAGAACATTTATGCTATGGTTAAGAAAAATTGAGTAAATGCCTAATAAAAAGTAGACCTATATAAAAATGCTAAACGCCCTAGTTCACCCAATTAAGTGTAGATTAACCATTAATTTATGTTTCTGTCCATTCATTTAGAAAATGGAAAGAGGACATAAAAATGTGAAACAACAAGCAACCTTATTTTTCTTAAAATACTTGACTAGTGTAGCTCCAAAGAAAAATATAAAAATTCCTAGTTTAGTAAGGAAATATAGTGCCACCTGCCCCATGAGAGAAATAGATAAAAATCATAGAAACCCCTTCCTGTAGAGAAAAATCTCCAACCTTAGGAATGATTGCCCTTGTCCAAAGAAAAGTTTAGAAAAAAGTTCCAAATCTATTGTTTGACATTTTTCGAAATGAAAGTTAGTTAAGAGTACCTTCTAGCCCTAGAACTTTAGAAAATCACAACTAAATATCCAATAAGTTTCACTAAGTGATTTTTGGCATAGAACCATATTATTGTACCTAGATACCAGTAAAAATAACCAATAGGGCAGTAGCCACTTCTAAATAGGAGGTGTAGTGTAATGTGCCCTTTCTATCCTAGTTTTTGTTATTTTTGTCTATAATAGATTCTAAATTGTTTTGACCTCAAATTTTTAGGGCAACCTAGTTTAACTAGTGATAAGCCACTGTAATTGTTACAGAATTTTTGGAATTTTTAAAAACAGTTGTAGTAACGATCACCCTTAAAAGCATAAGTCGAATAGAAAAGAGGAATTAAGGGCCAACCAAAGTTCATTAGGTAACTTAAAACAAAAACCTAGCTAAGCCTTCGCTAAATTCTTAGGAGGTTAGTTAAGTCTCAAACCACCCTTTATTCCCTGGTCAACCTTTAATCTAGACCACTAGGTGCACACTGCTAAAGGACTTAATTAATATAAAGAAAACTTAAAGGATCACAATGCCCAAGAGGGGGGTGAATTGGGATTTTCTAAAATTCTAACAAAAGTTAAACCCTAATCATGATCCCAACTTCACCCAACTACTAGCAATAAGTAAATACAACTAGGTGAACAATCAACCCTAAGTCATTACTACAAATACTAGTTAAGCAATTGCACAAAGTGAAATGCTCAAAGTAAATGCGGAATGTAAAACAAGGGTAAGAAGACTCCTCCAATTTTTTGCTGAGGTATCGAAGAGTCGGCACTCTTCCCTAGTCCTCGTTGGAGCACCCACGCAAGGGTATCGCTCCCCCTTGGTCCTCGCAAGAACCAAGTGCTCTCTATGAGATGATCGTTTACCACTCCGGCATGGTGGATCCCTCACGACCATGTACAAACTTGAGCCAGGTCACCAACAAGTCCTCCGGGGTGATCACCGCACTCCAATCACCACCAAGCTGTCTAGGAGATGCCGATCACCAAGGGTAACAAGCTATAGATTTTCACCTGACAAAGAGAAGCCTAATACATGTGGTGTGTGCTCTAGGTGGCTCTCATGCGCACTAATGAGGTCCTAACATAGAATTATGATTTTCTAATCACCTCACTCGGCTTTGTGGGACTTGAAATGCACTAGCAACGAATACACTTGAATGTGGGCAGCAAGACACTTAATGTGGCTGGTGGAGGGGTATAAATAGCCCCAACCACCAGAACTAGCCGTTGCTAGAGCCTTCTGTGCATGGGCGCACCGGACAGTCTGGTGAACCACCAGTGCGCCAACGCTGCGCTCCAATTGTCATGGAACCTGCCAAGGTATTAGGTGCACCTACAGATGTCCTTGTCCTAAGGACCTCAGACAGTCATGCTGGTGCGCACAATGACTCGACAAGTTCGGTTATCTGTATCTCCTTCACATCACCCAAGAGCGCTTAACCCATCATGCAGACATTACACATCATCGGAGTAAGCGGAAAGGATTACAATAACATAATTTACATTCATAAGTAAAATATAGAAAGAGTTGATTATTACATAACCGGGTACTATGTGCTTAAACTTATTATATCATCGGGAGGCAAAACACCCTCCCTAGGTAGGTCTTAGTGTTCTTCTTCCTGCTTTGGAACCACCTTGGAACAGAAACAACAGAACTCATCGGTTTCATCACCTAGAACAACATGGGTTTGAAAACCCTGAGTATGGAGTGTGTTTTCGCAAGTCTTACCCATCAAAGGAAAAAGACTCTCAAGGATATGCTGGCTTTTGGGGATCCTTAAGAATTCATTTTATTTATCAGGTTAAGTAGTTACCTGCATCTAGATTTCTTTTTATTCTAGATCGAGCACTTGGCCTATACTAACCGTCTTTTATCACCCCTTGAGTTCATTTGTCACTACGTGTAGAACAGTGACCAAGTCTTCATATCTGAGAAGTAACGGTGATCCGAATCAATTAATACCTAGCTGGGGATCTCCAACCACATCACATATGTAGCACTCAACCCTTGCATATGCCAGCTCACACCTGGGTTGCTCAAGTCACCCACCCAGTCTCGTCTTTATTACTTAAAACCCCAAAGCTTGGTACCTGGCATAGGTACTTCTTATCAGATGTTGAACCCATCACAGTCGTGATGGATCCACCATCATCAGTCTTTTCGTTGTAAAAATTCCCATCCCGTGTGAAGCATCACCTTTTCAAATCAAAACCTTTTGTTTTCTATAGCAGACTAAGCATTCGAAAACTTGTTTAAATAAAACAGGCAAATAAGGAATGGTAACCAATTTTTCCAAGGAAGGAAATGCATCAACTCCTTAACACCCAATTCCTACCACCTAATGCACCATATAAGGTGATAAAGATTTTAAAACAACAAGGAACAAGGATAATGCATTGGGGCTTGCCTTGTGTTGCAGGAGGTTTTGTTTCCGCACCGTAGATGTCGAAGTAAAAGTTGTTCTCTGCTGGAGGATTCTTAGTCTGGGAGACAACCTCTTCCTCTACTACGGTTTCTTCCTCGTGTTCTATACATGATAATACATGTACATGAATGTTTATGTTATGTCATGAATATGCAGTTACACAATAGAAATATAATAAGTTGCATCTTGAATACAACTTTCCTTCATGGTACAAACTAATCACTAAGGTTTTCTAGTTAGGTATTCCTTTAGGATTAGTATTAAGTAATTACTCCTATGATTTCAAACAGTGTCAAACAGTGTCCAAATTATTTCAAACTTCACTCAAGGTCTCTAATCATCATATTAAGCCTACCCAAAAAGTTTTATGATTTTTGGATTTATTAAACTATTTCGAAAATTCTAAAAGGCTTGATTTAAGCACCTTTAAATGCTACCCAATTCCAGGTTTGGGAAAAAATCTTGGAATTATTTATATTAAATACTACTTGATGGGAATCTAGCAAAATTGTTCTGATGATTTTACCAATTTTCTACTATTTCCTATGAATTTTCCAATTTGACAGTAAAAAGAAAAGAATAAAACATGAATAGTAACAGGGCGTATTTAGCCCGAGTCGGCCCACGAACAAGCAGAAAACGTGCGCGTGCCCGCGCCCGCGTTTTTCAGTTTGCGTCGGGTTCCCTTGGGTTTCAAACAATCGCGAAGCGCCCCTGGTACTGTTCTAATGTGTCACTGGCATCTTCACATAGACCCCTCCTTTCTATCTCTTTTACAATGTTACGCACCCCCGCTTGACTTAGGCCGAACACCTAGCTTCGGCCGTGAGTCTCGCCGTCGATGACCCCAATCACTGGTAGTAAGCATACTGGCATCACCACAGAGGCTCCCTAAGTATGTTACCGAGACTAACTCGACGGTCCCGCCCTTAGACCTTGTCTGCCTGCAACGATGGCAGAGCCAGAACTCCGGTGAATCCATTCCGAGCAACTGAACGCGGTAGCATTTAAATTGAGGGTAGGACGAGTATCACTAACTCACCAGAGGTGTGGTACGCGTGTGACTTTGGACAGAGCAGGCATGGAAGAGTTCCCGGGTGATGGTGCGGTGTTTTAGGAGCTCTACGATAGTAGTGTTCAATCGGCCGGCACGATGAGGAAGGCTGGCCATGGTTGGGTTCTTCACAGCGGCAACAATGACCGTTTCCGGGGAAATCCGATGACTATGAGCTATGGGGAGCGAGGGGAGGTGTTTGTGGGTGGACTGGATGCACAACAGAGAGGTAGAGTGAGGCAAGAACTCAATTTAAATAGATGGGGTGCGACTTGGTCCAATTTTGGACGAGAGTGAAACCTATTGCCACCACGGAATGACTACAGGGACCTACCGTGGAGCTCATGCATTCACCGGTCTATGGGTATGACCTAGAGAGTGCCACGGTCATGATACTATGGTGAATCGAGCAGCTACATGGTGTTTACAGAGAACGACAGTGAGATCCGTGCCGACATCTACTCAGGTAAGTGGGTACGCTGAACTGACCGGTGACAAGGCTCGAGCTCATCTCTATGCCGAGATCTTTTACCCTCTGGTGTTATCCACTTCATCCTGCACATGAACTTACCGATGATGTGGATAGCGGCATGGGGATCACCGGCGGCAGGTGCCCTGCACCTGAGATCTTCTTCAGATACTGTTCATTCTGAATGGCTCATTCACCGGCCTGACAGAGCAACTTGAGGAGCTCTATTCTTCGATTTTAATGTGATGAACTACCAACCCGAATGCATCAAAGTTGTTGCCCTATATACCAGCTTCAATTTGGTCATAAGGATCCTAGACATTTTCTCACTAAATCGACCATAATCTGGCTTCAAAGTTGATCCAATACAACTGATAGTCTGATTTCAGACTAGCACTTGACTGACAGCCCAACTTCTAGGGCATTTTTTCCAATTTATGTACAGTCCTAGGGCTCAATCACTTAATAAAACTTGGACTACTATAGTAAATATACAAATTTGTTGTGGTGACTTATGGCAAAATCCTCATAGATCAGGAGATATAAAGGCTTGAAGTTGGCGTGACAACACTGTTTTTAGAGTTAAGCATATGGGTGCTCTTGGCTCTTTTGCAATTTAACCCAATTTTTACCACAAAACTTGGAAACCCCCAAACATGAAAGTTGCTTAACTTTTGTTACTCTATCACTTTGATATATACACTTTTGACTAAAAGTGCATATAAATTGAAATCACCCAATAGGGCACTAATTAGGGCTTTAGGGTTTCAATTAGGGTTTTGAGTGTTCTAGGGTTCAAGTGGCACTAAAACTCTCTAAGGTTAATCTTTCTTGAACATTTCTACTAATTTTTGAGATCATCCTATAGTACTCATTTTCCAATGCCATAGATCTCTAATCCCTAAAGAGAGATACTCTAACCTAGGGTCAGGAATCCCTTTTACAAAGTCAGAGCATCACATCACATGTTTGTATTGAAATTTTTGCCTAGTAGATGCATCCTAGGTGTATCATACATAATGAAATGCCAATGCATATGATGTCATGCCAAAGTTTTAGTTCTCGAAACACTAGGGGTGTTACATCCTTCTCCCCCATAAAAGAATCTCATCCCGAGATTTAAGGCTCTAGGGTAAGTAATGGAAAAGGAAACATGTCACAACTTTATGTCTTATTTTCTCTTACAGAACAGGGGGTTGGTATGGGGGTTTGTTCTAACTTTACAATAAGGTACATAAACTTTAAAGGTTACAGGAGGCTAAAAACATAGGAAAATGTTTCTCTATGAAATCTTTAGTTTCTCAAGTAGCTTCTTCTTCAGTGTGTTGGTTCAACTGCACTTTGTAAAACTTGAGAGTCCTTTTTTGATTATCTCGATGTTGGAGACTTGTTCTCAAATGCTATGAATTAAGAACAAGGCAACACAAAAAGAGGTTAATGGTTAATGCCCTTCGTCCTTCGAAGCATTATCTCCCTCAAGATATAATGATCTTTAGAAGAAGGTCATGAAGGACATACCTTCAGCATCATAGTATATATTTATGAAAGGAGAATCATATGAGACATGAGGAATAACACAAGTGATCATATGATATTATTAATACTTTTTCATTATATTACTGTGAACGAACATGAACAATATTGAATCACATTTATACCTTCGGCTCAACAGAAGGCGAGAAAGTCCAAGCGTGACGCGCGAGATACAAATCAGCGAGGTACTGTTCATCTATTTATAGGCACAGGGCACATCCTGTAAGAAATTACATTCGTGCCCTTTACAAATGCTTACAATCACAATACAAGCTACTATGGGTCGATTAGTCATTTCATCTCTAAGTCGGTTCACTCCTTCGTCTTGGGACACATGACTATGCCAAAACTTTATAAAAGATAGCTTCGGCACTGCTTTTTGAGAGGATCTGCTGAAGGTGCTTCTTCTTACAGGATCTTCGGCGACGAAGCATACCCCCAACAGTAGACCCTTTGTGGTGCTAGATCGTTTGTCATAACAAGCATGATCCGTGAAAAAATCTCCTAGGCTTCGAGGAGCCAAAGATCCGAAAAACACCTTCCCTGAGCTCGTTGCCGAGAAACGATCACGAAATTTTGAGCATGAGATGGTCCCACCATGCAGCAGGTAAACGCGTCCTAGCGTTTCACCTTCTCGGGTTCTATGGCCCACCACTCAGTGAGTGCGGGCGACTGTTCGTCTGGTGCGGAAGATTTGACTATTCACCTCCTCACCTGCGACACTATATAAACAGATGGGTAGGTGTGAAGTTACCACAACATTCATTGCTATTGCCCTGTTTTGTTGCCAAAAATTTGATCATAGCTGAAGCTTGTTCATCGCACTCAACCGAAGCACCACTATTCAATTTGCTTCGTCACAAGAGAAAGAGCTTCAGAAAAATTTAAAAATATAAATTGTGGAAAATTCATCATCATATGGCAAGAGTTCGTTCTATAGCTAGGGTTATACGTGACGGAGAGGAAGCCGAAGCTGCTGAAACCGCTCTGATTTCCGAAGTGATGAAACAGTCAAGGTTGGCAGTGCCGGAAGAAGCTTCTGAAGGTACCCCTGCTGCCGAAGCTGAGCAGATTGATGTTGAAGAAGGTGAAACTCAAGATGAGTACAACGCCATGCCATCTAAACCTAGCCACCTAGAGTTTGGAAAGTCTACTATTACCGAAGATGGTATGCCTAAGTTGATGAAGCTCGGTTATATCAGTGAAGCCAAGAGGAAGCTAGTTGGTTTTGGTGGAGGGGAAATTACTCCGAAGCTAGAAAAGAATGAAGTGGTAGTCTTTAAAAGCTTCTTTAAAGCAGGATTGAGATTTCCTTTGCATGAGATGATTGCAGATGTGTTGGAGAAGTTTGGGATTTATCTTCATCAGCTAACTCCTAACGCCATTGTTAGGCTTAGCGTTTACATTTGGGATCTTCGAAGCCAGGGGGCGGAACTGCTTGCCGAAGGTTTCTGCCAGGCACATGAACTTCATTATCAGACAAAGGCTAGAGAGGATGGGCTACACGAGAATTTCGGCTGCTACAATTTTGCTTATCGCAAAGATGCGAGGTCTCCAGTTATTAGCTATCATACCAAATGGCCCACTGGCTAAAAGACCGAGTGGTTTTATGTTAAGGTTGACGAGAAGAAGGAGAAGCTGGTTCAGAGCCCATTGGAGTTAGTCTTTGGAGAGACTAGGCCTCAATGCAACATGTTGCCGGAATCACCATGCCAAATTGCCTTGGGTGAATTTCGAGTTGTTTCAGAGCACATTGGCACCAGGGACTTGGTGCAAGAATTCTTAGCTTTTAGAGTATTCCCGACTTTGAAAGAACGGGATATGCCGAAGCTTAAAGGGGAAAAGAAAAAGAAGGAACTTGTTCGGCTGCCTTATTATTATAAATTCAAGAAACACTTCAAAGAACCTTGCCAAGAGTGGTTAGACACGATTGAAGTTATGTGCAACGAGATCCTTAGCAACTATTCTAAAAAAGAAGATCAACTAATGACTGCAGCCTTCGGGACTCGACTGAAGCGAAGGTTGAACCGGGTTTTGGATGCGCTGAATTTTGAGTATCCTGACTATGAGCGATTGGACAGAGGGGCCGAAGGGCAAAAAAGAAAAAGAGTTGTTAGTGTTTTGAATAGAGGAGCTGCTAAATTGGTGAAGAAAGATGAAGAAATTTTGAAGAAAAGAAAGTTGAGCCCTGAGTCAAGGATGGATGCTTCGAAGAAAAGAAAGGCTGCTGCTCCGAAACCAAAAACGACTGATGTAGAGGAAAAGGCTCCTTCAACGCCTTCTGCTACTGTCGTTGAAGAAATTTTAAAGGTAATGACTGAATCTTTGCCTATCAAGCTAAGTCCACTAGAGCCACATTTGACGAAGCTTTTTTAGAAGGAAAAGGAGCCTCCGGCAGCGAAGAAGCCTACAAAGCCAAAGAAACAAAGAATCATTCATGTGGTTGAAGTTATCAAACAGACACCGCCAGTGGCCTTGACATCGAAGATACCAGCCATGGAGAGCACTGCTGCTACCAAAGCTGTAGCCATTGAAGCTGGGAGTGAAGCTGACACTGCCGAAGCTGAGGCCACCGAAGATACAAATTTAGAAACCACACTTGCTGATATTGATAACGTGCTTCTGAATGAGCCTGTAGAAGAAGCTGCCAGAGTTGCTGAAGAAACTCTGGCCATAGCGCCTGGGAAAGGAAAAGAGAAAGCCGAAGATATATCGGAAGAAGAAGACTTCAATTTTCAGGACATACTTGGGCAAGAATTGTCAAAGGCTGAAAAAGAAGAGTTGAAGGAATATGCCATATCTTGCGGGTATAGACCCGGGGCACTGCTCTTTGGGGGAGTTAACAAGGAGAATCTGGGATGCCTTTGGGACCGCACTAGGGCAAAAGTTGTCAGCACTCTATCGAAGAGTATTGGCCTTCTGAAGGTTGAAGCAGACCTCAGTAGGTACCGGCGGCATCATATCGCTGGTAGTCTATTCTATGCCAACTTTAAGGTAAAATTCTTAACTTTTTATTGTTTTGTTGTGAAGATGTTATCTAATGAAGGCTATTTTGTCAGAGCTTACTACCGAGCATAGTCATGAGAATGCAACAAGACCTCGAGGACAAAAAGAATGAAATTATAATTGAGGGCCTAGAGAAGAAGATAAAAGACCATGAGGCTACTCTAGAAAAGAAAGACTTGGCACTTCAAACTATGGAAGATTCATTGGCAGAAGCCTAGGCTGAAATCGCTAGATTGAATAATGAACTCTCCACGGAAAAGAAAAATTCCAAAGCCAAACTTGAAGCTGAAGCCGAGAAAAACTCAAATTTGCGAAAATCATTGAAAGAACTTCAAGAAAAATGCGTGGACTTCAGCAACCGGTGCCTAAAGCGGCTAAAACAAGTTTTCAACTCGGTTGGAGCTGGTGCTGAGAAATTTAGCCCTTCGATTGAGAACCTGCCGGAGACCTTCAAACATATTGAGGGTGAAGTTGACGCACTTGACGAAGTCATAGGTGGACATGCCGATTTCTGCGCTCTGGTAGCTTCTCGGGGCACCGCTGTTGCCTTCATGAAATCTGGCTGTGAACATGGAAAAATTGTCAACAGATCAAATTTTAGATTATCTCCAGCAGATTTAATTGATATCCCTAGCCTAGCTCGGAGTATAGGGAACAGTGAAAGGGAAATGTGCCCTTGGGCCATTTCTAAGTATTTTGGTGATTGAGTGCCAACACATGTGTTTAATTGTGAATTTGTGTACATGGATGAACAAGGTGCAAATCATGAAGTAAAGGTATGTTTCTAAGCCTTAGTACATTGGTTTTGTGGACTAACATATTTGTCTAAGTGTTAGAAACAGAAAGAAGAAAAAGAGAAAAGGGGAGAGAATGACTTGGCTGTGTGCAGCCAAGTCCCAGCTCAGTCTGGAGCACCGGACTGTCCGGTGTGCACCGGACAGTGTCCGGTGCGCCAGGCTGACTCGGCTCGAACTGGCCGCTCTCGGGAATTCGCCGACGGCGTACGGCTAAAATTCACCGGACTGTCCGGTGTGCACCGGACTGTCCGGTGAGCCAACGGTCGGCCAGGGCCAACGGTCGGCCGCGCAATCCGCGCGAGACACGTGGCCGAGCCAACGGTCGGAAGACGGCACCGGACTGTCCGGTGTGCACCGGACTGTCCGGTGCGCCAACGGCTCGCAGATCTCCAACGGGCTGCAACGGTCGGCAGCGCCAGATAAGGAAACAAATCGGGCACCGGACAGTGTCCGGTGTGCACCAGACTGTCCGGTGCCCCCGACGACAGAAGGCAAGGATGGCCTTCCGGATTTGCTCTCAACGGCTCCTAGCTGCCTTGGGGCTATAAAAGGAGCCCCTAGGCGCATGGAGGAGACACACAAGCAACTCTTGAGCATTCTTGATCATCCACACAAGTTCTTTGCGCATTCGTTTGTGATTCTAAGTGATTCGAGCTCTGTTCTAGTGTGAACTCTGAGATAGTCATTCGAGTTCGAGTCTTGGCCGTGTGTGTGCGCTTTTGTTGTGGATTTGTGTGTGTTGCTTCCCTCCCTTACTCTGTGCTTTCTTTGTGATCATATACTTGTAAGGGCAAGAGACTCCAATTTGTGGAGATTCCTTGCAAACGGGATAGTGAAAGGAACAACAAAACAACGTGGTATTCAAGTGGGTCTTTGGACCGCTTGAGAGGGGTTGATTGCAACCCTCGTCCGTTGGGACGCCACAACGTGGAAGTAGGCAAGCATTGGCTTGGCCGAACCACGGGATAAACCACTGTGTCCCTCTGTGCTTGATTCTTGTGGTATTGTGTTTTGTTGAGACTTCACCTTAGCCACTTGGCATTAATCGTGCTAACGCTTAACAAGTTTTTGTGGCTTAAGTTTGAAGTTTTTACAGGATCACCTATTCACCCCCCCTCTAGGTGCTCTCAATTGGTATCAGAGCCGTTCTCTTCTCAAAGGGACTAACCGCCTGAAGAGATGGATCCTAAGGGGAAGGGTATAGTGATCAACGATAAAGAGAAGGAGACCTTCGTCAACGAGCCGAAGGATGACAGGCCTACCGACTCCGGCTCGGGCCAAAAACGGAAGGAAGGGAAGAAGAAGAAGACCAGGCGCATCAAGGAGATTGTCTACTACGACAGCGACGAGTCTACTTCTTCCCAAAAGGACGAGGACCACAACGACTACAAACAAAAGACGGTTAACTCAAACTTTTCTTTTGATTATTCGCGTATTCCGCATAGCTCAAATACTCATTTGCTTCCCATTCCACTTGGCAAACCTCCTCACTTTGATGGAGAGGATTACGGATTTTGGAGCCACAAAATGCGTACTCACCTGTTTTCTCTCCATCCAAGCATTTGGGAGATTGTGGAAAGTGGAATGAAATTTGATAGCTCGGATAGCCCTATGTTTATTAATGAACAGATTCATAAAAATGCACAAGCTACTACTGTGTTGCTAGCCTCTTTGTGTAGGGACGAGTATCACAAGGTGAGCGGCTTGGACAATGCCAAGCAGATCTGGGACACCCTCAAGATTTCTCATGAGGGGAACGACGTCACCTTGCTCACCAAGATGGAGTTGGTGGAGGGAGAGCTTGGACGGTTCGCCATGATAAGGGGCGAGGAGCCGACGCAAACATACAACCGGCTCAAGACCCTCATCAACAAGATAAGGAGCTACGGGAGCACGCGATGGACGGACCACGACGTCGTCCGCCTAATGCTCAGGTCCTTTACCGTACTTGATCCTCATCTCGTGAACAATATTCGTGAGAATCCCAGGTACACGATGATGACGCCCGAGGAAGTACTTGGAAAATTCGTGAGCGGGCGGATGATGATCAAGGAGGCAAGATACGTCGACGACGCGTTGAACGGACCACTCCACGAGCCTCAACCCATTGCTCTAAAAGCAACGAGGAGCAAGGAGTCGCTACCTAGCAAGGTGGCGCAAGTCGAGGCGGCCGGGCTCAATGATGAAGAGATGGCTCTCATCATCAAGAGATTCAAGACGGTGCTTAAAGGTCACAAGGGACAACCAAGCAAGACCAAAGCCAAGGGGAAGCGCTCATGCTTCAAATGCGGTAAGCTTGGTCATTTCATTGCTAACTGTCTCGATAATGAAAGTGACCAGGAAAAGGGGAACAAAAGAGAGAAGAATAAGCAATACAAGAAGGCAAAGGGCGAGGCGCATCTAGGAAAGGAGTGGGACTCGGATTGCTCCTCCTCCGACTCCGACAACGAAGGACTCGCCGCCACTGCCTTCAACAAATCGGCTCTCTTCCCCAACGAGCGTCTCACTTGCCTTATGGCAAGGGAGAAGAAGGTGAGTACTCAAGACTCCACTTATACTTCTTCTAGTGATAGTGAGTCTAGTGACGATGATGACATAGATTATTCTTGCTTGTTCAAAGGCTTAGATAGATCTAAGATAGATAAAATCAATGAATTGATTGATGCTTTGAATGAAAAGGATAGGTTTTTAGAGAAGCAAGAGGATTTATTGTATGATGAACATGATAAGTTTATAGAGGCACAAAAATCATATGCTTTAGAAGTGAAAAGAAATGAAGTGCTTTCTAGTGAAATATCTTCTTGTCATGAAACCATTGCTACTTTACAAAGTGTTAACCATGATTTAAATGCTAAATTAGAAGTAACAAATAAATCTAAGTCTTGTGTTGAAAATGTTACAATTTGCACTAGGTGTAAAGATTTTGATGTTAACACTTGTAGCAAACACTTAGTTTCAATTTCAAAACTAAAAGATGAAGTGGCTAGTCTTAATGCTCAACTTAAGACTAGCAAGAGTGAAGTTGAAAAGATAAAATTTGCAAGGGATGCCTATACAATTGGAAGACATCCCTCAATTAAGGATGGGCTTGGCTTCAAGAGGGAAGCCAAGAACTTAACAAGCCATAAGGCTCCCATCTTCGTCAAGGAGAAGGGGAAGGCCCAAATGGCTAGTAATGCTAAAAAGAATCATGCTTTTATGTATTATGATAGGAGACATGCTAGAAATGCTTATAATCATTTTGATTCACATGTTTATGATTCTCATGCAATGTTTGCTTCTAGTTCTTCTTATAATCATGGTAGAGATATGTGTAGGAGAAATGTTGTACATATGCCTAGGAGAGATATTGCTCATGTACCTAGAAAGAATGTTATTCATGCTCCTAGGAAAGTAGGGAATGAACCTTCTACCATTTATTATGCTTGTAATGCTCCCTTTGCTATTTGTAGAAAGGGTAAGAAGGTAGTTGCTAGGAAATTAGGGGCTAGATGCAAGGGAGATAAATCTTGCATTTGGGTCCCTAAAGACATTTGTGCTAACCTTGCAGGACCCAACATGAGTTGGGTACCTAAGACCCAAGCCTAAATTTGCCTTGCAGGTTTATGCATCCGGGGGTTCAAGCTGGATTATCGACAGCGGATGCACAAACCATATGACGGGGGAGAAGAAGATGTTCACCTCCTACGTCAAAAATAAGGATTCCCAAGATTCAATTATATTCGGTGATGGGAATCAAGGCAAGGTAAAAGGGTTAGGTAAAATTGCAATTTCTAATGAGCATTCTATATCAAATGTATTCCTAGTGGAGAGTCTTGGATATAATTTGCTATCTGTTAGTCAATTATGTCAAATGGGATATAATTGTTTATTTACAAATGTAGATGTGTCTGTCTTTAGAAGATGTGATGGTTCACTAGCTTTTAAGGGTGTACTAGACGGCAAGCTTTACTTAGTTGATTTTGCAAAAGAAGAGGCCGGTCTAGATGCATGCTTAATGGCTAAGACTTGCATGGGCTGGCTGTGGCATCGCCGCTTAGCACATGTGGGGATGAAGAATCTCCACAAGCTTCTAAAGGGAGAACACGTGATAGGTCTAACCAATGTTTATTTCGAAAAAGATAGACCTTGTGCAGCTTGTCAGGCAGGTAAACAAGTTGGAGGAGCACATCACAGCAAGAATGTGATGACCACGTCAAGACCTCTGGAGCTGCTGCATATGGACCTCTTCGGACCCGTCGCCTATCTAAGCATAGGAGGAAGTAAGTATGGTTTAGTTGTTGTTGATGACTTTTCCCGCTTCACTTGGGTGTTCTTTTTGCAGGATAAGTCTGAAACCCAAGGGACCCTCAAGCGCTTCCTCAGGAGAGCTCAAAATGAGTTTGAGCTCAAGGTGAAGAAGATTAGGAGCGACAACGGGTCCGAGTTCAAGAACCTTCAAGTGGAGGAGTTTCTTGAGGAGGAAGGGATCAAGCACGAGTTCTCCGCTCCCTACACACCACAGCAAAATGGTGTGGTAGAGAGGAAGAACAGGACGCTAATCGATATGGCGAGGACGATGCTTGGAGAGTTCAAGACCCCCGAGTGCTTTTGGTCGGAAGCCGTGAACACGGCTTGCCACGCCATCAACAGGGTCTATCTTCACCGCCTCCTCAAGAAGACGTCATATGAGCTACTAACTGGTAACAAACCCAATGTATCCTACTTTCGTGTTTTTGGGAGCAAGTGCTACATTCTAGTAAAGAAAGGTAGAAATTCTAAGTTTGCTCCCAAAGCTGTAGAAGGGTTTTTATTAGGTTATGATTCAAATACAAAGGCGTATAGGGTCTTCAACAAATCATCGGGTTTGGTTGAAGTCTCTAGCGACGTTGTATTTGATGAGACTAATGGCTCTCCAAGAGAGCAAGTTGTTGATTGTGATGATGTAGATGAAGAAGATGTTCCGACGGCCGCTATACGAACCATGGCGATTGGAGACATTCGGCCACAGGAACAGGATGAACGAGATCAACCTTCTTCCTCAACGACGGTGCAACCCCCAACTCAAGACGATGAACAGGTTCATCAAAAGGAGGCGTGTGATCAAGGGGGAGCACAAGACGATCATGTGATGGAGGAAGAAGCGCAACCGGCACCTCCAACCCAAGTTCGAGCGATGATTCAAAGGGATCATCCCGTCGACCAAATTCTGGGTGACATTAGCAAGGGAGTAACTACTCGGTCTCGATTAGTTAATTTTTGTGAACATTACTCCTTTGTCTCCTCTATTGAGCCTTTCAGGGTAGAGGAGGCCTTGCTAGATCCGGATTGGGTGTTGGCCATGCAGGAGGAACTCAACAACTTCAAGCGCAATGAAGTTTGGACGCTGGTGCCTCGTCCCAAGCAAAATGTTGTGGGAACCAAGTGGGTGTTCCGCAACAAACAGGACGAGCACGGAGTTGTGACAAGGAACAAGGCTCGACTTGTGGCAAAAGGTTATGCCCAAGTCGCAGGTTTGGACTTTGAGGAGACTTTTGCTCCTGTGGCTAGGCTAGAATCCATTCGCATCTTGCTAGCATATGCCGCTCACCATTCTTTCAGGTTGTACCAAATGGATGTGAAGAGCGCGTTCCTCAACGGGCCAATAAAGGAGGAAGTGTACGTGGAGCAACCCCCTGGCTTCGAGGATGAGCGGTACCCCGACCACGTGTGTAAGCTCTCTAAGGCGCTCTATGGACTTAAACAAGCCCCAAGAGCATGGTATGAATGCCTTAGAGATTTCTTACTTGCTAATGCTTTCAAGGTTGGGAAAGCCGATCCAACTCTTTTCACTAAGACTTGTAATGGTGATTTGTTTGTGTGCCAAATTTATGTCGATGACATAATATTTGGTTCTACTAATCAAAAGTCTTGTGAAGAGTTTAGCAGGGTGATGACGCAGAAATTCGAGATGTCGATGATGGGCGAGTTAAACTACTTCCTTGGGTTCCAAGTGAAGCAACTCAAGGACGGCACCTTCATCTCCCAAACGAAGTACACGCAAGATCTGCTAAAGAGGTTTGGGATGAAGGACGCCAAGCCCGCAAAGACGCCGATGGGAACCGACGGACACACCGACCTCAACAAAGGAGGTAAGTCCGTTGATCAAAAGGCATACCGGTCAATGATAGGGTCTTTACTTTATTTATGTGCTAGTAGACCGGATATTATGCTTAGCGTATGCATGTGTGCTAGATTTCAATCCGATCCTAAGGAGTGTCACTTGGTGGCGGTGAAGCGAATTCTTAGATATTTAGTCGCTACGCCTTGCTTCGGGATCTGGTATCCAAAGGGGTCTAACTTTGACTTAATTGGGTACTCAGATTCCGACTATGCTGGATGTAAGGTCGATAGGAAGAGTACATCGGGGACGTGCCAATTCTTAGGAAGGTCCCTGGTGTCATGGAACTCTAAGAAACAAACCTCCGTTGCCCTATCCACCGCTGAGGCCGAGTACGTTGCCGCGGGTCAGTGTTGCGCGCAACTACTTTGGATGAGGCAAACCCTCAGGGACTTTGGCTACAATCTGAGCAAAGTCCCACTCCTATGTGATAATGAGAGTGCTATCCGAATAGCGGAAAATCCTGTTGAGCACAGCCGCACAAAGCACATTGACATCCGGCATCACTTTCTGAGAGACCACCAGCAAAAGGGAGATATCGAAGTGTTTTATGTTAGCACCGAGAACCAGCTAGCCGATATCTTTACCAAGCCTTTAGATGAGAAGACCTTTTGCAGGCTGCGTAGTGAGCTAAATGTCTTAGATTCGCGGAACTTGGATTGAATTGTAGCATACATGTATTCATGCCTTTGATCATGTTCATTCTGCATTTTGTTGCTTATTATGGTGCTCAAGTTGTACAAACACTCCCTGGACCTCACAAGTCCGTTGCAATGTGATGCACATGTTTAGGGGGAGATGTGTTACAACTTGACCCTTTGAGACTAACCATATGTTTGAGTTTGCTTGTGTTAGTCACAAAGGAGAATTGAAAGGGAAAAGGTGGACTTGGATCATGCAAGACTTCCACTGCACTCCGATGAGGGGTAACTTATTCCAAGTTCATCTCATGACCTCTTATTGCCATTTGCTCTTAATTGAAGATTTTGGTGAGGCAATGGGGTTAAAGGGCCAAAATTGATCCCGTTTTGGTGTTTGATGCCAAAGGGGGAGAAAATAAAGGCCAAAGCAATAAATGGATCAGCTACCACTTGAGAGATTTTGAAATTAGTAGAATAGAGCTTTTGGTTTGTCAAAACTCTTTTGTTGTCTCTCTTGTCAAAAGTTGGCTTCTTGTGGGGAGAAGTAGTAATTATGGGAAAAAAGGGGGAGTTTTTGAAATCCTTGATCAATCTCTTTTTGAATGACTCTCTTTATGCTTAAACATGTGTGTTTAACTTAGAGATAGAGATTTGTGTTTGATTTGCAAAAACAAACCAAGTGGTGGCAAAGGATGATCCATATATGCCAAAATTGATTCAAAATAAATTTAAGTGTTATTTGAATTGAGTTTGCACTTGTTCTACTGGCTTTATGTAGTGTTGGCATAAATCACCAAAAAGGGGGAGATTGAAAGGGAAATGTGCCCTTGGGCCATTTCTAAGTATTTTGGTGATTGAGTGCCAACACATGTGTTTAATTGTGAATTTGTGTACATGGATGAACAAGGTGCAAATCATGAAGTAAAGGTATGTTTCTAAGCCTTAGTACATTGGTTTTGTGGACTAACATATTTGTCTAAGTGTTAGAAACAGAAAGAAGAAAAAGAGAAAAGGGGAGAGAATGACTTGGCTGTGTGCAGCCAAGTCCCAGCTCGGTCTGGAGCACCGGACTGTCCGGTGTGCACCGGACAGTGTCCGGTGCGCCAGGCTGACTCGGCTCGAACTGGCCGCTCTCGGGAATTCGCCGACGGCGTACGGCTAAAATTCACCGGACTGTCCGGTGTGCACCGGACTGTCCGGTGAGCCAACGGTCGGCCAGGGCCAACGGTCGGCCGCGCAATCCGCGCGAGACACGTGGCCGAGCCAACGGTCGGAAGACGGCACCGGACTGTCCGGTGTGCACCGGACTGTCCGGTGCGCCAACGGCTCGCAGATCTCCAACGGGCTGCAACGGTCGGCAGCGCCAGATAAGGAAACAAATCGGGCACCGGACAGTGTCCGGTGTGCACCGGACTGTCCGGTGCCCCCGACGACAGAAGGCAAGGATGGCCTTCCGGATTTGCTCTCAACGGCTCCTAGCTGCCTTGGGGCTATAAAAGGAGCCCCTAGGCGCATGGAGGAGACACACAAGCAACTCTTGAGCATTCTTGATCATCCACACAAGTTCTTTGCGCATTCGTTTGTGATTCTAAGTGATTCGAGCTCTGTTCTAGTGTGAACTCTGAGATAGTCATTCGAGTTCGAGTCTTGGCCGTGTGTGTGCGCTTTTGTTGTGGATTTGTGTGTGTTGCTTCCCTCCCTTACTCTGTGCTTTCTTTGTGATCATATACTTGTAAGGGCAAGAGACTCCAATTTGTGGAGATTCCTTGCAAACGGGATAGTGAAAGGAACAACAAAACAACGTGGTATTCAAGTGGGTCTTTGGACCGCTTGAGAGGGGTTGATTGCAACCCTCGTCCGTTGGGACGCCACAACGTGGAAGTAGGCAAGCATTGGCTTGGCCGAACCACGGGATAAACCACTGTGTCCCTCTGTGCTTGATTCTTGTGGTATTGTGTTTTGTTGAGACTTCACCTTAGCCACTTGGCATTAATCGTGCTAACGCTTAACAAGTTTTTGTGGCTTAAGTTTGAAGTTTTTACAGGATCACCTATTCACCCCCCCTCTAGGTGCTCTCAAACAGATTCATAACTCAAATTTGGGTAAAAGGCGGACGGAAAATGGCTGGCGACGAAGCTCGAAGCCATCTTAAGCCGGTAAAAATTTATGCCCGTTATTTTACCTTCTCTTTGAAGTCTGCACTTCCATCATACCGTTTTAATATGTACAGGATGATGATGCTGAAGAAACATGAGCCTAAGCTTGATCGGTGGTCCGAAGCTCAGATGGTCCGAAGCTTAGATGACCCGAAACTGAATGATGTCAAAGCTGAAAACATTGCTAGAAAAATTCTAGAAGGAAAATCTTATAATATCATTGTAAAAGATCTTTGTAAATTAAGAATTAGATACTAATTTTGTAAATTTGTGCGTACTTTGTAATATATCTTTACCTTTTCGTGCATGTATGAAACTGCTTTGTTGTGGACGAAACTAGCATTTTTTGAGCCGAGGGCGAAAAACACCTTCCCTTCTTTTCGTACACAATCAAGCATAAAACTGCTTCTTTTTCTGTTTTCCGAAGTCTTATCTTTAGAGCCGAAGCACCCATGTGTGTTATGATGATGATGGTCCTATAGATGTCTAAATGAATGTTTATGAATGCAAATGTATGATGAAATGTGTCGTGCAAATGAATGTCCAAACACACGCATATGAAGCCACAACCATAGCCTTCATTCCCTTGGGAATGACCTAAGTCTCTTTGCCGTTTATTTTTCGGCTCCACCGCTTATTTTTCGGTGTGTCAGCGCTGACTTTTTGCTATAAGTTCTGCATCCCCTTGGGAACATCTTTTGAACTTCTTCGCCTTCTATTTCGGCGGTATCGCGTTGACTTTTTGCGCTTCGCCTTATATTTCGGTGTTATCAGCATTGACTTTTTGCTATAATCTTTGCATTCCCTTGGGAATGACTTTTGATTAGAAAACTTACACTGCGCTCTCTTTGGAACAGCTTTTTGTAGCTTCGTCGTGCTCTGCATCCCCTTAGGGACGACTTTCGAGCTTCTCCCTGTTTTTTCCTTTCTCCCTGCACTCGATGTTGCATGCTCAGTTTTTACATTTACACATTCGGGGGATTTTGCTCTCGTAGAGCTGAATAAGCAAAAGATAAATTACATGCTATGGCCCCATTAAAAACCTTTCTCCCCTTTGGAAAGGAAAAGGGTACCATAGGAAAAAGATTACATCAAGCTAAACATAATATCGCCGAAGCTCATCCGCATTCCAAGATCTAGGAATGTCGTTGCCATCTATATCCTTCAATCTGTAAGAACCGGGTCTTGACGAAGATACTACCAGAAAAGGTCCTTCCCACTTGAGTTGTAACTTGCCCACTGTATCTGGGTTGGCCACTCTCCGAAGTACCAAATGTCCTGGTTTAATATTCTTTAGCCAAACTTTTCTGTCACACCATTTTATTGTTTCGGCTTGGTATTTATTGATATTTTCCACGGCCTGCAGCCTAATCCCTTCTATAGCATCTTTTGCCACAGAATAATCAGCTTCGTCTTCTGCCGAAGCCACTGTTCTTATTGATCCTGCCTTAGCTTCTTCTGGGGTGATTGCTTCGTCACCAAACAATAGTTTAAATGGTGTAAAACCTGTTGACCTTGATATTGTTGTGTTGTGGCTCCACACCACTTTGATCAATTCTGCTGGCCACTTTCCTTTGGGCTGATTGAAAATTAACTTCATTATTCCTGTCATTATAATGCCATTGGCTCTTTCAACAATTCCATTTGACTCTGGATGTCTGACCGATGCGAAATGAATCTTCATGCCAATTTGTTCACAGAATTCCTTGAAAGCTTCAGCATCGAACTGCATTCCATTGTCTACAGTAATAGCCTTTGGTACTCTGAAACAACAAACAATGTTTTGCCAAAAGAATTTCTGGATAGTGACTGAAGTTATTGTTGCCAAGGGCTTCACCTCAATCCATTTTGAAAAATATTCTACGCCACCACAACATATTTTAGATTTCCTTGTGCTGGTGGAAGTGGGCCTAGCAAATCGAGGCCCCACCTTTGCAACGGCCAAGTGGGCTGTATAAATTGAGTTAGGGATGAAGGTTGCTTCTAGTCTCTTGCACATTTTTGATAGCCTTCACATTTTTGAACTAATTCTGCTGCATCCGAAGCTGCCTTCGGCCAATAAAATCCTTGCCAAAAAACTTTTCCCAACAATGGCCTAGATCCAATATGAGATCCACATAGACCTGCATGAATCTCTTTCATTAATTCTACACCTTCAGTTCTTGATAAACACTTAAGGCTTGGTGAACAAACCCCATGTTTATACAATTCCCCTTCTATTAACACGTATGGTCTTGTTATCGCCTCCATTCTCTTGTTGTAAGCTTCGTCACTTGAAAGACAATTGCCTTGGAGGAAAGATATTATTTCAGTTCTCCAGTCTTCACTTTGTACTGGAGAAATAGTAAGTAGTGCTCTCTCCATGAGCTCAACTGAAGGTGCTTTTATTGTTTCAAAAAATACTTCGGAGGGTAGTGGGAGCCCCTGAGACGCTGATTTGTCTAGCAAATCTGCATGCTCATTTGACCTCTGTAACACCCGGTTTTAAAGGACAAAGCCGGGTGCATCTCATACATGCGCCAAGAAGACAACATATATAATAATAGAGTGTATAGAGATAAATGTCATAAAACATCAGAGTACTTATTACATAGCGGAAGTCTTATTACAAAATAAAGATAAATATAAAACGAACTAAGGATCGTCGGCGCCAATGTCGACTGAGAAACGCCACCTAAATCAGATCGAACTCCTCAGTGTTAGGCGGCTCCTCTTCGACCACCTGATCTTCTCCTGTGGGGGGGGGGGGGGTGTGAGACAGCAAGAGTGAGCTCACATACGTTCATAGCTCAACAAGTCGTGGGGAATAATGTGGCATGAACTCACCAAAGGTGGGAGTTCATGTAGTGTAAGGCTTATCAATGAAATAAAGGCTAAGGCTGAGCATTGCTTTTATAAGTTGGTCAAAATTTTATTAGCAATTACTAAGTGTAAGTAAATACCAAACCTTAATAATAATAAAGAACAGTAATAGTAAAATAATCCCAAATGCGATGCAAATGTCAAATTAAATTTAAGTTCCATAGTTAATCATGTGAGGGTCCGAGCCGCTCTTGACCGTGAGCACGGCTAGTATACCAGTTTTACACTCTGCAGAGGTTGCGCATCTTTACCCACAAGCCGTGTATCCCATGTCGCCAGGGTTTGCAAGGCCCTTAGACACTACCGAGGTGAATGGCTAGGGATCCACTACGAGGCCTTTACAAAGTTCCACTAGCTTCCGAAAACCCGCTACAGTTTATAGGAAGTTCCAATGCAGGGTTCCTGGCTGACCGCCATCGCAGCAAAATCAACCAGGGACCTCCCTACACTGACCACTCCCCTACTGCCCTTGCCCCTTTCGGGTAAGGTAGTCTTCCACTAGCTTTCCTAATTAGTCAGCCAAGGGCGTCCCATTAAACCCTTGTGGTAGCACTATTTTCCCGGGTGGTCGCTCCATGTTCCCATTAATTTAATGATCTTAACATGAACAGCAATAATAACAAGATAATAACAGAATAATCATGAATAGTGTATCTCCATACCCAATCCACATAAAGCAATAGCAAGTACTACCCAAAAATATTTCAGGGGTGAACAAGGTATAGAGGTAATCAAAACTGGGGTAACATAAAGGCTCCCATCAAAATTAACCTATGCAGATCATTAAAATTAATAAGAACATGGCTGGGAAAAGTAAGTGATCAAGGGCACAACTTGCCTGTAATGAGCTCCTGCTCAGCTACTTCTACTTGTTGAACCTCAGTTTCCACAGTGGCTTGCTCGTCTACTCGCATCAACACAATACATACATAGTATAGCAAAAATTAACATTGCACCAAACATGTAAATAAAATACACAGTAAAAACCTACACATTAAAATGAAACCATAGGAACTGGAATCACTAAATTTGGAGTTATATATTTCAAGTTATGAATTTCTGTAGCTTTTATGTATTTAATACAAGATTAAGTATTAGATAAATTTAAATGAGCCTTTCATGCCAAAACAGAGGCACTAATGCGTAGACAATATTATTACAAAAATTTAGGAACTAGAATGGACCAATTTGGAGCTCATATGAATTTTCTATGAATTATCAAAGTTCTAGCAATTATTTTCATATCAAAAATCTATTTTCTATTTTATTTATTCAATTTAAACGATCACTGGACTGGGCCTCAATTTTCAGAAAGCGCGGGGGTCTCTGCGCAAGAGATACTAGGCACAGTGAATAGTAATAGGTGGACGGCGGGTTGATTCTGCGAAAACAGGGGGTTTCTTTACAAAGATTGCCATAGTGAAGGGATACGGGCGAGTCTCGGCCATCCGATTTGAAGCTGACGGCCCAGATTACATCCACATCCGCCCCGAACCAGTATGGAGTAGGATCCGCACGATTCAAGATCAACGGCCAAGGTTTAATGAAGCCCAGATCCGAATCCCACCCTCGGATCTCCAATCTACGGTCACGGTGGACGCGGTCGAATCGGTACACTCTGCTTCTAATCTAAACCGTAGGGAACCGATCCAACGGCCACGCGCGCGCGCCCCAAATCCGATCGGGAGACCGGTGGCGCCGCCGCCACCCACGGCGGAGGACATTACCGGGGTGCTAAATCCGGCGATCTACGGCCTAATTCTCGAATCAGAGGGGTGTTTTGCGTGAAGGACGACGAAACGAATTACTAGGATGCGGAACTCACCGAGGAAGATGATGCACTAGAGCTGTCCACGGCGCACTCGATTTCTCAGCGGAGGCGCACACGTCGGCGAGCAATTCCTGACGGATTCGATCCGATCACGGCCAGAGAGGGTCACTGGTAGGCGTGGTTGACTCCGACGACACCCAGAACTCCCTCCCGGGGCGAATCGACGGAAGGTTGTGGTTTGGGGTGGCGCGTGAGGTGAGAGAGAGAGGGGCCACGGCTTCCGCTTTATCGCCCAGCTCGAGGGAGACTTCGAGTGTCGGGATGGGCTACGGAAGCGGAGGATAAAGATGGATCCCACCCGGGTTTTCGTCAACGACTCCGCTGGATTCGCGCGCGAGGAACGGAGATGGGTGACGGCTGCTTCCGTCCGAGGCCGAGTGGGTCCTTCGGTAGGTTGGAGAAGGGGTCTGACCGCTGGGGCCCGCAAAGCAGTGACCGATGCCGAGCGCGAGTGCGAGGGAGAGATGACAATGTGGCCCCACCTGTCGGCGCACGCGGCTGAGTGGTGGGCTGCGCGGGAGTGAGTTGTTAGTGGGCCGAAATCAAGGTTAGCCGGCCCAGGTAAGCTTTTATTCTTTTTCTTTTTCTTTTTCCTTCTATTTTCTTCATTTCTAATGTTTTTTTGTTTGAATTCAAATTTAGCTTCAAACCTTGTACAAATTTGTTATCAAATCATATTATGAAATGATAAGTACAAATTCTAGAAATATATTTATATTATTTTTATTTTCATATCATTTCTCTTCTTCCTTTTTAAACCCTAGTTTCCAATGTAGGGCTTAATCCAATTCCTAGTCATTTTATATTATTGTTATTTTTATTTAATGCACAAACATAAAAACTCCAACAAATGCACTTTTTCTTTATTTTAGAATAATTGTTTTATTTAGTCACTCTCAATTACATAGGTGCTCTTTTTATGATGCATATGAGACACACAAAATGAGGAGCTCTCTCTATTACTCTTGGTATACAACTTTGAGTATTACAACCTCATGGAATATTCTTGATGGAAAATCCTTCGAAGGAAGCTTCTAGCCTTCGAACTGCATCCAGATATTTTTCAAGCTTTGGATCTCGTGCTTTGCTGCTTTTATCCACATGGCCAGCAATAACTTGAGAATCGGTCTTTAGGATGGCCCTTCTTATTCCCATTGCCCTTAGTTTCCGAAGCCCTAATAGAACTGCTTCGTACTCAGCAACATTATTTGTGCAACTGAAATCTAGTTTTACTGCATACATGTTTTGACCTTCGAAGGTGCAACTAGGACCGCAGCTGCTCCTTCACCGAAGGCTCCACAAGAATCATCACAAAACACTGTCCAAGCTTCGGCATCTTTACTTGTCCCTTCTTCGTGAGCCCCTGACGTCCAATCAACAATAAAATCTGCTAGCGCTTGAGATTGAATTGTAGATCTGTGGATGTAGTCAATAGTGAATTCATTAAGCTCCGCAACCCATTTACCAATCCTTCCAGTAGCTTCTCTATTCCTCATGATATCCTTCAGGGGTTGTGATGAAGGAACAATTATGTAATATGCTTGAAAATAATGTCGAAGCTTCCTGGATGCCATTAACACAGCATACAACACCTTTTCTAATTCTGTATAGTTTTTCTTTGATAAACTCAAAACTTCAGAAACAAAGTATACTGGGACTTGTTTTTTAACTTGTCCTTCGAGCTTCTCTTGTACAAGTGCTGCACTCACTGCAGAGTGTGAAGCTGCCACATACAATAACAATGGAGCCCCTCGCACGGGTGGAGTTAATGTTGTTAAATCGATCAGATATTGCTTCAACTCTTCGAAAGCTTTTTGTTGAATTGGGCCCCATTGAAAAACTTCAGCTGACTTTAGTACTTCAAAGAATGGTAAATTTCTTTCTGCTGATCTAGATACAAATTGATTCAAAGATGCTAGCCTTCCTGTCAACCGTTGGGCCCCCTTTTTTGTGCTTGGTGGCTCCATTCGAAGGATAGCTTCGATCTTGCTTGGGTTGGCTTCGATCCCCTTTGTTGAAACTAAACAGCCAAGGAACTTGCCCTTCTTTACTCCGAACTTGCCCTTCTTTGCCTAAAATTAGCAAATGTTTCCTGTAGATCAGTGATGTGGTTTTCTTGCTTCGTGCTCTTCACTATAATATCATCAACATATGTTAGCACATTTCTGCCTATCTGAGAGTGAAGGCCTTGGCTGTCATCCTGCTGAAGCTTCCTCCAGCATTTTTGAGCCCCTTAGGCATCCGAAGATAACAATATGTACCACTGGGGGTTATGAAGCTAGTCTTTTTCTCATCTTCCTTCTTCATCCAGATTTGGTGATAACCTAAATAACAATCTAGCAGACTCATGAGCTCTAACGAAGCTGCTACGTCCACTAGAGAGTCTATTCTTGGTAATGGGAACTCATCCTTTGGACAAGCCTTGTTCAGATCAGTAAAATCAATGCACATTCTCCATTTGCCATTGGACTTTTTTACCATAATAGTTTTGGCTAGCCACTCTGGGTATTTCACTTCTCTGATGACACCAGCACTGAGAAGTCTTTTTACTTTGTTCCGAGCACCTTCGGCTTTATCGTCAGACATTTTCCGAAGCTTTTGTTTCCTGGGCCGGAAGGATGGATCAACATTGAATGAATATTCGATGACGTCCCTGTTGACACCACAGAGATCGTTGGCTGACCATGCAAAAACATCTTTGTTGTTGAATAAAAACCTTATCAAGATTTTCTCCTGCTCTTCAGATAATTGGGATCCCAACAATACCTTCTGCTCTGCTATGTCTTCACACAGAAGCATGGGCTTCAGCTGATTAGCCGAAGCAGCCTTCCCTCTTCTATACTTATACTGTTCACAAGCTTCGGCTTCATCTATATTGTGGATTGCTTTTGAGTCTGTCCAATTTCCTTCAGCCTTTCTGGCAGCTTCCTGACATCCATGAATAGCAACGAGCCCTTGATTCAAAGGTATCTTCATGCATAAATATGCTGGATGAAGAATTGCTTCGAATGCATTGAGTGTTCCGCGACCAATGATTGCATTGTAAGGATATTCCATGTCAATGATATCAAACACAACTTGTTCAGTTCTTGTATTATGGACAAATCTGAAGGTAACTGGCATTGTGATCTTGCCAAGTGCTACAATCTGCCTTCCTCCGAAACCACAGAGAGGGTGTGTGGCATCATTGATCGTATCTTCTGCCTCTTGCATCTTCCTGAAGGCCTTAGCAAATATGATATCTGCTGCACTACCTGTATCGACCAAAACATTGTGGACTAGAAATCCCTTGATGACACAAGATATGACCATAGCATCATTGTGAGGGTAATCCTTGAGCTGGAGGTCCTCTTGGGAGAAGGTAATTGGGATGTGAGACCATTTTGACTTGATGAAGGGTCCCTGCACCCCAACATGCTGCACCCTTCTCTGTGCTTCCTTCTTGTGCTTCTTGTTAGCCAGCTCTGAACTTGAGCCGCCTGTTATTGGGAGCATAAGCTTCATAGCCGAAGGTGCTTCAGCTTGATTGTTGAACGAAGCCATCAGCTCAACAGTGGAAGTGAGTTCACCGGAGGTGGGCGCCAATGTTGGAGACTTGTTATCAAATGCTATGAATTAAGAACAAGGCAACACAGAAAGAGGTTAATGGCTAATGCCCTTTGTCCTTCGAAGCATTATCTCCCTTAGGATATAATGATCTTTAGATGAAGGACATACCTTCAGCATCATAGTATATATTGACGAAAGGAGAAGCATATGAGACATGAGGAATAACACAAGTGATCATATGATATTATTAATACTTTTTCATTATATTACTGTGAACGAACATGAACAATATTGAATCACATTTATACCTTCGGCTAAACAGAAGGCGAAAAAGTCCAAGCGTGATGCGCGAGCAAATACAAATCAGCGTGAACAGTATAGGGGTACTGTTCATCTATTTATAGGCACAGGGCACAGCTTGTAAGAAATTACATTCGTTCCCTTTACAAATGTTTACAATCACAATACAAGCTACTACGGGTCGATTAGTCATTTCATCTCTAAGTCGGTTCACTCCTTCGTCTTGGGACACATGACTATGCCAAAACTTTATAAAAGATAGCTTCGGCACTGCTTTTTGAGAGGACCTGTCGAAGGTGCTTCTTCTTACAGGATCTTCGGCGACGAAGCATACCCCCAACACCCGGTCTTTCTGACCCAAGAATTGGATGGGATGTTCTAAATAGGTTAAGTCTGGTTCCAAATTAACATCAGACATCTCCTTAGTTTGATCAGGGATCCAAAGACACTTCTTTAATTGGGATACGTGGAACACATTATGTACAGCAGACAGTGATTCTAGCAGCCGAAGTCTGTACGCAACCTGCCCACATCGTTAAAGAATATGGAACATGCTAATATATCAGGGTGCTAACTTTCCTTTAAACTTGAATTGACTAACACCTTTCATTGGGAATACTTTCAAGTACACATGATCTCCAACTTGAAAAATTAATGGTCGACGTCATTTATCCGCATAATTATTCTATCGTGCTTGAGCTTCTCTCAGGTTATGTCTTATACGTTGGACCTTTTATTCTGTTTCTTTAACTATATCGGGCCTGAAAACCAACGTTCTCCTGGTTCTGACCAATTCAAGGGTGTTCAACATAGTCGTCCGTACAGAGCTTCAAACGGTGCCATTTTGATACTCACTTGGTAACTATATTATAAGAAAACTCTACCAACGGCAGACAGTCATCGCATTTTTGTGGAAACTCCAAGACACAGGCTCGTAGCATATCTTCCAGTATTTGATTTACCCTTTCTGTTTGCCCGCTCGTCTGAGGATGATAGGTTGAACTATGGAGTAATTTAGTGCCCAAAGATTTGTGCAGCTCTTCCCAAAACTTGGATACAAATTGCGGTCCTCGGTCCGACACATTCTTGGCACCCCGTGTAAACTCATAATACTCGCAATATAGAGTTCTACATAAGTAATCACTGGATACTTCACTTTAACGGGGAGAAAATGAGTAGTCTTTGTAAGCCGGTCCGCTATGACCCAAATAGAGTCATATACTTTAGATGTCTTGGGTAGTCCTACAACAAAATCCATGCTTATGTCCACCCATTTCCACGTTGGGATGGGCAATGATTGCAGAGGTCTAGCAGTTTTCATATGCACCGCCTTGACCCGTCTACAAGTGTCACATTTTGCCACATAGCGAGCGATTTCAATCTTCATCTTAGTCGACCAATAATGTTGTTTCAAATCTTGGTACATCTTAGTACTTCCAGGATGAATAGAAAACCGTCTAAGATGGGCATCATCCAAGATTTGTTGATGGAGTTCAACATCCTTAGGCACCACTATGCGGTCTTCAAACCATAACACTCCTTGATCATATTTCCTAAAATAGGTAGCTTTGATGGCTTCCATTTTCTCGTGAATATGCTTCATACCCTTATCAATTCTTTGAGCATCAATAATCCTTTGTTGAATAATCGACTCAAGCATCAAATGCATCAAGGCCCCTTGTTGCACTATTCCCAGATTTAGTCTTTCCATTTCCTAACATAATGTGGTGTCAGGCAATCTCACGGTAAGGCAATGACAAAAGGCTTTACGACTTAGAGCATCAGCCACCACATTAGCCTTTCCTGGGTGATAGTGAATCTCTAGGTCATAGTCCTTAATCAGCTCGAGCCATCTCCTCTATCTCATATTTAACTCCGACTGGGTGGAAATGTACTTTAAACTCTTATGATCAGTATACATATGACATACATTTCTCAGTAGATAATGACGCCAAATTTTAAGGGCATGAACTAATGCAACCAATTCCAAATATTGTGTTGGGTAATGTTCCTCATGTCGACGCAGCTGCCTTGAAGCATACGCTATTACTCGTCCTTCTTGAATCAGAACACATCCAAGCCCAATGCCTGATGCATCACAATATACATCAAATGGCTTCTCAATATCCGGTTGAGCCAAAACCGGTGTAGTGGTCAGTAATGTTTTCAATTGTTCAAAGGCCTCTTTGCACTTGGGAGACCAGTCAAACTTAACATCATTCTTCAATAGCTCAGTAATAGGTTTAACAATCTTGGAGAAATTCGTGATAAACCTGCGGTAATAACCAGCCAGTCCAGGAAGCTTCAAACCTGATGCACTATCACACCCGGGTTTTAGGGGCACCAAGACCCGGGCGCGAACATAAACACCAGGTATGCTGGGACCAAGTCTCACACATATGATGTATAGTGGCACAGGATCGAATGTCACATCTTTATATATAACAGGAGTTCTATACAAAATAAATGATTACATAATAAGGAGACAATGGTCCAGCAACCCCAAAGTTGACTAGGAGATGACGGCCTAGACCTCTCACGAACATATCGCAGCATCCTCCATGCATCTCATCCTGCGGTACCTGTTCTTGACCTGTGGGGGGTGTGAGACAGCAAGAGTGAGCTCACATACGTTCATAGCTCAACAAGTTGTGGGGAATAATGTGCATCAACTCGCCAAAGGTGGGAGCTCACGAAGTATAAGGCTTACCAAAGAGGATGGTTGAAGCTGAGCATTGCTTTTAAAGTTGGTCAAAATTTTATTAGCAGTTACTAAGTATAAGTAAATACCAACCCAATTAAATAGTAGAACAAAAGTAACAACATCACCTGCGATGCAATGCATATGACGAATTTAATTTAGTTCCATAAATTAATCATGTGAGTGTCCGAGCTGCTCATGACCGTGAGCACGGCAAGTATACCAGTTTTACACTCTGCAGAAGTTGTGCATCTTTACCCACAAGTCGTGTTACCCATCTGCCAAGAGACGGCCACTCCCATACACCTCTACCGAGGAGGCGAGGCAGGGTAACACTACGAGGCCTTTACAAAGTTCCACTAGCTTCAGAAAACCCGCTACAGTTTATAGGAAGCTCCAATGCAGGAATCCCTTGCATGACCGCCATCACAGCAAAATCATCCCGAGGGCCTCCCTACATTGACCACTCCCCTACTGCCCTTGCCCCTTTCGGGTAAGGTAGTCTTCCACTAGCTTTCCTAATTAATCAGCCAAGGGCGTCCCATTAAACCCTTGTGGTAGCACTATTTTCCCATGTGGTTCTCCATGTTCCAATTAACATAATGATCTTATCATGAACAGTAAATAACAACTGATAATAAAAGTATAATCATAAATAAAATGTATCTCTATACCCAAAACCACATAAAGCAATAGCAGGTACTACCCAAAAATTCAGTGGTGAACAAGGTATAAAGATAGTCAAACTAGGGTAACCTATTGGGTCCCATCAAAATTAACCTATGCAGATCATTATGATTAATTAGAACATGAGTGGGTAAAAGAAGTGATCAAGGGCACAACTTGCCTGACACTTGAGATTCTAGGTACCAACTTGCTCTTCAGGTGACACGTGTCCTCACTGCTAAACGTAGCAATACAAACAAACATGGTATAGGCAAAATTAACATCACACCAAACATGAGAACAAACTGCGTAATAATAATCTACGCGCTTGTACGAGACTAACGCAACTTGAATGGATCAAATTGGAGTTAAAACGAAGGAGTTATGATTTTTCTAAGGTTTTATGTATTTGATATAAGATTAATTAGAATATAAATTTTAATGTGACTTAATGTCAAAACCAGAGGTACTATGTGATAAACAATAATATTATATAATTATAGAAATTGGAATGAACTGATTTGGACATTATATGAACTTTCTATGAATTAAACAATTCTTTGGATTTGTTTTTATACTAAAAATCCATTTTCTATATTAATTTCTGTATTTACTAAGCATCCTGGACTGCACGTATGAAAACATAAAAACCCAGGGGTCTCGGTACAATTCTGTCTAAGACTCAGAGTTATCCGCGCTGGACTGCGGGTTCTAAATTCTAAAAGCATGGGGTTTCTTTTGTAAAACGTACCCGCGAAGGGGTATGGGGCGATCTCGGCCGTCTGATCTAAGGTATGCGCACAGGATTAGATTTAACTTATTATGAAACGGTTTGCTGCCGTGGCCGTTGGATCCGAAATCAACCGCCCGGATCCAAAACTGCCCATGGTGAATCTTATGCGCCCGATAGAGACGGACGGACCGGATTGCTCCCGCCGAACCGGTATCCTAACATCTAATCGCGACCGAACACAAGCAGATCAATGGTCCACGGTCGTTCTTCTTCTTCCCTCTCCCAGCGACTCACCTCCCCGATGGCACCCCCACCGCCGACGAACACGTGACGCCGGTGATGGCCAATCGGACCCGCTACGCACAAAACCCTAATTAAAAGGTCCTACACGTTCGTAAGGATAAAGCGAGCCAGTTGGAAGCTATCTCACCGGTGACTAGGCACTCGTTGAAGCTGCTCACGACGAGAGGCGGATTCACGGTGGCTTGTAAATCACGGCGAGAAATTGGCGAGGTTTCGCCCACCGAGCTGGCCTGGCGACCACACGGACTCCTTCGGTGCGACCCCGGGAATACCCACGATGGTTGCCGACGTCCTAGAGCCGGTAGCCGAGCAGACCACCCCACGGTGGCGGCGCGAGCGAGATTCCTGGGCGGCATCGCACTTCCCTTTCTCTCGGTGTGCGGTGAAGCTAGGCGATGGCGCGCACGGCTATGGCTTGGGTACCGAGGAAAGGCATAGGTCTTATAGGAGGCGGGTTAGAGGTTGGTTGCGCTCGGGCTGCGGAAATCGCGCGCATGCGGAGCTCGGAGTTCACGGCGCGCCGAGCGGAGGTTGTTGTGAGGAGGGAGATAAGTCTGACAAGTGGGGCCCACCGAGCAGTCACACAGATGAGCGCGTGAGAGGGGCAGACAACCAGGCTCGCATGGCAGTGGGCGCCAAGCGCACGCGTGGGGAATTGGGGGGTTGGGCCGTGCTGGGTAGTTTCTGGCTGCTGGGCCGAATTGAGGGGAGGAGCCCATGTAAGGTTTTAATCCATTTCTTTTTATTTTCTTTCCTATCTTCCATTCCAATTATTCAACTCAATTCAAAATTTTGTTTTGCACTCCAGATTTCAAATATCGAACAAAAGTCTACATGAATTATACTTTTACTGTCTGAATTAATATTATTTGTTATTGTTATCTTATAATGTGTATTCTTTTTATTTTTCTTCTCTTTTCTCTTTTATTTCTAAATTCTAAATTTTCAAACTTAAACTTGTCTCACAAATTCGAATACAAATGTAAACTTATAAGAAAACTTCATGGAATGCACATTTATGTATCTATTTATTTGTTATTTACATAATTTAATGCCATTAGTTGAGTATGTAGAGAAAATCAAGGGATCCTCGAAACATCCACTTATAAATTTACTTATTATTTATATTTTTTTTCTCCTACCAATTTTGGGCTTTACAAATCCTACCCCCCTTAATAGAAATCTCGTCCACGAGATTTGTAGGAAGAAGGGATGTATACTCATATTGTTCTCGGAACATATGCACAAACAAAGAAATCTCGGCATGATTCATAACTTATTAGCAAAACATAGGGTCAATAGACCTTATTATTATTACTAAAAGAGTAAAATACTATTACTAGCTAAACAAGTATTTAGGCCTTACAAATAATAAAATATGTATCTATGTTTATGTTTTATCTCTATTCTTGTTGTTCGTTGACTTCTTCACCGACTACTTCATCTTCAACTTGCTCTTCTTCTTGCATTTCATGTTCACCTGGTTCAGCTTCTACTTCTGCATGATGGGCTTGTCCCCGGTTGACAGATAGGGGCTGACTCTTTCCTGCCGAGGCTTGACCTTGCTTCATTGGAGCTAGTGTAGTGTAGGCAGTCCTGTTGGGACAGTAGTTGGCGTAGTGTCCCGGTTGTCCACACTTGAAGCATGCCCTGTTGGTGGATGTGTTAGGAGCAATGGGTCCTGCTGGGGTGCTTGCTTTTGGAGGAGCAGTTGGTGCCTATTGAGTTTGTTGTCCAGAACTGCCACTAACTGGTGTACTTGGAGTGGTAGTATAGCGAGAACGGGAACTACTTCCAGCCTGCCCTTGGTTAGCAGCCTTTCTTTTCTCTCCAAATATACTCCTCTTGTTTTCTACAGCAATAGCTTTGTCAAGTAGCCTTTGGAAGGATGGGAATGTGTGTGATACCAGTTGATATTGCAAGGGTCCAATTAATCCGTCCAAAAAAAGCTCCTGCTTTTGCTCATCATCCTCAACATCCCTAGGAGCATATCGAGATAATTGGATGAATTTGTCCCTATATTCACTCACGGACATACTTCCTTGCTTGAGGGATAGAAACTCCTTTCTCTTAATCTTCATGAGCCCAGCAGGAATATGGTAATTCCTGAATTGAGTGGAGAATTCTGCCCAGGTAATTGTATCGACAGCAGCATGAGCAGCGCAGTACGCATCCCACCAATCCGCAGCAGGACCAGCAAGACAACCAGATGCGTAGAGTACTTTCTCTCTGTCCGAGCACTGAGCTATGTTGAGCATCTTCTCTACAGACTTTAGCCAGTCATCAGCTTGCAGTAGGTCCGTGAAGTTGGAGAAGGTTGGTGGTTTGTGGCTCATGAATTCCCGGTGCTTGTCCCGGGGTGGAACTGGTGGTGGAGGTGGAGGCAATGGCACTTGTTGCTATTGCTGCTGTTGTTGAAGTTGTTGTTGCAGCTACTGTTGTTGCGGCCTTCTCTCCTGGCGTATCTCCTCCCGCTCTTGGCGCATTTCCCGACGTGCATCCTCTCTTTCCTGGCTCATTTCCTGGCATTCTTGCTGCATCTGAGCGCGCATATCTGCCATAGTGTCTGCCATTTGCTGCATCATCCTCATTTGAGCTGCAATCAGTGGTTCAACTCTGCCTGGTGGAGGATTAGGAGGATTCATCTCTGCTGGCTGTGGCTGGGGTTGTCTATATATCCACCGAGTGTGTCGATTAGGAGGTAAATCAATTCCACCACCCCACCTGGTATTGACCATCTAAGTTAGAAGCATATGGTAAGATAGTTTTGCAAGGGAATTATTTGGTAGGCAGAATGAATAAGCTAATAGTTGGTTATGTACTGAAACTTTCTTTGGCAGGGCTTGACCAGATATTTTATGTCAAGACTAGGGTAACTAGTTGTATGAGGTGAATCTCCAAAGGTAAGATAGAATCTGTCAAGATGAGATAGATACGGAATACTATATATATATTTTATTTTTAAGGGGGATAATCTAGATTGTCTAGTTATCTTACAAATACTATCCTTTATGCCTAGATGTATATGTAGATGTAATTGTGGACATTGATCCACAACCCATCACACTCAATTAGAAATCCAAATCAGACAGATATCATAAGAACAAACATTCAAATACATAGACACTTATAAAAATAGTTTTGTTTTAGTTCCTAGGATTAGGTCTCCTATTCCTAAAGGTCACTTTAGGCACAGGATTTCAAAGTGTAAAATCCACATTTGTCTTTTAGAAAGAAAAGATAAGAATAATCAGAGTAAGCGGAAATAAATGAGAAAAAGATTAAGATAAGTTTAGAAAAGAATCAGAGTAAGGTAAGTAAAGAATGGTTGTCCAGTTCTATCTAGGTTTCGTCCTACAGTCAACATTCCTCTGATACCACTTCTGTCACACCCGGGTTTTAGGGGCACCAAGACTCGGGCGTGAACATAAACACCAGGTATGCTGGGACCAAGTCTCACACATATGATGTATAGTGGCACAGGATCGAATGTCACATCTTTATATATAACAGGAGTTCTATACAAAATAAATGATTACATAATAAGGAGACAACGGTCCAGCAACCCCAAAGTTGACTGGGAGACGACGGCCTAGACCTCTCACGAACATATCGCAGCATCCTCCATGCGCCTCATCCTGCGGTACCTGTTCTTGACTTGTGGGGGATGTGAGACAGCAAGAGTGAGCTCACATACGTTCATAGCTCAACAAGTTGTGGGGAATAATGTGCATGAACTCGCCAAAGGTGGGAGCTCACGAAGTGTAAGGCTTACCAAAGAGGATGGTTGAAGTTGAGCATTGCTTTTAAAGTTGGTCAAAATTTTATTAGCAGTTACTAAGTATAAGTAAATACCAACCCAATTAAATAGTAGAACAAAAGTAACAACATCACCTGCGATGCAATGCATATGACGAATTGAATTTAGTTCCATAAATTAATCATGTGAGTGTCCGAGCTGCTCATGACCGTGAGCACGGCTAGTATACCAGTTTTACACTCTGCAGAGGTTGCACATCTTTACCCACAAGTCGTGTTACCCATCTGCCAAGAGACGGCCAATCCCATACACCTCTACCGAGGAGGCAAGGCAGGGTAACACTACGAGGCCTTTACAAAGTTCCACTAGCTTCTGAAAACCCGCTATAGTTTATAGGAAGCTCCAATGCAGGAATCCCTTGCATGACCGCCATCGCAGCAAAATCATCCCGAGGGCCTCCCTACACTGACCACTCCCCTACTGCCCTTGCCCCTTTCGGGTAAGGTAGTCTTCCACTAGCTTTCCTAATTAATCAGCCAAGGGCGTCCCATTAAACCCTTGTGGTAGCACTGTTTTTCCGGGTGGTTCTCCATGTTCCAATTAACATAATGATCTTATCATGAACAGTAAATAACAACTGATAATAAAAGTATAATCATAAATAAAATGTATCTCTATACCCAAAACCACATAATGTAATAGCAGGTACTACCCAAAAATTCAGTGGTGAACAAGGTATAAAGATAGTCAAACTAGGGTAACCTATTGGGTCCCATCAAATTTAACCTATGCAGATCATTATGATTAATTAGAACATGAGTGGGTAAAAGAAGTGATTAAGGGCACAACTTGCCTGGCACTTGAGATTCCAGGTACCAACTTGCTCTTCAGGTGACACGTGTCCTCACTGCTAAACGTAGCAATACAAACAAACATGGTATAGGCAAAATTAACATCACACCAAACATGAGAACAAACTGCGTAATGATAATCTACGCGCTTGTACGAGACTAACGCAACTTGAATGGACCAAATCGGAGTTAAAACGAAGGAGTTATGATTTTTCTAAGGTTTTATGTATTTGATATAAGATTAATTAGAATATAAATTTTAATGTGACTTAATGTCAAAACCAGAGGTACTATGTGATAAACAATAATATTATATAATTATAGAAATTGGAATGAACTGATTTGGACATTATATGAACTTTCTATGAATTAAACAATTCTTTGGATTTGTTTTTATACTAAAAATCCATTTTCTATATTAATTTCTGTATTTACTAAGCATCCTGGACTGCGCGTAAGAAAACATAAAAACCCAGGGGTCTCGGTACAATTCTGTCTAAGACTCAGAGTTATCCGCGCTGGACTGCGGGTTCTAAATTCTAAAAGCATGGGGTTTCTTTTGTAAAACGTACCCGCGAAGGGGTATGGGGCGATCTCGGCCGTCTGATCTAAGGTATGCGCACAGGATTAGATTTAACTTATTATGAAACGGTACGCTGCCGCGGCCGTTGGATCCAAAATCAACCGCCCGGATCCAAAACTACCCACGGTGAATCTTATGCGCCCGATAGAGACGGATGGACCGGATTGCTCCCACCGAACCGGTATCCTAACATCTAATCGCGACCGAACACAAGCAGATCAATAGTCCACGGTCGTTCTTCTTCTTCCCTCTCCCAGCGACTCACCTCCCCCGATGACACCCCCACCGCCGACGAACACATGACACCGGTGATGGCCAATCGGACCCGCTACGCACAAAACCCTAATTAAAAGGTCCTACACGTTCGTAAGGATAAAGCGAGCCAGTTGGAAGCTATCTCACCGGTGACTAGGCGCTCGTTGAAGCTGCTCACGACGAGAGGCGGATTCACGGTGGCTTGTAAATCACGGCGAGAAATTGGCGAGGTTTCGCCCACCGAGCTGGCCTGGCGACCACACGGACTCCTTCGGTGCGACCCCGGGAATACCCACGATGGTTGTCGACGTCCTAGAGCCGGTAGCCGAGCAGACCACCCCATGGTGGCGGCGCAAGCGAGATTCCTGGGCGGCGTCGCACTTCCCTTTCTCTCGGTGTGCGGCGAAGCTAGGCGATGGCACGCACGGCTATGGCTTGGGTACCGAGGAAAGGCATAGGTCTTATAGGAGGCGGGTCCGAGGTTGGTTGCGCTCGGGCTGCGGAAATCGCGCGCATGCGGAGCTCGGAGTTCACGGCGCACCGAGCGGAGGTTGTTGTGAGGAGGGAGATAAGTCTGACAAGTGGGGCCCGCCGAGCAGTCACACAGATGAGCGCGTGAGAGGGGCAGACAACCAGGCCCGCATGGCAGTGGGCGCCAAGCGCGCGCGTGGGGAATTGGGGGGTTGGGCCATGCTGGGTAGTTTCTGGCTGCTGGGCCGAATTGAGGGGAGGAGCCCATGTAAGGTTTTAATCCTTTTCTTTTTATTTTCTTTCCTATCTTCCATGCCAATTATTCAACTCAATTCAAAATTTTGCTTTGCACTCCAGATTTCAAATATCGAACAAAAGTCTACATGAATTATACTTTTACTGTCGGAATTAATATTATTTGTTATTGTTATCTTATAATGTGTATTCTTTTTATTTTTCTTCTCTTTTCTCTTTTATTTCTAAATTCTAAATTTTCAAACTTAAACTTGTCTCACAAATTAGAATACAAATGTAAACTTATAAGAAAACTTCATGGAATGCACATTTATGTATCTATTTATTTGTTATTTACATAATTTAATGCCATTAGTTGAGTATGTAGAGAAAATCAAGGGATCCTCAAAACATCCACTTATAAATTTACTTATTTATTTATATTTTTTTTCTCCTACCAATTTAGGGCTTTACATGCACTATGGTAGGAGATTTGCATACGAGAATATCCTTAACCTTGCCGAATCAACCGCAATCCATTTAGCAGATAAAACATGTCCTAAAAATCGGATTTCCACTAACCAGAACGCGCACTTGCTGAATTTACCATAAAGTTGATGTTATCTTAAGCGCGTTGAAACAATCCGCAAATGTTCTATATGCTCCTCCTTATTCTTGGAATAGATTAAAATGTCATCAATAAAGACCACCACAAACTTGTCTAATTCAGGCATGAATACTGAATTCATTAAGTATGTGAAATGGGCTGGAGCATTTGTCAATCCAAAGGACAACCAAATACTCAAATAACCCATATCGAGTGGTGAAAGCTATCTTGGGTATATCCTTGGGACGAATTCTGATCTGATGATAGCCCGATCTGAGATCAATTTTAGAAAATACCCAAGCTCTAGTGAGTTGATCGAATAAAAGATCGATCTAGGGAAGGGGATACTTGTTTTTAATGGTCACTTCATTAAGGGGTCTATAGTCCACACACATTTGTAGTGTTTGACCCTTCTTCTTGATGAAGTTGGCTGGACATCCCCATGGCGATGAACTAGGTCTGATAAACCCTTTCTCCAATAAGTCTTGTAATTGCATCTTGAGTTCTACCAACTCATTGGGGGCATACAATATGATCTTCTAGAAATAGGAGCTGTACTCGGTTTCAATTCAATCACTAACTCTACATCCATTTTTGGAGGCAATCTGGGTAAATCTTCAGGGAATACATCTAGAAATTCGCACACAACCAGGATGTATTGTATCTCTTGCACTACGACCTCAAAATCTTGTCCAGATACTTTGACTGGGACAGATAGAGGGATAGATAACCTGATTTCTTCTTGTCCATGACTTAGCTAAATAGTCCTTTGATCAGCATTGATAATCGCTTTATTCTGGGCTAACCAATTCATGCCCAGAATCACATCTACGTCTTGCCCCTTTATAACTATCATATTAGTGGGGAAATCATATCCAGCTAAATTCATGGGTACGTGGAAGACTACTTCCTTAGTAAAAATTTGACCCCCAGGTGATTGAATAACAAAACCCTCCTTTGATTCAACAGTAGGTATGCAATGCTTCTCAGCAAAAATCTAGCTCACAAAAATATGTGATGCACCAAAATCAAAAAGAATGACGATGGGATGATTGGCAATAGAAAACATACTCATCATCACATGCTCTCCTTCTAGGGTGGTACCTACTTGAGTATAGTAGACACGTCCAGTTTTCCTTTGATCTTTGCCTGTCTAAGTGCTCGCCACATTTCCCTTGCCTTGAGATGTGCTTCAAGAAGCCTTTTGGAAATTGGATTTATTTTGTTTTGATATGGACAGTCCTTGATGAAGTGTCCAGACTTCCCACAGTTACAACAACTGTTAGATGAATTGGGTAAGGCAGGGAAATGAGTACTAGGGGCACTCGGCTGATTGTTTTGAGTAGGGGCAGGAGTGGGACAGATGAAAACTGGTTGCTTGAAAGGATAGGTACGTGGACGAGGAAAATAGCAATTTGGGTTAAAGGGGCGGATCACCAACCTCGACCACTTCTCGGATCCTTGAGAGGATCCTTCACCCCCTTTACGCCCATATCTCTTTGTCTTTCCCTGCCTCGAATTCTTGGCTTCCACCGAAAGCACTATGCTCACGGCCCTGAAGTAAGTGAGATCTAGGCAAGTGGCCATCTTTCGTTGTAGTCGATCATTCAGACCTTGCATGAAGCAATTCTTCTTTTTTAGGTCCGTGTCCACTTGATCTATAGCATACTGGGAGAGATGGTTGAATTTCCGAGGTATTGCATCACAGAGTCTCCTCCTTGCTTTAAGCGAACAAACTCTTCTAGTTTCATCTATAGAACACCATCTGGAATGTAGTGTTCCCTGAATGCTTGCTTGAACTCTACCCACGTGATAAGATGTCCTTCAGGTTGAACATCTGTAAAGTTTGCCCACCAGGTATTGGTGGGACCTCTCAATTGTTGGGCAGCAAACATGGGCTTCTGGGTCTCTGTGCACCGAATTAATCCAAATTTCTGCTCCATAACCCGAATCCATTTGTCCGCCTCCAAAGTTCCTTCTGCCTTGATGAAAATAGATGGACGAGTTTCTAAAAACTCCATGTATGTAGTGTCTTTGGGGCCTTGGGGTTGACCTCTGCCTCCCTAGTGATGAATTTGACTCCCAGCCATTTCTCGAAGAAAATGAGTGTTATCAGCAGTGGAATTAATTAAGGCAGCGATAGCCTCTGCCAGCGTGGGAGGCATAGGCAGCGGGTTCGAAGTTTCCTCCCCACCATGGGAAGTTCTAGCACCATCTTAAGCACGAGTTCTGGACGACATCTGAAGAAGAAAACATACTTGATTATTACATGCCAGGATTACACAACCTCTGTTACATTATTCCAAACTGGTTCTAATTATACATACTCAACTTATACAACTCACTTTTCCTTATTTAGATTACATAAGGAAACCACATACTACTACACTAATCTAGTTATTCGCGTCCTTGGTTGCTCCCTCTCCACTGCTAGCTTTGGGAGAACGGTCATCCGCAATGTTCATGCGAGGAGGGGCTCCAAAAAGATTGAACTACCCATAAGGTCCTCCGCCAGCTGCTCCTGATGTTCCAGCTCCCATAGCTGCAACCTCCAGTGGCACGTTGTGATGCAACTGGTCATACAGCACGTGCACTTCCTCATGCAGAGTGTTATTATATGCTTGCAGATTTTCCAAGGCTACGCTTAGCTCTTCCACCTGGGCTTGGGCAGTCGCCTCGCAATCCCAGGCTATAGATCATGAATTTACAGCCTAGTCAATAGCCCTATCCCGCTCCACAATCTCCCGCTGCAAACGGTCAACCTTTGCTAACAACTCAGCGATGCGGCGACTATCACACGCACACTCCCTGCTTCCATGGCGCAGTTCCATAGTTAGACGTTCAACTATGACCTCCAGATCCCCTATGGGGTCATTACTCCCGCTACTGCTCCCCTCATGTCGAGGAGCCAACTGGTTCTGAGGTACGCTCCAAGGTCCAGTCATCTTCCGTTGGGTAGTCTTGGTGCGTGCCATGTCTCTATAAGGGGGGAACATTACTTAGTATTGTTTAAATATGAAGCATGCATGACCTAAGATTATGGAATCAACCACTTGTTGATCCCATACCTCCTATGTATAACTTATTATTTGGCACTCTTTTACCCGACTTTAAAAGATAAGTTGTTATAAAAAAGGATCAAGATAAGAATGAAAGAATGTTCAAAGGTAAGTATTTTAAAATATTTTGAAACACTAAGTAATGTCCAAAGAAATGGGCTTCGCTCCGATACCAGTTGTCACGGAACTTCCCAAGGTATTAGGATCACCTACATATGTCCTTGTCCTAAGGACCTCAGACAGTCATGCAGGTTCGCACAATGACTCGGCAAGTTCAATTATTTGTATCTCTATCACATCACCCAGGAGCGCTTAACCCATCACGCAGACATTACACATCATCGGAGTAAGCAGAAAGGATTACAATAACATAATTTACATTCATAAGTAAAATATAGAAAGAGTTGATTATTACATAACCGGGTACTGAGTGCTTAAACTTATTACATCATTGAGAGGGAAAACACCCTCCCCATGTAGGTCTTAGTGTTCTTCTTCCTGCTTTGGAACCACCTTGGAACAGAAATAGTAGAACTCAGCAGTTTCATCACCTACAGCAACATGGGTTTGAGAACCCTGAGTACGGAGTGTACTTTGGCAAGTCTTACCCGACAAAGGAAAAAGACTCTCAAGGATATGCTGTCTTTTAGGAATCAAGGTAAAGCTTATCAAGATTCGAAGACTCTTTTTGCAGAAAAGCTTGCTATGAGTGGATCCTTAAGAATTCATTTTATTTATCAGGTTAAGTAATTATCTGCATCTAGATTTCTTTCTATTCTAGATCAAGCCTTATGTAGGGCAGTGACCAAGTCTTCATATCCGAGAAGTAATGGCGATCCGAATCGATTAATACCGAGCTGGGATCTCCAACCACACGACATATTTAGCACTTAACCCTTGCATATGGCAACTCACCCCCGGGTTTCACAAGACTAGAATGGGTTCACGCCAACCAAGAGCACAGATACTCCACCATACATCCTCTTGCCACAGAGGGTACACGCTACTCTCGCCATCTCTCCAATCCCATTGCGTGGTAGCCTTTGTAGTATTGGTCCGACAAGGCAAAGCTTACTCATGACGAGGCATGTGGCCAGTTAAAAGGTCCTCGGTCATCAGGCCTACATCGGCAGGGTCCTTAACCGACTCAGACAGAGACACTACACCGAGACTCCCCTCTCATGCATGTAACCCGCCCGGCAGAGGTACTTCTTCTCAGATGTTGAACCCATCACAACCGTGATGGATCCACCATCATTAGTCTTTTCTTTGTAAAAATTCTCATCCCATGTGAAGCATCAGCATTTTCAAAACAAAACCTTTTGTTTTCTATAGCAGACTAAGCATTAGAAAACTTGTTTAAATAAAATAGGCAAACAAGGAATGGTAACCAATTTTTCCAAGGAAGGAAATGCATCAACTGTTTAACACCTAATTCCTATCACCTAATGCATCATATAAGGTCATAAATATTTTAAAACAACAAGGATAATGCACCGGGGCTTGCCTTGTGTTGCACGAGGTTCTGTTTCCACACCGCAGATGTCGAAGTAAAAGTTGTTCTCTATGATTCTTAGTCTGGGAGACAACCTCTTCCTGTACTACTGTTTCTTCCTCGTGTTCTATACATGATAATACATGTACATGAATGCTTATGCTATGTCATGAATATGCAGTTACACAATAGAAACATAATAAGTTGCATCTTGAATACAGCTTTCCTTCATGGTACAAACTAATCACTAAGGTTTTCTAGTTAGGTATTCCTTTAGGATTAGTATTAAGTAAATACTCCTATGAAGCTAGTTATTGGGTTTCTGGTCAAACCGTGTCCAAATTATTTCAAACTTCACTCAAGGTCTCTAATCATCATATTAAACCTATCCAAAAGGTTTTATCATTTTTGGATTTATTAAACTATTTCTAAAATTCTAAAAGGCTTGATTTAAGCACCTTTAAATGCTACCCAATTATAGGTTTGGGATAAAATCTTGGAATTATTTTTATTAAATACTACTTGATTTTAGTAATCTAGCAAAATTGGTCTCATGATTTTACCAATTTTCTACTATTTCCTATGAATTTCCCAAATTGACAGTAAAAATAAAAGAATAAAACGTGAATAGTAACAGACCGTATTCAGCCCGAGTCGGCCCACGAACAGGTAGAAAACATGCGCGCGCCCGCGCCCACGTTGTTCAGTTTGCATCAGGGTCCCTGGGGTTTCAAACAATCGTGAAGCGTCTCCTTGTACTATTCTAATGTGTCACTAACATCTTCACTTAGATTCCTGCCTTCTATCTCTTTTACAACGTTACGCCCCCACGCTTGACTCCGGTCGAACACCTGGCTTCGGCCACGAGTCTCACCGCTGGCGACCCCCATCACTATGTCATGGCCAGGCGTTAAGGCCGCACATACATTAGGCGTCACCGAGATATGCGACACGCGGCGGAACGCGTTGCGCGCATAGCAGGCACGCGAGATAAGGAAGGTCCAGAATAGGAAGGTCTGGAAGAGGAAGGTCCGACAGGGGGCTAAGATAAGGGAATAGCCTTCCATGAATACATCCTTCCTATTATGGAGATAGCTTCCTATAAATAAAAACCTTCCTAGTATTAGTAGTTCTTTCCTGTTATGAGATCCTAAATTAGTGGGCTGATGGCCTTATATATGTTGTAACCACACTTGAAATAAGCAAGCAAGAAATACCACTTCCTATTCTCCTCTCTTCTCTCAAGCCTGCGGTTAGGGAGTTCTCACCCCACCGGAGAAGATGGACGGCTACGAGCTGCGTAGTCGAGGTCCGGCCAATTAGGGGTTCAACGCCTTTGACAACTTGGTATCGTGATCCCGGCAATCCTCGCCTACTCGTCCCATGACGTCATCACCAAGCTCCGCCACCTCCTGCGCCGCGCCTGCCATGGAGGATGACCTCAAGACCACCGTGGAGCAACTCGCCAGGGCCGTCCAACTCCTCCAAGCCACCGCCGAGGCCAACGCCAAGGCAATCCATGAGCTGTCCTTCGATCCATCACCGTCAGCAGGCCACCGCCACCCAACCGGCGGGCACCACAACGATCGGCTGCCCCGGTTCCAAAAGATGGACTTCCCATGTTTCGATGGCAAGTCTGATCCACTCATCTTCATCAACCGATGTGAGTCCTATTTCCATCAATAGCGCACCATGGCAGAGGAGAAGGTTTGGATGGCATCCTACAACCTCGAAGACGTGGCCCAGCTGTGGTACATCCAGCTGCAGGAGGACGAGGGCACACCACGCTGGGGCCGTTTCAAGGACCTCCTCAACTTGCGGTTTGGGCCGCCCCTCTGCTCGGCGCCGTTGTTTGAACTCACCGAGTGCCAGCGCTCGGGGACCGTGGAGGAATATTCGAATCGTTTCTAGGCCCACCTTCCTCGCGCAGGTCGGCTTGACGAGGCCCAGCACGTCCAGTTGTACACTGGCGGTATGCTTCCGCCACTGAGCCATGCAGTCCGTATCCACAACCTGGAGACGCTTCCAATGGCATTGAGCTTGGCGTGCCAGGTCGAGTTGATGGAGACCGACAGGCAGGCACTGGCTCCAACTCGCCCTGGCCCACACGGTCTTCTCCCGAACTCGGCGCCGCGCCCAGCACTGGCCGCGCCTCCACCACCGCTCACGCTCCCGGCTTCACTAATAGGCTGAGTGTCGTCGCCTGGGGCTCTGTTTTAATTGTGATGAAAAATATTCCTGTGGCCACAACAGATTCTGCAAGCGCATCTTCTTCGTTAATGGGGTGGAGATCGACGACACCGATGACGCTGCGGCCGGGGTTGACAGTGAGGCACCTTGCTTCTCCTTGCAAGCCGTGGCCAAGGTGGCCATGGTAGACAACATGCAGATCACGGTTGTGCTTGGGGCCACATCACTCTTCGCACTCCTCGATTCCAACAGCACGCACAACTTCATCTCCAAAGAGGTGACGCGACGCTCTAGCTTGCCGCTACGCCAGTGGCCCCGTCTCACGGCCATGGTCGCCAATGGCGAGCGGATCACCTGCGAGGGCATCATCCGCGATGCACCCCTCCTCATCGATGGTGCCCTATTTTCAGCCGACCTCTTCGTTATGCCGCTGGCTGGGTACGAGGTCATCCTTGGCACCAAGTGGCTTGGTGCGCGGGGACCCATCGTCTGGGACCTCGCTCGCTGGCACATGTCGTTCCAGCACGAGGGCCACACAATCTGCTGGCAAGGCATGCCATCGTCAACTGCTCCGTGGATCCAAGCAACCATGGGCGTGGCCTCGGACGCCCTCCTAGATGGGCTGCTTGGCGCCTTCGATGACATCTTCGCTGAGCCAACTAGTCTACCTCCAGCCCGGGGTCACGATGTCACACCCGGTTTTAGAAGGTAAACCGAATGCGAACCATGTACGTGCCAGGATCAGAAATTCACGTACATAGCGATTACATAAATGACTCATCATAGCACAATGCTTCAAATTACAATAAAGAGTAAGTAATAATATTACAGACTAGAGTCATTTACATAATATAAAATCAAAGTACGCAAAATCGAAACGTAGCCAACGTAAATAACCCACCACAGGCAGCTGACTGGGGGAGGTCGCTAGCCTAATCCTCGAAATCATCAACGTCCTGGAACTCCTGGAGGTCCACCTCGACGCCTTCTTCTTTACCTGAGCATAGATTGCACCAAAGGCAACCTGGTGTTTTGTGAAAGCAAGGGTGAGTACACATCAACGTACTCAGCAAATGTCCCGTTTGGCTGAGGTGGACTAGCTTTATGTGGAGTTAAGCTCAAGCAGTTGCTTTTAGTTGGTCAGGTATTTATTATTAGTGGAAGCCAAGTTTTAGTAATAGCCAACCCGTGAACCATTTCCTCATCGAGGAAACCTCATTATCATCATCGAACCGAAATAATAAAAAGAACCATTGTATCACGAACCATCTGTATCTCTAATCAAAGAGGATCCCAAGGCCGCTCATAACCGTGAGCACGGCTGATATATCAGTTTCATTACCCTCTGCAGAGGTCGCACACTTTACCCATGAGCCGTGATTCCCGTTTTGCCCGGGGATCATGACTCCCCATTGATCACTTCCTAGGTGGTCCGGCAGGGTATCACTACGTAGCCTTTACAAAGATTCCCTAGAGGTCATAGCCGCCCGTTAGGTTTCTCCAGTTTGATAAACACAGTACCCCTCCCCGCAGGAGGGTGACTAACAAAAGCAAAACGAAAGAACCTCGGCACCCAACCTCGGCAGAGCAAGCACTGTGCCTGGACCCCATTGACGGCACGACGGCGAAGCAACTACACCTCTAGTTCCTCTAATTAATTAGCTAAGGGCACCCCATTTCACCCTCATGGTTGCACTGTTATCCCAGGTGGTCTCTCAACGAACAGGTCCTTACGGAGAGGTACTCAGGAAACAGCCTGAGTCCCCTAAAGTATCACAAGAACATCATCGGGATAACATCATCGTATCATAATATTCACATCATGTTCATTGATTAAAGTAAAGCAATAGCATAATGCTAACCATGATAACCCAAAAGGTAAACAAGGATAAGGTAAATAAAAAGCTAGTCAATCCTTAGGTTTCAATTGAGTAATGCGGGACAATGAATTATAAGTGAATGGGACATAATAGGTCAGAGGACACTTGCCTTCACCAAACAGATGCTCAGGGTCTTCGATCTCGTAGAACTCGAAGAGTGCGAACACTTGGTCGCCAAAGCTTGACTGTCGATTCCTCGAAGCTCAGAAACGAATCACGATCTAGTCGCAACGCGAAGCGAAGACGAACAAGCACAAGCAAACAAACATAGATATATGCATAAGAACATTACACCATACAAGATAAAATGTTATAAAAGCGAGCAATATAAAATAGAGAGCGCCTCTACGGTTATGCGAGGAAAAGAACCACGATAGTCGAAGCTACGGTCGAGAAGTTAGCGCGTTTACGTTAAACAAGTATTAACTATAACGTTTAATTCGACCTGATTATATTAATCGATATTTATTTAAAATGAAATTAGAGCTATCTAACCATTTAAATTAGCTGACCACACTAACAATTCTTAGTTAAGTAAGTAATTTAAATAACATCAGCGACTCTAAGTGGGACGAATTAGCGAAGCGAGACGAAACTCGTAACGCATGAAACAGCATAACCGCTCGCGACCTAGCGCGCGCACCACGCGCGATACATGCAGACAACGTGACGATGGCGAACCCAACACAGCAGCGTGCAAACAACGCGCTAACACACGCGAAATAGCACGCGACGACACACGAAACAGCACGCTCGACCAGTGCGAACGAGAACGCCACCACGTGCGAAATAGCACGCGCGACAAATGAGAAAACTAAACAGGTGACACATTTATACTAAACACTTACTAAATATATAAAAATAAGTTAAGCTAAAATTAGCCAGGTTAATGTTTATTATAAAAGAGCGAGATAAACACTACACATTTAATCTAATTAAAATATTAATCTAATAAATATTAGTCGAGCGAACCTTAAGCTAATTATCCAACATATATGAATTGACGAATTAACGTCACTAACATGAGTCTTTACAAGCGAAAACAAATTATTATCACGCGTAGACGTCGCGCGACACACGTACACGTCGTGTGTCAACGCGTGCGAGTAACACGTGACACACGCGAAACAACTCGCACGAGTCAACGCGACTATGCGCGCGAACAGCGTGATGACGCGCACACGATGTCACGCGCGAACAACGATAAATAATTAATGACAAGTATTTTAGTTGGCATTAATCACGTTAATTGACGTTTATTTTAACAAAACATGAGTTGAAACTACAGACTCGTTCTATTAAATTGTTATGTTATTAACCATCAACCGACCAATCATTTAATTACTTAGCTAAAACAACTATGGTGGCAACATATATTTAACGTGTGCACAAGATTGCTACCCAGTTAATGTGTAATTAATTAATCAACCTAGTCGACTTTACGCCGGAAATAATAATGCGCGCAAAATACGTGACGCGGAATCGGTACAAATGACGTGCGAGATGAACTATAATCAAATTTTAATTAGATGGCCATAAGTATTAAATAACCCACTTAATTAAATAAGTAAAACTTGTAACGTGATAAGATAACATTATTAATACGAAATCGACGCTATCATGAGGTTGACACGACTAAAACGAGCTGTAACGGGTTTACGACACAAGTTACATATATAGGATGACTAACCATTCATGGCTAAACACGTCGCGACATACAAATACTACTTAATTGCGTCGTTTCTCTTATATTAAACAAATATTAAATGTAATCCTTAAAGTCGGCATAAACACAATAATAAATATTTACACACACGTATGTAAAATTATAGATTAGATTCGATTGAACTCCTATTTTAATAAACGACAACTAAACCACAGATTAATTATTTAATTCTGACGATTCTGCTACATGAACAATGGTCTAATTAACACTACCGGTTCTAGGTGAAGCGGATTGGCGCTGTGCGGCGACACACGACAACACTACGACGAGGCTATGTGCACGCAAGAGAAAAACAAAGGGGGGTAGACGGGGGTAGACAGGGGTAGACGATGGGCTTCTCCTCACAGTGATGAACCACGGAGGGAGTGCAAACTTCGGCGGCGTGTCTGCGCAGCGGCCTAGGCTGGTTCAACCGGACTTTGGCCACGGCGAGCGAGTGCAGCGACGAGCACGACAAGAGGCGAGGAGGGTAGGGATGGAGAGAGGAAAAGGCTCACCATGAGTGAACGAAGGGCGGGTTCGGGGAAACTTCAGGCGAGCTCCGGACTTCACACCATGCGAAGAACTCGACGAGGAAGAATCGCGGGCGTAGCTTACTCGGGTGGGTGGCGAGGCTCGACGGCGTTGGGCGAGCTGGGCACGGCGGGGCCAGGCTGGGGGCCGTGGGCGGCTCCGGTCAGCAAGGGTCGCCGTGGGGGCAAGGGCACACGCCCTGGTGGGCTCGCCCGGCCAGCACGCCATGGCGACGGCCGTGGCCGTGGCTGGGCACCGAGGGCGCTGAGGGCGGCTCGGCCGCACGCCGCAGGGACCGCGTGGGCTGAGGGGAGGCGCGGTCGGCCGGGGCATCACCGGCCAGAGCAGATGTGCCATGGGAGAGGGAAACTGCGTGCAGGGCAAGGCGTGGCCGCGGTAGGGGGAGAGAGGTGGACGCGAGGTGATGGCAAGGGGGACCACACGGAGACGGCAAGGCGAGGCCCGGCTACATTGCAGTTTGGAGCACGGAGAGGAGCATCGGGCGGTTCCGGAGTTTTTGGCATCGTGGGCACGGGCGACGGCATCGTGAGCACGAGTGGTTCTGCGTACAGAGCGGAGTGAGCGGTTGGGGAAGATGAGCAGTGGACTCCAGGCTGACCGGTGGGGCCAGAGGCGTGGCGGGGCCCACACGCAGCGACTGCTGGTGCTGAACGCGCGCCTGCGCGTGCGGGCGAGCGGGAGAGCGGCGGCTGGGCCACGCGAGGGGGAGCGCGCGCGCGCTGGCGCGTGGGCCGGGGGCGCAGCTGGGCCATGGGCAAGGGAGGGGAGGCCGGGGGGCTGAGGTGGGCCGCGGGGGGTGTGGTGGGCCTCAGGGAATGGGTGGGCCGGAGTGGGCTGGCGGGGGAGAGGGGGCATGGGCCAGCCGAGAGGGGGGTCCAGCTAGGCTTTCTCCCTTTTCTATTTTATTTCTCTTCTATTTGATCTCAATCTCAAATGTGACTCACAAATTAACGAAAGCACTTCAGAACAAATCATCATACAAAATGAGTGCTCCAGCATGATGCATCAACCATTATTCCCTTAGGGTTTTATTTTATTACACTTAGCACTTAGATATAAAGCAAAATACTTCTCCATTATTTAGAAAAAAAGAAAAGAAAAGCAAAGGAAAGAGAATGTAACACCTGAATTTGGTGGATATTAGAGAAGAAATTTTATACCCCCCAAATTCAGGGTGTTACAAATCTAACTCCCTTAACAGGAATCTCGCCCCCGAGATTCAAGAAGAAGCTAGCAAGAAAACAAGGTTAGTTCATTGGCTATTCACAGCTTTCTTGAGTTGACTTCTCTACTAGATTAACTTGTGGACTAGTTGCTTTGACTTTAAGATGTTCACGACCCACTGATGCAATTCTTGAGGATCTCCTGGACCTGTGGGTTAGGACCCACACACGCTTTCGCTGCGCCACTCTGATCTTGTTGGTTGATGTCGATCGCATTGTCTTCATCAGGGTTAGCGGCTAACCCCCTTAACAAGAGCATTGATACCCACTTGATGAAGATGTGTCCGACTCTGATCTTGACTGATTTGGAGGAGTTGGAGGTTGCCAAAAGGACAGGTGTATGAGGAAAGAATAACGAGAAAAGGTAAGTATAGACGGATTAGAGAGAGCAGGGGGAGAACCCAACTACTTAACTCTATGGCACTCACCTAGTAAACAGATTCCATTGCGGTCCAAGGGCCACCACACATCAACACTCATTCCAAAGAAGCAAATCAGCCATAGCAGAAGGACAAACATCATGAGAACGCATCAACAAACATCTCGTTGCTATACGTTCCTTTTAATTAAATGGTGGTCTTTTCTTACAATGTGGAAACTACTATAAGGCCATCGAAAGACAAGGGGAGCGATAAAACATGCAGGATAGGGGCATGAGAATAGTAAAGGATGGATCTAAAGCAATGATTGTAACCGACCAGGGAGAGAATGCAACCAAGGTCAGGATAGGTAAAACACCCTTCTCAAATTGAGATGGAAAAGATGATATTACAAAAGGTAGGCATAAGATAACATCATGGAAAGATCTAGAGATTACAAAGGTAAGGGAGGTGAAAGGCAAAAGCACACCAAAAGATAGAGTTAGGACAAGACATGCAACGGGACAGAGGAAAAAAGGACCGAACAAGAGCGGGATGGGTAAGACATCGCTCTTGAAATTAAATGGGAGAGGCGGCTTTAAAACGCAGGTGCAAGATAAGCATCATGGTAAAGATCAAGGGATGATAAGGGTTAAGGTGGTAACAGACAAACACAACCAAGGATGTATTTTAGACAAAACTTGCGAGGCATCGAAGAAGGGGAAGCAAACAATGGTGAAGTAGGTGAGACATTATCCTCAAACAGCGATGAAAAAGGGGAGGCTTTAAAAGGTAAGTTCAAAGTAAGCATGTGGGCAAGGGCATAGGTATCACGAGGGTTTTAAAGGTAATAATGGACAAGGATGTAGGAGAGGAGGTAAATGTGCATTAGAACCAAGAATATAAATACCGCAAAGGATGGAGTTAAGACAAGACCTGCAAATGGAAAAGGAGAGGGTATGTCCATGGGCCAGATAGGTAAACTGCCACTCTCAAATTGAGGTGGAAGAGAGGAGATTTTTTGAAGTAGGCATAAAGGTGAGTATCAAGGCATGATCAATAGATGACCAGGGAATGGTGATAGCATTAAAAACACATCAAAAGATGGAATTGGGACATAACCTGTAAGGCAACAATGAGTGAAAAGAAATCAAGAGAGAGCTAGGTAACCCACAACTCTCAAACTGGGTTGAAAGAAAGGGGAGGCTTTTAAAGGATAAGTTCAAGGTAAGCATTCAAGTAGAAGACATCAATATTGCAAGGGTCAACGGTGATAACAGACAAGGGTATGAGAGAAAAGATGAAGGCATTGAAGAGCTAGTGGTATAAGCACAACAAAGAATGGAGTTATGTCAAGGCTTACACGCGATGAAGAAGAAGAGGATATAGCCAAGGGTGAGGTAAGTAAAACACCGCCCTCAAATTGAGATAGGAGACTAGGGATTTCAGATAACGGGCATAGGGTAATCACCAAGGTAAGATCGAGAGATGAGAAAGGTCGAGGCAATAACAAACAAAAGCACAACAAAGGATGAAGTTACAAACTCGCAAGCCAAAGAAGAGGATACAACCAAGATAAAGATAGGTAAAGTATAGCTCTCAGAATGAGATAGAAGAGAGGTGATTTTAAAGGGTAGGTATGAGACAAACATCAAGTAAGATATAGAGGTGTCTAAGGTGAAGGTGATAATAACAAAAGGCATGACAAAGGATAGAGTTAAGGCAAGACTCGCGAAGTGGCGAAGTGGAGAAAACAATCAAGGGTAAGGTAGGTGAGGGTGCAATAGAATGGTTGAGATAAGAATTCATTATCAAGAGAAGTTATAAAGGAACAACGAGATCACCAAGGATGGGCAACATAAAATGATCGCTCATGAATCATTAAGAAACAAGGGTGGTCAAGGGCACGTTAACTGAAATGTCTTAAACAGATATTGAGATATAAAGGTAAGCACATATAAAAATAAGAGTATGCAAGATTCCAATGGTACGAGCATACCATGACCAAGGGCATAGAAATTGCCGAAAGATGGCGACTTAACAACAGAATAAGAAATGATCTCAGAAGACAAGAAGGTCATGGACACATAAACTGATCTGTTTAAATAGACAATAGAGGTACAAGGGTAAGTACTTTAGATTAAGGGATAAGTGTATTAAAAATGCAAGGATACGAGCATGTCAATAACAAAATGGAATAGAGATGGTCAAATGGTAGCAATTTAGTAATGGACGAGGAAAGAGTCCTAAAAGACTAAAGGCTATGGTCAGGGGGCATCTATAAAGATGTCGCAAGCACAAGAGTGAGATAAGTTCTAATAGACTGAGAGAAGTCTAGACCATGCTAGAACAAAATACCTTTTGACAAGGGGGCAGATAGGAGCACAATATAGAATTAGTCGAGATGACTAAAATTTTGAAGCAGAATCAAGGATGAGGTGAAGTAACAGTCAAGAAGTCCTTAAAACGGCCAATGTTACTCTAGGTCAGCGGTCCTACAGTCAGCACGGCTTTGATACCACTTATGTCACACCCGGTTTTAGAAGGTAAACCGAATGCGAACCATGTACGTGCCAGGATCAGAAATTCACGTACATAGCGATTACATAAATGACTCATCATAGCACAATGCTTCGAATTACAATAAAGAGTAAGTAATAATATTACAGACTAGAGTCATTTACATAATATAAAATCAAAGTACGCAAAATCGAAACGTAGCCAACGTAAATAACCCACCACAGGCAGCTGACTGGGGGAGGTCCCTAGCCTAATCCTCGAAATCATCAACGTCCTGGAACTCCTGGAGGTCCGCCTCGACGCCTTCTTCTTTACCTGAGCATAGATTGCACCAAAGGCAACCTGGTGTTTTGTGAAAGCAAGGGTGAGTACACATCAACGTACTCAGCAAATGTCCCGTTTGGCTGAGGTGGACTAGCTTTATGTGGAGTTAAGCTCAAGCAGTTGCTTTTAGTTGGTCAGGTATTTATTATTAGTGGAAGCCAAGTTTTAGTAATAGCCAACCCGTGAACCATTTCCTCATCGAGGAAACCTCATTATCATCATCGAACCGAAATAATAAAAAGAACCATTGTATCACGAACCATCTGTATCTCTAATCAAAGAGGATCCCAAGGCCGCTCATAACCGTGAGCACGGCTGATATATCAGTTTCATTACCCTCTGCAGAGGTCGCACACTTTACCCATGAGCCGTGATTCCCGTTTTGCCCGGGGATCATGACTCCCCATTGATCACTTCCTAGGTGGTCCGGCAGGGTATCACTACGTAGCCTTTACAAAGATTCCCTAGAGGTCATAGCCGCCCGTTAGGTTTCTCCAGTTTGATAAACACAGTACCCCTCCCCGCAGGAGGGTGACTAACAAAAGCAAAACGAAAGAACCTCGGCACCCAACCTCGGCAGAGCAAGCACTGTGCCTGGACCCCATTGACGGCACGACGGCGAAGCAACTACACCTCTAGTTCCTCTAATTAATTAGCTAAGGGCGCCCTATTTCACCCTCATGGTTGCACTGTTATCCCAGGTGGTCTCTCAACGAACAGGTCCTTACGGAGAGGTACTCAGGAAACAGCCTGAGTCCCCTAAAGTATCACAAGAACATCATCGGGATAACATCATCGTATCATAATATTCACATCATGTTCATTGATTAAAGTAAAGCAATAGCATAATGCTAACCATGATAACCCAAAAGGTAAACAAGGATAAGGTAAATAAAAAGCTAGTCAATCCTTAGGTTTCAATTGAGTAATGCGGGACAATGAATTATAAGTGAATGGGACATAATAGGTCAGAGGACACTTGCCTTCACCAAACAGATGCTCAGGGTCTTCGATCTCGTAGAACTCGAAGAGTGCGAACACTTGGTCGCCAAAGCTTGACTGTCGATTCCTCGAAGCTCAGAAACGAATCACGATCTAGTCGCAACGCGAAGCGAAGACGAACAAGCACAAGCAAACAAACATAGATATATGCATAAGAACATTACACCATACAAGATAAAATGTTATAAAAGCGAGCAATATAAAATAGAGAGCGCCTCTACGGTTATGCGAGGAAAAGAACCACGATAGTCGAAGCTACGGTCGAGAAGTTAGCGCGTTTACGTTAAACAAGTATTAACTATAACGTTTAATTCGACCTGATTATATTAATCGATATTTATTTAAAATGAAATTAGAGCTATCTAACCATTTAAATTAGCTGACCACACTAACAATTCTTAGTTAAGTAAGTAATTTAAATAACATCAGCGACTCTAAGTGGGACGAATTAGCGAAGCGAGACGAAACTCGTAACGCATGAAACAGCATAACCGCTCGCGATCTAGCGCGCGCACCACACGCGATACATGCAGACAACGTGACGATGGCGAACCCAACACAGCAGCGTGCAAACAACGCGCTGACACACGCGAAATAGCACGCGACGACACACGAAACAGCACGCTCGACCAGTGCGAACGAGAACGCCACCACGTGCGAAATAGCACGCGCGACAAATGAGAAAACTAAACAGGTGACACATTTATACTAAACACTTACTAAATATATAAAAATAAGTTAAGCTAAAATTAGCCAGGTTAATGTTTATTATAAAAGAGCGAGATAAACACTACACATTTAATCTAATTAAAATATTAATCTAATAAATATTAGTCGAGCGAACCTTAAGCTAATTATCCAACATATATGACTTGACGAATTAACGTCACTAATTAACATGAGTCTTTACAAGCGAAAACAAATTATTATCACGCGTAGACGTCGCGCGACACACGTACACGTCGTGTGTCAACGCGTGCGAGTAACACGTGACACACGCGAAACAACTCGCACGAGTCAACGCGACTATGCGCGCGAACAGCGTGATGACGCGCACAAGATGTCACGCGCGAACAACGGTAAATAATTAATGACAAGTATTTTAGTTGGCATTAATCACGTTAATTGACGTTTATTTTAACAAAACATGAGTTGAAACTACAGACTCGTTCTATTAAATTGTTATGTTATTAACCATCAACCGACCAATCATTTAATTACTTAGCTAAAACAACTATGGTGGCAACATATATTTAACGTGTGCACAAGATTGCTACCCAGTTAATGTGTAATTAATTAATCAACCTAGTCGACTTTACGCCGGAAATAATAATGCGCGCAAAATACGTGACGCGGAATCGGTACAAATGACGTGCGAGATGAACTATAATCAAATTTTAATTAGATGGCCATAAGTATTAAATAACCCACTTAATTAAATAAGTAAAACTTGTAACGTGATAAGATAACATTATTAATACGAAATCGACGCTATCATGAGGTTGACACGACTAAAACGAGCTGTAACGGGTTTACGACACAAGTTACATATATAGGATGACTAACCATTCATGGCTAAACACGTCGCGACATACAAATACTACTTAATTGCGTCGTTTCTCTTATATTAAACAAATATTAAATGTAATCCTTAAAGTCGGCATAAACACAATAATAAATATTTACACACACGTATGTAAAATTATAGATTAGATTCGATTGAACTCCTATTTTAATAAAGGACAACTAAACCACAGATTAATTATTTAATTCTGACGATTCTGCTACATGAACAATGGTCTAATTAACACTACCGGTTCTAGGTGAAGCGGATTGGCGCTGTGCGGCGACACGCGACAACACTACGACGAGGCTATGTGCACGCAAGAGAAAAACAAAGGGGGGTAGACGGGGGTAGACAGGGGTAGACGATGGGCTTCTCCTCACAGTGATGAACCACGGAGGGAGTGCAAACTTCGGCGGCGTGTCTGCGCAGCGGCCTGGGCTGGTTCAACCGGACTTCGGCCACGGCGAGTGAGTGCAGCGACGAGCACGACAAGAGGCGAGGAGGGTAGGGATGGAGAGAGGAAGAGGCTCACCATGAGTGAACGAAGGGCGGGTTCGGGGAAACTTCAGGCGAGCTCCGGACTTCACACCATGCGACGAACTCGACGAGGAAGAATCGCGGGCGTAGCTTACTCGGGTGGGCGGCGAGGCTCGACGGCGTTGGGCGAGCTGGGCACGGCGGGGCCAGGCTGGGGGCCGTGGGCGGCTCCGGTCAGCAAGGGTCGCCGTGGGGGCAGGGGCACACGCCCTGGTGGGCTCGCCCGGCCAGCACGCCATTGCGACGGCCGTGGCCGCGGCTGGGCACCGAGGGCGCTGAGGGCGGCTCGGCCGCATGCCGCAGGGACCGCGTGGGCTGAGGGGAGGCGCGGTCGGCCGGGGCATCACCGGCCAGAGCAGCTGTGCCATGGGAGAGGGAAACGGCGTGCAGGGCAAGGCGTGGCCGCGGTAGGGGGAGAGAGGTGGACGCGAGGTGATGGCAAAGGGGACCACACGGAGACGGCAAGGCGAGGCCCGGCTACATTGCAGTTTGGAGCACGGAGAGGAGCATCGGGCGGTTCCGGAGTTTTTGGCATCGTGGGCACGGGCGACGGCATCGTGAGCGCGAGTGGTTCTGCGTACAGAGCGGAGGGAGCGGTTGGGGAAGATGAGCAGTGGACTCCAGGCTGACCGGTGGGGCCAGAGGCATGGCGGGGCCCACGCGCAGCGGCTGCTGGTGCTGAACGCGCGCCTGCGCGTGCGGGCGAGCGGGAGAGCGGCGGCTGGGCCACGCGAGGGGGAGCGCGCGCGCGCTGGCGCGTGGGCCGGGGGCGCAGCTGGGCCATGGGCAAGGGAGGGGAGGCCGGGGGGCTGAGGTGGGCCGCGGGGGGTGTGGTGGGCCTCAGGGAATGGGTGGGCCGGAGTGGGCTGGCGGGGGAGAGGGGGCATGGGCCAGCCGAGAGGGGGGGTCCAGTTAGGCTTTCTCCCTTTTCTATTTTATTTCTCTTCTATTTGATCTCAATCTCAAATGTGACTCACAAATTAACGAAAGCACTTCAGAACAAATCATCATACAAAATGAGTGCTCCAGCATGATGCATCAACCATTATTCCCTTAGGGTTTTATTTTATTACACTTAGCACTTAGATATAAAGCAAAATACTTCTCCATTATTTAGAAAAAAAGAAAAGAAAAGCAAAGGAAAGAGAAGGTAACACCTGAATTTGGTGGATATTAGAGAAGAAATTTTATACCCCCCAAATTCAGGGTGTTACACACGACGACCGCATAATCCTCAAGCCCGATGCTGCCCCAGTGGCAGTGCGGCCGTACAAGTACCCGGTCGCCCACAAGAATGAACTCGAGAGGCAGTGTGCCGCCATGATTGAGCAGGGCATCGTCCACCGCATCGACAAACCGTTCTCCTCGCCGATCCTCCTTGTCAAGAAACCAGACAGGTCATGACGCTTTTGCGTGGATTACCGCACCCTAAGTGCGCTCACCGTCAAGGATGCCTTCCCCATTTCGGTGGTCGACGAGCTACTCGATGAGCTCCATGGCGCGCGCTTCTTCACCAAGCTTGAATTATGGTTGGGTTACCATCAAGCGCGGATGCGGGCTAAGGATGTGCACAAGACCACATTCCGTACTCATGTTGGCATGTACGAGTTCTTGGTGATGGCGTTCAGCCTCTGCAATGCCCCGGCAACATTCCAGGCGCTCTTGAACGATGTTCTCCGGTCGTTCCTCTGCCAGTTCGTCCTTGTCTTCTTTGATGACATTCTAATTTATAGCAAGACGTGGGCCGACCACCTGTGCCACCTCTGTGCCGTCTTCTCCGTGCTTCGGCACCACCAAATCTTTGTCAAACGCACCAAGTGCGCTTTCGGCGCCACCTCAGTCGCATACCTCGGCCATGTCATCTCCGAGGCGGGTGTCACCATGGATCCGACCAAGGTGCAGGCCATCCATGAGTGGCCAGTTCCACGTTCGGCTCGGGTGGTCTGTGGCTTCCTTGTCTTGGCAGGATACTATCGCAAATTTGTCCATAATTTTAGGACCATCGTCGTGCCCCTAACTGCCCTTCTTAAAAGGGACGGTTTCGAGTGGTCCGAAGCGGCAGCAGCGGCTTTCGACACCCTCAAGATGACGATCTCCTCTGCCCTGATCCTCGCCATGCCGGATTTCGCAAAGCCATTCATCTTCGAATGTGACACCTCATCACACGGCTTCAGTGCGATCCTCGTCCAAGAGGGCCACACGGTGGCGTTCTTTAGCAGGCCGGTAGCGCCATGACACCGAGCCCTCGTCGCCTACGAACGCGAGCTCATCGGCTTGGTCCAAGCCATTCGCAATTGGCAGCCGTACCTCTAGGGGTGTCGCTTCCTCGTCAAAACCGATCAATATAGCTTGAAGTTCCTACTTGATCAGCGCCTCGCGACAATCCCTCAGCATCATTGGGTGGGCAAACTTCTGGGCTTCGACTTCACCGTCGAATACAAGTCCGAGGCGGCAAACATGGTGGACGACGCACTCTCCCGCTGCGACACACCAGAGGAAGGGACCGTCTTAGTCCTGTCAAGACCACGTTTTAACTTCATCACACATCTTCGGCAAGCACAGCTCACTGACCTGGCCCTCGTCGCCATCCGCGATGAAGTGCGCGCGGGCCCCCGTGGGGCCCCATGGGCGGTAGTCGACGATATGGTGCAGTATACTGGCCACCTCTACATTGTGCCTGTGTCTCCCCTCCTACATGAGATCTTGTGGGCTGTGCACAAAGAGGGCCATGAAAGGGTACAACGCACGCTCCACCGAATTCGGCATGATTTCCATTCTCCTAACATGAAGCAGGTGGTACAAGACTTTTTTCGCGAATGTGTCACGTGCTAGCACTACAAGTCGGAGCACCTGCAGCCGGCCTGCCTCCTTCTCCCTGTGCCAGTACCACAGGGTGTGTGGTCGGACATCACGATCGACTTCATCGAGGCACTTCTGCGCGTGAGGGGCAAGTTAGTCATCCTCACCGTGGTCGACCGGTTTAGCAAATATGCCCACTTCATTCCGCTCACCCACCCATACTCCACTGAGTCTGTCGCCCAAGCTTTCTTCGCTGACATCATCCGTCTTCATGGAGTGTCGCAGTTCATTGTGTCAGATCGCGACCCGGTCTTCACGTCGACATTCTGGCGTGAGCTCATGCGCTCGGTGGGCACCAAGTTACACATGATGACGGCCTTTCACTCGTAGTTAGATGGGCAGTCCGAGGTGGCCAACAGAGTCATCATCATGTACCTTCGCTGCCTCACGGGCGATCGTCTGCATCACTGGCTGCAGTGGCTCCCATGGGCGGTGTTCGTCTTCAATACGGTGTACCAAAGTTCGCTTTGTGATACCCTGTTCTGGGTTGTCTATGGGCGTGACCCACCAACCATCTAGTCCTATGAGCTAGGCGACACACGGGTGGTGGTAGTTGCCAAGAATATGGAGGAACACCAGGAATCTCTCACCAATATCCATGCTCGTCTCGAGCCAACTCAGGTGGTTCAGAAATAGAACTACGACAAGGCTCATCGTGAGGTTTCCTACAAGGTTGATGATTGGGTGTTGCTTTGACTTCGCCAGCGAAGGGTTGCGTCGCTGCCCCACACCACCACTGGCAAGCTCAAGCAGCGCTACTTCAGGCCCTACTGCATCACCAAGCTAATCAATGAGGTGGTTGTGCACCTCACTCTTCCACCTCAGGCTCGCCTAAATGACGTATTTCATGTAGGTCTCCTGAAGAAATTCCATGGCACTCCTCCAGAGGCTCCATCGCCCCTTCCATTAGTCCACCACGACGCCATTATTCTAGAGTCAGAACAAGTTATCCGTTCGCGCGTCACTCATGGTGTCCAGCAGATCCTGGTACAGTGAAAGGGACAATCCCCTACATCGGCCACCTGGGAAGATATCGAGCCATTCCGCGCCAAGTATCCTGCACTTTAGCTCTAGGATGAGCTACCTCTTGAGGAGGGGAGAGATGTCATGGTCGGGCGTTACGGACGCACATACATTAGGCGTCACCGAGATATGCGACACGCAGCGGAACGCATGGCGCACACAGCAGGCGCGTGAGATAAGGAAGATCCGGAAGAGGAAGGTCCAGAAGAGGAAGGTCCAGCAGGGGTCTAAGGGAAGGGAATAGCCTTCCATGAATAAATTCTTCCTATTATGAAGATAGCTTTCTATAAATAAAAACCTTCCTAGTATTAGTAGTTCTTTCCTGTTATGAGATCCTAAATTAGTGGGCTGATGACCTTATATATGCAATAACCGCACTTGGAATAAGCAAGCAAGAAATACCACTTCCTATTCTCCTCTCTTCTCTCAAGCCAGCGGTTGGGGAGTTCTCACCCCACCGTAGAAGACGGACGACTACGAGCTGCGTAGCTGAGGTCTGGCTAGTCAGGGGTTCAACGCCCTTGACAACTAGTAGTAAGCATGCTGGCATTACCCTAGAGGCTCCTTAAGTATGTTATCGAGACTATGGGATAGTCCCGCCCTCAGACCTTGTCTTCCCACAACGATGGTGGAGCTAGAACTCTGGCGAGTCCGTTCCGAGCAACCGAACACGGTATCTTTTAAATTGAGGGTAGAACGAGTATCACTAACTCACTATAGGTGTGGTATGCACGCAAATTTGGATAGAGCAGGTGTGGGAGAGTGGGTCTGTGTCACACCCGGATTTAAGGGACAAAGCCGGGTACATCTCATATATGCGCCAAAGAAGACAACACATATAATAAAAGAGTTTATAGAGATAAATGTCACAATAACATCAGAGTACTTATTACATAGCCAAAGTCTTACAAAAATAAAAGATAAATATAAAACAAACTAAAATCCATCCTTGGCGCCAATAAGTCAACTAGGAGACGCCACCTAGATCAAGTCGAACTCCTCGTTGTGTGGCTCCTCTTGAACCATCCGTTCTTCTCCTGTGGGGGGTGTGAGACAGCAAGGGTGAGCTCACAAATGTTCATCGCTCAACAAGTTGTGGGGAATAATGTGTATGAACTCACCAAAGGTGGGAGTTCATGTGATGTGTAAGGCTGATCAATAATAGGGGTTAAAACTGAGCATTACTTTTAATAAGTTGGTCAAATTTTATTAGCAATTACTAGATGTAAGTAGGTACCAAACCATAATAAGAATAGAACAAAATTAATAAATAATCCCATGCAATGTAAATGATAAATTGAATTTAGTTTCATAGTTTAATCATGTGAAAGTCTTGAGCTGCTCATGACCATGAGCTCGGCTAGTATACCAGTTTTACACTCTGCAGAGGTTGTACCCTTTACCCACAAGTCATGTCACCCGGTTGCCAAGGGGTCTAGAAATCCCATTCATCTCTACCAAGGAGACGAGGCATGGTAACACTATGAGGCCTTTACAAAGTTCCACTACCTTCCGAAAACACGCTATAGTTTATGGGAAGAGCAATTGTAGGAATCCCCCGTCTGACCGCCATCGCAGCAAAATCAACCCGAGAACCTCCCTACATGCCTACTCCCCTACTGCCCTTGCCCCTTTCAGGTAAGGTAGTCTTCCACTAGCTTTCCTAATTAGTTAGCCAAGGGCATCCCATTCCACCCTTGTGGTGGCACGTGTTTCTCAAGTTAAGCTCCATGTTCCAATTAACATTAATGATCTTGACATGAACATAAATAAAAGAACAGAATAATATAATAAAATATTAACCTAAAACCATAGAGCAATAGCAAAACTACCCAAATGATTCAGGGGTAAATAAGTGAGAGCACCTAGAGGGGGGTGAATAGGTGATCCTGTGAAACTTAAAACTTAAGCCACAAAACTTGGTTAATCGTTAGCACAATAATTGCCAAGTGGCTAGAAAGGAATCTCAACAAAACACAATAACCACAAGAAATCAATCACAGAGATGGCACGGTGGTTATCCCATGGTTTGGCCAAGACCAACGCTTGCCTACTCCACGTTGTGGTGTCCCAACGGACGAGGGTTGCAATCAACCCCTCTCAAGCGGTCCAAAGACCCACTTGAATACCACGGTGTTTTGCTTACTTTTTCTCAATCCCGTTTGCGAGGAATCTCCACAACTTGGAGCCTCTCGCCCTTACACTTGAAATTCACAAGAAGCACAAAGCAAGGGAGGGATTAGCAACGCACACAAGACACAAGAATCAGAGAGCCAACACGCACACAAGTTGCAACAAGAGCTCGCAACACAACCTAATGAGTTCACAACTCCACTAGAGCTCTATATGCTATCACAATGAAACAAATGCGCAAAATCGATGTCTTGGTGCATAGAAATGTTGCAAGTATGCTTGGTGTACTCCTCCATGCGCCTAGGGGTCCCTTTTATAGCCCCAAGGCAGCTAGGAGCCGTTGAGAGCTTTCTAGGAAGGCTGATCTTGCCTTCTGTCGACTGGCGCACCGGACATGTCCGGTGCACCACCGGACACTGTCCGGTGCCCGATTTCCTTCCTTATTCAGCAAAGCCGACCGTTGGCGCCTGAGAGCCGTTGGCGCACCGGACACTGTCCGGTGCCCTCTTCTAGCCGTTGGCTCGGCCACGTGTCCCGCGCGGATCGCGCGGCCGACCGTTGGCCCGGCCGACCGTTGGCTCACCGAACAGTCCGGTGAATTATAGCCGTACGTCGCCGGTGAATTCCCGAGAGCGGCCAGTTCGCTCGAGCCAGCCTAGCGCACCGGACACTGTCCGGTGCACCACCGGACAGTCCGGTGCTTCCAGACTGAGCAGAGTCTTAGCTGCTCGAGCCAATACATTTCCAATTGTTCTTTTCCTGTTTCCAGCACTTAGACACAATACATTAGTCTCCAAAACAATGTACTAAGTCTGAGAAACATACCTTTACACTTGACTTGTATTTTGTCCACCAATTAACACTTAGGCACATGTGTTTGACACTAAATCACCAAAACACTTAGAAATGGCCCAAGGGCACATTTCCCTTTCAATCTCCCCCTTTTTGGTGATTTATGCCAACACAATATAAAGCAAGTGAAACAAATACAAAAACCCTTCAAATAAGAACTCAAATTGTTTTGATTCAAATTTGACATATATGGATCACCCTTTGCCACCACTTGGTTTTATTTTTCAAATCAACCTCAAACTCCTATCTCTAGCTCAAACACAATTGTAGAGACATAAAGAGAGCTGTTTCAATAGAAATTGATCAAGGAATTCAAAAACTCCCAAAAACTCCCCCTTTTTCACAATCAACATTCTCCCCACAACAAAAGCCAACTTTTGACAAGAGAACCAATACGGGAGTTTTGCCAAAACAAAAAGCTCTATTCTACGGTTTTCAAAACTTCTCAAGTGGTAGCTGATCCATTGCTTGCTTTGGCCTTTATTTTCTCCCCCTTTGGCATCAAGCACCAAAACGGGATCAATCTTGGCCTTTTAACCCCATTGCCTCACCAAATCTTCAAATAAGAGTCCAACGGCAATAAGAGTTCACAAAATGAACTTGGAAGTAGTTACCCTCTCATCGGAGTGTAGTGGAAGTCTTTTATGGTCCAAGTCCACCTTTCCCTTTCAATCCACCTTTGAGACTAAATCAAGCAAACTCAAGCACACAGTTAGTCTCAAAGGGTCAAGTTGTAGCACAGCTCCCCCTAAATGTGTGCATCACTTGCACAAAGACTTGTGAGGTCCGGGGAGAGTTTGTACAACTTGAGCACCAAAAATAAGCAACAAATGCAGAAGGAACATGATCAAAGGCATAAACACATGTATGCTATAATTCAATCCAAGTTCCGTGAATCTAGGACATTTAGCTCACTACGCAGCCTGCAAAAGGTCTTCTCATCTAAAGGCTTAGTGAAGATATCAGCTAGCTGGTTCTCGGTGCTAACATGAAACACTTCGATATCTCCCTTTTGCTGGTGGTCTCTCAAAAAGTGATGCCGGATGTCAATGTGCTTTGTGCGGCTGTGCTCAACAGGATTTTCCGCTATTCGGATAGCACTCTCATTGTCACATAGGAGTGGGACTTTGCTCAGATTGTAGCCAAAGTCCCTGAGGGTTTGCCTCATCCAGAGTAGTTGCGCACAACACTGTCCTGCGGCAACATACTCGGCCTCAGCGGTGGATAGGGCAACGGAAGTTTGCTTCTTAGAGTTCCACGACACCAGGGACCTTCCTAAGAATTGGCACATCCCCGATGTACTCTTCCTATCGACCTTACATCCAACATAGTCGGAATCTGAGTACCCAATCAAGTCAAAGTTAGACCCCTTTGGATACCAGATCCCGAAGCAAGGCGTAGCGACTAAATATCGAAGAATTCGCTTCACAGCCACTAAGTGACACTCCTTAGGATCGGATTGAAATCTAGCACACATACATACGCTAAGCATAATATCTGGCCTACTAGCACATAAATAAAGCAAAGAACCTATCATTGACCGGTATGCTTTTTGATCAACGGACTTACCTCCTTTGTTGAGGTCGTTGTGTCCGTCAGTTCCCATCGGCGTCTTTGCGGGCTTGGCGTCCTTCATCCCAAACCGCTTTAGCAAATCTTGTGTGTACTTCGTTTGGGAGATGAAAGTGTCGTCCTTGAGTTGCTTCACTTGGAACCCAAGGAAGTAGTTCAACTCGCCCATCATCGACATCTCGAATTTCTGCGTCATCACCCTGCTAAACTCTTCACAAGACTTTTGATTAGTAGAACCAAATATTATGTCATCGACATAAATTTGGCACACAAATAAATCACCATCACAAGTCTTAGTGAAAAGAGTTGGATCGGCTTTCCCAACCTTGAAAGAATTAGCAATTAAAAAGTCTCTAAGGCATTCATACCATGCTCTTGGGGCTTGTTTAAGTCCATAGAGCGCCTTAGAGAGCTTACACACGTGGTCGGGGTACCGTTCATCCTCGAAGCCAGGGGGTTGCTCTACGTACACCTCCTCCTTGATCCGCCCGTTGAGGAAAGCGCTCTTCACATCCATTTGGTACAGCCTGAAAGAATGGTGAGCGACATATGCTAGCAAAATACGAATTGATTCTAGCCTAGCCACAGCAGCGAAAGTCTCCTCAATGTCCAAACCTGCGACTTGGGCATAACCTTTTGCCACAAGTCGAGCCTTGTTCCTTGTCACCACCCCGTGCTCGTCCTGTTTGTTGCAGAACACCCACTTGGTTCCCACAATGTTTTGCTTGGGACGAGGCACCAGTGTCCAAACTTCATTGCGCTTGAAGTTGTTGAGCTCTTCCTGCATGGCCAACACCCAGTCCGGATCTAGCAAGGCCTCTTCTACCCTAAAAGGCTCAATAGAAGAGACAAAAGAGTAATGCTCACAAAAATTAACTAATCGAGAATGAGTAGTTACTCCCTTGCTAATATCACCCAATATTTGGTCGATGGGATGATCCCTTTGGATCGTCGCTCGAACTTGGGTTGGAGGTGCCTGAGGTGCTTCTTCCTCTTCAACTTGAACATCCTGTGCTCCCCCTTGATCATGCGCCTCCACTTGAGGTACCTGTTCGTCATCTTGGGTTGGGGGATGCACCATAGTTGAGGAAGACGGTTGATCTTGCTCATTTTGTTCCTGTGGTCGCACATCACCAATCGCCATGGTTCGAATTACGGTCGTCGGAACATCTTCTTCATCTACATCATCAAGATCAACAACTTGCTCTCTTGGAGAGCCATTAGTCTCATCAAATACAACGTCGCTAGAGACTTCAACCAAACCTGATGATTTGTTGAAGACTCTATACGCCTTTGTATTTGAGTCATAACCTAATAAAAACCCTTCTACAGCTTTGGGAGCAAATTTGGAATTTCTACCCTTCTTCACTAGAATGTAGCATTTACTTCCAAAAACTCGAAAATACAAAACATTGGGTTTGTTACCGGTTAGCAGCTCATACGAAGTCTTCTTGAGGAGGCGGTGAAGATAGACCCTGTTGATGGCATGGCAAGCCGTGTTCACGGCTTCCGACCAAAAACGCTCGGGGGTCTTGAACTCTCCAAGCATAGTCCTCGCCATATCGATGAGCGTCCTGTTCTTCCTCTCTACCACACCATTTTGCTGAGGTGTGTAGGGAGCGGAGAACTCGTGCTTGATCCCCTCCTCCTCAATGAACTCCTCCACTTGAAGATTCTTGAATTCGGACCCGTTGTCGCTCCTTATCTTCTTCACCTTAAGCTCAAACTCATTTTGAGCTCTCCTGAGGAAGCGCTTGAGGGTCCCTTGGGTTTCAGATTTATCCTGCAAAAAGAATACCCAAGTGAAGCGGGAAAAGTCATCAACAATAACAAGACCATACTTACTTCCTCCTATACTCAGATAGGCGACGGGTCCGAAGAGGTCCATATGAAGCATCTCCAGTGGTCTTGACGTGGTCATCACATTTTTGGTGTGATGAGAGCCTCCCACCTGTTTCCCTGCTTGACAAGCTGCACATGGTCTATCCTTTTCGAAATGCACGTTAGTCAAACCTATCACGTGTTCTCCCTTTAGAAGCTTGTGAAGGTTCTTCATCCCCACATGTGCTAAGCGGCGATGCCACAGCCAGCCCATGCTAGTCTTAGCAATTAAGCATGCATCTAGACCGGCCTCCTCTTTTGCAAAATCAACTAAATAAAGTTTGCCGTCTAGTACACCCTTAAAAGCTAGTGAACCATCACATCTTCTAAAGACAGACACGTCTACATTTGTAAATAGACAATTATATCCCATTTGGCATAACTGACTAACAGACAACAAATTATATCCAAGCGACTCAACTAAAAACACATTAGAAATGGAGTGCTCAGATGAAATAGCAATTTTACCTAACCCTTTTACCTTGCCTTGATTCCCATCACCGAATATTATTGAATCTTGGGAATCCTTATTCTTGACGTAGGAGGTGAACATCTTCTTCTCCCTCGTCATATGGTTTGTGCATCCGCTGTTGATAATCTAGCTTGAACCCCCGGATGCATAAACCTGCAAGGCAAATTTAGGCTTGGGTCTTAGGTACCCAACTCTTGTTGGGTCCTACAAGGTTAGTCACAATTGTCTTAGGGACCCAAATGCAAGTTTTATCACCCTTGCATTTTGCCCCTAATTTCCTAGCAACAATCTTTCTATCCTTTCTACAAATAGCAAAGGAAGCATCTAAAGCATGATAAATTGTAGAGGGTCCATTCATAACTTTCCTAGGAACATGAGCAATATTCTTCCTAGGCACATGATGAATATTTTTCCTAGGCATATTTCTACCATGCATATAGGAAGAACTAGAAGCAGACATAGCATAAGAATCATAGGCATGTGAATCAAAAGCATTACAACTCCTATGAGACTGTCTTCTATCATTTTACATAAAAGCATGGTTCTTTTTAGTGCTACTTGCCATAGGGGCCTTCCCTTTCTCCTTGGCGGAGATGGGAGCCTTATGGCTTGTTAAGTTCTTGGCTTCCCTCTTGAAGCCAAGCCCATCCTTAATAGTGGGGTGTCTACCAACCGTGTAGGCATCCCTAGCAAATTTAAGTTTTTCAAACTCATTTTTGCTAGCCTTAAGTTGGGCATTAAGACTAGCCATTTCATTGTTTAATTTTGCAATAGAAGCTATGTGATTACTACAAGCATCAATATCAAAATCTTTACATCTATTGCAAATAACAATATTTTCTTCACAAGTAGTTGATTTACTAGCTAACTTAGCATTCAAATCATCATTAATGCTCCTTAAGATAGAAATTGTCTCATGGCAAGAAGATAATTCACAAGAAAGCATTTCATTTCTCTTAACTTCGAAGGCATGAGATTTTTGAGCTTCTACAATTTGTCATGTTCTTCATACAACAAGTCCTCTTGTTTTTCTAAAAGCCTATTCCTATCATTCAAGGCATCAATGAATTCATTAATTTTATCTACCTTGGTTCTATCTAGGCCCTTAAATAAACACGAATAATCTATTTCATCCTCATCACTAGATTCATCCTCACTTGAAGAAGCATAAGTAGAGTCTCGAGTACGTACCTTCTTCTCCCTTGCCATGAGGCATGTATGACACTCGTTGGGGAAGAGGGATGACTTGTTGAAGGTGGTGGCGGCGAGTCCTTCATTGTCGGAGTCGGACGAGGAGCAATCTGAATCCCACTCCTTGCCCAGATGTGCCTCGCCCTTTGCCTTCTTATAGTTCTTTTTCTTCTCCCTCTTGTTCCCTTGGTCCTGATCACTATCATTGTAGGGACAGTTACCAATGAAATGACCAAACTTACCACATTTGAAGCATGATCGCTTCCCCTTTGTCTTGGTCTTGCTTGGCTTCCCCTTGCGACCCTTTAGCGCCGTCTTGAATCTTTTGATGATGAGGGCCATCTCCTCATCATTAAGTCCGGCTGCCTCAATTTGTGCCACCTTGCTAGGTAGCGCCTCCTTGCTTCTCGTTGCCTTGAGAGCAAGGGGTTGGGGCTCGTTGATCGGACCATTCAAAGCGTCATCCACGTACCTCGCCTCCTTGATCATCATCCGCCCGCTCACGAATTTTCCAAGGACTTCTTCGGGCGACATTTTGGTGTACCTAGGATTCTCACGAATATTATTCACCAAATGAGGATCAAGAACGGTAAAGGACCTTAGCATCAGTCGGACGACGTCGTGGTCCGTCCATCGTGTGCTTCCGTAGCTCCTTATTTTGTTGATAAGGGTCTTGTAACACCCGGATTTTAGGGGTCCAAAACCCGGGTGCTAACACAAACACCAGGTATGCTGGGACCAAGTCTCACACATATGATGTATAGTGGCACAGGATCGAATGTCACAACTTTATATATAACAGGAGTTCTATACAAAATAAATAATTACATTATAAGGAGACAACGGTCCAGCAACCCAAAAGTTGACTGGGAGACGACGACCTAGACCTCTCACGAACTCATCGCAGCATCCTCCAAGTGCTCCATCTAGTGGTACCTGTTCTTGACCTGTGGTGTGTGTGAGACAGCAAGAGTGAGCTCACATACGTTCATCGCTCAACAAGTTGTGGGGAATAATGTGCATGAACTCGCCAAAGGTGGGAGCTCACGTGAAGTGTAAGGCTTACCAAAGAAGATGGTTAGAGCTGAGCATTGCTTTTAAAGTTGGTCAAAATTTTATTAGCAGTTACTAAGTATAAGTAAATACCAACCCAGTTAAATAGTAGAACAAAGGTAACAACTTCACCTGCGATGCAATGCATATGACAAATTGAGTTTAAGTTCCATAATTTAAACATCAGAGAGTCCTGAGCTGCTCATGACCGTGAGCTCGGCTAGTATACCAGTTTTACACTCTGCAGAGGTTGTACCCTTTACCCACAAGTCGTGTATCCCATGTCGCCAGGGTTTGCAAGGCCCTTAGACACTACCGAGGTGAATGGCTAGGGATCCACTACGAGGCCTTTACAAAGTTCCACTAGCTTCCGAAAACCCGCTACAGTTTATAGGAAGTTCCAATGCAGGAATCCCTTGCAGGACCGCCATCGCAGCAAAATCCTCCCGAGGGCCTCCCTACACTGACCACTCCCCTACTGCCCTTGCCCCTTTCGGGTAAGGTAGTCTTCCACTAGCTTTCCTAATTAATCAGCCAAGGGGTCCCATTCCTCCCTTGTGGTGGCACGTGTTACTCAAGTTAAGCTCTATGTTCCAATTAACATTAATGATATCATCATGAACCTAAACAGAAATACAACAAGAATTGGAACATAGAGGTAATAAATGATTATCCCAAAACCATATAAAGCAATAGCAAACTACCCAAGTGATTCAGGGGTAAACAAGGTAGTGAGATAAACAAATCTAGGGTGACCAATTGGGTCCCATCAAAATTAACCTATGCATGGATAATTGATATTAAAGAACATTATTGGGTAAAAAGTGGTCAAGGGCACAACTTGCCTGGGCCTTGAGAATCCAGGTACCAACTTGCTCTTCAGATGACACGTGACCTCGCTCTAGTCGTAGCAATACAAACAAACATTGTATAGGCAAAATTAACATTACACCAAACATAAGTACAAACTGAATAATAATAATCTACGCGTAGCTACGAGATCGTAGGAACAAGAATCACTAAATTTGGAGTTATATATTTCAAGTTATGAATTTCTGTAGCTTTTATGTATTCAATACAAGATTAAGTATTAGATAAATTTAAATGAGCCTTTCATGCCAAAACAGAGGCACCAAATGATGAAGAATATTATTACAAAATTTTAGAAACTGGAATGGTTCAATTTGGAGCCAAAATGAATTTTCTATGAATTATCAAAGTTCTAGCAATTATTTTCATATTAAAAATCTATTTTCCATTTTATTTATTCAATTTAAACGACCACTGGACTGGGCGTCATTTTCTGGAAAATGCAGGGGGCCTGGCGCAAGATTCCCCAGACTCAGTCAACAGTGCCCATGGACGGCGGGTTCTATTTCAACTAAAAGCAGGGGCTCTTTAACAAAAGTGCCAGCGCGAAGGGGTACGGTGGAATCTGAGCCGTCCGATCCAAATTGGATGCCCCAGATTAGATCTGGGTCACGCCGAACCGGTACGCAGCGCGGGCGCTCAGATCTATATCCAACGGCTCAAATTTAATGAAGCCGAGATCCGACTCCCACCATCGGATCACCAATCTACGGTCGCGGGCGGACGTGGTCGAATCGGTATCCCGATCTAATCTTATCCGTCAATGATCGGATCGACGGTCGCGAGCCATCCCACGCCATCGCGCGCCAGAGCCGGCCAGTCCACGGCGGCGCCGCCCGACTTCACGGCGAAGCTTCGCCGGGGAAATCCCAATCAACCGTTCCAGTGCCCCAGAGCTCAATTAAAGGCTGCTACACGATGCTTAGGGGATGGCGAACACACTGGAGTAGTTCTTACCGACGATGCGGTTGTAGACAGTTCTGCCCACGGCGAACGGCGGACCCGCGGCGGTTCCCTGGCGACGACGAGCGATTCCCGCCCCCGAGAAGTCCCCCAGCGTCGACCGAAGCTTTGTATGGCTGCCCCACAACGTCGCCGAGCCAACCCGGTCCCGATCGAAGGACCAAATCGCCGGTTGGACGGAATCCCCGCACGGCGGCGCGGACGGCACACACCCCCAAGGTCGGCAATGGCGGGACGGGGTGCCCTGGGTTGGGGAGAACGAGGAGACTGCGACGCCCGATTTATACTCCGGAAGCGAAGTCCGAGCGAGGCACGAGGAGCGAGATCCCCGGCGACGACCATGGCGGGATTGCGCGCGTTCTTCGCGTGGTTCCGTTGAGGGAGAAACTGACAACCCGGGCCCGCGTAGCAGTGACAGGGATGAAGAGTGGCGCGGCGAGTGACCGAGTGGTGGGTCCCGCATGACAGCCACAGAGGCCAACGCGCGCGGTGAGAGGCAAATCGGGCGCGCGCGCGGACGAGAGGGAGAGACCGACGGGCGGGCCCACGATGCCAGTGGAAGAAGGAGTTTGGTGTGCGTGAGGGAGTCCTGGTCAGTGGGCCCGAGTTGGCAGTGACACACGGACGAGCATGCGCGCGAAGGGAGGCTGCCCGGTGGGGCCCAGTCGTCAGCGCGCGGCGGGGTGGAGTTGGGCTGCAGGGGAGGTAATCCTGGTGCTGGGCCGAATTTGGTGTTCTTGGCCCACATAAGGTTTTATTCCTTTCTCCTTTTTATTTTCTGTTTTCTTCTTTCTTTTATTCATTTCCATTTCTCATTTCTGGTTTTCCAAAGTTGAATTCAAATCTGTCTTTAAATGCACATCAAAATTCTAGCATGATGCATTCCTCATTTATTTATATATTATTATTATTATCATTTTATAGATGAACACTTCAATAATGGAATATGCTCATGGTATTTATCTATTTACTTGGAAAACATTACTTTGAATGCACCTTTAGAAAAGATAATATCCATTACATACTTAAGAGAAGTTAATACATAATCTCCTATGAATTATTTTAGCACAACTATATTTTTAAGAAGCGTATTATTTGTATAGTTTATAAAGGAAATAGTAAATAATTTGAAAGTCTCTCTTTTATTTGTTGCTCCAACCTTTTTGTTTTAAGTTTTGGATATAATTCCTGATTACCAAATTCTTGGTTATCATTATGTGTTTAGTTTCTATAAAGGAAAAATTGTTATTGGAAGTCATTTCCCAAAATAGAATTTTAGGTGCTACAAATCCTACCCCCCTTAAAAATAATCTCGTCCTCGAGATTAGTAATAAAAGGAATGTATGCTCATATTGATCTCGGAACATATGCACAAACAAATAAATCTCAGCATGAGGTATAATTCTTTAACAAAACATAGGGTCAATAGACCTTATTGTTCCTTCTAAAATAATATCATATCGTCTACTAACTAAAGTAACATCTAGATCTTACAAATCATCATAATTTATATCTATGTAGCTTGGTGGAGCTGGTGGTGGTGGTGGAGGTTGTTGTTGTTGTTGTCTCTCCAACCGTGCTTGCCTTATTTCTTGGCGGACCTGACGTATTTCCTCGCGTTGTTGTCTTATCTGGTTTTGCATCTCGGTCACCAGGTCTGTTAATTGTTGTATTACCAGTCTTTGGGCAGCAACCACTTGTTCGGTTTCAATAGGTGGAGGATTTGAAGGATTCATTTCTGTTTGCTGTTACGTGATAATCTTTCCTTTCCTGGTATTGACCATGAAAGTTAGAAGCATATGGTAATAGTTTTGCAAAGGAAATTATTCAATAAGCGGAATAAGCTAGTAGCTGGTTATAATCTGAAGATTCTTTAGTAGGGCTTAATCTTTGTTTTATGTCCAGATTGGGGTAACCAGTTGTATAAGGTGAATATCCAAGGGTGAGATGGAATCTGTCAAGATGAGAGATATATATGGGTGAGATAGACTACATGATGTAGGTCAAAATTTGGTTTGATGTCAGGTGGTGGTTGATAGATTATGCAATCCATTAAGACTCTATTGATTGGGTAAGTTATGTAACTTGTTATATAGGTCGAGTTGTTGTGTATGGCCAAGTTGATATAAGTCTCCAAATTAGGCTTAAGTGATTTAGGAGTATGGCCTTATCCTTTCTACCAGCATTAAGTAACTCACACTAGATTAGACCATATTAAATTAGATATGATCTAGATTAGACTAGTTTAAGTTAGATAGGTTTATCAGGGTAAGATATATCTTGTTAGGATATGTTAGAATCTTTTGAATTAGGATGGGGTATACGGTGTAGGTAGGTCAGAAGCTCTATTAGGTTAACACAGAGGGATTATGCAACTATCGGATGGGTAAGGTAGTTGCATATGTATATGGTCAAGTTAATCTAGGGCATTAATTTAGCATAAATCATTTTTTATAGGAGTGAGGTCTAATCCATTTCACTAGTACTAACTAATTTATTAAATAACTCACTTTAGATTGGATCATCTTAGATTAGATGGGATCTAGATTGGTATTACCGGATTAGTCTAGACAATATCTAATTACTTTGAATTAGATCATGGTTGATATTTTAGACTAGGATAAATATGATAATTAGGGTAGGATGAATTCATAAGGATAGGGTATAATCTTTTGAGGTAAATTAGATCTATTAGGATAACAAATTTTTTTCAAGATAAGATGAATTTATTAAGGCAAGAGAGTATCTTGTAAGATAAGATGGATCTGTTAAGATAAGGGAGAATCTTTAAGATAAGATGGGTATTGTTAGGCTAGATACTTTATTGAAGGATAATTTAGTTTGTCTAGTTATTTTACAAATGCTATCCTTTATGCCTAGTTGTATATGCAGATGTAGTTGTGGACATTGATCCACAACCCATCACACTCAAACAAAGATCCAAATCAGACAGATATCATAAGAAAAAACATTCAAGCTCATAGATATCCATATACAAAAAAAAATAGTTTTTGTTTTTGTTCCTAAGAATAGGTCTCCTATTCCTAAAGATCACTTTAGGCACAGGATTTCAAAGTGTGAAATCCACTTTTGTCTCTTAGAAGGAAAAGATAAGATAAATCAGAGTAAAGCGGAAATGGATGAGAAGAAGATTAAGATAAGTTTAGAAAAGAATCAGAGTAAGGTAAGTAAAGAATGGTTGTCCAGTTCTATCTAGGTTTCGTCCTACAGTCAACATTCCTCTGATACCACTTCTGTAACACCCGGATTTTAGGGGTCCAAAACCCGGGTGCTAACACAAACACCAGGTATGCTGGGACCAAGTCTCACACATATGATGTATAGTGGCACAGGATCGAATGTCACAACTTTATATATAACAGGAGTTCTATACAAAATAAATAATTACATTATAAGGAGACAACGGTCCAGCAACCCAAAAGTTGACTGGGAGACGACGACCTAGACCTCTCACGAACTCATCGCAGCATCCTCCAAGTGCTCCATCCAGTGGTACCTGTTCTTGACCTGTGGTGTGTGTGAGACAGCAAGAGTGAGCTCACATACGTTCATCGCTCAACAAGTTGTGGGGAATAATGTGCATGAACTCGCCAAAGGTGGGAGCTCACGTGAAGTGTAAGGCTTACCAAAGAAGATGGTTAGAGCTGAGCATTGCTTTTAAAGTTGGTCAAAATTTTATTAGCAGTTACTAAGTATAAGTAAATACCAACCCAGTTAAATAGTAGAACAAAGGTAACAACTTCACCTGCGATGCAATGCATATGACAAATTGAGTTTAAGTTCCATAATTTAAACATCAGAGAGTCCTGAGCTGCTCATGACCGTGAGCTCGGCTAGTATACCAGTTTTACACTCTGCAGAGGTTGTACCCTTTACCCACAAGTCGTGTATCCCATGTCGCCAGGGTTTGCAAGGCCCTTAGACACTACCGAGGTGAATGGCTAGGGATCCACTACGAGGCCTTTACAAAGTTCCACTAGCTTCCGAAAACCCGCTACAGTTTATAGGAAGTTCCAATGCAGGAATCCCTTGCAGGACCGCCATCGCAGCAAAATCCTCCCGAGGGCCTCCCTACACTGACCACTCCCCTACTGCCCTTGCCCCTTTCGGGTAAGGTAGTCTTCCACTAGCTTTCCTAATTAATCAGCCAAGGGGTCCCATTCCTCCCTTGTGGTGGCACGTGTTACTCAAGTTAAGCTCTATGTTCCAATTAACATTAATGATATCATCATGAACCTAAACAGAAATACAACAAGAATTGGAACATAGGGTAATAAATGATTATCCCAAAACCATATAAAGCAATAGCAAACTACCCAAGTGATTCAGGGGTAAACAAGGTAGTGAGATAAACAAATCTAGGGTGACCTATTGGGTCCCATCAAAATTAACCTATGCATGGATAATTGATATTAAAGAACATTATTGGGTAAAAAGTGGTCAAGGGCACAACTTGCCTGGGCCTTGAGAATCCAGGTACCAACTTGCTCTTCAGATGACACGTGACCTCGCTCTAGTCGTAGCAATACAAACAAACATTGTATAGGCAAAATTAACATTACACCAAACATAAGTACAAACTGAATAATAATAATCTACGCGTAGCTACGAGATCGTAGGAACAAGAATCACTAAATTTGGAGTTATATATTTCAAGTTATGAATTTCTGTAGCTTTTATGTATTCAATACAAGATTTAGTATTAGATAAATTTAAATGAGCCTTTCATGCCAAAACAGAGGCACCAAATGATGAAGAATATTATTACAAAATTTTAGAAACTGGAATGGTTCAATTTGGAGCCAAAATGAATTTTCTATGAATTATCAAAGTTCTAGCAATTATTTTCATATTAAAAATCTATTTTCCATTTTATTTATTCAATTTAAACGACCACTGGACTGGGCGTCATTTTCTGGAAAATGCAGGGGGCCTGGCGCAAGATTCCCCAGACTCAGTCAACAGTGCCCATGGACGGCGGGTTCTATTTCAACTAAAAGCAGGGGCTCTTTAACAAAAGTGCCAGCGCGAAGGGGTACGGTGGAATCTGAGCCGTCCGATCCAAATTGGACGGCCCAGATTAGATCTGGGTCACGCCGAACCGGTACGCAGCGCGGGCGCTCAGATCTATATCCAACAGCTCAAATTTAATTCAGCCGAGATCCGACTCCCACCATCGGATCACCAATCTACGGTCGCGGGCGGACGTGGTCGAATCGGTATCCCGATCTAATCTTATCCGTCAATGATCGGATCGACGGTCGCGAGCCATCCCACGCCATCGCGCGCCAGAGCCGGCCAGTCCACGGCGGCGCCGCCCGACTTCACGGCAAAGCTTCACCGGGGAAATCCCAATCAACCGTTCCAGTGCCCCAGAGCTCAATTAAAGGCTGCTACACGATGCTTAGGGGATGGTGAACACACTGGAGTAGTTCTTACCGACGATGCGGTTGTAGACAGTTCTGCCCACGGCGAACGGCGGACCCGCGGCGGTTCCCTGGCGACGACGAGCGATTCCCGCCCCCGAGAAGTCCCCCAGCGTCGACCGAAGCTTTGTATGGCTGCCCCACAACGTCGCCGAGCCAACCCGGTCCCGATCCAAGGACCAAATCGTCGGTTGGACGGAATCCCCGCACGGCGGCGCGGACGGCACACACCCCCAAGGTCGGCAATGGCGGGACGGGGTGCCCTGGGTTGGGGAGAACGAGGAGACTGCGACGCCCGATTTATACTCCGGAAGCGAAGTCCGAGCGAGGCACGAGGAGCGAGATCCCCGGCGACGACCATGGCGGGATTGCGCGCGTTCTTCGCGTGATTCCGTTGAGGGAGAAACTGACAACCCGGGCCCGTGTAGCAGTGACAGGGATGAAGAGTGGCGCGGCGAGTGACCGAGCGGTGGGTCCCGCATGACAGCCACAGAGGCCAACGCGCGCGGTGAGAGGCAAATCGGGCGCGCGCGCGGACGAGAGGGAGAGACCAACGGGCGGGCCCACGATGCCAGTGGAAGAAGGAGTTTGGTGTGCGTGAGGGAGTCCTGGTCAGTGGGCCCGAGTTGGCAGTGACACACGGACGAGCATGCGCGCGAAGGGAGGCTGCCCGGTGGGGCCCAGTCGTCAGCGCGCGGCGGGGTGGAGTTGGGCTGCAGGGGAGGTAATCCTGGTGCTGGGCCGAATTTGGTGTTCTTGGCCCACATAAGGTTTTATTCCTTTCTCCTTTTTATTTTCTGTTTTCTTCTTTCTTTTATTCATTTCCATTTCTCATTTCTGGTTTTCCAAAGTTGAATTCAAATCTGTCTTTAAATGCACATCAAAATTCTAGCATGATGCATTCCTCATTTATTTATATATTATTATTATTATCATTTTATAGATGAACACTTCAATAATGGAATATGCTCATGGTATTTATCTATTTACTTGGAAAACATTACTTTGAATGCACCTTTAGAAAAGATAATATCCATTACATACTTAAGAGAAGTTAATACATAATCTCCTATGAATTATTTTAGCACAACTATATTTTTAAGAAGCGTATTATTTGTATAGTTTATAAAGGAAATAGTAAATAATTTGAAAGTCTCTCTTTTATTTGTTGCTCCAACCTTTTTGTTTTAAGTTTTGGATATAATTCCTGATTACCAAATTCTTGGTTATCATTATGTGTTTAGTTTCTATAAAGGAAAAATTGTTATTGGAAGTCATTTCCCAAAATAGAATTTTAGGTGCTACAGGTCTTGAGCCGGTTGTATGTTTGTGTCGGCTCCTCGCCCCCTTATCATTGCGAACTGTCCAAGCTCGCCCTCCACCAACTCCATTTTGGTGAGCAAGGTGACGTCGTTCCCCTCATGAGAAATCTTGAGGGTGTCCCAGATCTGCTTGGTGTTATCCAAGCCACTCACTTTGTGGTATTCATCCCTGCACAATGAAGCTAGAAGAACAGTAGTAGCTTGTGCATTCTTATGAATTTGTTCATTAATAAACATGGGACTATCCGAACTATCAAAGTGCATTCCACTTTCTACAATCTCCCATATACTAGGATGCAGAGAGAATAGGTGACTACGCATTTTGTGGCTCCAAAATCCGTAGTCCTCCTCATCAAAGTGAGGAGGCTTGCCGAGAGGAATGGAGAGCAAATGTGAATTTGAACTTTGCGGAATACGAGAGTAGTCAAACGAAAAGTTCGAATTAACTGGTTTCCTTCTCTCGTAGTCGTTGTGGTCGTCGTCCTTTTGTGAAGTAGACTCATCGTTGTCGTCGTAGTAGACGATCTCCTTGATGCACCTCGTCTTCTTCTTCTTCCCTTCTTTCCGTCTATGGCCCGAGCCGGAGTCGGTAGGCTTGTCGTCCTTCGGCTCGTTGACGAAGGATTCCTTCTCTTTGTCGTTGATCACGATACCCTTCCCCTTAGGATCCATCTCTTCGGGCGGTTAGTCCCTTTGTGAAGAGAACGGCTTTGAAACCAATTGAGAGCACCTAGAGGGGGGTGAATAGGTGATCCTGTGAAACTTAAAACTTAAGCCACAAAACTTGGTTAATCGTTAGCACAATAATTGCCAAGTGGCTAGAAAGGAATCTCAACAAAACACAATAACCACAAGAAATCAATCACGGAGATGGCACGGTGGTTATCTCGTGGTTCGGCCAAGACCAACGCTTGCCTACTCCACGTTGTGGCGTCCCAACGGACGAGGGTTGCAATCAACCCCTCTCAAGCGGTCCAAAGACCCACTTGAATACCATGGTGTTTTGCTTACTTTTTCTTAATCCCGTTTGCGAGGAATCTCCACAACTTGGAGCCTCTCGCCCTTACACTTGAAATTCACAAGAAGCACAGAGCAAGGGAGGGATTAGCAACGCACACAAGACACAAGAATCAGAGAGCCAACACGCACACAAGTTGCAACAAGAGCTCGCAACACAACCCAATGAGTTCACAACTCCACTAGAGCTCTATATGCTATCACAATGAAACAAATGCGCGAAATCGATGTCTTGGTGCTTAGAAATGTTGCAAGTATGCTTGGTGTACTCCTCCATGCGCCTAGGGGTCCCTTTTATAGCCCCAAGGCAGCTAGGAGCCGTTGAGAGCATTCTAGGAAGGCTGATCTTGCCTTCTGTCGACTGGCGCACCGGACATGTCCGGTGCACCACCGGACACTGTCCGGTGCCCGATTTCCTTCCTTATTCGGCAAAGCCGACCGTTGGCGCCTGAGAGCCGTTGGCGCACCGGACACTGTCCGGTGCACACCGGACACTGTCCGGTGCCCTCTTCTAGCCGTTGGCTCGGCCACGTGTCCCACGCGGATCGCGCGGCCGACCGTTGGCCCGGCCGACCGTTGGCTCACCGGACAGTCCGGTGCACCACCGGACAGTCCGGTGAATTATAGCCTTACGTCGCCGGTGAATTCCCGAGAGCGGCCAGTTCGCTCGAGCCAGCCTGCACCACCGGACACTGTCCGGTGCACCACCAGACAGTCCGGTGCTTCCAGACTGAGCAGAGTCTTGGCTGCTCGAGCCAAGACATTTCCAATTGTTCTTTTCCTGTTTCCAGCACTTAGACACAATACATTAGTCTCTAAAACAATGTACTAAGTCTGAGAAACATACCTTTACACTTGATTTGTATTTTGTCCACCATTTAACACTTAGGCACATGTGTTTGACACTAAATCACCAAAACACTTAGAAATGGCCCAAGGGCACATTTCCCTTTCAATAAGGTAAAAGGATAAACAGTCTAGGGTGACCTATTGGGTCCCATCAAAATTAAACCTATGCATGAATAAGTGATATTAAAGAATCATTACCGGGTAAAAAGTGGTCAAGGGCACAACTTGCCTGAGACTTGAGATTCCAGGTACCTAGACGATCCTCAGATACTCGTAACCTCACTACTAAACGTAGCAACACAGACAAACATGGTATAGACAAAATTAACATTACACCAAACATGTAAACAAAATACACATTAATAATCTACATATTAAAATAAGATCATAGGAACAACAATCATTAATTTTTGAGTTATAGATTTTAAGTTATGAATTTCCAAAGATTTTATATGTTTGATACAAGATTAATTAGGATATAAATTTTAATGTGGCTTTCATGTCAAAACAGTGGCACTATTTGATAAACAATAATATTACAAATCCTGTTTGATTAATTAGGATATAAACAATAATATTACAAATCATGTTTGATTAATTAGGATATAAATTTTAATGTGACTTCATATGAATTTTATATGAATTAAACAAGTTCTAGCATTTATTTTCACATTAAAATCATTTTCTAATTACTTTTACTGGATTTTCTAACTCTCTGGACTGGGCGCAGAAAACCAAAGAAGTGCAGGGATCTCGGTGAAAATTTTCCTAAGACTCAGAACTCCCTGCAGTGGACCGCGGATTGATTCCTTGATAACCGAGGGGCCTCTGTGTAAATCTGCGCCCGCAAATGTGTATTTGCAGCCACAGGCCGTTAGATCATAAGCCGATGATGTAGATTAGATCGGCATCTGAAACGAATCGGTATATGATTCCGACTGCAGAATTGAAGATGTGTGGCTCAGATTAGATCTTCACCCACGTGAACCGGTATGGCATGGTGACCGCAAGATCTCGGGTCAACGGTCCAAAATGGATCCCGAAGCAGTACACCAACCAACGCTGGATCCAAACTGAACGAACCAGATTTTATTATGGCCCGACCTATCCTATCCACTCTTTTCCATTCTACAGTCATGATAAATCCTGTGAAGGGGTATCACGATGTCTAATCTCCATCGTCCAAAACTAGATGGATGGCCGAGGAATCTTCTTCTTCCCCCCGGCAGCAGAGTACGGTCGTGCCAACCTAGTATGGTGGCGCCTCCGGTCGGCATTGGGCAACCCTGCGGCGCTGTGTCTCACGCCCGAATTCAACTAGTCCTACACGACACGGGGATCAATCCGAAAGAGATTAGGGTGCTCTTAATTGATGTGATGGCGTGGGTGATGCCTCCCACGACGTATGGCGATCCTGCAGTGGTAAGTCGATTCCGGTGAGAAATCTCTGGTCACCCAGTGGTTCTCCCCTTCCGCAAAGGTAACTTGTAGCTCCATTGTGACGCGGTGAAGCTCCCCGCCTAGGCACAATGGAACTGGCGCTGCGCTTACACGTAATTCGCAGCGACAACGGAATCCCCCTGCCCTCTAGAGGCGAAGGCGGACCGGGTAGTTAGTCTAGCGCAACTCGACGGAGCAGGGAAAAGAGAAGAAGATGGCGGTTGGATTTTATCTCCACGCGGGGTTGGATGAGGCCCAACTGGCAATGTCGACGGTGAGACTCATGGAGGGGTTGTTACGGCGATAATGGCGGATCACAGGCTGAACAGAAGGCCCCACCATGTAGTGGCCATCATGCACGCCGATAGCGGAATCCCGGCTGACCCACAGGGCCCACCCGATAGTGGCTACACTCCTTCCACGAATGGCCAGCGGAGTTGAGGGACTACCCACCAGCGGTGGACAAGTCCTGTGGATATGACGGGTAGGGCCCGCATGTCAGCGCCGAGCATAGAAGTTGTGTCGCGCGGTGTGAAATGGGGATTGGGCCGAAAGTGAGGGGATCAAGCCCATGCGCATAGCTTTCCTTTTTTCCTTTTCTTTTTTTGTTTTCTTTTTCCTCTTTGTTTTTTAGAATTTAAATTTTGTTATGAGATTCACCTTTGATCAAAATGTACCAAATTTCAATTATTAGTGGAAGGGAAATATACTCTTATTTATATATTTATTTTATCTCATTTGTTTAGTATTTTCTTCTCTTTTCTCAAATTCTAAAATTTCCTTTAGATCTCAAATTCCAAATTGGTATTAATATATATTTTTACATTATTCTTATGTTATCACAACATGCACACAAAATAAAACCACAGCATGATACATATTTCATTTAAGTGTCATTAGTTACTTATAATCTTTAAATGGGATTATTCACATGCTCAATTAAATAGTGGCAAAACACTCCTATCATATGTTTTACAAATTTGGGTATTACAGTCAGCATGCAAGGTGTCCATAGAGGCGTTCCCGAGCGACGATGCGGTGTTCTTGGAGTTCTGCGGCAGTAGTGTTCAATCGGCCGGCACGGTCAGCAACCAGAGACTAAAGGCATACCGAAACAAGGATTAGACGAGTATGAACTGACCTGAGGAAGGCTGGCCACGGTTGGGTTCTTCACGGCGGCAACAATGACCGTTTTCGAGGAAATCTAATGACTATGAGCTATGGGGAACGAAGGGAGGTGTTTGCGGGTGGACTGGATGCGCAACAGAGAGGCGGAGTGAGGGAAGCACTCAATTTAAAGAGATGGGGCATGACTTAGTCCAATTTTGGACGAGAGTGAAACCTATTGCCATGGCTGAATGACTACAGGTACCTACCGTGGAGCTCATGCATTCACCGGCCTACTGGCATGACCCAGAGAGTGCCACAGTCACGATACTACGATGAATCGAGCAACTACGTGGCATTTACAGAGAACGACGGCGAGCTCCATGGCGACATCTACTCAGGCAAGTGGGTACGGTGAACTGACCGGTGACAGGGCTCGAGCTCATCTCTATGCCGAGATCTTTTACCCTCTGGTGTTATCCACTTCATCCTATGCACGAATCTTACCGGTGACGTGGATAGCGGCGCGGGGATCACCGGTGGCAGGTGCATTGCACCTGATATCTTCTTCAGATACTGTTCATTCTGAATGGCTCATTCACCGGCCTAACAGAGCAACTTGAGGAGCTCTATTCTTCGATTTTTCATGTGATGAACTACCAACCTGACTGCATCAAAGTTGTTGCCCTATATACCCGCTTCAATTCGGTCATAAGGATCCTAGTCATTTGCTCACTAAATCGACCATAATCTGGCTTTAAAGTTGATCCAATACAACTGACAGTCTGATTTCAGACTAGCACTCGACTGACAGCCCAACTTCTAGGGCATTATTCCAATTTCTGTACAGTTCTAGGACTCAATCACTTAATCAAACTTGGACTACTATAGCAACTCTACAACCTTGTTGTGGTGACTTATGGCAAAATTCTCATAGACCAGGAGATATAAAGGCTTGAAGTTGGCCTCACAACACTATTTTCAGAGTTAAGCATATGAGTGGTCTTGGCTCTTTTGCAATTTACCCCAATTTTTACCACAAAACATGGAAAACCCCAAACATGAAAGTTGCTTAACTTTTATTACTCTATCACTTTGATATATACACTTTTGACTAAAACTGCATAGAAATTGAAATCACCCAATAGGGCACTAATTAGGGCTTTAGGGTTTCAATTAGGGTTTTGAGTGTTCTTAGGTTCAAGTGGCACTAAAACTCTCTAAGTTTAATCTTTCTTGAACATTTCTACTAATTTGTGAGATCATCCTATAGTGCTCATTTTCCAAGTCCATAGATCTCTAATCCCTAAAGAGAGATACTCTATCCTAGGGTCAGGAATCCCTTTTACCAAGTCAGAGCATCACATCAGATGTTTGTATTGAAATTTTTGCCTAGTGGATGCATCCTAGTGAAAGTTCCCTTTGCCCGGGAACAGGATCTGGATGTCGCCTAGAGGGTGGTGAATAGGTGGATAAAAATTATCACTTTGAAAACTGAAATTCTTACTCTACTCGAAGGCTGGATCGTAGTGGAATAAAAGACCCTTCGAGTAGGTTGCAGCGGAATAGAAGATCCTGTCTCAAAATGTCCTGCACTTCAAATATAACTTGTACCACAGATAAGTATTGAAGTGAAGATATAAAGAATAGATATGACAGAGAGACAACACACAATACAGAGCAAAGCACACAGACACAGGGATTTATCCCGAGGTTCGGCCATGCCTGAAATGCTTGCCTAGTCCTCGTTGGAGTTAGCCACACCTGGGCTTGGAGTCTATTTCAACTCCTTCCTCCGTTTGCTCAGATCTGTCAGTATGACAGATAGAGCCTTCCACTATGTTGAGTTGGTTACAACAAAACCGCGGCTGCTTACAATCTTCTTGGCAGCACTCCGACAGAGTAACGATACGCTCAAGACTATGCTCTAGCTCGTAGCAGCACTTCTCCACTCTCTAAAGGCTTATAGCTTTGCCTTCTACACAAACTAGAGAGATTCACACAAGAGGGAGAGAAAGAATTGATCCGAGTGATGTCTACACTTGTTGGCTGCACTTTTTTACTGTTTGAGGCGCCTAGAGGTCCCTTTTATAGGCCTAAGGGGCCTAGGAGCCATTGGAAGCAATCCAGGAAGGCAATTCTTGCCTTTTGTCGGGTGGCGCACCGGACAGTCCGGTGCACCACCGGACATCCACTGTTCACTGTCCGGTGCGGATCTCCTTCCTAAATTGGCGCAGTCGACCATTACAGACTTGGAGCCGTTGGCGCACCGGACACTATCCAGTGCACCCATCAGACTGTTGGCTCGTCCACGTATCACGCGCGGATTGCGCGGCCGACCGTTGGCTCGGTCGACCGTTGGCTCACCGGACAGTCCGGTGCACCAACGGACAGTCCGGTGAATTTTTGCCGTACGCCGCCGGCGAATTCCCGAGAGCGGCCAGTTGACAGACGCCAGCCTGGCGCACCGGACACTCCGGTGCACCACCGGACAGTCCGATGTACCCAAACTGCGCAGAGTCTTGGCGGCTCCAGCCAAGTCTTTTTCCTTGTGCATTTTCTCTTCTTTTCTTCTTCTTTCCGTTTCTAACACTTAGACAAATATGTTAGTACAAAAAATCAATGTACTAAGTCTAGAAACATACCTTCTCTTTGATTTTCACTTCTTTAGCATTTGGCATAACTGAGATTGATGTTGGACTCATAAGTCATCAAGTCAGCTTGACTTGATCTAGATTGTCATTTCTGAGCTCCAACATCCTGCAAAGGTCACATAGAATATTTCCAAACATAGGAACAACCCAAACTAAAGGTCAAGGTGCACTTAGCTCTTTTGGGCTGCTTCCGGTTCTGATTTTGACATTTGTTCTTCTTCCAGTGACCATGTTTCCTTTTGAGCTTGGTCTTGAGCCTTATGACTTACACCACATAATTGTAGATGTTACCTCATTGGTTGTAAGTCATGTCCTTATGTATTGTTCCTTGATGTACCATAACTTTTCTTAACTCGATCAACCCTGATTCCGCAAGTCTCCTTCTTCACCCCTGGCTTTGGGTTCCTGGTCTGCTTGACTTTCTCCCGTGCACTCGGTACCTCGAAGCTCTTCTTGCTTCCATCCTTGGTTTGATCAGTTGTCTCCAAGTTATGCACATCAAGTCTCACTTAAGCAGTGTCCACCTTTCCTATGATGTCCATTATCTATAGATAATTCTGTCTTTGGACCATCACACCTGTTTACTTGTGTTGAACCCTGTTAGCTTTGCATTCAGCACCTGTTCAACACTTAACACACTTGTTAGTCCTTTAATTGGGTTGTCATCCAAACACCAAAACCCACAAGAGAGCTTTCAATCTCCCCCTTTTTGGTGATTGATGGCAACACAATTAAAGCTTAGATAAGAATAAGATGTAAAGCACAAATTTTGAATTCTAAGTTTATAGAATTCTCCCCCTAAATATGTGCTTACATCAAAATCCTAAATTTGGCCTTATATGCCAAAGTGCACATACTTAGGCTAATTCGAAGCATTACTACACCTTAGCACATGTGGGATGCATTGTGTCACTAATTAAACCGTGATGCGTGTTGGGGGTATGCTTCGTAGCCAAAGATCGTAAAGAAAGAGAACACCTTCGGTAGACACTCTCAGGAGCAAGCGCCGAAGCTATTACTTAGAGAGCTTCGGCGCAATGATAGATCTTAAGACGAAGGGCCAAACTGACTTAAAGATGGATTGACTCAAAGACCCATGATGTTTGTGTCATTATTGTAATCAATTGTAAAGGGCTTAAATGTAATTTTACGCAGGTTGCACCCTGTGCCTATAAATAGGTGAACAGTACCTCGGCACTGTTCACGCGATCCTATAATCACTGGCACGTTTCGCATGAATTATTGCTTTCCGCCAAGGCGAAGGTATAAATGTGCTCAAATATTATGTTTTAATACTTATATATTCATATAATGAAATATGTGAATATATTTTATACTTTATATTTCATTTGTCACTGTTTGTTGTTTTACAAATATGATTACGAAGGTGAAATCTTCGTAATATTTTACTCTTGACCTTCGTCCGAAGCTCATTAAATCCTTGGGGAGATAATGCTTTAGCGGACGAAGGGCATTTATACTTAACATTTTTGTGTTGCCTTGTTCTTAATTCATAGCATTTGAGAACAAGTCCCCAACAATGCGTATGACACATAGATGCACAGAATCAGAGTTAAACACCAATTGAATAGATATACAGAAATATCAACCTACCACTATTCACCACTAAGATACCGAATTAAAACAATTTTAAAGCACCAGAACCACATGAATATTAATTACAGAATAGATGCTAATTGATTCATGTCAATGGAAGTACTAGTTTTGCATCACAATGGAAGCACTAGTTTTGCACCATCACCATATAATACAACACAGAATCATATGATAAGAATTATCAATAGCACAAACTAACACATCCTTCCTTAAGATCAAAGGAACTCAAACTAACAAACTAACACATCCTTCCTTAAGATCAAAGGAACTTAAGCTTTAATGCATAAAATTCTCCCCCTTTGACATCAAACACCAAAACCACATTCAAGCAAGAGCATAGGATGATGTCAAGGGACAACAGGTTATTAAGCAGGTAAAATACAACACACAAACATTGCTCCCCCTTACTCAGTAGACATATGCAACCCAAGTATTGGAGGAAAATTTAGGTACAAATACGCAAAATATCAACACTTCCTTTTGTACCTTTACCCTATTGTGGTGTACTTTCCATCTTGTAGGTTTAATCTCTCGGGAGCTTCTCCACACTTGTGCCTGATCCTTTATCTTAAGCTTTTCTTGTTGCTAAGACACCAAACTTAGAGCAAGTTATAGTTTTGTGGCACAAGATGAAGCTTCTATTCTAGTGATTACCAAAAGATATCAATTGAAGCAAACTACCACGGCTACCAATTGAAAAATCATTATTGTCATAGCTCCATGATATTTAAAGATAAGCATATAGTGTCACCATACATTATGAGCAATCTAAAAATATATAATTACTCACAACTTAAGATACCAAATACTTGACTTACGGAGGTACCGAAGTCCTGATTGCTCCATTTCTTGCTTATCTTCCCTTTTCCACCTTGAGACTATAAAAGATCACTCAAGAAACAATTAGTCTCAAAAGACACAAGTTATGTGTGCTCCCCCTAAAGTTGTGCATCAAGTATTTGAATGACTTGCCCTTTGCACATTCTAGCTTCCTAAGAACTAGAGGGGATCACAACATATCTTGGTCAAGGCATACTCTATCAATTTCATCACAAAGGGATACCAATTGGATAGATGACATAATACAGCTTATTACGAGTGGAAACAATGCATGCCTCAAGATAGATAACATTTTAATAGCAACCTAGGCACGCTTCACAATTGATGATCATTGCAACACGTATACCAATCAAAAAACGACAAGATCATGCATATAAAGCACAATGTTTAAGCACACCATGATTAAGAAGTATTTTCTTAGGTACACCAAAGGAAACAATATTTTAAGGCATAAGGCACCTATGCCAAGATACTACCAATTGAAAGGCAATAACATAGCTATGATCATAATCAACAGAACTTCAAAATTTTCAATGAAATTGCACAGTTCCATTCTCCATACCTTTGCCTTTTCCTGAATTGCCATGAGAGCATCAGTTGTTACCAATTTGGTGCTCCTTTTACTCATGTACCTCATAACTCAGGAAGGTGCATTAGTGGCACAACATGGATTTGGTATACACACATTATCATAATAGGGTAATTATTTGAACATGGACTTAAAAAGATGTCATGCTTGCACACATAGGTTACTCATTAAACACCATATAGCATGACTTAAAAAGATACAGGTTTATCCATTAACATGAAAAGAGTTAATCATAGTGAATATATCGATTGAAAAGCTACCCATTGAATGATTCAAAAGATATAACATATAGAACACACAATCATGATTAAGCAAGCATCAATGTAATCTTTGAAATCATGAATCAATGATCAAAAAGTATTCAACACAAGCAATCTCAAAAGCATAACTACTCCGAAGACAGATACAACAATCAAACTTCAGCGCAATACTGATTTGCAATAATGTACTTAAAATACACTGGTACCGTCCTTTGGAGAGCACGTTGCCGATTCTCATCAAGGTCCTTTGCTTGATTCACCAATAATGATTAAGGACCTCTACAACTTATTTCACTTGAGATGAACATGGGATTAGTATTGCACAATAATTCAACCTTGGGTCAATGAATAGACAATAAAAATTAACAGCTTAAGCATAGAGTTTGAATTAACCGTCTTAAGCTCTCTCATGGTCTCTAGTCCATCTCGAGGCACCTACATGGTCTAGTTAGCACAGTTTGGTACCCATCTTGGGATGGGTCCATAACGATCATCCAAAAAAGCCTTTGGTACCCAAATAGCCTTTGTGCTAGTTCTAGGAGATCTCATTATTGATCTAGCACAAGTGTATGATTTGGGTCTCCTAAGTTAATAAGATTGAGATAGATTTACTTGCTTAGGAACCTTACCCTTTTTACATACCTTGGATAAATGACCCTGCTCACCACACTTGTAGCAGAAGCGTCGCTTAACCTGACATGACGCTTGATGTTTATCTTCTTTCTTAGTGGTGATCATGCCAGAGAGTGCACGTGCTTGATTTATCATTAGCGGACAAGAAGTGATCGTATGGTTCTTGTCATTGCATCCGAAGCATCTCCTTATCCCTTCATCCTTGTTGTTGTATGGACACAACGCAATGAGTTGTCCTGACTTATTGCACTTAAAGCATCTCCTTTTCCCTCTTTTTGTTCTTGGATGACATAGAGAAATGGTCAGTGCAAACAACATGACTAATTGAATCTTTACCTTTTTCAAAGTTCATGTTGATTTCTTCATTTATTGCTTTAGGAACATCTTTCTCAAGGAGTCTAACCCTTGTTGCGGTTTCTCCTTCCTCAAGCTTCTTCACCACATGTTTGTAGATATCTTGAGGAAGTCGAGCAAGGCGTCTTCTCCTTAATTGTCTTTGTTTCTTGCTTCCAAGCAATTTCCTTTTTGACCCTACAACTTTTTTCTCATTCAAACATTCGCTTTCTTTTGAGCGACAGGGGTTAGCACATGGTGATATATTATCCAAATGTGCACTTGTGCAAGAATGAGGTTCACATGAATTTAAGTTTGTAATTACAACCTCATGAGCAACATCAAGCATGATATGGTCATCAACTAGTTTACTATGAGAATATGACAACATATCGTACTTTTCACCTAGAGCAAGTTTTTCTAAATTTATCATTTCTACTTGACTCCTAAGCATAGAATTTTCAGTTTTAAGTTGAGCAACATTAGATAATACATCATGATTATTTCTTTGTTCAATTAGAACAGATTCATACCGTTGGACCAAATTCCCATGAGAGTACTTTAGCTCCTCATGTTCTTTGGTCATCTTCTTTAGGCTATCGTTGGTTTTAATGAGAGTCTCCTCTAGCCTGAGAAGCATCTCGCCTTGTTCCTTGTTCCTTCTCAACAGCTTAATCAATAACGCTTTGTCTTCTTTGTTGAGATGGGTGTAGAAACGGTGAATTTCTTCTTCTTCCATATCGTCGGTCTCATTTTCCCTGTCATTAATATTAGTGGAAGCAATACAGGAAAATGTACCTTGTGGTGATGAAGACTTATCCTCACTATCATTCTTATACTCCTCATCATTGCTTTCGTCTCTACTATCATTGTTAGCAATAAGGCATTTATAACTAGTGGAAGACAAACCTTTCGATGAGGTAGATTCATCGTTTGGTTGCCATCGTTTTTGTTCTTCTCCCTTGGACAAGTTAGTATCACAGGCAATAGAGGGTGCAGAAAAAGTGCATATGGACCTAAAAAATTTCAACTTAATTTTAGTCCATAGATCATGAGCATTAACAAATAAATCACTATCACTACTCATGATGGCAAAATAGGCACCTCTAGAAAGAGACTCAACTAAGATGTTGCAAGCATGGTGATTAAGAGATAGACATCTTAGTTCATCATTAGAAGGATTTTGACTAATATTAGAGGGAAAATACTTCTACTAAAGATCTGTCTCAAATCAGGATCAATATGCATGAAAGCATTATAAATAGAGACAGACCAAGATTTATAATTAGAACCATCGCCTAGAAGAAGTTCTAGAGTTACCTCCGGTGACGACATCGTCATCTTCGGACGGCTAAGCCCACACTGGAGAGGCCTAGCTCCGATACCAATTGAAAGTTCTCTTTGCCCGGGAATAGGATCTGGATGTCGCCTAGAGGGGGGTGAATAGGCGGATAAAAATTATCACTTTTAAAACTGAAATTCTTACTCTACTCGAAGGCTGGATCGCAGTAGAATAAAAGACCCATCGAGTAGGTTGCAGCGGAATAGAAGATCCTGTCTCAAAATGTCCTACACTTCAAATATAACTTGTACCACAGATAAGTATTGAAGTGCAGATATAAAGAGTAGATATGACAGAGAGACAGCACACAATACAGAGCGAAGCACACAGACACAGGGATTTATCCCGAGGTTCGGCCAAGCCTGAAATGCTTGCCTAGTCCTCGTTGGAGTTAGCCACACCTGGGCTTGGAGTCTATTTCAACTCCTTCCTCCATTTGCTTAGATCTGTCAGTATGACAGATAGAACCTTCCACTATGTTGAGTTGGTTACAATGAAACCGCGGCTGCTTACAATCTTCTTGGCAGCACTCCGGCAGAGTAACGATACGCTCAAGACTATGCTCTAGCTTGTAGCAGCACTTCTCCACTCTCTAAAGGCTTATAGCTTTGCCTTCAACACAAACTAGAGAGATTCACACAAGATGGAGAGAAATAATTGATCCGAGTGATGTCTACACTTGTTGGCTGCACCTTTTTACTGTTTGAGGTGCCTAGAGGTCCCTTTTATAGGCCCAAGGGGCCTAGGAGCCATTGGAAGCAATCCAGGAAGGCAATTCTTGCCTTCTGTCGGGTGGCGCACCGGACAGTCCGGTGCACCACCGGACATCCACTGTTCACTGTCCGGTGCGGATCTCCTTCCTAAATTGTCGCAGTCGATCATTGCAGACTTGGAGCCGTTGGCGCACCGGACACTATCCGGTGCACACCGGACAGTCCGGTGCACCCATGAGACTGTTGGCTTGTCCACGCGTCACGCGCGGATTGCGCGGCCGACCGTTGGCTCGGCCGACCGTTGGCTCATCGGACAGTCCGGTGCACCACCGGATAGTCCGGTGAATTTTAGTCGTACGTCGCCTGTGTACCCAGACTGCACAGAGTCTTGGCTGCTCCAGCCAAGTCTTTTTCCTTTTGCATTTTCTCTTCTTTTCTTCTTTCCGTTTCTAACACTTAGACAAATATGTTAGTACACAAAAACCAATGTACTAAGTCTAGAAACATACCTTCTCTTTGATTTTCACTTCTTTAGCATTTGGCATAACTGAGATTGATGTTGGACTCATAAGTCATCAAGTCAGCTTGACTTGATCTAGATTGTCATTTCTGAGCTCCAACATCCTGCAAAGGTCACATAGAATATTTCCAAACATAGGAACAACCCAAACTAAAGGTCAAGGTGCACTTAGCTCTTTTGGCTGCTTCCGGTTCTGATTTTGACATTTGTTCTCCTTCCAGTGACCTTGTTCCCTTTTGAGCTTGGTCTTGAGCCTTATGACTTACACCACATAATTGTAGATGTTACCTCATTAGTTGTAAGTCATGTCCTTATGTAGTGTTCATTGATGTACCATAACTCTTCTTAACTCGATCAACCCTGATTCCGCAAGTCTCCTTCTTCACCCCTGGCTTTGGGTTCCTGGTCTCCTTGACTGTCTCTCGTGCACTCGGTACCTCGAAGCTCTTCTTGCTTCCATCCTTGGTTTGATCAGTTGTCTCCAAGTTATGCACATCAAGTCTCACTTAAGCAGTGTCCACCTTTCCTATGATGTCCATTATCTATAGATAATTCCGTCTTTGGACCATCACACCTGTTTACTTATGTTGAACCCTGTTAGCTTTGCATTCAGCACCTATTCAACACTTAACACACTTGTTAGTCCTTTCATTGGGTTGTCATCCAAACACCAAAACCCACAAGAGAGCTTTCACCTAGGTGTATCATACATAATGAAATGCAAATGCATATGATGCCATGCCAATGTTTTTGTCCTCGTAACACCAAGGGTGTTACACCAATGGCTAATTTGACAGCTAGCCGTTGCTCTAGCGACGCACCGGATAGTGAACAATGACTGTTCGGTGTGCACTGGACAGTCCGGTGCGCTTGCTAAACATCGGCTCTGCGAACTCGTCGCTCTCGGGTTTCTTAGGGATAGATGTAACACCTACTTTGTAAACAGAGTCTAAGCAGAGAAATTGTATTCCGTATACATATATGAGTTATCTATGTTTCTCATTTCATGTGAACACCACAATTAAACAAATAAATAATTAACAAAAGACACTCAAATAAATTATGCATCATGCTGGATATTGTTTTTGTGTGTGCATTTTGTGACAAGGAATATAGTAAAAAGTCCAGAGTGGAATTCAAAACTTAAAAGATATTCTAAAATTTAGGAAAGAGAAACAAACAAATACCATGTGAAATTAAAAAAAATATAAATAATATATATACATATATGCCCAAGCTAGAGCTTGTCATAACATAACATAATCTGTGGATAAAATTTGCCACAAACATTTGAATTTGAATTTGGAGCTAAATTGAATGGGAAAATAAAAGGAAAATAAGATTAGAAAAAGAAAACAAGAACTGTTGCGCCTGGGCCCAAAGTTTTTCATTTCGGCCCACCTAGAGAAACCCCCCTCTGCGCTAGCCCACTCCTCCATCCCTCGTGCGCCGACAGCCCGGGCCCCCAGGTCAGCCTCTCCTCTCATGCGCTTGTGGATTCCTCCTTTCGCTGACCTTAGCGGGCCCTCTTCTGTTAGTGGCTATCCGCGACTCGGTCACACATCCGCGCCCTCGTCCCTATGACACTGACCAGTGGGCCGACCTCGTCAGTTCCATCGTCAACTGAATCCCGAGCATGGCGGGCAGCGCGGTCTTCTTCCCCTTTCTCTGGAGCCGCTGGCCACGTTCTCGACTCCGAAGGCTCAGTGGATAAAGGCGGAGCTCACCCACGACTTCCCCTCATCCTCTACCCCTTTGCGCTGTCATCTGCCCCGAAATTCAACTTGCCGCCAGGCAAGCTCTGTCGCGCTGCACCTCGACCACCGTCAATTGTTGCGGTGGGTCATCGGAGTAGTGCTGTAAGGGTCCGCCATAGCTTGCCAGAGACTTCCAGAACCTCGCCTTGGCGAATCCTTGACCGGAGCACCGAGAATCGCTCGCCGGAATCCGTCGTCCGCCGCGCCACGTTGTTTGTCGTTCCAGACTGCCTAAGAATCGGTATGTAGCCTCGAATTGAGTTCAGTACCTCCCCCTCGCTGCGTAGTAACCATCGCGGTGTGGAATCATGCGTCGGGGGCTTGGATTGTGCGCTCGCCGGCGATGGCGCGGCGCGGATGGGGCGGCGCCGCCGTGTCTGGGCGCTGTTGGGAAAAAATCTATGCCGACCGTTTGATCGAAGGAGTGCGGTCGGAATTAGGTCAATGGTTACTAGTTCGTTAGATTAGATCTGGACCGTTCTGTGGCTGATCTACGGTCGCGATTCGACCCAGCCTATAGTGTCCCACGCGCTGAGCCTGTGACCGTTGATCCTTGATCCAGCGGTTGCGACTGCATAGCGATTCACCGTAGCCCGAATCTAATTGGAGGCATCCGATATTGATCGGACGGCTAATATCGCATCATACCCCTTCAGTTGCGTGATTTGCAGATAAGTCCTTATAAGAGAATTGTACCCGCAGTCCCTGCGCAGGGCGGTTTGTCTCTTAGAAAATCTTATCCCGAGCACCCTGGGTTTCTCTGTTATAGTGCGCCCAGTCTAAAGCTGTTTTAATTTGACTAAATGAATTGGAAATTTTATTTTTAATATGAAAATAAACCCTATAACTTGTGAAATTCATAGAAAATTCATATGAACTCCAAATTAATCCATTCCACTTTCTAGATTTTTGTAATATTATTCTTTATCACTTAGAGTATCTGTTTTGTCATGAAAACAGTAAGAAAATTTAATTCTCACTTAATCCTATTTTAAACACATAAAACCTTTAGAAATTCATATCTTAAAATCTATAACTCCAAAAATTATGATTCCTGTTCCTAGGATTTTATTTCAATACGTAGATTATTACTGTGTATTTTGTTTATATGTTTGGTGTGATGTTACTTTTCTCTATATACTGTGCTTGTTTGTATTATGGCGAGTAGAAGAACCCATGACTGAGGATCCTGGTGAGCAACAGATAGAAGTAGCTGAGCAGGAGCTCATTGAAGGCAAGTTGTGCCCTGACCACTTTTTACCCAATAATGTTCTTTAGTATCATTTACTCATGCATAGGTTAATTTTGATGGGACCTAATAGGTCACCCTAGATTGTTTATCTCATAACCTTGTTTACCCCTAAATCACTTGTGTAGTTTGTTATTGCTTTATATGGTTTTGGCATGATCATTTATTATATCTATGTTCCAATTCTTTTTGTTATTCTATTTCTATTCATGTCAATATCATTAAAGTTAATTTGAACATAGAGCTTAAATTGAGAAACACGTGCCACCACAAAGGTTTAATGGGATGCCCTTGGCTAACTAATTAGGAAAGCTAGTGGAAGACTACCTTACCCAATAGGGGCAAGGGCAGTAGGGGAGTTGCATGCAAGGAGGTTCTCGGGTTGATTTAGCTGTGATGGCGGTCAGACGGGGATTCTTGCAAGTGCTCTTCCCATAAACTGTAGCGGGTTTTCAGAAGCTAGTGGAACTTTGTAAAGGCCTCGTAGTGTTGTCCTGCCTCGCTTCCTAGGTAGAGGTGTATGGGAGTCGCGACCACTTGGCAGATGGGTAACATGACTTGTGGGTAAAGGGTACAACCTCAGCAGAGCGTAAAACTGGTATACTAGCCGAGCTCATGGTCATGAGCAGCTCAGGACTCTCTGATGATTAATTTCTAAAACTTAAATTCAATTTGTCATTTGCATTGCATGGGTTTATTATTAATTTAGTTATATTACATTACTTAAGGTTGGTATTTACTTACACTTAGTAACTGCTAATAAAATTTTGACCAACTACTTAAAAGCAATGCTCAGCTTTAACCCCTCTCATTGATTAGCCTTACACATCACATGAACTCCCACCTTTGTGAGTTCATGTCCACAGGTTCCCCACAACTTGTTGAGCTATGATCATGTGTGAGCTCACCCTTGCTGTCTCACACCCCCCACAGGAGAAGAGCAGGTGGTTTAGGAGGAGCCACAAGGCGAGGAGTTTGATCTGATCTAGGAGGCGTTTCTCAGTTGGCATTGGCGCCGACGATCCTTAGTTCGCTTTATATTTATCTTTTATTTTGTAATAAGACTTCCGCTATGTAATAAATACTCTGATGTTTTGTGACATTTATCTCTATACACTCTGTTATTATATATATTGTCTTCTTGGCGCATGTATGAGATGCACCTGGCTTTGTTCCTTAAAGTCGGGTGTGACAGAAGTGGTATCAGGGGAAATGTTGACTGTAGGACGAAACCTAGATAGAAATGGACAAAACCCTTTCCTACTTACCTTACTCTGACTAATTCTATACTCATCTCATCTTGATCTTGTCTCACCTTTTGCTTTTCTACTCTGATTAACCTTATCTTTTCTACTCTAAGACAAGATGGATTTCACACCTTGGAATCCTACCATTATGATCTTTTTTAAGAGATAGGGAACCTAAGACAAAATTTAAAACTATTTTCTTTATTCAAAATTGATTGGTTGATTGTGCTGATGATAAATGCCTGATTTGCTTCTTTGATTAATTGAATTATTATAGATGGACATCTTAGCATGTACCAACATAAGGTATTGAGTTAGCTTTAGTAGGTAAAACATTAATCTGCTTAGCTAATAAATCCCCCAAAGTAATCTGATTTGTAAATACTTGCCTGGTCTACTACTCTCCCTTACTATATGTATCTAACTCAGATGGTCAATACCAGGCGGGGTGGTGGAATTGATTTGCCTCCTAATCGACACACTCGGTGGATATATAGACGACCCTAGCCCCAGCCAGCAGAGATGAATCCTCCTAATCCTCCACTAGGCGGAGTTGACCCGCTGATTGCAGCTTAGATGAGGATGATGCAACAAATGGCAGACACTATGGCAGATATGTGTGTGCTCAGATGCAGCAAGAACGCTAGGAGATGCGTCAGGAACGAGAAGAGATACGCCAGGAATTGCGCCAGGAGTGAGAGGAGATATGCCAGGAAAGGAGGGCGCAACAACAGCTGCAACAGCAAATGCAACAACAGCAGCAACAGCAACAAGTACCACTGCCTCCACCACCACCACCAGTTCCACCCCGTGATAAGCATAGGGAGTTCATGAGTCATAAGCCACCTACATTTGCAAGCTCTCCTGACCCACTGGATGCAGATGATTGGCTGAAATCTGTGGAAAAGATGTTGAACATTGCTCAGTGCACTGACCGGGAGAAGGTATTATATGCTTTGAGACGTCTGACAGGTCCTGCTGCTGATTGGTGGGATTCATATACTGCCGCCCACGATGCTGCTGATACTATTACGTGGGTAGAGTTTAGTACCCAGTTCAGGAATTATCATATACCAGCTGGATTGATGAAGATTAAGAAGAAGGAATTCCTATCGCTAAAGCAAGGAAGCATGTCAGTTAGTGAGTACCGCGACAAGTTCATCTAGTTATCCAGATATGCCCCTGATGAAGTTGATGAAGATGAGAGGAAGCAGGAGCATTTTATTGAAGGACTTAATGGACCTCTACAGTATGCTCTAGTGGCACATACATTTCCATCGTTTCAGAGGCTGCTTGATAAGGCCCTAGCTATTGAACACAAGCGTGTTCAGCTAGGAGATTTGAAGAGGAAAGCTATATCTCAAGGACAAGGAAGCAGCAGTGTTCGTCCTCGCTATAGTTCACCCTAGGGTATACCAGTTCGCACTGGCGGAGGCCAGCGCCTAGTTCAGCAGTCACCATAGAGGACTCCACCGCCTCGGCAAGCTACCCCCACTGGCACCCCGACGAAGTTTTCAGGGCAGAGTGCAGGCACTACTTGTTTCAAGTGTGGGAAGACTGGACACTATGCAAATGTCTGCCCACAGAGGATGGCTACTACTCTAGTTCAGAATAGGCATCAAACTCTAGGATCTGGCAAGGTATACTCTATTGCCAAGGTTAATCAAGTCAGCGTTGATGCTACTCCGGATGGTGCCAACATCGTACTTGGTATGTTTTATGTTAATGCAATTCCTGCAACTATATTATTTGATTCTGGTGCTATGCATTCATTCATGTCTGCTCGATATGCCAACACAAATGAAATACCACTGCTACATATGAGAAAACCAATGATAGTAATTACACCTAAAGGGCCTGTTGAGGCAAATCAAATGACAAGTAGGTTGACATTAACAATTATGGGAAGAGAATTTGGATCTACCGCTATAATATTAAAGGCAAGCAGTATAGATCTGATCCTTGGTATGTCATGGTTAAGAAAGGCAAAGGCCATTATAGCATGTGGTAGAGGTACCGTAGAACTAACTACCCCTAAAGGAGAAAGATTTCAAGTTAATATTGCAGTAACCACCTCATCCAAACGTGCAATGTTCTTCATACCTGAGGAGTTTGTTGGTGACAACATCTGTGTGGTTAGAGATTTTCCGGATGTCTTTCCAGAAGAGTTACTAGGGATGCCACCTGATAGAGAAGTTGAGTTTGTTATTGATCTCTTACCTGGAAATGCCCCTATTTCTAAACGGCCATACAGGATGTCAGTAGAGGAGTTGAAGGAACTTAAGAAGCAGTTAACTGAGTAACAAGAGGCTGGGTACATTCGTCCGAGTTCCTCACCTTGGGTAGCGCCGGTTCTATTTGTACAGAAGAAGGATGGATCACAGCGGATGTGTGTGGATTATATATCACTTAATGATGTTATTGTGAAGAACAAGTATCTGTTACCCCATATTGAGGACTTATTTGATTAGATGAGAGGTGCAAGGGTATTCTCGAAGATTGATCTCCGATCCAGTTACCATCAGATGAGGATTAGACCATCAGATATTCCCAAGACAGCATTCTCGACTCGATATGGATTATATGAGTTCACTGCTATGTCGTTTGGATTAACCAATGCACCGGTATATTTTATGAATTTGATGAATATGGTGTTTATGGAGTATTTGGACAGACTTGTCGTGGTATTCATTGACGATATTCTTATTTATTCCAAGAGTGATAGTGATCATGAGGAACATCTGAGATTGGTGCTACAGAAGCTACGAGATAACCAGCTATATGCCAAGTTCAACAAGTGTGAGTTTTGGATTGGCGAGGTGCCATTTCTTGGTCATATTATTTCTAATGGAGGAATATCAGTGGATCCTGCTAAGGTTAAGGAGATAGTGGAGTGGAGATTACCTACTACAGTTACTGAGATTTGGAGTTTCTTGGGACTTGCAAGATATTATCCAAGATTTATTGAAGGATTTTCTAAGATTGCTAAGCCTATGACCTCGCTTCTGGAGAAGGGAAGAGAGTTCAAGTGGGATGAGAAGTGTCAAGATAGTTTTGATCAATTGAAGAAGAGATTGATGTCACCGCCATTGTTGGTTATGCCAGACCTACAGAAAGGATTTGATATATATTGTGATGCATGTGGCCAAGGCTTGGGATGTGTGCTCATGCAGGAAGGACATGTGATTGCCTATGCTTCTCGTCAGTTGCGGAAACATGAATTGAACTACCCCACTCATGACTTAGAATTGGCAGCCGTTGTGCATGCGCTTAAGATATGGAGACATTATATCATGGGAACCAAGTGCCAAGTGTACACGGATCATAAGTGTTTGATGTATATATTCACCTCAGAAGGATCTCAACCTTAGGCAACGCCGTTGGTTGGAGCTTATTAAGGATTATGATTTGGAGATTCACTATCACCCGGGCAAGGCAAATTTGGTTACAGATGCCTTGAGTCGCAAGGAGCATGTTCATTCAGCTATTGTTGCCCAGCTACCCGATGAGATTGTTGAGGATTTCAGGAGACTTAACCTGCGGATAGTTGCTCACACTGAAGGAGTTACTATTGATGTGGAACCTACTTTGGAGCAAGAAATCCGCAAAGGTCAAATTGATGATGCTAAAATAAAAGAGATTAAGGATCGGATTACTGAAGGTCGAGGTCCGGAATTCATGGAAGATGAACAAGGCACTGTATGGTTCAAGGACAGGATGTGTGTTCCTGATATTGAAAGCCTTCGAGAGACTATTTTAAAGGAGGCCCATGACTCGGATTATTCTATTCATCCTGGTAGTACCAAAATGTATCAGGATTTGAAGCGGAAGTATTGGTGGTATGGATTGAAGAGAGATGTAGCTGCACATGTGGCTATGTGCGATGTATGTCAAAGAGTTAAGGCTGAACACCAGAGGCTAGCTGGACTACTGCACCCACTGAAGATACCCGAGTGGAAGTGGGATGAGATTGGTATGGATTTCATTACTGGTTTGCCTCGCACCCAGGAAGGATATGATGCTATTTGGGTGATTGTGGATAGATTGACTAAAGTGGCTCATTTCATTCCTGTCAAGACTACTTACAAAGGTTCTCAGCTAGCGGAGTTATAAATGGCTCGGATTGTGTGTTTACATGGAGTACCAAAGAAGATCGTGTCTGATCGAGGTTCACAGTTTACCTCAAGATTTTGGAGAAGCTTTCATGAGAACATGAGCACGAAGTTGAATTTTAGTACAGCTTATCACCCTTAGACTGATGGACAGACTAAAAGGACAAATCAAGTTTTGGAAGATATGTTGAGAGCTTGTGCCCTTCAGCATGGAGGAAGTTGTGATAAGAGTCTACCTTATGCTGAGTTTTCATATAATAATAGCAATCAGGCTAGTCTGAAGATGTCACCTTTTGAGGCTTTATATGGGAGGAAGTGCAGGACTCCTCTATATTGGGATCAGACTGGAGAAAGACAGTTCTTTGGGCCTGAAATGATTCAAGAGGCAGAAGAACAAGTCTGTATAATTCGGGAGAATTTGAGGGTAGCTCAAACCAGACAAAAGAGCTATGCTGATAATAGAAGGAGACCACTATAATTTGAAGAAGGAGATTATGTGTATCTCAAGGTGTCACCACTTCGTGGAATGAGGAGATTCAAAGTTAAGGGCAAATTGTCCCCTCGCTATATTGGACCATTCTTGATGTTTAGGCGAGTTGGGGAGATGGCATACCAACTTGAGTTATGTTGGGGGCCTTCGGCTTCCGAAGGTCCTCAAAAACATGATTTGACAATGTTTTCCAAGTGAAATATATGAATAGGTATCTTCGGACTCGGATCATGAGCATAGAGTATGGTCAGGACGAAGCCTAAGCGAGACGAAGGGTGATTGAGACGAAGGACGGGCTGATCACCAAGCTGTACGCAGGGAACCTTCGGAGCGATAGCAGAAAATGGAACCGACTTAAAGATAAAAAGGCTACTTAGACCTCAATAGATTGCTATAAGCTATTAGCAAATGTAATGGGCATGAATGTAATTTTACATGGTCTGCGTCCCATGCCTATAAATAGATGAACAATAGTCCCGTACTGTTCATGCTGACTTGGCATTTGTTTCTGCGTCACGCTTGTACTTTTGCCTTCCCGCAAGTCGAAGGTACATTTGTAATTTATAATCATTTCTATTTTTCCATGTTAATAAAATAGAAATGATCTAATAATAATGTTTTACGATTTATATCTTATATAAATTCTTCATCATTATCTCTTATGTTTACGAAGGTATGTCCTTCATAACCTTCGTCCGAAACTCATTATATCCCAAAGGGAAATAATGTTTCGAAGGACGAAGGACTTTAACATTTAACACTTTTATGTTGCCTTGTTCTTAACTCTTAGTATTTGAGAACAAGTCCCCAACATTGGCGCCCACCTCCGGTGAACTCACTTCCACTTTTTGAGTTTCGAACACCTTCGGCAAGCATAGACCTTCGTCATGGCGCCGAAGAAAGCTTCAGCAACAGGGGCTGCGGCTCTGCAACCACTGGACCCCAATCAAGAAACCCTCTCTCTTCGGGAGGCCCGAAGCCAGAAGGGGAAGGTTGCCAGTTCGACGCCTCAAGAGGACAAACTAGATCAAGAAATCAGAGATATGGAGATGCTTCATCAACAGGTGCAAAGGAAGAAGGAAAAGATGGCTAGGCTAGCTGAACTGCAAAGGCAGATAGACGAAGCCTCCGAAGAAGTTTGCCATCTTACTCAAGATGAGCAGAACCGAAGGCCCCAGCACAAAGAGCATCATCAGGAGGGTTTCTTCAACGAAGATGACTGGTATGAGAATCTCCATCATGGAAATTTTGCTTTTGATGATGCTTCTCCTCTGTCAGCTAAGCTGCAGGCTACACCCTAGCCTCCGTCCTACAAGCCACCCCAGCTTCCCATGTACGACGGCCACTCAGATCCGAAGCAGTTTCTGATGAGCTACGAAGCAACAATATCTTCGTATGGTGGCAATACTGCAGTCATGGCAAAGTCTTTCGTCATGGCTGTCAGGAGTGTTGCCCAAACCTGGTACTCCTCTCTTAGGCCAGGGACAATCACCTCATGGCAAAAGCTGAAGGATATGTTGATAACCAGCTTTCAAGGCTTCTAGACGAAGCCAGTCACGGCTCAAGCTCTGTTCCAGTGCACCCAAGATCACGAAGAATACCTTCAGGCATATGTCCGAAGGTTCCTACGTCTGAGGGCACAGGCACCAACGGTGCCCAATGAATTTGTCATTGAGGCAATGATCAAGGGGCTTCGACCAGGACCTTCAGCTCAGTACTTTGCCAGGAAGCCTCCTCAAACTTTGGAGAAGCTGCTCCAGAAGATGGACGAGTACATTTGAGCCGACAATGATTTTCGCCAAAGAAGGGAGGAAGCCTTCAGGTTCTCTGAAATGACCAGGGGCTTCGGAGGAAGATTTTATCCAAGGCACGTCAGGTCAATTCATAATTTGACTCAAAGTGATGACAAAGGGAGTCAGCAGCAAAGGCCACAGTGCTCTTCGCAAGCTTCGGGGCAACAGCAAAGCTCTTTCCGGCCACCAGCCCCAAGGGGCAGAGGCGCCAGGGGCTTCGGGGGAAGATTTGGAGATCAACCAAGGAAAATTTACTGCTTATTCTGTGGTGAAGGCAAGGGCCATACCACCAGGATGTGCCATGTTACCATCTAGAAGCAAAAGGAGATAGCCGAAGCTGCAGCACAACAGAGTCAGCCGAAGCAAGTCATGCACACTGCTTCGTATCATTTGCCCTACTTTCCAGAATATGTAGGCAACCACCCTGCAGCTTCTGTTGCTTCGGCAGGTCAACCCCAAGCATCTTGGCAACAGCTTCCGCCTCCACCACCGTTGCAACGAGGCCAGCAGCCAGAAGGGAGTCAGCATACTCAACACCAAAGGGACTTCAGAGAAGAGTCCGAAGCTCGCACAGTCAATAGCATTGTGCCAGAGTCGAAGCACATTTACTGACAAATATCCTGCCTTGATAGCAGTCTTTTGCATTCAGTATTATTTTCTTTTTAACAAGGAACACTTATAGGAGACTAGAGTGCTTTTTGTCGTTTTAAATCTCTTGTAATAGTTTTGCTTTTTGCCACAAGGAAAATATATCTTCTGCACAGGCTTAAGTCGCCGAAGCTTAAAGATTTGCGATAGCAAGGAGGACCTTCGAATTATCAAAAATTTATTTTAAATGCACGCAGTGTGAATTCTTCAAAGCAACAAAAAGTCATTCTAAGGAACGCAGTGTAAGTTTGCTGAAGCTACAAAAAGCCGTTCCTAAGGGAGCGCAGTGTAAGTTTTCTGCTCAAAAGTCGTTCCAAAGGGAATGTAGAGCTTACAGCGAAAAATAAACGCTGATACCGCCTAAGTAAAAGGCGAAGCGCGAAAAGTCAATGCGAATACCGCTGAAAGTAAAAGGCGAAGAAGCTCCTAAGGGAGGCTTACAGCGAAAAATAAACACTGATTCCGCTGAAGTAAAAGGCGAAGAAGCTCCTAAGGGAGGCTTACAGTGAAAAGTCAGCGCTGATACAAAAAGATTGTGTGTTCTACTGCGGGGATGTGTGTATCTTCGACACAAATATCATTTTGCATAACATAACATCATCACATCATTTTGCATAACATAAGCATCATACATCATATTGCATATGGCACAAGAAGGGGATACAATATTGATCTTTGGAGAATGCTTTGAAAAAGTGAAAATCATGCTAAGGCACAAAAAGGGGGATACAATATTGATCTTCGGAGTATAGCTTCGGAGAATGTTTTCACGAAGCTTGGATATTCTTCATCAGAGCAGTATGGAAATTGTTGTGATACATAAAAGTTTTTCTTCACAAAGCATGAAAAGAAGGGAAGGTGTTTTTTCGCCGAAGGCTCAAAAACGGTACTTATGTAAAATTTCATGCATCGTAAAGAATTGAACCATAAAAAGCTTGTATATTACATTCAAAGTTACAAAATATTACACAGATTACATTTCAAATATTTTTACAATAGCATCTAGTCTTCCCTAAGTACTACTTCTGCAGCTTCGTTCAGTAGTTGATCGACAACTTTGTCCATGATGGCTTCGGCCATTCTCTTAATTTCGTCATCCCCCTTCGCGCGGGGCCTGCCGATGGTTCGGCAGGTTCTGAGGGAGGAGAAGATATGCCTATGTTACTATTACAAACCGTGAATAGAGTTTAAAATCAAAAATTACAAACCACTAGTTAATACCTATTTGCCCTTCAGACCCTGAGCTTTTCCCAGCAGCCTCCGCTACCTTCCTAGCATCATGGATGCCTTTTTCGCTTCTTTGGATGATTTCTTGAGCCATTTCTCGGCCGCCATTGTCCCAAATGTCGGTGAAAAATTTTCCACCAGCCTGGCTTGCATCAGCTGAAGGATCTGTGATATCTTCAGAGGATAAAGCAGCTTCAGACTGCGCCAAAAATTTCACATGCTCGCACCCTTTCTTCTCTAAAATGGTAACAATTCCCCTGGCACCCGAAAAAGCACAAATATCCCCGTGACTATTCAAGATTTCATCGAAGACATCAGCTTCACGACTAATCCATTCAATCGGGCCTTCTGGATTCCCCCTTGTGAAGTTTTCTTCACTAGAGAACGCGCCAACGCTGGCGAAGCTGGATTTTATCTTCTTAACACACTCTATGGATTTATCATAGCATCTTTTCTTGGAAGCACGAAGCTCTTCAACATTTATTTCCAAATGATTTGCCCATTGATCACTTAGTTCTCGTTTTGTTTCTTCAAGAATGCGTTCCTCTTTAGCTCGGGCTAATTGTTTCCGAAGATCTTCGATTTCACGCTTCTGAGCTTCAGCTTGAGTTTTAGAGTTAGCTTCGTCTTCCTTCATTTTTTCCACTAATGTAAGCAGAATTATGTCCTTCTCCAAGGCTTCGTTTCTTAGCCTGATAACTTCTGTTTGAAGGTTGTTGAGAGCAATGGTGCAGCTCTCATCTTCGGCATTCTTCTGAGCCCTTAAGGCATTGCTGAGTATTAAGCCATATTCAAAAGAATGAATGAGTTAACATAAGAGCAAAAAATTAATTCAAAATTCATAAACTTCAAAATTCACAATTTTTGTACCTTCAGACTATTGTATGCCAGGCTATCCGTAAGATCGTCCTTCGTCATGGCGCAAAGGCCAGCTTCGAGTTTCGGGAACCCCATGCTTCTAGCCATCTCCCGGCACACGGATAATTCTTTATTGTCTGGGAGACAGTACAGGAAATCATCTTCGTTTGTCCCATTGAACACTACGGCCCCCTCGGATACTTTAGTTCTCGGGCATAGTGATTGGCTTCAAAAATCTCTTCTTCAGATAGTTTCTTCCCTGAAGCATGTCGCACAATATAATCATGTATTTTGGAAGATGCTTCGGGGGTGGCAGTGCCAATTTCCTCAGTCAGAATCGGCTCTGTTATTTTTGCTTTTTCAGTTTCTAAACTTGCCTTTGACATTTTTCTGACTTCCAAAGGTTTTATCTTGGTGGGTTCCGAAGGCCCGGCTTCAGTCTCAAGTTGCTGCTTCGAAGTTTCAGCAGCAAAGGCTTCAGTAGAAACTTCAACAGTTTTCTTTGGAGTTATGCTTGAAGATTTAATTGTTTCCAAAACATCCAGCACATTAACCATCCTTTTTCTTTTCGAGGTTGCTGCTGGACCCTTTTGGATTTTTGTTGAAGGACTTAAAATTTCCAATGTTTTTGTTTCTTCAGTCCTCGGTTCTTCTGTTTTCTCTGTTGCTGGTACTTCGGCCATTTCTTTGATTTTCGACACTGGAGTTGGTTCTCTAGCTTCGGTGGCCGAAGAGGCCTCACCAATAAACTCAGGCACTGTGGCCGGTTCAATGTAACGTGGCCGGTGTGTGAGCACCTTTACCTTTTTTCTCTTCGGCTCTAGCTCGCTAGGAGCAGTTGGAGCAACTTCTTTTGCAGAAGATGTATTCTTTCTTTTTCGGCTCCGTATAGAATAGCGGTAGTCGGGGTAGACAAACCCAACTACAATAAATACTCGATTGAGTCTTTTCTTCTTTCGGCCTCCGAAGGCCGCTGATAATGCAGTATCTTCGGCCTTCGAATATAGTCCGACCAATTCATCACTTATGGCTTCAATGCTCTTAAGCTAGTCATCATCTGGCTCGATAAACTTATCTCCGTATTTGAATGTGTATTTCAGCCTAACCAGTCCACCTTCGTCAGGTTCCTTGACGGTTTCCTTTGGCATCTCCCACTCTTTTACAAGTGGCCATACTCTGAAGGCAATATGTTCCTGGACCAAGTCCCTTGTTCCAATAAAAGAGCAAACCACACCGAAGGCCCTCTGGCATTCTTCGGCTGCTTCATTCATTTCTACCTTCGGCCTCCGGAGACCGAAGCGTTGCCAGATAGGGCGCATAATGATACCTTTAATATCTTCCCGTGCTATCAAGTCATTCTTCACATAGAACCATTTTTCATCCAGTCGCCGGGCCACCTCTTCCGAAAGGTTGGCACGGGGCAGCTTGACCCAGAACGGGCACCGAAGCTATAACAACCAAAGTTGTTGTGATATTGTTCTTTCCCCCAGGGTTTCGTCTCATATACTAGCTCATGAATATTACAAAAACTTTTTGCATCTGGCTCCAAGCCCTGGCTCCTCACAGCCCACACAAAGATTCCCATTCTTATAATAGCTTCGGGAGTAATCTGGTGGAGATAGATTTGGAATATCTTCAGAACTTCAACCACAAAGCTGCTCAGGGGGAACCGAAGCCCAGCCTTGAAGAAGCTTCGGAAGATCACGACCTCATTTTCCTCGGGAGTAGGAGAAGTTTTCTCTCCATCATCAGCCCTCACAATAGACACATCTCGAAAATATCTCCCCCTCATATTGTCAAGATGACTCTGCTTAATAGTTGACTTTCCGAAAACCGTGTGGCTTGGTCGCCATGGTTGGTCTTCGGACTCTTCCCCGCCACTTTCTACATCATAACTGTCGCTATCACCAGTGTCTTCAGATAAACGTTCTAAAATCTCTTTGGTAATCTTCTCTGTATTAGTCTTCACCATTGATTCAAGAAAGCTGAGGTGCATTTCCTCAGAAAGGCTTAGCTTCGGATCAGCAACAACTTTCTTGTCTGTAGACATCTTCGTAAATGCTGGGAAAGTGCTCTCAAAACCAAAGCTTAAAAATTCAAAAAAGCCAAGCAAGTTTTGTTGCGCGGGCTAGAAGGTGAGTGAGCAAGAGCAGATGGCAAGAAAGCATACCAAATAAACTCGTGGTGCGCCCTTATTTATATACCCAGTGCGTTAAAAATCGGAAGGTCCCGTTTGTCAGTGACTGTTGCTATTCTAGCAAAGGGAAGGTGTTTTTTCGGACCTTCGGCTTAGGGCCTTCGTCCATATCGCAATCTGAATTTATCTTTCTGACAAATTAATATTGTGAGGGGCTACTGTTGGGGGCCTTCGGCTTCCGAAGGTCCTCAAAAACATGATTTGACAATGTTTTCCAAGTGAAATATATGAACAGGTATCTTCGGACTCGGATCACGAGCATAGAGTATGGTCAGGACGAAGCCTAAGCGAGACGAAGGGTGATTGAGACGAAGGACGGGCTGATCACCAAGCTGTACGCAGGGAAGCTTCGGAGCGATAGCAGAAAAGGGAACCGACTTAAAGATGAAAAGGCTACTTAGACCTCAATAGATTGCTACAAGCTATTAGCAAATGTAATGGGAATGAATGTAATTTTACATGGGCTGCGTCCCGTGCCTATAAATAGATGAACAGTAGTCCCATACTGTTCACGCTGACTTGGCATTTGTTTCTGCGTCACGCTTGTACTTTTGCCTTCCTGCAAGTCGAAGGTACATTTGTAATTTATAATCATTTCTATTTTTCCATGTTAATAAAATATAAATGATCTAATAATAATGTTTTACGATTTATATCTTATATAAATTCTTCATCATTATCTCTTATGTTTACGAAGGTATGTCCTTCATAACCTTCGTCCGAAACTCATTATATCCCAAAGGGAAATAATGTTTCGAAGGACGAAGGACTTTACCATTTAACACTTTTATGTTGCCTTGTTCTTAACTCTTAGTATTTGTGAACAAGTCCCCAACAAGTTACTTGCTAGTCTATCGGATGTGCATAACGTATTTCATGTGTCTCAACTTAAGAAGTGTCTCCGTGTCCCTGAGGAACAGTTACTAATGGAAGAGCTCAGTGTTCAAGGTGATTTGACTTACATGGAGTACCTGATCAAGATTTTGGATACTTTGACTCTAGTTACAAGAAATAAGGTGATAAAGATGTGCAAAGTGCAATGGAGTCACCATGGCGAAGATGAAGCAACATGGGAAAGGGAAGAAGAGCTTCGCATAGATTTTCCCCATCTTTTCCATAGATCTTCTTAAATCTCGAGGACGAGATTATTTTTAAGGGGGTAGGATTTGTAACACCTACTTTGTAAACAGAGTCTAAGCAGAGAAATTGTATTCTGTATACATATATGAGTTATCTATGTTTCTCATTTCATGTGAACACCACAATTAAACAAATAAATAATTAACAAAAGACACTCAAATAAATTATGCATCATGCTGGATATTATTTTTGTGTGTGCATTTTGTGACAAGGAATATAGTAAAAAGTCTAGAGTGGAATTCAAAACTTAAAATAGATTCTAAAATTTAGGAAAGAGAAACAAACAAATACCATGTGAAATTAAAAAAATATAAATAATATATATACATATATGCCCAAGCTAGAGCTTGTCATAACATAACATAATCTGTGGATAAAATTTGCCACAAAACATTTGAATTTGAATTTGGAGCTAATTTGAATGGGAAAATGAAAGGAAAATAAGATTAGAAAAAGAAAACAAGAACTGTTGTGCCTGGGCCCAAGGTTTTTCATTTCGGCCCACCCAGAGAAACCCCCCTCTATGCCAGCCCACTCCTCCATCCCGCGTGCGCTGATGGCCCGGGCCCCCGGGTCAGCTTCTCCTCTCATCTGCTTGCGGATTCCTCCTTTCGCTGACGTGCGGGCCCTCTTCTGTCAGTGGCTATCCCCTCATCCTCTACCCCTTTGCGTTGTCCTCTGCCCCAAAATTCAACTCGCCGCCAGGCAAGCACCGTCGCGCCGCACCTCGATCACCGTCAACTGTTGCGGTGGGTCGTCGGAGTAGTGTTGTAAGGGTCCACCATAGCTCACCAGAGACTTCTAGAACCTCGCCTTGGCGAATCCTTGACCGGAGCACCGAGAATCGCTCGCCGGAATCCGTCGTCCGCCGTGCCATGTTGTCGGTCATTCCATACCCCCTAAGAATCGATATGTAGCCTCGAATTGAGTTCAGTACCTCCCCCTCACTGCGTAGTAACCCTCGCGGTGTGGAATCATGCGCCGGGGGCTTGGATTGTGCGCTCGCCGGCGATGGCGCGGCGCGGATGGGGCAGCGCCCCCGCGTCTGGGCGTTGTTGGGAAAAAAATCTATGCCGACTATTTGATCGAAGGAGTGCGGTCGGGATTAGGTCAATGGTTACCGGTTCGTTAGATTACATCTGGACCGTTCTGTGGCTGATCTGCGGTCGTGATTCGACCCAGCCTATAGTGTCCCACGCGCTGAGCCCGTGACCGTCGATCCTTGATCCAGCGGTTGCGACTTCATAGCGATTCACAGCAGCCCTAATCTAATCGGAGGCGTCCAATATTGATCGGACGTCTAATCTCGCGCCATACCCCTTTAGTTGCGCGATCTACAGATAAGCCCTTATAATTTCAGAGAAATGAACCCGCAGTCCCTGCGCAGGGCGGTTTGTCTCTTAGAAAATCTTATCCCGAGCACCATGGGTTTCTCTGTTATAGTGCGCCCAGTCCAGAGCTGTTTTAATTTGATTAAATGAATTGGAAATTTGATTTTTAATATGAAAATAAACCCTATAACTTATGAAATTCATAGAAAATTCATATGAACTCCAAATTAATCCATTCCACTTTCTAAATTTTTGTAATATTATTCTTTATCGCTTAGAGTATCTGTTTTGTCATGAAAACAATAAGAAAATTTAATTCTCACTTAATCCTATTTTAAACACATAAAACCTTTAGAAATTCATATCTTAAAATCTATAACTCCAAAATTTATGATTCCTGTTCCTAGGATTTTATTTCAATATGTAGATTATTACTGTGTATTTTGTTTATATGTTTGGTGTAATGTTAATTTTCTCTATATACTGTACTTGTTTGTATTGTGGCGAGTAGAAGAACCCGTGACTAAGGATCCTGGTGAGCAACAGATAGAAGTAGCTGAGCATGAGCTCATTTAAAGCAAGTTGTGCCCTTGACCACTTTTTACCCAATAATGTTCTTTAATATCATTTACTCATGCATAGGTTAATTTTGATGGGACCCAATAGGTCACCCTAGATTGTTTATCTCATTACCTTGTTTACCCCTGAATCACTTAGGTAGTTTGCTATTGCTTTATATGGTTTTGGGATGATCATTCATTATATCTATGTTCCAATTCTTTTTGTTATTCTATTTCTGTTCATGTCAAGATCATTAATGTTAATTGGAACATAGAGCTTAACTTGAGAAACACGTGCCACCACAAGGGTTTAATGAGACGCCCTTGGCTGACTAATTAGGAAAGCTAGTAGAAGACTACCTTACCCGAAAGGGGCAAGGGCAGTAGGGGAGTTGCATGCAAGGAGGTTCTCGGGTTGATTTAGCTGCGATGGCGGTCAGACGGGGGATTCTTGCAAGTGCTCTTCCCATAAACTGTAGCGGGTTTTCAGAAGCTAGTGGAACTTTGTAAAGGCCTCGTAGTGTTGCCCTGCCTCGCTTCCTAGGTAGAGGTGTATGGGAGTCACGACCCCTTGGCAGATGGGTAACATGACTTGTGGGTAAAGGGTACAACCTCTACAGAGCGTAAAACTAGTATACAAGCCGAGCTCACGGTCATGAGCAGCTCAGGACTCTTTGATGATTAATTTATGGAACTTAAATTCAATTTGTCATTTGCATTGCATGGGTTTATTATTAATTTTGTTCTATTACTTTACTTAAGGTTGGTATTTACTTACACTTAGTAACTACTAATAAAATTTTTAAAAGTAATGCTCAGCTTTAACCCCTGTCATTGATTAGCCTTACACATCACATGAACTCCCACCTTTGTGAGTTCATGTTCACTGGTTCCCCACAACTTGTTGAGCTATGATCATGTTTGAGCTCACCCTTGCTGTCTCACACCCCCCCAGAGAAGAAGAGTAGGTGGTTCAGGAGAAGCCACAAGGCAAGGAGTTTGATCTGATCTAGAAGGCGTTTCTTAGTTGGCATTGGCACCGATGATCCTTAGTTCGTTTTATATTTATCTTTTATTTTGTAATAAGACTTCCGCTATGTAATAAATACTATGATGTTTTGTGACATTTATCTCTATACACTCTATTATTATATATGTTGTCTTCTTGGCGCATGTATGAGATGCACCTGGCTTTGTTCCTTAAAGTCGGGTGTGACAATAGAGGGGTTGTCCCTAGGGCTGGCTAGCCCCATTGTTAGAGGGCGCACCGGATAGTCTGGTGCACACCAGACAGTGCGGTGCCCCTGGGACAACAAACCCAAATTCTTTTCCTTTGGTTTTTCTAACCCAATTTAGTTCTAACATGTGGGTGTGTTATAGAGTGACACCTAGCACTAGATGTGAGTGTGAAAAAGCACCAACACTACACTAGAATTCTCTTGGTCAAACTACTCATCCACATCCCCTCTTTATAGTATGACTAAAATAAAAATAGAAGACCTAATTCTATACCAAGTGTCCACAACTCGTTCAACACTCGGAATATGAAGATCTTCATCTTTTGATTCGCCTTATTCAGCCGTCGCTTCAAGTTCTCATCTGTGGGATTGTTTTCACCGTTGCAACGCAACCTCCTATAATGTGACCTAACTTACCATTTGTAAAACACACATTAGTCACATATAATCTTATGTTGTCATTAATCACTAAAACCAACCAGGGGCCTAGATGCTTTCAATCTACCCCTTTTTGGTGCTTGATGGAAACCCTACAAGAGTGTGAGAGTAGTTCGTTTGTTTTTCTGTCAATAGTGAAGATGGTTTGTGATACTCGATAAGTTTGACAGAAAAAGTCATGTAGTAGACTAGTAAGTATAAGCGCATACACAACATAAGTTTCTTGTTCATATAAGGATGAAATGAAGTCCATGAACAAGAACTCAATGACTGGTGACAACATCATAGGTGAAAACATAATACACACACAGTCATTAACAAACATCCTGAGAGCATATCATAGAGTTTGAGTTAAACATCATACAAAAGTGGAGCTAGTATAGAGAGTATCATGCATATATATTGCATCAAAAGATAAAGAGCTCTCTCAACTAACTCACTAACTCCCCCTAGCTCTCACAACTCACATCTCTCCCCCTTTGGTGTTAAACACCAAAAGGGTGACCTGAACCTACATCCCAGAACAAGAAGGAGGAGGAGATGACGCATCAAGTCGTGGTCGAGGTAGAAGAGCAAATGCGAGCAAAGTATCTGAGTCAGTCTCGGATCCAGGATCTGCATTAGAGGCTAGAGCTGGTGCTGACTCTGACACTGGCTATGATGCAGGATCTGCTGGAGCTAGAGTAGACACGGAAACAACCACGCCAGCAGTGGAGATAGCAGACGTTGGAGGCACTAGTGGCTGAGTGTTAACAGGTTCGATGACCTGGGTCACGAAGTCCACGGTGACCGCCCTTAGCGAAGAGATGGATGGACCAAAGAAGTGGAGCTAGGGTCCAGACTGAATGGCTGGCACGACGGTAGCCTGAAGAGCTGGAGGACTAGACTGCACTAGAGGGATCAGAACACCGGTGTGCTCAAGAATATGAGTCATGAAAGCCCAATGCTCTGCCCTGTCTGATTGAAGTTGCTGCTGGAGAGTGTCCTAGCGGTCTTGAATAGTCTAGACATATATAACATCCGCTCGAACAACTGCTACTAAATGGCTAGCTTCCTAACCTACTCTACTGCTGACGGGCCTGCTCTGCGTCCATGTGAGCCTGCTGCTGAGTGAGTGACTGAAGGATGGTTGCCAAAACGGGGTCTATCGCTGGAGGAGCAGCCGGAGGAGCAGCACTGGAGCCACCAGCCTCGTGATCATGGGAACAAGGTGGCACAGGAGGTGGTGGCGGAATCCCCAAATCCTCATCATTGTTAGAGGAAGTATCAGCAGCTGCACCCTGATCCTCAAACTGTCTGATAGCCTCATCCTCAACCCTGAGATCTAATGCGAGTGGATCAACTGGAGTTGCAGCTGTGTCCTCAGGAGCTGGGTGATAGAAGCCAAACTGAAGTCTAGAGGCCTCAAGGCTGGCCTGGAACTAAGGAGGTTGGATCAGCTGAGCAAATATGTGACAAAGGTAGTGAGCGTATGGCAGCTGACGCTGAACATGGAGAATATCCAATACTATGTCCTCTATCTCACAGGTCAGAAAGTCGACCTCATCAAACTCCGAGTGAGAGATCAAAGCACCAAGGAGCTAGATATGAGTGGTAGCCTCTCTGTAGCCCATCCTCGATAGCAAGGTGCACCTCATGAGCTCATATAAAAACTTGGCTACAGGAGTGAAATATGATGGAGAACGTCGTGACCCATTTGTGAACGGAGGTCGAAATAGGGCAGCAACGTGAGTTGTGCCAGGAGCTACTATGCCGTGAGGGCGACGAGGAGGGCCTAAAGTGCCATAGCACAAGCTATGGAGCCTCATCGACGACTTAGGAAATCCAAAAGGCTCTCTGATTTGAGCAGCATGTAGAGTCACATCCTCACGCTCAAACATGAATCGCATCCACTGATGGTCGGGGTCAATCCAAACTATGGCATAGAAAACTCTAACCCACTCCTCAACATATCTGCCACCAAAGGTCAGGAGAGAGTATATACCTAGCAGATAGGTCATGTGACCCTCTGACTCTGCACCATCTGCTAAACAAAAGGCAGTGAGATCCAATCGCTAGTGAGCTCTTAGAGCAATCTGAGCAGACAGTTGTGCCCTAAAGAAGGACTTCTAGGTCCTGGTGATGAAAAGTGGTGCAGCCGCTGGGTCTCTCTGAGCTGGCAACCATGAGTCCACGACGAGAGGCGGCAGACTCGGAAGGCGATCTGATCAGAGGAAATCCTCAGCTGACCTCCCTGTTATGGCAGAACTGCCTGAATTATTCCAACTTAAGTGACCAAGTCCCGCCTTAGAGGCAATGACGCACTTAAATCAAAATAAACCGTCAGTTCCTCGGATCTAGTCCGATAAAGCCACTAACACCACATACTCACTCGAAAGTGAGTCACAGAGAAGATACAATAAAGCATAAAACCATAATTTAGAGAAGTACTTAATGTTATTACATCATCATCAGAGTTTCAAAAGCAGTAATCATTGTTCTCGATGCAGCAGAAATTAACTAACAATAAAAGAAAAGGAGGATGGGGAAGCCTGGCCCATCACTCCTCCTGCTCCTCTCCTGATGAGGCAGGGTCCCACTCAACTATCCAGCCTAGTGGCAGGGTGGATGGCCAAGTCACTCTAGCAACCATGTCCTCCAAGGTACCTGTAAAATTGTGCCACAAGCAAGGCTGAGTATACTAATACTCAGCTAGACTTACCCGGTGTGAGGAGTCTACTCCTCTACCTCTAGACCATGCAGCTGTTTGGCTGAGGGGTTTGGTTTGCCAAAAGCACTAGCTGAGTCTAAAATCAAGTTTTATCTTTTCAAGTTCTAGATTAGTAATTTAGACTAGATGAGTACCTAGCTACTCGTACATGGTATCAAACATTATGCCAATCATCCTCTTTTGTAAGTAACCTCATTTCACTTCTTACTCGATGCAGCAGCACGGATCAAGCAGTCTCATTAGATACGAGAAGCAGATGATTCGAATGGAGTTTTAACCTTGCAAGGTAAATCTAAACACATGACATGGCGAGGCACTTCGTCCCCACACACATCAATCGTCCCCATAGATTCCCTGGCAACAGAAAGGGGCTCACCGCCTTGGCATACAATGCCCCACTGACCCCGGTCTACCGCCGTGCAGTGACCGCACTTGTACCCACCATATCCAGAATGGGAGACCATGTCTCAGGTCGCGTGAGGAGGGCAATCTGTGGGCAGGTTCACTCAGGTACTAGGCTTACCGATTACCATATTCCTCGGCATGTGTTTAGTATGTTCAAACGCTTGACACACAGTACCACACATTAATCCTTATTCCAATTTTCGTCTCATAGACCACGCATCCACATGGATCGTTGTCCATAAACCGTCATCATTTCGATATAAAAATGGATACAACCAAATCCTGACCTCGCGCGAGTGCTAGAAAAATCACTCGACTTCTACCGAGATCCCTAATTAGTAAAGTAGCTACTCGACCTAGCATACAAGTATCCATCTCAAAAGGAATCCTGAGTTCATGCAACTAGGGTTTCAGGCAACTCCAACACTTAAGTGCACGGTACGAGCCTACAAACATTAAGTGTAGCAAAATAGCATATATAAATGGTTATGCATAAAACCGGGGCTTGCCTTCAAAAGCTGGGGCGGGGAGATCCTTGGTGGCAGGCTCTGGTGCTGGCTCCTGGACTCCCTCCTGAGCAACTCCTTGCTCCGGAATGAGTACATACTCTCCGTCAGCGAGGTTGCAATCTATCTAGTGCAATGAACAAGATACATGTATGTTAATGATATGCAAATTTAGTATCTACGATGCATGGTGAAATACTAATAAGGTAGTTGGTACACTAGGGTTTCTTCATCATACGAAGTTCTTAGTGTTTTATACTGGTCAGTATAGGTTTTGAGTGGTTAAGATTTTGATCATCCCGTTAGGGAGGTCTTTTCGTAGTGATGAGTGTACATTATTTTTCTTCTACCCACTTTCTTTTTCGTTCTTCCGGAAGGTGGGTTTAAACTACCAAAGTGTTTTCATATTTTTCAAAAATTCTGTAAAAATTACAGTGGGTTAATATTGGTTACTGTAGTCTATCCTATAAATTTGAGGTAAAAATAAATAGGATAAACTCTAGACAAAAGGAACAAAAGTTATGGTAGAGGGTCACTTTGTACTACATCTCTTGTTTAGGTGGGGTTTCTGTACTAAGGGTTATTTTTGCTGGGATCTATGTGCAATAACATGCTTCTGTGCCAAAAATCACAGGGGGTGACTTAGTGGTTATTTATTTGTGATTTTCTAAAGTTTAATGCCAAAAAGGCACTTATAACTAACTTGTTATTTGAAAAATGTTAAACAACAGAACTTGTATTTTTCCTAGATTCTTATTAGCATAAGAGCAGTCATTCCCAAGGTTGCACTACACCAAAATAGTGAACTTCCTAGAGCCTAAACCCTAGGAAGTTAGCCCTAAACTCTAGGAAGTTAGCTAAACCCTCGGAAGTAAAGCCATCCCGTAGGAAGTTTGGCTCTAGGAAATTTTTTGTCAGAAGTTAGCTTAACTTCCTAGAGCCCTCTAGGAAGTTAGGTAACTTCCTACAGCCAGAGGAGCCTCTCGGAAGTTAGTAGATTCTCGGAAGTTAGTAGCTTCACGCCGTCAACACCGTCAGCTGACTAACTTCCTACGGCTAACTTCCTACAGCTGACTGTAGCCCCTAGAAAGTTAGCTGGCTAACTTCCTACAGCCCAGCTGGCCTCTAGGAAGTTAATTTGACCAGCATTATGAATGCTGTTTATTTTTATTTTACACCACATTCCACAACATAAAAATATATCAATAACTATATAGCACAACATATTTTCACATAAAACATCTCACACACAATCACATAACAATATTTAAATCCATAGTCTCATCAATTACATCACAAAAGTCTAATACATAGTCATAACAAGACACATCTCATCCAGTCATATAAGAGACAATGTCTCATACATAGTCATAATAAAAGTCTCAAGTATCACAACACATAACATAGAAGCTCACGATCGCCGATCACCATCGGGGTACATTGACGAGTGATGGTCGGTACCTCCACTAGTGAAGAGGGTTTCGACAAAGTCTAACATACCTAGAAGTCGTGCCAAACTGCAGCTTGTGCCAAACTAGTTCTCCGTGGCTTCCGAACCCGTGAAGATCCTCCAACTCCCCCGCTTCCAGAACCACCAGCTTCTCCTTCCCTTGACCCACTAGCTCCCTCAACTCCTGACCCTCCATCTCTTGGCCATCCACTTGCATCTTCAGGCCATTCGCGCCATCCACTATGGCTATCATGTCCCAAACCTGTATTCCACAGACATCGTTCCTCTACATAGAAACAAAAAAATCAAGAGATGCATACAATGAATAAAGAGGTGAAAAAGGAAGAACAAGATGGACAATCGACAATACATCATCTCAAGTGCGTCCAATCTCATACAACAACAAACAAAAACACACAAGCCACACCCTTCTTCATCAGACCCTATCCTTTTTTCTTAGACCACACTACACTAGAAGCTGTGAGCCATGGGCGTTCCTCCCCTCTCTCATGCATGGCATGGGTGACAGGATCAAACACTTTAACTATGCATACATGCTTTACATACATTACAGAAGGAAACCCAACATGCAACTACCTGCGCAGCGCTGCAGAGGAAGAAGTCTTGGGAGTTTTCTTCAAGCTCTGGTACAACACTGGAAATAGCTCAGGAACTTCTTCTTCCTCCCCTGTTACTGGAACACATGATTGTAGAGTAGACCAAGGGAAAGTTGGGCATTTCAAAGACAAGTTTTGAAACATCTCATGATGCGAATCTGGGGGCGAAAAAGAAAAAACGTGTGGTCCAAGTGGGTGCGTTGAATTCATCAAACTATGGGTCGCTAACAAACACGAGTGAACAAACACATTCGCTTGAACATCAGCTGTAACTACCTGCACTAGCCAATACGTACATTTATATGGATTGGAGAGGGAAAACAAAAAGGGAATAAAAATGTTGAGAAGTTGATACATGCTATAATCGCTTCGGATTAAAGCCGACTTACTGTTTAGACTGCTGTAGCTGCAATTCACAGAGACAAAAACACCGTAGAAGCAGTAGAAGCCGTTACTGATTAAAACCAAACGAACAAGGCCGACAGACTCGACTGCTCCCAGACCCATTAGACTCCCTGGTTCCCACTGAATTAAAACCAAACAGACTCGAATGCTCCTAGACCCATTAGACTCCCTGGTTCCCACTGAATCGCATCGAATCAAAAAAAATCGGCAATTGGACCAACATCACGCTGAGGCCACTAAAACTTTCTGCCATAAATATCTGATTTATATTATTTTTTGCCCAGATAACCATCTCCCCACTCCAAAATGGACAATGATGTGGCCCGTAGAATAGTGCAGCTAACTATTTAGACAAATGTGGATTCGGAGGCTAGCTAGAAGCCTAGGACTAGGAAGAAGATAACGAGCTTTTCTCTTTCATCCAAGTTGAGACAAGCTGCTACTGCTACCCCTTTACGACGCATGCGCATAACTGGATGCGTCGAGTCTAGATAGCCTGCTGTATCCGCCAGTTGCCGCATCAGAACATATAGGCCCTGTTTGGCACAGCTGCTGCTTGTTAAAAAAGCAGCTTATCTGAGAAGCTGATGAAAAGCAGCTTCTGCTTGTTGACTGCTTTTAGTGTATTCTGAGAAGCAGCTGAACTGGTAAGCTGCTGCAGAAGCTGTCTATTTGGCAGAACTTCTGCTTAAATTTGTGAAGAAGCTGAAAATAAGCTGTGCCAAACAGGGCCATAATACACGTAGTAGATTACTGGTGTAGTTCATGACAATTCTATGGATGTGATGGTACTCGCTTGGTCCCATCTCGCGTGCATTAATAAATGCAATACAAAAAAAATGGCACTGTGTGTAGTCAGAGCCGCACTGCTTGAAACTAGGCTAGCTTCTATTGTCTACCAATTCAATGCAGTGGCACTGTGTGTGCTAAATTAAATTTTTGATTTTGTGACTCGAGAAATCGACCAAGGAAATCCCAATCCAATTAAATTTATTCAGAAGACATCTGATAAACCCCTGAATTGTGTTACCGTAGGGGAGTCGTCGTGCAGTGCTCAACGGTGGCCGTCATCCGCGACGGTGGCGGAGGGCTTGTTGCGCGGCTGGGCCTTGCTTCCCTCCTCCTCCTGCTGCTGCTTCTGGAGTAAGTCGTCCTCATCGCCGCAACCGAAGCGAGCGGGCGTGGGGGCACCGGCGGGGCGGGGCGTGGCAGGGTGGACGAGGCGGCGCCGGGCGGCTGGGCAACGAATGGGAGCTATGGAGAAGGGATGAGTGAGGGAAATACAAGGTAGATTCGTGGATTTAAGATAAAAAAATATCACTTCCTAGAGTAAAGCTGTAGGAAGTTAATTAACTTTCTAGAGGTTGTATATGTACTCTAGGAAGTTAATTAACTTCCTAGAGGAGGCCATAGAAAGTTAGTGACTCGTTTGACTGGTCAAAAGCAGAAAGCTAACTTTCTAGAGGCGGCCGTAGTAAGTTAGCAGTTCGTTTGACCAGGGGCAGATAACTTACTAGAGGAGGCCATAGGAAGTTAGCGGCTTGTTTGACCGCACCCGCGGGTCAGCAACTGAAAGCTAACTTCCTAGAGGAGGCCGTAGAAAGTTAGCAGGAGAAGCTAACTTCCTAGAGTAGACCGTAGGAAGTTAGCGGCTTGTTTGACCACACGCGCGGGTCAGCGTGTGAAAGCTAACTTCCTACAACTTTAATAAATTACCGTAGGAAGTTATGTTTATTTCCTAGAGCTACCAGTTGCCTCTCGGAAGTTATTTATTTCCTGCGGTTTGTTATAAAAGCTGTAGGAAGTTATTTATTTCCAATTGGGGTGTTTTCTTCTTAGGATTATTTTTCTATGACTTTTCAAAGTTTTCTCTGTTTTCATTAAATAAATTGTGGTGCATTTTCTTTATACTGGATTAGGGTTCAACAATTTTTTCTTATGAACTACATCACTTAGTGTTGGACACCAAAATGAGCGATGGTCCGGCCCTTGGGCCCGGATGGTCCGTGTGTCCCAAGATTAGATTAACTCGGATGTTTATCCTTATCTCGTGCGTGGTTATCCATCTAATCGCATGGTAGTTTGTTGGTTATCTCTTAGGAAAAGGTCCAGACCTTCTCCCCTATAAATATAAAGGGGTACGGCCGATTGAGAACCCCCAAACACATTCCAATCGAACCAATTATCTTATTTACTTTTCTTGCCCTAGGCGTAGATGTAGCGTAGTTCTAGTTATAGCCTTCCGCATATCCACCTCCACCCCTATTTGACCCTACGTCGTCTAGATCCGTCTTGGGTGGCCTGCCGATCCCAAGACGACCCTAGGATCTCACCCCTCTCGGGGGGCAAGATCTAGTTGTCCACTCAAGACCTCTTCCTCGAATTGATGTCTTAATTCCTAGGCGACTCCACGTCGTCTAGGGACGCCCTAGGTGACCTATCAACCCGGAGCACCTTAAGATCTTCCCCCCTAGGGGACGAGATCTAGATTCCAGCAAGGAGGAGGAAGACGACCCTGTCGCCAGGTCGTGGACCGTTCGACCCAGAGCTACGGACCGTCCGGTGTGACGCAGGGAAGACACCGCTCCTACGCCCAGGTCACGGACCGTCTGGCCTAAGGCCGCGGACCATCCGCGCCGTCGTAGAGGGCACCGCCAGGCGGTACACCACCTAGTGATTGGCGCTCGAAAAAGGTGTCAACATACTTTTTAGCGACTCCGCTGGGGACGAGGATGTAGATCTACAAAATCAGGCTTACATGGCCGATTCTAAAGATCTCAATAGTGCTTCTCCAAACAGTGACACAAGGCTGACTAATTTATCAGCCATAGAGCATGAAAACTTAAAAGATGAAATGAAGAAGACGGATGAGGAGATCCAATGACAACAAGTTCAGATGCTCAAGGTGGAAAAAAATGTGGTACCTCTCGCACTTCAAGGTAGATCGCCACTAGAAGGTCGTAAAGGAGAGGGAAATAGACGTCGATTACATGTCATCCGTGCTGCAACAGCTCCTCACGATAGGTGATGCCAGGTCAGTCGATGATATTCCATCTATTAAAATTTCTTTTGTTAATTGGATTAAAAGTATCACGGAGGATATAGAAAGGATGGCGCATGCATTAGGAAAGACTCACATGCCTAATTTTTTATCACATAAATTAGGCGCTGAAACAATCGCGCCAGACACATCGGCAATAAATGGATTTCCCCAGCCATATTCTGGTATGTTGATGGACTCATATCCAGGACGACCTTCACCGCCATCTCCGCTAAATGGTAAGTCAACTCTAAGCATGGCCGGACCGTCCGCCAACGATCTCGGACCGTCCGGCCCTCCGTCAAACCATTCGGCACCCTATGTCAGACAGTCCAGAGTTACATAGAGCCTACCACAAGGGTCACATGTGTTGCCTGGCGTGACCGGACAGTCTGGGGATAGTACCGGACCATCCGATCCGCTCGTAGACCGTCCGACTACGCAGGTCGGACCGTCCGGAGCACCAGGAGTCACATGTGATCCGCCTAGTGCGGAAGGCCAGCATAAATATAACCGACCACCCAAGCCATAAGAACAAAAAAAGTCACATATCCCTGAGCTTGTTTGGCCCACTAAGGCCAAACCTTCTGTTCGCTCTCACCCGCACTCGACACAAAAGGAAAAAGGTTAAGTTCACATTTAATATTACTAAATGTGATAAAATATTTGATGAGTTTCTTAAACATGGTAATATTAAATTGTCACATGTAATTCCTCCGGTTGAACAATTAAAAGGGCGCGTTTATTGCAAATGGCATGGCTCCTTTCTCCATAACACCAATGATTGTGCCATCTTCCATCGGCAAATACAATCGGCTATAGATGAAGGCCGGTTGAGGTTTCAAAAAGAGGTGAAAATTGATAGGCCACCTGTCCCTGTCACCACATTAGAGCCGACGAGCAAAAAGGTCACAATTCGGCCTTGTGCGGCCGATAAAAGCAAAGATAAAAATATCGTCATTGGTGATCCCCGCACACTAAATATGTCACGCAGAATGGTTACTCGGAAGGCTCCGGACAAAAGAAAGACTAGAGGTGCCAGGGGCAAGCACGATCGGACACCCGATCACGGTCACCTATCCTGCGTACGCCGGACGATCCGGGTACTAAGGCCGAACAGTCCGAGATAGGAGCGGATGGTCCGACTATAATGGTCGGACAGTCCATAGACAGTCAGAAGTAGCAACCTCAGACCACCGGACCACAAGGTTCCAAAATAAGTGTTAGAAAACAAAATACTACTAAGACGTCTGGACGACTCAGTAGAGTCACCCTACTTTTGATCAGTTGCTTGCCAAATATATGAAGAAGGCCGTTCCACACAACCGGCCAATAAAGCAGATGAAGTCAAAAGGGCGATCTGTGCGAAAGCAAAAGCCGACTAAACGGACCCAAAAGGTAGCACAACCAAGATCGCCTTGTCATCCTCCTCCGGGGATAGCATGGTGCGTCCCATTCTATCCATCGCCGATGTGTTGTCCTGCTCATGTGTGGGGTGGTACGGCGATGAATTCGTATTACTGGCCCAATCCGTTTGCTTATTTGGGCTGGGGGCACCACAAGTTTTTGCCTATTGACAGGTTGATCAGGTAGATATGGCCAAAGAGGATGCGATCCAAAATGGCCTCTGTGCATTAAAGTTCCATCAAGTATTTATATTATCTGATCGTAAGAGCCGATGACTTGCATCGAGCTGAGTCCTTACTTCGGGAACAAAAGCTCATGAGGTCAATTGTTTCCGAAGTTTTCGCTGATGCTTTTGGTTCGCCAAGCTCCACCAAAAGGCAGGGGGGCATATGTTGGACACCAAAATGAGCGGACGGTCCGGCCCTTGGGCCAAACGGTCCACGTGTCCCGAGATTAGATTAACTCGGATGTTTATCCTTATCTCGTACGTGGTTATCCATCTAATCACGTGGGAGTTTGTTGGCTATCTCTTAGGAAAAGGTCCAGACCTCCTCCCCTATAAATATAAAGGGGTACGGCCGATTGAGAACCCCCGAACACATACCAATCGAACCAATTACCTTATTTACTTTTCTTGCCCTAGGAGTAGATGTAGCGTAGTTCTAGTTGTAGCCTTCCGCATATCCACCTCCACCCCTATTCGACCCTACGTCGTCTAGATCCGTCTTGGGTGGCCTGCCGATCCCAAGACGACCCTAGGATCTCACCCCTCCCGGGGGGCAAGATCTAGTTGTCCACTCAAGACCTCTTCCTCGAATTGATCTCTTAATTCCTAGGCGACTCCACATCGTCTGGGGACGCCCCGGGTGACCTGTCAACCTGGAGCACCTTAAGATCTTCCCCCCTAGGGGACGAGATCTAGATTCCAGCAAGGAGGAGGAAGACGACCCTGTCACAAGGTCGTGGACCATCTGGCCCAGAGCTATGGATTGTCCGGTTTGACGCAGGGAAGACACCGCTCCTGTGCCTAGGTCGCGGACCGTCCGCGCCGGCGCAGAGGGCACCGCCAGGCGGTACACCACCTAGTGATTGGCACCCAAAAAAGGTGTCAACACTTAGGCAGGTTAGGAAAAATGTGGTTGCTCTCTGGTTCCCATATCCCCCTTTTATTTTCTTAAGGTTTGGGCAAATACAAGTTTTAGTGGATAAACTTTCCTTAATCTAGTATACTGGGAAGCTTAATATTTTTAAATAGTGTAATTACTAGTTAAGTATATCTCCAATTTTTCTTAGCCCTAGTCCAAAAGTCTTTCTATTTTTCCTCTGGTTATTAAGGTTTGGGCAGTTTACTTATTTGAATCCAAACTCTAAAAAGGGTTGCAAGAACCAAGGTTTTTTATTATTTTTGCTAGGTAGTTCATAATATATAGGTCCTGACCAAATTTGGTTGAATATAACTTAGTTTATGAATTTTTCTAGTTCCCTAATCATTTTAAAAGAATAAATATAAAAGATTAAAGGAAAATGGCTTTGCATTGGGGTCCCTGGGGTTTTCCTTAACTGAATCGTTTAAACTGTGCCCCTGGGGAACTATTCAACAGAGTCACTGACTTCGCACATAACCCCCTGGCCTTTTTCCCTCCTTAACCCGCGCTCCTTCCTCGCCGAAACAGTAGTCGAAGGGAGAAAAAGCGGTGACGCGGCGAACCAGCGGTGGGAGAGGTCCGGTGGAGGGTCAAGCAAGGTCTGGGGCTCCCTGGTGGTCACGTCGAGGGGCGGATCACCGGCGGTGGTGGCCGGAGTAGGGTTGACCGCGTGCGCAGGCGGTCGGGCTCATCGGTGGCACATGCTCCGGCCTGCTCACGACGGTAGGACTCAATCGAAGTGCTCAGGGAGCTTCACGGGAGGTCAGTGGTGCCATAGGTGCAAGGAATTGAAAGGTGGCTCACCGTGCAGCTCAGTCTACACGCGGCGGTGGTCAGATGATTACCAGCGATGGCAATCTGGCACCTTCGGCGAAGTGGTGTTCGTTCTGAGGGTTCGGGAAGCTTTATGGATCTCTAGGGAGGCTAGCCGAGGGGTTGGATTGGATGGAGGTGGGCTGGAGTGGTTGGTCCATGGTGGTCGGGCTCGGGTGGCCGTTGCCACACCGTGCGCAAAGGGAACTCCGGCAATCTCGTGCTCGGGCGGGGCTGAGAGCGAGCGAGGGAGTACGGTCATGGCCTCGGTCTGTTTTATAGGCGTGGGCGTGGGGTCAAGCGTCGTGCGGCGTGGGCGTGCGGGGCCGAGCGCTGGGGCGTGCTTCGGCATGCCAGGACAGGTCGAACATGTGTGCGTTTTCTTATGCCCTAGTTCAAGCGCTTGCTGAGCAGCCAAACATGTGAATCTCGCCAAAAATCTTATGTAAGGTCTCTTCTATGTCCCTAGGGCTATCTAGTTTGTGTGAGATCCAAGTGAAGATCTAGTCTGGTTTGTGAGATATGGTGGCGCCAAGTAGGTCTGTCGGCACTGTTCAACCTGAGAGAAAACACATGTCAAACCATGTCAAATGGTTTTGGCTTGGGTTCATATTTTTCCAGGGTGTGCCTTGGGTAATTTGGCACCCTTTTGTTAATTGGACCATGTTGATTTGGCGTCTACAACTAAGTGAACATAGGGGGTCTTGAGAAGAGGGCTCAAATGACTTAGAGAAAAAGAGGTTCGTTAGTGCTTTCCACTTGGGTGATTAATTTGAGGTTTTTGTGGGACCTTATTGGAATAACTTCCTTACTATTTCTTGTAGGTATTTAAATGTGCTACAACTTTTGTAAAGGTTCAAGTCATGATTTGGTAATTTACACAATTCTCCCATTAATCCACTCTTGGGGCTCTAATGGCTCAAGAGGGGGTCTAGGGTTTTGAGCATTTTTTCCCAATTGGAGGTACATGAAAAGGCTAGGATATTCCTTTTAGTATGATCAACACTTGATTAAGACATTGTTTCTCAAATTTTGGTGCTTCATTCCTAAACTAAATCACATGTGATAATAGGACACAAGTGAAGGTGTTGAGCCAGGGCCTTAAGTAACACCTGGGGTGTTACACCTGCTCTGCCTGATCTACTGCTGCTGCTGCTATGGCAATCACTGCATGGGTGGCTCTGTCGAGACGTTTCTTCATCTTGCCCCCTTGCTGCTCAAGGTAGACAGTCTTGCCCTTGTCCTGTGTGAAGGGGCGAGGAGGGTCCTAGTCATCTCCTCCCTTGACGGTGTGACATTCTTCGTCCACACTATCCTAAACTGGCTAATGACACACTGCAAGATAAGGATAAAAGATAAGTGAGAGCAGTACAGTAGTAGGAAAGGCCTGATTAGAGTGAAATAGCTACCTGGGAACTTCTAGAGAGAGGAACAAGCCAAGATAGTAGAAGCGCAGGTGGGCAGGCGAAATCACTGAAATGACAGAAGAGGTGAGCATGTATTACTCGCATAGTCATAAGTATACAAAATGTGAATAAATACATACACAGAGAGTTATGACACAAAAACTGAGAGATTTGGAGAAACAGAGGTTAAACGACGCAAGAACGATGGTTCAACGGTGAATTGTGCCATAGAGAGTTTGAAATTCGAAACGGGGCATGAATTGACTGGGAAATGAACCGATACTTCACGCATAGGTATATATGTATGAAAATGAGTGAAGTGAGTGCTTGGTTTGAAGTTTGGCTGAGGAGAAATAATTTTGGCACTCAGCTCAAAATAGATCACTATAAAGATGAAGAGGTTGTGAAATAGGTGCCTGGAATATCGGATAGGTGTGAAATTTGGCGTGCGAGGTACTGGTAGTAGTTAGGGTGTGCTATAAAAATCGGGTTCGATTTGAGCTATTTTGACTGGTTTATGCATTTCATCGAGCACTCGACGTGCGAGATTTGAGTGAGGTGGAGAAATGGTTGTTTTAGGGTTTGAAACCTCCCAAAGGGAGAGGGAAACCTGTAGGGGAACTTTAAGAGACATCGAGGGACACTCACATTCACTTGGATTCACTGATTTCACAATTTTTGGAAGAATTTGGAAATTTTTCAAAGGGGTTGGAAGTGCTTCTTCACTAGTGAGAGAACTGATAGAGAGAGAAGAGGGGGAAGTCCTCACCAGGGGGAAGAAGTAGGAGCCCTGGCTAGAGGAGCTTGCTGGAGCTAGCTGCCGGCGGTCGCCGATGGTGAGGCAGGGGCGGCAGTGGAGACAGAGAGCTTGGCAGGAGAGCTTGGGCGCGAGACAGTGAATGGCTACCCTCGGGCACAGGCAGGAAAGCTTTTTTTAAAACACATCATGGGCACACCGGACAGTCTACAGTGCCTGTCCGGTGCACACCGGAATATATATCAAAGTGCACAAAATAGAAATGTAGCCAACATAAATAAACCCATCACAGGTAGCTAACTGGGTGAGATCCGCTAGCCTAATCCTTGAACTCATCAAAGTCCTAGAACTCCTAGAGATCTACCTCCACACCTTCTTCTTCTTCTTCTTCTTCTTCTTCTTCTTCTTCTTTACTTAAGCATAGGTTGCACCAAAAGCAACCTGGTGTTTTGTGAAAGCAATGGTTAGTACACATCAACGTAGTCAGCAAATGTCCCGTTTGGCTGAAGTGGACTAGCTTTATGTGGAGTTAGGCTCAAAGCAGGTTGCTTTTACTTTGTCAAGTTTCATTCATTAATATAAGCCAAGTTTTATCATCAATCCCATGTTATTATCCCAAAGAGTACCTGCTCATAGAGGAAATATCAGAATCCATAGTCAGAACCATCATTATCGGAGCCATCATCATCAATTGTTACCATTGTATGTCTAATCAAAGGAGCTCCCAAGGACGCTCATAACCATGAGCACGACTAATATATTAGATTCATAACACTGTGCAGATGTTGCCTACTTTACCCATGAGTTGTGATTTCCTTTCTACACGACGATCTTGACTACCCATTGATCACTTCCAAGGTGAACTGGTAGGGTGTGACTATGTGGCTTTTCCCTAGAGCCATCACTATGTGAATGTTAGAAATGACCACTACATAGATGTAATACCCGAATTGTAAATAATGAGAATAGAAATGACCTCCTTATGTGCTTTACCTGTATTTGCTATAACATGGGTATAACCATATTTAAATGGGATAATTGGCTAACAACCCTTAAATAATCTATGCATCATGTCGGAGTTTCTTTGTGTGTGCATTTGGTAACAATAAAAATAATGTTAATAGAAATGTATTAGTAGCCCAATTTGGAACTAAAGATCTAATTGGAATTCTAGAATTTGAGAAAAGAGAAGAAAAATGCTATATAAAATAGATAAAATAAATTATGAATAAATATATTATTCCTACCTTAGGTTTTGAATTTGTACATTTAGCTCTAAGTGTGAAACTCAACAAAATTTGAAATCTAAAAATAGGAAGGAGGGAAAACAGAAAAGAAAAAAGACAGAGAACAGGCGCATGGGTCGAAAACTTACAAAGAGGCCCATTGGGCGTGTTCTCTGCACGGCCCATCCAGAGATCTGGGCTGACACACGGGCCCCACTCGCCAGTCACTCACATTCGCTCTCCGCGTGGCCGGCGCTCGGGTCGACGCCGACACCCGGGGCCCACCTATCGTTCGCTACCGGCATGTTCCTTGCGCATGATTCGCTTCCATGTGGGGTCCGCTCAACAAACTTCGTGCGTGCGCCGTCAACCAATTCTGTGGTCCACGCGGATCTCACGACAATGCTCCCTGGGGAAATCGCGGAGCACGAACCTCCCCACGTTTGCGGCCCGGCCATAAGACCCGAGTGTCCGACCCCTTCCCTCCTCCTTTGCCTCAGCGACACAGAGCAACAAGAGCACTGTAGGTGAGGGAGAGTGAAGGTTCCGCCGCCATGATTTCGTGACTGCAACATCAGAGAGGTCGCAATAGCTGGTCTGAGTGCTCCTGCACGGTCTCCGGAGGGCATGCGAGGCCTTAGTTGGCGTGATTAGAGCTCAGTGCACCGGCAATTGCTCACCGTTGTGGGGCACCACCGAGAAGCTGTCGTGCGCCATGTGGAGCCTCATTGTTGTCCCTATTACTGGTACGTGCCGAACTCCCTTGCTCGCTAAACCGTCGGCTTCGTGTAGGATAGATCGGTGTCGGGAAATCTGCGTTGGTGCGCAAATCCGGGAGATCGCCGGAGGTCTGGTGACGTCACATCTGATGTCGCGGGGAGGAAGAAGCTCCTAGGACTGTTGATCAACGAATTGAGGGCTAGGATCAGATGGAGCTTACCTCTTCGCGTTATCTCTTCTGCGCCGTTGGATGCCACAGACGGTTCCGATCGGGTGTGGGTTGGTGTTCAACTGGGATTTCCGGAGTCGTTGATCAGACGACGGACGCTCGAGGAGCAATCCGGGTTATTTGAATCTAGGCTGTGGATTGCGGATCTATGGATATGGGTCACATACCGATTCGGTTGACTGGAGTCTAATCTATGTCGTCCATACCCAATCGTGCGGTTCAGAGTTTAGCATACCCCTTCGCCGACCCCTTTTTACATAAGAGCCCCTGTACTTCTAGGGAACCAACACGCAGTCCATTGCGACTGTGTACTGAGTCTTAGAAATTTTTGCACTTTAGTCCTGAACTCTTTGCAATTTACGTGCGCAGTCCAAACAGATTATAAATCAGAGAAATTCATTTAGAAAAAGATTTATAGTGCAAAATTAATTCCAATAACTTGTTTAATTCCTAGAAAATTCATTTTAATTTCTTTTTAATCCATTCTAGTTCCTATAATTTTGTATTAATATTGTTTATCACTTAGTAACACTGTTTTAGCATGAAACCTATATTAAACTTGATCACTTAATTAATCCTGTGCTAAACACATAAAACCTTCGGAAATTCATAACTCGAAATCCGTAACTCCGAATTTAGTGATTCTTTTTCCTATGATCTCGCTGCGACCCATAGATTATTATTATGTATTTTGTATTTATGTTTGGTGTGATATTAATTTATCCCTTGTACCATGTCTGTTTGTATTGCTTCGAGTAGAAGAGCTAGTGGCCGAGGATTCTGGTGTTCAGCAGGTAGAAGTTGCTGAGCAGGAGCTCATTGAAGGTAAGTTGTGCCCTTGACCACTTTTATTTACCCAATAATGTTCTTTATAACCATTTTATCATGCATATGCTTATTTTTGATGGGACCCAATAGGTCACCCTAGTCTCGTTATCTTTTCACCTTGTTCACCCCTAAATTTTTGGGTAGCCATAGCTATTGCTATATATGGTTTTGGGTGTTGAGATAACTCTTGATCATTCTGTATTATTGTTATATTTTTGTTCATGATAAGACAACTATGTTAATTGGAACATTGAGCTTAACTGGAGAAACACGTGCCACCACAAGGGTGGAATGGGACGCCATTGGCTGACTAACTAGGAAAGCTAGTGGAGGACTACCTTACCTGAAAGGGGCAAGGGCATTAGGGGACTAGGCGTGTAGGGAGGTTCTCGGGTTGATTTTGCTGCGATGGCGGTCAGACGGGAGATTCCTACATTGCTCTTCCTAAAAACTGTAGCGGGTTTTCTGAAGCTAGTGAAACTTTGTAAAGGCATCGTAGTGGATCCCTAGCCATTCACCTTGGTAGTGTCTAAGGGTCTAGCTAACCCTGGCGAGATGAGATACACGATTTGTGGGTACAGGGTACAACCTCTGCAGAGTGTAAAACCGGTATACTAGCCGTGCTCGCAGTCATGAGCAGCTCAAGACTCTTGCATGATTAATTTATGGAATTAAATTCAATTTGTCATTTGCATCGCATTGTGATTTATTATTAATTTTGATCTATTATTACTCTGGTTTGGTATCTACTTACATTTAGTAAATGCTAATAAAACTTGACCAACCTATTAAAAGCAATGCTCAGCTTTACCCCCTTGTTTATTGATCAGCCTTACACTTCACATGAGCTCCCACCTTTGATGAGTTCATGCACATTATTCTCCATAACTTGTTGAGCTATGATCTTTTGTGAGCTCACCCTTGTGATATATAGACCCCCATAGGAGAAGAACAGGTGGTCCAGGAGGAGCCGTACAATGAGGAGACGAGTTGATCTAGGTGACGTCTCCCAGTCAGCTTTGTGGCACCAAGGAATAATACTTAGTTCACTTTATTATTATCGTTTATTTTTGTAAGACTTCCGATATGTAATAATGACATTTATCTCTATACACTTTGTCATTATATGTGATGTTCTTCTTTGGCGCATATATGAAACACACCTGCTTTATCTCTTAAATCCGGGTGTGACAATAGAGACCATCTAACGTACCCAATCCTATACCCTCCGCCCTCAAGAAAAAGCCGTGGGAATGACACCCATATCTAGATCCTTGAGCGAGAATATAAGAGCATAATAGATGCCTCCATCTCTAATGACGAAAACTAGCACCCAACTTAAGACTTCCCTAATTACTTGGCCAAGGGCATCCCATACCACCCTCATGGCTGCCCTGTTTTCCTGGGTGGTCATCCAACAAACCGGACCTTACAGAGAAGTACCTAGAAAACAGCCCAAGCCTCCTTTAATGTCACAAGTTCATAATCATAACCAAAATGTAAAGCACCATATCATAATTGTATCTCACAATGTTTATTGATTAAAGTAAAGTGCTAGCATAGAGCTAACCATAATAGCCCAGAAAAGTAATCAAGGATAAGGTAAATAGAACACTAGCCAATCCTTTGGTTTTAATTATGTAATGCAGGGAATGAATTAACATGTGAATAGGACATAATAGGTCAGAGGACACTTGCCTTCACCAAACAGATGCTTAGGGTATTCAACCTCGTAGAACTCGAAGAGCTTGATCACTTGGTCACGGACGCTTGATCTTCAACTCACCAAAGCCCGAAAATAGATCACGTTCTACTCGCGACACACAGCGAATACGAACAGACACAAGCATACAAACATACACATGCATAGAAACATTACACCATACAAAGGAAAACATTATAAAATGTGTAATATTAAATAAAGCTCACTTCTATAGTCACACGAGAAAAGGAAAAGCGACAGTAGTAGCTATGGTCAAGAGAAACCGCATTTATGCTAAACAAGTATGAATTAGAACATTTAATTCGACATAATTATATTAATGGAAATTTATCAAATATAAATTAAAATTACTACTTAGCTTTGACTAACTTACATTTTAATAGTGGACGATTAATCAAATAGTTAATTAACTAACAAGAGATAAGCGAACGGTTTAATATCGCGTGCAGATAGCACGCGAACAACGCACGGCAAGGCGTGCGACACGCCAAAACGTAGCGCACTGCACAACACGGTGATGCAGCCCATGACGCACGGGCAACGACAAGACATCGTCACGAACACGTGCATGCGAGGGGGTAGATGGGGGTAGACGACCATGTCTAGGGGTAGACGGGCGAGCTCTAGGGGTAGAAAAGCGACACGAGGATGGCGATGTGCCGACATGCAACGTCGAGCTCCAACGATGTGATCCACGACGCGAGCTGGCAGACGTGATCGTGAGTGCATGGCCACGGCAAGCGTCGACAGCGAGGGGCTAGGGCTTGGCCAGGGGTGCTGCTAGACATGTTACCTCGCTAAGCGTTGGGTGCGCGCCGGGGGGCTGTGCCCTAACCGTGGTGGCCTCTGCCCGCACAGAGCACTGGGAGCATGCCGGCGGATGGACGGAGCGCCACCATGTGCAGGGACCTGGGTGTGCTCACCTGTCACACCCGGATTTAAGGGATAAAGCCGAGTGTGTCTCATATGTGCACCAAAGAAGAACATCGCATATAATGACAAAGTGTATAGAGATGAATGTCACAAATATCATTATTACATAGCGAAAGTGTCTTACAAAAATAAATGATAATAACAATAAAGAGAACTAAATATTATTCCATGGCGCCATAAAGCTGACTGGGAGACACCACCTAGATAAGCTTGTACTCCTCGTTGTAGGTCTCCTCCTAGACCACCTGCTCTTCACCTATGGGGGGTTTATATATCACAAGGGTGAGCTCACAAAAGATCATAGCTCAACATGTTGTGGGGAATAATATGCATGAACTCACCAAAGGTGGGAGCTCATGTGAAGTGTAAGGCTGATCAACAAATAAGGGTTTAAGCCAAGCATTGCTTTAATAAGTTGGTCAAGTTTTATTAGCAGCTACTAAATGTAAGTAGATACCAAACCAGAGTAATAATAGATCAAAATTAATAATAAAACCACAATACGATGCAAATGACAAATTGAGTTTAATTCCATAAATTAGTCATGCGAGAGTCTTGAGCTGCTCATGACCACGAGTATGGCTAGTATACCAGTTTTACACTCTGCAGAGGTTGTATCCTTTACCCATAAGACATGTCACCTGGTTTGTAACACCCCACTGATCCCACACAATGAATGACACCAAACACCCTTCCCACAAAACTTATGCAACATAAGAAAAGAAATAGAGAAAAGAAAGTATTGCAAACTCCGGCAGCACCTCCCCTGAAAGAAGCATAACGAGGGGAACATAGAGTTTATACAGAATATAAAAGAAAGATAATTCACGTAGTATAATCAAAATGCAAAGGTAGTAATGAACATTCATGACCAAATAAAAGATAGGTAACTCAGCCCACCCCAAAATCAGCTCAACTACCATGAAAGGCTAGAACATAATCATTTCCTAGACTTGACCCTCCCTGTTTAACATCATTATTAAGCAATGGTTCCTTTATTTAAAGGTGTAGTGGTCGTGCTGCTACATCCCTTCTTTCCCAAAGCAAAGATCAGGTGCATGCATCGGACAATGCAAGAGTGAGATGACACATCTCAGCAAGTAAAAAGAGCAAACAACAATTGGACAATGTAAACCAACCATGCTTAAACAACCACGTAGTTCATAACTTTCTTCTTGAATATTAATTTGCAACAAGTAAGCAAGTAACCAATTACTTAATGTCAATATGAATCACAATGTAAAGATCCACACTATCCACATCCACATAATAGGTTCCACACTTCTCCCATGGATGCACATGGCTACAGATGCAGTAATGACTTCTGCCTTCATACCTCTAAGGATATGAAGCTGCATCATACTCCTTCTCAGGCAACATATGATGCTCATTGTACCGGTACAGTCAGACCATAAGATCGCGACAAAATTTCCATGCAATAGATGATGAATGCATTATGCATGTCAACAACATGAGTCCTTCCCCAAATAAAATGTGCTAGACATATACTTCCACCCATTCTACATAATAAACCACATGGGTAACATGATCAAACCACAACCTCAACATATGTAATCAATAAAAACATGAATATCTTCGAACGATGGTACCCAATTCGAAATATGAATACAAACACAAATAGCACAAAAAAATCAAGTATAAGACACTTTAAGCGACAGACGGAATAACCATCCCTATTTTACTTGCCTTCACCGGGGAGTTTGGACAAAGCCCTAAGAACGATCCAGAAGTCCACCACCTGTTTTTGACACATAACTCAGTGCACAAATTTCACATAACAATGCTTATAAATGACGCCGCACCTACGCACAATTTGAAACCCCGCCGCGGGTAACAACTCTCCCCACATCCACCAAACTGCAGTGGCACTGCTTAACCATTTCATAACTTTAAAATTATGACAGCAGTGGTAACCAGCAAAAACTCCAGAGGCATCTACATAAAATTTCCCACAAGTTTTGTATACAATTTATAATTAAATTCCAACATCTAACTAGCCCAAAACAGTCCACAAGATGAACCCTGCAATCTGTTATTTTTTTGGGCAGCAACATACCCGGATTTAAACAGCGATATCTTTTAAAATATAATTCCGAATCGAGCGTATAAGTACTCATTGGAAAGATAAGACAAATCTCTACATGATTCTCATACTGGTTATCACTAATTACCCACGAAACATTCCCAGAAACTGCTAATACTACTGTTGTTCGCCCACCTGAAAAATCTGTTTTTTGGACAGCAACATACCCGGATTCAAACAACGATATCTCCGAAATTATAACTCCGAATTGGGCGCATAAGTACTCGTTATAAAGGTATGACAAGGCTCTATATGATTCTTCCACTGATTCCCACTAATTAACCCACGAAAATTCCTATAAATCCCTAGAACTACTGTTGTTCGCCCACCCACAAAATTTCTAGACGACACCTCTACCGATTCGCATAGATAAACACATAATCAAATTGATTGCAGCACAAAAACAACAAAAGTTAATCACAAATTCACCTTGGGTTCTTCCCTTCCTCCTTCCTTCTTCCTCCCTCCAAACTCCAATTGAGAGCTCGCAGCCACACGACGGAGAACCACGCGGGAGGGCTGCACCTTGGAGAGGGGGGGCAGCTAAGGTTTTGGGTGGTGATGGCTGCAAGGGTTTGAGGAAGAAGGAGATGGGAGAGGGGAGGTGGTGGCGTCCAAGGGAGAGGGGAGGCGAAGGGTGCGGCTGCAATCCCAAGGGGAGAAAGGGGGGGCGGCTAGGGTTAGGGGGAGGCTAGTGGGCCGGATTGAGATCCACAACCCAACTCGCTTGCGTGACAGCTCCTGACCAACCATTCTACTGTTATACTGGTGAATAATTCCCAAAATTCCAAACCCCTAAAGCGCACTACCCAAAAGAGAAACAACAACAAAAAAACAAAGAAAGAATAAACTCCAACTTCTCTTCTTTGCAAACCGGGTATCACACTCTACCCCCCTTAAAAAGAATTCGACCTCGAATTCTGACGCTTCTATCGGAACGACAAAAGAAAAGGTTAAAGAATCAACAACACTCACCCACAACAAAAGGTTTGGGATACTTCTGCCGCATCAGCTCCTCAAGCTCCCAAGTAGCCTCGCGCTCAGACTAATTAGTCCACAAGACCTTAACATACTTGATTGATCTCTTCCTCAAAACACGCTCCGAGGTCTCCAAGATATGCACCGAACGACACTCCAAAGTCAGATCCTGCTGCACCGCAATTGGTTCCATCTCAATCTGATGGTCTGGATCCCGCATGAACTTCCTCAACATGGAGATATGAAATACCGGGTGTACCCTTGCCATGGAATTTGGTAGTTGCAAGCGATAAGCCAGGCTGCCCACTCGGGCCAAGATAGGGAACGGTCCAATGTATCTCGGGCTGAGTTTTCTGGAGACACCGAACCGAACAACTCCTTTAGTAGGTGATACCCTGAGGAGGACTTGGTCACCCACTGCAAATTCCAAGTCCCGCCTCCTCACATCAGCATGACTCTTCTGACGGCTCTGAGCGGCCAAAATATTCTGACGAATTTCTCGAACCTTCTCCGAAGTCTGCTAAACCCAATCAGGACAAACCAGGGATCTCTCTCCCAAGGTCTCCCAGCACAGAGGGGAGATACACCGCCTGCCATATAAAGCCTCAAATGGTGCCATCTTGATGCTAGCCTAGTAGCTGTTGTTATAAGCAAACTCTGCCAAAGAAAGATGATCTTCCCAGCTACCCTTCCAAGACAGAACACAAGCACACAACATATCTTCCAAGGTTTGGATCGTTCGCTCCGACTGACCATCAGTCTGAGGGTGAAAAGCGACACTAAGTGAAAGCTTGGTGCCCAATGCACTATGAAGACTCTCCTAGAATTTGGATACAAATTTGGAGTCTCGATCAGAAACAATGGACTTAGGTACCCCGTGGAGCCTGATTACTTCCTTCATATACAAGGGGACCAATTCTAAAGCAGAATTTGTGGTCTTCATGGGAATAAAAAACGCAGACTTAGTCAAGCGTTCCACTACCACCCATATAGCATCTCTGCCCCGAGGAGAACGAGGTAAGCCCACCACAAAATCCATGGTGATATGCTCCCACTTCCACTCCAGAATTTCCAATGGCTTCAGTAATCCTGCAGGCCTCTTATGCTCGGCCTTCACACGCTGACATACTTCATAGGCAGCCACATACTTAGAAACATCAACCTTCATCTGCTTCCACCAGAAGTTTTGCTTCAAATCTCGGTACATTTTGGTTTCGCCAGGGTGAACGGTGTAAGGCGTTTTATGAGCTTCTCTCAAGATATCCATCTTCACCTCTGATTTTTGAGGCACACAAATACGGCCCCTGAAATGAACCAAATCATTCTCATCAATAGTGAACTCACGGGGTTTACCATCGCCAACCCTCTTTCGAGCTTCCTGCAATAATCGATCCTGTTGCTGAGCCGCACGCACTCTCTCCATGAGGGAGGATTGAATAAACATCTGAGTCTCCTCACTAGCGGTGCCGACATAGCACAAAGCAATCCCCAAAAGGTCTAGATTAGCGATCAAAGGCAAGGCCACTTTTGGAACCCCGGACCTGCTAAGGGCATCAGCCACCACATTTGTCTTCCCCGGGTGATAATGAATGGACTAATCATAATCTTTAATCAATTCGAGCCACCAACACTGCCTCAAATTCAGCTCCTTTTGAGTGAAAATATACTTGAGACTTTAATGATCGGTGTAAATGTCACAAGACTCGCCATAAAGATAATGCCTCCACGATTTGAGAGCAAAGACCACCACGGCCAATTCAAGATCATGAGTTGGATAATTCCCCACATGCTTCCTCAACTGCCTTGAGCCATAAGCGATCACTGTGCCTTCCTGCATCAACACACAACCAAGACCAATTCGAGAAGCATCCAAATAAACTGTGAAATGCTTACCGCTCTCAGGCAAAGCTAGGATAGGGGCGTCCACCAACTTGTTCTTCAATGTCTGATAGCTGACCTCGCAATCGCTGGACCAGATAAAGAGAACACCCTTCTCCAAGAGTCTAGTCAAAGGCTTAGCAATGCTGGAAAAATTTGGTATGAAGCACCGATAATATCCAGCGAGCCCCAAAAAACTTCGGATTTCAGAGACACTAGAGGGTCTCTTCCACTCCACCACAGCCGCAACATTCTTGGGATCAACCGCAATGCCCTGCTGATTAATCACATGCCCCAGGAAAGCCACTTCGGACAGCCAAAAGGCACACTTCTTCAACTTGCCATAGAACTGGTTCTTCCTAAGGGCACCTAGAACGAGACGAAGATGCTACTCATGCTCAGCCTCGGTCTTTGAATAAATCAGAATATCATCCAGGAACACGACCACAAAGTCGTCCAAGAACTCATGCAACATCCTATTCATTGCTTCCATAAAAGCAGCAGGGGCATTAGTTAAGCCAAAAGACATGACTATGAACTCATAATGCCCATACCTGGTGCAAAAAGCGGTCTTCTCAATATCCTCCTCACGAATCCTCAATTGATGATAACTAGAGTTCAAATCAGTTTTGGAGAACACCTGGGCACCCCTTAACTTTTCAAAGAGAACCTCAATACGGGGTAGCGGATATTTATTCTTGATTGTCACTTGATTCAAAGCACGATAATCCACACATAGCCTCTTGCTTTTATCCTTCTTCTCAACAAACAATACTGGGGAAGCCCATGGAGACCTGCTAGGCCTAATGAAACCCTTAGCCAGCAGATCATCCAACTGTCGCTTTAATTCAACCTGCTCCTTTGGGGCCATCTGATACAGGGCCTTATGAATAGGCTACGTACCCGGAATCAGCTTGATCTCAAAAGCTGCATCGCGCTCCGAAGGAATGCCTGGAAGCTCTACTAGAAACACATCGGCAAAGTCACACACCACACGGATGTCCTGCACCCACAAGGCGGCCTCACCCTCCACCACCATGGAGAAAAAGATTCCTGACTTCCTTGACCGGCGATCCAGAAGCAATTGCGCCAACAAGGATAACGTGAACTTTGGGGAACTTCCCAAGAATACCACCTCCCTACCCGATGGTGCCTGCAATAACACTGTCTTCCAAAAACAGGATATAACTACGTGATACTGAGATAACCAATCCATACCCAAGATAACATCGAATCCCCCCAAGGAAATCACAACAAGATTGGCCAAAAAGACCTCATCAGCAAGAATGACGGAACACCGCTGACAAACTGAACAGCTACTAATGGAGCCATTAGCAGAACTAACCAAAATTGGGTGACCCAACCTCTGCACCGAAAGACCAGCCCGCGACACAAAATTCTCTGAAACAAACGAATAGCTAGCGCTAGAGTCAAAAAGAGCATGGGCCACAAACGAATCAACTGAAACCATACATGTCACCATGTCTCCTTACTCTCTTCCATCCACAACGGGTAGCACATAAGCTCTAGAAATACCCGCAGAAGAGGAAGCTCCTGGAGTGAGATTAATAGAAGAACCCCACTGAGCCGTCGGGTGAGGCAGACGCTGAGCTCCAAACTGAGATGGCATAGGAGTAGTCGGTGCAGGAGTAGGCGCAGCCAGATACTGAGGAAAACCCTGCATCGGCATGAACTGAGATGTCCTAGGCACATAAAACTGCTACATAGGAAGTGGAACTGAAAATTGCTGCTCAGCACTTGACATCATGTTGACAGTGCCCTAAGAAGAGGAGGAAGTCACTGGCTCCCATCTGAGCTTCCCATTGGGATTCCTCCTTGAAAGGGAAATAGGCTTACACCTTTTCCAAATTAATTTTGGTAGTTGAATTGCCCAACACAAATAATTGGACTAACTAGTTTGCTCTAGATTATAAGTTTTTCAGGTGCCAAAGGTTCACAACAAACTAATAAAAAGACCAAGAATGGGTTCAAACAAAGAGAGCAAAAGACAACCGAAGTGTGCCCTGGTCTGGCGCACCGGACTGTCCGATGCACCAGGGACCCCGACGCTGAACTTGCCACCTTCGGGAAAATGGGAGGCCGCTCTGCTATAATTCACCGTACTGTCCGGTGTAGCACCGGACAGTGTCCGGTGGCGCACCGGACTGTCCGGTGTGCCAGCGGAGCAACGGCTACTTCGCGCCAACGATCGACTGCAAACGCATTCAATGCGCTACAGTGCACGCCAGAGTCAGAGCAACGTCATAAGGCGCACCGGACTGTCTATAGGACATGTCCGGTGCACCACCGGACAGCCAGAAGGCCCCACCTGCCAGAGCTCCAACGGTCGAACCCTAACGGTCAGATGATGTGGCTGGCGCACCGGACAATGTCCGGTGGCGCACCAGACTGTCCGGTGCGCCATGCGACAGCAGCCTCCACCAAATGGCTAGTTTGGTGGTTGGGGCTATAAATACCCCAACCACCCCACATTTAATAGCATCCAAGTTTTCAGACTTCCTACACCTTACAAGAGCTATAGCATTCAATTCTAGACACAACCAAAGAGATCAAATCCTCTCCCAAGTTTGGAATCACTCTAAATCAAATAGTGACTAGAGAGAGTGACATTTGTGTTCATTTGAGCTCTTGCACTTGGATTGCTTCTTTTCTTTCTCATTCTTTCTTGAGATCAACTCAATTGTAACCGAGGCAAGAGACACCAATTGTGTGGTGGTCCTTGCGGGGACTTATTGTCCCGTGTGATTGAGAAGAGAAGCTCACTCGGTCTAAGTGACCATTTGAGAGAGGGAAAGGGTTGAAAGAGACCCGGTCTTTGTGACCACCTCAACGGGGAGTAGGTTTGCAAGAACCGAACCTCGGTAAAACAAATCACCGTGTCACACTCGTTATTTGCTTGTGATTTGTTTTCGCCCTCTCTCTCGGACTCGATTTTAATTCTAACACTAACCCCCGCCTGTAGTTGTGATTAAACTTTGTAAATTTCAGATTCGCCCTATTCACCCCCGTCTAGGCGACTTTCAATTGGTATCGGAGCCCGGTGCTTCATTAGAGCCTAACTGCTCGAAGTGATGTCGGGAGATCACGCCAAGAAGGAGATGGGAACCGGCGACAAGCCCGTTACAAGCCACGGGAAGGCTCCATCGGGAGGGTCCCACAACAAGGGGAAGGATAAGGCATCCTCACAAAATTCGCATCGGAGTGGCGACAAGAAAAAGAAGATGAGGAAAGTGGTCTACTATGAGACCGACTCTTCATCGCCATCCACCTCCAGCTCTGATGCGCCGTCCGTAACTTCTAAGCGCCATGAGCGCAAGAAGTTTAGTAAGATTCCCCTACACTACCCTCGCATTTCCAAACGTATAGTGTAGGGGAATCTTACTAAACTTCTAAGCGCCATGAGCGCAAGAAGTTTAGTAAGATTCCCCTACACTACCCTCGCATTTCCAAACGTACTCCATTACTTTCCGTTCTGTTAGGCAAACCACCGGTTTTTGACGGTGAAGATTATAACATGTGGAGTGATAAAATGAGGCATCACCTAACCTCACTCCACACTAGTATTTGGAACGTTGTTGAGTTTGGTGTACAGGTACCATACGTAGGGGATGAGGACTATGATTCGGACGAAGTGGCCCAAATCCAACACTTCAACTCCCAAGCCACTACTATACTCCTCGCCTCTCTAAGTCAAGAGGAGTATAATAAGGTGCAAGGGTTGAAGAGCGCAAAGGAAATTTGGGACGTGCTCAAGACCGCGCACGAAGGAGACGAGGTGACCAAGATCACGAAGCGGGAGACGATCGAGGGGGAGCTCGGTCGCTTCATGCTTCACCAAGGGGAGGATCCACAAGCCATGTACAACCAGCTAAAGACCTTGGTGAACCAAGTGTGCAACCTTGGGAGCATCAAGTGGGATGACCACGAGATGGTCAAGGTTGTTCTAAGATCCCTCGTTTTTCTTAACCCCACACAAGTTCAATTAATTCGAGGTGATCCTAGATACACGCTAATGTCTCCCAAGGAAGTGATAGGCAAATTTGTGAGCTTTGAACTAATGATCAAAGGCTCCAAAAAGATCATCGAGCAAGGCGCATCCTCCTCCGTGCCCGAAGCACAACCCGTTGCATACAAAGCAACAGAGGAGAAGAAAGAAGATTCTACTCCAAGTAGAATCCCCATCGACGCCTCCAAGCTCGACAACGAGGAAATGGCGCTCATCATCAAGATCTTTCGAAAAATCCTCAAGCAAAGGAGGGGGAAGGATTACAAGCCTCGCTCCAAGAAGGTTTGCTACAAATGTGGTAAGCCCGGTCACTTCATTGCAAAATGTCCTATTTCTAGTGACAGTGACAGGGGCGACGACAAGAAGGGGAGAAGAAAGAAAAAGAAGAAGTACTACAAGAAGAAGGGCGGTGATGCCCATGTTTGCCAAGAGTGGGACTTCGACGAAAGCTCCATCGACTCCTCCTCCGACGAGGACGCCGCCAACATCGCCGTCAACAAGGGACTCCTCTTCCCAAACGTCGGCCACAAGTGTCTCATGGCAAAGGACGGCAAAAAGAAGAAGGTTAAATCTAAATCCTCCACTAAATATGCAACCTCTAGTGATGAAGATAATTCTAGTGATGAGGAGGAAAACTTGCTTACCCTTTTTGCCGATCTTAACATGCAACAAAAGAAAAAATTGAATGAATTAATTAGTGCTATTTATGAGAAGGATGAACTCTTGGACACCCAAGAGGACTTCCTAATTAAGGAAAACAAGAAGCATGTTAAGGTTAAAAATGCTTATGCTCTAGAAGTAGAAAAATGTGAAAAATTATCTAGTGAGTTAAGCACTTGTCATGATTTGATTGCCAACCTTAGGAATGAGAATGCTAGATTAATTGCTAAGGTTGATTCAAATGTATGTGATGATTCATATGCCAATCTTAGAAATGATCATGCTATTTCTATTGCTAAGATTGAAAAATTAAATGCCTCTCTTGCTAGCCTTAGAAATGAAAATGAAAAACTAATTGCTAAGGCTAATGAATTAAATGTTTGCAATGCTTCCATTTCCAATCTTAGAGATGAAAATGCCATATTACATGCTAAGATTGTTGAATTAAATTCTTGCAAACCCTCTACATCTACCGTTGAGCATGTTTCTATTTGCACTAGATATAGAGATGTTAACATTGATGCTATTCATGATCACATGGCTTTAATTAAACAACAAAACGATCATATAGCAAAATTAGATGCTAAAATTGCCAAGCATGAGCTAGATAATGAAAAATTTAAATTTGCTTGTAGTATGCTTTATAGTGGGAGACGCCCTGGCATCAAGGATGGCATTGGCTTCCAAAAGGGAGACAATGTCAAACTTAATGCCCCTCCTAAAAGATTATCTAACTTCGTTAAGGGCAAGGCTCCCATGCCTTAGGATAACGAGGGTTACATTTTGTACCCTGCCGGTTATCCCGAGCATAAGATTAGGAGAATTCATTCTAGGAAGTCTCACTCTGGCCCTAATCATGCTTTTATGTATAAGAGTGAGACATCTAGTTCTAGGCAATCAACCCATGCTAAATTGCCTAAGAAGAAAACTCCTAAAGCATCAAATAATCACAATGTTTCATTTAGAACTCTTGATGCTTCCTATGTGCTTACTAACAAATCCGGCAAGGTAGTTGCCAAGTATGTTAGGGACAAACACAAGGGATCAAAGACTTGTGTTTGGGTACCCAAAGTTCTTGTATCTAATGCCAAAGGACCCAAAACTGTTTGGGTACCTAAAATCAAGAACTAAATTTGTTTTGTAGGTTTATGCATCTGGGGGCTCAAGTTGGATCATCGATAGCGGGTGCATAAACCACATGACAGGGGAGAAAAAGATGTTCTCCTATGAGAAAAACCAAGATCCTCAACGAGCTATCACATTCGGGGATGGAAATCAAGGTTTGGTCAAAGGATTGGGTAAAATTGCTATATCACCTGACCATTCTATTTCCAATGTTTTTCTTGTAGATTCTTTAGATTACAACTTGCTTTCTATTTCCCAATTATGTAAAATGGGTTACAACTGTCTTTTCACGGATACATGTGTTACTGTCTTTAGAAGAAGTAATGATTCAGTAGCTTTTAAGGGAGTATTAGAGGGTCAGCTATACTTAGTTGATTTCAATAGAGCTGAACTCGATACTTGCTTAATTGCTAAGACTAACATGGGTTGGCTTTGGCATCGCCGACTAGCCCATGTTGGGATGAAGAATCTTCACAAGCTTCTAAAGGGAGAGCACATTTTGGGACTAATAAATGTGCATTTTGAGAAAGACAGGATTTGTAGCGCATGCCAAGCAGGGAAGCAAGTTGGTGTTCATCATCCACATAAGAATATCTTGACGACTGACAGGCCACTCGAGCTCCTCCACATGGACCTATTCGGCCCAATCGCTTACATAAGCATTGGTGGGAGTAAGTACTGTCTAGTTATTATGGATGACTATTCTCGCTTCACTTGGGTATTCTTTTTACAGGAAAAATATCAAACCTAAGATACCTTAAAGGGATTCTTGAGACAGGCTCAAAATGAGTTTGGCTTGAGGATCAAGAAAATTAGAAGCGATAATGTTACGGAGTTCAAGAACACTCAAATAGAAGGTTTTCATGAGGAGGAAGAGATCAACCATGAGTTCTCTTCTCCCTACACGCCACAACAAAATGGTGTAGTGGAGAGGAAGAATAGAACTCTATTGGACATGGCAAGGACCATGCTTGATGAGTACAAGACTTCAAATCGGTTTTGGGCCGAGGCGGTCAACACCGCTTGCTACGCCCTCAACCGATTGTATCTACACCGAATCCTCAAGAATACATCATACGAACTCCTCACTGGTAAAAAGCCCAATGTTTCATATTTTAGAGTCTTTGGTAGCAAATGCTTTATTCTTGTTAAAAGAGGTAGAAAATCAAAATTTGCTCCTAAGGCTGTAGAAGGCTTTTTACTAGGATATGATTCAAACACAAGGGCATATAGAGTCTTTAACAAGTCCACTGGACTAGTTGAAGTTTCTTGTGACATTGTGTTTGATGAGACTAACGGCTCTCAAGTAGAGCAAGTTGATCTTGATGAATTAGATGATGAAGAGGCTCCGTGCATCGCGCTAAGGAACATGTCCATTGGGGATGTGTGTCCTAAGGAATCCGAAGAGCCCATTCAAGCACAAGATCAACCATCCTCCTCCATGCAAGCATCTCCACCAACTCAAGATGAGGATGAGGCTCAAGATGATGAAGAAGAAGATCAAGAAGATGAGCCACCTCAAGAAGAGGGCAATGATCAAGGGGGAGATGCAAATGATCAAGACAAGGAGGATGAGCAAGTTCCAAGGCCGCCACACCCAAGAGTCCACCAAGCAACTCAACGAGATCACCCCGTGAACACCATCTTAGGAGATATTCATAAGGGGGTAACTACTCGATCTCGTGTTGCTCATTTTTGTGAACACTACTCGTTTGTTTCCTCTATTGAGCCACACAGGGTAGAGGAAGCGCTTCAAGATTTGGATTGGGTGATGGCGATGCAACAGGAGCTCAACAACTTCACGAGGAATGAGGTATGGCATTTAGTTCCACGTCCTAACCAAAATGTTGTAGGAACCAAGTGGGTCTTCTGCAACAAGCAAGATGAGCATGGTGTGGTGACAAGGAACAAAGCCCGACTTGTGGCCAAGGGATATTCACAAGTCAAAGGTTTGGATTTCGGTGAAACCTATGCACCCGTAGCTAGGCTTGAATCAATTCGCATTTTACTTGCCTATGCTACTTACCATGGCTTTAAGCTTTATCCAATGGACGTGAAAAGTGCCTTCCTCAATGGACCAATCAAGGAAGAGGTCTATGTTGAGCAACCTCCCGGCTTTGAAGATAGTGAGTATCCTAACCATGTTTATAGACTCTCTAAGGCGCTTTATGGGCTCAAGCAAGCCCCAAGAGCATGGTATGGATGCCTAAGAGATTTCTTATTGCTAATGGCTTCAAAGTTGGAAAAGCCGATCCTACACTCTTTACTAAAACACTTGCAAATGATTTGTTTGTGTGCCAAATTTATGTTGATGATATCATATTTGGGTCTACTAACGAATCTACATGTGAAGAGTTTAGTAGGATCATGACACAAAAATTCGAGATGTCTATGATGGGGGAGTTGAAGTATTTCTTAGGATTTCAAGTAAAGCAACTCCAAGAGGGCACCTTCATTAGCCAAACAAAGTACATTCAAGACATTCTAACCAAGTTTGGGATGAAGGATGCCAAGCCCATCAAGGCACCCATGGGAACTAATGGGCATCTCGACCTCGACACGGGAGGTAAATCCGTCGATCAAAAGGTATACCGGTCGATGCACTACAACACACCTTACCTTCTATGACATTCACCTTGTGTCATTGATAAGTGAATATATGTCATATATTGAAATTTATGACGCTTGTGTGACGTTTTTTGGTTCGTCATGTATGTGACGTGGCTAAACATGTTCTATGACGATTTGAAGTTTTTTTGTCATTAAAATTGTGACAATTCTACTTCGTCATAGATTTTATGACATTTGCATATTGTCATTACGCCAAACAAGAACGTCACTAATAATCAGCTAGAGGCTTGCCATGTGGACCAAATTTTGTCATAAAATCATGCGTACTGGTGATGTGGAGCTGATGTGGCAAATGCTTATGACGTTTATCAATATGACATGTCGCTTTTCAATGACAAACTTCGTTGTCATAATTTATAAAATGGCTCGTCCTAGTGCTAGGCCAAAATTGTGGCCTCATTAAATCTAATTTGTAATTTTCTATGAATACAATTTTATATTAGCAAAATTTGTAGCCTATTTTTTGAACAATCACATTCAAATGTACAGATGTTCGCATGTATTATTTCACAAAATTTACATATCAAAAGACCAAAATTATAGCAAACACAATTTCTAATTCATAGGTCACAATACGTCTTATAAGAAGCAACAATGTTCAACACAACTTGGAGCTACCAGTAACAAAAATCAACAAACTTGGACCTACTTAGTTGTACATGTAAACAACTAGCAACCAACTATTGATAAAACTAGACATAGTTCAACTAAAAACCAAATTTCAGAACAGAAACATCCTACAATAGTTCACTATTGGGGGCTTAGTAACTTTATGACCCTGGATTGTGTTGACCCTGGTTGAAGCTCAATAGTTGGCGAAGGAGACCATGCATTTCTTGTGATGTCTTCTTTAAACCCTCTATTTCCTCAGAATGTTTTACCCTTGAAGTTTCTGATTCCATCTTCAAATTATCCAACTCTTGTCGAAGTTCTCCTTTTTCTTGCTTCTCATTCTCAAGCTCAACCTGAAGATCGTGGACCTATAAATAAACATAACTTATTACTTCATATCTAGACATGCACATATAGAGAAATAATAACAAGAACATAATTAATAAATAATATATAAATATGTAATCAGACACCAAAGCATCAAGTGGTCTACATATATGGGCAATCATGTTGGTTCTAAACAATTTGCTAGTTGTGCTGCTAGTCAAGAATGGAATATGATCTGCTAGTTGTGCAAAAAAGGGGCTATCAAAATAGTTTTAAATTTTCTAGATACTGTCTGCATTCATTGTAGCTACTTTCAGCTGCTCTTGTTGTATGTACAATTGTACAGTAATGCTATAGTAACTTATGAGAGTAGATCGCAGCAACCTACAACCATTTATTCTTCACCTAATACCCTTATCGTTGTCCATTTATAGTACTTACTACAACATAATAAGTTGTGGCATCAGCCGCAGCCACTAATTCTCGCAGTCAAACAAGATGTTCTCTATGTCAAACCCTTTAGAAAAAGTACATGTTGCATGTACAAATGATCCAAAGAAAGAAGGGAACATGACTGGTATGTGAAACACTCGTACCTGTGATGATATTGCACCTCTAGAGGTACTCTTGGAGGCTGAACAAACACCTGCAACACGAAGAAAAGTAGTTGATTTGACAACCTGAGAAACAGCTTCTTTTGCTGACTTTGGTTCCTGTCCATCTTGTACTGGTTCACTCATAATGCCTTCCATATCATCCTAGCAAAATGACAATAGTAGATGTTTCTTACATGGTATTATTCATGTATACTTTATGTAGAGAAGGAATAAAAGTAAACAATCACTTACAATTGCTTTCTGTACAGACTCGGTAAATCCATTTTTTTGCCACAATGGAAGTTCTTGAATAGATCAATTGAGGTGGGCTCTACATCTTTGAATATATCTTTCTTCTAAAATAATTGCAAACAGTAACGAGCTATTATCTTGAAACAAGAACATGGTCTCAAGAATAGTGATCATGCACATTATTGTTTCATTTCTTACCACAACATGGGCCTGTGCAATGTAGCATCGAGATCCAGTGCGCTGATGTAACCGGACATTCTCTCGATTTAGTTGGTTTTTGGTACACTTTTCCTGCATATGATACATGAGTGACATGACACAAGAAAGTATCTGGATAATATAAAAGATTCAATGCAAGATAGCATGAATGCAACAAGATGAGATGTTGCGTCTTCCAGAAAACATTGATAATAAACAGTTGCATTGCTTACAGGGGAAGCTCTTAAACATTTAAGAATATTTAGATTTTAGGGCAGCATATTCCGACAAAGAACTTGAAAGATGTGCATATACTTAGGTGTAATTAGAAATCATCAACGTGATGAAAAAACAATTTGAATATTTGGTCATGAGCTCATGACAACGGTGTTAGGATGTGGGAAAGTATAAATTCAATTGGAAATTGGAAGTTGTGCTGCACACATACAGACTTGCTAGGATTTTAGGTTGGTCTGCAAAGTTCATTTCTAAATCTTTACTATTTTGTGCACATGCAAAGTTCAGTATATGTGCACATGCTGATGATCCGCCATTTCTGGAGAAGCTACTTGGTCTGCAAAGTTCATTTATAAATCATTACTATTTTGCAATTTGTTTGAGCAGTAGCTAAAGCTCAGAAGCTGAGCGTCTGAGGCTCTGAACACTAATGCTACAATATTTAGTATAGTGCACATTCATTTAGATTAACCAATCATGGAAACCAAAATGACAACAAAAGATCATAAAGCTTTAATAGATCAAATTCAGCTAGCAACAATACTCAAGCTTGTTAAATTTTGATTGACTGAAAAGAATAAATGAACACTCAGCTACCAACCAATATTGGTATGGTGTCCACAATTAACATTAGAAGCTCAAAGGAAATACGTAACAAATTCCAGCATCACTAACTCACTATGTTCAAAAGGTTAATATTAACTATTTTGCAATTGGTTTGAGCAGTAGCTAAAGCTCAAAAGCTGAGCGTCTGAGGCTCTGAACACTAATGCTACAGTATTTAGTATAAGTGCACATTCATTTAGATTAACCAATCATGAAACCAAAATGACAACAAAAGATCATAAAGCTTTAATAGATCAAATTCAGCTAGCAACAATACTCAAGCTTGTTAAATTTTTATTGACCGAAAAGAATAAATGAACACTCAGCTACCAACCAATATTGGTATGGTGTCCACAATTAACATTAGAAGCTCAAAGGAAATATGTAACAAATTCCAACATCACTAACTCACTATGTTCAAAAGGAGAATGTAGCATACCTTATATTTTAAACATATTATTATTTAATTGGCATACCTTGTGCTTTGCGTCTGACCACATCTCCACCAATGCTTTCCATTGATCATCTGTCATATGTTTAACTGGCGATGTGGTCCTTACTTGATTTGCTGGTATCCCATTGAAATATTTTTTTTTTCAGCTGGTACCTCATCTGTCGTTGTCCACCCTTGAGCAAATCGGCACATGCGGCTTTGATTGCATTATTGTTGGTGTCCATGGTGAATTGGGCCTAGTAAAGAGCATAAACGTTAGAATTTAAAAAATGCAAAAAAGTAGAATGATATTTGAATGGAGTAACATTGAATGATTGAATTTCACTTACAGCAACTTTGCCGATATAGTTTGTAACAATTGACTTATCCTTCTTGTACTCTTTCCAATGCCGGAGGATCGGCATTTGCTGCCTAAGTATAATCCCGCCCTCTGATGCAAGTTTGGCAGCTTGCATAGGTGCTTCTGGCCGCATCTTTCCTTCAGCAATGTGTATGGGGATGTTAGTGCATAAACCTCTACTTATCCTATCCAGTTCTCTGCCCATACTCCTGTTCCTTTTTCCATTTGGATCTATGGTTGCCTCAAGTGCACCTAATGAAATCATATAAATCATTTAGTGTCAATCTTTAAGTTGTTGTTTGCAACACACAATCAGGTTATGTATATAATGAAGCCAGAAGAATTGTAATCATGGAATTGTAAAGATGATATTGCTAATCTAGCCAGAAGGACATTAATCAGGTTCTGAATTTATCTTCTCTATATTAGGTTAGAACAACAGATAGGAAGCGCCTAATATATGTGATTACTATCGTCTTTCCTAATCCTAATTGAAACTAGTGCATTCCGATTACTATATTTAGCTTCCAAAGTTTTATTACTATATTACGATGCTAGGAAGTATTGTAGCATGGATTCGATTAGGTAGTATCTGGTTAAGAAGCTTCTCTAAAATTGCAAAGTGTGATGCTTAATGGTTTGTTAAAAATGGAAAAGTTATCTCCAGTTTTGAGCCACACTCATTATTATGTTTACCGATTACCAGAGTAATAGGACACATGATAGTATGTAACTAATCATTGTATGAAAACAAAATGAAAATAGATTGCATTGCACAAATTACATACAATCACTTGCCTTGATCACTAGAGTTGTTCTGGTCCTGTTGAGGGGTGGATGTGATAGTAGAGAGTCCTAAGGTTTCGACTTGTTGCAGTTCTGGACTGAAAGTTAAAGCCAAATCCCTTGTATTCTGCCTAGTAAATCTTGTAGGTTCATCTTGTTGCGCAGGTGCCAAGACCCTCTTTAATCTGTTTCTCCGGTTTGTTGCACACTTGTGGAAAAAATATGAACCAAATTAGCAAATTTGTATGCTGAAATGTACAAGAAAATTAGATTGAAGAAATATCTACATGCTACGAAAAATAATACCTGATTGACTTCCTCATCTTCAGAACCTTCACCTTCCTGGACCTCATACAAAGATCCAGATTTTTCATGAGTGTCAACCTTGCTCTTTGCAGAAGTATGGTTAAGTATTGACGCTAGTGTAGTGACACCAAGTCTTTGCAACTTTTGGTTATTCCTCATCAAATTCTCAGCTCTCAATTTCTCATATTCTGTTAGTGGCACTTCTGCACATGAAATAAAAATTATTTATGTACTAAATATGATGGTCAATAGATGTACATGCAGCATTATCATTGACCCCATGGAAACCTCTATATATGATTTGTTCAGGGAATGTCATGTGTGCCTGCAGCCCCGTCGCTTAGCAGAGCCCTGCCATCCCGCGTGAAGCCGCCAAGTCCAAGTTGCTTTGCTCTGAGTCTGAATTAACTAGCAAGCACCAAGCACTCCACTGGCCAGACGCCAGGCAAGTTCTTTCAATTTTTTTTAATTGGCTCTATGCTCTCAGTCTCACCCACCCCACGTGCAAGTAGGCAACTAGATGAAAGTTCCTTTTATTTAATCTACAAAGTGCATAGTGCGGCTCTTTTGTTTTTTTAATCTTGCCCAAGCCTTAATTAATTCATTTATCAAACAGGACTCCAAATCATATTGATTATCATGTATTCTAGGAATAGAAAATATGATTCTGGTTTTCAAAAGCGAAAGAAGAAACAAAGATTAGAAGCCACAGCTCAATCTCAAACGGGTGCTCTTGATAATTTCAAAAGTGAAGGGTCAGCTAGCAAATGAGAGTTTCAATGATTGGCATCACCTTGGCATTAGACTTAAAGAGCATGAAAGTGGTGCGGAACATCTTACAAATATGGCTACTTGGTATGACTTGCAAATTGAACCAAGATAATAATGGGAATATTTTAGGACTGATTGAAATGCTAGCTGAATTTGACCCAATTCTGCAACAACATGTTCAACGCATCACTAATGGGAATATTTTAGGACTGATCAAAGTAGTAAGTTACTCTTACATGCTATGTGCGATGCTTTTTATCTAGCTCGAACATATGTACTGTTTGACGAGGTCTGTCGGGAGTGTATGACCTGGGTTCTAAAATGGAAATTGAGAAGGCATTACGTTATGAAATTTAAAAATCATAAAAAAAGTTCAGAGAATAGTTGTGGATAGCAGGGATGGAGACAAGGGGAAGCGATAATACAGCAGTAGCCTCTAGTTGGAAGCTGCTAGCTTAAACTATCTTTAGAAATACATGTGCTAGTGCTACAGGCGCATTCTAGACAGACAGCTTTCAGAAAGCCTTCTCTTGATCCTGCGGTTCAAGAATAATTTCCAGAAAATGCCTACCTTGGTTGTATTGCTACATTGCTACACAAGTCCTTGCCAAGTTTATAGAGGACGCGGATGGCAACATTTCTCATGAGCCATCGGGTGCTGCGGCGGTTGTGGGTTTTGAATCCAATAAAAAATAACCTACTCGAAATGATGGAAATTGTGTCCTCTGAAATCAAAAGTAAACTTTGATGGCATAATCATATTGGTGACAGACCTCAAGAAACCATACGTCTCGTATAACTCGGAGAAAACTGACTTAACAATACACTCCCATAATCATCCCAATGCAAGATTTCAAGAAATTACCTGTTGGTTTGGTTGGTTTTGCTGTAGTTTTACGCCCAGGTGCCATGGTGGTCTCCAGATCGAGCAGATGAGCCGATAGGGGAGTGGATCGAGCAGACTGGCCGATGTGCGAGCAGGAGAGGGATCGATGGGGGAGTGGATCGAGCGGATTGGCCGATGTGCGAGCAGGAGAGTGGCCGGCGTGGGGAGGGAGCTGTAGCCTGTAGCTCCGATTTACCTGGGGACGTTGTGGGGAATGGGGAATGTGTTCGTCTAACTGCAAGTTTTGATCCATATAAACAGAAGAACGTACTGAATATCTGTTGTCTGCTTTGCTATGTCGTCACTAATTGTCATGTAGCGTAGTGGTATGCCTTGGTTACCGGAGACTATAGGTGCCAGGTTTGAATCCTTGCTTGTATATAGTTTTTGCCCTTTTTTGCATTATTTTGCCAATTTAAAACATGTAAAAAATTTTTTGTATGTTTCATTGAACTTTTTTATATCAATCCTTTTTGTTAGTCTGAATAAGGTTTGTCACGTGTAATCTAGTTGGAACATTTGTGTTTACGTTATCTAGTCTTAGTGGCGTAGCCTTGTGGGTGATCAGTGCTGTGCCTGGCACCACAAGCCGCCTTGGTGTTTGTTGACCCCGTCGCACTCGCGCTGCGCATGCACATGATCTGCGCTCAGACCAAATGTTTAATTTGATCATACCAAATTGTGATGAAGTTATTTATTTTGTGTTATATAATATTTCTCTCCTTCTCTAACTTCTTGAATTTCCTTATTTATGATTAAATTCCCGATTTGAACATTGATGTCTTTCTATAGATTTTTATACTAATATATGCACACATAATTAAACTCCAACATGATACAATAGATATTTGTTTATTTTAGTTATTTTATTCGTTAGGTGGATGTTTTGAAATATGCAACGCACTCGTACGGTTTTCTTTATTTTTTTTAGAAAAATAATATTTTAAATATGGGATAAGAGGTAAAAGTTACCCAATAATAAAATATTCATATAAACAAATGCTTATGGTGTGTAATCCTTCAGTTGAATAGAATACCTTTCTATTACTTCCTTTCTAATATAATTCTTGGTTTTCAAAATTCAGTTCTCAATCAAGTATAATTTGAGATATCTGAAATTACTATTTTATTTCTTTATATATTCATTTTTATTATTAATTTTTTTCCTATACAGATTTTGGGCATTACAAGAGGTAAACGTGCAGAAACTTTTAAAAGAATTTGAAAATATTGAGTTCAAAGATGGAGAGAGTGTTGAGGATTTTGGGATGAGAATAACAAATCTTGTTGCCAACATCAAGTCACTTGGGGAATCTGTTGATGACACTCGGGTAGTAAAGAAGTTTCTGCGAGTTGTACCACCTCGTTTTAATCAGGTTGCAGTCTCAATTGAAATGTTCTGTGACCTGAAGACACTCACAGTTGAAGACTTGGTTGGACGCCTGCGTGCAGCTGAGGATCGGTTTGAAGACAAGCTTGAGCAAGTAACTGACAAAACTGGTCGACTGTTGTTAGCTGAGGAGGACTGGCTTGAAAAACATAAGCATCGGTTTCAGTCTTACTCTCAAAAGGATGGTGGCAGTGGTAGTCAGTGGAAAGGTAAGGGACCTCATCGTTCTGATGGTGGCAGTTCAAGCAATTCAAACAAGCCAAAGCTGACATCAAAGGGGACACCAAGAAGAAAGGGGAGATGTCGAAATTGTGGCATTTATGGCCACTGGGCACAGGACTGTAAACGTCTAAAGAAGGATGACAAGGATCAAAAACAACAGGAAGCAAATGTTGTAGTTGGAGATGTGGAGAATGCAGCACTTCTATTAGCTGAGGTGCAAGGGGCAGTGAGTGAAGCATCTCAAGTAATTCATCTGTCTGAAGATAAAGTAGTGCCAGTAATCTGCCCAGATGGAGTGTGGGTACTGGACACTGGTGCCAGTAACCACATGACAGGCACCAAGTCTGCACTTTCTCAACTTGATGACACTGTCAGTGGGTCAGTGAGATTTGGAGATGGTTCTACTGTCAGAATCTGTGGATTAGGCTCAGTGGTGATGAATACTAGACAGGGAGATCACAAGGTGCTTACAAGTGTGTACTATATTCCACAATTGAAAAGCAACATAATTAGTCTTGGACAGCTAGAGGAGGCAGGCTGTGACATTAGACTGTTTGCTGGCAGACTGAAAGTTTTTGATCCAGAGTATAACCTGTTGGTCAGTGCACCTCGCACTGGAAACAGACTTTACACAGTGAAGTTGGGAGTTGTACCTCCAGTGTGTCTGCTGTCAAAGGCAGATGATGTAGCATGGTTGTGGCATGCAAGATTTGGCCATCTAAATTTCAGAGCTCTTAGAGATCTTGGAAAGAAGAGTATGGTTGAAGGAATGCCTATTGTAGACCGAGCTGAACAGGTGTGTGATGGTTGTACTCTTGGGAAGCAACATCGAACACCTTTTCCAAGACTGTCCTCATATAGAGCCACAAAGGGGTTGGAGTTATTCCATGCTGATCTGTGTGGACAGATCAGTCCACAGACAGTAGGTGGAAAAAGTTATTTTTTGCTAGTGGTTGATGACTTCAGCAGGTTTATGTGGATTGAGTTGTTGAAGACAAAAGATGAAGCTCTACTTTTCTTGAAGAAGATCAAGCAAAGGGCTGAAGTTGATCAGGAGGGCAGATTGAAGGGCATAAGAACTGATAGAGGTGGTGAGTTCAATTCAAATATGTTTACTGCCTTTTGCACTGAACAAGGCATCAAGCACTTCACGACCACTCCTTACTCTCCCCAACAAAATGGGGTAGTGGAGCGTAGAAACCAGACTGTAGTGGAGATGGCAAGGTGCATGATGAAGAGTAAAGGGGTGCCATCAAGATTCTGGGGTGAGGCTGTGACAACAGCAGTCTACTTGTTGAATAGATCCCCTACCAAGAGTGTACAGGGAAGAACACCATATGAAGCTTGGTTTGGCAAGAAACCCAGTGTTCAGCACCTTAAAACATTTGGCTGTATTGCTCATGTGAAGAAAATTGGTCCAGGGGTAAACAAATTGTCAGATAGGTCCACTAAGATGGTCCTGTTGGGTTATGAGTCAGGTACAAAAGGGTATAGATTGTTTGATCCTACCACTGAGAAGCTGTGTATCAGCAGAGATGTAGTGTTTGAAGAAAGTGAAAGATGGGACTGGGAGAGTGCAGAAAAGAATCAGCAGACTGAAACTACAATTCCTTTCACTACACAGTTTCAGTTTACTGTGCCAGATCAGACAATACAAGCACCAGCTGGTTCAGGTGATTCGAGTGAGTCTTCAGGGGGTGCTGCTGCGTCACCACCCTCACCACAAACTCCTATGACACCTTCAGTGTCCCAGAATCAATCCCAAGCTGCATCTGCTGCCTCAGGTTCAAATAATAGCTCTCAGTAAGTGAATGTAGGAAGTTTAGACATGGTTCCTTTGAGATACAGAACAATATCTGACTTATTAGACTCAACACAAGAAGTTCATGATTTTGAGTACAGTGCTTTTTGTTTACTAGCTGCAGATGAGCCAAAAAATGTTGAAAGTGCCTTGACAGATCAGTGCTGGAGACAGGCCATGAACTTCTAAAACATGTAAACAAAATGGTACACCTTACTCTAACTGTCACGTCCCCGTGGCCGCCGATGGTGAGCCGGGACGTGAGGAGCTGGTGACGCACCGATATGCCGCTCCGTGGAGGAAGACGAGCGAAGGGGACGAACCCTGTTTCCGATTTCTGAAGAAGTCTTCTAGTCTTGTCCTTCTGCACTGAGAACACATTCCCATATGGAATGTAGATGGTCACCCTCGGCCACAAATCCTGAACAAAAGCATCAGTCGCTATATTCTCCTTGCCTCTATCATACACCATTCTGAACTGTAAGCCCATTAATTTGTTCATGAATTTTTGTTGCGTGTATGGCTGAGACTGAACTGCCATAGCACCGTTTCCTGGGCTAAAACCATATAGCCACCATTGTGTCAGTTCAGATATCCCATGTCGAACACTACCTTTGTTTTGCCGCCCCTCAAAGAGCAACATGTTCTTGCATTCCAATCTCACCTCTTGCCCAGTACATGCTTCATATAGAACAAGCATGAAACTATCCTTAGTAAAGGGTGCTACCCAGTTGGATACATGAGCAAATGAGCCATTTAGATTAGCTTGATCTCCGCACTGGTTAGAACAAAAGAAAATAAACTGGTCTGCATCCTGCCTACCAAATGAGGACACTGGTATACCATTTATCCAGGCGATTCCAAGCGCAACCAAGCTTCTGTAGGAGATTTCTGGTGTAAGATGTTTTAAAACCTGTGCTGCCCATTTTTGCATGGTTATCCATACTTCAAAAGTAGAAGCTTTGCAAGCCACACCCATGGATGGCCAAGGCTCAAATGAAGACGGCTTGATATCCTCATTATTCAATAGAACACAAACTAACTGCCTCTTCTCAATAATTTCATTCTTGATACGGCTCCCTAGAAGCTGATCACCAAAACAAGTTTGGGCACTGCCAGAAACAAGATACGCCACATGTGCAGAACTGCAAGTTGTGATTTCGCAGCGCATTGTAGCAACTCCATGTGAAAGATCTTCAGCTTGTGAAAGTTTACTGGTTCCAAGTAAAATATATGCTTTGTTCAAGGAATGTCATGTGTACCTGTATATGAAACCTATGTGCTTGTGTGCTGTGGTGAATGACTATGATGTGCTTGTATCTAAATATGTGTGGCTTGTATCTAAATCTATGTGAAAATGCAGCAGCTCACAGACAATTGAATGGAATCAACAACATTTGTGCACAAGTCCTATGGGTTGGGAGAGTAGCAGCATTTTAGCTGTCGAACTGCAAAGGGCAGCACTTTCACAAGCAAACATCATCAGTTTCAGAGGCTAGTTGCATGACTCCATGCCAACTTTCAAATTTTTTGAACACAATTGGTATTTATCTATTTATTTTTGCTTCGAAAGACATTTAAACCATAGAAAATAATAAGTAATCCAAAAAAGAGGTACCTCTTTATAAAAAATTCATTATACGATTTTAAAATTATGATATGGCTCTATGCCATATTTCGGATTATTATGATCAAATTCCATAATTGTGTTTTAAAATTCAGAATGGCCAGTGAATGTTCAAATAGAACTATCTGCTATCTCAATCACAATCATTCAATTATCGCAGTGGTGTGCACGTGAAACTGGTTCTGAGAGGTTGTGGGTTCAACTCTCTATTGCAAACCTGGGTGGTCGATTTTTTTGTTCCTGTTCAGATCTGAATATTTGTTTTGTGCATAAGACATGCTATGAACAGATTGGATTTTAGTTGCAGTCCATATCTGTCAGTTTTTGTTAGATTGGAGACTGTTTTCTGCACATATTTGTGTAGGCGTCAAAAGAGATTGGAGTAGCACAAAAGAAATAGAAATGAGACTTGTTGTCGAAGCACACCACCAATATAAACAGTAAAGAGAATTTATGTCATAGTTGCTGCCATGTGTTCAGTGTCACCACCACAGCTTGGCCAAAGATAATTTCTGTCAAAGCATGCCACCACTACTTGGCCAAAGATTCAGTGCCAACAAGTGAAAACTGATTCAGACACTGCTAGTGAATATTCAATGGCACAAGTGAATATCACGAGAAGACTAAAATAAATTCAGATTGCGTGCAGATATTCAGAATTTCAGATTGCCTACACATATTCGGATTGCATGCATCCTCAATTCCTCACTCGGCCTACCTCTATTGCAAACCTGGGTGGCCAAATTTTTTTTGTTCCTGTTCAGATCTGAATATTTGTTTTGTGCATAAGACATGCTATGAACAGATTGGATTTTAGTTGCAGTCCAAGTCCAAGAAGCAGCATGGTTTTTGAAAGGGGTTTCAATTCTGGAGGGCTGCAGTGAAAAGCTCCTAGGCACAGCTCTTTTTGTTAACATAACAAACACAAAATAGTACTGGATGCCATGTATACTATTTCGAATAACTGCTACTACTTTACAACCATGAAATAATATAACACAAATTGTTGGCTGATAAGCAAATGAAATGAAACAACTGTTGTCTGCTAAGTGAACTGCAAATATGACAAGTGAACTATAGAAAAGATTTATTTCAGGAATGTACATATATGTCATTTTTTGTTAGATTGGAGACTGTTTTCTGCACATATTTGTGTAGGCGTCAAAAGAGATTGGAGTAGCACAAAAGAAATAGAAATGAGACTTGTTGTCGACACACACCACCAATACAAACAGTAAAGAGAATTTATGTCACAGTTGATGCCATGTGTTCAGTGTCACCACTGCTTGGCTAAAGATAGTTTCTGTCAAAGCATGCCACCACTACTTGGCCAAAGATTCAGTGCCAACAAGTGAAAACTGATTCAGACACTGCTAGTGAATATTCAATGGCACAAGTGAATATCACCAGAAGACTAAAATCAATTCAGATTGCCTACACATATTTAGATTATCTCCACATATTCAGAATTTCAGATTGCATGCAGATATTCAGAATTTCAGATTGTCTACACATATTCGGATTGCATGCATCCTCAATTCCTCACTCGGCCTACACTAAAACAATATTAAGTGAAACATATGCCCAAGAAAAAGGGATACCAGGGTTTCTGAATAAAATCAATGAATTGGTGCTCATTCATATTATAGTTCTGACATATTATAATTTCTTCGTCTATAGACATATAGAGAAAGATAAAAATATTTTACACAAGCATAGACTTTGTCCGAGCTAAAATACCTAGGACATCCCAAAATCTAGAATAAAATTTAATATCCTAGCACAAACTAATTGCCACCATCCTATCAGAGTGACTCAATATCCATGTGGGTCACCATTTTCATGGCCAAGATCCATATAGGTCACCAACGCTTCCACAATCAACTTCTACAATAAAGACAATCAAAAAGCATAATTTTAGAAGGTATGTATAGGATAAATATAGCATGTGAAAGGTGAAAAAATATATTCAACTAGAGACAACTTACTCTAGTCTTTACTCGGCATCGCTATCATCATCATCATCCTCGACAAGAATTGTTGGACTTTCATCATCACTAACATATTGCCATATAGTTTCATCTTCATCATCGCTTGTCTCATCTCCTTGCACATTGTCTTGCCTTGGTTTACGAAACTCGTCAACTAAACTTGTATCTACGTGGTGACAATCTTCACTATCTAGTACTTCATCATTCAAATTTCCTTCATTCACATGTACATGAAAACCTGCACATGTTTCATCTTGGTATGATAGTCCCAAGCCCGTGGGTGTTTCCTCATTTTCATTTTCAGTGACATTCCATAAGTGCCTATGTGTAAACTTTTGAACAATTCTCCAGCTTTCACAGTGTTTAGTGTCATCCAAGTAAAATACTTTTGTTGCCTGTGTTGATAGAATAAAAGGATCATCCTTGTACCAACAACTACCATGGTTGATGCTTCTAAAATATCCATCATCTTTCATTCTAACCTTCTTGCTATAAGTGTCAAACCAATCACAACGAAATAGAACCACTGTGCGACATTTGGACATATCTGAGTTATAACGCAACTCAATTATTTCTTTCAATTGACCATAAAATTCAATATTTTCGTCGCCATGGCAACCCTCACACATGACTCCACTATTTTGTGTTCTTCTATTTCTTTCACGGTCGATAGTGTGATATCGAACCCCATCGACAAGACATGCTGAAAATATTCGAACCCGAAGGTCCGGTTCACATGACAATGCAAATAGGTCATCAGTAATGTCTTCTCCATCAACGTAACGTAGTTTTGCAATCTAAACAATAGAATACGTAATATGGTCAAAATCAACACAATTTATAATTTTTTAATAAATATTATATTGGCATAAAACTTACATGCTTCTTAAACCAGAAAGAAAATTGCTTATCATGGGTTTTTTGAACATAAGGAGTTCCTTGATCCGCTAACTCTTCCTTGTATATCCTGTAATTATGAAACATAGTTAATTCGAACATCGAATCTAATAATTAGCAAGTCACACAGATAAATTAGAATTATATCAGGGTGGTATACTTCAAATATTGCTCAACCTCCGGACAATTGTTTAGCACAAACCAAACCATTCTGTCATAATTATCTTCAAGATATGTAAGCCTTGGTGCTCCAAGTAGATCAACTCCATGCTGGAACACAGAAAAATCACCCTTTCCCAAATCAACACGCTCTTTGTTCCTACCTTCACGATTGTGCCGTGTGTCAATATCATCAAAGTACCTTGAGCAAGCTGTCAAACACTCATTAGCGACATATGCTTCTTCAATGGATCCTTCAGGTCTTGCCATGTTCCTCACAAACCGTTTCAATGTCAACAATCGTCTTTCTACTGGGTACATCCATCCATATTGTACTGGGCCTCTAAGGATTGCCTCATCAGGTAAATGAACAGCTAGGTGTAGCATCACATCAAAGAAAGCAGGAGGAAATATTTTCTCAAGTTTGCACAAAATGACTGGGATTTTAGCTTTCATTGTATGCAAAACATCTAACTTTAGAGTCTTAGCACATAATTGTTGAAAGAATTTACCTAATTCGGCAATTGCTTCGTATATATCCTTATGCATAATTCCTCGGATAGCAACAGGCAAAACTCTTTGGAGTAGGATATGACAGTCATGAGTTTTCAATCCTTGAAGGTTACATCCATCACTAGTAATAGATTTTGCTAAGTTAGAAGCATACCCATCAGGAAATTTTACTCTTCTCAAGAAGTCACAAAAAAACTAACTTTTGGCTCCTATTCATTACATAGGGGGCATGAGGAACAGTGTAGGAATTTCCATCACGCTTCAAATGCAAATGTTTCCTTATGCTCATTTCTTCCAAGTCAAGCCTAGCATTAATAGTGTCCTTTGTCTTCCCAATAATGCCAAGAAATGTACCAATAATGGACTCACATATATTCTTTTCAGTGTGCATCACATCAAGGTTATGGCGTAGCTTCAAATTTGACCAATAAGGCAAATCCCACAATGATGATCTTCGTTTCCAACATTGACCATCTACTTCTCGCTTTCTCTTTTTACTTTGAGGATGTTGTCCTGGCCTAACATCCTTGACCCTCTCCAACTGCTGCATCAACTCGTCTGTACTAAATTCCTCTGGTTTTTCAAGATGGTCCTCCTTACCATCAAACCATTTCTTTGTCCTCCATATATGGTCCCATGGAAGGAAACGTCGATGGCCAATATAGCATATCTTATTTTTTTATTCTTCTAGAGCATGGATTTTTGTCACAATGCACACAAGCATAATAACCTTTAGTGACTCGACCTGACAATGTACTCAAAGCTGGGTAATCATGAATGCACCATATAACAACAGCATGTAGATCAAAATCTTTTCCTGTAAACGCATCAAAAGTAGAGACACCTTTCCAAAGCTCTTGCAACTCTTCAATGAGTGGCTCCAAAAAAACATCTAAATCCTTTCCTGGACACGATGGACCAGGAATGAGTAGACCCATCATGAAGTTGGATTGCTCCATACACTCCCATGGAGGAAAGTTGTAAGGAATAATAAATATAGGCCACATGCTGTATGAAGAGTTCATTTTGCCAAATGGATTGAAACCATTAGTAGCAAGACCAAGTCTAATGTTCCTTCCATCTTTTGCAAACCACTCATATTTTCTATCAAAATCTTTCCATGCCTCACCATCAGCTGGATGGCTTAGTTCATTCTCCACTGCCTTCCTCTTCAATAAATGCCATTGTGTCTCCTCTGATATTTTTTTGGAAGCAAAGAACCTTTTCAACCTTGGAATAATTGGAAAATGTCGTAGTACTTTCTAAGGAATATGTTTTTTTCCATCTGTAGTATCTTTCCATCTTGATGCACCACAAACCAGACATTCATCATGTTTTGCATATTCCTTTCGAAATAGAACACAATTGTTTGGGCACACATGGATTGAGTCATATCCAAGTCCTAACGCATTAATAACATTCTTTGCTTCATGGTAAGATGCAGGAAGAGAGCAATCTGGGAATGCTGCTGATAATAGTTTTAGCATTGCAGTGAATGCAACGTTGCTGATTCGATAAAATGACTTGATATGAAGTAACTTCACCAAAAAAGAAAAACGTGTGTAAGGTGCTCCAGGGTAAAGTTCATGCTTCATTTCTTCTAATAAAGCTGCAAACATAGATTTCCCTCTACTTTGGTCATTAGTTGGGTACAACTCCCGAATCATATCATGAATTCTATTATCAGGCTCATCTTCTTCATTCTCGTTCATACTGTCATCCTCATTGATACCAATATATTCATTTACATGATCATAATTTTCATTAATTTCAGCCTCAAATGGTTCTCCATGATGTACCCATCTAGTGTATGTGCTAGTCATCCCATGAATAAGTAAATGATCATACACCTCCCCCTTATGTTGATGAACTCGATTCAGACACCTTCGACATGGACATAGTAGCTCCTCATTCTTATCAAATCTTTGTGAAACCAAATTCATGAACTCTTTGACCCCATCCAAATGTGCATCGCTAAATAGTCTATCTTTGATCCAAGATCTATCCATCTGCAGAACATTGAAATAAAATATAACATAGTAAATTACTAGTGCTGAAAAAATTTAAAACTCATTCGACATTGCAACTTGTATCCTCTACCATAGGGATCAATTCTTTGATTAGTCATAAATTGAAGGTCAATAATGTGGTACCTTGTAGAAGTTATATCCGGTGTGGCAGAATAGGACGCAGCAGTGCCGCACGAGGCTGGCAGCGTGGCTGTGCTGTGGAGGGATGGTGGTAGTAGCACCGACACGAGCTTGTGTCGTGGGCACGCAAGTCGATGTTGCTTCTATAATGAGGGCAGATCTGAGCAAGACGGCGACCTCTGGGTGGAGCTGTGAGGGAGGCTTCACCACTGCAGGCTGTCGCCCAAATTGGCACCACCGCAATCACCTGCGAGTGCGAGGGCACAGACGAGGTAGCACAGTCACCCTCAATGGCGCCCAAATTGGTACCACCGGCGATGGCATGAGAGAGGGAGGTTGCTGCCTCTTGATTCAATTGTGGCGGCGTGAAGAAATTTGTTGCGTGAGGTACAGGGCGCTGGATGGAAACGTGAAGTTGAGGCCACACAAAAGTCAATTATACGTTCATAATATGTATTGTGTCAAAGTAACAAACACAATCCTGTTTGTGGCGCAATGGTAGCTATGTTGTTTAGTGACCAACAGGTCTTTGGTTCGAATCTTCACTGCTTTATAGTTTTTTTCAACCTTTTTAGTTTTAACTATCTCTATTTTTTTAGTCTACGTGGATCCAGAGTTTTCTCCAAAGTTTTTATTTTTAAAAATGTTTATGTTTTGTAGTTTATGTGGGTTGGTGTTTTCTCTAAATGTTTTATTTTAAAGTTGTTTCTATTTTCTATCTAGGTTCGTGTTTTCTGCAAAAAAATTATTTCCAAATTGTTTTTGTCATTTTTGCATTGTTTGGTTGGTGTTTTCTCCAAATTTTTAATTTTAAAATTGTTCCTATTTTCATGGTTTGATTATCATTTTAGCTGTTTTTATATAACAAATTACTCATGAATATATTAGATCTAAGTCTATAGTAATATATTTATAGAACAATACATGTGGGAAATTCAAGCCTAATCAATTTTTATTTAAACATGATTTCATATTCAAACTTATTTCATAGTCATTTTGATTTATTTCATTATTTGTAGTGGCGTCTACATTTTTGCTTTTTAGGAAATTTACATGAGAATTATGACGACCAACATTGTCATGAAATAGTGACACTACCTAATTGTCATAAGATTGAAAGAGTGTTCGTCACAAATGTGACACTTTCATATTTATGACGATTTTGCATTGGTCTTAATGACAAAGTTTTACTTTTCATCACTAAAGTCAATCATCCCCTACAAAATGTCATAAGTAGGAGAGGCTTATGACATTTTGATCTATTGTCACAAGGTATTCGTCATAGAAGGCTATATGTGTAGTAGTGATGATAGGTTCCTTACTTTATTTATGTGCTTCACGACCGGATATTATGCTTTCCGTATGCATGTGTGCAAGATTCCAAGACGATCCTAAGGAAGTTCACCTTAGGGCCGTAAAATGAATCTTGTGATATTTAGTTTATACTCCTAAGTTTGGCCTTTGGTACCCCAGGGGATCCACATTTGATTTAATTGGTTATTCTGATGCTGACTGTGCAGGGTGTAAAATTAATAGAAAGAGCACATCAGGGACTTGCCAGTTCTTGGGAAGATCGCTGGTGTCTTGGGCTTCAAAGAAGCAAAATTCTGTCGCTCTTTCTACCGCCGAAGCCAAGTATATTGCCGCAGGCCATTGTTGCGTGCAATTGCTTTGGACGAGGCAAACCCTTAGGGACTATGGTTACAAATTAACCAAAGTTCCTCTTCTATGTGATAATGAGAGTGCAATCCGCATGGCGGATAATTTCGTTGAGCATAGCCGCACTAAACACATAGCCATTCTGTATCATTTTCTAAGGGATCGCCAACAAAAGGGGGATATCGAGATTGCATATGTTAACACCAAAGAACAATTAGCCGATATCTTTACCAAGCCATTGGATGAACAAACTTTTATCAAACTTAGGCATGAGCTAAATATTCTTGATTCTAGGAATTTTGAATGATATTTTACACACATAGCTCATATATATACCTTTGATCATCTCTTTCATGTGCTATGACTAATGTGTTCTTTCAAGTCCATTTCATGCTAAGTCATAGATTGAAAGGGAAAAGGAGTCTTCGGTGAAGACAAGGCTTCCACTCCACTCCATCAAATCATTCATCCTTCACCGTCGCTCCGCACAAACTCTCCAACTTTGGTATAATCTTCACTCATATATTATTTACCATAGGGGGAGAAGGAAGTTACAAGGGCTTATATTTCACTCAAGCATCCGTTTTTGGCGATTCATGCCAAAGGGGGAGAGAGTATTAGCCCAAAGCAAAAGGACCGCACCACCACCAATTTTAAAACTTTCAAAAATGTAGTCTTTCACTTTGAGTTAAGAAAAGAATTTTTCAATTGGTATCTTATTTTTGATATAATTTCAAATTGGTATATCCTCTTCAAAATTAATATCTAAAACCCTCTTGAACACTAAGAGGAAGATTTCATTAAGGGGGAGTTTTGTTTAGACAAAGGAAAAGCATTTGAAACAGGGGAGAAAATTTCAAATCTTGAAAATGCCTCTCAAAATCTTATTCATTTACCTTTGACTATTTGCAAAAGAACTTTGAAAAGAATTTCCAGAACATTTAGCAAAACAAAACATGTGGTGCAAGCGTGGTCCAAAATGTTAATAAGAATAAAGCCATCCATGCATATCTAGTAGTAATATTTATTGGTTTCATTCCAAGCAACCTTTGCACTTACATTATGCAAACTAGTTCAATTATGCACTTATATATTTGCTTTGGTTTGTGTTGGCATCAATCACCAAAAAGGGGAGATTGAAAGGGAAATAGGCTTACACCTTTTCCTAATTAATTTTGGTGGTTAAATTGCCCAACACAAATAATTGCACTAACTAGTTTGCTCTAGATTATAAGTTTTTTAGGTGCCAAAGGTTCACAACAAACCAATAAAAAGACCAAGAATGGGTTCAAACAAAGAGAGCAAAAGACAACCAAAGTGTGCCCTGGTCTGGCGCACCGGACTGTCCGGTGTGCCACCGGACAGTGTTCGGTGCACCAGGGACCCCGACGCTGAACTTGCCACCTTCGGGAAAATAGGAGGCCGCTCCGCTATAATTCACCGGACTGTCCGGTGTGCCAGCGGAGCAACGACTACTTCGCGCCAATGGTCGACTGCAAACGCATTCAATGCGCTACAGTGCACGCCAGAGTCAGAGCAGCGCCAGAAGGCGCACCGGACTGTCTACAGGACATGTCCGGTGCACCACCGGACAGCCAGAAGGCCCCACCTGCCAGAGCTCCAACGGTCGAACCCTAACGGTTGGGTGACGTGGCTGGCGCACCGGACAATGTCCGGTGGCGCACCGGACTGTCCGGTGCGCCATGCGATAGCAGCCTCCACCAAATAGCTAGTTTGGTGGTTGGGGCTATAAATACCCCAACCACACCACATTTAATAGCATCCAAGTTTTCAGACTTCCTACACCTTACAAGAGCTATAGCATTCAATTCTAGACACAACCAAAGAGATCAAATCCTCTCCCAAGTCCGGAATCACTCCAAATCAAATAGTGACTAGAGAGAGTGACATTTGTGTTCATTTGAGCTCTTGCGCTTGGATTGCTTCTTTTCTTTCGCATTCTTTCTTGAGATCAACTCAATTGTAACCGAGGCGAGAGACACCAATTGTGTGGTGGTCCTTGCGAGGACTTAGTGTCCCTTGTGATTGAGAAGAGAAGCTCACTCGGTCTAAGTGACCGTTTGAGAGAGAGGAAGGGTTGAAAGAGACCCGATCTTTGTGACCACCTCAACGGGGAGTAGGTTTGCAAGAACCTAACCTCGGTAAAACAAATCACTGTGTCACACTCGTTATTTGCTTGTGATTTGTTTTTGCCCTCTCTCTCGGACTCGATTTTAATTCTAACACTATCCCCGGCTTGTAGTTGTGCTTAAACTTTGTAAATTTCAGATTCGCCCTGTTCACCCCCTGTAATACTCAAAATTGTATACAAAGAATAATAGAGAGTTATTCTCACTTTGTGTGTCTCATTTGCATCATAAAAAAAAAGAGCACCTATGTAATTGAGAGTGACTAAATAAAACAATTATTCTAAAATAAAGAATAAAATGCATTTGTTGGAGTTTCTATGTTTGTGCATTAAATAAAAATAACAATAACATAAAATGACTAGAAATAGGATTAAGCCTACATTTAAAACTAGGGTTTAAAAGTAAAAGGATATGAAGATAAAAATAATATAAATATATTTCAAAAATTGGTATTCTTCATTTCACAACATGATTGGAGAATAAACTTGCACAAGGTTTGAAACTAAATTCGAATTCAAATTGATTTTAGAATGGAGAAAAGAAAATAGAAAATAAAAAGAAAAAAAAAAGAAAGGAAGCTAACTGGGCCGCCATACCCCATTTCTGGCCCATCACCGCTTTCCACCCGCGCAGCCCAACTCCAACCCGCCGCGCGCTGACGACCAGGGCCCACTGGCCAGCCTCTCCCTCGCGCGCCTGCTTTCGTTTGGCATCTCTGTCGTGTGGGCCCGCTTGGTCAGTGTATCACCCGCGCCCGCTGCTTGAGTCACTGGTTCTTCGGTCCCACGTTGTCAGCTCGTTCTTCTCCCCGGTAACAGACCACGCGAACTCGCGCGCGCGGACTCCGTCCTCCGCACCTACCGCCGTGAACCGCGGAACTCGGCCCCGCCCCGCTCGGACTCTCCCCCTTTGACGCATATATAGGTAGCTGTGACCCTCCCCTCGCCGTGCGGTCCGCTGAGAACGAAGGAAGAGGAGGAGAGAGGAAGACCAAGCCGCCGCCGCCGTCGACCCATCACCTCTCTATTGCCGTGGGCTCGAATTCGACTCTAGGGGCGTCCAGACATCACCTGAAGAGTAGCCAGGGCCGCGGTAGTGAAATCCGGCCATCGGGACAGCTTGGGATCGTTCGTCGTCAACCTCGGGCCGCCATCGGGGGTCACGGCAGTAGCTGGTCCCCGTCCTTGGGGTGTGACCTGGGTGTGTTCGCCAGCTCCCGGGGGTGTTGTCCGAGGCCGTGTCTGGCAAAGGAAACAACCGGTGGACCCGGAATTCTTCACCGGAATTGAAGCTTCGCGGTGGTGCCGCTCGTCGTCGTGGGCAGTGGCCTCTGCGCTCCCAACCCCGGTAAGAACATCACGCCCTGAATCGCCATGTTGCGGGCATAGAGCAGTAGCTTCCAATTTGAGTTTGGCGCGGTGGCGCGCCGTGTTGGCCGTACGCCGGCGGTGCTCCGCCGTGTGGAGCTGTGCGCCACCGTCGCTCGTAGGGAGATTGGGGAAAACCACGTGGACCGTTGATCTGGCGACCAACGGTTGCGATTAGATCTGGTGTCGTCCCTGCGTCGAGTGATCTGAACCGGAGATCGGAGGATGGACGGTCGGCGTTAGTATCCAGTTATTTAAAATCTGGGCCATCGATCTCTCGTTGAACGGCCCACATTGCATACCGGTTCGCCAGGAACCTGATCTAATCTCAACCGCGGGTGTGTAATCGTGCGGTTGAAATCCTTCCGTACCCCTTCGCCGTGGATGTTTTATAAAAGAGCCCTCGGGGTTTTGTGGAATCAACCCGCCGTCCTATGCGACTGTGCGCTGTGTCTCTGTAGTTTTACCCCGAGCCCCCTGGGTTTCTCTGGAATTGAGGCCCAGTCCAGCACAGTTATAAATTGATTAAATGATTAGGAAATTGAATTTTTAATACAAAAATAATTCCTAGAACTTAGTTAATTCATAGAAAATTCATTTTAGCTCCAAATTGAGTCATTCCAATTCCTAAAATTTGGTAATAATATTCTCTACCATTTAGAATCACTGTTTTGACAGGAACTCTGTCAGAAAATTTATTTATCAATTAATCATATTCTAATCACATTAAATCTTAGGAAAATCATAACTTGAATTCTACAACTCCAAGATTAATAATTCTTTTTCCTGTGAACTTATTTTAATATGTAGATTATTAATATGTATTTTGCATATATGTTTGGTGTAATGTTAATTTTGCCTATACCATGTATGTTTGTATTACTACGACTAGCAGTGAGGTCACGAGGAACTGAAGAATCGTCCTGGTACCTGGATTCTCAAGGCCCAGGCAAGTTGTGCCCTTGATCACTTCTTTTTACCCAGCCATGTTCTGATTAATCATAATGATCTGCATAGGTTAATTTTGATGGGACCTAATAGGTTACCCTAGTTTGTCTATCTTTATACCTTGATTACCACTGAACTTTTTGGGTAGTACTTGCTAGTGCTTTATGTGGTTTTGGGTATGAAGATTACACTATTCATGATTACACTTTTTTGTTATCAGTTGTTATTTATTGTTCATGATAAGATCATTATGTTAATTGGAACATGGAGCGACCACCCGGGAAAACAGTGCTACCACAAGGGTAGTATGGGATGCCCTTGGCTGATTAATTAGGAAAGCTAGTGGAAGACTACCTTACCCGAAAGGGGCAAGGGCAGTAGGGGAGAGGTCAGTGTAGGGAGGCCCTCGGGAGGATTTTGCTGCGATGGCGGTCCTGCAAGGGATTCCTGCACTGGATCTTCCTATAAACTGTAGCGGGTTTTCGGAAGCTAGTGGAACTTTGTAAAGGCCTTGTAGTGGATCCCTAGCCATTCACCTCGGAAGTGTCTAAGGGCCTTGCAAACCCTGGCGACATGGGATACACGACTTGTGGGTAAAGATGCGCAACCTCTGCAGAGTGTAAAACTGGTATACTAGCCGTGCTCACGGTCATGAGCAGCTCGGACCCTCACATGATTAATTTATGGAACTAAATTCAATTTGTCATATGCATTGCATTGCAGGTGGTGTTGTTAACTTTTGTTCTACTGTTTAATTGGGTTTGGTATTTACTTATACTTAGTAATTGCTAATAAAATTTTGACCAACTTTAAAAGCAATGCTCAGCTCTAACCATCTTCTTTGGTAAGCCTTACACTTCACGTGAGCTCCCACCTTTGGCGAGTTCATGCACATTATTCCCCACAACTTGTTGAGCGATGAACGTATGTGAGCTCACTCTTGCTGTCTCACATACACCACAGGTCAAGATCAGGTACTATAGGATGATGCTCATGGAGGATGCTGTGATGAGTTCGTGAGAGGTCTAGGTCGTCGTCTCCCAGTCAACTTTTGGGTTGCTGGACCGTTGTCTCCTTATAATGTAATTATTCACTTTGTATAGAACTCCTGTTATATATAAAGTTGTGACATTCGATCCTGTGCCACTTTACATCATATGTTTGAGACTTGGTCCCAGCATACCTGGTGTTTATGTTAACCCCGGGTTTTGGACCCCTAAAATCCGGGTGTTACACCCCCTCTAGGCGACTTTCACTCCTACACACCACATCCTTGTGGTCTTGACTATAGATAGAACACCTGCCACTCCACTGGCACTCTGCACGGCGATGCGCATCACCACAATGGAAACACACAAGCCCCAGCCCGAGCTTAGGAATAGCCCGAAACCTCTGAGTACTTCCTCCCGAAGTACCTGAGTCAGAAAATTTGCCATGGTTGGGATGGTGGCGCTGATGCTGAGACTTGCCCCTCTTGTGGGCTGGACCTCCAGTGTTACCCCTCCTCGCGTCCTGGCCACGAGGCTGATCAACACCCGAAGACTTCTGCCACTCCATAGTATACTGGTGTTGCATCTCCACACCCAGTGCCTGCTCCACTGTAGTACAGAAGTCCACCAACAAAAAGGCCCCCAGGACATGCCTGATAGAAGGTTTCAGGCCCTGACGGAACTGGCTCGCCTTCTCCATCTCATTATAAGCCACATGAGGGACAAAGAGGACCATCTTGTTGAAGCTCACTTCATACTCTATGACAGACTTCTTCTCTTGCTTGTAGGATTGCAAATCAATCTTCATTTTCTCCAGGAAGGTGACCGGGTAGAACCTCCTTTCAAACTGCCTGATGAAGACATCCCAAGACAGGACTCCTGGTGAGGAGGAGTGCGCTGCCTGCACGCCTCTCCACCAAATTTGAGCCTCTCCCTTCAGCAGTTGTGTGCCAAAGCGAACACGATCCCCATACACAATCTCAAAGACATTCATCTTATCCTCCACGTAAGTTAGCCAATCTACAGCCTCGACCGGAGTACCACTGCCATCAAAAGTGTCCAACTTCATGCCCATCCACTGCATCAGAGAAAGACCACTGACTAGAAGAGGCACCTCAGCCCCGCCACCTGGAGCAGCACCCCCAGGCACTCTTCCACCACTAGCACCCTGAGCAGCACCCGCAGGGGCAATAGGAATAGCTTGCCTCAGAATGGCAAACTCCTGCTGCATGGCCTGCATCGCGGCTAACATTATCGCCGGACTCATCGAGTCACCACTAGGAACTTGCGGACTGCCCCGAGCTCTACGAGGCGGCATAGCTGCAGCCACATGGGTGAGAATAATAAGTAAATAAGATTGGCATAGCACCTCTTCAGATAATGTCAAACTAGCACAGACAATAACATAACATATCAATAGTAAAGGAGGAAACCCATCCTACATGTGCAGTGTGTCAATTTATTATTATTCCACTTGCTAGGACCTACAACATATTGCTTTGATACCAACTGTAACACCCCACTGATCCCACACAATGAATGACACCAAATACCCTTCCCACAACACTTATGCAACACAAGAAAAGAAATAGAGAAAAGAAAGTATTGCAAACTCCGGCAGCACCTCCCCTGAAAGAAGCATAACGAGGGGAACATAGAGTTTATACAGAATATAAAAGAAAGATAATTCACATAGTATAATCAAAATGCAAAGGTAGTAATGAACATTCATGACCAAATAAAAGATAGGTAACTCAGCCCACCCCAAAATCAGCTCAACTACCAAGAAAGGCTAGAACATAATAATTCCCTAGACTTGACCCTCCCTATTTAACATCATTATTAAGCAGTGGTTCCTTTATTTAAAGGTGTAGTGGCTGTGCTGCTACATCCCTTCTTTCCCAAAGCAAATATCAGGTGCCTGCATCGGACAATGCAAAAGTGAGATGACACATCTCAGCAAGTAAGAAGAGCAAAAAACAATTGGACAATGTAAACCAACCGTGCTTAAAAAACCACGTAGTTCATAACTTCCTTCTTGAATATTAATTTGAAACTAGTAAACAAGTAACCAATTAATTAATGCCAAGATGAATCACAATGTAAAGATCCACACTATCCACATCCACATAATAGGTTCCACACTTCTCCCATGAATGCACATGGCTACAGATGCAGTAATGACTTCTGCCTTCATACCTCTAAGGATATGAAGCTGCATCATACCCCTTCTCGGGCAACATATGATGCTCATTGTACCGGTATAGTCGGACCATAAGATCAAGACAAAACTTCCATGTAATGGATGATGAATGCATTATGCATGTCAACAACATGAGTCCTTCCCCAAATAAAATGTGCTAGACATATACTTCCACCCATTCCACATAATAAACCACATGGGTAACATGATCAAACCACAACCTCAACATATGTAATCAATAAAAACATGAATATCTTCAAACGATGGTACCCAATTCGGAATATGAATACAAACACAAATAGCACAAACAAAATCAAGTATAAGACACTTTAAGCGATAGACAGAATAACCATCCCTATTTTACTTGCCTTCACCGAGGAGTTTGGACAAAGCCCTAAGCACAATCCAGAAGTCCACCACCTATTTTTGACATACAACTCAGTACACAAATTTCACATAACAACGCTCATAAATGACGTCGCACCTACGCACAATTTTGAACCCCGCCGCGGGTAACAACTCTCCCCACACCCACCAAACTGCAGTGACGCTGCTTAACCATTTCATAACTTTAAAATTATGACAGCAGTGGTAACCAGCAAAAACTCTAGAGGCATCTACATAAAATTCCCCACAAGTTTTGTATACAATTTATAATTAAATTCCAATATCTAACTAGCCCAAAACAGTCCACAAGATGAACCCTGCAATCTGTTATTTTTTTTGGGCAGCAACATACCCGGATTCAAACAGCGATATCTTTCAAAATATAACTCCGAATCGAGCGCATAAGTACTCATTGGAAAGATAAGACAAAGCTCTACATGATTCTCATACTGGTTATCACTAATTACCCATGAAAAACTCCTAAAAACTGCTAATACTACTGTTGTTCGCCCACCTGAAAAATATGTTTTTTGGACAGCAACATATCCGGATTCAAACAACGATATCTCCTAAATTATAACTCCAAATCAAGCACATAAGTACTCGTTGGAAAGGTATGACAAAGCTCTACATGATTCTTCTACTGATTCCCACTAATTAAATAACTAAAATTCCCAGAAATCCCTAAAACTACTGCTGTTCGCCCACCCACAAAATATCTGGACGGCACCTCTACCGATTCGCATAGATAAACACATAATCAAATTGATTGCAGCACAAAAACAACAAAAGTTAATCACAAATTCACCTTGGGTTCTTTCCTTCTTCCTCCCTCCAAACTCCAATTGAGAGCTTGCAGCCACACGACGGAGAACCACGTGGGAGGGCTGCACCTTGGAGAGGGGGAGGGGGAAATGGGGGGGGGGCTAGGGTTTTCGGTGGTGATGGCTGCAAGGGTTTGAGGAGGAAGGAGATGGGAGATGGGGGAGGCGAAGGGGGTGGTTGCAATCCCAAGGGGAGAAAGGGGGGGGGGCTAGGGTTAGGGGGAGGCTAGTGGGCCGGATTGAGATCCACGGCCCAACTCGCTTGCATGACAGCTCCCGACCAACCATTCTACTGTTATACTAGTGAATAATTCCCAAAATTCCAAACCCCTAAAGCGCACTACCCGAAAGAGAAACAACAACAAAAAAATATAGAAAGAATAAACTCCAACTTCTCTTCTTTGCAAACCGGGTATCACACGGTTGCCAAGGGGTGTAGACGTCCCATTCATCTCTATCGAGGAGACGAGGCAGGGTAACACTACGAGGCCTTTACAAAGTTCCACTAGCTTCAGAAAACCCGCTATAGTTTCTATGGAGCGCAATGCAGGAATCCCCCGTCTGACAGCCATCGCAGAAAAATCAACCCGAGAACCTCCCTACACCGACAACTCCCCTACTGCCCTTGCCCCTTTCGGGTAAGCTAGACCTCCACTAGCTTTCCTAATTAGTTAGCCAAGGGCGTCCCATTCCACCCTTGTGGTGGCATGAGTTCCTCAAGTTAAGTTCCATGTTCCAATTAACATAATAGTCTTATCGAGAACAGAATAGAACAATAATAATATAGAATGACCATGTGTAATAGTTATCTCAACACCCAAAACAAAATATAGCAATAGCCAAGACTACCTAAAAGTTCAGGGGTAAACATGGTGTAAAGAAGACCAAACTAGGGTGACCTATTGGGTCCCATCCAAATTAAGCCTATGCATGCCAAAATGATTATAGAGAACATTATTGGGTAAATAAAAGTGGTCAAGGGCACAACTTGCCTTCAACGAGCTCCTGCTCAACAATTTCCACTTGCTGGGTACCAGGGTCCTCGATCACTTGCTCGTCTACTCGAAGCAACACAAACAAACATGGTATAGAAGAAATTAGCATCACACCAAACATGAGAATAGAATACATAAAAATAATCTACGCATCGTAATTAGACCGTAGGTTCAAGAATCACTAAATTCGGAGTTATGGTTATCGAGTTATGATTTTCTAAAGTTATTAAGTGTTTGGTATAGAATATACTAAGTGATTAATTTTAATCTATGTGTCATGATAAAATAGAGTTACCAAGTGATAAACAATATTAATACCAAATTAATGCAATTGGAATGGATCAAAATGGAGTTAAAATGAATTTTATATGAATTAAACAAGTTCCTAGAATTATTTTCATACTAAAAATCATTTTCTATAATTTTCTATCCCATTTACTAGTTTTCTGGACTGCGCGCACAATTCAAAAGTTCTACAGGGGCTGCAGTGCAAACATTCAGGGCCTGGTTTTATAATTCCCACAATAGCGCAAGGATGGTGGGTTGATTCTGTGAAAATATAATGTTTCAGTTGCAAAATACGCTGGCCGAAGCGGTACAAAGTAATCAGGGCCACTCGATCGAGTTTGGATGGACGAGATTAGACTCCCAGTAATTCAAATGAGTATGCAACTAGTGCGGTCAGATCCCCGATCAACGTCTATAATTCATTCACGAGCAGGATCGATCTCGCACCGCCTGATCAAAAGGTGACGATCAGATTTTAATGGATCAAAGGGGTACCTACGTTTTAATCCTGACCAACCAAACGAGATCGACGGCCCATATCTCGTTTCCACCCAATCCAATCCTAGCCGCACCCCCATGGATCAACGGTAGCGAACCCATCTACCTCCTCCGGCTTCCCAGAACCACGGCGCACACACACCACACGGCGGCGGCATCGCCGGCCACCACGATCACCCGCTCTAACGTCCTAACCTCCGATCAATCGGTCGCAACATATAGTGCTGAGCAATTCGAAATGGGGAAGCCAACACTCACCGAGGGTGGCGCGTACAGGAGGCCAGCCTGCAGTGAACTGCGGCTCAGCGCGGTTGTTGGACTCCGACGAACAATTCCCAAGCAATACTCCCCCTCTGATGCCCTCAGATCTCACTCGCGCGATCGGGGCACTCTAGCAATGGCCCCCGACCCCTTCTAAGGCTTCTAGCGGCGGCGCACGAATGGGATGATGGTGGTGGCTTGTTCTATCTCACTTCTGCCCCCCTTCTCAATTCTATCCACGACGAGGATGATTGAGTCGCGACGGGAAGAAAGGGTTTGGAGACCTCGGGTACTCGGCACTTAAGTCCTCGTAGGCTGGTCCAAGCACACGCAACGACCCCTGAGTTCAACGGTGAGGTGCGCCATAATCGGCGCGGTGGTTGGAGGTAGGTGATGACGACACGGGTCCATCTGCCAGTGAGTGCCCACGTCACACGGTCAGCCGAGCTAACACACCAGACCCACCAGTAAGCCACTCTGAGGGAAAAAGGGAGTTGACGCTGACACAGACGGCCCACATGACAGCGACTCAGGAACAGGGTCGTGGCCCGGTGTTTGGGTCTAACATACTGGCCCCGCTTGTCGGCGCGCGATGGAGTGGAGAGGTGTGGCCTGTGCGGAGAAATCCTCTAGTGGGCCGAACGGAGGTAAAGCCTACCCAGGCGCCAGGTTTTTTTCTTTTTCTTTTCTTTTCTGGTTTCTTTTCCTTTTTTATTTTTAGATTTCAAATTTGAATTCAAACTTTGTTATGAGTTTCACATTTAGGCTAAATGCATGAATTCAAATAGTAGGATGAAAAGGATATATTTATTTTCTTTATTTTGTATAGTATTTTCCTTCTCTTTCTCCAGATTCTAGATTGCAAATTAGGTCTTAAATCCCAATTTGGACATTAATGTAATTCTATTAATATTAATAATAATATTATTATTAAATGCACACACAAATAAACTCTAACATGATGCATAGATTATTTATGTGTCATTAGTTAATTATTCACTTTAAATATGGTTATTCATATGTTCTAATAAGTAGAGGGCAAAACATATAAGGTGATTAACTCTTTTCTTATTATCCACAAGTAGGTATTACATCACATGCGTCTGTTGTGGTCGGACAACGAGGCGAGACCAAAGAACTCCGGCGCATGACGCGGGACGAACAGTGGCTTGCATGTTGCGGTCATCGAGGCGAGCGAGCGCGAGGTGCTTCGGTATGGGCGTCAGCATGGCCGCTACAACGTGCAGACGCGGCGGCGGCTCTAGCTTGCCTACAGTTGCATGATTGTGGCGGCACGATGAGGCCGAGCATGACTCCGGAGAAGGTTGGGTGGGTGACGAACTAGACTGGGCAAGGCAGGGGGTCAGTTCTAGATTATTTTGGGCATCGTGAGCGCATCTCCTGGTGGCGGTTGCGGGAGCGTCATCATGGGGAAGATGCGCATGGAGACACCAGCTGACAGGTCGGTCCGACGGAGCTGGGCGAGCGTGCAGCCATGGCTTGGCACGTGGGCACGTGGGCACGGGCTGTCCAAACTGTTGTGTTGGCTAGGTAGCGGGGGCAAAGAAGCAGGCCACACGAGAGCTGGGCTGGTGAGGTGGTGCGCGTCATGTGGGCCAGGGTGGGGAGTTGGGCCACGCGCCGGGGGAAGGGACGTTGAGTGGGCCTCTGGAGCGAAGTGGGCCGAGCGATGGGAAAGGAGCTGGAGGGAGCACGGGCTGGGGCGCTTGGGGTGGGCCATGGGGCAGGCCGGCCAGGTGGGAGGGTTTGGGCCACGAGGAGGGGCTGGGTTCCCATTTTTTATTTTGTTTTTTCTTTTATTTTACTATTTTATATTTAGTTTTATATTTGTAAACCAAAATTCAAATATACTTCGTGAGTTGAATGGATGCACGACCACAACAAATCAACATACAAAAGAAAGGGATGTCTCGACATGCTATGAATCAATCAAAGCCTCACTTTGTTATATATTATGTTAATGACTCTTGTTTGTAATGATATTATTTAAAAAAAACTCGACCTGCGAGGGGTAAGACAGCCCCCGGGTATTGAATTAAGAAGAAGACCTTCTCACACAGGTCGAGAAAACCCCCGAACCCCTGCCCCACCCATACACAGCGGCATCAAAGCCCATGTGAGAACGACCACGACCGGGGCTGAGCCTTAGACCTGTGCTTTGGCATGGGACAGACGAGGGGATTTTTTTAACCACAGCCTGAAATTCGCTCCCACGGGGAGTCGAACCCAGGACCTGAGGAGTGCTACTCAGACCACCTAGCCAACTCAGCTGATTATTTGAAGCATTGTGCTATGATGAGTCATTTATGTAATCGATGTGTACTTGAGTTTTGATCCTGGCACGTACATGGTTCGCACTCGGTTTACCTTCTGAAATCGGGTGTGACATGAGGTTGCCTTGTGCCACCGACCGGTAGGCGGCCGAAGCGTCTATTCCCCACCACTATTGGGGTCATGTAGGGGTGATTAACTTTGTTTGCTGCGAGGGGGCACCTTCTTGCTGATAATTTTTGGCATGCTTTGCATGTTTGAGCCATATTTGTGATATCCTGGCACCTAGGATGGTGATTTCCTGGCCCAAGGCTTAATAGAATTAGTAGAGTATCCATACCAACAAGGTGCATCTTATTTTTCGAAAGTCTATCTCGAAAGAACCTCCAAGTGAAGCGTGCTTGGCTTGGAGCAATTTAGGATGGGTGACCGATCGGGAAGTTTTCTCGGGTGCACATGAGTGAGGACAAAGTGCGCACAAAAGACACGTGTTGGTCTGTGGGGACTACATATGATCCTAGAGAGCTGCCAGGAGTATGTACCGCCGGTCCATGGATTGGACGGGGTGTTACAAGTGGTATCTGAGCCAACCCTCATGGTTTCATGGGCATGTGTGGGATAGGGGGTTCGGGTATATGGCGCATAGCACATGTGAGCCCAGAGTGGTCACATGGCATGGCATATGACAGCACTACACATACAGACGTGGCCAAGAGGGGAGGTTCCTGGATTAGGGTTGTCCGACGAGGACGTCGGTCTTCTAAGGGGGGTGGATTGTGATTTTCTGGCCCCTAGGATGGTGATTTCCTGGCCCAAGGCTTAATAGAATTAATAGAGTATCCATACCAACAAGGTGCATCTTGTTTTTCGGAAGCCTATCTCGAAAGAACCTCCAAGTTAAGCATGCTTGGCATGGAGCAATTTGGGATGGGTGACCGATCTAGAAGTTTTCTCGGGTGCGCATGAGTGAGGACAAAGTGCACACAAAAGACTCGTGTTGGTCTGTGGGGACAATATATGATCCTAGAGAGCTGCGAGGAGTAAGTATCGCTGGTCTAGGGATTGGTCGGGGTGTTACAATATTGAGCGCCCCCATGATGATTCGAGGCCAGAATAAACCCTAGTACATGACCTTTGATGCGAGGGCCCTATGGCTTATGTGACAGTTGCGAAATCCTTTGTGGACTTCGAGAAGGAGGTCTCTACCTTTGATGCAGGTTATGCATTTGAGGAGAGGCTAAACAATGCCTTTCTTGTGTAATTTGTCATCAATTATTGTGTTCTTATGGTTTCTGTATTTGAGTCCATATTCTTTAGGCTTATCTTCAAGGTTTTAATGTCCTCGCAAATACATCATTATTTGTGCTTTCCAGTCTTTGTGCATTATGATGTTGACTGTTATGTGGCCTTTGTCGGGTTGCTAGACAAATGGTATTTCTGTCACTTGGTAGAAAACACTTGGTGGTAGGGGTTTGCCTCTTGCCAATGTCTTTGCTAGCATGTCTACTTATTCATTTTTTTCCTCTTTATCAATACTGGACGATGAAACCGTGGAATTGTTTCTCAAGGCTTCACATGACTAAGAGGTATAGTAACAGCACCGACTCAGGCCATGCAATCTTTTTCTACCAATCCAGCAACTTCTTATAGTCGGTTTTCACTCTATAGGTTCTAGCTCTAAGCTTGCAAAGTTTGAGAATGATGACTTTGTATTCTTCTATATCATTAGTGCACATGTTGGTGTCTAAGGTGAAGCTTAACTAGGAGGCATACTTGTACTTGACACCCGAGGGTGCGGTGAGGACAACAGTAGCCCCCACACCTAAATGGCCCTCGATGCCATCATAATGGATGGTCCAGTATGTCTCTAGTGCTTGGTGCAAATGGTTGGGTGGTCTAGTCTTGTCGACAATGATGTCTGTGAGGACTTGGGACTTTATGGCGCTTCTTGACTCGAAGTTGATGCAGTATTCTGATAGTTCCATGGCCCACTTGTTTATTCTTGCGGAGGCCTCTAGATTAATGAATATATTGTTTAGGATCAAGTTTGTTAGCACACTTATTTTGTGTTCCTCAAAGTAATGTATGAGTTTGCAGGAGGCCATTACAACTACGTATGTTATTTTCTCCATCTCTCACATATGTAGGATTTGGACTCTGACTTGAGAGTCGAAGTAGACTAGGTATTGTTGCATTTCACCCTCAACTTTTTTCTTGGATGAGGGCTATGAACACAGCACTAAACGAAGCTACAACATAGAGCATGAGTGTGGTTGTTGGGTCTGGACTCACTAGAGTCTTGAGCTTTGCAATATATGGTTTGAGTGTTTTGAAGGCTGTGACTTGCTTGGGTCCCTAGATGAAGTCCTTTGCTCTGCGTAGAGTTTTGAAGAAAGGGAGACTATGCTTGGCTAATCATGAGATGAACCTATTGAGTGCTGCTATTTTGCCTATCAGTATCTTCACATCTCTTATTGTTTGCAACATCTTCATTTCATTTATCGTTTTTATTTTGTCTATGTTGGCTTTGATGCCTCTATGGGAAACTAGATACCCTAACACCTTGGTCTGCTTGACTCTGAAAATACATTTCTCTAGGAATCTATCCTCTCGCATATTTGCAAATGTTTCTATGAGTTCTACTAGATGGTCTTATTTATTTTTGCTGACGACGACTATGTCATCGACCTATATGAATATGTTTCGGCCAACTTGGCTTCCATGTACAGTATTTGCCAGCCTTGAGAAGGTCGAGAATGCATTCTTGAGGCCTTTGCTCATATGCACGAAATAGTATGTGCCAAAGGGTGTTGTGAAACTTATTTTGGCCTTGTCTTCCTCTTTCAAGTATATCTGGTGATACCCCAATAAGTCTAGGAGTGACATGGCTTCATAGCCTGTCATGGAATCAACTATTTGGGGTAGGACTTATGTTGTGAAGTCTACATTCTCCACTTGCCATTCTTATTTTTAACCATTACTACGTTAGTGAGCCAAGTTTGGTAGTCTATTGGCCCAATAAATTTGGTGTCTAGAAGTCACCGGACTTTGACCTTCACTGCCTTTGTCTTTTCATCTGACTTCTTGTAAAGCCTTTGCTTCTTTGGTCAAATCAAAGCATCAACACTCAAGTTATGTTCGATAATGTTGTGGCTAACATCGACGAGGTTTAGTGATGACTATGCAATGACATACTTATTTCTGCTTTCGTAGGCCAACAACTAGTTTTATTTTTTATTGGTTAGGTCTTCGCTTATTAACACCATCTGGTTGGGTATTGTGGGGTCAAATGGGACCCTTTTGAATTCTTCAATTCTTTTGAAAGGCTTCTTTATTTTTTGTCCTTTGGTGAGCGGGGGAGAGGCTAGTCCTCGCCCTCCTTGGCAAAACATTGCATGTTTCGTTGTTCGAAGACAAAGTCCCTTTTGATGTTGTGAGCCACCTGCTGGTCCCCATAGATTGTGATAGGACCATCGGGGTTGGGTATCTTCATGCATAGGTAGAGGTCATGGATTGCGACTTCAAGTTTATTGATAGAACTCCTATTGAGAATGGCATTATAGGGTACACCGTGTCCACTATGTCGAATGTGATATATTCCATCCTAGCATTAGGGGTAGTACCAAACGACAATGTCATTGCTATTTCCCGATAGTGTTGGTGGTCCTCCCACTATGTCCGAATAGAGGGTTGTCACCTGGATGTAATAACTCATGATTGATGCCCATGCAGTCAAAGGCATGCATGAAAATGGTGTCCGCTTGGCTATAGTCGTCGACAATTTTGTAGTATATTACCAATGTATCTACATGCAGAGCCCTCCACTGATCCATATCCCTTGCATCAAATGTTAGAGGGATATGCGACCACTTGGTGTAGAAAACAGGCCTAGGTACGATGACATGATTGACCCTCTGATAGTATTTTTTTCTGCCTCTTATTTTTGAAGTCTACACTAGACCCTTCGGATATCATGTGTATTATCGAATTGATGAGCAGCTAGACAAAACCGTATTCGTATTATCCCTTGCATCAAATCTTTCTTGGTGAGAGTTCTATGGGTGGTAATTGGTGGGTAGAGGGGGTAGGTTGGTTGATTATAATGGAAACATGGGGTGACTGGTTGCTGGTAGGTGTGGGTTATAGCCTATGTTGGCTGTTCTAGGACTATCATAGCCATTCTCTCTTTGGCGTCATTGTCATTAGTTAGTCCTCGGATGAGTGATCGATGTATTGACCATGGAAAATGTAATAATGTCTTCATTCTTAGTCATAGCCCCTTATGCCGCCTCTACCTGGTTTAACTCCTATGTCTATAGGCTGACAGTTTTCTTGCATGTGTTAGGGCGGCCTTCGACTAGTAGTTTTTGGCTAGCGAGATTATTGACCTATTGTTGACGGTGATCATGCTACTAGTGGCCCTTGTCCTAAGGTTTGTTGACTGGATGCAGAGTTTCCTTTGGCTTGTGTTGTGTTTCCAACTTGTGTTAGTGCATCTCTTCCAATCTTGCATATTTCTCCCAAAGCTGATACAATTCCTAGAGGGTGCTAGGGGTCTCTTGTGCGGTGATTCTATGTGTTTGACACAGAGGCCACTAATTGTGTAGTGAATTGCAATGAGGTCTTCAACCGACGGGGTGGGACTTGAGGGATTGTAATATGTTATAATAATCAAAGAGGCACTCTTTCTCTTGTTGCCTATAGAGGGACAACTCTGTGAGGGCTCTAGTTTCTGGCATGTACCCTTTAGGAGTCGATGGATAAGGGTGGTAGTCTTGTAAACCAAGTTAGGGTTGAGCCCTCAAGGGCTATGATGAGTGACTTCACCATTATGTTGTCATCGCCACCCCGATGATGCCACCTCAACATGGTAACTCATAATGTACAACGAGGGGTCAGAGTTGCTATTGTATTTGGTCTAGGTGTCCGAACCATAATTATGTGGCCACATCATTGTTTGTAGTCTAGATGAAAAGGGGCATCTCTCATCTATAAAGTTGACATTTTGGAATGTGCTCTATGATTGGGTCTACCTCTCATTGTGGTCAAAGTCAGGGTGCCTTACGATTCTAGGCGGAGGCTACAAGGTATAGTACTTACCTTGCAATTCTACTATCTCCTACTGTAGAGCTCTGGATCATTCTTTTCTTCTTGGATCAGTCATTGAATTCTAGCTTGGACCTCACTGCACTGCCTTTTAGCTGCTAGTTTCTTTCTTCTTTTTGGAGGTGGGCATTCCACATGTGTAGACTCCTTAACAGTTGTTGCTCCTCAATGTTGATGTTGAGGTCCTCGCTATCGTGGATGATTTTTTGTCTCCCTGAGTGGTGGGCTTAGATGGAAGCGACCATTTGTGGTGCTCTAGAATGGGGGCTGGTGGAATGAATGAAGACCTGAAGGTATCTTCAGGTTGGTGCGAATGGGATGGCAGGTTCCTAGATATGTCGGGCCAAACTTTGGCTTGGTAGGGGTGGCCCTGGGGGTTGAATGGGGATGCTCATGGAGTCATGGGTCTCCAAACTATATGTGGGAACACTGCCCTTGGGGGTGAGTGAATCTTTGTAGCGAGGGGAAGATTGGTTGTTGGTGATTGGTTTGTTTATGTTGATGGAAGCGGCCTTTGCAGGGTCTTATGGTATTTGGTAAGTGAAGATCACCTTGCCTTCGTAGCCTCGTCAATGGGGGAGGAGTTAGACCTAGTGTTGATCTTCTTGGTAGACATTATGGGATTGGTTGTCGAAGCAGACAAGGTGGGTGCCAAATGTTGGGTCCTGACATGTGGGCCCAAGCACTAGGGAGCAGGTGAGACGATGGTGCATGGTAAAACGGATGGCAGGAGAGCTCAAATGTCTTGTCAAGTGTGTCCCATCCAAGGGGCCGGATGGGCATATTTATAGGGCAACCATGGTGCTAGGGCCTAAAGTACATCCGTACCCTTGGATGCCTACTAATTTCTCGGAATATACAGTACAACTAGGTAATTACACAATAGTCATGCCCTAAGTTTAATTACACCAAACATTGTACACATAGGAGAGGCACATAGGTTGGCCTACTCTGTATGTTAAGGAATCACCTGGCCTCCGATGTCTTCTTGAAGCCTCCCAATCCCAAGTTATAGAGGCCTTCACCATGGGGACTGTTGGGGGTCTGCTTCGTCGCCGAAGGTCCTGTGAGAAGAAACACCTTCGGAAGGCCAGAACAGGAACAATGCCGAAGCTACCAGTCAGGGAGCTTCGTAGTATATTTCAAAATGCACCGACTTAAAGATGAGATGACCAATCAGCCCATGATAAACTGTGTAATAATTGTAATCATTTGTAGAGGACATGAATGTAAATTCGTTCATGCTTTGGCATTGCATCTGTATCTTTGTATTCAGTCGAGCTCAAGGTACAAATGTAATTTAGTTTAATTTTTATGTATTCATGATTATTTAACAATAAATGTTCATATTCTAGTACTATGTAATTATTTATGTTGTTGTCTTATGTTTCATAACCTTCATCCTCTGATTACACATGTCATGTTTATGAAGGTATGACCTTCATAACCTTCGTCTGAAGATCATTATATCCTAAGCGAAATAATGTTTCAAAGGACGAAGGGCATTAACATTTAACATTTTTTGTGTTGCCTTGTTCTTAATTCATAGCATTTGAGAACAAGTCCCCAACACTGGCGCCCACCTCCGGTGAACTCACTTCCACTGTTGAGCTGATGGCTTTGTTCAACAACTAAGCTGAAGCACCTTTGGGTATGAAGCTTGTGCTCCCGATAATAGGCGGCTCAAGTTCAGAGCCGGCTAACAAGAAACAGAAGAAGGAAGCACAGAGAAGGGTGCAACATGTTGGGGTGCAGGGACCTTTCATCAAGTCAAAATGGTCTCACATCCCAATCACCTTCTCCCTGGAGGACCTTCAGCTCAAGGATTATCCTCACAATGATGCTATGGTCATATCTTGCGTCATCAAGGGTTTTTTGGTTCACAATGTTCTGGTTGATACAGGCAGTGCCGCGGATATCATATTTGCTAAGGCCTTCAGACAAATGCAAAAGCCAGAAGATAAGATTCACGATGCTACACATCCCCTATGTGGCTTCGGAGGAAGACAGATCGTAGCACTTGGCAAAATCACAATGCCAGTTACCTTCGGCTTTGTTCACAATACAAGGACCGAACAAGTTGTTTTTGACATTGTTGACATGGAGTACCCCTACAATGCAATCATTGGTCGAGGGTCACTTAATGCTTTCGAAGAAATACTTCACCTAGCATATCTATGCATGAAGATACCTTCGGAACAAGGGCCTATTGCTATTCATGAAAGTCAAGAGGCTGCTAGAAAGGCCGAAGAAAATTGGATAGATTCAAAAGCAATCCACAATATAGATGAAGTTGAAGCTTGTGAACAGTACAAGTATAGAAGAGAGAAGGCTGCTTCGGCTGATCAGCCGAAACCCATGCTTCTATGTGAAGACATAGCAGAGCAGAAGGTACTGCTGGGGTCTCAACTATCTGAAGAGCAGGAGAAAACTTTGATAAGGTTTTTATTCAACAACAAAGATGTCTTTGCTTGGTCAGCCAATGACCTTTGCGGTGTCAATAGAGACGTCATTGAACATTCACTCAATGTCGACCCATCCTTCAGGCCAAGAAAGCAAAGACTTCGGAAAATGTCTGATCATAAAGCCGAAGGTGCTCGAAATGAAGTAAAAAGACTTCTCAGTGCTGGGGTCATCAGAGAAGTAAAATATCCAGAGTGGCTAGCCAATACTGTCATGGTGAAGAAGTCCAATGGCAAATGGAGAATGTGTATTGACTTCACAGACCTTAACAAGGCATGTCTAAAGGACGAATTTGCATTACCAAGAATAGACTCTCTTATAGATGCAGCAACTTCTTCAGAGCTTATGAGTCTATTGGACTGCTACTCAGGATATCATCAAATATGGATGAAGAAGGAGGATGAGCCAAAGACTAGCTTCATAACTCCTAGTGGCACCTATTGCTACCTTCGGATGCCTGAGGGGCTCAAGAATGCTGGAGGAAGCTTCAGCAGAATGACAACCAAAGTCCTTCATTCCCAAATAGGCAGAAATTTGCTAACATACGTTGATGACATCATAGTAAAAAGTACGAAGCAAGAAAATCACATCACTGATCTGCAAGAAGCATTTGCTAATTTCAGGCAAGCTGGCCTGAAATTAAATCCAGAAAAATGTGTCTTTGGAGTGAAGAAGGGTAAGTTCCTTGACTGTCTAGTTTCAACGAAGGGGATTGAAGCTAACCCAAGCAAGATCGAAGCTATCCTTTGGATGGAACCACCAAGCACAAAGAAGGGGGCTCAACGGCTGACAGGAAGACTGGCATCATTAAATAGATTCATATCTAGATCAGCAGAAAGAAATTTGCCATTCTTTGAAGTACTAAAGTCAGCCGAAGTTTTTCAATGGGGCCCAGCTCAACAAAAGGCCTTCGAAGAGATGAAGCAATACTTAATTGATCTAACAACATTAACTCCACCTGCGTCAGGAGCTCCGTTACTATTGTATGTGGCAGCTTCGTACTCTGCAGTGAGTGTGGCGCTTGTACAGAAGAAGCTTGAAGGACAAATTAAAAAGCAAGCCCCAATATACTTTGTCTCCGAAGTTCTAAGTTTGTCAAAGAAAAACTATACAGAGTTGGAGAAGGTGTTGTATGCTGTGTTAATGGCCTCTAGGAAACTTCAGCACTATTTTCAAGCATACCACATAATTGTTCCTTCATTACAACCTCTGAAGGATATTATGAGGAACAGAGAAGCTACTGGAAGGATTGGAAAGTGGGCTGCAGAGCTTAACGAATTCACTATTGACTATGTCCATAGATCCTCAATTCAGTCCCAAGCATTAGCAGACTTCATTGTTGATTGCACACCAGGGGCATAGGAAGAAGAAGCAAATAAAGATGCCGAAGCCTGGACAGTGTTCTGTGACGGCTCCTGGGGAACCTTCGGCGCAGGTGCGACTGCTGTCTTAGTTGCACCTTCTAAAGTAAGAACATACTATGCAGTAAGGCTTGATTTCAGCTATACAAATAATATTGCTGAATATGAAGCATTACTTTTGGGACTTTGAAAGTCAAAGGCAATGGGAATAAGAAGGGCAGTCCTCAAAACCGACTCTCAAGTTATTTCTGGACATGTTGACAAGAGTTGCAGGGCAAGAGATCCGAAGCTTGAGAGATACTTGGACACAGTTCGAAGGCTTGAAGCCTCTTTTGAAGGATTTTCTGTTAAGAATATCCCAAGAGGGGAAAATGAGCATGCTAATCTGCTAGCCAAGTCAGCAGCACAGGGGCTTCCTCTACCTTCGGAAGTGTTTTTCGAGACAATAAGAGCACCTTCGGTAGAACTCCAAGAAAGAGCAGTGCTCACAATATCTCCTGTCCATAGTGAAGATTAGAGGACTGAAATTATATATTTCCTCCAAGGTAATCATCTCTCGGATGATGAGGTTTATAACAAAAGAATGGAAGCAAGAACAAGACCATATGTCATAATAGAAGGGGAATTATATAAACATGGAGTTTGTTCCCCACTTCTCAAGTGCTTATCCAGAACTCAAGCTATAGAACTGATGAAGGAGATACATGCAGGATTGTGTGGATCTCATATTGGGTCCAGACCTCTTCTGGGAAAGGTTTTCCAACAAGGATTCTATTGGCCGAAGGTAGATTCGGACGTAGCAGATTTGGTTCAAAAGTGTGAAAATTGCCAAAAATGTGCAAGAAATCAGAAATAACCTTCATCTTTGACTCAGCTAATACAACCAACCTGGCCATTGCAAAGATGGGGCCTAGATTTGTTAGGTCCACTTCCACCAGCACAAGGCAATTTAAGATATGTTGTGGTGGCCGTAGAATATTTTTCCAAGTGGATTGAAGAGAAGCCTTTGGCCACAATAACTTCGGTCATAGTCCAGAAATTTTTCTGGCAAAACATTGTTTGTTGCTTCGGTGTGCCGAAGTCTATAACTGTGGATAATGGAACACAGTTTGATGTCGAAGCTTTCAAGGAATTTTTTGATCAAATTGGCACAAAGATTCATTTTGCATCAGATAGACATCTAGAGTCAAATGAACTTGTCGAAAGAGCAAATGGTATTATAATGATAGGAATAATGAAGCTAATCTTTAATCAGTCCAGAGGAAAGTGGCCAGATGAGTTGATTAAAGTGGTGTGGAGCCACAATACGACCGTATTAAGATCAACAGGTTTCACACCATTTACGTTATTGTTCGGTGATGAAGCCATAACCCCCAAAGAGGCTAAAGCGGGGTCAATAAGAACAATAGCTTCGGCCGAAGACGAAGCTAATTATTCTGTGACAAAAGATACTATAGAAGGGACCAGACTTCAGGCTATAGAAAATATCAACAAATATCAAGCCGAAACAATAAAATGGCGCGATAGAAAAGTTTGATTGAAAGACATTAAGCCAGGACACTTGGTGCTTCGGAGAGTAGCCAACCCTGACAAAGTAGGCAAGCTTCAGCTGAAGTGGGAAGGACCCTTTCTGGTAGTATCTTTGTCAAGACCCGGTTCTTACAGGTTAAAGGACATGGACGGCAATGACATTCCTAGATCCTGGAATGAGGATGAGCTTCGACAATATTATGTATAAATTGATGTAATCTTTTTCATTTTTCCTATGGCACCTTTTTCCTTTCCAAAGGGGGAGAAAGGTTTTTAATGGGGCCATAGTCTGTAATTTCTCCTTTTTAATTCAGCCCTACGAGGGCAAAATCCCCTGAGATATGTAAATATAAAATCTGAGCATGCACCATCGAGTGCAGAGAGAGAAACAAAACAGGGAGAAGCTCGAAAGTCGTCCCTAAGGGGATGCAGAGCACGATGAATCTACAAAAAGTCATTCCTAAGGGAGCGCAGCGTAAGTTTTCTGCTCAAAAGTCGTTCCTAAACGAATGCAGAGCCAAATATCGTCGAAATATAAGGCGAAACGTGAAAAGTCAACGCGAATACCACCGAAATATAAGGCGAAGTGCGAAAAGTCAACGCGAATACCGCTGAAATAGAAGGCGAAGAAGTTCAAAAGATGTTCCTAAGGGGATGCAGAACTTACACCGAAAAATAAGCGGTGCAGCCGAAGAATAAACGACAAAGAGACTTCAGTCATTCCTAAGGGAATGAAGGTTATGGATGAAGTTTCGAATGTGTGTGTTTTGGCATTCATTGGCACGATACATTACATCATACATTGCATTCATAAACATTCATTTAGACATACATAGGATCATCATCATATCATACAGATAGACAGTTGCTTCGGCTCTAAGAATACGGCTTCGAAAGCAGATTAATGCTTTGTTGCGTACGAAAAGAAGGGAAGGTGTTTTTCGCCTTCGGCTTAAAAAATACAAGTTTCGTCCACATCAAAGCAGTTCACACATTGACGGAAAGGTAAAAATATATTACAAGGTATGGACAAATTTACAGAGTAGAATCTGATTTTCAAATTATAATATTCTTTACAAAGGATAATACAAGAGTTCTTCTAGAGTTTTTTTCATAGCTAGGTTTTCAGCTTCATCATCATCTGCTAAGCTTCGGATTGTCTGCTAGGCTTCGGCTCAATGCTCCTCGGCTTCGTCATCCTGTACATATCAAAGCATTATAAGGTAAATTCAAGTTTTAAGGAAAAAGGTAAGCACAAGGTATTAGTTTATTACCGGTTTAAGGTGACTTCGAGCTTCGTCACCAGCCAAGTCTCACCGGCCCTTTGCCCAGATTTGAGTAACGAATCTGTTTTCGATGCTTCGGGCCAGGCCAGGGATGTCGTCCAAGTCTGCCGGTGACAGGCTGAGGTTTGGTCTGTTTACAATATTTCCATGTGTACAGCTAGCCTTCATGAAAGCGATAGTTGTGCCTCAAGAAGCTAGCAAGGCACAAAAGTCACCATGTCCAGCTATAATTTCGTCGAGAGCATCAACTTCACCTTCAATATGATCAAGTGTCCCCGGCAGGTCTTCAACCGAAGGTTTAAACTTTTCGGAGCTGGCCCCAACTGAGTTAAAGACCTGTTTCAGTCGTTGAATGCACCGGGTGCCAAAGCCTAAGCATTTTTCCTGAAGATCTTTGAGTGATTTCTGTAAATTTGAACTTTTTTCAGCCTCGGCTTCGAGTTTTGCTTTGAAATCTTTCTTCTCTTGCTCAAAGCTTTTTGACTGTAGGGAAAGTTCATCGTTTAATCTAGCGATCTCGGCTTGATCTTCTGCCAGTGAACCTTCCATCGTTTGAAGCATGAAGTCTTTCTTTTCTAGGACAGCTTCATGATCTTTAATCTTCTTCTCTAAACCCTCAATTATAACTTCGTTTTTCTTGTCCTCAAGGTCTTGTTGCATCCTTAAGGCCTTGCTTAGCAGTAAGCTCTGACAAAATAACCTTCATCAGAAAACATATTCATATCAAAACAATAAAAAGTTAAAGAAAAATTTTACCTTAAAGTTAGAATAAAATAGGCTACCGGCGATATGCTGTCGCTGGTATCTGCTGAGATCAGCTTCGAGCTTCGGGAAACCAACACTTTTCGATAAAGTGCTGACAACCTTCGCCCCAACTTAGTCCCGAAGGCATCCTAAGCTCTCTTCGGCAACACCGCCAAAGAGCAGTGCCCCTGGCTGGTACCTGCACGATATGGCATAGTCCTTCAGCTCTTCTTTTTCAGCTTTTGACAATTTTTGCCCAATTATGTTTTGAAAGTTGAAATTTTCTTCTTCCGAAGTATGTTCGGCAGGCTCCTTCTCTTTTTTAGGCATCTTTTCCCTTTTTCAGGCACTGCGGCCGAGGTTTCCTCAACAGCTGCAACAGTTTCTTCCTCAGCCATATTCAAAACCATTTCATCCATATCATTGAGTGTGTTTTCCAAATCTGTGGCTTCGGCTACTGCAGCTTCGGAAGTAGAAGCTTCGGGAGGAGCAGCTTCGGCTGCTGCTGTTTTCGGCGCTGAGGCCGGTGGCAGTGTTTCTTCAATAGCCTCAATGACAGTAATAATTCTTTGCTTTTTTGGTTCAGTAGGCTTTTCGGCAGCCGAAGGCTTCTTCTTCTTTTGTAAAAGCTTCATCAGTTTCGGTCCCAGCGGACTTAGCTTATTAGGTAGAGATTCAGTCATTACCTTTAAAATTTCTTCTGCGTCAGTAACAGAAGGTGTTGAGGGAGCTTCTTCTTCTAAATCAGCTTTTGGCCTCGAAGCTAGAGCTTTTCTTTTCTTCGACACAGTCACCTTCAGCTCAGGACTAGATTTTTTCTTTTTTGCCAAATTTTCATCCTCTTTTATCATCCTGACAGCTTGTCTTTGTATAATACTGACAACCCTTTTTCATTTTGGTCCTTCGGCACCTTTGCTTAACCTTTCGTAGTCTGGGTATTCAAATTTCAAAGCGTCCATTACTCGGTTTAACCTTCATTTCGGCCGGGTGCCGAAGGCTGCTATCATCAGTTGATCTTCTTTTTTCGTATAATTGCCCAAGATTTCATTACACATAACTTGAATTGTATCCAACCATTCCTGGCAGGGTCCTTTGAAGTGTTTCTTGAACTTAAAATGATAGGGCAACCAAACGAGTTCATTCTTTTTATTCTCTCCTTTAAGCTTCGGCATACCCCATTCCTTTAACGTTGGGAATACCCTATTGGCTAAGTATTCCTGAACTAAATCCCTAGTACCAATATGCTCAGACACAACTCTAAATTCGCCCACATCATCTGGGCATGATGTCCCCGGCGTCATGTTGCACTGAGGCCTAGTCAACCCGAAGGTTAGCTCTAGTGGGCTCTGAACTAGCTTCTCCTTTTTCTCATCAATCTTAACATAAAACCATTCAGTTTTCCAACTGGTCGGCCATTTGGTGCGGTAGCTAACCACCGGTGTCTTCATGTCTTTGCGATAAGCAAAGTTATAGCAGCCGAAGTTCTCGTGCAGTCCATCTTCTCTAGCCTTCGTCTGATAGTGAAGTTTGTGTACTCGATAGAAGGCTTCGGCAAGCGGCTCCTCTCCTTGGCTTCGGAGAGCCTAGATAAAGACGCTGAGCCTAACGATGGCGTTAGGAGTCAGCTGATGAAGATAAACTTCGAAATTTTCCAAAACATCTGCAATCATCCCATGCAGAGGAAACCTTAATCCTGCTTTAAAGAAGCTTCTGAAGACTACCACCTCATCATTTTCTGGCTTCGGAGTGGTTTCTTCCCCGCCAAAGCGAACTAGCTTCTTCTCGGCTTCCCCTAAGTAGCCTAGTTTTGTCATCATCGGCATATCAGCTTCGGAGACAGTCGACTTCCCAAAATCCAAGTGGCTGGGCTTAGATGGCACGACGGAATAGTCCATATCTTCCTCGTCAGCCTCACCTTCTTCAATATCTGCCTGCTCGGCTTCAGCAATAGGTGCACCTTCATCAGCAGTACCCTCTGGCATAACCAGTCCCGACTGCCTCATTACTTCGGAGATCAGGGCAGTTTTAGTAGCTTCGGCCTCCTCTTCGTCGCGTGTAACCCTAGTTGTTGAACGGACCCTAGCCATTTGATGCTGAATTTCTTGCGTTTTGACGAAGTAGAATACTTTTTTATCTTTGCTGAAGCTCCCTCTTGTGATGAAGCTTTGATTTGGAATACGGTGAACAAGCTTTGGCTGTGGTCAAATTTTTCGGCAGCACAACAGTGCAATAGTAGTAAATGCTATGGTAACTTCACACCTACCCATCTGTATATATAGTATTGCAGGTGGGAAGGTAAATCGACAAGACGATCGCACCCGCTGAACAGCCGCCCGCACCCACTGAACGGTGGACCATACTGCGCGAGGAGACGAATCACGAGATCGAGTGTACCCGTCTTATGGTAGGATTGCCTTACACTCGGAATATTTAAATCGTTTCTCGGCAACGAGCTCAGGGAAGGTGTTTTCGGATCTTCGGCATTCCGAAGCATAAAAGAATTTTTCACGGATCGAGCTCGTTACGAAAAACGATCTGGCACCGTGAAGGGGCTACTGTGGGGGGTCTGCTTCGTCACCGAAGGTCCTGTGAGAAGAAACGCCTTCGGAAGGCCAGAACAGGAACAATACCGAAGCTACCAGTCAGGGAGCTTCGTAGTATATTTCAAAATGCACCGACTTAAAGATGAGATGACCAATCAGTCCATGATAAACTGTGTAATAATTGTAATCATTTGTAGAGGACATGAATGTAAATTCACACAGGCTGCGCCCTGTGCCTATAAATAGGTGAACAGTACCCTCGTACTGTTCACGCTTTGGCATCGCATCTGTATCTTCGTATTCAGTCGAGCTCAAGGTACAAATGTAATTTAGTTTAATTTTTACGTATTCATAATTATTTAATAATAAATGTTCATATTCTGGTACTATGTAATTATTTATGTTGTTGTCTTATGTTTTATAATCTTCATCTTGTGATTACACATGTCATGTTTATGAAGGTATGACCTTCATAACCTTCGTCCGAAGATCATTATATCCTAAGGGAAATAATTTTTCAAAGGACAAAGAGTATTAACATTTAACATTTTTTGTGTTGTCTTGTTCTTAATTCATAGCATTTAAGAATAAGTCCCCAACAGGGTCTTTAAGGCTGGCTCCACCAGCATGTCTTATAACAAGACGCCGAGGGGGAACGTCACCCTTTGCCTCGTTTAGGTCCTCACTCCGGTCTAAGTAGAGCACACCGGAGGTAGTGGGCTGTCGGAAGCGAAGTCGGAAGCGAAGTCCTCGGGGCCTTGTGTCTGTCGACCCGAAGCCCCGTTGTGGATCAGGTCCTCGCAGTCCATAGACCCTGGCCGAAAACACGAACCCTTCGCGTCGTGCGAGAGGGGACTTCACATACACGTCATAATCCCCGCCTTTGGGACTTTGTCCGCATTGTGTTATCGCTAGATAATGTTAGTATGTGGCCAACGTAAAAAATGATCGAGATCTAGTTTGACTTTTTTCCCAGCACATTAAGACGTTTGATGTGACATGTACTAAACTTTAGTTAGACAAATAAAACACCCCACCCCCTATCATACTTATCCAATACCATTATGATATGATATGGTGATAAATGGAGGTGAGTCTTGTTGAATACCAAAGATACTTAGAGGCCATTAAAATATAATGCCACCGAGCGAGCGATGCGTGGGCTAGTCCGTCGGTGCTCAACCAAATAAACCTCTATTGCAAAAACACTTCACATCACTTCTTTTATATAAATGCCTACTCATATTGATCTATCTGTGATATTATAATGATATGCGAATCCTTATAGATAAAAATTTACTACTAGTTCAATCTTTCTAAATAGGTTTGACGTGTAAACCATAACTGCTTAATATATATACATTTTTGTACCTGGTGTGCTTAATAATGGTGCCGTATGTATAAAATATTGTAGTAAGTGAAATGATGAGTTGTTGCACCAAATATCTTTGGTTTAGTGCCAAACCTTATCCTACCAAATCTGAATAATATATACAAACACGTACGAGCAGAGAAAATGAGCTACCAAATCAAATTTGGTTGCAGCACACTGTTTGGAAGAGTATGCGCGGATGCGAACAAGGCCTGCACAGTTCGATGTCTATTGTTTAGTCTCATCGAAATTATAAAACACGGAAGCCGGATTGACGGTGACACCATTGGGGAACCTAGCTAGACGTGGCCTTGTTTCCATGGACCACTCTAAAATTTGGTTTTATGGTTAAATTATAGTAGATAAGATAAGATCTATAAAATCATAAAAATTCTTTTTACCGGCCTATGAAATCAATGGCTCTGTTCGCATACATGAAAACATTTTATATTAAAAGGTGGCCGCGTACTAACATAATTAATTTGGCTATACATCATAAGTTGCCCGTCTTTTTCCACTTCAATAAGCGCGGCGGCTAAGCTTTTTTTTTCAGTATCGTTGCTACCGATAGATTTCACATACACAACCTTGAACCTTTCCAAATTTCACCGCGGAAAACTCCGTACAAAAACAGGTATGTTACGGCATATCTAACACGTCCAACAAAAATAATATGTGAGTATAGAATCATGGATCGTTAAATACCTCTAGATGCCTAGTTGAGCAGAAGAAAAACATAGTGACATAGTGAAAATAGTCATATGTTCCTGCACACCAACATGTTAATTATTGGTCACTTTCTTTGATTACTTAGAGTAATCAAAACAAGGCAACACAATGAAAAATACGGGACTTTTGTCCCCTTGATTTATCTCCAATTGAGAGACAAATCGAGGGGTAAGGACGTTATAATTATAATTCTAAAAGGAATAGAATAAACATGTGTAATTTAGGAAAATTATTACTGTCGAGCTTTTTTCATTATCTTCTTATTATAAATAAATACAAGTATACCTTCGGAGGCTCAGGTAGTTGTCCGAAGGTAGAAGTTAATACAACTTCTCATGTGGAACCAATAAGTGTCACCTGGGTATGTGAACCATCCTCTCCCATACATGGATATTGTTCACATATTTAGACGGACGACGAAGAGTACAATTTTGTATGAAGTTACAACCATAGCCTTGAACCGTATACATGCAGCTACGGAAACTACTAGGGGTAGTATCATTCGGAAATGGCGGCGCACGCATTGCCGGGTTCCTCCTTCGTATTCAGGCCATCTACTCGGTTATAGTGACGTGCTTCGTTCGATTTCTTAAGCCGAAGCTTCTTCTACTTCATCCTTGACATGTATTAATGTCCTTTGGCAGACATAGATTAGTTACTCCTCACACAAGTCATAGAATGGTCAAATATTAGCCACTTTTGAGGACCTTTGGCAAAGGCATTCCCCCAACTATAGCTCCTCGAGGGAGTAGTTCGTTTTTCCATAACGTGCTCAGACTGTGAAATATAAGAAGGCCTTGTGCTGAAGGTCCGAAAACACCATCCTCGAGCACGTTATTTAAAACAGAATTATATAAGAATCGTATCGAAGAACAAACAACAAGGCTAAAACCCACATTAGCGGTCCATAGGGCAACGAGCGAGGACGACGTGATTCCTCAGCTTCTGTGCCTGCCAAACTATATAACTTGGTTGGTCACATGTCAGCCACACGGTATTTACTGTTCGCGCCAACCTTCTCATGCTGAATTCTCTACCTCTGAAGCTCTTTTTACTCCTCATGTTCTCTTGTGAGCTTCGTGAATTTGAGACTTCAACATTCTTTAGATGTCTAGGCTCCGATAAACTGCTAAACTGACAACTCCGACATCGTTAGAGGCACTTCAGAGAGACAAAGATGCTCCTGGTACCGTGGTTGTGGGGTCTGCACCTATTTTAGAAGCGATGAAGGCATCGACTGAGCCGAAGGAGAGGAAGGATGACAAAGCTACCATAGAGGAGGAGAATTCAGTGGAGAATGCTTTCGATGTAGGGAAAATGTATCTGAGGAAGAAAAATATGATCTTTGATCATCCAAGCTCAGCTACATTGACATTGGGCAATCCATTGTTAAACAAAACGAGTTGATGCCAAAGAGCTTGATAAGAGCTTGATCCGTTTTGCTGGCAAGGAAACTACCCCTGAGTCGAAGGATCATGAAGTTGAGGTGTGTAGAAGTTTTTTCTGGGTATGACTTTGACTACCTATGCACAAGACGATTGATGAAGTACTAAAGAAATACAAGATCTACATGCATCAATTGATGCCAAATGCAATAGTGAGGCTTAATGTTTTTACGTGGGCCGAGCGAAGTCAAGGTGCACGTGCTGATGCCGAAGCTTTCTGTAGAAGACATGAGCTACAATACCAGACAAAGGCTAGACCTTCATACAAGCTACTCAACAACTTTGGGTGCTATATCTTTACCTACCACAAAGATTTAAGGATCCTTATGCTGGCCTACCAGATCAAATAGCCGAGCGAATGGGCCAAAGATTTGTTCTATGTCAAGGTGGACATAAAAAGGGAATAGTTCAAGGATATCATGATGAGGCCATTAAGGATATGCTTCGAGTTAAAGAGGCCCATTCATAATATGGGTGGAGCCGCCAAGACAACATTTAATGCATTTAACACAGTGGTGGAAATTATTAGCACCTAGGACTTGGTCTAAGAAATCCTTGCAAATAGGGTGTTCCCTACATAATCTGATTGGGGGATACCGAAACCCAAAAAGGGCGATGAAGAGGTGAAACCTAGCATGCTCAAAACTTTGCTCTATCGCTTTAAGCAACAGCCGATTTTCAAACACCCATGCACTGAATGGTTAGATGCTATTGAGGTGGTTTGCAATGAGATTCTCAACAACTATACCATTAAAGAGGATTGACTGTTGACAGTAGCCTTCGTGAGTCATAATAAATGAAAGTTGAACAGAGTTACGGATGCACTCTGGTTTAAATACCCAGACTATCCCAAGATAGGAAAAGATACTAATGCATGGAAAAAAGTAATAGAACAATTTGTATTTTGGAGCAGGAGGCTATTAGATCGGTTGAGGCAAAAACGTCAAAAAGTAAACCGAATATAGCCAAGAAATTGAAGGTGACAACAGGTGATGACGTAGGATCTTCTCACTCCAATATGATGACCCCACCCTCTTCAAAGAGAAAAAGAACAGAGGCCACTTTCGATAAGGCAGAGGAAAGGCCTATGAAGGCGACTAGGGGGGACAAGGAAGAAAATAAATGGGGGTTGCTTCGGCTTCCTTAGTCGGGGCCACTTAGATATTATACATAATGACCCAACCCTTGCCTATTACTGCTTTAAATTTGCTAGGGCCAGACATGACCAGCCTGCTACTCATCGTGAAGAATAAAAACGACAAAGGGGTGATAGCTAAAGCTTCGGGCGCTATAGTTATGAAGGGTGCCACAAAGGAAATAACACTAAAATTGCAAAAGAAAGGCCCCTGCATGCAATCCCTGATGAAGGCAGTCTTTAGGACTCCTTTCTACTGTTGCCTCAACAAAAAAGGCAATAGAGGCCATAGAGCCTGAAAAACATTAGAGTCCACGAAGGTTTCAGAGCCTGAGAGGATTGAAGTGTTATCTCTTCCCAAAGAGGGTTGACGGAAGATTTAGATTTCAATAATAAATATATTGCAGAAATAGTACTTTGTTACATCAAGATGTCCAAGACATCCACAGAGTCATTAACTTAACATTGTCATAAACGTGATTCAAGTGCGGAATACGAAACATAGAGATAAGGCCTTCATAGGTAGCTAACTGGGGGTTTGCCACTAACACAACTAGAACTCATCGTAGTCCTAGAACTCCTCAAAGTCCTCCATGTTGCCTACATCTTCTCTTGAGCACTGATTGCAATGGGGACAACATGGGGTGGGGGTGGTTTTTAAAGCAAGGGTGAGTACACGGTACTCAAGAAATGTCCCGTTTGGCTAAAGTGGACAAGCTGTATGTGGATTTAAGGTTAAAGTAGTTGCTTTTAGTTGGTCAGGTATTTATTACTAGCAGTAAGACAACTTTTAGTCATAAACCCAATTATTACCCAAAAGTACTCCCTCCAAGAGGAAATACCAGAAACCACAGTTATATTCACCATCAGTAACCATCATCATAAAGTAACCAAAGTTATTCTAATCAAAGAGGATCTCAAGGCTGCTCTTAACCGCGAGCACGGCTGATATACCAGTTTCTAACACTCTGCAGAGGTTGCAGAATTTACCCCCGAGTCGTGATTCCCGTTCTGCCCGGAGATCATGACTCCCCATTGATCACTTCCAAGGTCACCTGGCAGGGTCTCACTACGTAGCTTTTACAAAGATTCCCCAGAGGCCATAGCCGCTCATTAGGTTTCTCCAGTTTGATTAATATAGAACTTCTCCCCACAGGAAGGGTGACTAACAAAACCAAAATCGGAAGAACCTCGGCAGAGCAAGTACTGTGCCCGGAACCCATTGACGGCCCTACGGCGAAGCCGACTACACCTCAAGTTCCTCTAATTAATCAGCTAAGGGCGTCCCATTCCACCCTCATGGTTGTACTGTTATCCCGGGTGGTCACTCAATGAATAGGTCCTTACGGAGAGGTACTCAGGAAACAGCTTGAGTCCCCTGTAGTATCACAAGATCATCATTGGTACAACATCATCGTATCATAAATATTCACATCATGTTCGTTGATTAAAGTAAACCAATAGCATAAAGCTAACCATAATGTGACACTATAAAAAATAATTAAATAAAAATAATACATTTAGTTATTAATGATATTTATGGTAATTAATTTTCTTTTAAGTGTTTGTTATTTATTTGCTTTTTGAAATTATTTTTGATTTCTCATAATTGATTTTGGATATCGAATAACATTTCTTGTTAAGTAAAAATCCAAATAAATAATATAATAAGTACTAGTCCAAAAATAACTATTTTATTTATAAATAATTTTAGGTTAATTGTTATAAATTTTATGGTTATTTAAAATTATATTTTGAAATTAGAGAAGGAAATAGAAAGAAAAAAAATAACAAACCCTAACCCTAGGCCCACTAGCAGCCCATCTAAACTCCCAGCCGCCTCCTTCTGCCTTCTCCCCCTGCTGCCGCCACCTGCTTCTTCCCCTGCCGCCCCACCTGGTTTCCCTCTCTCTCCCAACCAGCTATCTCTCTCCTCTCTTCCCTCCGCTCTGATCCGCCAGCAGCCCAGCCGCCAGGAAGCCACTGCCAGCCTTCCTTGCGTAGCGACTGCGCCCTGAGCACCACGCCCAGGCGCGACCTGAGCCCCGCACCGCGTGACTACCCCAAGCTGCGCAGCCACGAGCGCCAGCCCGACGCACCGCGCGCCCTGCACGCCAGTGAAGACCGGCTGCGCAACGTCCGCAGGACCGCGTCAGAAGCCGTGCACCGAGCGCCTGACGCCGAGCAGCCGACCCGCGTGACCCCGTCATCCGTGACCGTTTCTTTCTTACGTTATGGAATTTCAATGGAGCCGTTTTCCTCCCCCATTAATCCCTCTCTTCATGGACGCCATTGATGACAGCCTTGAGCCATGGCCGTTTCTCCCTCTCCCTGGCTCTCTCTCTCCCTCTCCCTTCTCTATAAATTGGGCAGCCGAGCTCTTCTCTCTCCCTACCCCAAGCTCGCTCCCTCCTCTCGGTTCTCTCTCCCTCGCCGTTCGCCGTCGTAAAGTTCGTCGCCGGACCGTCCGCGCCTGTTTGTCGTTCAACGGAGTGGCTATCGCTGTCCGTCGTTCGCCGTCCGTCCCGGAGTCCGTGAAGCTCGTCCACGCAGCACCCCGGTGACCGTGCCCACGCTGTTCGCCATCATCCGTTCACCCAAAGTTGAAGAGAACCCAAAACCATTTGAATTCATTTTTGAAATCATGTTTGAATTAATTTGTGAATTATTGTTGTAATATTGAGACGATGCAATTCACGTGTACGATTTTGGAGATTTCGATGTATACGTGTAGCCAAAATCGAACCCCGCGACAATACTTTGAAAATGTGTATGATTTTATAATTCTAAAAATGAACACGATCACTATTCACTAACTTAGTAATTTTCATACTAGAAATGTTTATAACTAATTTCGCTTTAGTGTGTGGAACGATAATTGTTAGTAGTATTTTAAGTGTAAACTTATTTGCATGAAAAATAGAAGAAATACTAAGTCACGTATTTTCTGGTCAAATGAAAATGTTACTATTCATAATAAATGTATTTATGAGTATGTCACTTAATTACTTAGAATTAGTAAGATATTTATATATGTCATAATAACCATGAATATGTTATTAAAAGTCCCATTTAGTAATTTATAATTACTTCTTAGAATATTAATGTTAGAAGAAATAAATAAACAATTTATAGTTATACGTATAAATTCTATTTAGAAAGGAAAGGAGAAAACCGAAATAGTAGGATTTATAATGTTAAAATGACTTAATTAGGCGCTCATACTTTCCTAATAAAGAAAATGATAGTTATGTTGGTAAACATAGGTTTCTTACTAATAAAGAAGATAATTTGTTTCTAATATTAAAATGATCTTTTTAATATATATCATGTTTTGGATTTAATAAGGTTTTGTCGGGGACCATAATTAGGGGTACCCCCAAGACTCCTAATCTCAGCTGGTGGGCGCGATTAAGGTCAAGGCTCAGTCCACTCAAGGGACACGATCTCGCCTCGCCTGAGCCCAGCCTCGGGCAAAGGCAGCCGACCCCGGAGGATTCACGTCTCGCCCGAGGGCCCCCTCAAGCAACGGACACACCTTCGGCTCGCCCGAGGCCAAGTCTTCGCAGAGAAGCAACCATGGCTAGATCGCCACGCCAACCGACCGTATCGCAGGAGCATTTAATGCAAGGATCGCCTGACACCTTATCCTGACGCGCGCTCTTCAGTCGACAGAGCCGAAGTGACCGCAGTCACTTCGCCGCTCCACTGACCGACCTGACAAGAAAACAGCGTCGCCTGCCCCGCTCCGACTGCCGTGCCACTCGCCAGAGCGAGGTCGACATCGGCTAAGTCCAGCCTCGGGCGACATAGGAAGCTCCTCCTCGCCCGACCCCAGGGTTCGGCCCCCGTCTCGGCCTCGGAAGATAGACTTCGCCTCGCCCGACCCCAGGGCTCGGACTCAACCACAACTTAGAAGACGACGAACTCCGCCTCGACCGACCCTAGGGCTCGGACTCAGCCTCGGCTCCGGAAGACGATGAACTCCGCCTCGCCCGACCCTAGGGCTCGGACTCAGCCTCGGCTCCGGAAGACGATGGACTCTGCCTCGCCCGACCCCAGGGCTCGGACTCAACCTCGACCTCGGAGGAATCGCCACCTTGCCCAAACTCGGGCCCGGACCGGCCACGTCGCCAGGGGGGCCATCATTACCCTGCCCCTAGCTAGCTCAGGCTACGGGGAACAAGACCGGCGTCCCATCTGGCTTGCCCCAGTAAACAAGTAATGATGACACCCCGCACGCTCCATGACGACGGCAGCTCCCAGCCCCTTACGTCAGCAAGGATCCGACAGCCCCGACAGCTGTACTTCCGCAAGGCTCCAGCGCTCCTCCGGTGGCCACGACATCATATGAACAGGGTGCCAAAACCTCTCCGACTGCCACGACGGCATGTACTTAGGGCTCTAGCTCCTCTCTGCTAGACACGTTAGCACACTGCTACACCCCCCATTGTACACCTGGACCCTCTCCTTACGCCTATAAAAGGAAGGTCCAGGGCTCTCGTACGAAAAGGTTGGCCGCGCGGGAGAATGGGCTGACACGTAAGGCTCTCGCTCTCTCTCTCTCTCCCACGCGAACGCTTGTAACCCCCTACTGCAAGCGCATCCATCCGCCTTGGGAGCAGGACAACACGAAGGCCACGGTTTCCCCTTACTGTTCTCCCCCATTTGTGTCCCGTCTCGCGCCGACCCATCTGGGCTGGGACACGCAATGACAATTTACTCGTCAGTCCAGGGACCCCCCGGGGTCGAAATGCCGACAGTTGGCGCGCCAGGTAGGGACCTGCTGCGCGTTGACGAACAGCTTCCCGTCAAGCTCCAGATGGGTGGTCTCCAGCAACCTTTCCAACCCAGGACGATGCTCCGTTTTGGGAGTCTTGAGTTCATGTCCCTCGACGGCAGCTACGACATGATACTCCTTCCTCCGCCGCGCGACAGCAACAATGGCGGCCGTCAGCCCGCCCGCCGGCGGCGGAATCAACGACGTCTTCCCCAAATGGCGGAAGAAAAATATCTGGGTTTGTCCCGTCACCTCCCCCACCGACAGAGGAGGAGGCGGGGCAACCATGGCCTAGCAGGAGGCGACACCTCGTCGGCTGTCGAGCAAGTCGACGACGCCGGCGCCCCAGCGGGGGACACGTCGGGCTTCGTCCTTGCGTCTGCGACGAAGACGAGCGCCGTTTCCCCGCAACACGCCAACCCCAAGCAGACGAACGACGCCAGCACACTCGCGAAGGACTTGCTGGGCGTCGCCCTCGTACCTGAGACAACGGTGCAGTCTGCCCCTGACGCGACTTCGTCACCGCCCGTCGACTAAGAGGTACCGACCGATTCCCATCTCATGCCTTTTGGATTCAGCTTCGACCCACCAAGCGACCTCGCTTCGGTGGAAGCCTTCATAGAGGCATGTACCAACCCTCCGGGGTACCATATGCGGTCGCCCTGGGACAGACTGACAGCCGTCTCGACCTACAGACCCTCGGATTCCGAGGAAGATGACGAGCCCGACTTTTGTTGGGATTTCTCTAGGCTCGGTAACCCCAGTGCCATGCGGGACTTCATGACCGCATGTGACTACTGCCTCTCCGATTGTTCCGATGGTAGCCGCAGCTTCGGCGACGAGGACTGCGGCCCAAGTCGTGAATGTTTCCATGTCGATCTAGGGGGTCCCGGCGAAGGCAACCATCTTGGTATGCCGGAAAACGGCGATCCCCCTAGGCCTGCGCCTCGCGTTGACATCCTTCGGGAGCTAGCTGTGGTCCCAGTCCTTGCGGGGGTCAGGACGCACAGCTCGAGCAAATCCACGAGATGCAGGCCAGGCTCGACGAGGGAGCAGGAACATTTGAGCAGTTCCGGCGGAACACCAGGCAGGAATGGGCAGACCAAGCTCCGGCCGGAGAAGCGCGTCATCTACCCTAGGCCATCCAGCACCTCATTGCCGACGACGTCAGGGCAAGGCCGCCACCGGCTTCCAGTGGGGTTAGCGAGAACCTGGCTGCAGCAGCAGTACTACTCCGCGCGATGTCAGAACCATCGACCACCGAAGGGCGGCGTATCCAGGGAGAGCTCAAGAATCTCCTGGAGGATGCCGCGGTTCGACGGGCCGAAAGCTCTGCCTCCCGAAGGCAGGGATACCCCTCGGAGCATCGCGCCGCGACTTCCCGATTCGTGCAGGAAGCCTCGGTCCACACCTGGCGCACGCACAACACGGCGCCTGCGGCCCCGGGTTGCCTCGTCAACGAGCACCACCACCGCAACCATCGAGCCGACCTCGACGAGAGGGTGCGCTGAGGCTACCACCCCAGGCGTGGGGGACGCTACGACAGCGGGGAGGATCGGAGCCCCTCGCCCGAACCACCCAGTCCGCAGGCATTCAGCCGGGCCATACGACGGGCGCCGTTCCCGACCCGGTTCCGAACCCTGACTACCATCACAAAGTACTCGGGGGAGACGAGGCCGGAACTGTGGCTCATGGACTACTGACTGGCCTACCAGCTGGGTGGAACGGACGATGACAACCTCATCATCCGCAACCTCCCCCTTTTCCTCTACAACACCGCTCGAGCCTGGCTAGAGCATCTGCCTCCGGGGCAGATCTCCAACTGGGACGACCTGGTCCAAGCCTTCGCCGGCAACTTCTAGGGCACATACGTGCGCCCTGGGAACTCCTGGGATCTCCGAAGCTGCCGTCAGCAGCCGGGAGAGCCTCTCCGGGACTACATCCGGCGATTCTCGAAGCAGCGCACCGAGCTGCCCAACGTCACCGACTCGGACGTCATCGGCGCGTTCCTCGCCGCCACCACCTGCCGCGACCTGGTGAGCAAGCTGGGTCGCAAGACCCCCACTAGGGCGAGCGAGCTGATGGACATCGCCACCAAGTTCGCCTCTAGCTAGGAGGCGGTTGAGGCCATCTTCCGAAAGGACAAGCAGCCCCAGGGCCGCCAGCCGGAAGACGTCCCCGAGGCGTCCGCTCAGCGCGGCACCAAGAAGAAGAACAAGAAGAAGTCGCAAGCGAAACGCGATGCCACCGACGCGGACCTTGTCGCCGCCGCTGAGTACAAGAACCCTCGGAAACCTCCTGAGGTGCCAATCTCTTTGATAAGATGCTCAAGGAGCCGTGCCCCTATCATCAGGGGCCCGTCAAGCACACCCTTGAGGAGTGCGTCATGCTTCGGCGCCACTTTCACAAGGCCGGGCCACCTACGGAAGGTGGCAGGGCCCACAACAACGACAAGAAGGAGGATCACAAGGCAGAGGAGTTTCCCGAGGTCCATGACTGCTTCATGATCTACGGTGGGCAAGTGGCGAACGCCTCGACTCGGCACCGTAAGCAAGTGCATCGGGAGGTCTGCTCGGTAAAGGTGGCGGCGCCAGTCTACCTAGACTGGTCCGACAAGCCCATCACCTTCGACCAGGGCGACCACCCCGACCGCGTGCCGAGCCCGGGGAAATATCCGCTCGTTGTCGACCCCATCATCGGCAACGTCAGGCTCACCAAGGTCCTCATGGATGGAGGCAGCAACCTCAACATCATCTACGCCGAGACCCTCGGGCTCCTGCAGATCGATCTATCCTCGATCTAGACAGGCGCGACACCTTTTCACGGGATCATCCCCAGGAAACGCGTCCAACCCCTCGGACAACTCGATCTGCCCGTTAGCTTTGGGACTCCCTCCAACTTCTGAAGGGAAACCCTCACGTTTGAGGTGGTCGGGTTCCGAGGAACCTACCACGCAGTACTGGGGAGGCCATGCTACGCCAAGTTCATGGCCATCCCCAACTACACCTACCTCAAGCTCAAAATGCCGGGCCCCAACGGGGTCATCACCGTCGGCCCCACGTACCGACACACGTACGAATGCGACGTGGAGTGCCTGGATTACACCGAGGCCCTCGCCGAATCTGAGGCCCTCATCGCCGACCTGGAGAGCCTCTCCAAGGAGGCGCCAGATGCGAAGCGCCACGCCGGCAACTTCGAGCCAGCAGAGACGGTTAAGTCCGTCCCTCTCGACCCCAGCAACGATGCCTCCAAGCAGATACGGATCGGCTCCAAGCTCGACCCCAAATAGGAAGCAGTGCTCGTCGACTTTCTCCGCGCGAACGCCGAAGTCTTTGCGTGGAGTCCCTCGGACATGCCTGGCATACCGAGGGATGTCGCCGAGCACTCGCTGGATATCCGAGCTGGAGCCCGACCCGTGAAGCAGCCTCTGCGCCGATTCGATGAATAAAAGCGTAGAGCCATAGGCGAGGAGATCCATAAGCTGATGGCCGCAGGGTTCATCAAAGAGGTATTCCATCCCAAATGGCTTGCCAACCCTGTGCTCGTGAGAAAGAAAGGAGGGAAATGGCGGATGTGTGTAGACTACACTGGTCTAAACAAAGCATGTCCGAAGGTTCCCTACCCTCTGCCTCGCATCGATCAAATCGTGGATTCCACTGCTAGGTCGCGAAACCCTGTCTTTCCTTGATGCCTACTCAGGGTATCACCAAATCAGGATGAAAGAGTCCGACCAGCTCGTGACTTCTTTCATCACACCTTTTGGCATGTACTGCTACGTTACTATGCCATTTGGTTTGAGGAATGCGGGTACGACGTACCAAAGGTGCATGAACCACGTGTTCAGAGAGCACATTGGTCGGACCGTCGAGGCTTACGTCGATGACATCGTAGTCAAGACGAGGAAAGCCTCCGACCACCTCTCCGACCTTGAAGCGACATTCAAGTGTCTCAAGGCGAAAGGCGTAAAACTCAATCCCGAGAAGTGCGTCTTCGGAGTCCCCCGAGGCATGCTCTTGGGGTTCATCGTCTCCGAGCGGGGCATCGAGGCCAACCCGGAGAAAATCGCGGCCGTCACCAACATGGGGCCCATCAAGGACTTGAAAGGCGTACAGAGGATCATGGGATGCCTTGCGGCTCTGAGCCGCTTCATCTCGCGCCTCGGCGAAAGAGGCCTACCTCTGTAATGCCTCTTAAGAAAGACCGAGTGCTTCACTTGGACCCCCGAGGCCGAGGAAACCCTCGGGAACCTGAAGGCGCTCCTTACGAGCGCACCCATCCTGGTGCCTCCCACTGCCGGAGAAGCCCTCTTAATCTACGTCACCGCTACCACTCAGGTGGTCAGCGCCGCGATCGTGGTCGAAAGACGAGAAGAAGGGCATGCATTGCCCGTCCAGAGGCCAGTCTACTTCATCAATGAGGTACTGTCCAAGACCAAGATCCGCTACCCACAAATTCAGAAGCTGCTGTACGCGGTGATTCTGACGCGGGGGAAGTTGCGACACTACATTGAGTCTCATCCGGTGACTGTGGTGTCATCCTTCCCCCTGGGGGAGATCATCCAGTGCAAAGAGGCCTCGGGTAGGATTGCAAAGTGGGCGGTGGAAATCATGGGCGAGACAATCTCGTTCGCCCCTCGGAAGGCCATCAAGTCCCAAGTCTTGGCGGACTTTGTGGCTGAATGGGTCGACACCTAGCTCCCAGCAGCTCCAATCCAACCGGAACTCTGGACCATGTTTTTCGACGGGTCGCTGATGAAAACAGGGGCGGGCGCGGGCCTGCTCTTCATCTCACCCCTTGGGAAGCACCTCCGCTACGTGCTGCGCCTCCATTTCCCGGCGTCCAACAATGTGGCCGAGTATGAGGCTCTGGTTAACGGGTTGCGCATCGCCATCGAGCTAGGGGTCCGACGCCTCGACGCCCGCGGCGACTCGCAGCTTGTCATCGACCAAGTCATGAAGAACTCCCATTGCCGCGACCCGAAGATGGAAGCCTACTGCAACGAGGTCCGGCGCCTGGAGGACAAGTTCTACGGGCTCGAGGTCAACCACGTCGCCCAGCGGTACAACGAGACTATGGACGAGCTGGCGAAGATAGCTTCGGCGTGAACAACGGTTCCCCCGAACGTCTTCTCCTGGGACCTACATCAACCCTCAGTCAAGACCAACGACACGCCCGAGCCCGAGAAGGTCTCGGCCCTGCCCGAGGCACCCTCGGCTCTACCCGAGGCACCCTTGGCCCCCGAGGGTGAGGCACTGCGCGTCGAGGGAGAGCGGAATGGGGTCCTGCCTGATCGAGACTGGCAGACCCCATACCTGCAATATCTCCATCGAGGAGAGCTGCCCCTCGACCGAGCCGAAGCTTGGCGACTGGCGCGGCGCGCCAAGTCATTCGTCTTGCTGGGTGACGGGAAGGAGCTCTACCACCGCAGCCCCTCCGGCATCCTCCAGCGATGCATATCCACCGCCGAAGGCCAAGAGCTCTTACAAGAAATACACTCGGGGGCTTGCGGTCATCACGCAGCGCCTCGAACCCTTGTTGGAAACGCATTCCGACAAGGTTTCTACTGGCCGAACGTGGTGGCCGATGCCACTAGGATTGTCCACACCTACCAAGGGTGTCAATTCTACGCAAGGCAGACGCACCTACCCGCTCAGGCTCTGCAAACAATACCCATCACCTGGCCGTTTGCTGTGTGGGGTCTGGACCTCGTCGGTCCCTTGCAGAAGGCACCCGGGGGCTACATGCACCTACTGGTTGCCATCGACAAATTCTCCAAATGGATCGAGGTCGGACCCCTAAACAGCATCAGGTCCGAACAGGCGGTGGCATTCTTCACCAACATCATCCATCGCTTCAGGGTCCCCAACTCCATCATCACCGACAACGGCACCCAGTTCACCGGCAGAAAGTTCCTGGACTTCTGCAAGGATCACCACATCCGGGTGGACTGGGCCGCCGTGGCACACCCCATGACGAATGGGCAGGTAGAACGTGCTAACAGCATGATTCTGCAAGGACTCAAGCCGAGGATCTACAACGACCTCCACAAGTTCGGCAGGCGATGGATGAAGGAACTCCCCTTGGTGGTCTGGAGCCTGAGGACAACGCCGAGCCGAGCCACGGGCTTCACACCGTTATTTCTAGTCTATGGGGCCGAGGCCATCTTGCCCACAGACTTAGAATACGGTTCCCCGAGGACAAGGGCGTACGACGACCGACGCAACCAGACCAACCGAGAAGACTCACTGGACCAGCTGGAAGAGGCTCGGGACATGACCTTACTACACTCGGCGCGGTATCAGCAGTCCTTGCGACGCTACCACACCCGAGGGGTTCAGTCCCGAGACCTCCAGGTGGGCGACTTGGTGCTTCGGCTGCGACAAGACGCCCGAGGGCGCCACAAGCTCACGCCTCCCTGGGAAGGGCCATTCATCATCGCCAAGATTTTGAAGCTCGGAACATACAAGCTGGCCAACAGTCAAGGCGAGGTCTACAGCAACGCTTGGAACATCTGACATCTACGTCGCTTCTACCCTTAAGATGTTTTCAAGTCGTTCATACACCTCGTTTACATACGCCAATAAAGTCTAACCTTCAAGGAAGGGTCAGCCTTGCCTCGGCAAAGCCCGACCCTCCCTCGGGGGCTAGAAGGGGGGAACCCCCTTTGTGTCAAAATTTTCCTCGGAAAAAGTCTTTCTGCCAGAATATCTTTCGTGCTTTTCGACTACCTCGGTAGTGGGATCATGAAAACGACGGAGTACACGTAAGCAGGCAAGGCCGACCGAGCCGAGGGACTCCTATGCCTCCGGGATACGGATACCTCACTCATCACCTTCTGCGAGAAGTGACTCGCGTTCGGATAAGCGATTCCGCTGACCGAACAAGTCTTAATGCTCGAAAACTTTTCTGCCGAAACGATTTTTCGTGCCTTCTCGACTATATCGATAGCAGAATCCTACGGACGAGTAAGATTACACGTAAGCGGCAAGGCCGACCGAGCCGAGGGACTCCTACGCCCCCGGGATACGGATACCTCACTCATCACCTTCCGTGAAAAGTAACTCTCGCTCGGACAAACAATTCTGTTACCGACAAATAAGTCCTTATACTCGAAACAAGGGGAAAACAAACACAGCTTTACAACGCGACGACAGTATGTTTGGGCCTCGGCGGCCGCAAAAAACATATGCATACTACAAGCAAACTGATCCTACAGGCTCAGATGTCGATGGAGGGGGAGCAGCAGCACCCTCGACGTCAACTCCACCATCAGCGAAGTCCGACGGAGCCTCGGACGGCAACACGGGCGAAGGATCTCCGCTCCGAAGGACGACATCAGCACCACGCCCGGGCCATTGCCGCCTGGGTCTCCTCCAGGAACCTGGCCCGAGCAGACGGCTCGGCCGGCTGCCCCGAAGGCTCAGCCAGCTGTCCCCCTAGGACACCAGCCCGGCTCGTGGCCTCGACAACTCGACTCCGGTGTTGGTCCCGCCAGTGGACGACCCGGCCAAGCCCTGGCCAACGAAGCTCCCTTTTTCAAGCCAACTCTGCCTCTGTCCGTGCTGGCACCGCTGCCTCCGGCTCCGGCTCATCGCAGAGCGGCCGAGGGTTCCTTTAACTAAGCAAGAGAAGCCTCGGACGGCAAGGCCGACTGAGCCGAGGGACTCCTACGCCTCCGAGATACGGATACCTCACTCGTCACCTTCCGCACGAGGCAACTCACACTTGGTTAAGCGGTTCAGTTAGAAGACAGGCGAGTCCTAGTGCTTGAAATAAGGAAAAAATATGGTATTACACCAAAAATACCTAGATGTTCAGGCCCCGACAGCCGCAATGAACAAGACACCGGCACTCAAGGTGCCATTACAAACGGAACTCCGGTTCCACTCCCGCGGGTATGAACAACCTCCACATCGGAGAGCCTACGGGACGACGAACTCCAGGTGACCCGCCAGCGACCTCTGCAGCAGCAGCGATGGTCCCAGGACGGACGGTGCCACCGGAAGGCTCTCGTTCGCGTCCCCACTCAAGGGACGAGAACCAGACATTAAAGCCAAAGAGCCGGAGGTCGGTCCGCAGGTGGCACTGACGGTTTCAATGGCGGAGAAGCTTTCCCCAGCTGCCACCACCTCAGCACCGACGGTGGTGTCCACCTGCCCACCAACACCGCACCAGCGAGCGCCGGCCGCCCCAAAGTGCACCGGCAGGTCCTCACTCCCGTCCTTGCCATGAAAGCGAGGACAGAGGACAGAATGTTGCATCCTAGCTAGGCAGCAACAGTTCGCCTTCCTCGGCATGGCTGGAGGGCGCCTCCTCCGCAGAGCTGGGGGATGGTTTCCACCCCCGGAAGCTGGAAGAGGCGGGACGCCAGCCCACGCGGAGGCAACCCCCCACTCGGTGCGCTCCTCCGCCTCAGCCCGGATGACGAAAATCCTTGAAGATGAGGGCGGGGCGGAGGCCGCAGCCCGGCTCGCTTCTCCCCACCATCAAGTTGGTGGTCATCGTCTTGGGTGACCACCGGCGAGGGGATGCAGCCGGGCTGCCTGATGAAAATCCTTGAAGCTGAACGATGGCTGAAAGGTACCAACTTCCGCGAAGTTGCGTTCCTCCTCCGACGACGAGACGAAAGCAACGCGAACGCTCCCCATCCGGGGGCTTGGAAGGTGGAAGGGCGCGATGCATGAGGAGAGTGCGAAGACATGGTTGCCGTCCAAGGGGGTCGCCCTCCTTTTAAAGGCAACTCTCCCCACTTGCATCCTCAGCCGTCGCGGGCTGAGTCTTCACCAACATGCTCTAAAGTCCTCCCCCCATGACACAGGGGTTGGGTCCCACGCGTCATGCAAGCTGGCCCAGGACGGAAGAGGCCAAACCGCCGTGCGTGGTACGCGTAACTGCCCAGCGGTTACAAGCGCTCCTCCACTTTCGCCCAGACCAGCGGGTGAAAGGACGGACCGCCATGCAGGTGGCATGCAACTGCACCAAGGGGGCGCACCCTTTCGACTTCGACGCGTCCAGCATGGAGGCCCAGGCCCACACGTCATGTAACCGGCGCGCCGGTTACTACGTGCGAGAAACTGCACCGCCACTCACGCCAGTACCGCGCCTTCTAGACTGCGGGACCAGTGCTGCGACTCGAGGCGACCCTGCACATGGCCCAACAGTGCCAACCGAGCACATCGGTCACGGGTCAGTCAGCCGCGGGAGAAGGTGCAACGATCGATATGGCCAAAAGTGGGCCGGCAGTAATGGTGGCGGCAGGCGGGCGAAAGCAGCAGTCAAATCGCCTGCTGTTGGGGCGAAGGCGAAGACGCCACCCTTCGCTCGAAGCCTTCGCCGACCTTGCTGCACCAACGAAGGCAAGACGACGGGCAGACCTACCCTTCGTCCCACACGTCACCGGACGAAGGCTTGTGACGAGGTCGTCTCATCTTGTGACCTCGCTCAACATGGAGGCCCACGTATGATCCGGCCCATGGTAACAGGCCCTGCGTGGCCGCTGCGCATTACGAGCCTAATTTGTAAAGGTCTCCCTATAATTACGGTCTGTAACCCTGCTTTATGGGAATATTCTGGGGATAATCTAGGTGCCTGAGGGCACATGCGTCCTTAACACTGGACGCTGGGCACTCAGATACTTATAAATACCCCTGCACAGTGCCCTTGAGAGGCTAGGTTAACAGAGCTATTGCCATCTCGTGTTGTAGCCCCGTTGACACCACTTTTGCTCCCCTGTTGGATCCACTTGCTCAGGAGAGCTAGTGCCAACATTTGGCGCCCACCGTTCGTGCTACGAAAACTCCACCCGCGATGGTACCCAATAGAACCTCGTCGAAGGCTAACGAAGCCGCGAAGGCGGCACTGCTGGCCGAGAAAAAGGGCAAGGCCCTCGTCGACAACACTCTCCAAGAGCCCTGTGAAGACGACGCAAACAGCAAGAAGCAGCGCAATGAACAACCCACCACCGAAGACAGCCTCCGCACCTGCAGCTCCGGAGGACCACAGCAGCCTCCCCCAGACTTCGCCCCACCAGAGGGCACGAACGCCACCGAGGACGGCGAAATCATCGGCATCTCGGCCGAAGAGCAGCTACAGCTGCGCACCCTGCGCATCAAGAACCGCAACCTCCAAAAGCAAAAAGAGATCCTCAAGGCCAAGCGCCAATGTGTGTCTGCACAAGCCAAGGTGCGACAGATGATACGCGACAAAGAGCAGAAGGCACAGGAGCTCGAGCAAGAGATCGCGCTCATGCAGAGCGAAGGCCAGCTCGACCCGCATCACGGCCCACCCCAACAACAGCGTGCACAAATTGAAGACCTATTCATCCCTCAGCACGGACGCGCCATCCCTCGCGCCACAGCTTTCCAAGGCGTCAACTACCTTGACGAGCGAAGTCCCCTGGCACCTCACCTGCATGTGACACCGTGGCCCACCAACTTCAGGGCAGGGACCTACCCCAAATACAACGGCAACACTGATCCAGCACAGTACATCATGAGCTATCAAGTCACCGTTGCATCATCCGGAGTGGACGACGCCACGATGGCCAAGTCATTCATCATTGCCCTCGAAGGCCCAGCCCTCACCTGGTACACCAGGTTGCCCCCACTGTCCATCGACTCCTGGAGAAGTCTCCGGGACAAATTCTTGCTCAACTTCCAAGGGTACCGCCTAGACACCGACGCCTTGGCTGAACTCTCACTCTGCAAGCAACTGGAACGAGAGACTCTGCGGGAATATTACCGTAAGTTCCTGGCCCTCAAGTCACAACTGCCTTCGGTCGATGACCAGATCGCCATCCACTACGCCATCAGTGGCCTTCGGGCCGGCGTCCTCTACAGCCACCGCATCAGGGACCCGCCCAAGAACCTCCAGGAGCTGTATCAGCTGTTCGAGAAATATGCTAGATCCGAAGAGCTCCACCAGCGCAAAGTCGAGTCTCAGAGGAAGCCCAAAGACCCTCCGCAGTCCAGCCGCACTTGGACGAGGCCCTCGCAGACAGACTCCGGCTGGGACGGCCGTAATCAGCAGCAGGTGCACAACATCGCCAACCAGCCCCCCGCTGGTGAGGCCCCTCACCGCCAGGAGTATCCCCCCCAGGGCCGAGGAAATGGAACCCGCGGTCGAGGACGGGGGCGTCCGTAGCAGCCACGAAGATTTTACTGCCTGTTCCACGGCGAAGACTACGCGCATCCCACAAAGGACTGCCCAGAGACGAAGGCCACCAGAGACAGAATGGCACGGGCACAGCTAGCCGACAACCCTAGAATTATCGCGCACGCGTACCAGCAACCCCCTCAACCATACAACCACGGACCCGCTCCGCCTCCGCCGCACCACGCATACCAACACCACTAGGAGGTACAAATCGTACCTCCCCCACCCCCACCCCCACACCATCAACAGCAAAACATCCACCACCCTCAAGCACCAAAGCAAGAGGACTTCGCCGATCAACCGTATCGCAGAGTCATCCATATGATTACCGAGGGGTCCAGCGCCGACTTCGACACAAAGCGGCAGAAGAGGGACCACTACCGCAGCATCAACCACGTCGCCGTCACCGGCCCGGTCGTGCAGACGAAGTGGTCCCACGTGCCATTGACCTTCGACGCCCGAGACGTCGATCTGCGCAGCGCCCCCCACATCGACGCCATGGTCATCAATTGTAGCGTGGCAGGCTGGGACTTGCACAAAGTCTTAGTCGACAATGGTAGCCAGGCGGACATCATCTTCCTCCATGCCTTTGATCGCATGGGCATAAGCCACAGCCTGCTCAAGCCCTCGGACAACCCCCTGTACGGCTTCGGCGGCAAGGGCACCTTTCCCATCGGCAAAATAGAGTTGCCCCTCTCCTTTGGTGTAGCACCCAATGCCCGAAGTGAGCAGATCACATTCGACATCGTCGACATGGTGTACCCATACAACGCCATAATGGGCCGAGGCTCCATCAATAAGTTTGAGGCAGCTATCCATGGACTTTACCTGTGCATGAAGATCCTGGGTCCCGGAGGTGCCATCACAGTTTACGGCAACCAGCAGGTTGTGCGTAACATAGAAAGAGACTTCGTCCCCGGACAAAGAAACGTGCACTGCCTCACGGCCCAACGCGAAGTCCCCGAGCCTACCAATCCAACCGCCAAGGGGCATGAAAAGGCACAACTACAGAGCAACGACAGGACCAAGACTGTCCCCCTCGACCAGGCAACGCCCCAGCAGATGGTTACCATCAGCGAAGACCACACTTCGCACGACGAAGAGCGGCTCCTCTGCTGTCTATCCAAGAATAAAAACGTCTTCGCCTGGTCCGCCCTCGACCTGGTCGGAGTTAGTCGCTCTATCATCGAGCACGGCCTAGGAATTGACCCTTCGGTGAGGCTGAAGAAACAACGGCTGTGCAAGATGTCTGACGAAAAGACAGAAGCCGCCAAGACCGAGGTGCATCGTCTGCTCGAAGCCAAGTTCATCGAGCCGATCGCCTACCCCACATGGCTCGCCAATGTGGTGATGGTGTAGAAAAAGAGCGGCAAATGGCGGATGTGCATAGACTTCACCAGTCTTAACAAGGCCTACCCCAAGGATAATTTCCCACTGCCCCGGATCGACAAAATCGTCGATAGCGCAGCCGGGTGCAAAGTCATGTCACTCCTCGACTGCTTCTCCGGCTACCACCAAATATATATGAGGGAGGAGGACAAGGCAAGCACCAGCTTCATAACACCCTTCGGCTGGTATTGTTTCATCAGAATGCCGGAGGGACTCAAGAATGCCGGGTCCATTTTCTCTCAACTCACCAAAACGGTGCTCGAGAGCCAGATCGGCAGAAATATCTTCACATATGTGGACGACATCGTCGTTGCCAGCAGAAGCAAGGCAGACCACCTGGCCGACCTCGCTGAAACGTTTGCAAGCATGCGAGCCGCACGACTTCGCCTCAACCCTGAGAAGTGCGTTTTCGGGGTCCGCCAGGGAAAGGTCTTGGGCTACCTGGTATCACACCGCGGAATTGAGGCCAATCCAACCAAAATCTAGGCAATCATCAATATGATGTCCCCGCAGTCAGCCAGAGAAGTGCAACGACTGACAGGCACGTTGGCCGCCCTCAATAGATTTATCTCCAAGTCCGCGGAGCGGAGTCTCCCGTTCCTCAAAACACTCCGCGGCGCAAAAAACTTCGCATGGGGGCCAGAGCAGGCGGCGGCCTTCACAGCCCTAAAACAGTACTTGTCGGAGCTGGCGATTCTTACGAGCCCCGACCCTTCGCTACCCCTATTGCTCTATGTCGCGGCTTCGCCACATGCGGTCAGCGCAGCACTGGTTCAAGAGTAGACCAGAGAGGGCACAACCAAGCAGCGTCCAGTTTATTACGTTTCTGAAGTGCTCACAACATCAAAATGCAACATGATAGAGCTGGAAAAGATCGCCTATGCAGTCGTGATGGCCTCGCGCAAATTGCGCCATTATTTCGAGGCATTCAAGGTCCGGGTTACCTTAGACAGAGGACTCGGCGAGCTGTTTAGAAACCCGGAGGCGTCAGTACGGATTGCCAAGTGGGCAGCCGAACTCTCTGGCTATCACATCACATTCGAACCTAGGACAGCCATCAAGTCGCAAGTCCTGGCAGACTTCGTCGTAGACTGGACTGGTCCAATAACGCAACCGGAGCCGTCCGCAGAAAAAGTGTGGACAATCCATTGTGACGGCGCATGGTGCCATGCGGGGGCAGGCGCCGCTGCAGTCATTACTTCGCCCACCGGGATCAAGCATAAATACGCAGCGCGCCTCAGCTTTGCGTTGGAGTCTGATAAGTGCACCAATAACATAGCAGAAGACGAGGCTGTCATCCTCGGCCTTCGCAAGCTAAGGGCACTCGGTGTCACCACCTGCATCATCAAAACAGACTCCAAGGTAGTCGCTGGCCAGGTCAAGAAAGACTATGCAGCGAAGGACCCCGCACTCATGCAGTACCTCGCGGCCATCCGCAACCTCGAAAGGCAATTCAAGGGCTTCACGCTGCAGCAAGTGGACCGAGCCAAGAATGAGGAGGCCGATGCTCTAGCCAAGGCAGCCGCCAGGGGCGAAGCCCTACCCTCTGACGTGTTCTACCACGTCATCAGCACGCCAGCCGTCCGCAGCCTTGAAGGGCTCCAAATAACCAACGACAGCGAGGGCCACCGCATAGTCAACCTCATCATGATCGAAGACTAGCGGGCACCAATAACCCTGTACTTGCAGGGGTACTATCATCCAACCGACAACAATGAGGCCAAGCGCCTCAAACGCTGAAGCCAGGACTTTGCACTGATCGAGGGCCAACTTTACAAGAAGGGGGTCAGTCAACCGATGCTTAAGTGCGTCACCGAGACCGAAGGCGTCCAAATTCTGCGCGAAGTCCACAGTGGGACCTGCGGCTCCCACGCAGGGCCTAGGGCCCTAGCGGCAAAGGTGATTCGCCAAGGTTTCTACTGGCCCGCCATGATTTGCGCCGCAAATCGGGTCGTGAGATCCTGCGAAGCCTGTCAGAAATTTTCCCCACGCTCAGGACGCCCTTCGCAGTTCACGAAGCTGATCGCCCACACGTGGCCCCTTCAGCGCTAGGGCCTGGACATTGTCGGGCCCCTGCCCACGGCTCAGGGGAACCTCAAGTTCACCTTCGTCGCCGTTGAATACTTCACCAAATGGATTTAAGCGAGGGCAGTATCCACTATCACATCGAAGACAACCCAGAAATTCTTCTGGCAAAATATTGTTTGCCGCTTCGGAGTCCCGTCCAAACTTACGGTCGACAACGGCAAGCAGTTCGACAACCAAGACTTCAAAGATTTCTGCTTCTCCATCGGCACCAAGCTTGCCTTCACCTCCGTGTACCACCCCCAGTCCAACGGAGTCGTGGAGCGCGCCAACGGCAAAATTTTCACAGCCGTCAAGAAAATGCTCCTCGACGACAAAAAAGGCAAGTGGCCCGACCTGTTACCCGAAGTGGTCTGGGCGCTGAACAGAACTGAGTGTAGGGCGATTGGGTTCACCCCTTTCCGCCTACTACACAGATCGGAGGCTATGACTCCGCAAGAAATAAAACATGCGTCGCCTCGGACGGCCGCGTCGGCCGTCCCCGACGTAGACGAGCCGACTTCGAAGGACCTCATCGACGGAGACCGCGTCTTCACCCTACAGGCTTTGGACAAATACCAAGCCCAGACAAAAGCATGGCGCGACCACACAGTCATCCCGAGGGAGTTCAACGAAGGAGACCTCGTACTCGTCCGGACAGCTCGGACAGAGTCCCGGGGCAAGTTGGAGCCGAAGTGGGAGGGCCCCTTCATCGTCAAGATGAAGGCGTCCCCCAGTGCGTACAGACTCACAACTCCATCCGGTGAAGACTTAGAACATTCTTGGAACATTGATAATCTTTGCAAATTTTTTGTTTAACTCCTTAGGGCCAATTCGCCCTTGTAATCCGCAGAACAGTTTCTAGCCGGCCCGCACTCTTTTCCTCACGGGGGGTGAGGTTTTTAACGAGGCGGAGCCATGTAATATACACGCGAAAAATCCCCCGCAAAAACTACGTCGAAAAAGACCGACTAAACGGTCTTCGACATTCGACCGACACAAAAGTCACCGCGAGGGACAGCGATGGCTACACCTCGCGTGCGACAATCCGTGCGAAAGTCGCCTAAGGGTGCAGCCGGACTAGCACAACAAGTGCGTAAATTCGAAGTCTTCTCAAAAAGACTATCCGTGCAAAAGTCGCCTAATGGTGCAGCCGGACTAGCACAACAAGTGCGTAAATTCGAAGTCTTCTCAAAAAAGACTATCCGTGTGAAAGTCGCCTAAGGGTGCAGCCGGACTAATACAACAAGTGCGCAAATTCGAAGTCTTCTCAAAAAGACTATCCATGCAAAAGTCGCCTAAGGGTGCAGCCAGACTAGCACAACAAGTGCGCAAATTCGAAGTCTTCCTCAAAAGACTACCCGTGCTAAACCCTACACCAAACTGTCCGCGCCAGGACTGACCACAGGCGCGCCGGACCGACATAATAAACATACTAGACCAAGCGCACAATGCCTTTACAAGCATAGCGCAGGCGCATATCCTCATCATACAAATTATCCTAAGCTCCACCAGCGCTTACATCGGTTCAACCTTCGGAATACAGCGAGGGCATCACACCTTACATCGGTTCAACCTTCGGAGTGGTCCCCATCTCCCTATAGTTAAATAGCATTATCCTAAGCTCCTCACCCTCAAAAAGACTTCGCAACTACCCCTCACCTACACTCGCAATGGCCGGCGAGGACAACAATTCCTGCTTGCCAGCCCTGTCCTCACAAAGCCGACTGTCGTCCACCTCACTCACTCTACGCTTCGCAACCGCCCTTCGCCGCTTGCGCCCAGCGCTCGGACCAGGCACAACTTCAGCATCCGCAGCGCGCGGTGAAGACTCCGCCACTGCCACATCCAAGGCCACAAAATAATCCAAGTCCTCATCCGATGACTCCTCCGTCCACTCAACCGAACTCCCAGAGCCACCAAAATCAGAAAATTTAGAAGCAGGCTCATCCGATTCATTTCCAGCATCCACGGTCGAAGCCGCCAAAAAATTAGCAGTGGCGGTTGCGTGCGCAGGCCCAAAACCTTGAACCTGCGCAGCAACCAAGGTTCAGCAACATATACAAAATTCCCTAACTACCCACACCGACTAAGCCAACTACGAAGGCCCAGCCGCTATGGGGTCCTCCGCTGCCGGCTCCGTCGCTGTCTTCGGGGGATCCTCAGCCCTCGGCACTGCAGTTGGCGACGAGCCACCACCAGACACAGTAACTGCAGGGGCAGCGAGGGAGCCTTCAGCGGTTTCCGGGGGCGGGGCCACCGGGCTTGACTCCGCTTCAGGCTGCGCGCAACACAGCACACCAAACACAGCACAGCACACCGATTCAGCAACACTGTCTCATTACACGCCGCCTGCAACACAGCACACCGATTCAGCAAGCCCACACATAACCCACATCCAACAACACCAAACAAAACATAAACACTACCTGATCCCTCGCCCGGTCAGACCGCTCCCTCACCACCTCCCAACCGTGGGGGCCCCACATCCGGTCAAAGAGGGCTCCCGCGGGTTCCTTCACCACAGGGTCCTCGACCTTGTAAATTTCGCGCTCGAAATCCTCATCAGATCGGTCGAAGACCTCATAGTGGCTGCACCCTTCGCGGGACAGCACGTTCATCGCCCCTTCGCAGGTGACCAGAGAGGCAAAGGACATAAATCCCTCCACAATGGTCGGGAGCGCCAACAACTCCTCTTGCAGCCACTCGAGGCAGCGAAGGCCTGATTCTCGGTCGAGCACTTCAAAGTCAGCGGTCCGCGCGCCCAGCTCGCGGTATGAGTCCATGAGCTGTTTGCGCGTCCGCTCAACTTCCGAGCACATCGAGGCTTCGGCCCTCTCCATGCGGGCCTTCAGAGCGTTGAACTGCGTCTCCCATTGCTCGGCGCGCTAGCTGGCGAGGCTACCCTCCACCCGCGCCAGATTGGCCTCCGCCTGCGCCGACTGCGCCTTGGCGAGGGCTTGATTAGCCTCCCTCCTTTCCTCCGCCAGCTGGCGCCGGAGGTCAGTCCTCTCGCCCTCCAGCGTGGCCACCTTCTCTGTCAGTTTGCGGCACTTGCTATCGGTGGCCGACTTTTCCCGAACAGCGTCAGCATGCTGCGCCCGAAGTCTCTCGACTTCGGTAGACACAACTGCCGTAAAGGTCCCCGACGCCACGCGGTCGGTGAAGTCAGCCGCCTAAAAGACAAACATAAGTCCACAATCCCAACGAAAGCGGTAAAAACCGAAGTCTAGCCCAACTACCTGACTCAGCCGCTGCAACGCCTCCCTCAGCCGGCGGGATACAACGCCCGCTTCGTCTTTGATGGCGGTGAGCGCTGAAATCTCACCGCCAGCGCTGAGGGCGCTACCCTTCGCCCCAGGCACTGTGGCAGACACCGTGGTCGCCACCGCAGGCTGAACAATAGCAAGTTGCCCCTCGCCCGATCCTGCAAAGTATCAACAGCTAAAAAAATGGGCCAACGACTTACCAATGAGATAATCTTCCACACTAATATCAGTGCCGAAATCGGCAACGCGCTTCGCCGGCGAAGGCAAGTCTCGGGCCTTCGCGGCTCTGGCCAAGGCAGACTTGGCTATGCCTGCGCCAGCTGCCTTCACCACATCCGGCACCTTGCTGGACCCAGGGGCGGCCAACTTCGCCGCCAGCGTCGGCTGGCTACCGTTGGAGGCGGCAGCCTTCGCAGTCCCCCGCGCCCTCTTCGGCCTAGCCTCGGGCAGCCTGATGACCGCCCGACGCTTTTGCGCAGCCTCCTAACGATCCTTGTCCATCACTGCCAACACAACAGCAGCAATATTCCGTCCATAAGGAAACACTTTCAAGTCACGAACCATGCGAGATGTAGAAAAGTCTTCGCAGGCCGCACGGGGGACAAGAACGTTCTTAGGCCACCAACCCCCGGTAACCTTCATCATCCGCGCCAAAGACTCCCGGAGCTCGGGCGAAGACATCCTTCCCCCGGGGGCCGTGCATGTCCCCATCAGCTCCACAGCAAAACTATCGGAGACCCCCAGTCCTCCCATCACAGTACCTAGCTTCCTCTTCTTAGTGGATGGGGCGGCCGCCGGCGCGGGGTCGTCTTCAGTCTCTGTCGCCGGTTTCTTCCCGCGGCGATCGACATCGTCTTGCCCGAGATAACCGCCATACGGCAGACGGTTCAACTCGAAGATCCTATTCAAGCGATCGTTGGATCCATGTATATCCCAACTACGCTGGCCCTCCGTCCTTGGCACGTAGCGACCAATTATCCACGCCGACCCATCCTCCGCCTCACGCACAAATGCGGTGTAATACCCAAATTTGTAAATCATGGTAATGGAGATAATTCTCTTATTTGCTTTGTTTCAATTTAACATATCATGTGAACAACCCCATTTAAAAATGAATAAATGACTAAATGTCAACTAAACAAACATGTGCATCATATTGGAGTTTTGTTTATTGTGCATATAATAATAATAGCAACACTATTAATCAAAATATACTAAAAGGAAAATTGAATTAGAACCCAAAAGAAGATTAGGGTTTGAAAAAGGAAAAGGGAAATAATATATATAAGGCAAGAGAAGCAAAATAAATCTGTAAATAAATAAAATTTATCCATGCTATGTTCACCTTGAATATTTAAATGAAGATCCACACAAAGTTTGAATTTAAACTTGAATTCGAATTTGATTTGAAAATGGAGAAAGGAAAATAGAAAATAAAAAGAAAAAAAAAAAGAAAGGAAGCTAACTGGGCCGCCATACCCCATTTCTGGCCCAGTTCCGAATTGGCTCCGCGCGGCCCACTGGCCACGGTCTCCTGCGCGCGCGCCTAGACACCGCCTCGCGGGCCCCTTCCGTCAGCCTCTCCCTCGCGCGCCTGCTTTCGCTTGGTGTCGCTTACGTGTGGGCCCAAGTGGTCAGGTTCATCATCGAGCTCGGTTCATCTCAACCCAACGTTGCGGCTGGGAGTTTCTCCGAATCCGCCCGCGAAAAGTTCGCCGGTCGTTGCGTGATCGGCTCCGCTCCCTTGTGATTATAAAACCGGGCTCCCGTGGCTGATCCGTCCCAACCAATCAGTGGCAGAGAGTTGCTCACCGTCGTGCAAAGCTCCATTGCGGATCCGCCATGGAGACCGCTGCCGTCGACCCGAGGATGCGTCACCGTCGTGGCCTCGAATCTGGGCCAGGGCGCTTCGGGAAGACACACTGATGGTGCTCGGTGACATTCCGGGCGCGATGGACGACCGGACTGCCTCTAATTGCTCGTCGGAGCAAATGTTTCGCCGCAAATCCACTCCTCGCCGCGGCCGGCATCACCGGGGCATCAATCCACGGTATGAAGCCCTTGACTCTCTTCGCCATGGAACCCGCTCCGTGCATCCACATCCCGGTCTCGATTTCCTGGACGAAGTCATCCTGTATTCGCTCGCCGGCGTAACTCTGCCTGGGCTTGCGGCGGCGCTTCCTTGGGTTGGCGAGGAGGGAGAAGGAGAACGCGAGCACCGTTGGATCTGTGGGGATCGTGCGGATTGGAATAGATCCGGGGTTAACCCAGTGTGGGCCATTGATCCGCTGAGCAACGGTGGAGATTAGAGTGGCGCATACCCTTTCGCGGGATTAGATCTGGGCCATCGATCGGTGATCGGACGGTCCTGAGCACTCACGAGTTCATAATGGGCGAGATCCGATCCTGGCCCTTGGATCTGATCTAAACGGCTCTGATCCGTGGATACCTCTTCGCAGGGCATTTTTCTAAAAGGGACCCTGCGCTTTACTTATATCAACCCGCCGTCCCTTGCGACAGGATAATGTGTCTCGGGAATCTTGCGCCGAGAACCCTGGACTTTCCAGAAAATGAGGCCCAGTCCAGTGCAGTAATAAAATGAGTAAATGAATTAGAAATTAGATTTTTAATACAAAAATAATTGCTAGAACTTAGATAATTCATAGAAAATCCATTTTAGCTCCAAATTGAGTCATTCCAATTCCTAAAATTTTGTAATAATATTCTCTACCATTTAGAATCACTGTTTTGACATGAACTCTGTCAGAAAATTTATTTATCATTTAATCATATCATAATCACCTTAAACCTTAGGAAAATCATAACTTGAATTCTATAACTCCAAAATTAATGATTCCTGTTCTTAGAATCTTATTTTAATGTGTAGATTATTATTATGTATTTTGTTTACATGTTTGGTGTAATGTTAAATTTGCCTATACCATGTATGTTTGTATTGCTACGACTAGCAGTGAGGACACGAGTCACCTGAAGATCATCCTGGTACCTGGAATCTCAAGGCCCAGGCAAGTTGTGCCCTTGATCACTTCTTTTTACCCACTCATGTTCTAATTAATCATAATGATCTGCATAGGTTAATTTGATGGGACCCAATAGGTTACCCTAGTTTGTCTATCTTTATACCTTGTTTACCACTGAACTTTCTGGGTAGTACTTGCTAGTGCTATATGTGGTTTTGGGTATGGAGATACACTATTCATGATTATACTTTTATTATCAGTTGTTATTTACTGTTCATGATAAGATCATTATGTTAATTGGAACATGGAGAACCACCCGGGAAAACAGTGCTACCACAAGGGTAGTATGGGATGCCCTTGGCTGATTAATTAGGAAAGCTAGTGGAAGACTACCTTACCCGAAAGGGGCAAGGGCAGTAGGGGAGAGGTCAGTGTAGGGAGGCCCTCGGGAGGATTTTGCTGCGATGGCGGTCCTGCAAGGGATTCCTGCACTGGATCTTCCTATAAACTGTAGCGGGTTTTCGGAAGCTAGTGGAACTTTGTAAAGGCCTCGTAGTGGATCCCTAGCCATTCACCTCGGAAGTGTCTAAGGGCTTTGCAAACCCTGGCGACATGGGATACACGACTTGTGGGTAAAGATGCGCAACCTCTGCAGAGTGTAAAACTGGTATACTAGCCGTGCTCACGGTCATGAGCAGCTCGGACACTCACATGATTAATTTATGGAACTTAAACTCAATTTGTCATATGCATTGCATCGCAGGTGAAGTTGTTACTTTTGTTCTACTATTTAATTGGGCTGGTATTTACTTATACTTAGTAACTGCTAATAAAATTTTGACCAACTTTAAAAGCAATGCTCAGCTCTAACCATCTTCTTTGGTAAGCCTTACACTTCACGTGAGCTCCCACCTTTGGCGAGTTCATGCACATTATTCCCCACAACTTGTTGAGCGATGAACGTATGTGAGCTCACTCTTGCTGTCTCACACACACCACAGGTCAAGAGCAGGTACTGCAGGATGATGCCCATGGAGGATGCTGCGATGAGTTCGTGAGAGGTCTAGGTCGTCGTCTCCCAGTCAACTTTGGGTTGCTGGACCGTTGTCTCCTTATAATGTAATTACTTATTTTTGTATAGAACTCCTGTTATATATAAAGATGTGACATTCGATCCTGTGCCACTATACATCATATGTATGAGACTTGGTCCCAGCACACCTGGTGTTTATGTTAACCCCGGGTTTTGGACCCCTAGAATCCGGGTGTTACAGAAGTGGTATCAGAGGAATGTTGACTGTAGGACGAAACCTAGATAGAACTGGACAACCATTCTTTACTTACCTTACTCTGATTCTTTTCTAAACTTTTCTTAATCTTTTCTCATCTAATTCCGCTTTACTCTGATTATTCTTACCATTTCCTTCTAAAGACAAACTCGGATTTCACACTTTGAAATCCAGTGCCTAAAGTGACTTTAGGAATAAGAGACCTAATCCTAGGAACAAAAACAAAACTATTTTTATAGATATCTATGAACTTGAATGTTTGTTCTTATGATACTTGTTTGATTTGGCTCTTGGAATGAGTGTGATGGGTTGTGGAGTAATGTCCACAATTGCATCTGCATATATACATAAGTATAAAAATATATTTATAAAATAACTAGACAACCTAGATTATCCCCCTTGGAACATACCTAGCTTAAAGAGATTTATCCTATCCTGAAAGATATCAATCTAACCAATTCATCTCATCTTAAAAGATTCTCCCTTATCTTAATAGATCCATCTCATCTTAAAAGATGCTCACCCTATCTTGAAAAGATTGTATTTCATCCTAATAGGTCTAACTGGTCTCAAAAGATTCTATCTTACCTTTATGGATCTGTCTTATCCTAATAAGCATACTTATCCACCCTAGTTTAACAACCATGATCTAATGCAAATTAATTAGATCTTATCTAGTTAAACTGGTCATACCAAACTAATTTAGATCTCATCTAACCTAATATGATCTAATCTAAAGTGACTTATCAAACATGCTAGATAATACTGATGAAATAGATTAGACTCTACTCCTATAAAACATGTCTTAACTTAGTTCACCCCGCACTAAATTAAAGAACGACAAGACCAACTTGGCCTCATGCAACTATCCTAACCATCCGATAGTTGCATAATCCCTCTGTGTTAACCTAATAGAGCTTCTGACCTACCTACACCGTATACCCCATCCTATCTCAAAAGATTCTAACATATCCTAACAAGATATATCCTACCCTGATAAATCTATCTAACTTAAACTAGTCTAATCTAGTCATATCCAATCTAATCTAGCTCCTACTTAATCTAATATGATCTAATCTTGTGTGTGTTACTTAATGCTGGTACAAAAGATATGGCCATACTCCTAAATCACTTAAGCCTAATTTGGAGACTTATATCAACTTGGCCATACACAACAACTCGACCTATATAACAAGTTACATAACTTACCCAATCAATAGAGTCTTAATGTATTGCATAATCTATCAACCACCATTTGACATCAAACCAAATTTTGACTTGCATCATGTAGCCTATTTCATCCATAACTATCTTAACCATATTCCCCCAACTCTGATAATATACACTAACTCCTACTCAAAGAGACAAGACCAAAGAAGATGATCAACTTCATCAAAGAAGGACGAACACCAATCCAAGTCTTCAAGGATCAAGTGAGGTCACCAAGATGAGTCAAGATCCACAATCTGGGATGGAGTCTTCTCTTATCCTACTCTTTCTTACCCAAACCTATATATGCTCTAAAAACATCTTCTATCCTACATAATAAAGTGGACATACCTATATATACCCATGCTCTCCTAATCACTCACTAATGAAAAAAAGGGACTCTTGATTTTGAACTAATTAGAAAACTAAAAGTTAGATTTCAAATCACTCTTCCTATATCCTCTTTCTTACAAATCTCGAGGGCGAGATTATTTTTAAGGGGGGTAGGATTTGTAATACCCAAATTTGTAAATCATGGTAATGGAGATAATTCTCTTATTTGCTTTGTTTCAATTTAACATATCATGTGAACAACCCCATTTAAAAATGAATAAATGACTAAATGTCAACTAAACAAACATGTGCATCATATTGGAGTTTTGTTTATTGTGCATATAATAATAATAGCAACACTATTAATCAAAATATACTAAAAGGAAAATTGAATTAGAACCCAAAAGAAGATTAGGGTTTGAAAAAGGAAAAGGGAAATAATATATATAAGGCAAGAGAAGCAAAATAAATCTGTAAATAAATAAAATTTATCCATGCTATGTTCACCTTGAATATTTAAATGAAGATCCACACAAAGTTTGAATTTAAACTTGAATTCGAATTTGATTTGAAAATGGAGAAAGGAAAATAGAAAAAAAAAGAAAAAAAAAAGAAAGGAAGCTAACTGGGCCGCCATACCCCATTTCTGGCCCAGTTCCGAATTGGCTCCGCGCGGCCCACTGGCCACGGTCTCCTGCGCGCGCGCCTAGACACCGCCTCGCGGGCCCCTTCCGTCAGCCTCTCCCTCGCGCGCCTGCTTTCGCTTGGTGTCGCTTACGTGTGGGCCCAAGTGGTCAGGTTCATCATCGAGCTCGGTTCATCTCAACCCAACGTTGCGGCTGGGAGTTTCTCCGAATCCGCCCGCGAAAAGTTCGCCGGTCGTTGCGTGATCGGCTCCGCTCCCTTGTGATTATAAAACCGGGCTCCCGTGGCTGATCCGTCCCAACCAATCAGTGGCAGAGAGTTGCTCACCGTCGTGCAAAGCTCCATTGCGGATCCGCCATGGAGACCGCTGCCGTCGACCCGAGGATGCGTCACCGTCGTGGCCTCGAATCTGGGCCAGGGCGCTTCGGGAAGACACACTGATGGTGCTCGGTGACATTCCGGGCGCGATGGACGACCGGACTGCCTCTAATTGCTCGTCGGAGCAAATGTTTCGCCGCAAATCCACTCCTCGCCGCGGCCGGCATCACCGGGGCATCAATCCACGGTATGAAGCCCTTGACTCTCTTCGCCATGGAACCCGCTCCGTGCATCCACATCCCGGTCTCGATTTCCTGGACGAAGTCATCCTGTATTCGCTCGCCGGCGTAACTCTGCCTGGGCTTGCGGCGGCGCTTCCTTGGGTTGGCGAGGAGGGAGAAGGAGAACGCGAGCACCGTTGGATCTGTGGGGATCGTGCGGATTGGAATAGATCCGGGGTTAACCCAGTGTGGGCCATTGATCCGCTGAGCAACGGTGGAGATTAGAGTGGCGCATACCCTTTCGCGGGATTAGATCTGGGCCATCGATCGGTGATCGGACGGTCCTGAGCACTCACGAGTTCATAATGGGCGAGATCCGATCCTGGCCCTTGGATCTGATCTAAACGGCTCTGATCCGTGGATACCTCTTCGCAGGGCATTTTTCTAAAAGGGACCCTGCGCTTTACTTATATCAACCCGCCGTCCCTTGCGACAGGATAATGTGTCTCGGGAATCTTGCGCCGAGAACCCTGGACTTTCCAGAAAATGAGGCCCAGTCCAGTGCAGTAATAAAATGAGTAAATGAATTAGAAATTAGATTTTTAATACAAAAATAATTGCTAGAACTTAGATAATTCATAGAAAATCCATTTTAGCTCCAAATTGAGTCATTCCAATTCCTAAAATTTTGTAATAATATTCTCTACCATTTAGAATCACTGTTTTGACATGAACTCTGTCAGAAAATTTATTTATCATTTAATCATATCATAATCACCTTAAACCTTAGGAAAATCATAACTTGAATTCTATAACTCCAAAATTAATGATTCCTGTTCTTAGAATCTTATTTTAATGTGTAGATTATTATTATGTATTTTGTTTACATGTTTGGTGTAATGTTAAATTTGCCTATACCATGTATGTTTGTATTGCTACGACTAGCAGTGAGGACACGAGTCACCTGAAGATCATCCTGGTACCTGGAATCTCAAGGCCCAGGCAAGTTGTGCCCTTGATCACTTCTTTTTACCCACTCATGTTCTAATTAATCATAATGATCTGCATAGGTTAATTTGATGGGACCCAATAGGTTACCCTAGTTTGTCTATCTTTATACCTTGTTTACCACTGAACTTTCTGGGTAGTACTTGCTAGTGCTATATGTGGTTTTGGGTATGGAGATACACTATTCATGATTATACTTTTATTATCAGTTGTTATTTACTGTTCATGATAAGATCATTATGTTAATTGGAACATGGAGAACCACCCGGGAAAACAGTGCTACCACAAGGGTAGTATGGGATGCCCTTGGCTGATTAATTAGGAAAGCTAGTGGAAGACTACCTTACCCGAAAGGGGCAAGGGCAGTAGGGGAGAGGTCAGTGTAGGGAGGCCCTCGGGAGGATTTTGCTGCGATGGCGGTCCTGCAAGGGATTCCTGCACTGGATCTTCCTATAAACTGTAGCGGGTTTTCGGAAGCTAGTGGAACTTTGTAAAGGCCTCGTAGTGGATCCCTAGCCATTCACCTCGGAAGTGTCTAAGGGCTTTGCAAACCCTGGCGACATGGGATACACGACTTGTGGGTAAAGATGCGCAACCTCTGCAGAGTGTAAAACTGGTATACTAGCCGTGCTCACGGTCATGAGCAGCTCGGACACTCACATGATTAATTTATGGAACTTAAACTCAATTTGTCATATGCATTGCATCGCAGGTGAAGTTGTTACTTTTGTTCTACTATTTAATTGGGCTGGTATTTACTTATACTTAGTAACTGCTAATAAAATTTTGACCAACTTTAAAAGCAATGCTCAGCTCTAACCATCTTCTTTGGTAAGCCTTACACTTCACGTGAGCTCCCACCTTTGGCGAGTTCATGCACATTATTCCCCACAACTTGTTGAGCGATGAACGTATGTGAGCTCACTCTTGCTGTCTCACACACACCACAGGTCAAGAGCAGGTACTGCAGGATGATGCCCATGGAGGATGCTGCGATGAGTTCGTGAGAGGTCTAGGTCGTCGTCTCCCAGTCAACTTTGGGTTGCTGGACCGTTGTCTCCTTATAATGTAATTACTTATTTTTGTATAGAACTCCTGTTATATATAAAGATGTGACATTCGATCCTGTGCCACTATACATCATATGTATGAGACTTGGTCCCAGCACACCTGGTGTTTATGTTAACCCCGGGTTTTGGACCCCTAGAATCCGGGTGTTACATGCGGTGAGATCTCGTCCATGCAAATCCAGTGCGAAGGCGGGACTCCGCACCAGCATCCCACCACGGGAAGGCATCTAGCGAGGGCATACTTCGCCCAGCGCCCAGCCATGCGCCAAGGGCCACACCCCATACGCGACAAACTCCTCAACCAGATCGCGCCCGCTACTCAGGCCGTGTAATACTCAAAATTGTATACCAAGAATAATAGAGAGATCTTCTCATTTTATGTACCTTATTTGCATCATAAAAAGAGCATACACAAAATTTAGAGTTTAATTCAAACAAATGATAAAAAAATAAATGCATCATGTTGGGGTTTATATGTTTGTGCATTAAATAAAATAATAATGTTAAGGATAATAAGAGAATAAATACTAGAAGTTAAATCAAACCCTAAATTAAAAATAGGGTTTTCAAAAATGGGAGAAGAGAAAGGGTATAAAAATATAAATAATATACTATTATTTCCAAAATTTGTATTTTCATTTCACAATATGAATGGAGAATAAAAATTTGCACAATGTTCGAATTTAAAATTCGAATTCAAACCATATTTGGAAATGAAGAAAGTAAGAAGAAAAGATAAAAAAAAAGAAAACCATGCGCCTGGGCCGACCCTACTCTTTTTGGCCCATCTAGTGATTCCTCTGCGCCAGCCCAACTCGCTCTCCCACGGCCCATTTTCCTTTTACGCGCGGCCTGCTCCCACCCCGGCGCCTCGGCACTGACGGCCGGGCCCAAGGCGTCAGACGCGCCGCTCCTTACCTACTCCCGCCGCACACCCTCTGGCAGGTGGGCCCATCATGTCGGCGCTTTCTTCTTCCCACGCTCGCGCGATCTAACGAACTTCCGCGCATGGCGGAGCGCGTGGACCTCGCGGGGATTGCGGAATGGCGGGTCTAAGCTCGCCGCGTCGTGGGGGAATAAAACCCTATGCGCCTCTGCAACTCTTCCTGCTCGCCCGTACTGCTCCCCGCCGCTTGGTCCACCAAAGGCAGACGCCGCCATTAGAGGGAGAGGTCCGCCACCATAGAATCGGCCCGGTATCGCCGGTGGGTGGCCAGGGTGGTGTCGGGATTGTTCATCGGTGTGTGGGGATCATCTGCGTGAAGTATTGCGCTCGGTGGTCCGCCCAAACGTCCTGAATTTCTCACCGTCGCCGGACTCCGCCGTGGCTTCGCTATTCCTTCGCGACCAACACCCTGCGCGGCAAATCCCTCAGGTACGATTACTTGATCAAATTCGTTGTGGCCCCGTATCACGTAGGAGCGATCGAATTGGAATCTAGGGCGCTCGTGCTCTGGTTTTGGGCATCTCCGACGAGGGTCCGCCGTGAACCGGGGGCGGCGCTGCCGTCTCGGGTGCTCGGGGTAGGGGATAGGTCGCCAGCCGTTGATCTGGCGGCCAACGGCCGAGATTAGGATACACGATACCCATTCGCGCGATTGAGCAGAAGCCGTTGATCCGCAATCCTGCGGTTCAGGTTAGGGCTGGCTTCATTAAATCGTGGGCGTAGGATCTAGATCCTATGGCTTGCGTCGCGTACCGATTCGAGGAAGCGCCGATGTAATCTGGATCGCCGGTTTCTAATCGGACGGCTCCGGACCCACGTTACCCGTTCGCTCAGACACTATTGCATAAGAGTCCCTCGATTTAGGTAAAAATAACCCGCCGTCCACGTTCATTATTTACTGAGTCTAGGGAATCTTACGCCAGGCCCCCTGCATTTTCCGGAAAATGACGCCCAGTCCAGAGAAATGATAAAACAGGGAAAATCATTTAGAAAATAGTTTTTAGCACATATTAAAATGCAGAAACTTGTTTAAATTGTAGAAAATTCATGTGAACTCCAAATTGGTCCATTCTAGTTTCTAAAATTTTGTAATAATATTCTCTATCATTTAGTGTCTCTGTTTGGACATGAAAACAGTAAGAAAATTTATTTCCATTTAATCCTATTTCAAGCACATTAAATCTTAGAAAATTCATAACTTGAAATCTATAACTCCAAATTTAGTGATTCCAGTTCCTAGGATTTCATTTTAATGTGTAGATTTTTACTGTATATTTTATTTACATGTTTGGTGTGATGTTGATTTTGGCTATACTATGTATGTATTGTGTTGATGCGAATAGACGAGCAAGCCACTGTGGAAACTGAGGTTCAACAAGTAGAGATAGCTAAGCAGGAGCTCATTGAAGGCAAGTTGTGCCCTTGATCACTTACTTTTCCCAGCCATGTTCTTATTAATTTTAATGATCTGCATAGGTTAATTTTGATGGGAGCCTTTATGTTACCCCAGTTTTGATTACCTCTACACCTTGTTCACCCCTGATACATTTTTGGGTAGTACTTGCTATTTCTTTATGTGGATTGGGTATGGAGATACACTATTCATGATTATTCTGTTATTATCTTGTTATTATTACTGTTCATGTTAAGATCATTAAATTAATGGGAACATGGAGCGACCACCCGGGAAAACAGTGCTACCACAAGGGTTTAATGGGACGCCCTTGGCTGATTAACTAGGAAAGCCAGTGGAGGGCTACCTTACCCGAAAGGGGCAAGGGCAGTAGGGGAGTGGTCAGTGTAGGGATGTCCTTGTTTGATTTTGCTGCGATAGCGGTCGGCAAGAACCCTGCACTGGAGCTTCCTATAAACTGTAGCGGGTAGTCTGAAGCTAGTGGAACTTTGTAAAGGCCTCGTAGTGTTACCCTGCCTCGCTTCCTTGGTGGAGGTGTATGGGATTCATGACCCCTTGGCAGATGGGTAACACGGCTTGTGGTTAAAGATGCGCAACCTCTGCAGAGTGTAAAACTAGTATACTAGCCGTGCTCACGGTCAAGAGCGGCTCGGACCCTCACATGATTAATTATGGAACTTAAATTCAATTTGACATTTGCATCGCATTTGGGATTATTTTACTATTACTTTTCTCTATTATTATTAAGGTTTGGTATTTACTTACACTTAGTAATTGCTAATAAAATTTTGCCCAACTTATAAAAGCAATGCTCAGCCTTAGCCTCTATTTTATTGATCAGCCTTACACTTCATGAACTCCCACCTTTGGTGAGTTCATGCCATATTATTCCCCACGACTTGTTGAGCTGTGAACGTATGTGAGCTCACTCTTGCTGTCTCACACCCCCCCCACAGGAGAAGAACAGGTGGTCGAAGAGGAGCCGCCTAACACTGAGGAGTTCGATCTGATCTAGGTGGCGTTTCTCAGTCGACATTGGCGCCGACGATCCTTAGTTCGTTTTATGGTTATACTTTTATTTTGTAATAAGTCTTCCGCTATGTAATAATTACTCTGATGTTTTATGACATTTATCTCTATACACTCTGTTATTATATATGTTGTCTTCTTGGCGCATGTATGAGATGCACCTGACTTTGTTCCTTAAAGCCGGGTGTTACAGAAGTGGTATCAAAGGAAAATGTTGACTGTAGGACGAAACCTAGATAGAAATGGACAAAACCCTTACCTACTTATCTTATTCTGATTCATTCTATACTTACCTTACTCTGATTCTTTCTACACTCATCTTGATCCTGTCTCACCTTCTACTATTCTACTCTGATTATTCTTACCTTTCCCACTCTTAGACAAGATGGATTAGACACCTTGGAATCCCTACCCCTATGACAATTTTAAGAGATAGGAAGCCTAAGACAAAAGTAAAATTTATTTTCTCTATCAAAAATATTGGTTGATTGTTCTGATGATCAATGCCTGATTTGCTTCTTTGATTGATTGAGATATTATATATGGACATCTTAGCATGTGCCAGCGTAAGGTAATAAATTAGCTATGGTAGGTAAAACATTAAACTGCTTAGCTAATAAATCCCTCAAACTAACATGATTGTAATTACTGCCTTGTCTACTGCTCTTTCTTACCATATGTATCTAACTCAGATGGTCAATACCAGGAGGGGTGGTGGAATTGATTTGCCTCCTAACCAACACACTCGAAGGATATATAGACAACCTCAGCCACAGCCGGCAGAGATGAATCCTCCTAATCCTCCACCGGGCGGAGTTGATCCACTGGTTGCTGCTCAGATGGCGGTGATGCAGCAAATGGCAGACACTATGGCTGATATGCGTGCCCAGATGCAGCAAGAACGCCAAGAAATGCGTCAGGAAAGAGAAGATATACGCCAGGAGTTACGCCAGGAGAGAGATGAGATACGCCAAGAAAGGAGGGTGCAACAACAACAGCTACAACAACAACTTCAACAACAGCAACAACAGCAACAAGTGCCATTGCCTCCACCACCACCACCAGTTCCACCTCGTGATAAGCACCGGGAGTTTATGAGTCATAAGCCACCGACCTTCGCCAGTTCGCCAGATCCACTTGATGCAGATGATTGGCTGAAAGCAATTGAGAAGATGCTCAACATTGCACAATGCACTGATCGGGAGAAGGTTTTATATGCTTCTGGACGTCTGACGGGTCCTGCTGCTGACTGGTGGGATTCTTATACTGCTGCCCATGATGCTGCTGATACTATTACCTGGGCAGAGTTCAGTACGCAGTTTAGGAACTACCATATTCCAGCTGGGATGATAAAGATCAAGAAGAAGGAGTTTCTGGCATTGAAGCAAGGCAACATGTCGGTCAGCGAGTACAGAGACAAATTTATTCAGCTGTCGAGATATGCTCCGGAGGAAGTTGCTGAGGATGAAAGGAAGCAGGAGCACTTTATTGAAGGACTTAATGGACCCTTGCAGTATGCACTGGTTGCACACACCTTTCCATCATTTCAGAGGCTACTGGATAAGGCTCTTGCTATTGAACACAAGCGTGTTCAACTGGGTGATTTGAAGAGGAAGGCTATCTCACAGGGACAGGGTAGCAGCAGTGTTCGTCCTCGCTACAGTTCACCACAGGGTACACCGACTCGACCGGGAGGACCACGCCCAGTTCAGCAATCACCACTGAGGACTCCACCTCCTCGACAGGCTACCCCCACTGGCACCCCGACGAAGTTTGCAGGACAGAGTCCAGGCACTACATGTTTCAAGTGTGGGAAGACTGGTCATTATGCAAATGTCTGCCCACAGAGGATTGCTACTACTCCAGTTCAGAACAAGCAACAGACCCCTGGCAAGGGATATTCTATAGCCAGGGTGAATCAAGTCAGCGTTGATGATACTCCTGATGGTGGGGACCTCGTAATTGGTATGTTTTATGTTAATGCAATTCCTGCAACCATATTATTTGATTCTGGTGCTACACATTCATTCATGTCTGCTAGATATGCCAACACAAATGAATTACCACTGCTAAATATGAGAAAACCCATGATAGTAATTACACCTAAAGGGCCTGTTGAGGCGAATCAAATGACACGTAGATTGACATTGACCATTATGGGTAGAGAATTTGGAGCTACTGCTATAATATTATAGTCAAGCAGTATAGATCTGATCCTTGGTATGTCATGGCTAAGAAAGGCAAAGGCCGTTATAGCATGTGGTAGAGGTACCATAGAGCTCACTACCACTAAAGGAGAAAGATTTCAAGTTAATATTGCAGTAACCTCCTCATCCATGCGTGCAATGTTCTTTATGCCTGAGGAGTTTGTTGGTGACAACATCCGGGTGGTTAGGGATTTTCCGGATGTCTTTCCAGAGGAGTTACCAGGGATGCCACCCGATAAGGAAGTTGAGTTTGTGATTGATCTCCTACCTGGAACCGCCCCTATTTCTAAACGGCCATATAGAATGTCCGTAGAAGAGTTGAAGGAACTTAAGAAGCAGTTGACGGAGTTACAAGAGGCTGGTTACATTCGTCCAAGTTCCTCACCTTGGGGAGCACCGGTGTTATTTGTGCAGAAGAAGGATGGATCACAAAGAATGTGTGTGGACTATAGATCACTTAATGATGTCACGGTGAAGAACAAGTATCCATTACCCCGTATTGAGGATTTGTTTGACCAGATGAGAGGATCTAGAGTATTCTCGAAGATTGATCTCCGATCCGGTTACCATCAGATGAGGATTAGACCATCGGATATTCCCAAGACGGCTTTCTCGACTCGATATGGATTATATGAGTTTACTGTTATGTCATTTGGACTAACCAATGCACCAGCTTACTTCATGAATTTGATGAATAAGGTGTTTATGGAGTATTTGGACAGATTCGTCGTGGTATTCATCGATGATATTCTTATCTATTCTAAGAATGAAAGTGATCATGAACAACATTTAAGGTTGGTGCTACAGAAGTTACGAGATAATCAACTCTATGCTAAGTTCAGCAAGTGCGAGTTTTGGATTGACAAGGTGCCATTCCTTGGTCATATTATTTCTAATGGAGGAATAGCAGTGGATCCTGCTAAAGTGAAGGAGATTATGGAGTGGAGGGTGCCCACTACAGTTACTGAGATTCGGAGTTTCTTGGGACTCGCAGGATATTATCGGAGATTCATTGAAGGGTTCTCTAAGATTGCCAAACCTATGACCTCACTTTTGGAGAAAGGAAGAGAATTCAAGTGGGATGAGAAATGCCAAGAGAGTTTTGATCAGTTGAAGGAGAGATTGATGTCACCTCCAGTATTGATTATGCCAGATCTGCAGAAGGGATTTGACATTTACTGTGATGCATGTGGCCAAGGACTTGGATGTGTGCTTATGCAAGATGGTCATGTGATTGCGTATGCATCTCGTCAGTTGAGGAAGCATGAATTGAACTACCCCACCCATGACTTAGAGCTGGCTGCCGTTGTGCATGCACTTAAGATTTGGAGACACTATATTATGGGAACTAAGTGCCAAGTATACACGGATCATAAGAGTTTGAAGTATATATTCACTCAGAAGGATCTCAATCTTAGGCAACGCCGTTGGTATGAGCTCATTAAGGATTATGACTTGGAGATTCACTATCACCCAGGCAAGGCGAATTTGGTTGCAGATGCCTTGAGTCGGAAGGAGCATGGTCACTCCGCTTTCGTTGTCCAGCTACCTGATGAATTAGCAAAAGACTTTGAGAGGCTCAACCTGGGAATTGTTACACATACAGAAGGAGTGACTATTGAATTGGAACCTACCTTGGAGCAAGAAATTCGTTAAGGTCAGGTTGGTGATGCCAAAATCCAGGAGATCAAGGATCTGATAACAGAGGGTAGAGGCCCAGAGTTCACGGAGGATGAACAAGGCACGATATGGTTCAAGAATCGGATCTGTGTTCCCGATATTGATAGTCTTCGGGAAACCATATTGAAGGAAGCACATGACTCAATTTATTCTATTCATCCTGGAAGCACTAAGATGTATCAGGATTTGAAACAAAAGTATTGGTGGTATGGTTTAAAGAGAGACGTGGCTGCACATGTGGCTATGTGCGATGTATACCAAAGAGTTAAAGCTGAACACCAGAGGCCAGCCGGACTACTGCATCCACTGAAGATACCTGAGTGGAAATGGGAAGAGATTGGTATGGACTTTATTGTTGGATTACCCCGCACGTCTGCTGGATATGATTCTATATGGGTGATTGTGGACAGGCTAACCAAGGTAGCCCACTTTATTCCAGTGAAGACCACGTATTCAGGAGCCAAGTTGGCAGAGTTGTACATGGCACGGATTGTATGCCTACATGGTGTGCCAAAGAAGATTGTGTTAGATCGAGGATCACAGTTTACCTCTCGATATTGGAAGAAGTTGCACGAGTCATTGGATACAAGATTGAATTTTAGTTCGGCTTACCATCCCTAGACTGATGGGCAGACTGAGAGGACTAACCAAGTGCTTGAAGATATGTTAAGAGCTTGTGCTCTTAAGCATGGTGGTAGTTGGGAGAGTCTACCGTATGCGGAGTTCTCTTATAATAATAGCTATCAGGCCAGTTTGAAGATGTCACCGTTTGAGGCTTTATATGGCAGAAAGTGCAGGACTCCACTATATTGGGATCAAACTGGTGAAAGGCAGTTGTTTGGACCTGAGATTATACAAGAAGCAGAGGAACAAGTTCAGCAAATAAGGGAGAATTTGAGAACTGCACAATCCAGGCAGAAAAGCTACGCTGACACCCGGAGGAGATTGCTTGAGTTTAAGGAGGGAGATTATGTCTATTTGAAGGTGTCACCACTCCGGGGTATGAGAAGATTCAAAGTCAAAGGAAAGTTGTCCCCTCGCTTTATTGGACCCTTCTTAATCTTAAAGCGAGTGGGAGAGGTTGCATACCAATTGGAGTTACCGGATCATCTTGCGGATGTTCATGATGTCTTTCATGTATCTCAGCTGAAGAAATGTCTCAGGGTACCTGAGGAACAATTACCAATGGAGGACCTTAGTGTTCAAGAGGATCTAACTTATACTGAGTACCCCATCAAGATTTTGGATACTTTGACTCGAGTTACGAGGAATAAGGTTATAAAGATGTGCAAAGTGCAATGGAGCCACCACGGTGAAGATGAAGCAACTTGGGAAAGAGAAGAAGAGCTTCGTATAGATTTTCCCCACCTTTTCCCTAGATCCTCTTAAATCTCGAGGACGAGATTATTTTAAGGGGGTAGGATTTGTAATACTCAAAATTGTATACCAAGAATAATAGAGAGATCTTCTCATTTTATGTACCTTATTTGCATCATAAAAAGAGCATACACAAAATTTAGAGTTTAATTCAAACAAATGATAAAAAAATAAATGCATCATGTTGGGGTTTATATGTTTGTGCATTAAATAAAATAATAATGTTAAGGATAATAAGAGAATAAATACTAGAAGTTAAATCAAACCCTAAATTAAAAATAGTGTTTTCAAAAATGGGAGAAGAGAAAGGGTATAAAAATATAAATAATATACTATTATTTCCAAAATTTGTATTTTCATTTCACAATATGAATGGAGAATAAAAATTTGCACAATGTTCGAATTTAAAATTCGAATTCAAACCAAATTTGGAAATGAAGAAAGTAAGAAGAAAAGATAAAAAAAGAAAACCATGCGCCTGGGCCGACCCTACTCTTTTTGGCCCATCTAGTGATTCCTGTGCGCCAGCCCAACTCGCTCTCCCACGGCCCATTTTCTTTTTACGCGCGGCCTGCTCCCACCTCGGCGCCTCGGCACTGACGGCCGGGCCCAAGGCGTCAGACGCGCCGCTCCTTACCTACTCCCACCACACACCCTCTGGCAGGTGGGCCCATCATGTCGGCGCTTTCTTCTTCCCACGCTCGCGCGATCTAACGAACTTCCGCGCATGGCGGAGCGCGTGGACCTCGCGGGGATTGCGGAATGGCGGGTCTAAGCTCGCCGCGTCGTGGGGAATAAAACCCTATGCGCCTCCGCAACTCTTCCTGCTCGCCCGTACTGCTCCGCGCCGCTTGGTCCACCAAAGGCAGACGCCGCCATTAGAGGGAGAGGTCCGCCACCATAGAAACGGCCCGGTATCGCCGGTGGGTGGCCAGGGTGGTGTCGGGATTGTTCATCGGCGTGTGGGGATCATCTGCGTGAAGTATTGCGCTCGGTGGTCCGCCCAAACGTCCTGAATTTCTCACCGTCGCCGGACTCCGCCGTGGCTCCGCTATTCCTTCGCGACCAACACCCTGCGCGGCAAATCCCTCAGGTACGATTACTTGATCAAATTCGTTGTGGCCCCGTATCACGTAGGAGCGATCGAATTGGAATCTAGGGCGCTCGTGCTCTGGTTTTGGGCATCACCGACGAGGGTCCGCCGTGAACCGGGGGCGGCGCTGCCGTCTCGGGTGCTCGGGGTAGGGGATAGGTCGCCAGCCGTTGATCTGGCGGCCAACGGCTGAGATTAGGATACACGATACCCATTCGCGCGATTGAGCAGAAGCCGTTGATCCGCAATCCTGCGGTTCAGGTTAGGGCTGGCTTCATTAAATCGTGGGCGTAGGATCTAGATCCTATGGCTTGCGTCGCGTACCGATTCGAGGAAGCGCCGATGTAATCTGGATCGCCGGTTTCTAATCGGACGGCTCCGGACCCACGTTACCCGTTCGCTCAGACACTATTGCATAAGAGTCCCTCGATTTAGGTAAAAATAACCCGCCGTCCACGTTCATTATTTACTGAGTCTAGGGAATCTTACGCCAGGCCCCCTGCATTTTCCGGAAAATGACGCCCAGTCCAGAGAAATGATAAAACAGGGAAAATCATTTAGAAAATAGTTTTTAGCACATATTAAAATGCAGAAACTTGTTTAAATTGTAGAAAATTCATGTGAACTCCAAATTGGTCCATTCTAGTTTCTAAAATTTTGTAATAATATTCTCTATCATTTAGTGTCTCTGTTTGGACATGAAAACAGTAAGAAAATTTATTTCCATTTAATCCTATTTCAAGCACATTAAATCTTAGAAAATTCATAACTTGAAATCTATAACTCCAAATTTAGTGATTCCAGTTCCTAGGATTTCATTTTAATGTGTAGATTTTTACTGTATATTTTATTTACATGTTTGGTGTGATGTTGATTTTGGCTATACTATGTATGTATTGTGTTGATGCGAATAGACGAGCAAGCCACTGTGGAAACTGAGGTTCAACAAGTAGAGATAGCTAAGCAGGAGCTCATTGAAGGCAAGTTGTGCCCTTGATCACTTACTTTTCCCAGCCATGTTCTTATTAATTTTAATGATCTGCATAGGTTAATTTTGATGGGAGCCTTTATGTTACCCCAGTTTTGATTACCTCTACACCTTGTTCACCCCTGATACATTTTTGGGTAGTACTTGCTATTGCTTTATGTGGATTGGGTAAGGAGATACACTATTCATGATTATTCTGTTATTATCTTGTTATTATTACTGTTCATGTTAAGATCATTAAATTAATGGGAACATGGAGCGACCACCCGGGAAAACAGTGCTACCACAAGGGTTTAATGGGACGCCCTTGGCTGATTAACTAGGAAAGCTAGTGGAGGGCTACCTTACCCGAAAGGGGCAAGGGCAGTAGGGGAGTGGTCAGTGTAGGGAGGTCCTTGTTTGATTTTGCTGCGATGGCGGTCGGCAAGAACCCTGCACTGGAGCTTCCTATAAACTGTAGCGGGTAGTCTGAAGCTAGTGGAACTTTGTAAAGGCCTCGTAGTGTTACCCTGCCTCGCTTCCTTGGTAGAGGTGTATGGGATTCATGACCCCTTGGCAGATGGGTAACACGGCTTGTGGGTAAAGATGCGCAACCTCTGCAGAGTGTAAAACTAGTATACTAGCCGTGCTCACGGTCAAGAGCGGCTCGGACCCTCACATGATTAATTATGGAACTTAAATTCAATTTGACATTTGCATCGCATTTGGGATTATTTTACTATTACTTTTCTCTATTATTATTAAGGTTTGGTATTTACTTACACTTAGTAATTGCTAATAAAATTTTGCCCAACTTATAAAAGCAATGCTCAGCCTTAGCCTCTATTTTATTGATCAGCCTTACACTTCATGAACTCTCACCTTTGGTGAGTTCATGCCACATTATTCCCCACGACTTGTTGAGCTATGAACGTATGTGAGCTCACTCTTGCTGTCTCACACCCCCCCCCACAGGAGAAGAACAGGTGGTCGAAGAGGAGCCGCCTAACACTGAGGAGTTCGATCTGATCTAGGTGGCGTTTCTCAGTCGACATTGGCGCCGACGATCCTTAGTTCGTTTTATGGTTATACTTTTATTTTGTAATAAGTCTTCCGCTATGTAATAATTAATCTGATGTTTTATGACATTTATCTCTATACACTCTGTTATTATATATGTTGTCTTCTTGGCGCATGTATGAGATGCACCTGGCTTTGTTCCTTAAAACCGGGTGTTACAGGCCGGCCGTGCACCGCAGGGCCCCTTCGTCTGCATCCTCCTCCGCTACTTCAAACCGCGGGTATGCTGAATAATAATGCGAGCACATCTCGGCCACAGGGAGCCCCGGATGGTCTTCGACTGTCCCTTCGACAACATAGAACCAAAATTCCCACCAGTTGCCCCATTTATTGCAGGCACAGGGAACCAACTCAACGACTTCCATCGAAGTCTTGCCCGTCTTCGGCGTAAACGTGCAAGATCCAAATTGGGCAATCTTATTTCCGATTTTCCTTTTCTGCCAGTGCAGACAATAATACTTCGTGAAGACTTCGACCGAGGGCTGCCCGCCATACGAGGTCGTCGCCCAGACATACTTCGCCAGAGCCACCATGGCATTTGGCGTCATCTGGTGGACCTGGACGTTGAACCTACGCAAGACTTCTCCCACAAATCGATGTGCAGGCAGACGAAGACCAGCAGTGAAAAAAGCCTCGAACACAACCAACTCGCCTTCTAGCTCGGGGACCTCCTCCGTCCCCGGGACACGTGCCACTCCGCCGCCGAAATAACCAAGCTGTTGCATGTCTTGCACACGGACCGAGGACATCTGCGACACGCCGAACTCCACTGTATCACCAGCGCACAACTCCTCCGCCGCCACATCGCTCAATGTCTCCCCGGACGACGCGCCAGCCGGCGGCGTAGCGGTAGCAGAAGAAGAAGAGGACAGCATCGCTACGTACCGTCGGCGGTGGTGGGTAGTCTGCTTCACACGGGCCATATCTCTGACGAGCAAGAGCAAGGAGGGCAGACAAGCAACGAGCGGTTTGAAAAGGCGGCTAGGGTTTTCGCGGAGCGCGGAAAGATAAAGTTCAAAACGCGCCGCCCCCCGCCCCCTTTTATACACAGAGCGCGGCGCTTCGGGAAACCCGCAATCCAACAGTACAGCGTCAATCAACGGTCATGTCAAAAACCCCCGCGGAACCACTTTGAGCGAGGGCAGCGACTCCACCATCTAGCGACGTCTTCGGCACCAGATGACTTAGTCGAACTGGTCCCTCGGAGGGCAAATGTTGGGGCGAAGGCAAAGACGCCACCCTTCGCTCGAAGCCTTCGCCGACCTCGCTGCACCAACGAAGGCAAGACGACGAGTAGACCTACCCTTCGTTCCACATGTCGCCGGACGAAGGCTTGTGACGAGGTCGTCTCATCTTGTGACCTCGCTCAACATGGAGGCCCACGTATGATCCGGCCCATGGTAACAGGCCCTGCGTGGCCGCTGCGCATTACGAGCCTAATTTGTAAAGGTCTCCCTGTAATTACGATCTGTAACCCTGCTTTATGGGAATATTCCGGGGATAACCTAGGTACCTGAGGGCACATGCGTCCTTAACACTGGACGCTGGGCACTTAGATACCTATAAATACCCCCGCACAGTGCCCTTGAGAGGCTAGGTTAACAGAGCTATTGCCATCTCGTGTTGTAGCCCCGTTGACACCACTTTTGCTCCCCTGTTGGATACACTTGCTCAGGAGAGCTAGTGCCAACACCAGCAGGCTCACGTCCCCTCCTGGGACAGCGAGAGAGCCCTCTCCCACGGCATGAAGACGACGCGCCCGTTTTCCGTTCCTCGAATGGCTCGCGCACGCACAACGGCTGCCCCGCGAACCACTCGTCCCGTTGCATTAACTCTGCGGCAGGACAAGTGGCACCTTTGGCAGGCAAAGCAGGCGACGCTTCACCTCCACCATAATGACTGCGTCAAAAAAGGTGCACCACGTCATTCGATTTCGTATCCTTTTCCACTTCCTCTTTCTCTCTCTTGCCACAGGGATCGGGAAAGGGGATACTCCGAAAGGGATCCTTCTCCATGAAGGAAGCGGGCCCCGTGCCCCCCTACTGATCAGAGGTTCGAAGGCTGGCCCTTCGGAAGGGTTCAACAGCCGCCTCAGAGCACTCGGGCTCCACGCCCACTACTGGTCAGAGGTTCGAAGGCTGGCCCCTCGGAAGGGTTCAACGGCCGCCTCAGGCCACTCGGGCTCCGCGCCCACTACTGATCCTGACACCTTATCCTGACGCGCGCTCTTCAGTCGACAGAGCCAAAGTGACCGCAGTCACTTCGCCGCTCCACTGACCAACCTAACAAGAAAACAGCGCCGCCTGCCCCGCTCCGACTGCCGTGCCACTCGCCAGAGTGAGGTAGACAGCAGCTAAGTCCAGCCTCGGGCGACATTGGAAGCTCCACCTCACCCAACCCCAGGGTTCGGCCCCCGTCTCGGCCTCAGAAGATGGACTTCGCCTCGCCCGACCCTAGGGCTTGGACTCAACCATGACTTAGAAGACGACGAACTCCGCCTCGACCGACCCTAGGGCTCAGACTCTGCCTCGGCTCCGGAAGACGACGAACTCCGCCTCCCCCGACCCCAGGGCTTGGACTCAGCCTCGGCTCCGGAAGACGATGGACTCCGCCTCGCTCGACCCCAGGGCTCGGACTCAACCTCGACCTCGGAGGAATCGCCACCTCGCCCAAACTCGGGTCCAGACCGGCCACGTCGCCAGGGGGGCCATCATTACCCTACCCCTAGCTAGCTCAGGCTACGGGGAACAAGACTGGCGTCCCATCTGGCTCGCCCCAGTAAACAAGTAATGATGACACCCCGCACGCTCCATGACGACGGCAGCTCCTAGCCCCTTACGTCAGCAAGGAGACGTCAGCAAGGATCCGACAGCCCCGACAGCTGTACTTCCGCAAGGCTCCAGCGCTCCTCCGACGGCCACGACATCATATGAACAGGGTGCCAAAACCAATCCGACTGCCACGACGGCATGTACTTAGGGCTCTAGCTCCTCTCTGCTAGACACGTTAGCACACTGCTACACCCCCCATTGTACACCTAGACCCTCTCCTTACGCCTATAAAAGGAAGGTCCAGGGCTCTCGTACGAAAAGGTTGGCCGCGCGGGAGAACGGGCCGACACATAAGGCTCTCGCTCTCTCTCTCTCCCACGCGAACGCTTGTAACCCCCTACTTCAAGCGCATCCATCCGCCCTGGGCGCAGGACAACACGAAGACCGCGGTTTCCCCTTACTGTTCTCCCCCTTTGTGTCCCGTCTCGCGCCGACCCATCTGGGCTGGGACACGCAGCGACAATTTACTCGTCGGTCCAGGGACCCCCCCGGGGTCGAAACGCCGACAGGTTCGTTATAGATGCTTAAAGATAGCCGTATTAAATAGAAACTTAAAAGAATATGTAGACCATATGTTTCTTATTAAAAATAGAAGATAAATTATGTCTAATTAATCGATTATTTATTTTTTCTTAATTAAAAGATAACAAGGGTCATTTCTTTTATAAACTAAAATGATAGTTTATACTTTTTCCTTTCAAATGATTTAGGTCATATGTTCCTAAATTGAAACTAAATAAATAGATTATTTATATTTTCTCATAATTTAATAATTAGACTTACATTTCAATTTATCCATAACTAGTAATGTAAGCGTGATTAATCCGTTCATCACATCGAATCCATATTATTTATATATATATATATATATCATTTAGTGGTCTCTAAATGATAAAATAAAGAAAATTAGTGTTCATGTCTTTTTTATAATTAAAATATTAGTTTACATATTTGTTTTGTATATAGCTTTCTTAACAAAGAATATAGGACATGTACTTTCTAATAAAAATAAAATATAGTTGTTTGTTCATTGTCTCCTACATAAAAGTTCATTTAAGGCATATATCATAACTTTCCATAAATAGGTGTTTAATAATAATGAGCTTTCACATAAAACTTATTTAGACTTATATCTTAATTTGTTATAAGTGATTGGTTAACAATATTTATAATATGCTCCATAATGCTTCTAAAATTAATAACGTGATTAGTAGCCCATTAACCTTAGATATATAACATATATCTTTTCTAAAAGGTTAAAAAGGTTTAATATTGTTATAACGTGTTTTATCCTCTTATAAACCCTTTATCTTGGACAGATCACATATGACGTTTTATAAAAGATTAATTTGGTGAACCTAATATTTGCATATTTTAATTAAGATATTTTTAAGCTTATGTCTTGTTTTATAAAGTATAAATCACACATTTTTGAAAAGAATACCTTCTTATTATAACCATTACTTATGACGTTTTTGAAAAGCGAATGCTCTTTTCGTTAGGCTCTCTTTTAGCTTTACGTATGATGAATATGGTATGTTATTGAGTGGTGTTTGTTCTTCTTGTTTGTTTGTGTGATATTCAGTGGTTGATCTAGTAGTTAAGAATCAAGATCTATTCCTATCCGTGGAAGAACCTCAAGTTTTCAATAAGCAAGGCAAGTGGACTTCTAACTCTGCATACTCTGTTTGATCCCAAACAATACATTTAATAAAGTTTATTCTTCGATGAATATATGCATAATTTGATGGGTTACCTATTTAGATACCCCTCACCTTTCCAACCTTACTCCTTGTTTAACCTGGGATTATGATCCAATCAAGTAGCTATGCTATTGCTACAACTTAACTTTATGCAGTCACTCCTGTTTATGATATTAATGTTACAAATGGTAAGTTTACATTATTGTTGTTAACCCGATGGTTAAACAAGATTATTGCATATTAATTGGAACATGGGTGACCACCCGGGAAAACAGTGCTACCATGAGAACTATCATGGCTTTGGTCTTGGCTAAATAACTAGGCAAGTCTTATGTTGGGTGCTGGTCGTGGTCGACCAAAATGGGGGCATCTGGCAAGCGCTTATAGTTTCGGCTCAAGCAGATTGGATACGGGCATAGTTCCCAAAGCTTTACCCTACAGTTTGGACTATAGATTGGTACGTTAGGTGTGTTCTATGCAGTTTGACCATTTCCAGCATTTGCGTAATGATGACTCTAGGGAGAAGCCTCGTAGTGAGACCCTGACCATTCACCTCAGAAGTGAATACGGGTCTAGCTAACTCAGGCTAGAAGGGAATCGCGACTCATGGGTAAAGATGCGTCACCTCTGCAGAGTGTAAAACGGATATATCAGCCGTGCTCACGGTTATGAGCAGCCTGGACTCCTCACATGATAATTGAACTTGAAGATGGAAATAAATCGAGATCCAATGATCTGCCAATGGTTTGCTTAAGTGGTTTCACTTAAGTGTTTTTTATATATACTCTTATAACTTTGTTTAATGGGAATACTTGGGATTCACACTTATTAGTAATACTGGTGTTGTTAATAAAATGTTGACCAACTAAAATGCTTACTGCTCAACCTTAGCCTCGCCTTGTTAAACCTGCATTAGTTTTTCCCCCACTTGCTGAGCCCCGACCATAAGTGAGCTCACCCTTGCTTAATTTTGATCAGAAGTTTGCAGATGAAGATTTTGATGGTGAACTCCATCGATGCTAGTCTAGTGATACCCTCGGTCACCTTCCTGTGGATGGATGTCCTTGTTTCACTGTACTTTGATGAATAAAGGTTAAGACATTATGTCTGTTCGAAGTGTAATATGTTAATATAATCTTTATTTACGCTTTTATGCATTGTTCTTTTGATATATTACACTTGTGATGTCAACATATGTGTGGAAATAGATCCTGGCACACATATGCTATGCACCTGGCTCTGCCCTTTAGAAACGGGTGTGACACATAATTACCCAAAAGGTAATCAAGGACAAGGTAAATACAGACTAGTCAATCCTTAGGTTTCAATAAAGTAACGAGGGACAGTGAATTATAAAGTAAGTAGGACATAATAAGTCGGAGGACACTTGCCTTCACCAGGTTGTTGCTCAGGAAGATCTTCAGCAACACACACAAGAACCACGGGCTGCTTGTTGTCTAAACAAAGCGATCATGCATTCAATACATTTGGATATAGACAAAGAAACAATACACCAAACATGTATAATCAAGTGAACACAAGCTCGAAAGAATAGTATCAACACGAGAGGTAGACTTAGGTTCTAGGGGAAATTAACACACCTAAAGGTTCGTTACTTTCTAAGTAATACTTATCTCAATAGATTACATAACCTAACTTCCTTCATCTTAATGAGACATACAAATTATACCAGGGATGGGTTCATATATTACATATTATTAACCTCACAAAGTTAAACATCTAATTACCATTAGAGTTTTCTTTTTAATAAACCAACCATCACTAATACTAATCTATAGTCTAGGCATAAAATTAATATGTGTAGCAGTGAATGATTATAATATAAATAGATAAATAATAATCTTATGAACATTTTGCAATTTGAATAACTCAATTTGGAGTTCATATGCAAAAGATATGAAATAAACAAGTTTTGGAATTCAAAATACAAAACTAGGTCTAATTCTACGATTAACTAAAAGGCTAGGGTTCTTTCTGCAAAATTATAGGGGCCTACACATGAAACTAAGGGACGGCGGGTTGATTCTTACAAAGCCAAGGGTTTCTTTAGCAAATCTACCGTGCAAAGGGGTATGGGGTTGTACCAGCAGTTTGATTTGCGATCAACGGCTCAGATTAGATCTAGCGGGCGGTCGCGTGGGCATGCGGACGCGAGCATCTGAAAGGTGGGCTCGGGGTAGGCTGAGGCACTGACGAGCGTCTGACAGGTTAGTGGTGTGCTGAGGGCATGGGGCGCGCTGGCTGCTAGATCATAGACCAATGGTTCTAGTTCCATGGATCGTGTGAATCGTTATCCTCACATCGGGGCCATCTGATTAAGACTGGACGGTTAGGATTGGGTGCTAGGGGCTGGCTTTATCTTCTCTGGTTAGCTAGGGGCGGCGCTTCCCATGGTCGCAGCAGTGCAACCACCGAAGGCGAGGCAGATTGAGGCTTCTAGGTTGTTGGGGTGGTCTGGGTAGCCGAAGAGGTTGGGGGGACTCAGCAAGCACTATGGCGAGGTCTGGGTCGCAAGAACAAGATCGAGACGTGCAGACGGTAGAGGGGAAACCTCGGGCAAACCCAAGGTCACTATGGCGAGCAATACCCATCGCGGTGGGAGTTAATCTGGCGCGCTACGGCTGGCATAGGCTTCAGAGAGAGGGTAGGGGTGCTCTATGCCTAAGTTCGGGCTTGGGGAGGGGCTATAGTGGTCAGACACCATGAAGACACGGTGACCAGACGAAGGGCGACTCCGGCGAGCCAAAATTCTGACCGATAAGGCGGAGGGCGGGGAAAGGTCACTTACCCAGAGACGGCGCTCGGGGCAGCTTAGCACGGCGCGAGGGGGCTCCGGTTAGCTGGACGATGAGGAATCCTGGTGGCAGTGAGCTCTGACCTGTGCAGAGGAGAGGTTGAGCACGGACCGGCCAGAGGAGTCGAGGAAACGGGAAATCACCATGGTTTCCCAGTGCGCAAAGCTCAGGCGAAGCTCACCTTGGCCAAGGCGCTGGTAGAATCCCAGCGACGATGGTGGGACAGCGAAGCAACAGAGGGGGCAGCGCTACGGGCTGGGTGAGTGCGAGGGCAAGGAGAGAGCGAATGAGGGCCAGGGGAGACCTAGGGGTGTGCGCGGGGTCTTCACCTAGTGCTCGGGTGACGTTGGCATGTTGTGGGGGTGTGGCGCAGTTTGACCGCACGTGAGGCACACGCCATGGGTGTGGACGTGACGGTTGTGGGGAGGGGACGGATCTGACAAGTGGGACCCATAGGCCAGCGAGAGCAGGCGCGTGCGAGTGCGCAGCGACGCTGATGGGGCGACCCCATTGGTTAGAGAGAAATAGTGAGCAGGCGCGCGCGGGCGAGGGAGGCGCGGCACCGACAGGTGGGACCCACCAGTTAGCGGGCGAGGGCGTCTGGGCGGTTAGTTGGGCCAGATTGGGCTAACGGGCTAAAATGGGGTTTTTCAATTTTCTGGAATTTCTAATGGCTTTTCCTTTTTATTTTCTCTGTGGATTTCAAAACAAATTCAAATCAAATTCAAATTCAAACTAATTCAAACATGTGCATCAAACAAAAGAAAAATTTGGGCTTAGCATGCTACAACATTTCATGACTCACGTAGGTTTTTCTATATTAAATAAATAGTTAATCCCCTATAAACTAGACATAATTAAAAATAAAAAAGAGAGAAGAAGTCTAGAGGGAGAGAGACAAGAGGTAACACCTGAATTTGGTAGGCATTATAGAAAAATATTTATACCGCCAAATTTAGGGTGTTACAGGGGCCGAGGCCGCGCCGGGCGCAGGGGCGCACCGCGACGAGCCGAGGCCACGCCGGGGGCCGAACACGCCGAGGGCCACGCTGGGGTCCGAACGCGCGAGGGCGCACCGCGCTGAGACGAGGCCACGCCGGGCACGCCATGGCCAGGCCGCGCCGAGCCACGTGCCAGGGCCAAGGGGCTACATGCGTGCTGGGAGAGGGGATCGGCCAGCGGGAGGAGAGGGAGGGGAGGGACAAGAGGGGAGCTCAACTCGAGGCTCATGGACGGTAGCAACCGCTCACCGGGATCCACCATAGGGCAGGGAGAGAGGTGGAAGAGAGGGAGAGGGAGGTTACTGTGCGGGAAAGAGAAAATGAGGGGGAGGTGGGGCACGCATGGGGGGCAGGGGCACCTAGGCCATGCGCCTAGGGCCGCGCCGTGGGCTGGGCCAAGTTTCCTCTACTCGATCTCACCTCCTTCTAAGCAAGATCAATCCGCGAATCAAAAACCAAAACTAGATGAACGCACGCCTAGGCACAACCTCAGACAAAATAAATATGCTTTGGCGTGATGCAACAACAATATCAACTTAGGTTTTGGTTACACGCGACATGGACACCAGTCTCTATATTGCTTTGAAAATAGGAGGAAGGAGCGAAACAGGAAGAGAAAAAGTGAGTAACGCCTAGATTTGGTGAATATTGGAGAAGAAAATTTATATCCCCAAATTTAGGGTGTTACAAACCTATCCCCTTAAAAGAATCTCGCCCTCGAGATTCAAGGTTGTCCAGTAAAGAGCTCAAGATACTTGGCCATCAGATCATCTTCATGCTCCCAAGGTGCTGCTTCCTCAGAGTTGTGACCCCATCTGACTTCACGCATCCTGATAGTGTTCCTCCGGGTGACCCTATCTGAAGTCTCTAGAATCTGCGTTGGCTTCTCTATGTAGGTCAAGTCTTCTTGGACTTCTAGACCTTCCACTAGCAACTGCTCCTCCGGCACACACATAAACTTCTTCAACTAAGACACATGAAAGACAACATGTACCGCTGACAAATCTTTCGATAAACTGAGCTGATAGGCCACTTCTCCATGCTTTGCGAGAATCCGATACAAACCAACATACCGAGGTGCTAGCTTGCCTTTGAGTCCGAACCTTCTGACTCCTCTGATAGGCGATACCTTTAGGTAGATAAAATCTCCCACTTCAAAACTCAGCTCTCTTCTTCTTGTCTCTGCATAACTTCACTGTCTTAACCGCTCTATCTTCAGATTCTCCCGAACCATCTTGATGTTCTCTTTGGCTTTGAGCAAAATGTCAGGCCCAAACACCTGCTTTTCTCTAGGCTGATCCCAATGCAATGGAGTTCTGAAACTCTTTCCACACAACGCCTAAAACGTTGACATCTTCAAACTAGCCTAGTAACTGTTGTTGTAGGAAAATTCTACATAAGGTAGCCTCTTGTCCCATCCTGACTAATCTTGCAATGCACATGCTCTCAATATCTTCTAGGACTTGATTAGTTCTTTCAGTCTGACCGTCTGTCTGCGGCTGAACTGAAATTCAAATGTGTGCCCAAAGCTTCATGCAACTACTGCCAGACATGAGAGGTGAACTACGTTCCTCGGTCTAATACTATCTTCTTGGGCACACCATGAAGACAAACGATCCAGGACATGTACAGCTCTACCAATACTACACTACTATAGCTAGTCTTGACAGGTATGAAGTGGGTTGACTTGGTCAAGCGGTCCACTACTAACCAAATGGACTCATAGCCATCTCGAGTACGAGGCAACCTGACTATGAAGTCCATTCCGATCCCATCCCATTTACATTGAGGAATTTGCAACGGCTAAAACAAACCGGCTAGCCTCTGATACTATACTTTGATTCTTTGACAACTATCACATATAGCCACATGCTCTGCAATCTCTCTTTTCATTTCGTACCACCAGAATTTCTTCTTCAGATCCTGATACATCTTCTCTCTTCCAGGATGTATGGAATAGGCTGTCTCATGAGCTTCTTTGAGGATCAACTCTCGAATAGATTGGACATTGGGAACTCATAGGCGGTCTTTGAACCATACTACACCTTCTGCATCTTCTCGAAACTCTTTGGCTCTTCCTTCTAGTATTAGCTACCGGATTTCATTGATCTTTTCATCGTTCTTCTGCGCTTCTTTGATTTCCCGCTCTAATGTGGGTTCTAACTCGACTGTTCTCCTCGTGTGTTGTTCAAAAATCCCAGGCTAAGTCTGTCAAATTCTTTGGCCAACTCATAAGGCATCGGGAAACCACCATCATGTTGACTTGACTCTTTCAGCTTAAAGCATCTGCCACCAAGTTCGCTTTGCCTGGATGGTAGTGAATCTCCAATTCATAATCTTTGATCATCTCTAACCATATTTGCTGCCTCATATTCAGCTCCGACTAGGTGAATATATACTTCAGACTCTTGTGGTTCGTATAAACATCAGACTTATGCCCGTACAGATAGTATGCTCGTACAGATAGTGCCTCCATGTCTTCAGTGCATGAATCACTACTACTAACTCGAGGTCATGGATTGGATAATTCTTCTCATGAGCCTTCAACTGTCGGGATGAGTATGCCACAACTCTTCCCTCTTGTATCAACACATATCCCAAGCCGGTGTAGGAAGCATCGCAATACACCGAGAAAGGTTTGTGCACATCAGGCAAATTAAGGCAGGCGCTATAGTCAACTTTTCTTTTAGCGCTTCAAAGGCTTCTTGGCACTTTTATGTCCACTTAAACTCAACCTTATTTGCTAGCAAAGATGTCATTGGTCTCGCAATCTTTGAAAACCCTTCAATGAATCGCAGATAATATCTAGCCATTCCAATGAAGCTCTTGATTCCTCGAACATCTGTTGGCGCTTTCTAGTTTAGAATGTCTGTCACTTTCTTTGGATCCACAACCAATTCATCTCTGTTTATAATGTGACCCAAGAATAGGACTCCATCAATCTAGAACTCGCATTTGCTCAACTTTGCTTACAGTTGGTTCTCTCACAACCTCTGCAATACCATCTTCAGATGATCCACATGCTATTCCACACTTAGAGATAATCCATGAACACACTGTTCATCAGATTAATGAAGAAGGATGGCGCATTCGTCTGGCCAAAATACATAACTATGTACTCATACAACCCATATTTGGTAATAAATGCCATCTTTGGGATGTCCGAAGGTCGGATCTTGAGCTGATGATAACCTAACCTCAGATCTATCTTCGAGAACACGCTGACTCCTCTTAGCTAGTCGAATAGCTCTTCTATTCTGGGCAGGGGGTACTTGTTCTTGATTGTGACTTCATTCAGAGCTTTGTAATCGATGCACATCCTCCTAGTGCCATTTTTCTTTTCCACGAACAGGACAGGAGCGACCCAAGGTGAGGTACTTGGTCTGATGTAACCTTTCTCTGACAACTCATCTATCTGCTTCTTAAGCTCAACCAATTCTGGTCCAGATACTCTGTATGCTCTTTTAGAAATAGGTGTGGTGCCAGGAATAAGCTCTATGACAAATTCAACTTTCCGCTCAGGTGGCATACTTGGTAGATCTTTAGGGAACACATGTGGAAATTCTAACACAACCTTGATAGCTTCGAGTGGATCGGCCTCTTTGCTATCAATAGCCATCTGGTGACAACCTACTTTCCTTGGCTCGGGTGAGACTAGCTTAGTCACAATTTCCTCTCCTAGTGGGGACACCAAATTCACGGTCCTCTTATCACAGCTGATAACTGCATGGTACTTATCTAGCCAATTTATCCCTAGGATAACATCTATTCCCTGAGTACCCATCACTATGAGATTAGTGGGAAACTCTATCCCTCTTATTTCCACACTTACATTCAAGCATATACTATCGGCTCGAACTTTTCCACCAGCTGAGCCAATTTGAATTGGTGTTGTCATGGTGGTTATGGGGAGATTATGCGCTTCTACCCATGATGCATTAATAAATGAATGTGTTGCTCCAGTATCAAATAACACTTTTGCAAGATGGGATTCGACTGGGAACGTACCTACTATCATGCCTAGTGTTTCCTGGACTACTTCGGCCTCCAAATGGTTCAGCCTCCCATGGTTGTAGCACGTCTGAACACGATTGCCCGCTCCTTGCTGAGGTACATTATGCCTTGCTGGGGCATTGGGGGTTGGCTGCTACTGAGCCAACTTCTTTGGATAATGCATCGCCCAATGGCCTTGCTCTCCACAATGGAAGCATCCTCTACCTCCTCTATCCACTGGGACTGCTTGAATGCTTTGGTTGGTTGCTAGTACAGGAAGACGAGGTGCCTGATTATTCTGCCTCTAGAACTAACTTCCTCCTAGGTGGCTATTCTGGTGATACTGTTGCTGATGCGGGCGTTGGTTCTGCTGTTGATATCCCTGAGGGTGATTTTGCTTGAACTGCTGAGGTGGATTACCTGCAAAATGAGGGCGATTGTTGCTCCCAAGCTGAGGTCTAACAATCTTGCGCTTGCGATCTTCCATCTCCTTGCGCTTCTTCTCCATCATGATTGCTCTGTCGATCAGGTGCTGGAAGGTGGGGAAGGTATGATTCATCAGTTGATAGTGCAGGGGAACGACTAAGCCTCTCAAGAAATGGTATTGCCTCTTGGCATCAGTGTTGACATCTTCAGGAGCATAGCGGGACAGCTGCAGAAATATGTCTATGTACTCACTGGCTGACATGGACCCTTGGTTTAGTGCTAGAAACTCCTCTTTCTTCACTGTCATTAGACCTACCGGAACATGATACCGACAAAAGTTATCTCTAAATTCTTTCCAAGTAATGGCTTCGAGGTTGGCATGGGTGGTGAGATAAGACTCCCACCAGGACTGAGCTGCTCCCCTCAATAGACGGGGACCATACAGAACCTTCTCTCTATCGTTGCACTGAGCAGTGTGCAACTCATGCTCCACTGTACGTAGCAAGTCTTCAGCATCCATGGGGTCAGCAGAGTCAGCAGATGACCTCTCATGAATTCCGCCCACTTGTCCCTCGGCATCTGAGGCATCTGCACTTGTAGTTGAGGTTGGGGTGGGGGCTGTTGTTGCTGCACCTATTGAATGGCTACCAGAGTCTGACCAATCGCTTGGACTGCCTGAGTCTGCATCAGAAACATCTGCTCTATTGTCATTGGGGGTGGTGGTGGCAACTGCTGCTAGTTGCCTCATCCTGTGGTGTCTACTGCTCTTGCTGGGCACACCTCCCTCCTCTGCACCTATTGTCTGACATCTGCGAAAACACATCAGAACTGATCTTGCAAATCTTTCATCATAAGAAAAGGGTATAGAGTTCTTCAACAACACTAAACAAACAAACATCTTCACTGACTCCCAACACAAGCAAACACAGCTTCTCAGATAAAGAGGAAAGTAGAGACAAAAGGCTTCCCAACTAAAAAACTAATTTCATTAACATTAACAGCTAAACCAAAATGCAGGGGGTACCCACACTCTGGCAACAGTCATTACAAAGATCCAAATTCATCAGAGTTCAACATGACAAGCATAAAAACATAGGATAAGCAAACTATCCTGACTAACTAAGACTGACAAATACTAAGACTAAAACTTATATTTTAAGCATTAATTACAAAATCCAACGTTGATGATCTATGGTTCTAAATTTATTCGGGTCCTACAGTCGGGGTTGCCGTAGACATCGTGCCCACACCGAGGCAAGCGGTAAGGGTGCTGAGTCCCGATAGAGGCGGGAGAGCCATCTACTAGGTGACGGCGCTCCGCACGCTTAGCCCACAACTAGGCGATCTCAACATGAGCCCTACCTAGCTCGTCTAAAGCGTGGTGTAGCTTCGTGTTTATCACGGCGGCTAGGTTGACTGTGCTGCTCAACCTAGGATTGTTCTCACCAACAGGTGAGACAACCACACCTCCAGTACTGCCAGATGGACGATGGGGGTAATACCTCAGGTCAAGACCATCGACCACCCATCGAGCACCGAGCAGTAGTGAGAAAGCGCACGCAGTGCGGCATCCTGCATGGCCACCTCGATTGAGTGCCGCTCAGAGATAGAATAATGCTCCGAGCAGACCTCCACACACTAGAGACCATCCTCTAGACGGCGCACCAAGCAGGTTGCCTCCTAGCGGTCCGGGTATACCCCGCGACTGTGCTGGTAGACCACACAGTGATACTCGATGGACCAAGTGTGCCGGTCAAGTGCCCGACACAGCAAGGTGTCGAGCACATCATGTAAGTGATACTCGCGAGCGGCGTCACGAGTGATGGGTCAGGCGACCCATCCCTCTGGCTCCTGCTCCTCTGAGAGGTCAGTGCTGTGGCTCGAGCTACTGTTGTCACCATCTCCATTGTCAGGGTCTCCTCCTGTAGCTACTCTAGTGGTCAGGATGCCTAGTGGTGGTGTAGGGGTCACCTCCAGCGGGGGCACAGGGAAGCAACCTCGCAAACTATACCTCCTGCTGAGGTGAGGAAGAAGAGCCCTGGTGCTGTAGCTCCTGGCGCCGACGCTCCAGCTCCTCGTGCAGGCGGTGGTGCAACCTCTCCAAGTGGCTGGACTAGCCAGCCACTAGGCGACGAAGCGGACGCTCCGCAGGACAAGAGGGCAAGAAAGCAATGACTGGCTTTCGTGCTGTGTGTCTAAGACAAGCCATCTATAAAAGACACCATAAGCACAAGAGTAAGAACAAAACTAATATGACCAGCAAGTAAACCATAAAAAATTTTAGGAAATAAAATAAAACAATTTTTTAGCAAGGTATAATATATACAGTAGAACATAGGATTGGTCGAGATGACCAACTTTTGAAGTGACACCAAGGTAAAGGTGAGAATAGGGGTCTATAATCCTTAGAACAACCATTCTACTCTAGGTTAGCGGTCCTACAGTCAGCATGGCTCTGATACTATCGGTGTTTTGGGTCCGACCGCGCACCCGGGGTTGCCCCTGAAGGTGCTCTTTGGAGTAGGAAGGTGTTACCGACTGTAGCTCGATGGTTCGTGCTAGATGCACGAGAGATAGTGGACAGCTGTGTACAGGTTCAGGCCGCTTTGAGATGCGTAACACCCTACGTCCTGGCGTGAGTACTTTTTTGTGGTGGGGTACAAGGAGGTTCTCTAGTGTTGGAAACGTAGAGAGCCGGGTGGATGGCTAAGTAATGAGGTAGATGAAGATGATCTTGAAGTTGTGCCCCCTAGGCCTTAAATATTCGACCATGGGACGTTACATGCGGATATGATAACAACGTGAACTTAAGTAATAGTGAACTGACTGAGTCTACCTTTCTATAATTCAGCTGACCCATCCTTGCTTGGTTCCGACGTATGGGGCTCCTGCATGGGAAGGTCGTGTCACTGTTGTGATCACCGCTCAAGTTCTTCGGGCCGTCTAGGCTTGCGCCGGTCTGATCCTGTGTCGATCCACTTCACTAGGCGTTCTTTCTCAGGCCCACGAAGGGATGACCTCATGAATTATTGGGCCCACAGGCCTTTCGTGAGATCTTTTATCCTTATAGTGGACCTGGGGGATGTCCGTCCCCCACAAGGCCCCAATCTTTGGGTTGATTTTGAAATAACCGGCCCAAATATCTAAGGTCCAGCTTGCGGTTTCTTAATTTTGGTAAGGGATAATTTGAGAATAAATCTGCTGGGCCATTACGCCCAAACTCTGAGTGACCCAGTAAAAGCGATCTTTTACTCTATTCTTCCGTTATTACTCCTCAGGACTCGGTGTTCTGCCTTGAGTTCATGCTTTGGAGATCAGGATTTTGATTTTTTAGGACCCAAGTTTCATTGGGTGCACCAAAGGTGCACCCAATGGGTGTAGCCCCCAAGCTTCGAGTGGATTTTTGTAAATAATCCACTCGAAGGTCTTCATTCTAAGTCTTCTCAAAAATCACTTTTATCTTCCCTTTGTGCTTTTTCAGAAGTCAGCCTTGTCTTAGTTTCACCTTATGCTTTAGAGGTTAGCATTCTGCTTCTCGGGGTAGATGATTCATTGGGTGCACTGAAGGTGCACCCAATGGGTGTAGCCCCCGAGCTTTGAATGGATTTTTGAAAATAATCCGCTCTAAGGTCTTCATCTCACTCTGTCTTTTTTCCTTAGGAATCATCCTTTCCTTTTGTCGAATGCTTTAGAGATCATCATTATATCATCAACATTATGCTTTAGAGATCAGCATTCATTTTTGTCTTCAAAATCGAGCATGAGATCTGTCCATATCTTGCTAGGTCTTGCAATTTATTTGATCTGCGACTGATTGGACGTTCGATAGAGCCTTTGGCTAGTCTTCATAACACTTCATGCTTCAATACTTCTGTCGATGAGACTTGTACCTCATCAGCTATATTTGGCTTTCCTTTGATCCTTGTTGATATCTTCCTTCTGTCTTGAGATATTCATTGCGTATACTGTATGGATGTGACTGTTTGGGAAAATCTATTGAAAATTCCTAGATGTCCCCCCCAATGGGTGTAGGTAAGGGATGGCTTGGTGCGCTGAGCGTTTAGCAAACTGCTTCTGAGTAGTAACTTGACGTGACCGCGGGTGTAATCATATCGCCCGAGTAGTTGACTAGAGTCCCAATGGGTGTCGTGTTACGTGGAACGACGTCAGCCGCCTGACGTGTTTCCAGACGGTTTGAATTGCATATTGAATTTTTGCGACTGTTCAGTGACCGTGGTAGGAGGTGAGCGGTTGCCTTCTCCTTCTATAAATAGTGTTCTTGCTTCTCCGGCGTCTTCACATCTCTTACTCCTGCTCGTTGCTTATTCTTTTCCCTTTCCTCCTACTCCACCATGGGCAAGAGCAAGAAGGGTGGTAGTTCTTCGCATCACTCCGGTGATAAGCGGAAACGTGAGCTGACTCCTCCCTTGGAGGACTTCGGCGACTCGGAGTACTCGGAGGAGGAGTTCTCCTCCGAGTCAGAGGGCTCTCCGGTCCACGCCTCTCCCCTGGTGTCGTCTGATGACTCAAATGACTCCTAGGGGATCGCCGCAGAGGTGTGGACCTACATTCGGGCCGTTGAGCACGCCAGGCTCGAGGGCTCAGATGGGTCGGAGTACTCCTTGGACGAGGAGAACTCCTTGGACGAGGAGAACTCCTTGGACTCGTCCGAGGAGGGCGGCGGCGACGGCGATGGTGGTGACGGCGACGACGACGGAGGCGATGGTGACGGCAGCGGTGACGACGGCGAAGGCGACGGTGACGGTGACGGCAAGGGTGGCAGCGGCGACGACGGCGGCAAGGGTGGCAGCGGCGACGGCAGCAAGGGCAGCAGCAGGGGCAGCAACAAGGCCAATGGCTAGACGCCACTGGTTTTAATTATTATTATAGATTAGTAGTAGAAGTAGTATTAGTGAAATAATGTAGTAGTAGTTAGTAGTATAGTGTAGTGAAATATGATGTAGTAGTGGGGAGGACATCAACTCATAATGAGTTGATTTGTATGTTCGGTAATGCTTCCCTTTTATAATGAAGAAGGATTTCATCCAATTCTGTGTGCACCATTTTGCCTTTCTTTCAATCGTCGACCGCATTTATGCTTAATGCAGATGTTGTTTTTGGATGCAGCGCTTGAGTAGCAACTTAGAATCGTCGAGTTGCATTTCAGACTGCCTTCTTTGCGGTGTCAGTGCTTTAGTGGTAGCGGCCAAGTGATTACCGGCGATGTTGGCACTTTTAGAAGTAACAGCCGAGCGATAATGGGCCACGTCGGCATTTTAGACATAACGACCGAGTGGTTGCTGGTGATGTCGGTGTTTTAGAGGTAACAACCGAATGATAACGGGCCACGTCGGCCGCTTTGGAAATAGTGGCCGAGTGAAGACTGGTAACATCAGTGTTTTTAGAAATAGCAGCTGAGTTATATTGGGTTGCATGGGCCGTTTTGGAAATAACGGTCGAGTGATGACATGGCACGCCAGCGTTTTAGAAATAACAACTGGGTGATGACTAGGTGCTTTTTTAGAAATGGCGTCTGGCCCGGGAAAACCCCATATGTACTGCACTGTCGCATGCCTCTGCATTCTGTGCCCTAGTTTTGCTTTTCTGCATCCAAGCCTTCTCTGCTCTCTTGCTATATTGCCTCCGCTCCGCTTGCCAGCAAGGTCGAGATGGCGCCCAAGCGGAAAACCCAGAGTTCATCCGTTGCAATCATTCCTCCTATCGATCCCAACAGTCAGTTGCCCTTCGCAGGTAACCACATGTATGTTGTTTCCGAATCCGACCTCCTCCATCTTGTATCCATCGGAGTTCTTCCCCCGAAGGAACTCTGTTCTTGGCGGATCTGTCGTGGGGTCACTGTTCCGACAGAAGATACCCATGAATCCGTCATTTACATTCCTTTTCTCATCCGCGGCCTTGCTCTTCCTATTTCTCCTTTCTTCCGTGGTCTCCTTGATTTCTATCACTTGAATCTAACCCATCTGAATCCCAACTCCATTCTGCAAGTTTCCGTTTTTGTTCATTTGTGTGAAGCTTTCCTTGGTAATCTGCCACACTTTGGCTTATGGAAGTACTTGTATCACTGTCGGCCTGGGATGGCCGGGGGACAGCACCAGCTTGTGGGGGGTGCGAGTTTGGAGATGCGCTGTGGGAGGAAAACCGAGTACCTCGACATCCCACTCAAGGACAGCATCAAAGGATGGTGCCTGGAATGGTTTATCGTGGAGAATCATGGGAATTCTCTCCCCCCACGGTCAGGGAGACAGCCAGATGTTCACACTTCGAGTTGGACTGAATCCCCCACAAACCTGGAGGTGGCTGAGGCGGAGGCTAAGCCAATCATCCAACTTCTCCTACTGAAGGGAAGAAAAAGAAAAAGAGATGTCTCCGCCGAGTGTCATGCTTAGATCAGGATGCCGGTCCTTCTGCTCCTGCTGCTGAGGAAGTGCTAGTGTCGGTTTTTGCTGAAGCTGACCCCAATGGGTGTGACTCGACTAATGCTGACCCCAATGCGTGTGACCTCGATGATGCTGACCTCAATGGGTGTACTGTCCGCATTTTTGATGAAGATGAGGAAGAGGATGATGAAATCCCTATAATTCGGAAGAACAGCTGGCGCTACATAGCCAGCGGGGAGAGTAGTGGTGTTCCTTCTCCGGCTTTGTCTGCCCTCGTTGGTCTGCAAGAATTGTTTCTGGCAAATTTTGATCAGACTCTCAAAGATATGGTCCCGGAGGATCTGTTGTCAGAGCCAGCAGATGGTGGGTGATGGATATTTGTGCTGATGTGCCCGATGCCGGGTTGGAGTTATCCCGAGCAACGTCCCGTGCCTCATCGACCTTGGATCATGGTCTTAAGGGTCAGGAGACTGGTCTGGATTGCTCTGCTCCCATGGAGGTGGCTGTTACAGAGGGTTCGACCCTCAAGGATGGCGCTAGCGCTTACCCAGCCTCTGAGGGTGTTGCCGGGGATGATCCGGCTCGAATGGGTAGCGCGAGCTATGACCCAGCCCCCGAGGGTGTCCGAGTTGATTCTCCCTCTCATACTTCCATGGATGTTCACGTAGGGTCTTCTCCTCCGCATTCTGGTTGCCTGGCAGCAGCTCAAGCTTTAGGTCAGGGAGTCGCCATAGAGGCCGGAGCACCTGATGACAGAGTTTTGATTGCTGCTGATGACACTGACTTGGTCCCCACTGATGCATTGCGAGTTGTTCCGGTTGGTGATCCTTCATCGAGCCATCAATTGACTTCCCACGACTTGGGAGTTCCTTCATTCTTCTCCAACCTCTAGGTAGTTTGGTTTTTCCTAATCTAGCTGTATCTCGGGTGTGATATTGTTCTTATACTCATTTGTTTTTATCGCCAGGCATTGGTTGACGAAATGGCTGGTCAGCTGAAGTCGCAGGGTGCTTCTGTCCCGGAAAGAGCTCTGTCTCTGACGCATTGGAATCCAGTGCTGCTTCAGCGACGGGTATCTGATTTGGAGATGGCAAATGCTGGTTAGTGCCCTTTGTTTCTTTTTTGGCTACTTGACTAATCTGCTTTTTAGCTGAACATCCTTGCTTGACTGTTTCTTGATAGATATGGTCCAGCGTTATTCTGATCTTGAGGAGAAATATTCTCAAGGTCGGACAGACTTGGCTCGGGTTTCTGCTTCTCTGAATGATGCCAACACGCTGAACTCCACTCTCCATGCCCAGCTCGATTCTGAAAAGGTGACCAGTGAATTAAGCTTTTCTTGGCTTTATCTGCTGTGTTCTTAGTGCTTGCTTGAGGTTGGAGAAATTGATTCTTGTCTACAGGAGGAAAAACGTGCTCTTGCCACTTCCCGCGACAACCTTAACAAGTTGTACCGCGACGCTAGCAACTCATTGACCATCTTGGAGAGGAGCCATCGTTTCACCATGGAAGACTTGGATAATCATCGTTATAAGCTGCAGGAGTCCCTGGATGATATGATTCGCCTTAGGCAATAGGTGTCGAGCAAGGATACTATCATCAAGGATTTGCGTGCTTCCAAGAGATCAATCGTCCAGGAGCTAGAAGCTACTCGGTTGGCTATCAAGGTTGCTGAGGCACTTCCGCTACTCTGAGGGCCCAACGTGATAAAGCTATGGACAAAGCCATTCGTGCGGGGCGGATCCTGATGAGGAGACCCGGCGTGGTTGTTCCTGATGACATAGTGGTAGACGTGAATGCCTCTCCTGATTCCTCGAGTCGTCCCTCTTCGTCGGTTGCTCCTGAGAAGAACATTACCAAATAGAAAACTGAATGCTTTGAAAATATGGTTAGTGTGCTTGGATATTTTGTTTAGAAAACACTTTTTAGTACTGAACGTCGTTGTTGTTTTCCCGTCGTTTGGATACAACAGTATCTACAATCACAGAAGTAAATGTAGTATGAGGGTTCTGAAATTTCTTCGTATTTCGTGGGTCATAGAGGTCGCCCTAAGATGAGTAATTGCTAACGTGTTTGTGTTGGATTAAATAGGCTCGAGCGTGCCGTGCCAATTTAAGTCATTACCGACTTAAACCAACTGCTCTGTTAGTAGGGTATAGTGGTCACCCCGAGTTAAGTAAGTGTGAGTATGTCGCACTGCCTTAAGCCATTGCCGACTTAAGTCGATTGCTCTGTTAGTAGGGTATAGTTGTCACCGCGAGTTAAGTAAGCGTGAGCATGTCGCACCGCCTTAAGCCATTGCCGACTTAAGCCGATTGCTCCGTTAGTAGGGTATAGTGGTCACCCCGAGTTAAGTAAGTGTGAGCATGTCGCACCGCCTTAAGCCATTGTTGACTTAAGCCGATTGCTCCGTTAGTAGGGTATAGTGGTCACCCCGAGTTAAGTAAGCGTGAGCATGTCGCACCGCCTTAAGCCATTGTCGACTTAAGCCGATTGCTCCGTTAGTAGGGTATAGTGGTCACCCCGAGTTAAGTAAGCGTGCAGGTTGACAGTGAACAATTTGAGTGCCTTTGAAGTCTTTTTATTGATGATATATTTCCCAGTTTATAGAATACAGTGTTGTTCCAATAGCTTTTGAGATATAGCTAGGGGTAAAACTTCCTGAGATGTTCTATGTTCCATGAGTTCCCAATTTCCGTGCCGTCCATTTGAGTGAGACGTTATGATCCAGGCCGAGTGACTTCTGCTACTATGAATGGTCCTTCCCATAGTGGTGACAGTTTGTGCCATCCCTCTCCCGTAAGAATTCGCCGGAGGACGAGGTCTCCCACAGCGAAGGATCGATGTCGTATGGCCTTGTCGTGATAGCGCCTTAGAGTTTGCTGGTACCGCGCTGATTGAATCACCGTGTTCAATCTTTCTTCTTCTAGTATTTCAACATCTTCCAGTCTGGTAGCCTCAGCTTCTGCTATGTTTTCAAAGATCAACCTCGGTGCCCCAAACTTGAGATCAGCAGGTAGCATTGCCTCCGAACCGTAGACCATGAAAAAAGGAGTATTCCCATGCAAAGCTCGGCTAGGTTGAGTTCTCAGGCTCCAAACAACATAAGGCAACTCTCTAATCCACTTTCCTGTGAACTTCTCATTCTTGTCGAAAAGTTTCTTTCTGAGCGCTTCCAATATCATCCCGTTGGCTCTTTCTACTTGCCCGTTGGCTCTTGGGTGCGCCACCAAGGCATATTTGATCTGAATGCTTTTTTGTTCGCAGAAATCAAAAAACTCTGAGCTTGTGAAATTGGATCCCAGGTCGGTTATGATGCTATTTGGTATTCCAAATCTGAATATTATGTCTTGTATGAATTCCACCGCCTTGGCTGAGGTTAGAGAAGCAATGGGTTTGAACTCTATCCATTTAGTGAATTTGTCGATAGCAACCAGTACATGAGTGTATCTTCCTTGAGCTTTCTTAAAGGGTCCAATCATATTCAGTCCCCAGCACGCAAACAGCCAAGTTACAGGTATGGTTTGCAGTTGCTGCGCTAGTAGATGCTGCTGTTTTGACAAGTACTGGCAGGCTTCACACCTCTGGACTAACTCGGCTGCATCATTCTTTGCTGTTGGCCAGTAGAAACCCGACCTGAAGACCTTTCCAACCAGGGTCCTGAATGCTGCGTGTATCCCGCATTGCCCAGCATGGACCTCATCCAGAAGTTGTTTTTCAGTAACTGAGAGAATGCATTTCATGAGGACTCCTGACGCGCCCCTTCTGTATAGTGTTTCCCCAATGAGAGTGTAATGAGCTGACTGCCTCGCAATGTGCTTGGCTGCATTTTTGTCATCTGGTTCCTCCTCATTCTTTATATACCTGATGATCGGCTCCCTCCAGTCATCTGGCTCTGGTTGGCTCAAAATATTGCATTCCTCTACCCGATCCAGTGAAATGCTCGGGTGCAGTACTTCTTGGATGAAAACTCCAGGTGGGACTTGAGCCCGACTGGATCCTAGCTTGGACAATGCATCAGCTGTCGCGTTGCGATCTCTCTCCACATGATGAAATTCCAGACCCTCAAATTTGTCTTCTAGTTTTCGGACAGCAGTGCAGTATTTTCCCATGGAATCGTTCGAGCAATCCCATTCTTTATTTATCTGACTTATGACCACCAGAGAGTCTCCATATACCATCAGTCTCTTGATGCCCAGTGATATGGCAATGTTTAGTCCATGAATCAGAGCTTCGTATTCTGCCGCATTGTTGGATGCTGGAAATAACAATTGAAGAGCATATTTGAGTTGTTCACCTCCAGGTGCAATAAAGAGGATCCCTGTGCCTCCTCCTTGCAGCTTCAACGAGCCATCAAAATACATTCGCCATACTTCTGTAGTTTCTGGGTTATCCAGCACCTGTTGCTCGGTCCACTCTGATACGAAGTCAACCAGTGCTTGAGTTTTGATGGCAGTGCGAGGTCGAAATTTGATGTCATGAGATCCCAGTTCACAGGCCCACTTGGCTATTCTTCCGATGGCTTCTTTATTGTGAAGAATATCCCCTATCGGAAATCCAGTGACTACTATGACTTTGTGGTTGTCGAAGTAGTGACGGAGCTTGCGTGCAGTTAGAAGCACTGCATATAATAATTTATGAACTTGAGGGTATTTCTTCTTCGAGGGACCTAGGACTTCACTGACGAAATAGACAGGATGTTGTACTGGGTAAGCATGTCCTTCCTCTGCTCGCTCGACTACCAACGCGGTGCTCACCACGTGAGTCATGCAAGAGATGTATAATAGAAGGTCTTCAGCCAGTTGAGTCGGCGAGGCTCGGCGAGGTGGTTTTAGCACTGGTGGTGTTGTCAAGAATTTCTTCAACGCATCTAGAGCTTCCTGTGCTTCTGAAGTCCACTGGAATTTGTCTACCTTCTTGAGCAACTTATAGAACGGTAAGCCTTTTTCTCCCAGCCTTGATATGAATCTGCTTAGAGCTGCCATGCATCGAGTAAGTCTTTGTACTTTCTTCTGTGATCGTGGTGCTTCCATTCTCATGATAGCCTCGATCTTCTCCGGATTGGCCTCAATTCCCCGGTGGCTGACAATAAACCTGAGTAACTTTCCTGCCGGTACTCCAAAGACACATTTTTTGAGATTAAGCTTCCATCGATATCGCTGTAAACTGTTGAAGACCAGTTGTAAATCTTCAATGAGGTTTTCTGAATTCTCTGTATTGATCACCACATCATCCACATAAGCTTCCACATGCTTGCCCCAGTGGTCGGCTAAGCATGTCTGAATGGCTCTCTGATAAGTCGCTCCAGCGTTTTTGAGGCCGAACGGCATGGAGGTATAGCAGAAAGCTCCGAACGGGGTGATAAATGTTGTTTTTTCCTCGTCTTCTTTTGTAAGCTAATCTGATGATATCCGGAGTAGCAATCCAAGAAAGACAACAAAGAACACCCGGCGGTCGAGTCCACCACCTGGTCTATCCTAGGAAGTCCGACGCACATGCACCAATCCACCTTATTCTTTTTGAGTACAAGAACAGGATTAGCTAACCACTCAGGATGTAACACCTCTCTAATGAATCCGGCCGCGACCAAGCGAGCCAACTCAGCACGGATGGCTACTCTTTTGTCGGGCGTGAAGCGATGTAATTTTTGTCAGATCGGCCTTGCCTGGGGGTAGACCTTCAATTTGTGCTCGGCCAGTTCTCTTGGGACTCCCGGCATATCCGCAGGTTGCCATGCGAATACGTCTCGGTTATCTTGCAAAAACTAGACGAGCGCGCCTTCCTATTTGTCATCCAGGCTGGAACTGATGATAGCAGTTTTGCGCTTGTCGGCGAACCTAAGATTGATTCTCTTGGTTTCTTCAGTCGGCCGTATAGAGGTCACGGCTTGAGCTTCATTGACGGGTACCGCGAGGTCTTCCTCAGGCTTTGAGTTTGCCTGCGCAGAAGAAGTCACCGATGGTTTGGTGGTGAGGGCCGCCTGAATGGCCACTCAGAAACATTCTGCGGTGCCTTGGAAGTCAGCGCGCATAGTTATGATCCCTTGTGGTCCTAGCATCTTCAATATCATGTATGTATAATGTGGAATGGCCATGAACTTCACCAATCCAGGCCTCCCAATGATGGCGTTGTATCCGCAGTCAAAATTTGCTACCTCGAACCTCAGGAACTCGGTCCTGTAGTTTACCGGAGTTCTGAAGGTGACCGACATGTAGATGTGGCCCAGCGGATATTCTCTCTTAGTCGGCACGATGCCGAAGAAGGTTGTGTCCGACTCATGGAGCTCTTTGAGGGGAACTCCCAAGACTTGGAGCGTCCGGGGGAAGGTGACACTGATGCTGCTTCCCCCGTCCACTAATACCTTCTTTACCCTGCTCTCTCGGATCACCGGATCAACGAGGAGCGGGTACTTGCCTGGGTGGTCGAAGTTGAGCCACTGATCTGCCCGGGTGAAGGTGATCGAGTGCTCGGACCATCGGTACGGGGCGGGAGGACCGGTAGCCGCCACCAGTATCTGACGATCATTGAGCTTTTGTTGTCTCTTGCTTTCTTGCGATCCGTGTTCATAGAAGATGACGATGACTTCTCTGTCAATGCGCGGGAAGGCTCCACCTCCTCCCTCCTCCTGCTGCTAGGGTTGTCGAGGTTCTCCAGGTCCTCCTCGTGGCGGGGGAGGAGGTAGAGGTTGGAAGGGTCGGCCGTTCCCCATGGAATGCTTGAAGTCTCTGCAGTTCCGGAGGGTGTGGCGCATGTCTTTGTGGTACGGGCACTAGGCATTAAGGATGTCGTCCAGCGTGCGTTCGCCTCTGCGAGGTCCTCCTCGGGCACGAGAGGCGGGCGGTCCGGCGGCGTGGATCTCTTCACAAGGCCTCTTCTCCCAGCGTTTGTCGGGCTGCTGGTTCGCATCACGTCGCGGTGCTGCCGGTGCGGGCTTTGCTCCTCCGATGAGGTCTTGAGCTCATTCGTCGGCGGTGATGTAAAGGTCAGCTTCCCGGAATAGTTGCTCAGAAGTGGTCGGTGCCTTCTGTAGTATGGCTCAGACGAAGGCCGAGTCATTGGATTCCCGGTAGAAGTCCTCGATCACTGCGGCTTCCGCAACCTCGGGGATACGATTTCTCAGGGTGTGAAATCTTTTGAGGTACGATCGGAGAGTTTCATCTCCCCGGCGCTTGATGGATTTGAGGTCCCATGGTTGCGCCGCCTTGTTGGAGAGAGATTGGAAGTTGGTGGTGAAGCACCGACTGAAGTCGCTCCAGTCGTCGATGCAATGTCAGGGTAGGTGTCGCAGCCATTGTAGTGCGTCTTGCCCAAGGACAATAGGCAAGTACACGGTCATCACAGCTTCGGTTGCTCTAGCGACTCAGGCGGCGGTGGTGTAGACGACTAGCCAGCCTCCCGGATCTTGCTTGGGTTCGTATTTGTCAACGTTGGAGACCTTGAAGTTAGGGGGCCACTGAATGGCCCTGAGGCGTGGAGTAAGCGCCGATGCTCCACACGTGTCCTCTTGTCATCGATGATGATGTCTGTCCCGGGGAGGGGAGTGGTTGCCGTGGTGTCTCGACCGTCCTCGGGTGGTGCCACCAGTCGAAGCCGTGGTCGATTCGGTCCTGGTGGCCTGACTCCGTGCCGGGATGCTGTGATCCCGGTCGTACTCTTCTCGGCGACGGATCTCGTTCTCATGTCGTTGTTCGCGCGAAGCGTTGATGGAGCTCTGCGTGTCTTGCCGACTGTTTATGGCGTGTCGTAGATCGCTCGGCGGATGAGCGAGTGGAAGAAGGTGGTTGGCTGCCCGAGTGAACAGCCACCGATAGCCCTCGGCGTCGGGAGTCCAGGGGAGGCCATCAGCTATCCGAGCCAACACTCCACCGACTTCACTCGACGTGTTCATGGCTCGAGCGAAGTCGGGGTTTAGGTTGCGTCCAAAGAGTGGATTCTCTCGATGTTGCCTTGTTTCCTACTCAGCCTGTTCTTGAGCTTGCCGACGGTCACGTCGTCGAGAGTTCCTCCTTTCTCTAAAGACCTGTTCTTCCAGAGTTTCTCCCACTTCTGAGACCTTGTCTCGTGATACAGGCTATGCCGGATCTTGTTCTCTGGCCTCGTGATGTCGCCGAATATTTCGGCGTCATTTCCTCCGTCGGCGAGATTCTTGATGAAGAGGTTCTTCTCCTGGCGTAGTTGGTTCATCGTCTGAGATAGGATTCGATTCTGCTCTTCCCCCGATGAAGAGGATGTCGGGGTAGAATGGAACAGCCGTGGCGACGGTCTTCTCTCTGCTCTCCTTTGAGGACGGAGGCACAGAAAGAGAAGCTTGACGATCCTTTGCCTCATTTGCTTCCTTTTTCCTTGTGATCCGTGTCCATTTTTCCATCGGAGAGGTGGACAGCGGAGTTCTCCGGGTAGACGGACCCTTGGCTCCTAGCTTGATGAAGGTGATCTTTTCTCGGAGCGCTGGAGGTTGCGCTTTTCCCTACTTCGCTCCGATTTTCTCGGAGATCTTTGAGGAAGATTTTCTCTCCGGTGGATCCGTGATGCGATGCAGAGTTCCCTCCTCATCCGCTACAGATGAGATAGTTCCAAAGCAGAACACAGACCCAGGTCGGAGGATGATCTTGTGCTGGAAGGTGACGACCATTGAGTTAGCTTGGATCGATGACACACCCCCTACCTAGCGCGCCAGCTGTCGGTGTTTTGGGTCCAACCGCGCACCCGGGGTTGCCCCTCAAGGTGCTCTTTGGAGTAGGAAGGTTTTACCAACTGTAGCTCGATGGTTCGTGCTAGATGCATGAGAGATAGTGGACAGTTGTGTACAGGTTCGGGCCGCTTTGAGATGCGTAACACCCTAAGTCCTGGCGTGAGTACTTTTTGTGGTGGGGTACAAGGAGGTTCTCTAGTTTTGGAAACGTAGAGAGCCGGGTGGATGGCTAAGTAATGAGGTAGATGAAGATGATCTTGAAGGGGTGCCCCCTAGGCCTTATATATTCGACCGTGGGACGTTACATACGGATATGATAACAACGTGAACCTAAGTAATAGTGAACTGACTGAGTCTATCTTCCTATAATTCAGCCGACCCATCCTTGCTTGGTTCCGACGTACGGGGCTCCTGCGCGGGAAGGACGGGTCACTGTTGTGATCACCACTCGAGTTCGTCGGGCCATCTGGGCTTGCGCCGGTCTGATCCCGTGTCGATCCACTTCACTAGGCGTTCTTTCTCAGGCCCACGAAGGGATGACCTCGCGAATTATTGGGCCCACGGGCCTTTCGTGAGATCTTTTATCCTTCTGGTGGACCCAGGGGATATCCGTCCCCCACAGATACCACTTATGTCACACCCGGTTTTAGAATGCAAACCATGTACATGCCAGGATCAGCAATTCACGTACACAGCAGTTACATAACCATACATCATCACACAGTGCTCAAATAATAACATAAAAGAGGTAATAGTTGATTACATCATGATGCTTGAGACATCCACATAGTCATTAACATAAATCAAAGTGCGATAACGAAACATAGCTAAACACGGCCTTCACAGGCAGCCGACTGGGGGTTTGCCGCTAACCCACGCCCAGAACTCATCATAGTCTTGGAACTCCGGGAAATCCTCCACCATGACTTCATCTTCTAAGCAGTGGTTGCAATGTGGACAACCTGGGGGGAAGGGGGGTTTGGTGTTGTAAAGCAAGGGTGAGTACACATCAATATACTCAGCAGTTGTCCCGTTTGGCTGTGGTGGACTAGCTTTATGTGGGGTTAAGATCAAGCGATTGCTTTTAGTTGGTCAGGTAATTATTACTAGTAGAGAGCGAGGTTTTAGCATTAAACCCAAGTTATTAGCCCAAAAGTACTCCTTCCAAAAAAAAGAATACCAGAAACCATAATCATAATCATAATCATCCAAACCATAATTAACCTCACCATCATCTGTAATCATAGTATCTTTAATCAATGGAGCTCCCAAGGCTTCTCATAACCGTGAGCATGGCTAATATAACAGTTTCATAACACTCTGAAGAGGTTGCACACTTTACCCACGATCCGTGATTCCTTTTTGTCTCGGTCCGATCAAACCCTTAAACACTACCAAGATGAATAGGCAAGGTTTCACTACGTGTAATGCCCAAATTTGTAAATCATAAGAAAGGAGATATTTCCCTTATATGTACTGCCCTCTATTCATGAGAAATGTTAATAATCATACTTAAAGTGCCTAAATTAACTAGAGATACATAAATAATCTATGCATCATGTTGGAGATTTTGCTTATGCATTTAATTATACTAATAATGAGATACTATTGCTGAAATTAGGGTTTAACCTAATTTGAAATCTAGGGATTAAAAATGGCATAGAAAAGAGAAGGGAAATAATCCACATTATAAAGAAAAAAATATATAAATAAATATACCTTTTCATACTGGTAATTTTAATTGTACATATAATCAAAGTGTGAAACCCAACAAAATTTGAATTCAAATTTGAAATCTAAAAATAAAAATAAAAGAAAACAAGAAAGAAAAGAAAAAAAGAAAATACAAAATGGACCCAATCCCTGAAATCAACACATTTCCTTTCTTTTCTCCCCCGTGCGCATCGGCCCACCTAACCATGCTCCTGCATGGCCCAGTCACCGTTCCGCGCATCCATGTGAACTCATCACCGCCAGGCGGGGCCCATTGCTTAGTCTCTCATTGTGCGCGTTGTGTGCGTTGTCGGGCTGGGCCCACGCATCGGTCGCCTATTCCTGCGCGCGCACACTCTGCCTAGTGGACCCCCTGCACTCACTGTAGATCTTCCCGGGTGCAACGGAACCCCCTTTGCCGTAACCACCCTAGCCGAGTTCCACGCCAGACCCAGCTGCCAGCTGACCGCGCGTTGGCCTAGCCCCTCCACCGTGCCGACTATATAGTCCGGGTTGGACTGCCTCGCCCGGGTTATCCTCCCTACACACGATTCCCACACCGCCAGCACGCCATAGGAGGGAGTAGCTGCTGCGCCTATGCCTCGCATCTATTGTTGTTCGTGTCCTCGAGGCTAGTATTGGAGCATTGCGTAATCAAGTGGAGCCGACACATTATGGTGAGGGTGCGTGAAGATTCTCTGCTACGCCGTAATTTATCGTTGTGGACGTCCCTTCTGCCGCACAGCCGCTCGCTTCGTGGTCAGACCCTACGGTTGTCCTTCCGCCAGTAAGACTGCTCCTATCCAATTCGCGTTCGTCTAAGCATCGCATTTCACTAGATAGCATGCGAAACAGTGGTTTGGATCGGGGAGCGCGCGTGCGCCGGCGGGATAGCGCCACCGTGGCGACGAAGGCGCCGCCGCTGGTTTAGGTGGGTTGGGAAGCGCCCTGGGGCCGTTAGATTGCAGACCTGTGGCCCAGATTAGATGGGAATTACCGATTCGGGTGGATGTGTTGTGCGCCGTCCGATCCTAATCGGTCGGTTGTGGGTCAACGTAGGCTACTTAAAATCTAGCATGTTGAGGTTTGATCCGATGGCTGAGATTTCGTACCGATTCACCATGTTACGGATCTAATCCGGTGCATAGAGATTAGATCGGACGGTCAAGAATAGTTCATACCCCTTCGTAGTTACCACTTTGTGTAAGAGTCCCTGGAAATTGTGCGACTCAACCCGCCGTCCATGCGGCGTGTTAAGTATTTACAGCAAGGCCCTGATTTCTTATAAAATAACCCAAGAGATGTCAACCTCCATGGCGTGCCTCATGCATATGCACTTGTCATCGGCTGCAATGTGGCAGGATGGGATTTGCACAAGGTCCTCGTCGATAGTGGAAGTCAGGCTGACATCTCATCTTCCTGCATGCCTTCGATAGCATGGGCATCAATCACAATCACAACCAACTCCAACCTATCGACAACCCACCGTACAGTTTTGAAGGGAAAAGAATGTTTCCACTTGGCAAGATAGATCTACCCCTTTCTCTTGGCATGGTCCCCAATGCAAGATCCGAGCAAGAGACTGTAAACCCTAAATAATACCTTAAAGAAGTTTTAGCTAGTTCTTTATTAATTTATAAGAATAATAGTAGGGATTTCTACTACTTTAGTTATTCAAGAAATAGTATTAGAGTTATTTTTAGTATGTGTCTTATTCTAGAGGTATATCTCCTTTAAATAAAGAGGATGGTGAGTTATGTTACCTAACTTATTCCTATTGGGTTATATAATAATGAGTTTCTTTCTTATTGAGTTTCATACATGAAAATAAATATTTTGAGCAAACTATAAAAGAAATTTTGGTTGTGCATTTTGAAATTGAACTTTAAATCCAAACTGGAATTTAAATTCAAAATAGAAATCTAAAATGTGGATTTAAATGATTGGGAATTGAAACCTAAGAAGAATGTGATTAAGACAATTGTTCTCCCCTAAGTAAACAACATGGAGCAAAATAAATAACATTAAAAGTAATAGTAGGAGTTACCTTATATTAGAATTTTAGTGTAGAATTTAGAAGCTGAAATTCAAAACTTGATTTTGAATTTAGTTTGAAAACCTGAAAAATAAAAGAAAGAAAAATAAAAAAAAGAAAGGAAATCGGTTTGGGCCAGAGCTTCTGAATTCGGCCCAACCAGCCTTTTCCGCCACGCGGCCCAGTCTACTACATTGGGCGCCGACACATGGGCCCCACCCATTGGCCACTCACCCGTGCCTGCTTTGCCTGCCGATCCATGCACTGACTCCCTGGGCCCGAACGTCAGCCCTTCTCTTCCCTGTTCTTCTCCTCGGCGCGCAGCTGCACCCGAACGGAGCGCGCGGACCACAGTCATTGCAACTATCGCCGTGAAATCCTGGCTCCAGCTGGCCTAACAACCATATCTACGCGCCTACATGATTTGAGGGACCCTCTCGGCCGCACTCATCGCATCAGCTCGCCGAAAAACCTTGCCACCATGAGACAAAGGGAGAAAAAAGGGAACCGAAGAAGCTGTCGCCAGTGACCCCCATCAGCGTGGACTCATTGCCCTTGGAGTTTGGGCCGGGGCTCCACCTCCCTGTGTGGAGTGCACGCTCGGTGTCGTTGTGCTTGGGGAGCCGACCAAATGTGGGCAATTGCTTGCCGGCGCTCCTCTTCCGCCTTGGAACTGCCCTTTGCCGTGGCCGAACATCATCACCGGATAATCGCTAGAAATCTTTGCCTCACCCAATTCTCTAGGCTGTTTCTATGTGTGGGACTTTTTGGGGAAGGTTTTGGAGCCATGAACGATGGGCAGTCACTCGCTGGGGGAACGCCGCCATGTGTCGTGGGAGCGTCACTATGGCCCGGCGTCAGATGGAGAAGATAGACGGGAGACAATTGGATTTGATCGAGCGGTCGAGATTACGGCTAGTGTACCCCCTCCCTTGGCCAAGTCATATGGGACCGTCCGATGGTGATCGAGGGGTCGAGATTAGATCTCAACATTTTAAAATCAGGTGCATCGATCAGAAAGCGTACGATTCTGATGAGATTTGGGATATCCCTTCATGAGATTGAATCCTATCCATCCGATCTGATCGGATGCTGGATGACCGTGCTAGCGTGGGGTCTCGTGAGCCATCCATCTGTGATCGTGTGGCCGATATGGGATACTAGTTCATAATATCTAGGATCTAATTGTGGCCGTCTATTGATGATCCAACGGCCCAACTGGCCCCATACCCTTTCGGTCGAGAGAATATGCTAAAAGCCCCTGTCCTTTGACCTAATTAACCTGCCATCCATCTTAGTTCAAGAAACATAAAATCTGGGTCCTCTATTTTGTGAGCATGTCCCTGGACTTCTAAAGAATACTAATTGTTGTCCAGGAAGCTGTATTTAATCTCATCAAGTAATTTTTAATAAGGTAATAAGTCCAAAGAACATAGAAAATCCATAACTTCTTTATTTTAACTCCAAATTGATCCATTCTAGTTGCATTGAACTCATACTAATATTGTTTACCAATCAGTACCCTTATTTTACTATGTAGTATAGTGATAAAATCAAGCACTTAATTTGTTTTGTGTTTAACACCTAAACCTTCAGAAAATCATATCTTTATAATCGTAACTCCGAATTTAGTGGTTCTCGAACCTAGGATCTCATTGCGACGCAGAGATTATTATTATGCAGTGTGTTCTCATGTTTGGTGTGATGTTAATTTCTGCTATGTAATGTTTTTTTGTATTGTTGCGAGTAGACGAGCAAGTGACCGAGGAACCAGGAGCTTAGCAGGTTGAAGAAACTGAGCAGGAGCTCATTGAAGGCAAGTTCTACCCTTGATCACTTTCCTTTACCCAATAATGTTCCAATTAATCACTATGGCATGCTTAGGTTAATTTTGATGGGACCAAATAGGTTACCCTAGTTTGGTCTATCTGCTATTGTCTATGTGGTTTTTGGTGTTAAGATACATATTATTCTTGATCATGCTATTTATTGTTAATGGATTATTTTCTGTTCATGATAAGATTATTATGTTAATTGGAACATGGAGCGACCATCCGAGAAAATAGTGCTACCACAAGGGTGGAATGGGACGCCCTTGGCTGATTAATTAGGAAAGCTTGTGTGAGTCAAGCGGGGTGGAGGATGCAGGTGTAGGGAGGTCCTCAGGTCGAACTGTCTGCTTAGCTTTTCGGACAAGGGATTCCTATATCGCTTTCTCTCCTCTAGTGGAACTTTGTAAAGTCCTCGTAGTGTACCCTCGCCTACTAACCTTGGCAGTGTAGGGTCCGATCAACCCGAGGCGACAAAGGGAACATGTCTTGTGGGTAAGGATGTGCAACCTCTGCAGAGTGTAAAACTGGTATATCAACCGTGCTCACGGTCATGAGCGACTTGGACCCTCACATGAGTAACATATGGAATTAAACTTAATTTGTCATTTGCCTCGCTTTGTGGGTTTTATTATTAAATATGATCTCTTACTTTATTGGGATGGTATTTACTTATACTTAGTAATTACTAATAAAATTTTGACCAACTTTAAAAGCCATGCTTTGCCTTAACCATTATTTGTTGATCAGCCTTACACTTCACATGAGCCCCCACCGTAAGTGAGCTCATGCACATTATTCCCCACAACTTGTTGAGCTATGAACATATGTGAGCTCACCCTTGCTGTACTCACATCCCCCTAGGTCAAGAGTAGGTGCCACCCGAGAAGGACTATTACGACGAGTTCGATGATGTCTAGGTGTTTTCTCCCAGTCCGCTTGATGGCACCAAGGGATAATAATGATATTAGTTCATTGTATTTATTATCGGTTATTTTGTAAGACACTTCGTTATGTAATAAAGATTGTGACATTCATCTCTATAAATTGAGTCATTATATGTGTTGATCTTCTTTGGCGCACATATGAGCCGCACCGGAGTTTGCCCCTTAGATCTCGGTGTGACAGAAGTGGTATCTGAGCAATGTTGACTGTAGGACAAAACCTAGATAGAGACCTAGACAAAACTCTTACCTACTTATCATTACTCTGATTCTTTCTATATTTTTCTTGATATGTCTCACCATTTGGCTGTTCTACTCAGACTACTCTTACCTTTTCTACTCTAGAAGGACCAAAGAGATTTCACACCTTGGAATCCTATATTTATGAATCCTTGAAGAGAAAGGAGGCTTACATAAATACATATATATATATACTTAAGTGCTTGAATGTTTGTCCTTATGAAAATTGGTTGATTTGCTTCTTTGATTGAGTGAAATAGTATAGTAGGGCATCCTAGCATGTACCACCATAGGGTAATGAATTAGTATTAGGTAGGTGACACTCTAATCTACTGAGCTATTGTGACCCAAAAGATCATGACCTAAAAGTCAAGTACTTCATAGTTACTCATCTCATCAACAAATCTATCTTACCCTATATCTCTAACCCAGATGGTCAATACTAGGAAGAGAGGTGGTGTCGATCTAACGACACGTATTCGTCGAAGGAGGGTTGTTGCTAATCCAGAACCGAAGATGAATCATCCTCTGAATCCTCTGCCTATCGGGACTGATGCTGTAGTTGCCGCTCAAATGCAGCTGCTGCAACAAATAGCTAACACTATGGAAGAAATGCAAGCTTAGGTCCACCAAGACCGGCAACAGCCACCACCACCAGCACCACCCAGGGATAAGCATCGGGAGTTTATGAGCTATAAGCCACCCACCTTCTCCAGTTCCCAAGATCCACTGCAAGCCGATGACTGGCTAAAGTCCATAGAAAATATGCTCAACATTTCCCAATGCATCATCAGGGAGAAAGTACTATATGCATCGGGTCACCTCACTAGCCCCGCTACAGATTGGTGGAATGCATACTGCGCAGCGCATGCTGCTGCTGACACCATTTCTTGGGCGGAATTCTTCACCAACTTCAAGAACTACCACGTTCCTATTGGTCTTATGAAGATTAAGGAGTTCGTATCCCTCAAGCATGTAGGCATGTCAGTAAGCGAATACAGAGACAAATTCATTTAGCTATCCTGGTGTTGGGGAATTGTTCTCAAATGCTATGAATTAAGAACAAGGCAACATAAAAAGAGGTTAATGGATAATGCCCTTCGTCCTTCGAAGCATTATCTCCTTTAGGATAAAATGATCTTCAGATGAAGGTCATGAAGGACGTACCTTCATCACTGCAGTATATATTGATGAAAGAAGAAGCATATGAAACATGAGGAATAACATGAATAATCATATGACATCATTAATATATTTTTATTATACCATTATGGATGAACAAGAACAATATTGAATTACATTTGTACCTCCAGCTTGACAGAAGGCAAAAGTCCAAGTGTGACGCACGAGCCAATACAAGTCAGCACGAACAGTACGGGGGTACTGTTCATCTATTTATAGGCACAGGGCGCAGCATGTGTAAAATTACATTCATGCCCTTCATATTTTCTACTGACTTATGGACAACTCAACGAGGGCTAGATGGCCTTTTCCCCTTTAAGTCGGTTCCTTTTTCCGCCGTTGAGCCAAAGCTTCTTCGCCCGTATCTTCGGAGCAGCATCATCCTTCGTCTTGACTATGCTTCTCACGTCGTGTACGATTTTGACCTGTGCCCGAAGGTATCTGTTCTTCTGTTACACTTAGGAAACATTGTTAAATCATATTTTTGAGGACCTTCGGAGGACGAAGGCCCCCAATAGTAGCCCCTCGCAGTATTAATTTGTTAATGAATTCAGACTGCGACATGGACGAAGGCCTTAAGCCGAAGGTCCGAAAAAACACCTTCCCTTTGCTAGAATAGCAACAATCAATGACAGGTGGGGCCCTCCAAGTTGTAGCGTCCTAGGCGTATAAATATGAACTCATACCGGCATTATTTGTTACACCGTTTCTGCTGTCTGCATTATTTCTCTCAAACTTTTAGCTCTTGCTTAGCAACTCTCGCCAAATTTTCAAGCTTTTTGAGTTTTGGTTTAAAGTCACATTTTCACCATGTCTAAAGAAAAAATGACTGAGGAGAGGAAGGTTGCTGCAGATACAAAGGTGACTGAAGAGACGAAGCTATTTGAAGAGAAGAAGAATATGGATCCTTATCTTGCTGGTTTTATCGAATCGATGGCAAAGACAAACATAGAGAAGATTGTTAGAGAGACATTGGAAGGTTTATCCAAAGATACTGGTGACAGTGATAGTTATGATGCGGAAAGCGGAGACGAAGATTCTGAAGATTGCCCCTGGCGGCCTAGCCATACCATTTTCGGGAAATCGTCTATTAAACAGAGTCATGTTGATGCTATGAGAGGAAGATACTTCCATGATATGACTATTGTGAGGGTTAGAGGGGACAACACTGCTCCCGCTCTTGAAGCAAATGAAGTGGTTATCTACCAAAGCTTTTTGAAAGCAGGGCTTCGGTTTCCATTAAGCAGATTCTTGGTTGAAGTGTTGAAGACATTTCAAATTTTTCTTCATCAACTTATGCCTGAAGCTATAATCAGGATGGGTTTGTTTGTCTAGGCTGTGAGGAGCCAAGGGTTGGAACCCAGTGCTAAAAGTTTTTTGTAGCATGCATGAACTTGTGTACGAGACGAAAGCCACCGGGAAAGAGCAGTATCACAACAACTTTGGATGTTACGGATGTTGGAGACTTGTTCTCAAATGCTTCGGTCCTGAGAGAAGGTATAAGTACAAACGTGACACAAAAGCCAATGCCCAGTCAGCGTGAACAGTACGGGAGTACTGTTCATCTATTTATAGACGCGGGACGCAGCCCACGTAAAATTACATCCATGTCCATTACATTTGTTAACGGTTTATGGAAATCTGTCGAGGCCCCCGAAGTCTTTTCATCTTTAAGTCGGTTCCCCCTTATGCCATCGCGCCGAAGCTTCCCTGCGCACAGCTTCGGCTGCCCTCGACCTTCGTCTGGTTCAGGCTTCGTCCTGGTCGTGCTCCTTATCCATAATTCTGAATCCGAAAATACCTGTTCATATAATCCACTTGGAAAACATTGTCAAATCATGTTTTTGAGGACCTTCGGAGGACGAAGGCCCCCAACAGTAGCCCCTCGCAATATTAATTTGTAAATAATAAATTCAGATTGCGATATGGACGAAGGCCTTGAGCCGAAGGTCCGAAAAAACACCTTCCCTTTGCTAGAATAGCAACATTCACTGACAAGCGGGGCCTTTCAATTTTCAACGCCCTAGGCGTATAAATAAGATCACATCGCGAACTCATTTGGTACGCACACTTGCCTTTTGCTTCGGCCCACTAAAATTTTTAGCTCTTGTTCGTTAAGATTTGCTGGTCTTTTTGATTTCGAAGCTTCGGCCTTGGGAACAATTTTTTAGCGTTCCCGAAGATGTCTGAAGGCAAGAAGATCCCTGCTGAGACGAAGCTGAAGATCCCTGCTGAGACGAAGCTGAGTCTCGAGGAGGAGAAGAATCTGGGGTTCCTGATAGCGATGGCAGAGACCAATACAGAGAAAATCACGAAGGAGATTCTCGAAGGTTTGTCCGAAGATACTGATGACAGCGACAGCTTTGATGTGGAAAGTGGTGGGGAAGAGGCCGAAGATCGACCGTGGCGACCAAGCCACACAGTTTTTGGGAAAACGACCATCAAGCAGAGTCACATTGATAATATGAGGGGGCGATATTTCCGAGACATATCTATTGTGAGAGCTGATGCCGGGGAAAAAACTTCTCCCACCCCCGAAGAAGATGAAGTTGTGATTTTCCGAAGCTTCCTCAAAGCTGGGCTTCGATTCCCCCTGAGCAACTTTGTTGTTGGGGTACTAAAGACATTTCAAGTCTATCTCCATCAAATCACTCCCGAAGCCATCATAAGAATGGGAGTGTTTGTCTGGGCTGCGAGGAGCCAAGGTTTGGAACCGAACGCTAAAAGCTTCTGCAACATTCATGAGTTATTATACGAGACGAAGCCTTGGGGAAAGGAGCAATACCACAACAACTTTGGGTGCTACAGCTTCGGCGCCCGCTCCGGGTCAAGCTGCCCTGTGCCGACCTTTCGGAAGAGGTGGCCCGGAGCCTGGATGACTGAATGGTTTTATGTAAAGAATGATCTAACAGCTCAAGAGAATGTGAAGAGTATCATTATGCACCCAATCTGGCAACGCTTCGGTCTTCGAAGGCCGAATGTCGAAATGGACGAAGCCGCCGAAGAATGCCAAAGAGCCTTCGGGGTAGTCTGCTCGTTTATTGGGACAAGGGACTTGGTCCAAGAACACATTGCCTTCAGGGTATGGCCACTTGCAGAAAAGTGGGAAATGCCGAAGGAAACCATTAAAGAGCCCGACGAAGGCGGACTAGTCAGATTAAAGTACACATTCAAATATGCAGATAAATTTGTTGAACCTGATGATGACTGGCTGAACAGCATTGAAACATTAAGTGATGAATTACTTGGGGCATATTCGAAGGCTGAAAATACTGCACTATCAGCAGCCTTCGGAGGCCGAAAAAAGAAGAGACTCAACCGAGTGTTTGATGCAGTCGGGTTCTTCTACCCTGATTATCGTTATCCCATCCGAAGGCAAAAAAGGAAAAACATAACCTCTGAAAAAGAAGAAGCTGCAACCGCTCCTAGCGAGCCAGAACCGAAAGGAAAAAGGTTGAAGGTCCTCACACACCGACCACGCCATATTGAACCAGCTTCGGTGCCTGAGTTCACCGGAGAAACTTCTTCGGCCGCCGAAGCTAAACAGCCAGCCTTGCTGCCAGAAATTGCAGAGATGGCCGAAGCGCCATCCACAGAAAAAATGGAAGAAGCGAAAAATCCGACTAAGGAAAAAGCATCAGAAATTTTGAGTCCTGTAGCAAATGTCGAAGCAGCAAAAATCCAAAAGGGTACAATGGTGACCCCAAAAAGGAAGAGAATGGTAAATGTACTAGATGTCTTGGAGACAATTAAGTCTTCAAGCACAACTCCAAAAAAGAGTGTTGAAATTGCTGAAGCTTCTTCTGAAGCTCCGACGCAACAAGCTGAAGCTGAAGCTGGGCCTTCAGAGCCCTTCAAGGAGCAAACTTTGGAAGCCGAAGCAATAAAAATAACAGAACCAATTTTAGTTGAAGAAACTGACACTGCCATCCCCGAAGCGCCTGCCAGCATGTGTGATTACATCATACGACATGCTTCGGGGAAAAAACTATCTGAAGAAGAAACTCATGAAGCTAACCATTATGCAAAGGAGCTAAAATATCCAAAGGGGGCAGTAATATTCAATGGGACAAATGAAGATGATTTCTTATACTGCCTGCCTGACAACAAAGAGCTATCTGTCTGCCGAGAGATGGCCAGGAGTATTGGTTTCCCGAAGCTTGAATCTGGATTAAGCGCCATGACGAAAGAAGATCTCGCAGACAGTCTTGCGTACAACAGCCTGAAGGTACGGGAATTAAACGCTTGAAAAAACCCCCTTATTATTTTTTTACGCAACTCATTCCTTTTTTCTTATATGAATTCTTTTTCATATAGGGCCTGATCCTAAGCAACGCGCTAAGAGCGCAAAAGAGCGCCGAAGATGAAAGTTATGAAATTGCGTTTAATAATTTACGCTCCGAAGTTATCAAACTGAGAAACGAAGCTTTGGAAAAAGATAAAATTCTGCTTACACTGGTAGATAAAGTGAAAAAAGACGAAGCTGCTTCAAAGGCCCAAACCGAAGCTCAAAAACGCGAGATTAAAGATCTTCAGAAACAGCTGGCTAGAGCTAAAGAGGAGCGCGCGCTTGAGGAAACGAAACGAGAACTTAGTGATTTTATGGTCAGCAAATTGGAATCAAGAGTTAGGGAGCTTCGCACATCTCAGGGGAAATGCTATGTTAAATCTATAGAATGCGTGAATAAAATTAAAACCAGCTTTGCTAGCGTCAGCGCCTTTTCCAGCGAAGAGAATTTTTCTCGAGGCAATCCCGAAGATCCGCTGGAATGGATTAGCCACGAAGCAGAGGCCTTCGAAGAGATTCTGAACAGTCGTGGCGACATATGCGCTTTTTCGGGCGCCAGAGGAATTGCTTCTGTCTTAGAGAAGAAAGGTTGCGGGCATATAAAATTTTTAGCTCAGTCCGAAGCTACCTTATCTTCCGAAGATATCAAGGACCCCTCGGCCGAAGCAAGCGTGGTTGGTGGCAAATTTTTTACTGATATCTGGAACGACGGCGGCCGAGGAATGGCGCAAGAGATCATCCAAAGAAGCGAAAAAGGCATTCATGATGCTAGAAAAGTAGCAGAAGCTGCCGAAAGGAGTACGGAGCCCGAAAGACAATTAGGTACCAATTAGTCGTTCTTGTTGCGTTGTAATTTTCATTTTAAACTTTGCTCGCGATTTGTAAAAGTAATGAAGAAGTGTTCTCTTCGCTCAGAAACTGTTGAACCAACTGCCGACCCCCACACAAAAGGGGATGAAGAAATTAAACAGATGGCCGAAACTATCATGGACAAGGTTGTTGACCAACTTCTGAATGAAGCCGCCGAAGCAGTATTAAGAGAAGATTAGATACTATTTGGAAAAAATATTTAAAGTGTAATCTATGCAACACTTTGTACATTTGAATGTAATATGCAAGTCTCTTTTCATTATTGAATTCTTTACGATGCATGAAACTTTAAATACATACCATTTTTGAGCCTTCGGCGAAAAAACACCTTCCCTTCTTTTCATGCTTCGTGAAGAAGACATTCTTCGTTAAAATTACTCTGAAGAATGATATCCATGCTTCATGAAGACATTCTCCGAAGCTATATTCCGAAGCTATACAACTTTGATATTGATCTGATAAAATTCGCCCACGTTTCGTAAAAATATTCTTCGAAACTGTATTCCGAAGCTATACAATTTCGATGTCACTTTCTCAAAGAATCTTTTCGAAGGTTGAGAGTATCCCCTTCTCTTGCCAAATGCAATATGATGTATGATGCTTATGCTATGCAAAATGATGTGATGATGTTATGTTATGCATGTGTCATTTGTTCCGAAGATACACATAAAATATATTCGTAAGCTCTGCATTCCCTTAGGAACGTCTTTGGAGCTTCTTCGTCTTTTACTTAGACGGTTTCAGCGTTGACTTTTCGCTGTAAGCCTCCCTTAGGAGCTTCTTCGCCTTTTACTTAGGCGGTATCAGCGTTGACTTTTCGCTGTAAGCCTCCCTTAGGAGCTTCTTCGCCTTTTACTTAGGCGGTATCAGCGTTGACTTTTCGCTGTAGGCTCTGCATTCCTTTAGGAACGACTTCTGAGCAGAAAACTTACACTGCGCTCCCTTTGGAACGGCTTTTTGTGACTTCATAAACTTACTCTGCGTTCCTTAGAACGACTTTCTGCTACTCCGAAAGATTTTTGATCCGAAGGTCCTCCTTGGTAACGGAAAAAGTTTTAGGCTTCAGCAACTTAGGCTTGTGGAGCAAATAGATTTTCCTCGCAGGAAACAACGAAATTATTACATGAAAACTATCAATGTTTTTTGCTTCACAGAAAATAAAACTGAATGGAAAAGACTGCTATCAAAGGTAGGATATGTCAATAAATGTGCTTCGACTCTGGCACAGTGCTGTTGACTGTGCGAGCTTCGGACTGTTCTCTGAAGTCCCTCTGATGTGGAGCGTATTGACTCCCTTCTGGCTGTTGACCTTGCTGCAATGGAGGTGGAGGCGGAAGCTGCTGCCAGGAAGCTTGAGGTTGACTTGCCGAAGCTACAGAAGCTGCAGGGTGGTTATCTATGTATTGTGGGATATAAGGCGGATGATACGAAGCAGTATGCATGACCTGCTTCGGCTGAGCTTGTTGAGATGCAGCTTCGGCTATTTCCTTTTGCTTCTGGATTGTAACATGGCACGTCCTAGTGGTATGGCCCTTGCCTTCTCCACAGAACAAGCAAAACAGTCTCCTTGGCTGATCTCCGAATCTTCCGCCGAAGCCCCTGGCGCCTCTGCCTCTTGGAGCTGGTGGCCGGAAGGAGGTTTGTTGTTGCCCCGAAGCCTGTGAGGAGCACTGCGGCCTGTTTTGCTGACTCCCCTTATCATCATTCTGAGTGTTGTGGATGGAACGGACATGCCTCGGGTAGTATCTTCCTCCGAAGCCCCTGGTCATTTCAGAAAATCTGAAGGCCTCCTCCCTTCTTTGGCGAAAGTCATTGTCAGCACGAATGTACTCATCCATCTTTTGGAGCAATTTCTCCAGGGTCTGAGGAGGCTTCCGAGCAAAGTATTGAGCTGCAGGTCCAGGACGAAGCCCCTTGATCATGGCTTCGATAACGATTTCATTGGGCACCGTTGGTGCCTGCGCCCTCAATCGTAAGAACCTTCGGACATACGCCTGAAGGTATTCTTCGTGATCCTGAATACACTGGAAGAGGGCTTGAGCTGTGACCGGCTTCGTTTGAAATCCTTGAAAGCTGGTCAGTAACATATCCTTCAGCTTCTGCCATGAAGTGATTGTTCCTGGCCGAAGAGAGGAATACCAAGTCTGAGCAACATTCTTGATGGCCATAACGAAAGACTTCGCCATGACTGCAGCATTGCCCCCGTACGAAGACACTGTTGCTTCGTAGCTCATCAAGAATTGCTTCGGGTCGGAGTGGCCGTCAAACATGGGAAGCTGGGGTGGCTTATAGGATGGAGGCCAAGGTGTAGCCTGCAGCTCAGCAGACAGAGGAGAAGCATCATCGAAAACAAAATTTCCCTGATGGAAATTATCGTACCAGTCATCTTCGTTGACGAAGCCCTCCTGATGAAGGTCTTTCTGATGAGGCCTTCTGTTCTGCTCATCGTGAGTGAGATGGCGAACTTCCTCAGAGGCTTCGTCTATTTGCCTTTGCAACTCAGCTAGGCGGGCCATCTTCTCCTTCTTCCTCTGCACTTGTTGATGTAGCATCTCCATCTCTCTGATTTCTTGGTCTAGCTCTTCTTCCTCAAGCGTCGGGCTGACGGCTTTTCTCTTCTGGCTTCGGGCCTCCCGAAGAGAGACGGTCTCCTGGTTGTGGTCCAGCGGTTGTAGTGCTCCTGCCCCAGTCGCTGAAGCTTTCTTCGGCGCCATAGCGAAGGTCTATAGCTTCCGAAGGTGTTCACAAAAACTCGAAGTGGAAGTGAGTTCACCGGAGGTGGGCGCCAATGTTGGAGACTTGTTCTCAAATGCTTCGGTCCTGAGAGAAGGTATAAGTACAAACGTGACGCAAAAGCCAATGCCCAGTCAGCGTGAACAGTACGGGAGTACTGTTCATCTATTTATAGACGCGGGACGCAGCCCACGTAAAATTACATCCATGTCCATTACATTTGTTAACGGTTTATGGAAATCTGTCGAGGCCCCCGAAGTCTTTTCATCTTTAAGTCGGTTCCCCCTTATGCCATCGCGCCGAAGCTTCCCTGCGCACAGCTTCGGCTGCCCTCGACCTTCGTCTGGTTCAGGCTTCGTCCTGGTCGTGCTCCTTATCCATAATTCTGAATCCGAAAATACCTGTTCATATAATCCACTTGGAAAACATTGTCAAATCATGTTTTTGAGGACCTTCGGAGGACGAAGGCCCCCAACAACGGATTCACTGCTCGATTCAATGCCAGCCATCCAATTCCCACATTCTGAAAGAGATGGCTGGAGCCTAGATGGAAGAATGGTTTTATGTTAAGAATGACTTAATTGTAAGGGAAGATATCAAGGGGATCATTCAACACCCTATCTAGTCTCGCTTCGGCCTTCGGAGGCCGAAGGTCGAAATTGATGATGTCGCCGAAGCATGTCAAAGGGCCTTTAGCACTGTTTGCTCTTTCATTGGGACAAGGGATTTAATACAAGAACATATAGCCTTCAGGGTATAGCCGCTTGTGGAAAACTAGGATATACCGAAGGAAACTACTGCTGAAGCAACTGAAGGTGGGTTAGTTCGATTAAAATATACTTTCAGGTTCAGAGACCGGTTTGATGAGCCAAATGATGATTGGCTAAAAAGTATCGAGGCTATTAGCAACGAGCTACTTGGAATATATAGCAAAGTCGAAGATAATGCTCTATCCGCAGCCTTTAGAGGTTGGGGGAAGAAAAGATTGAACAGAGTCTTCGATGCTATTGGCTTTATGTACCCCGACTACCGCTACCCACTACGGGGACAAGAGAAAAAGAGGAAGGTTGCTGTTTTGGACATCCAAATTGATCCTGCACCGAAGAGCAAAAAGATGAAGGTGCTGACCCACCGGCGGCGTTACATTGAACTGGTCGTGGTCCCTGACTTTGGTGCAGGGTCTTCTTCAGCAGTCGAAGCAACACAGACTGCTCCGACTGTTCAGAGCACTGTAGAACCGACTGTAATGTTGAAGATGCATACATTTGAAACAATCAAAGATAAGGTTGAAAAGGCTGAAGAGCCGAAAGTTGAAGTAAAAATGCCAAGAATCCTTAGCCCTCCAACGGGGGCAAGTCTGCCGATGGCGCAAAAATCTTCTACGGTGACCCCTAAGAGGAGAAGGATGGCCAATGTGCTAGATGCTTTACTGGAGACCACGAAGGCGCTGAGCCCTTCCCCTATGAAGAATATTGTTCAAGCTGAAGCCAAAGCTACTAAATCTCAAGCTAAAGCCAAAGCTAGGCCTTCAGTGCCCATTGAGACGGAGCCTGCCGCGTCTGAAGAAAAATCAGTAGAACAAATTGCTCTTGAAAAAATCGGAACCTTTACTTCCGAAGCTTTGACTGAAAATATTGACTACATTATTCGACATGCTTCGGGGAAGAAGCTGTCTGAAGAGGAAACTCTAGAAGCCAGGCACTATGCTCGAAGTTTGAAATATCCAAAAGGAGCCTTGGTTTTTCATGGGAGTAATGAAGATGATTACTTATACTGTCTCCTAGACAACAAAGAGATATCCATTTGCCAGGAGATAGGTACAAGCATGGGATTCCTGAAGCTAGAAGACGACCTTTCTCTCCTATCGAAGGATGAACTTGCTGACAGCCTAGCATACAATAGCATAAAGGTATAAAAATTAACTTTGAATTTGAAAATGAGGTATTTCATTTGTCATACTCAATTCTTTCCTCCTCTTGCAGGGCTTGATTCTTAGCAATGCCCTTTGGGCACAGAAAAATATTGAAGACGAAGGCCATACAATGGCTCTGAACAACCTTCGTACAGAGGTGATTGAATTGAGAAACGAAGGTCTTGAAAAAGACAAAATCTTAATTTCTCTGGTTAACAAAGTGAAAGAAGATGAAGCCGCTTACAAGGCTCAGGCTGAAATCCAGAAAGCTGAAATTGAAGATCTTCGAAAATAGTTGGCAGAAGCAAAAGAAAAATGCGCACTCGCAGAAGCTGACCGATACAACAGCGAGTATTGGAAAAATCATTTAGAAAAATCTATTGAAGAACTTCGCTCATCCAAGGAAAGATGTTTTGAAAAATCTTTGGAATGCGTGAAGAAGATAAAGGGTAGTTTCGCCAACGTGGGTGCCTATTCGACCGAAGAAAACTTTATACGAGGCGACCCCGAAGGTGTTATTGAATGTATAAGTGGAGAGGTTGAATCTTTCGAAGAGATTTTAAGCGATCGCGGGGATGTCTGCGTGTTTCCTAGTGCGCGTGGGATTTCAGCTATCTTGGAGAAAGCAGGGTGCGATCACGTTGAGGCCATGGCCGAAGCCAAAGCTGCCCTCTCCTTTGATGACATGAAGGATCCTTCAGCTGAAGCAACCTTGATGGGAGGAAAATTCTATAATGATGTATAGGTAAATGGTGGCCGAGAGATGGCCCATAAAATTATAAAGAAAAGTGAAAAAGACACCCACGACGCCCGGATAGAAGGGAGACAAGCTGAAGAAGCTGCAGAACGTGAAAGACGTATAGGTATTATTGATTGGCTGTTAGCTTCGTTATTGTTTTTATGGCTTCGGACTGATTAACTCTTTCCTGCTTCAACTGAATTATCTCCGCCGCTGGAACTGTTCAATCCCCTATTGGATCCGAAAATGAAGAAAGCGTTGGACATTATAAACATAGCTGAATCCATTGTTGATGAAGTTGTTGACAAATTGTTGCATGAAGTTGCTGAGAAAGTTCTTAAAGAGGAATAGCACTTTTTGTAAAAACATTTTGGGGTGGTCAATGTACCTTTATTGTAACAAGACTAATATTTGTTGTGTATGGCTCTAAGTCGAATATGCAAATTATTGCAATTCATTTCTTTACGATGCATGAAACTTTACATACATACCATTTTTGAGCCTTCGGCGAAAAAACACCTTCCCTTCTTTTCATGCTTCGGAAAGAAGAAGATCCAAACTTCGTAAAAATACCCATGCTTCGAAAAAATATCCATGCTTTGGGAAAAAAGATCCCTTCTTTTGTGACGGGGCTAACGAAGAAGCATGTATTTCTCACAGCTTATCTTGTGCCTTGGCACATTTTTATTTCTATGAAGCATTTCTCCGAAGATCAACTCTGTTTTCGATTCTCATGTTACTGATGCGATGTGATATATGATGTGATGCTATGCGGAATGATGTGATGAATTGATGCAAAAATGATGCTAATGCCGCAGACACACACCCACACTGAAACACACAAGCTCTGCATCCCCTTAGGAACGTCTGGAATATCTTTGTCGTTTATTTTTTAGCTTCACCGCTTATTTTTCAGTGTAAGTTCTGCATCCCCTTAGGAACATCTTTTAAACTTCTTCGCCTTTTACTTCGGTGGTATCACCGTTGACTTTTCGGTGTAAGTTTTGCATCCCCTTAGGAACGTCTTTTGAACTTCTTCGCCTTTTACTTCGGCGGTATTTAGCTCTGCATTCCTTTGGAACGACTTTTGAGCAGGAAACTTACACTGCGCTCCCTTAGGAACGACTTTTTATAGCTTCGGCAGAACTTACACTGTGTTCCCTTAGGAACGACTTTTTATAGCTTCGGCAGAACTTATGTTGTGTCCCCTTAGGAACGGCTTTTTATAGCTTCGGTAATTTGTAGTTTTCATAAGTCTGCAAAGAAGATATATTCCATCTTGATAAAAGCAAAAAGTAGTACAAGAATTTAAAACTAGATTTACATTGTTTATCCGTTACTAAAAAAACAAAATGGCATAGAGCATAAAAGTATTTCAGAGGGAGGATATTGCTCAATAAATGTGCTTTGAATCTGGCACAGTGTTGTTGACTGTACGAGCTTCAGATTCCTCCCTGAATTCGCGTTGCTGTTGAAAGTGCTGGTGCCCTTCTGGCTGCAGGCTTTAGGAATGTGTAGGTTGTAGTGGTGGTGGTGGTGGAAGCTGAGGCCAAGAAGCCTGAGAATGGCTAGCTGAAGCAACAGAGGCTGAAGGATGATTGCCCACATACTCTAGTATGTAGGGAGAATGGCACGAAGCGGTGTGCAAGACCTGCTTCGACTGATTCTATCGAGCTTCGGCTTCTGCGATCTCCTTTTGCTTCTGGATAGTAATTTGGCACATTCTTGTATTATGGCCCTTATCCCCACCACAGAATAGGCAATAGATTTTCCTGGGATGATCCCCATATCTTCCTCCGAAACCCCTGGCGCCTCTGCCCCTTAGAGCTGGTGGCCTAAAGGAACTTTGCTGCTGCCCCAAAGACTATGGGGTATGGTGTGGCCTCTGAAGTTGGCTTGCTTTGTCGTCACTCTGGCTAGAGCTGTGGATCAATCTGATATGTCTAGGGTGGATTCTTCCTCCAAAGCCCCTAGTCATGTCATAGAATCTGTACGCTTCCTCCCTTCTTTGGCGGAAGTCGTTGTCAGCCCAGATATATTCATCTATCTTCTAAAGCAGCTTCTCCAAAGTTTGTGGAGGCTTCCTAGTGAAGTATTGAGCCGCAGGACCTGGCCGAAGACCCTTGATCATGGCCTCAATGACAATTTCATTGGGGACTGTGGGCGCCTGTGCCCTTAGTCGCAAGAACCTTCAGACATAAGCCTGAAGGTATCCCTCATGGTCTTGTGTGCACTGGAACAAGGCCTAAGCTATGACTGGCTTCGTTTGAAAGCCTTGGAAGCTAGTAATCAGCATATCCTTGAGCTTCTACCACGACGTGATTGTTCCTGGCCGAACAGAAGAGTACCATGTTTAGGCTATGTTCCAGACTGCCATGATGAAGGACTTTGCCATGACAGCCGTGTTGCCCCCGTATGAGGATATTGTTGCCTCATAGCTCATCAAAAATTGTTTTGGGTCTGAGTGCCCATCGTACATGGGTAGCTGGGGTGGCTTGTAGGATTGTGGCCATGGGATAGCCTACAATTCTGCTGCCAAGGGAGAAGCATCATCAAAAGTAAATGTATCATGATTAAAATCATCATACCATCCATCTTCGTTGAATAAGCCCTCTTGACGAAGCTCCTTGTATTGAGGCCTTCGGTCTTGGTCATCTTGAGTAAGATGACGGACTTTCTCAGTAGCTTCATCGATCTTCCTTTGAAGATCGGCCAGTCGAGCCATCTTCTCCTTTTTCCTTTGTACTTGTTGATGAATGATTTCCATATCCCTGATCTCATGGTCCAAGTCTTCCTCCTGGAATGTTGGACTAGTGGCTTTTCTCTTCTAGCTTCGAGCCTCTCGGAGAGAGTCTCCTGGTTTGTGCCCAGTGGCTGCAGTGCAGCAGCCCCTGGCGCTGTTGTCTTCTTCGGCGGCATAACGAAGCTTGGTTTGTCAAAGGTTGTGTAAGTGAGTACACCGGAGGTGGGCACTAATGTTGGGGACTTGTTATCAAATGCTATGAATTAAGAACAAGGCAACATAAAAAGAGGTTAATGGTTAATGCCCTTCGTTCTTTGAAGCATTATCTCCTTTAGGATATAATGATCTTCAGACAAAGGTCATGAAGGATGTACCTTCATCACCGCAGTATATATTGATGAAAGAAGAAGCATATGAAACATGAGGAATAACATGAATAATCATATGACACCATTAATATATTTTTATTATACCATTATGAATGAACAAGAACAATATTGAATTACATTTGTACCTTCGGCTTGATAGAAGGCAAAAGTCCAAGCGTGACGCACGAGCCAACACAAGTCAGCGTGAACAGTACGGGGGTACTGTTCATTTATTTATAGGCACATGGCGCAGCCTGTGTAAACTTACATTCATGCCCTTCATATTTTCTACTGACTTATGGACAACTCAACGAGGACCAGATGGCCTTTTCCCCTTTAAGTCGGTTCCTTTTTCCGCCGTTGAGCCAAAGCTTCTTCGCCCGTATCTTCGGAGCAGCATCATCCTTCGTCTTGACTATGCTTCTCACGTCGTGTACGATTTTGACCTATGCCCAAAGGTACCTGTTCATCTGTTACACTTAGGAAACATTGTTAAATCATGTTTTTGAGGACCTTTGGAGGACGAAGGCCCCCAACACCTGGTATGCTCGTGGGGAAGTTGAAGACGACGAGAAAAAGCAGGAGCTATTTCTAGAGGGATTGATCGAGCCACTCCAATACCAACTGATATCCCACTCATTTTCGTCCTTCCAGAAACTTCTGGACAAGGCTATAGCTCTGGAAAACAAGCGTGTAGAGCTAGGTGAGATGAAAAAGAAGGCAACTAACCAGGGACAGGCTGGAAGAAGTACTCGTCCCCATTATGCTTCATCACAAGGTATTGTTGGTCTCTTGTTTTTTATTACTGAATCATAAAACAAGGCAACACAATTGTCAAATGTTAAAGACCTTCGTCCTTCGAAGCATTATCTCCTTTCAGGCATAATGGATCTCAGACGAAGGTGATGAAGAATGAGTCTCCATGATTCATAAATATAAAATGTAGTTATAGATGTAAAATTATGCTGATTATTCATTTCATATCAAATGTTAAATAACATTTAGATCCATATCATATATTGACAAAGTGATATACAATGTATATTACATTTGTACCTTCGGCTGGCTTGAAGGCGAAAGCGAGAGTGCAATTCCAATCCAGTGTGAATAGTTCGAGGTTACTATTCATCTATTAATAGGCATGGGACCCAGTCCAAGCAAAAGTACATTTATGATCTTGACATATACACGTAATCCTAAAACAAACAATAGGGATTAACGGGTCTTTTTCTCTTTGGCTTAACATCGTGTTTGACCTTCGTAACCACCTTGAGCCGAAGCTGTAATCCTTCGGCACTTTGTGCATGCTTGTTGCAGCTTCGGCACTCAGTCCCACTGGTTATAGGCGATTTCTCCGTCTTGAGGACCTTCGGTAGAGAAGGAGACCCCCAACAGTAGCCCCTTCGCGATGCTAGGTCATTTTTTCATAATGAGCTCAATCCGCGAAAAACATGAAGGCTTCTAAATGCAGAAGGTCCAAAAAACACCTTCCCTGAGCTTGTTATTAAAAACAAATAAAAAGTTATGGCCTATGTCGGTCCACCGATCAGTCAGTATGAGCGACGCGGCGGTTCGCCTTCTTCACCTGTAGGGCTATATAAACAGATGAGTTGGTAAGAAGTTACCACAACATTCATTACTATTGCATCGTTGTGCTATTGAAATTTTTTACTGAAGCCGAACCTTTTTGTCGTCTATGCACTTGCTATGTAGCCTTCAAACAATCGTCAATTTAGTTGAAATTTAGATTTGTCTTAAGAACTAAAATGGCTAGAATCAGGTCTACTGCTAGACTGACAAACGAAGGTGAAGAGACTGAGGCAACTCAGATGGCCCCAATCTTAGAAGTAATGAGATGTTCTAGGTTGGTTGTTCAAGAGGGAGAAGGGGCTATTCCCGAGAAGGATGATGTTTTTGCCGAAGCTGAACATACTATTGCCAAAGCTGCTAGTGATGACGAAGATGATGATGACATCTTGAGTCCGAGCAAGCCTAGCAATATTGAATTTGGAAAATCCACTGCGAAGGCAGAAGACTTAGTTTTAATGAAAATCTTGGATATTTTGGGAAAATGATGATGAGTTGATAAGGTTCGCCGGAGACGAAATAGTTCCAGAGCCAAGAGCTAACAGAGTTGTTGTTTTTAAGTGCTTCTTCAGAGCAGGGCTTCGGTTCCCTCTATATGAAATTATCGGTGAAATTTTGAAGAAATTTGAAATTTATCTTCATCAACTAACTCCAAATGCTATAGTCAGGCTTAGTGTGTATATGTGAGCTTTGCGAAGTCAAGGAAAAAGCGCTAATGCCAAAGGATTTTGCAGGGTCCATGAGTTTCATTATCAGACCAAGGCAAGAGTAGATGGTCTACATAAAACCTTTGGGTGCTACAACTTCGCATACCAGAAAGATACGAAGGCTCCAGTGATTGGGTATCGCACCAAGTGGCCTACCGGTTGGATAAATGAATGATTTTATGTAAAAGCTCATGAGAAGAAAAGGGAGAAACTCATGAGCATGGTGATGAGTCCCTTGAACTTAAGCTTCGGCATGACGAGGCCATTGTGCAACATGCAACTCGGTTCCCCATGCCCATTAGCCGAAGTAGAATTCATAGTCATGGCAAAGCACATCAGTACTCGAGACTTGGTACAAGAATATTTGGCTAACAAAACTTTTCCAACATCTGGTGGGTGGGGAATGCTGAAGCGGAAGGATGAAGGGAAGAAATTTGAACTCGTTCGGTTTCCATACCGGTTCAAATTTTAGAATACTTTCAGTGCCCCTTGTGCTGAATGGCTAGAAATGATAGAAACAATGTGAAATGAGATCCTTGGTAACTATACGAAGAAGGAGGATCAATTGATGACAGCTGTCTTTGGTACTCAAAAGAAACGAGGGCTGAACAGGGTAATGGACGCCCTTGGCTTCGAATACCCGGACTATGAGAGACTTGACAAAGAAGCTAGGGGTGAAGAAAAAGAGGATTGTAAGCATTTTGAAAAGGCAAGCAATCAGATCTATTGAAAAAGACAAGCAAAGAGCTGCTTTCGAGAAACCGAAAATTTCAGCGGAGCCGAAGCTTTTGACTCCCAAAAAGCGAAAATCTTCAACCCTGGCCCCTATCACTAGAAAAGATTGCTGGAACCTCTTCATCCTCTTCTATCGGCATAATAGAAATTCTAAAGGTAATGACTGAATCCTTCCTGTTTGTTATGCTAAGTCCTCTAGGGTCAGATCTGACTAACTTATTGCAGTCAAAGGAGAAGGGGGTTGAAAAAGGTGTTGAAGATGAGAAGAAGAATGCTTCGGCAACCGGGGGGAATGGGGGTGGTGAGAAGAAACATCGTATGAAGGCTATGATGAGGGCCGTGCATAAGACCCCACCCCCGGTTACGACAGAAAAAATTGCTGCCCCTGCCGATGCCGAAGCTAATGAAATGGCCACTGAAGCTGAAAATAGTGGACGCCCTCTTGGAACCACAATGTCAGAAATTGACAGGATATAACTGATGGGATTCTCTAGAGGGAAATAGATGATGTAACTGCAGGTAGGGCTACACCCTTAAAGTTGAAAGAATTGAAAGGAGCTTCTTCGGAGAGCAAAGGTTTGGACCTACAACACTTGGGTGGCCAAGAACTCTCCGAAGAAGATATCTCTAAATTGAAAGAGTTTTCTATTGCTGTGGCTATCAGCATGCATCCGTGCTCTTTGGTGGTGTTGACGAAAAAATTCCAGGGTACATCCTTGATCGTGCCGGAGCAAAGATTGTCAACAATCTATCGAAGAGCATTGGATTCTCGAAGCTCGAACGAGACCTGAGTAACTATAGAAGGCAACATATCACTGGAAGTTTATTGTACTCAAATTTTAAGGTACGACATTTATTGTTTACCTCTACAATTTATTAATTTTTGAATTTTAAGAGTTTCAAGCTAATACAACTTTGGCTTTTTCTACAGAGCCTACTTCTACGCAAAGCCTTGAAGTTGCAACAGGAGAGCGAAGACAGAAAGAATGAGCTTGTTGTCAATAACTTGGAAGGGAAAGTGAAGGACCACGAAAATCTTTTGGAGGAAAAGGATTCCAAGATCAAAACCACCGAAGCAGACCTTCCCAAAGCTCACCTTTGGATTGAAAATCAAGTTATTCAAATCTCTGACCAAGACAAACAATTGAAGAGGTTAAACACAGAGCTCGAAAAAGTGAACTCAAACTTTAAAGATGCTGCAGACCGCTACGAGCATGAAATTAAAGAGCTAGAAGAGAAAGTCAAAGCCAAAGTAGAAAAGTTCTCAGTTAACCGAAATCCTCAGAATGCTTCGAGACACCTGCTTCGGCTTCGCAACTCGGTGCTCCCTTCGTATGTGCGAAATCTTCAATTCAATCAGAGCAGTGTCAGGAGATGCGAATTATTCTGCCGACAATATTCCAAAGGCGCTTGAGTTCGTCGAAAAAGAAATCAATGCTATGACGAAGTTAGGGTGGGGCATGGAGATTTTTGCGCTCTAGTGGCCACCCGAGGAACTGCTACTATTTTTGCGAAAGCCGGGTGTAAACATTTGAAAAATGTTAACAAGCCTACCTTCACTATCTCCCCGGCTGACCTTGAGAACATTCCAAGCGAGGCTCGAAGCATGGGTAATAGATTTATTACCCAAATTTGAACGAAGGGTGGCCGAGAGCTAGCTGGAAACGAAGCTCTATCTCTCCTTGATGAAGTATGAAAATGTCCCTACTCCCCTTTTTTCTGCTTGATACTACCAAGTATTTCATATGATATATTTTTCAGGCTAATGTAGGCGAAGAATGAAGAACCAAAGCTGAAGACAATGTTAGTATAGTCTAGAGAACCGAAGCTGAAGGCCATTGGCATAGTCTTTAGAAGAATTCTTGTAACTTTTGTGCAAATAATGTATGTAGATAGAAAAATCAATGTAATGAAAGTAATGAAAAATTGGCTTGTAATATGCTGTTACTTTGCAATTTTACCTTCGTCTACGGTTGTTTGCTTTGGTGTGGACGAAACTACTTTATTTCTTTTGAGCCAAAGGCAAAAAACACCTTTCCTTCTTTTCATTCACAATGAAACATCTTTGAGCTGAAAGAAAAAACATCCTTTTCGTTCATAATAAATCATTCTTCAGCCGAAGTCAAAAAACGCCTTCCGTTGTTTTCCATTAATGTCTCATGCAATGTACCATGGTGCAAGGAAGCTACAGATGTCTAATGAATGTTTGTATGAATGCAGAGTATGATGTGATGAAGTATGAAAGTGCATGCCAAAGATAACAAAACCCAGACAAATATGCACACAGACTCTGCATCCCCTTAGGAATGACTTTGGAGCTAAGCTCTACATCTCCTTAGGAATGACTTTGGAGCTTCTTCAAAGTTTACTTAGGTGGCATTTTAGCTCTGCATCCCCATAGGAAGGACTTTGGAGCTAATTCACCTTTTACTTAGGTGGCATTTTAGCTCTACATCCCCATAGGAACAATTTTGGAGCTACTTCACCTTTTACTTAGGTGGCATTTTAGCTCTGCATCCCTGTAGGTACGACTTTGGAGCTTTCTTATATTTTTACACTCGATGGTGTAATCTCAGATCTTTACATTTTACATATGGGGGAAATTTGCCCTTCTGTTGGACAGGGCTGTGAAAATAAAATGAAAATTACAATCTATGGCCCCATTAAAAACCTTTCTCCCCTCTTGAAAGGAAAAGGGTGCCATAGGAAAAAGAAAATTACATGTCCGAAGCTCGTCTGCATTCCAGGATCTTGGAATATCATTCTCATCCATGTCTCTTAACCTGTACGATCCTGGTCTTGACGAAGATACCACCAAGAAGGGGCCCTCCCACTTGAGTTGTAGCTTCCCCACTGTTTCTGGGTTGGCTATTCTTAGAAGCACCAAATGCCCTGGCTTACTATTCTTTAATCTCACTTTCCTATCCTGCTACTTTGTTGTTTTGGCTTGGTATTTATTGATATGATCTATTGCCTAAAGTCTGATCCCTTTTATGGAGTCTTTTGATACTTTGCAAGTGTTTTCGTCCTCTACCAAAGCTAGAGTCCTTATCGATCTTGTTGTTGCTTCTTCTGGTGTTATTGCTTCATCTTCGAACAAAAGCTTAAACAAGGTGAATCCTTTTGATCTTGAAACAACAGTGTTATGATTCCACACTACCTTCACTAGCTCGTCTGGCCACTTTCCCTTTTGCATATTAAAGATTGATTTCATTATTCATGTGATGACGATTCCATTTGACTGCTCTACTAAACAATTGGATTCTGGATGTCTTACTTGTGCAAACTGTAGCTTCGTTCCAATCTGATCACAGAAAGTTTTGAACGCTTCAGAGTCAAAATGTGCTTAAGATGAAGGTCCCCTTGAGAGAATGTAATCAGCACATCAGACCATTTAGACTTGATGAAGGGTCCTTGTACTCAAACATGTTGTACTCTTCTTTGTGCTTCCTTCTTTTGCTTCTTATTGGTTGGTTCGAAGCTTGAACCACCTGTTATTGGAAGCACGAGCTTTGTCGCCGAAGGTGACGCAGCTTGATGACTTTTCAAAGCATTTGTCGTAGTTGTGGAAGTGAGTTCACCAGAGGTGGGCGCCAATGTTTGTAAGGCCCAAAATTTGTACAAGGAAAAAATAATAATAAAATAAATATATGAAGAAATAAAATAGCAAATTTAGATATCTCAAATTATACTTGAGTGTTGAAAATTGAGGGCTGAATTTTGAAAACCAAGAATTATTTTAGAAAAGAAGTAATAGAAAAGTTTTCTATTCAACTAAATAATTTTGCATATCATTAAATGATGCACCATAAGCATTTATTTACATGAATATCTAATTTTGAAGTGACTTTTATTTCTCATCCCACATTCAAAATGCTATTTTTCTAAAAAAGAAAGAAAACAATATGAGTGTTTTTCATATTTCAAACTTCTACCAAACAAATAAATTAATTAAAATAAATATATATCTATTGCTTCATAATTGATTTTGAGTATGTATTAAAAATTTGAATTCCTAAACTTCGTCTTGGATTTGAATTTTAAATTTGTAAATCAAAAGAGAATAGAAAATAGAGAATGAGAAGGAAAGAAAAGAATATTATACAACACCAGATAAAATATATAAATAAATAAAGTCCTCTCATTTTTGGATATGTTCAAATTGCATTTTTAATTTGGGGATAAATTTGACACAAGATTGGAATTTAAATTTGAAATGGAAAATTTGAAAATGACATAGAAGGAGAAAAGAAGGAAAAACACTATACAAGATAAAACAAAATATATGGTTAAATAAAATACTACCATACTAGTATGTTTAATTGGTACATTTAATTTAAAGTACAAGATCACAACATGGTTTAAATTCAAATTTGAATTTCAAATAAAGAGAGAAGAAATCAAAAGAAAATAAAAAGAAAAAGATGAAAAACACGCCTGGACCAATTCTGGCGTGGCCGGTCCAACTAACCTCCTCACCCCGCAGCCCACACTGACACCGCTTCCCCACTTGTCACCCTCGCGCCCCTGCGTTCACTGGCCCACTGTGCTCACGCTCGCGCATTGGCGTGCCTGACTTATGGGGCCCGCGTGTCGGTCACCAACGTCGTACGTCCTCTCTGCTGCTGGGTTCCAGTTGTCGTCCCACACGCGTGTGCTCAATGGAAGCCAAAATCGCCAGCCACAACTGGGAAACCCAACGCTCGATTCGCGCGTGCCGAATGCCCGGGTCACGCGTGGCTTAATGCCCTATACCGTGCCGTCCTCTTGAAAACCCCGGGCTGGACCTTCTCGCGGCGCCGACCAAGAAATCGCCAATACCTCCGCGAGTAGAGGGTGAGATCGCCGCCAGGTCGAATCGCGTGCACCGCCACCGGGTCCCTGGAAATCGGTCTAAGACCTTCACTGGGACATCAGAAGGGTGGCCATGATAGCCTCGACCAGGGAGAACCACCGAGCCTAGTGTAATTCCTCGCCGTCACTCAGACACCCGCCGAAGTGTCATCCTCGCCCTGCGCAGGGAGCTCCGCCCCACATGAGCCGGTACTACTCTCTTCCCACGTCTCGCATTCCACCTGGCATTGTGTAGAAGTAGTTTGATTGAGTTTTTGGGCATCGGGGTCGAGATTTTGATGTCTCTAGCGAGTGCTCCGTCGTTGGGGAGATGGCGCCGTCGTTGGTATGGCTGGTGGGGGGATAGAACGTGGTCTGTCGGTCGCGCAGACAACGGCTGAGATCAGATGCGACGCATACCCCTCTGCGGCTTGACCTAAATCGTCGATCCGTCCGTGTGTGGCCATGATTAGATGACACTTACCCTTTCGGTCTATTTTAATCTGTACCATTGGTCGTCGATCGGGCGGTGCTAGGTAACTCGCGCTTCAGGCCGTGGATCTATGATCCAACGATTATGATTGCGTCCGGTTCGGAGTGATGAAGATTTAATCTGGGCCGTTGAATCAGATCGGGCGGCTGAAGTCGTCCGATACCCTTTCGGCCGAGCGTTTTACTAAAGAGACCCTGGACTTGAAGGAAATGAACCCGTAGTCCACAGATCCTATTCACTGAGTCTAGGAAATTTTACACCGAGACCCCTATAGTTCTCTGGTTTTGTGCGCCCAGTCCAGAGAGTTAGGAAACCCAATAAAAGTAATTAGAAAATGATTTTTAATGTGAAAACAAATGCTAGAACTTGTTTAATTCATTTAAAATTCATATGAAGTCCAAATTAATCCATTCCAGTTTCTATAATTTTGTAATTTTATTGTTTATCACCTAGTGTCTCTGTTTTGACATGAAAACCATACTAAAATGTATCTCTTAATTAATCTTGTATCAAATACATAAAACCTTCAAATTCATAACTTAAAATCTATAACTCCAAAATTAATGATTCCTATTCCTGTGATCTCATTTTAATATGTAGATTATTAATGTTTATTTTGTATACATGCTTGGTGTGATGTTAATTTTGTCTATACCATGTTTGTTTGTATTGCTACGACTAGCAGTGAGGTCACGAGAATCTGAGGGATCATCCTGGTACCTGGAATCTCAAGTCCCAGGCAAGTTGTGCCCTTGTCCACTTTTTACCCAATAATGTTCTTTAATATCAATTACTCATGCATAGGGTTAATTTTGATGGGACCCAATAGGTCACCCTAGTCTGATTATCTTTAACCTTGTTTACTCCTGAATCATTTGGGTAGTTATGCTTTTGCTTTACATGGTTTTGGGTTAATATTTCATTATGTCTTTGTTCCAATTATTCTGTTATTTTATTTATGTTCATGTCAAGATCAATAATTTTAATTGGAACATGGAGCTTAACTTGAGAAACATGTGCCACCACAAGGGAGGAATGGGACCCCTTGGCTTACTAATTAGGAAAGCTAGTGGAAGACTACCTTACCCGAAAGGGGCAAGGGTAGTAGCGGAGTCGCATGCAGGGAGTTTCTCGGTTGATCTTGCTGTGATGGCGGTCAGATGAGGAATTCCTGCAAGTGCTCTTGTCATAAACTGTAGCGGGTTTTCGGAAGCTAGTGGAACTTTGTAAAGACCTCATAGTGGATCCCTAGCCATTCACCTCGGTAGTGTCTAAGGGCCTTGCAAACCTTGGTGACATGGGATACACGACTTGTGGGTACAGGGTACCACCTCTGCAGAGTGTAAAACTGGTATACTAGCCGAGCTCACGGTCAAGAGCAGCTCAAGACTCTCACATGATTAATTTATAGAACTAAATTCAATTTGTCATTTGCATTGCATGGGATTATTTATTAATTTTGTTCTATTATTATTATTATGGTTTGGTATTTACTTACATCTGGCAATATCTAATAAAATTTTGACCAATTTTAAAAGCAATGCTCAGCTTTAACCATTCTCTTTGGTAAGCCTTACACTCCACATGAACTCCCACCTTTGGCGAGTCCATACACATTATTCCCCACAACTTGTTGAGCTATGAATGTATGTGAGCTCACCCTTGCTGTCTCACACCCCCCCACATGTCAAGAACAGGTACCATAGGATGAGGTGCATGGAGGATGTTGCGATGTGTTCATGAGAGATCTAGGTCATCATCTCCTAGTCAACTTTGGGTTGATGGATCGTTGTCTTCTTTTGATGTAATTATTTATTTATTTTGTATAGAACTCCTATTGTATAAGAAATTTGTGACATTCGTTTCTGTACCATGATTCATCATATGTGTGAGACTTGGTCCCAGCACACCTGGTGATTATGTTCGCGCCCGGGTCCCCTAAAACCCGGGTGTGACAATGTTGGTCTCTTGTTTTTTATTACTGAACCATAAAACAAGGCAACACAATTGTCAAATGTTAAAGACCTTCATCCTTCGAAGCATTATCTCCTTTCGGGCATAATGGATCTCGAACAAAGGTCATGAAGAACGAGTCTCCATCATTCATAAATATAAAATGTAGTTACAGATGTAACATTATGCTAATTATTCATTTCATATCAAATGTTAAATAACATTTAGATCATATCATATATTAACAAAGTGAAATACAATGTATATTACATTTGTACCTTCAGCTTGCTTGAAGGCGAAAGCGAGAGTGCAATTCCAATCTAGCGTGAACAGTACGTGAGTACTGTTCATCTATTTGTAGGCGTGGGACGCAACCCAAGCAAAAGTACATTTATGACTCTGACATATACACATATTCCTAATACAAACAACAGGGAATAATGTGTCTTTTTCTCTTTGGCTTAACATCGTGTTTGACATTTCTAACCACCTTGAGCCGAAGTTGTAATCCTTCGGTGCTTTGCGCATGCTTGTTGCAGCTTTGGCACTCAGTCCCATTGGTTATTGGCAATTTCTCTGTCCTGAGGACCTTCAGCAGAGAAGGAGACCCCCAACAGGTACACTACCTCATGGTAGTTTCGGACAATAGTCTCAATAGATCCAAGGTACTCCTTATCACACCCAATTTTGAAGGCAAACCGAATGTGAACCATGTACGTGCTAGGATCAGAAACTCACATACACAACGATTACAAAGTTGGACATCATCACACATTGCTCAAAATAAATAGCGGAAAAGGTACTTTATTAAATCAAGATGTCCAAGACATCCATAGAGTCACTAACATAACAAAGTCATTAACGTGATCAAAGTGCAGTACGAAACTTAGAGATATGGCCTTCATAGGAGGCTGACTAGGAGGATTGCCACTAACACAACTAGAACTCATCGTAGTCCTAGAACTCCTCAAAGTCCTCCATGTTGCCTGCATCTCCTCCTGACACTGATTACAGTGGGTACAACCTACGGTGGGGTGGTTTTTAAAGCAAGGGTGAGTACACATCAACGTACTCAGCAAATATCCCGTTTGGCTAAAGTGGACTAGCTGTATGTGGATTTAAGGTTTAAGCAGTTGCTTTTAGTTGGTCAAGTATTTATTTCTAGTAATAAACCCAGTTATTACCCAAGAGTACTGCCTCCAAGAGGAAATACTAGAGACCATAGTTGTAATCATCATCATTAACCATCATCATATCAGTATGCACAATGATTCTAGTCAATGAGGATCCCAAGGCTGCTCTTAACCGTGAGCACGGCTGATATACCAGTTTCTAACACTCTGCAGAGGTTGCACACTTTACCCAAGAGTCGTGATCCCTTTCCAGCCTAGGTTGTACAGACCCAATCTTCACTACCGAGGTGAATGGCCAGGGATACACTACATAGCCTTTACAAAGACTCCCCTGGTGCATAGCTGCTCATTAGGTTTCGCCAATCATACAAACACAGTACACCTCCCTAAGGTGGGTGACTAATAAAACCAAATCGAATGAACCTCGGCATCCACCTTTCGTTGAGCGAGCACTATGCCCCGACCCCCATTGAAGGCCCTCCGGCAAAGCCAACTACACCCCCAGGTTCATCTAATTATTTGGCTAAGGGCGTCCCATTACACCCTCATGGTTGCACTATTATCCCGGGTGGTCACTCAACAAATAGGTCCTTACGGAGAGGTACTCAGGAAAACAGCCTAAGTCCCCTAAGTGCCATAAGAACATCATCATAATCATAATAACCACATCGTATCATAAATATTCGCATCATGTTCGTTGATTAATGTGGAGCAATAGCATGAAGCTAACCATAATAACCCAAACAGGTAAGCAAGGACAAGATAAATACAAACTAGTCAATCCTTAGGTTTCAATAAAGTAATGCGGGATAGAGAATTATTAAGTAAGTAGGACATAATAGGTCAGAGGACACTTGCCTTTACTAGGTTATTGCTTAGGAAGATCTTCGGCAACACACTCAAGAACCACGGGCTGCTCGTTGTCTACACAAAGCGATCATGCATTCAACACATTTGGAAAATGTCAAAGAAATAGTACACCAAACATGTACAATCAAGTGAACACGAATTCAAAAGAATCTAACAAACTCAAAACCGTAGTCCAAGGTCTAGGATGGACTAATACACCTAGGGGTTTGTGGTTCTCTAAATATCACTTACTTAAAGGATCACATAGCTTAACTTCATTTATTTTAATGAATTACTAAAATTATACCAGTATGGATTCATATATTACATACTATTAACCTCACAAAGTTAAACACTTAACTACCATTTTCTTTTAACAAATAAATCATCACTTACACTAACCTATAGTCTAAGCATAAAATTAATACATGCAGATAGTGAAATATCATAATTTAAACAGGTAGAGAATAATCTTATGAACATTTTGCAATTTAAATCAATCAATTTGTAGTTCATATGCAAAAGATATGAAATAAACAAGTTTTGGGATTCAAAATACAAAACTAGGTCCAAATTTGAGATTAACTAAAAGGTTAGGGGTCTTTCTGCAAGAATACAGGGGCGTGCGCGTGAAAACTAAGGACGACAGGTTGATTCTCAGAAATCCGAGGGTCTTTTTAGCAAATCTACTGCGCGAAGGGGTATCGGCTGATCTCGACCGCACGATCACGAACAAACGGCCACGATTAGATTTGAGCGAGCGAGCGCTCGTGTGGACGTGAGCGCGGGCTGACAAGCAGGCCAACGATGTCAGCAACCTAGGTGCGAGGCAGACTGACTGGTCGAACCTAGCCACAGAGCGCGAGTGAGGGCGCGGATCCGAGCGGCTAGATCTAAATCGGACGGTTGAGATTGGGTCGGGTTTAATAGAAGCCAGGCCGTCAAATCCCAGATGGACGTCTGAGATCTAGCAATGAGCTCGAGCTAGGTTGCTAGCCTGCTCGTGGCAGCGCCGCCCGACTCCGCGGCGAAGTTTCGCCAGAGTCAAGGGAACGACCACGACGAGGGTCTAGGGCATTAGGAAAGGGCTCAGGCTAGCTCGGGGTGACATGGCGGAGTCAGTTGTGGGCACAACACTAGCGCAGAGGTACCAGAGGGTGCGGTCCACGGTGGAGCAGCCCAACAGCGGCGCAGCTCAACTCCGGTGAGCGATTGCGCGGACAACAGGGCAGTAAATGGGAAATCAAGGGTGTGGAGAGTTTGCTCACCTCGAGAGGGGACTCTGGAGCGCTTGAGCAACGGCGAGGACGTAGGAAGGGTGTGGGTCGACAACGGTAGAGCTCTAGCTACACAGTGAGGGTCCGGTGAGCACGAGCAGTGAAAGATAGAGGGGAAAATGGGCGAACCGAGGGGTGTCTCGGGTTGCTGGCGAGGTGGCAGAGCTCACCGGGGCAACGGACATGATGAGGACCCAATTGTGGCCGCGGAAGAGGCCTCAGAACATGGCAGACGGTAGTGGAATTCCCTGGGCACGTGTGCGATGCGAGGTGAGTGCTGGGGTGCTACAAGTGCACGAGTGAGGGAGGAGGAGAGCGAGTGGGGGTATTGGGCAGCTTGAAAAGATCGGGATAGGGACGGGCGCGGCCTTGGTGTGTGTCGTGGGCGCAGAGTGCACGACGACGCATGGGTTATGCGTGGGTAGTTCAGGAGGGACAGATCTGACAGGTGGGACTCATGGATCAGCGAGAGTGGCAGAGCGAACGGGCAGCCAGCACTGACACACGTGGCCCACGGGGCAGAGAGTGAGAGGGGTGCGCGTGCGAAGGAAACCAACGCCGATAGGTCGGCCCCACTGGGCAGCGGGAGGGATAGAGGGAGTGAGTGCACGGACGTGGCCGTCGCTGATAGGTGGGTCCCACCTATTGTAACACCCAGTTTTAAAGGACAAAGCCGGGTGCATCTCATACATGCGCCAAGAAGACAACATATATAATAACAGAGTGTATAGAGATAAATGTCATAAAACATCAGAGTACTTATTACATAGCGGAAGTCTTATTACAAAATAAAGATAAATATAAAACGAACTAAGGATCGTCAGCGCCAATGTCGACTGAGAAACGCCACCTAGATCAGATCGAACTCCTCAGTGTTAGGCGGCTCCTCTTCGACCACCTGTTCTTCTCCTGTGGGGGGGGGGTGTGAGACAGCAAGAGTGAGCTCACATACGTTCATAGCTCAACAAGTCGTGGGGAATAATGTGGCATGAACTCACCAAAGGTGGGAGTTCATGAAGTGTAAGGCTGATCAATGAAATAGAGGCTAAGGCTGAGCATTGCTTTTATAAGTTGGTCAAGATTTTATTAGCAATTACTAAGTGTAAGTAAATACCAAACCTTAATAATAATAAAGAACAGTGATAGTAAAATAATCCCAAATGCGATGCAAATGTCAAATTAAACTTAAGTTCCATAATTAATCATGTGAGGGTCCGAGCCGCTCATGACCGTGAGCACGGCTAGTATACTAGTTTTACACTCTGCAGGGGTCTGTTGCTTGTTCTGAACTGGAGTAGTAGCAATCCTCTGTGGGCAGACATTTGCATAATGACCAGTCTTCCCACACTTGAAACACGTAGTGCCTGGACTCTGTCCTGCAAACTTCGTCGGGGTGCCAGTGGGAGTAGCCTGTCGAGGAGGTGGACTCCTCAGTGGTGATTGCTGAACTGGGCGTGGTCCTCCTGGTCGGGTCGGTGTACCCTGTGGTGAACTGTAGCGAGGACGAACACTGCTGCTACCCTGTCCCTGTGAGATAGCCTTCCTCTTCAAATCACCCAGTTGAACACGCTTGTGTTCAATAGCAAGAGCCTTATCCAGTAGCCTCTGAAATGATGGAAAGGTGTGTGCAACCAGTGCATACTGCAAGGGTCCATTAAGTCCTTCAATAAAGTGCTCCTGCTTCCTTTCATCCTCAGCAACTTCCTCCGGAGCATATCTCGACAGCTGAATAAATTTGTCTCTGTACTCGCTGGCCGACATGTTGCCTTGCTTCAATGCCAGAAACTCCTTCTTCTTAATCTTTATCATCCCAGCTGGAATATGGTAGTTCCTGAACTGCGTACTGAACTCTGCCCAGGTAATAGTATCAGCAGCATCATGGGCAGTAGTATAAGAATCCCACCAGTCAGCAGCAGGACCCGTCAGACGTCCAGAAGCATATAAAACCTTCTCCCGGTCAGTGCATTGTGCAATATTCAGCATCTTCTTGATTGACTTCAACCAATCGTCTGCATCAAGTGGATCTGGCGAAGGTCGGTGGCTTATGGCTCATAAACTCCCGGTGCTTATCACGAGGTGGAACCGGTGGTGGTGGTGGAGGCAGTGGTACTTGTTGCTGTTGCTGCTGTTGTTGAAGCTGTTGTTGTAGCTGCTGTTGTTGCGCCCTCCTTTCTTGGCGTATCTCATCTCTCTCCTGGCGCAACTCCTGGCGTATATCTTCTCTTTCCTGACGCATTTCCTGGCGTTCTTGCTGCATCTGGGCACGCATATCAGCCATAGTGTCTGCCATTTGCTGCATCACCGCCATCTGAGCAGCAACCAGTGGATCAACTCCGCCCGGTGGAGGATTAGGAGGATTCATCTCTGCAGGCTGTGGCTGAGGTTGTCTATATATCCTTCGAGTGTGTTGGTTAGGAGGCAAATCAATTCTACCACCCCTCCTGGTATTGACCATCTGAGTTAGATACATATGGTAAGAAAGAGCAGTAGACAAGGCAGTAATTACAATCATGTTACCTTGGGGGATTTATTAGCTAAGCAGTTTAATGTTTTACCTACCATAGCTAATTTATTACCTTATGCTGGCACATGCTAAGATGTCCATGTAATATTTCAATCAATCAAAGAAGCAAATCAGGCATTGATCATCAGAACAATCAACCAATAATTTTAATAGAGAAAATAGTTTTGATTTGGTCTTAGGCCTCCTATCTCTTAAAATGTCATAGGGGTAGGGATTCCAAGGTGTGAAATCCATCTTGTCTCAGAGTAGAAAAGGTAAGAATGATCAGAGTAGAACAGTAGAAGGTGAGACAGGATCAAGATAAGTATAGGAAGAATCAGAGTGAGGTAAGTAGGTAATGATTTTGTCCATTTCTATCTAGGTTTCGTCCTACAGTCAACATTTCCTCTGATACCACTTCTGTAACACCCGGTTTTAAAGGACAAAGCCGGGTGCATCTCATACATGCGCCAAGAAGACAACATATATAATAACAGAGTGTATAGAGATAAATGTCATAAAACATCAGAGTACTTATTACATAGCGGAAGTCTTATTACAAAATAAAGATAAATATAAAACGAACTAAGGATCGTCGACGCCAATGTCGACTGAGAAACGCCACCTAGATCAGATCGAACTCCTCAGTGTTAGGCGGCTCCTCTTCGACCACCTGTTCTTCTCCTGTGGGGGGGGGGGGTGTGAGACAGCAAGAGTGAGCTCACATACGTTCATAGCTCAACAAGTCGTGGGGAATAATGTGGCATGAACTCACCAAAGGTGGGAGTTCATGAAGTGTAAGGCTGATCAATGAAATAGAGGCTAAGGCTGAGCATTGCTTTTATAAGTTGGTCAAGATTTTATTAGCAATTACTAAGTGTAAGTAAATACCAAACCTTAATAATAATAAAGAACAGTGATAGTAAAATAATCCCAAATGCGATGCAAATGTCAAATTAAACTTAAGTTCCATAATTAATCATGTGAGGGTCCGAGCCGCTCATGACCGTGAGCACGGCTAGTATACTAGTTTTACACTCTGTAGAGGTTGCGCATCTTTACCCACAAGTCGTGTATCCCATGTCGCCAGGGTTTGCAAGGCCCTTAGACACTACCGAGGTGAATGGCTAGGGATCCACTACGAGGCCTTTACAAAGTTCCACTAGCTTCCGAAAACCCGCTACAGTTTATAGGAAGTTCCAATGCAGGGTTCCTAGCTGACCGCCATCGCAGCAAAATCAACCAGGGACCTCCCTACACTGACCACTCCCCTACTGCCCTTGCCCCTTTCGGGTAAGGTAGTCTTCCACTAGCTTTCCTAATTAGTCAGCCAAGGGCGTCCCATTAAACCCTTGTGGTAGCACTGTTTTCCCGGGTGGTCGCTCCATGTTCCCATTAATTTAATGATCTTAACATGAACAGCAATAATAACAAGATAATAACAGAATAATCATGAATAGTGTATCTCCATACCCAATCCACATAAAGCAATAGCAAGTACTACCCAAAAATATTTCAGGGGTGAACAAGGTATAGAGGTAATCAAAACTGGGGTAACATAAAGGCTCCCATCAAAATTAACCTATGCAGATCATTAAAATTAATAAGAACATGGCTGGGAAAAGTAAGTGATCAAGGGCACAACTTGCCTTCAATGAGCTCCTGCTCAGCTACTTCTACTTGTTGAACCTCAGATTCCACAGTGGCTTGCTCGTCTACTCGCATCAACACAATACATACATAACATAGCATAAATTAACATCACATCAAACATGCAAATAGAATATACAGTAATAAACTAGACATTAAAATATGATCATAGGGACTGGAATTAATAATTTTGGAGTTATAGATTTTAAGTTACGAATTTTCTAATTTTTTATGTGCTTAATACAAGATTAAGTACTAGAATAATTCTAATGTGCTTTTCATGCCAAAACAGTGGCACAAATAGATAGACAATAATATTATGAAAATTTAGAAACTGGAATGGACCATTTTGGAGTTCATATGCATTTTCTATGAATTAAACAAGTTTCTAGATTTATTTTTGTATTAAAAATCGATTTCTAATATTAATTTCCTATTTTCAGCTCTCTCTGGATTGGGCGCCAATTTTCTGGGAAACTCAGGGGCTCTGGCGTAAACGTAACCGAGACACAGACACCCCTATCAACGGACTGCGGGTTGTTTTTAGGTAAACCGAGGGGTTCTTGTGCAAAATGAACCGGTGGAAGGGTATGGGTGATTCTCGGCCGTTGGATAAAAAGCCGAGCGCTCGGATTAAATCGTAGCCCCCGCGAACCGACACCCAAACACAGCCGCCGGATTTCGATCGGACAGTTCTGATTTTAAAAGGGGGTTCGATCTAATCTACACCGTGGAGCAACCGATCAACGGTTCACATTTGGTCACCCCACACTTGATCTCATCCACACGATCCAGATCGGGCAGCGCGAGTTCGTCACTCTCCTCTGGCCAGCACCAGACAGCGGCGCCGACCTCCCGGGGCGCGGTGGACCATCGCCGGAGATCCGCAATCCACAACCCGGCGCACCAACCTCAATTACACGGCACTCTACGCGAAACCGAGAATAGGGTGATCGTGAGGGGCGAACTTACATGGCAGAGAGTAGGCGATGAGGGCAGTCCACGGCGCACGAAGGACCAATGGCCTGGCTTAAGTCCGATGATCAATCTGGCCAGTCCGGACCACCAAGCCACACAATAGCCCCACGAGTACACCGCGAGGCACCACTGGATCACCTCGACCCCCCAATTCCCCAGCAGTGGCGTCGAATCGACGATCACCCGACGGCGGAGAAAAATTCCACCCGCACACGCAGCGCTCACCTACGATTGCCCTCCTCTCCGTGCAAGCGTCAGCTCCCCGAGATTTCCGTGGCGGTCTCAAGTTGGCATGGATGAAGGGAGGAGCGAGGACCTGGCTTTTATTCTCTAGCCGAACGCGGCGGCGAGGTCCACCCACCCGTAGAATCCGCGCGAGCACGGAGACACCGTTGCAGTGACCCCGAACCGCGGGTTTATGGGCGAGCAGGGATTTAGTGCCGCGGATCCCAATATGCAGTTGGCGCACAGCCAAGGAATCCGCGTGAGGTGGTGGTGGATCCGCCTGGCGCGGCGCTTTCCGCGCGGCGATGAAGACCGAGAGGTGGAAGACGGGTCCTCAACCAGTCTACCAGGCCGAGGCGCGAGATGGGGCCCGTGTGGCAGTGGCATGAGCGTGGGGTGCACAGCGCAGCGTTAGACACCGAGGATCCAGGCCCGCTCGTCAGTGATTTCACAGAAAAGAAAAAGGGAACGAGGAAATGGGCTGCCGTGGGGTAGAGAGAGAAAGAGTGGGCCGAATTGGAGAAGCCAGCCCAAACTAGGTTTTAGTCTTTTCCTTTTTATTTTCTTCATTTCTAATGTTTTTAGTTTGAATTCAAATTTAGCTTCAAACCTTGTACAAATTTGTTATCAAATCATATTATGAAATGAAAAGCACAAATTCTAGAAATATATTTATATTATTTTTATTTTCATATCATTTCTCTTCTTCCTTTTAAACCCTAGTTTCCAATGTAGGGCTTAATCCAATTCCTAGTCATTTTATATTATTGTTATTTTTATTTAATGCGCAAACATAAAAACTCCAACAAATGCACTTTTTCTTTATTTTAGAATAATTGTTTTATTTAGTCACTCTCAATTACATAGGTGCTCTTTTTATGATGCATATGAGACACACAAAATGAGGAGCTCTCTCTATTACTCTTGGTATACAACTTTGAGTATTACAATTCCTACCCCCCTTAAAAATAATCTCGTCCTTGAGATTAAGAAGATCTAGGGAAAAGGTGGGGAAAATCTATACGAAGCTCTTCTTCTCTTTCCCAAGTTGCTTCATCTTCACCGTGGTGACTCCATTGAACTTTGCACATCTTTATAACCTTATTTCTCGTAACTCGAGTCAAAGTATCCAAAATCTTGATGGGGTACTCAGCATAAGTCAAGTCCTCTTGAACACTAAGGTCTTCCATTGGTAACTGTTCTTCAGGCACCCTGAGACATTTCTTCAGCTGAGATACATGAAATACATCATGAACATCCGCGAGATGATCCGGTAACTCCAATTGATATGCAACCTCTCCCACTCGCTTTAAGATTAAAAAGGGTCCAATAAAGCGAGGGGACAACTTTCCTTTGACTTTGAATCTTTTCATACCCCGGAGTGGTGATACCTTCAAATAGACATAATCTCCCTCCTTAAACTCAAGCATTCTTCTCCGGGTATCAGCATAACTTTTCTGCCTGGATTGTGCAGTTCTCAAATTCTCCCTTATTTGCTGAACTTGTTCCTCTGCTTCTTGTATAATCTCAGGTCCAAACAACTGCCTTTCACCAGTTTGATTCCAATACAAGGGAGTCCTGCACTTTCTGCCATACAAAGCCTCAAACGGTGACATCTTCAAGCTGGCCTGATAGCTATTATTATATGAGAACTCCGCATACGGTAGACTCTTATCCCAACTTCCACCATGCTTAAGAGCACAAGCTCTTAACATATCTTCCAGTACTTGGTTAGTCCTCTCAGTCTGCCCATCAGTCTGGGGATGGTAAGCCGAACTAAAATTCAATCTTGTATCCAATGACTCGTGCAACTTCTTCCAATATCGAGAGGTAAACTGTGATCCTCAATCTGACACAATCTTCTTTCACACCATGCAGGCATACAATCCGTGCCATGTACAACTCTGCCAACTTAGCTCCTGAATAAGTGATCTTCACTGGAATAAAGTGGGCTACCTTGGTTAGCCTGTCCACAATCACCCATATAGAATCATATCCAGCAGACGTGCGGGGTAATCCAACAATGAAGTCCATGCCAATCTCTTCCCATTTCCACTCAGGTATCTTCAGTGGGTGCAGCAGTCCGGCTGGCCTCTGGTGTTCAGCTTTAACTCTTTGGCATACATCGCACGTAGCCACATGTGCAGCCACATCTCTCTTTAAACCATACCACCAATACTTTTGCTTCAAATCCTGATACATCTTAGTGCTCCCAGGGTGGATAGAATAAACTGAATCATGTGCCTCCTTCAATATGGTTTCCCGAAGACTATCAATATCGGGAACATAGATCCAATTTTTGAACCATATCGTGCCTTGTTCATCCTCCGTGAACTCCGGGCCTCTACCCTCTGTTATCAGATCCTTGATCTCCTGAATCTTAGCATCACCAATCTGACCTTTACGAATTTCCCGTTCCAAGGTGGGTTCCAATTCGATGATAACTCCTTCCGTATGTGTAACAATCCCCAGGTTGAGTCTCTCAAAATCTTTTGCTAATTCATCAGGTAGCTGGACAACGAAAGCGGAGTGAACATGCTCCTTCCGACTCAAGGCATCTGCAACCAAATTCGCCTTGCCTGGGTGATAATGAATCTCCAAGTCATAATCCTTAATAAGCTCCAACCAACGGCGTTGCCTAAGGTTGAGATCCTTCTGAGTGAATATATACTTCAAACTCTTATGATCCGTATATACTTGGCACTTAGTTCCCATAATGTAGTGTCTCCAAATCTTAAGTGCATGCACAACCGCTGCTAATTCCAAGTCATGAGTGGGGTAGTTCAATTCATGCTTGCGCAACTGACGAGATGCATAGGCAATCACATGACCATCTTGCATAAGCACACATCCAAGTCCTTGGCCACATGCATCACAGTAAATGTCAAATCCCTTCTGCAGATCTGGCATAATCAATACTGGAGGTGACATCAATCTCTCCTTCAATTGATCAAAACTCTCTTGGCACTTCTCATCCCACTTAAACTCTCTTCCTTTTTCCAAAAGCGATGTCATAGGCTTAGCAATTTTAGAGAACCCTTCAATAAATCTCCGATAATATCCTGCGAGTCCCAAGAAACTCCGAATCTTAGTAACTGTAGTGGGCACTCTCCACTCCATAATCTCCTTCACCTTAGCAGGATCCACTGCTATTCCTCCATTAGAAATAATATGACCAAGGAATGGCACCTTGTCAATCCAAAACTCGCACTTGCTGAACTTAGCGTAGAGTTGATTATCTCGTAACTTCTGTAGCACCAACCTTAGATGTTGTTCGTGATCACTTTCATTCTTAGAATAGATAAGAATATCGTCGATGAATACCACGACGAATCTGTCCAAATACTCCATAAACACCTTATTCATCAAATTCATGAAGTAAGCTGGTGCATTGGTTAGTCCAAATGACATAACAGTAAACTCATATAATCCATATCGAGTCGAGAAAGCCGTCTTGGGAATATCCGATGGTCTAATCCTCATCTGATGGTAACCGGATCGGAGATCAATCTTCGAGAATACTCTAGCACCTCGCATCTGATCAAATAAATCCTCAATACGGGGTAATGGATACTTGTTCTTCACCGTGACATCATTAAGTGATCTATAGTCCACACACATTCTTTGTGATCCATCCTTCTTCTGCACAAATAACACCGGTGCTCCCCAAGGTGAGGAACTTGGACGAATGTAACCAGCCTCTTGTAACTCCGTCAACTGCTTCTTAAGTTCCTTCAACTCTTCTACGGACATTCTATATGGCCGTTTAGAAATAGGGGCGGTTCCAGGTAAGAGATCAATAACAAACTCAACTTCTCTATTAGGTGGCATCCCTGGTAACTCCTCTGGAAAGACATCCGGAAAATCTCTGACCACCCGGATGTTGTCGCCAACAAACTCCTTAGGCATAAAGAACATTGCACGCATGGATGAGGAGGTCACTGCAATATTAACTTGAAATCTTTCTCCTTTAGTGGTAGTGAGCTCTATGGTACCTCTACCACATGCTATAACGGCCTTTGCCTTTCTTAGCCATGACATACCAAGGATCACATCTATACTGCTTGACTCTAATATTATAGCAGTAGCTCCAAATTCTCTACCCATAATGGTTAATGTCAATCTACGTGTCATTTGATTCGCCTCAACAGGCCCTTTAGGTGTAATTACTATCATGGGTTTTCTCATATTTAGCAGTGGTATTTCATTTGTGTTGGCATATCGAGCAGACATGAATGAATGTGTAGCACCAGAATCAAATAATATGGTTGCAGGAATTGCATTAACATAAAACATACCAAGTACGAGGTCCCCACCATCAGGAGTATCATCAACACTGACTTGATTCACCCTGGCTATAGAATATCCCTTGCCAGGGGTCTGTTGCTTGTTCTGAACTGGAGTAGTAGCAATCCTCTGTGGGCAGACATTTGCATAATGACCAGTCTTCCCACACTTGAAACACGTAGTGCCTGGACTCTGTCCTGCAAACTTCGTCGGGGTGCCAGTGGGAGTAGCCTGTCGAGGAGGTGGAGTCCTCAGTGGTGATTGCTGAACTGGGCGTGGTCCTCCTGGTCGGGTCGGTGTACCCTGTGGTGAACTGTAGCGAGGACGAACACTGCTGCTACCCTGTCCTTGTGAGATAGCCTTCCTCTTCAAATCACCCAGTTGAACACGCTTGTGTTCAATAGCAAGAGCCTTATCCAGTAGCCTCTGAAATGATGGAAAGGTGTGTGCAACCAGTGCATACTGCAAGGGTCCATTAAGTCCTTCAATAAAGTGCTCCTGCTTCCTTTCATCCTCAGCAACTTCCTCCGGAGCATATCTCGACAGCTGAATAAATTTGTCTCTGTACTCGCTGGCCGACATGTTGCCTTGCTTCAATGCCAGAAACTCCTTCTTCTTGATCTTTATCATCCCAGCTGGAATATGGTAGTTCCTGAACTGCGTACTGAACTCTGCCCAGGTAATAGTATCAGCAGCATCATGGGCAGCAGTATAAGAATCCCACCAGTCAGCAGCAGGACCCGTCAGACGTCCAGAAGCATATAAAACCTTCTCCCGGTCAGTGCATTGTGCAATATTCAGCATCTTCTTGATTGACTTCAACCAATCGTCTGCATCAAGTGGATCTGGCGAAGGTCGGTGGCTTATGGCTCATAAACTCCCGGTGCTTATCACGAGGTGGAACCGGTGGTGGTGGTGGAGGCAGTGGTACTTGTTGCTGTTGCTGCTGTTGTTGAAGCTGTTGTTGTAGCTGCTGTTGTTGCGCCCTCCTTTCTTGGCGTATCTCATCTCTCTCCTGGCGCAACTCCTGGCGTATATCTTCTCTTTCCTGACGCATTTCCTGGCGTTCTTGCTGCATCTGGGCACGCATATCAGCCATAGTGTCTGCCATTTGCTGCATCACCGCCATCTGAGCAGCAACCAGTGGATCAACTCCGCCCGGTGGAGGATTAGGAGGATTCATCTCTGCAGGCTGTGGCTGAGGTTGTCTATATATCCTTCGAGTGTGTTGGTTAGGAGGCAAATCAATTCCACCACCCCTCCTGGTATTGACCATCTGAGTTAGATACATATGGTAAGAAAGAGCAGTAGACAAGGCAGTAATTACAATCATGTTACCTTGGGGGATTTATTAGCTAAGCAGTTTAATGTTTTACCTACCATAGCTAATTTATTACCTTATGCTGGCACATGCTAAGATGTCCATGTAATATTTCAATCAATCAAAGAAGCAAATCAGGCATTGATCATCAGAACAATCAACCAATAATTTTAATAGAGAAAATAGTTTTGATTTGGTCTTAGGCCTCCTATCTCTTAAAATGTCATAGGGGTAGGGATTCCAAGGTGTGAAATCCATCTTGTCTCAGAGTAGAAAAGGTAAGAATGATCAGAGTAGAACAGTAGAAGGTGAGACAGGATCAAGATAAGTATAGGAAGAATCAGAGTGAGGTAAGTAGGTAATGATTTTGTCCATTTCTATCTAGGTTTCGTCCTACAGTCAACATTTCCTCTGATACCACTTCTGTAACACCCGGTTTTAAAGGACAAAGCCGGGTGCATCTCATACATGCGCCAAGAAGACAACATATATAATAACAGAGTGTATAGAGATAAATGTCATAAAACATCAGAGTACTTATTACATAGCGGAAGTCTTATTACAAAATAAATATAAATATAAAACGAACTAAGGATCGTCGGCGCCAATGTCGACTGAGAAACGCCACCTAGATCAGATCGAACTCCTCAGTGTTAGGCGGCTCCTCTTCGACCACCTGTTCTTCTCCTGTGGGGGGGGGTGTGAGACAGCAAGAGTGAGCTCACATACATTCATAGCTCAACAAGTCGTGGGGAATAATGTGGCATGAACTCACCAAAGGTGGGAGTTCATGAAGTGTAAGGCTGATCAATGAAATAGAGGCTAAGGCTGAGCATTGCTTTTATAAGTTGGTCAAGATTTTATTAGCAATTACTAAGTGTAAGTAAATACCAAACCTTAATAATAATAAAGAACAGTGATAGTAAAATAATCCCAAATGCGATGCAAATGTCAAATTAAACTTAAGTTCCATAATTAATCATGTGAGGGTCCGAGCCGCTCATGACCGTGAGCACGGCTAGTATACTAGTTTTACACTCTGCAGAGGTTGCGCATCTTTACCCACAAGTCGTGTATCCCATGTCGCCAGGGTTTGCAAGGCCCTTAGACACTACTGAGGTGAATGGCTAGGGATCCACTACGAGGCCTTTACAAAGTTCCACTAGCTTCCGAAAACCCGCTACAGTTTATAGGAAGTTCCAATGCAGGGTTCCTGGCTGACCGCCATCGCAGCAAAATCAACCAGGGACCTCCCTACACTGACCACTCCCCTACTGCCCTTGCCCCTTTCGGGTAAGGTAGTCTTCCACTAGCTTTCCTAATTAGTCAGCCAAGGGCGTCCCATTAAACCCTTGTGGTAGCACTGTTTTCCCGGGTGGTCGCTCCATGTTCCCATTAATTTAATGATCTTAACATGAACAGCAATAATAACAAGATAATAACAGAATAATCATGAATAGTGTATCTCCATACCCAATCCACATAAAGCAATAGCAAGTACTACCCAAAAATATTTCAGGGGTGAACAAGGTATAGAGGTAATCAAAACTGGGGTAACATAAAGGCTCCCATCAAAATTAACCTATGCAGATCATTAAAATTAATAAGAACATGGCTGGGAAAAGTAAGTGATCAAGGGCACAACTTGCCTTCAATGAGCTCCTGCTCAGCTACTTCTACTTGTTGAACCTCAGATTCCACAGTGGCTTGCTCGTCTACTCGCATCAACACAATACATACATAACATAGCATAAATTAACATCACATCAAACATGCAAATAGAATATAAAGTAATAAACTAGACATTAAAATATGATCATAGGGACTGGAATTAATAATTTTGGAGTTATAGATTTTAAGTTACGAATTTTCTAATGTTTTATGTGCTTAATACAAGATTAAGTACTAGAATAATTCTAATGTGCTTTTCATGCCAAAACAGTGGCACAAATAGATAGACAATAATATTATGAAAATTTAGAAACTGGAATGGACCAATTTGGAGTTCATATGCATTTTCTATGAATTAAACAAGTTTCTAGATTTATTTTTGTATTAAAAATTGATTTCTAATATTAATTTCCTATTTTCAGCTCTCTCTGGATTGGGCGCCAATTTTCTGGGAAACTCAGGGGCTCTGGCGTAAACGTAACCGAGACACAGACACCCCTATCAACGGACTGCGGGTTGTTTTTAGGTAAACCGAGGGGTTCTTGTGCAAAATGAACCGGTGGAAGGGTATGGGTGATTCTCGGCCGTTGGATAAAAAGCCGAGCGCTCGGATTAAATCGTAGCCCCCGCGAACCGGCACCCAAACACAGCCGCCGCATTTCGATCGGACAGTTCTGATTTTAAAAGGGGGTTCGATCTAATCTACACCGTGGAGCAACCGATCAACGGTTCACATTTGGTCACCCCCACACTTGATCTCATCCACACGATCCAGATCGGGCAGCGCGAGTTCGTCACTCTCCTCTGGCCAGCACCAGACAGCGGCGCCGACCTCCCGGGGCGCGGTGGACCATCGCCGGAGATCCGCAATCCACAACCCGGCGCACCAACCTCAATTACACGGCACTCTACGCGAAACCGAGAATAGGGTGATCGTGAGGGGCGAACTTACATGGCAGAGAGTAGGCGATGAGGGCAGTCCACGGCGCACGAAGGACCAATGGCCTGGCTTAAGTCCGATGATCAATCTGGCCAGTCCGGACCACCAAGCCACACAATAGCCCCACGAGTGCACCGCGAGGCACCACTGGATCACCTCGACCCCCCAATTCCCCAGCAGTGGCGTCGAATCGACGATCACCCGACGGCGGAGAAAAATTCCACCCGCACACGCAGCGCTCACCTACGATTGCCCTCCTCTCCGTGCAAGCGTCAGCTCCCCGAGATTTCCGTGGCGGTCTCAAGTTGGCATGGATGAAGGGAGGAGCGAGGACCTGGCTTTTATTCTCTAGCCGAACGCGGTGGCGAGGTCCACCCACCCGTAGAATCCGCGCGAGCACGGAGACACCGTTGCAGTGACCCCGAACCGCGGGTTTATGGGCGAGCAGGGATGTAGTGCCGCGGATCCCAATATGCAGTTGGCGCACAGCCAAGGAATCCGCGCGAGGTGGTGGTGGATCCGCCTGGCGCGGCGCTTTCCGCGTGGCGATGAAGACCGAGAGGTGGAAGACGGGTCCTCAACCAGTCTACCAGGCCGAGGCGCGAGATGGGGCCCGTGTGGCAGTGGCACGAGCGTGGGGCGCACAGCGCAGCGTGAGACACCGAGGATCCAGGCCCGCTCGTCAGTGATTTCACAGAAAAGAAAAAGGGAACGAGGAAATGGGCTGCCGTGGGGTAGAGAGAGAAAGAGTGGGCCGAATTGGAGAAGCCAGCCCAAACTAGGTTTTAGTCTTTTCCTTTTTATTTTCTTCATTTCTAATGTTTTTAGTTTGAATTCAAATTTAGCTTCAAACCTTGTACAAATTTGTTATCAAATCATATTATGAAATGAAAAGCACAAATTCTAGAAATATATTTATATTATTTTTATTTTCATATCATTTCTCTTCTTCCTTTTAAACCCTAGTTTCCAATGTAGGGCTTAATCCAATTCCTAGTCATTTTATATTATTGTTATTTTTATTTAATGCGCAAACATAAAAACTCCAACAAATGCACTTTTTCTTTATTTTAGAGTAATTGTTTTATTTAGTCACTCTCAATTACATAGGTGCTCTTTTTATGATGCATATGAGACACACAAAATGAGGAGCTCTCTCTATTACTCTTGGTATACAACTTTGAGTATTACACCTATCAGGCAGAGCGGGCGCACGCAGCCTGGCTGGGCATGGCCGAAATGCTTGGGCCGAATTTAGTTTTTGTCCTTTCCTTCGAATTTTGAAATACTTTTTTATTTTCTCTAGGGAATTCAAATCAAATTCAAACCAAATTCAAATTCAAACAATTTCAAACATGTGCATCAAACAAAAGAATAATTTAGGCTCAACATGATGCAACATTTCATGACCCACATTGGTTTTGATAAAATAAATAGTTAATCCCTCACCTAATTAACCTAATTCTAATCAAAAGGAAGAGAGAAGGAGTTTAGAGAGAGAAAACAGGTAACACCTGAATTTGGTACGCATTTAGAGAAGAAATTTTATACCCCCAAATTCAGGGAGTTACAAACCTATCCCCCTTAAAAGAATCTTGCCCTCGAGTTTCAGGGTTAGCTAGCAAAGAGTTCGGGACACTTGGCTTTCAGATCATCTTCTCTTTCCCAAGTTGCCTCTTCCTCTGAATGATGGTCGCACATGACCTTGCACATCCTGATGGTGCTTCTTCGAGTGAATTTGTATGCTGTCTCTAGAATCTGAGTTGGCTTCTCAATGTAAGTCAAGTCTTCTTAAACCTCGAGATCCTCGGTTGGCAATTGCTCTTCTGGCACTCGCAAGCACTTCTTCAACTGAGACACATGGAACACATCATGCACGGCTTACAGACTTTCTAGTAGGCTGAGTTGATATGCCACTTCTCCACGTCTTGCCTGAATCTGGTACATTCTGATGTATTGAGGTGCTAACTTGCCCTTGACTCTGAACCTTTTGATTCCTCTAATCAGTGACAACTTCAAGTAGACATAATCTCCCACTTCAAAACTTAGATCTCTTCTTCTTGTGTCAGCATAGCTTCGCTGCCTGGACTGTGCTGTCTTAAGATTCTCTTGAACCATTCTGATGTTTTCGTCGGCTTCAAGCAAAATGTCTGGACTGAACACCTGCCTCTTGCAGGGTTGGTCCCAATGCAACGGAGTTCGACAATTCCTCCCATAGAGTGCTTGGAACGGTGGCATCTTCAAACTGGCTTGATAGCTGTTGTTGTAGAAGAATTCTGCATAAGGTAGCCTCTTGTCCCAACCTAACTTGTTTTGCAAAGCACAAGCCCTCAACATGTCTTCTAAGATCTGGTTGGTTCTGTCTGTTTGACCATCTGTCTACGGGTGATAAGCTGAACTGAACTTCAAATGCGTGTCAAAGCTTCATGCAGCTGATGCCAAAAGTGTGAAGTGAATTGGGTTCCTCGATCTGATACTATCTTCTTCGGAACACCATGCAAGCATACAATCCGGGACATGTATAGCTCTGCCAACACTGCACTGTTACAGGTAGTCTTGACTGGTATGAAATGAGCCGCCTTTGTTAAACGGTCCACTACTACCCAGATGGAGTCATAACCGGCTCGAGTGCAAGGAAAACCGACAATAAAGTCCATCCAAATCTCATCCCATTTCCACTGAGGGATCTGCAATGACAGCAACAAACTTGTGGGCCTTTGATGCTCTGCCTTGATTCTCTGACAACTGTTGCATATGGCAACATACTTTGCTATCTCCCTTTTCATGCCGTACCACCAGATTCTTTTCTTTAGGTCTTGATACATCTTCTTGCTGCGAGGGTGTATGGAATAAGCTGTCTCATGAGCCTCCTTGAGAATCAATTCCCGAATTGATTTGATGTTAGGAACTGTTGGGGACTTGTTCTCAAATGCTATGAATTAAGAACAAGGCAACATAAAATGTTAAATATTAATGTCCTTTGTCCGCTAAAGCATTATCTCCCCAAGGATTTAATGAACTTCGGACGATGGCCATGAGCAAAATATTACGAAGGTCACACCTTCGTAATCAGACTTATAAAACAATGAAACACAAAATATAAAACATTAGAGAAAATATACCAAAGACAGATAATATCATTCACATATTTTATTGTACAAACCTAAATATTATACATAATATTTAGGTATATTTATACCTTTGTCTTGGCAGAAAACAATAATTCTAGCGTAAAGTGTCAGCGATTACAAGATTGCGTGAACAGTATAGGGGTACTGTTCACCTATTTATAGGCACAGGACGCATCCTGTGTAAAATTACATTTATGCCCTTTACAATCGACTACAATAATGACACAAAACATCATGGGTATTTAAGTCGTTTCATCTTTAAGTCGGTTCACCCCTTCGTCTTGAGATCTGTCACTGTGCCGAGGCTTTATAGGTGATAGCTTCGGCGCTGCTTCTGAGAGGATCTGCCGAAGGTGTTCTCTTTCTTTAGTATCTTCGGCTACGAAGCATACCCCCAACAGTAGCCCTTCGCGGTGCTAGATCATTTTTCGTAACGAGCTTGATCCGTGAAAAAGTCTTCTTGGCTTCGGGATGCCGAAGATCCGAAAAACACCTTCCCTGAGCTCGTTGGCGAGAAACGATTAAAATAATCCGCGTGCGAAGTGGCCTCATCTTGCAGCAGTTACGCGCGCCCTAGCGATTCACCTTCTCGGTCCCTGTGGCCCACCGTTCAGTGAGTGCGGGTGGCTGTTTGTCCAGTGCGGAAGACCTTGACGATTCACCTTCCTACCAGCGGCACTGTATAAACAGACGGGTAGGTGTGAAGTTACCACAGCATTCATTGCTATTGCACTGTTCTGCTGCCGAAATATTGACCTAAACCGAAGGTTGTTTGCTGCATCCTCAACCGAAGCTATTTACTTTGCTCAAGCTTCGTAACAAGAAAGAGCTTCGGCAAAATAAAGAAAAAATTTCAACTTCATTGAAAAAACAAGAAATTCAATCATTAGATGGCCAGAGTACGTTCCACATCTAGGGTTACGTGCGATGGAGAGGAAGCCGAAGGTGCTAAAACTGCCTCAATCTCCGAAGTGATAAAGCGCTCAGGGTTGGTAGCATCGGAGGATGCACCTGCCGCTAAAACAGAACAGGCTGATGTTGAGGAGACTGAGTCTGAAGATGATTACAGCGCGGTGCCAAGTAAACCTAGCCACCTGGATTTCGGGAAATCCACCATCTCCGAAGATGATTTGCCTAAGCTATTGAAATTGGGCTATTTCAGTGAAGCGAAGAAAGAGCTGGTTCGTTTTGGTGGGGAAGAGACTACTCCGAAGCGAGGAAAGGATGAAGTGGTAGTCTTCAAAAGTTTCTTTAAGGCTGGCTTAAGATTTCCTTTGAACAAGATGATTGCTGATGTATTGAAGAAGTTTGGGATCTACCTTCATCAGCTAACTCCTAATGCTATTGTCCGGCTTAGCGTTTATATCTGAGCTCTCTGAAGCCAAGGGGTGGAGCCATTTGGCGAAGGCTTCTGCCGAGTGCACGAGCTTCATTATTAGACAAAAGCTAGAGGAGATGGGCTATATGAAAATTTTGGCTGCTACAATTTTGCCTATCGCAAGAACACAAAATTTCCGGTGATTAGCTACCGAAGCAAGTGGCCAGCTGGCTGGAAGTCTGAGTGGTTTTACGTCAAAGTTGACGAAGACAAGGAGAAGCTGGTCCAGAGTCCGCTAGAATTGATCTTCGGAGAGACCAGATCCCGGTGCAACATGACACCAGGGAGTCCAAGCCAAATTGCCCTGGCTGAATTTCGAGTTATTGCAGATCATATTGGCACTAGGGATTTAGTGCAAGAATATTTGGCCTTCAGAGTGTTCCCAACTTTGAAGGAGTGGGACATGCCGAAGCTGAAGGGGGAAAAGAAGAAGGGGGAATTTATTCGGTTGCCTTACCATTATAAATTCAAGAAACATTTCAAAGTGCCTTGCCAAAAGTGGCTGGACACGATCGAAGTAATGTGCAATGAAATACTAGGTAATTACTCTAAAAAGAAGATCAATTGATGACTGCGGCCTTCGACACCCGTCCGAAGCGAAGGCTAAACCGAGTAATGGATGCTCTGGACTTCGAGTATCCCGACTACGAGCGGTTAGACAAGGATGCCGAAGGGCAAAAGAGAAAGAGAGTGGCTGGTGCTCTGAGTAAAGACGATGAAGAAAAATTAAAAAAGAAAAAGCTGAATCCTGAGCCACAAACAGATGCTTCGAAGAAGAGAAAAGCTACAGCTCTGAAGCAGAAGGCAATTGATGAAGAAGAAGAAACTGCTACAACACCCTCTGCCACCGACGTGGAGGAAATTCTAAAGGTAATGACTGAATCTTTGCCTGTCAAGCTAAGTCCACTGGGGCCACATCTGACGAAGCTTTTTCAGAAGAAAAGGAGCCCGCAAAAACGAAGAAGGCAGCTAGGCCAAAAAAGCAAAGAATCATTACAGTGACAGAAGTCATCGAAGGGACGCCACCAGGAGCTTCAGCTCTGAAGGCGCCAGCTATTGAGAGCACGACAGCCACCGAAGCTACACCTTCGGAAGCCACAGCTACCGAAGCTTCCACAGCCGACGATATTCATTTAGAGAGCACGATTGCCGATATTGATAAGATACTGCTAAACATGGCCGCAGAGGAAGCTGGTGCAGCCACCGAAGAGACTATGACCCTAGAACCCGAGAAGGAGAAAGAGATAGCCGAAGACACTTCGGAAGATGAAATTTTTAACTTTCAAAACTTAGTTGGTCAAGAGCTAACAAAGGCTGTAAAAGAAGAGCTAAAAGAATATGCTATATCTTGCGGATATCAGCAGGGAGCACTTCTCTTCGGTGGCATCGATGACGAAAAATTGGGCTGCATCCGGGATCAGACCGGAGCGAAGGTTATCGGTACTCTATCAAAGAGTATTGGTTTCCCGAAGCTCGAAACAGATATTAGCCGCTACCGACGACAACACATCGTCAGTAGTTTATTCTATTCCAATTTCAAGGTAAACTTTTCTTTAACTTTTATTATTTCAATAACAAAGATGTTTTCTAACGAAAGTTGTTTGTATGCAGAGTATGCTACTGAGTAAAGCTTTGAAAATGCAGCAAGATTTGGATGATAAAAACACGAAGTTATAATTGAAAATTTAGAAAGCAAGATAAAAGACCAATCAGCTGCTCTTAAAAAGAAAGACTTCGAGCTTTAGACAACTGAAGGCTTATTGGCAGAAGCTGAAGCTAAAATAGCAGAATTAAACATGAAGCTTCTCTCCCAGTCAGAAAGCTTCGAACAAGAAAAGCAGAAGCTTAATGCAAAATTTGAGGCCGAGGTCCAGAAAAGTTCAGATTTGAAAAAATCATTGACAAGCCTTCAAAACAAATGTCTGGAGTTCAGTAATCGATGTGTTCAACGGCTGAAGCAAGTATTCTATTCGGTTGGAGCCAGCAGTTAAAAATTTAATCCTTCGTCTGAAGACCTGCCAGGGGCCTTCGAACATATCGAAGGTGAAATTGATGACCTTGAAGAAGTTATAGCTGGACATGGTGACTTTTGTGCCCTGGTAGCTTCTCGGGGCACAGCTGTCGCCTTCCTGAAATCTGGCTGCGAACATGGAAAGGTTATCAATAGACCCAATTTTAGCTTATCACCAGCAGACCTGGATAATATTCCCAACCTTTCCCGAAGCATAGCAAATAGATTTATAAAACTGGTATGGACAAAGGGTGGACGAAGCAAAGCTGGTGATGAAGCTCGGAGTCATCTTAAGCCGGTAACAAAATCATACCTTGTGTTAAACTCTTCCTTCGAACTTGAATTTTGCTTACAATACTTGAATACGTGCAGGATGACGAAGTCGAGGCCGAAGCTAAAGAGTAAGAAGACGAAGCCGAAGTTTAATGGATGACGAAGTCGAAGCCGAAGCCGAAGCTCAATGGATACTAATGAAGCTTGAATAGATAACTGTAGAAAAAACTCTAAAAACCCTTGTAATAACCTTTGTAAAGAACAATGTAATTAATTTTTACTTTGTAAACTTTGTCCATACCTTGTAATATATTCTTACCTTTCCATCAATGTATATAGTGCTTTGGTGTGAACGAAATTAGCATTTTTGAGCCGAAGGCGAAAAACACCTTCCCTTCTTTTCGTACACAGCGAAGCATAAAGACTGCTTCTTTTTCTTTTTGCCGAAGCCTTATCTTTAGAGCCGAAGCAATTGCCTGTGTTATGATGGTGATGATCCTATGTATGTCTCAATGAATGTTTATGAATGCAAATGTATGATGTAATGCATGGTGCAAATGAATGTCCAAACACACACATACGAAGCCACAACCATATCCTTCATTCCCTTAGGAATAACCAAAGTCTCTTTGCCGTTTATTTTTCGGCTTCACCGCTTATTTCTCGGTGTATCAGCGCTGACTTTTTGCTGTAAGTTCTGCATTCCCTTAGGAACGTATTTTGAACTTCTTCACCTTCTATTTCGGCGGTATCACGTTGACTTTTCGCGCTTCGCCTTATATTTCGACGGAATCAGCGTTGACTTTTTGTTGTAAGCTCTGCATTCCCTTAGGAACGACTTTTGAGCAAAAAACTTACACTGTGCTCCCTTAGGAACGGCTTTTTGTAGCTTCGTCATGCTCTGCATCCCCTTAGGGATGTCTTTCGAGTCTCTCCCTGCTTTTTCTTTTCTCTTTGCACTCGATGGTGCATGCTCAGCTTTTACATTTACATCTTTGGGGGATATTGCTCTTGTAGAGCTGAAATAAGAAAAAGAGAAATTACATGCTATGGCCCCGTTAAAAACCTTTCTCCCCCTTTGGAAAGGAAAAGGGTGCAATAGGAAAAAATAAAAAGATTACATCAAGCTACACATAATATCGCCGAAGCTCATCCGCATTCCAAGATCTAGGAATGTCGTTGCCGTCCATATCCTTCAATCTGTAAGAACCGGGTCTTCACGAAGATACTACCAGAAAGGTCCTTCCCACTTCAACTGTAGCTTGCCTACTATATCTAGGTTGGCAACTCTCCGAAGTACCAAGTGCCCTGGCCTGATATTTTTTAACCGAACTTTTCTGTCACGCCATTTTATTATTTCGGCTTGATATTTATTGATGTTCTCCACAGCCTGAAGCCTGATCCCTTCTATAGCATCTTTTGCCATAGAATAATCAGCTTCGTCCTCTGCCGCAGCCGCTGTTCTTATTGATCCTGCTTTAGCTTCTTCCGGGGTTATTGCTTCGTCACCAAACAGTAATTTGAATGGTGTAAAGCCTGTTGACCTTGACATTGTTGTGTCGTGGCTCCACACCACTTTGATCAATTCATCTGGCCACTTTCCTCTAGGCTGATTGAAGATAACTTCATTATTCCCGTCATTATAATGCCATTAGCTCTTTCAACAAGTCCATTTGACTCCGGATGTCTAACCGATGCAAAATGGATCTTCGTGCCAATTTGTTCACAAAACTCTTTGAAAGCTTCGGCATCAAACTATGTTCCGTTGTCCATAGTAATAGCCTTCGACACTCCGAAGCGACAAACAATATTTTGCCAGAAAAATTTCTGAACAGTGACCGAAGTTATTGTGGCTAAAGGCTTCGCCTCAATCCATTTGGAAAAATATTCTACCGCCACCACATCATATTTTAAATTTCCTTGTGCTGGTGCAAGTGGGCCTAACAAATCAAGGCCCCACCTTTGCAACGGCCAAGTGGGCTGTATTAGCTGAGTCAGAGATGAAGGCTGTTTTTGATCTCTTGCACATTTTTGACAACCTTCACACTTTTGTACTAATTCTGCTGCATCTGAAGGTGCCTTCGGCCAATAAAATCCTTGACGAAAGACTTCTCCCAGCAAGGGCCTAGATCCGATGTGAGATCCACACAGACCTGCGTGTATTTCCTTCATCAATTCTATACCTTCAGCTCTGGATAAACATTTAAGCAATGGAGAGAAGACTCCATGTTTGTATAACTCCCCTTCTATTATTACATATGGTCGGGCTCTTGCCTCTATTCTCTTATTATAAGCTTCGTCATCTGAAAGGCAATTGCCCTAGAGAAAGGATATAATCTTAGTTCTCCAATCTTCACTATGAACAGGAGATATATTGAGCACTGCTCTTTCAAGAAGTTCCACCGAAGGTGCTCTTATTGTCTCAAAGAATACTTCCGAAGGTAAAGGCAGCCCCTGTGCCGCTGACTTGGCTAGCAGATCAGCGTGCTCATTTTCTCCTCGTGGAATATTCTTGACAGAAAACCCTTCGAAAGAAGCTTCAAGCCTTTGAACTGTATCCAAGTATTTCTCAAGCTTCGGGTCTCTTGCTTTACAACTGTTGTCAATATGACCAGAAATAACTTGGGAATTGGTTTTAAGAATCGCCCTACTTATCCCCATTGCCTTTAACTTCCGAAGCCCCAAAAGCAAAGCTTCGTATTCAGCAATATCATTTGTGCAGCTGAAATCAAGTTTCACTGCATAGCATGTTCTGACTTTGGAAGGTGCAACTAAAACAGCAGCTGCACCTGCCCCGAAGGTTCCCCAGGAACTGTCGCAGAACACTGTCCAAGCTTCAGCATCTTTACTTGCTTCTTCTTCTTGAGCCCCTGGCGTCCAGTCAGCGATGAAGTCTGCTAACGCCTAGGACTGGATCGAGGATCTATGCACATAATCAATGCTGAATTCGTTGAGTTATGCAGCCCACTTTCCAATCCTTCCAGTAGCTTCTCTGTTCCTCATAATATCCTTCAAAGGCTGTGATGAAGGAACAATTATATGGAATGCTTGAAAGTAATGCCGAAGCTTCCTGGAGGCCATTAAGACAGCATATAGCACCTTCTCCAATTCTGTATAATTTTTCTTTGATAAACTGAGAACTTCGAAGACAAAGTATACTGGAGCTTGCTTTTTAGTTTGTCCTTCAAGCTTCTCCTGGACAAGTGTCGCACTCACTGCAGAGTGCGAAGCTGCCACATATAACAGCAGAGGAGCCCCTGGCGCGAGTGGAGTTAGCGTCTTTAGATCTATCAGGTACTGCTTGAGTTCTTCGAAGGCTTTCTGCTGAGCTGATCCCCATTGAAAGACTTCGACTGACTTCAGCACTTCAAAGAATGGTAAATTTCTCTCTGCTGATCTAGATATGAATCGGTTCAAAGATGCCAGTCTTCCTGTCAGTCGCTGAGCTCCCTTCTTTGTGCTTGGCGGCTCCATCCGAAGAATAGCTTCGATTTTATTCTGATTAGCTTCGATTCCTTTTGTTGAAACTAGACAACCAAAGAATTTTCCCTTCTTTACTTCGAAAACACATCTTTAGGCTAGCTTGCCTAAAGTTGGCAAATGTTTCCTGCAGATCAGCAATGTGATTTTCTTGCTTCGTGCTTTTTACTATGATATCATCAACATATGTTAGCACATTTCTGCCTATCTGAGAATGAAGGACTTTCGCTGTCATTCTGCTGAAGCTTCCTCCAGCATTCTTGAGCCCCTCAGGCATCCGAAAATACCAATATGTACCACTGGGGGTTATGAAGCTGGTTTTTGGCTCATCTTCCTTCTTCATCCAGATTTGATGGTAGCCTGAATAACAATCTAGTAGACTCATGAGCTCTGACAAAGCTGCTGCATCTACTAGAGAATCTATCCTTGGTAATGGAAACTCATCCTTCGGACATGCCTTATTAAGATCAGTAAAATCGATGCACATTCTCCATTTACCATTAGCCTTCTTCACCATAACAGTGTTAGCAAGCCATTCTGGGTATTTTACTTCTCTCATGACTATAGCACTAAGAAGTTTTTTCACTTCATTCTGAGCACCTTCAGCTTTGTCATCAAACATTTTCCGAAGCCTCTGCTTTCTAGGTCTGAAGGATGGATCGACATTGAGCGAGTGTTCAATGACATCCCTGTTGACACCACAGAGATCGTTGGCGGACCATGCGAAGACATCTTTGTTGTTGAACAGAAACCTTGTTAGGTTTTTCTCCTGTTCCTCAGACAATTGAGATCCCAGCAACACCTTCTGCTCTGTTATATCTTCACATAAGAGCATGGGCTTCGGCTGATCGGCCGAAGCAGCCTTCTCCCTTCTGTACTTGTATTGCTCACAAGCTTCGGCTCTATCTATATTATGGATTGCTTTTGAATCTGTCCAGTTTCCTTTGGCCTTTCTGGCAGCTTCCTGGCTTCCATGAATAGCAATAGGCCCTTGATCCGAAGGTATCTTCATGCAAAGATATGCTGGATGAAGAATTGCTTCAAAAGCATTGAGTGTCCCACGACCAATGATTGCATTGTAGGGGTACTCCATGTCGACAATATCAAACACAACTTGCTCAGTTCTTGTATTGTTGACAAATCCGAAGGTTACTGGCATCGTGATCTTGCCGAGCGCTACAATCTGTCTTCCTCCAAAGCCACAAAGAGGGTGTGTAGCATCATGAATCTTATCCTCTGGCTCTTGCATCTGTCTGAAGGCCTTAGCAAATATAACATCCGCTGCACTGCTTGTGTCAACCAGAACATTGTGAACCAGAAATCCTTTGATAACATAAGAAATAACCATAGCATCATTGTGAGGGTAATCCTTGAGCTGAAGGTCCTCTTGGGAGAAGGTAATTGGGATGTGGGACCATCTTGACTTGATGAAAGGTCCCTGCACCCCGACATGTTGTACCCTTCTCTGTGCCTCCTTCTTCTGCTTCTTGTTGGCCGGCTCTGAGCATGAACCGCCTGTTATCGGGAGTACCAGCTTCGAAGCCGAAGCAGCTCCAGCTTGGTTGTTGAACGAAGCCATCAGCTGAAATGCTATGATTTAAGAACAAGGCAACATAAAATGTTAAATATTAATGTCCTTCGTCCGCTGAAGCATTATCTCCCCAAGGATTTAATGAACTTCGGACGAAGGCCATGAGAAAAATATTACGAAGGTCACACCTTCGTAATCATACTTATAAAACAATGAAACACAAAATATAAAATATTAGAGAAAAATATACCAAAGACAGATAATATCATTCACATATTTTATTGTACAAACCTAAATATTATACATAATATTTAGGTATATTTATACCTTCGTCTTGGCAGAAAACAATAATTCCAGCGTAAAGTGTCAGCGATTACAAGATTGCGTGAACAGTATAGGGGTACTGTTCACCTATTTATAGGCACAGGGTGCATCCTATGTAAAATTACATTTATGCCCTTTAAAATCGACTACAATAATGACACAAAACATCATGGGTCTTTAAGTCATTTCATCTTTAAGTCGGTTCACCCCTTTGTCTTGAGATCTGTCACTGTGCCGAAGCTTTATAGGTGATAGCTTCGGCGCTGCTTCTGAGAGGATCTGTCGAAGGTGTTCTCTTTCTTTAGGATCTTCGGCTACGAAGCATACCCCCAACAGGAACGCATAGCCTATCTTTAAACCATACTATGCCTTCTGGGTCTTCCCAGAAATCCCTGCCTTTCCCATCTAAGATCAACTATCGAATTTCATTGATCTTCTCCTCATCTTTCTGGCCTTCTTGATATCTTGTTCTAGATTGGGTTCCAGCTCAACTGTCACTCATTGGGTGCCATTCAGAAATCTGAGAGTTAGCCTATCGAATTCCTTCGCTAGCTCATATGGCATAGGATGAGCGGCCACCATATTGACTTGACTCTTTCTGCTTAAAGCATCTACAACCACATTAGCTTTGCCTAGGTGATAATGTATCTCCAGCTCATAATCTTTGATTAATTCTAGCCATCTTCGCTTCCTCATATTTAGCTCTGACTGGGTGAAGATATACTTGAGACTCTTGTGGTCTATGTAAACATCACACTTTTGCCCATATAAGCAGTGCCTCTAGGTCTTCAGTGCATGAACCACTGCTGCTAACTCCAGGTCATGTGTGGGTAGTTCTTTTCATGAATCTTCAACTGTCAGGACGAGTATGCCACTACTCTCCCTTCTTGCATTAACACACATCCCAGGCCGGTGTACGAAGCATCACAATACACTGAGAATGGCTTGTGAACATCTGGCAGGATCAATACTGGTGTTGTAGTCAACTTCTTCTTCAATGTTGCAAAGGACTCTTGGCACTCTGGGGTCCACTTGAATTCAACTTTCTTCGCTAGCAAGGCTGTCATTGGCCTGGCAATCTTGGAGAAACCTTCAATGAAACGTCGATAGTAGCCGACCATTCCAATGAAACTCTTGATTCCTCGGACATCTCTTGGTGCTTTCTAGTCTAGAATAGCTGCTACCTTTTTAGGATCCACAACTAATCCATCTCGGTTATGATATGACCCAAGAACAGGACTTCGCTGATCTAGAAGTCGCATTTACTAAGTTTGGCATACAACTGACAATCTCGTAGCCTTTGCAATACTTTCCTCAAATGCTCTTCATGCTCTTGCTCATTCTAGGAATATATGAGGATATCATCAATGAACACTACTACGAACTTATCATGGTAGTCCATGAACACACTATTCATCAAGTACATGAAGAAAGCTGGCGCATTCATTAGACCGAATGACATGACGGTGAACTCATAAAGCCCATACTTGGTGATAAATGCAGTCTTCGGTATATCTAAAGGTCGGATCCTGAGCTGATGGTAACCTAACCTCAGATCTATCTTCCAGAACACACTAGCTCCTCTCAACTGGTTGAACAGATCTTCAATTCTGGGCAGGGGGTACTTGTTCTTGAGAGTGACTTCATTCAGAGCTCGATAATCCATGCACATCCTCTTCGTCCCATCCTTCTTCTCCACAAACAACACTGGGGTGGCCAAGGCAAGGTGTTGGGTTTGATGTAACCCTTCTCCAACAACTCGTCTATCTACTTCTTGAGTTCCACCAATTCTGGTCTGGACACTCAATAGGCTCTCTTGGAAATAGGGCGGTGCCAGGGATAAGCTTTATGGCAAATTCAACTTTTCTCTCAGGGGGCATGCCTGGTAAATCTTCGGGAAACACATCCAGAAATTCTGATACTACTTTGATAGCTTCCGATGGCTCGAGTTTCTCAATATGGGCAGTGATCTGATGCCAGCTTCCTTTCTTTGGTCCAAACAAGACCAACTCCACCGACACTTCTTCTCCTAACAAGGACACTAATCTCACAGTCCTCTCGTCACACTTAAGGCTTGCTTGATATTTGGTTAGCCAATTCATCCCTAGGATGACATCTATGGTTACATCTCCGGTACCCATAACTATCAGATCAGTGGGGAACTCTATCCAACTTATTTGAACTCTTGCACTGGGGCAAAATCTATATGTTTGGGTCCTCCCACCAATTGAACTAATCCTCATAGGTGGACACATGGGTGCTACTTGTATGTTGTGTGTTTCTACCCATGACGCAGTCATAAAAGAATGTGTTGCTCCAGTATCAAATAACACATTTGCATAATGAGATTCGAGTGGGAACGTACCTAGTGCCACTCCTAGGGTCTGCTGAACTGTGTTGGCCTCCAGGTGGTTCACATTTCCATACTAGGCACAAGGCTGCCCACAATTGTTCGCTCCTTGTTGAGGTGCATTCTGTCTTGCAGGGGCATTCAGAGGTGACTGCTGCTGAGCTGCCTTCCTTGGGCAATGATTCATCCAGTGACCTTGTTCCCCACAGTGCAAACATCCGTGGCCTTCTCCTTGTGCTAGGGCTGCTTGGTTGCCTTGATTGGTTGCTGGGGCAGGAAGGCGAGGTGCCTGGTTGTTCTAGTGGTACTGCTGCTGCTGCTGAGGGAATTGCCTCTAATACTGCTGCTGATGTTGGAGCTGATGCTGATGCTGGTGTCCTTGAGGGCGACTTTTCTTGAATTGGCGGGGTGGGTTGCCTGAGAAATGAGGACGACTGCTGCTGCTAGCCTGTGGTCCGCTGATCTTGCTTTTTTTGTCTTCCATCTCCCAGCACTTCCTCTCGGTCATGATGGCTCTATCGATCAAATGCTAGAAGGTAGGGAAGGTGTGGTTCCTCAGCTTGTAGTGAAGGGGGTTGACCAAACCTCTTAGGAAATAGTACTACCTCTTAGCATCTGTGTTGACATCCTCGAGTGCATAATGAGATAACTATAGAAACTTGTCCCTGTACTCCCTGACAGACAGGGGACCTTGCTTCAGGGCCAGGAATTCCTTCCTCCTTACTATCATCAATGCTTCGGGCACGTGATAACGACGGAAGTTGTCCCTGAACTCCTCCCACGTGATAGCTTCAGGGTCTGCATGGGTGGTGAGGTAGGACTCCCACCAGGACTATGCTGCTCCCCTTAGCAGACAGGGACCATATAACACCTTCTCACGATCGTTGCACTGAGCGGCATGTAGCTCTTGTTCCATTATGCGTAGCCAATATTCGGTGTCCATGGGGTCAGCAGAGTGGGCAAACACAGGGGAATGACCCCTCATGAACTCCACCCCCTTGTCTCTAGGCATCTATGGCGTCTACACTTGCATTTGAGGTTAAGGTGGGGGTTGCTGCTGTTGCACCTGCTGCATTGCTGCTTGATTCTGGCCAATCACTTGGACTACCTGGGTTTGCATCAGAAACATCTGCTCAATGGTCATCGGGGGTGGTGGTGGCAATTGTTGCTGAGGTGCCTCATCTTGGGGTGCCCACTGCTCCTATTGAGCACGCCTTCCACCTCTGCGCCTATTGTTAGACATCTGTAGAAATCACACACACATTAGGTCTGACTCTACAGTCTTTCAGCATAAGAAAAGATATATAGAAGTCTTCATAACACTGAACAAATGAGCATCTTCACTGACTCTCAACACATCCAAACATAGCTTCTCAGATAAAGAGGAAAGTGGGAATAAAAGGTTGCCCAACTAAACGACTAACTTTATTAATAACTACACCAAGTTGCAGGGGATACCCACACCTTGTTGACAATCATTACAAAGATCCATCTTCATCATGAGTTCATCACGACAAGCATCAAAACATATGATAAGCAAACTAAAACCAACTAAGACTGACTAAGACTAAGACATTGAATTAAACATTATTACAAACTCCGACTCTATCGATCTATGGCTCCAAATCTATCTAGGTCCTGTAGTCAGGGGTGCCATAAGCATAACGACCACGGGGCGGCGAGCGGTAAGGGTGTTGAATCCCGACAGGAGCGGGGGAACCACCCTCCTGATGGTGACGTGCCGCACGTTTAGCACGCAATTCCGCAATCGCCGCCCGAGCCTTGCCCAACTTGTCAAGGGCGTGGTCCAACTCAGTGTTGAGCACGGCGACCAGGTTGACCATGCTATTTAGCCTGGGATTGCCCTCACCAATGGGTGAGACAATCACACCTCTGGCACTGCTGGTCGAACGGCGGGGGTAGTACTTCAGGTCGAGGCCATTAGCTACCCCGCTGAACAACAAATAGTACTGAGAAAGTGCACGCCGTGCTGCATCTTGCATGGCTGCCTCGGCAGTATCCCTCTCAGTGATAGAATAATGCTCTAAGGAGGCCTCTGCACCCCGGAGATCATCATCTGGATGGCGCACCAAACCAGTAGCCTCCCACTGGTTTGGGTATTACCCGCGACGATGCTGGTAGACCACACAACGGTACTCGATGTTCCAAGTGTGTCGGTCTAAGGCCCGATGCAGCAAGGTGTCGAGAGTGTCGTGAAAATGACAACCATGAGTGGCGTCACGAGTGATGTGTCGGGTGATCCATCCTTCCAGCTCCTGCTCCTCCGAGAGCTCTATGCTATGGCTCGAACTGCCACCGTTGTCGTCATCTCTGTATCCGTCAGGGTCCCCTCCAGCAGCCGGGATCTTATGTGGTGGTGCAGGGGGCATCTCTGAATGAGGCGCAGGGGAGGGGGAAGAGTCCTGCTGCTTCTGCTCCTAGCATCGGCGCTCCTGCTCCTTGTACATGTGGCGGTGCAGTCTCTCCAGGTGGCTAGACTAACCCGTCACCGTGCAGCGCAGTGGGTGCTCCACAAGGCGAGAGGGTAAAAAGGGGATCACCGACTTACGTGCAGTGCATCTAAGACAGGCCATCTACAAAAGACATCGTAAGCACAAGAGTGAGAATAGAACTATATGACTAGCAAGTAAACCAAAAGCAATGTAAGATAAAATTTTTGTAAGATGAGTATATAGATAGTAATATAACATAGAATGGTCAAGATGGCCAACTTTTGAAGCGACATGAAAGGTCAAGGTGAGAATAAGGGTACATAGTCCTTAGGGCGACCATTCTAGTCTAGGTTAGCAGTCCTACAGTCAACAAGGCTTTGATACCACTTATGTGACACCCGGTTTTGAAGGCAAACCAAATGTGAACCATGTACGTGCCAAGCTTTGATACTCACATACATAGCGATTACATAGTTGGACATCATCACACATTGCTCAAAATAAATAGCGGAAAAGGTACTTTATTACATCAAGATGTCCAAGACACCCACAGAGTCATTAACATACCATAGTCATTAACGTGATCAAAGTGAGGAATACGAAACATAGAGATATGGCCTTCATAGGCAACTGATTGGGGGGGTTTTGCCACTAACACAACTAGAACTTATCGTAGTGTTGGAACTACTCAAAGTCCTCTATGTTGCCTCCATCTCCTCCTGAGCACTGATTATAGTGGGGACAACCTAGGGTGGGGTGGTTTTTAAAGCAAGGGTGAGTACACATCAACGTACTCAGCAAATGTCCAGTTTGGCTAAAGTGGACTAGCTGTATGTGGAGTTAAGGTTTAAGTAGTTGCTTTTAGTTGGTCAAGTATTTATTACTAGTAGGAAGCCAAGTTTTAGTAAGAAACCCAGTTATACCCAAGAGTACTCCCTCCAAGAGGAAATACCAAAGACCATAGTTGTAATCATCATCATTAACTATTATCATATCAATATCAACAGTGATTCTAATCAATGAGGATCCCAACGCTGCTCTTAACCGTGAGCACGGCTGATATACCAGTTTATAACACTCTGCAGAGGTTGCACACTTTACCCATTAGTTGTGATCCCTTTCCAGCCTGGGTTGTACAGACCCGATCTTCACTACCGAGGTGAATGGCCAGGGATACACTATGTAGCCTTTACAAAGACTCCCCTGGTGCATAGCTATAAAGCACAAAATTTGGTAAAAGAAAAAATATATAATATATCATGAAATAATAAAATAAGGACATATATATGTATATATAGGATAGTGTTTCAAGAAATCTTCAAAACCCTTGAGAATTTATAAAGATCTTTCCTATTCATAATCAACTGATAACATATAAATTAGTTAAGCAACTAATAAATAGATAAAGAAAGGCTGACCTCTTGCCAATAGTTTTGTGGTAATGCATTTTATTGACAGCACAAATTAGATCCCCAAGTTTAAATGAAAATATAAAATGGGAAAATGAGATAGGGAATTTTAATAAAACCATTTATTCCTCCCCTAAATAAATAACAAGGAAAATAATAAATAATAATATTCGAAATTAGTAGAGGTCATATTCACCTTAGTTTAAATCTTGAAACTTGGGAGTTCAAAACATGAATTAAATTTGAATTGAATGGAAAGTGGGGAAATTAGAAATGAGAAAACAAAAGGAAGAAAACATGGCTGGGCCGTTTTCCTTCGTGGCCGGCCCAACCTGATTTCTACTCTGCGCGGCCCATCTTCCCCCATCCCGTTGGCCCAGCTGGGAGGAGTGCCGACACTAGGACCCCACCACACAGCCTCTACACTCTTGGCTGCGAGAAGCATGGTACCGGTTGTACCACTGACTTGTGGGGTCCCCTGGTCAGGCCTACCTTCTCCCCAAGCTCACATACGCCATGGGCAGACTCATGCCCTGGCACATATAAGCGCGCCGTCACCGCCTAGTGGGCCCCGTAGCTCTGTTGGCCCTCCCTCATTCCTGTGCGGCGATGGACACGGAACCATGGGATTCCATGGATTGCACTCCCTTCCCCTTGCGATGCGGCCGCACCGGCCGAACAGACATCGCCGTATCCACCACCGCGAACCGCAGAAGTCATCCGGTCGGTGCCGCAGCTCCTCGGGCCATAAAGGCCGACCGTCGTGACCCCCTCGTCTCATCCGTCGGCGCCCACATCCATGCTCAAGCATCGTAGCCATCATTGGCGCTAGCTTGGAGAAAAGAGAGCCGCGACGACTACACTACCGGCCACATCGAGCGGGTCCGTGGAAAATTGGAGGGTGGTCGTGGTGCAGCTTCGGGTCACGATGGTGTTGGCAAGGAAATCGGCTTGAAAGTATCGTGGTACGCACGTGAATTGCTCGTCGGTTTTGGGAATTGTCGCCTAGCCGCCGTGTCCCATGGTCAGCTCGGTCGCAGCCCTTGCTTGGCGAGTGGTCACCCCTGGATGTTCCCTCTCCTCTGTTCTGCGTGTAGCTCGCTTCCGGTGGAGAAATAGGCCTCCTTGGCCAAGCGCGCTGCTCGCCGGTGGAGCCGCCGCACGGGCTGGTCGGCGGCACCGCGGTCCGGTAGCTCGAGGTAGGAGGTGGGTCGAGAGCCAAAGATCTTGTGTTGTGCGGCCGATATCAGATCAAACATACTCCTTCGCCTCTTTAACTCGGGTTCGTCCGTTCTGGATCAGGTGCATGTCAATGGATTCGGGCATTTAAAATCGTAACCTTTGATCGATGGATAGAGGGCCAGGATCGCGTACCGATTCAGCATAAGTCTGGTCTAATCTGAGCCGTTGAAACGAGATCGGGTGACTCACGATCCCTAATACCCCTTCGTCGCGGTTATTTTCTAAAAGAGCCCCTCGGCTTTCCCTAAACTAACCCGCTGTCCACCAGCAGGTCGTCTGAGTCTGGAGAAAATTGCTAGTTAGCCCTTGTACTTTGTAGTATTGTGCGCCCCGCCCAGGAATTAGGGAAAGTAGGAAATTAATATTAGAAATGGAATTTTAATAAAAAATAAATCTAGAAACTTATATAATTCATATTAAATTCATTTTAGCTCCAAATTAATTTATTATAGAGACATTAATTTTGTTTTAATATTGTCTACCACTTAGTACCTCTGTTTAGCAATGAAATATGAATTAAAATTATTCACCTAAATTAGTTTATACCATGTACTAAATAACTCCAGAAATTCATAACTTCTTTGTTCTAACTCCGATTTGATCCTTTCAAATTGTGTTAGCTTCATAAAAATATTGTCTACGTAGTGGTAACATTAACTGTACCATAGAACATATTTTTATAATTAGATGTTTGTTTAGCCTATGTTTAGTAGATTATACCTTTTAACCAAAGTTAAACTAGACCATGATAGTGATTTGACTATAATATGATTTCTAAACAAGTTATAATCTGGATTAAAGTTTACTTAACTATTCAGAGTATATTTCCTCATATGATGTATATTAACCAATTTATAATATAGTTAATATTTAAATCACATTTATCTTCCATAAATCATAACTCCTTAACCGTAGCTCTAAATTTAGTGGTTCTTGAAGTCACGATCTCGTAGCTTCGCGTAGATCATTATTATGCAATTTGCTCTTACGTTTGGTGTGATATTAATTTTGCCTATACTATGTTTGTTTGTATTGCTACGACTAGTAGTGAGGTTACGAGTCATCTAAAGAGCAAGTTGGTACCTGGAATATCAAGTCCCAGGCAGGTTGTGCCCTTGATCACTTCTTTTTACCCAATCATGTTCTTATTAATCATAATGATCTGCATAGGTTAATTTTGATGGGACCCTTTTAGGTTATCCTAGTTTGATTATCCTTATACATTGACTCCACTAAAATTTGGGTAGTATTTGCTTTTGCTTTATGTGGTTTTGCGTATGGAGATATATTATTCATGATCACACTTTTATTATTTGTTTATTATTACTGTTCAAGTTAAGATCATTATGTTAATTGGAACATGGAGCGACCACCCAGGAAAACATTGCTACCACTAGGGTTTAATGGGACACCCTTGGCTAAATAATTAGGAAAGCTAGTGGATGACTACCTTACCCGAAAGGGGCAAAGGCAGTAAGGGAGTGGTCAGTGTAGGGAGGTCCTTGGGTTGATTTTGCTGCGATGGCAGTCAGGCCAGGGATCCCTGCATTGGAGCTTCCTATAAACTGTAGCGGGTTTTCTGAAGCTAGTGGAACTTTGTAAAGGCCTCGTAGTGTTACGCTGCCTCACCTCCTCGGTAGAGGTGTATGGGATTGGCCTTCTCTAGGTAGATGAGTAACATGACTTGTGGGTAAAGATGTGCAACCTCTGTAGAGTGTAAAACTGGTATACTAGCCGTGCTCATGGTCCTGAGCTGCTTAGACCCTCAGATGTTTAATTTATGGAACTAAATTCAATTTGTCATATGCATTGCATCACAGGTGATGTTATCACTTTTGTTTTACTACTTAATTGGGTTGGTATTTACTTGTACTTAGTAATTGCTAATAAAATTTTGACCAACTTTAAAAGCAATGGCCAGCTCTAACCATCCTCTTTGGTAAGCCTATACTTCACGTGAGCTCCTACTGCTGGCGAGTTCATGCACATTATTCCCCACAACTTGTTGAGCGAAGAACATATGTGAGCTCACCCTTGCTGTCTCACACCCCCCACAGGAGAAGAACACGTACCACAGGATGAGGCGCTTGGAGGATTGTCACACCCGGTTTTGGAAGGCAAACCAAGTGCGAACTATGTACGTGCCAGGATCAGAACTCACGTACACAACGATTACATAAATGAACATCAATGCACATTGCTCGAATAATAACTTAAAAGAGTATTAACTTATTACATCACAGAGTCATAGACATCCACATAGTCATCAACTTAACAGATAAATCAAAGTGCTAGCGAAACGCAGTAAAGATAAGGCCTTCACTGGCAGCTGACTGGGGGTTGCCGCCAACCCACACCTAGAATTCGTCGTAGTCTTGGAACTCCTGGAAGTCTCCTTCCACGGCTTCGCCTTCTCCCGAGCAGTGGTTACAATGCGGACAACCTGGTGTTTTGTGGTAAAGCAAGGATGAGTACACATCAACGTACTTAGCAAATGTCCCGTTTGGCTGAGGTGGACTAGCTTTATGTGGGGTTAAGCTCAAGCAGTTGCTTTTAGTTGGTCAGGTATTTATCATTAGTAGAAGCCAGATTTTAGCATTAATCAACCCATGAACCGTTTCCTCATCGAGGAACTACATCATCATATTCGAACCAAAACCATAACATAATCCTTGTATCTCGAACCATCTGTTATCTCTAATCAAAGAGGATCCCAAGGCTGCTCTTAACCGTGAGCACGACTGATATATCAGTTTCACTACCCTCTGCAGAGGTCGCACACTTTACCCATGAGCCGTGATTCCCTCTCTAGCCCGGGCTTGCAAGACCCTTATTCACTCCCAAGGTGAATGGCCAGGGATTCACTACGTAGCCTTTACAAAGATTCCCTAGAGACCATAGCTGCCCGTTAGGTTTCTCCAGTTTGATAAACACAGTACTCCTCCCCGCAGGAGAGTGACTAACAAAAGCAAAACGAAAGAACCTCGGCACTCAGCCTCGGCAGAGCAAGCACTGTGCCTAGACCCCATTGACGGCACGACGGCGAAGCAACTACACCTCTAGTTCCTCTAATTAATTAGCTAAGGGCGCCCCATTTCACCCTCATGGTTGCACTGTTATCCCGGGTGGTCTCTCAACGAACAGGTCCTTACGGAGAGGTACTCAGGGAACAGCCTGAGCCCCCTAGAGTATCACAAGATCATCAACACCATCAGGATAACAGTATCATAAATAGCCACATCATGTTCATTGATTAAGTTAAGGCAGTAGCAGAATGCTAACCATAACAGCCCATAAGGTCATCAAGGATAAAGTAAAGTGTAAAGCTAGTCAATCCTTAGGTTTCAAGTAAGTAATGCGTGGTAGTAAGTTATAAATGAATAGGACATAATGGGTCAGGGGACACTTGCCTTCACCAAACTGCTGATCAGGGGCTTCCTCTGCAACTTCCTCGGGAAACACAGACTGCTCGTTGTCTACGTAAAGTAATCATTCACACTATGCACTTGGGAAATAACAAACAAAACAATATACCAAACATATGCAGCAGAGAGAGATCACAAGTTCATAATAGAAAAGGGTTAGGCACTCTGAAACTCTCTAGGTCTAGCGTAGAGGACTATGCAAAGTGATTCATTATCCACTAATCAGGTTTAAGTCAGTGGTGGGATTAAATCATTATCTGGTTTTAAGTTCCTAAACTTAGGTGTTTAAGTCCATAAACTTAAGTGCTCCAACTTTTATTAAAATCTACTATCCTTTTTTATCTCAAATAGGGTTCCCATAACATCAATTTTACCCTAATGATCAACTATTAATTGGGACATAGAAACAGCAGGGAAACACTGCATAAACAGATAGATAATAATATTATGAACATTTTGCAATTTGAAGCACCTAATTTGGAGTTCATATGGCAAAGTTATGAATTTTACAAGTTTAGGGGTTAAAAATATACCCTAAGGACCTATTTTGAATTAAATAAAAGGCCCGAGGACCTAACTGCGAGAAACCAGGGACGGCGGGCGCAATTTCCAGAAAACAGAGGGGTTCTTTAAGAAAACGCGCGGGCGAAGGGGTATCGGGCTCCTACAGCCGTTAGATCTCGGGCGGACGGCCAGGATTAGATCCTGCGGGCGGGCGCGCGGGCGCGCGACGGCCTGGGTGGCTGACAGGCGGGGCCGGCGGGCAGCGCGGGCGTGGGCGCGGCGACTGACAGGCGGGGCCAGCGGGCAGCGCGGGCGCGGGCGACTGGCAGGCGGGACCGGGCGGGCAGAGCGAGCGCGCGGGCGGGCTGACAGGCGGGGCCCAGCGGCCGAGAGGCGGGGCGCGGGGGAAACGGCTCTGGGCCGTTGGATCTTGGGCGGACGGCTAGGATTAGACTCGCCTATTTAAAACGGGGCCGTCCGATCTGAGATGGACGGCGGGGATGGGGCGGCTGGCTTCAGTCTCCTTCCCCAGCCAGCTGAGGCGGCGGCGCCCGTCCCCGCGGCGGAGGAGCTCGCCGGAGACGAGGGGCGCGGGGGCCCTGCGGGTCCTTGGGGCGATCGGAGTGGCCGGGAAGGTTGGGGAGGGCACGGGGAATTCTTTGGTGGGGTCTGGGTCGGGGCAGGGGCACCGGAGGAGGGCGGTTCACGGCGAAGCGGCTCGGCGGCGGCGGTAAGCGACTCCGACGAGGAATTAAGCGCGACAGAGTGCAAAAGAGGGGAAGGGAGGGGGCATGGGAGGTTCCTTACCTCAAGGCGAACTCCGGGGACTCCTCGGTGGCGGCGATGACGCGACGGTGGCCCGGGACGACGGTGGCGGGCCTCCGCGGCTGCACGGCGGACGGCGGGTGAGCGCGGGCAGAGAGAAATAGGGAGGGAAAGGGGAAATTGGAGCGCGTTCCGGGTTGCGGACGTCGGGGCGAAGCTCACCGTGGCAATGGACACGGCGGAGCTCCAACGGCGGCCGGGAAACGAGCTCGGGACGGCGGCGGTTCGCGGCGATGGCGCTTTGGCGTGCGCGCAGCGAGGGAGAGGCGAGAGAGGGGGCCTGCAGGTGCGCAAATGAGGGAGGGGGAGATGGCGAGCGAGGTTCGGGGCTCAAGTGGCCAAGGGCGAGGTGGGGCGAGCCCCACGCGCGACGTGGGCACGGAGAAGGCGGGCGCGCGCAGTTCGGGCGGCGGTTACGCGAGGACGAGAGAGCTGACAGCTCGGGCCCGCGGCGCAGAGAGAGAGGAAGGCGGGCGCGGGCGCGAGGAAAGCGGGGCTGACGGGCCGGGCCCGCGGACAGAGAGAGATAGAGGTGGGCGCGGGCGCGGGGAACGGTTGCCTGACGGGCGGGGCCCGCGGCGCAGAGAGAGAGGAGGGCGGGCGCGGAGACGGCGGCCACGCCGACAGGCTGGGCCCGCGGCGCAGAGAGAGAAGAGGGGAGGAAGGGCGCGCGCGCGGGGTGGGCCTGGTGGGCCGAAAGGCCGAGGGGGGCGAGGGTTTGGGCTCTTTTCCTTTTTCTTTTTATTCTGGAATTTGCTTTCTCTTTTCTTTTTATTTTCTCCATTTGATTCAAATTCAAATAAGCCACAAATTCAAATTAGACCTTTTGAGAATTATGCACCAAACAAAAGTGAAATCCAGGGTTCAACATGATGCAACAATTCACACTCCCTTGGAGTTTGAGCTAATAGACTATAATTATAAATAAAATAATCACTTTTCTCCTATAGAAATGAGAAAGAGAAGATTGGGGAAGGATGAGAAAAAGGAAGTAACACCTGAATTTGTGAATATGAGCAAAGAAATTTTATACCCCCAAATTCAGGGTGTTACAAACCTATCCCCCTTAAAAGAATCTCGCCCCGAGATTCAAGGTTGGTCAGCAAAGAGTTCAGGGTATTTGGCCTTCAGATCGTCTTCTCGCTCCCATGTTGCTTCTTCCTCGGAGTGGTGACCCCATCTGACTTTGCACATTCTGATGGTATTCCTCCGGGTGACTCTGTCTGCAAACTCCAGAATCTGCGTTGGCTTCTCTATGTATGTCAGATCCTCCTGGACTTCCAAACCCTCCACTGGCAACTGTTCTTCTGGTACTCGCAGACACTTCTTCAATTGTGACACGTGGAACACATTGTGCACTGCTGACAAACTTTCTGGTAGGTCGAGTTGATAAGCCACTTCTCCACGCTTTGCTTGAATCTGATATGGCCCAACGTACCGGGGTGCTAACTTGCCTTTAACTCCGAACCTTCTGACTCCCCTGATAGGTGACACCCTCAGATAGACGAAATCCCCCACTTCGAAACTCAGTTCTCTTCTCCTTCGGTCCGCATAGCTTCGCTGTCTTGACTGGGCTATCTTCAGATTCTCCCGAACCATTTTGATATTCTCTTCGGCTTCAAGCAGAATGTCGGGGCCAAACACCTGTCTCTCTCCAGGCTGGTCCCAATGCAGCAGAGTCCTACAACTCCGTCCATAGAGTGCCTGAAACGGCGACATCTTCAAGCTGGCCTGGTAACTATTGTTATAGGAGAATTCTGCATAAGGTAACCTTTTGTCCCATCCTGACTTGTCTTGCAACGCACAGGCTCTCAGCATATCTTCTAGGATCTGGTTAGTTCTTTCAGTCTGACCGTCTGTCTGCGGATGATAAGCCGAGCTGAAGTTCAAATGGGTGCCCAAAGCTTCTTGTAGCTGCTGCCAAAAATGAGAGGTGAACTGCGTTCCTCGATCTGACACTATCTTCTTCGGCACACCATGAAGGCAAACTATCCGTGACATGTATAACTCAGCTAACGTTGCTCCGGTGTATGTGGTCTTCACAGGTATGAAATGGGCCACCTTTGTTAAGCGGTCCACAACCACCCAAATGGAATCATAACCGGCCCGGGTACGGGGTAGGCCAACTATAAAATCCATCCCGATCTCATCCCACTTCCACTGAGGAATTCGCAATGGCTGCAACAATCCGGCGGGCCTTTGATGCTCTGCTTTGGTTCTTTGACAGCTATCACAGATGGCGACATATTCTGCGATTTCTCTTTTCATGCCATACCACCAAAACCTCCTTTTTAAATCCTGGTACATCTTTTCACTTCCCGGGTGTATGGAGTAGGCTGTCTCATGAGCTTCCTTTAGGATCAGCTCCCGAATAGGTTTGAGGTCGGGGACACACAATCGGTCCTTGAACCATATTACTCCATCTTCATCCTCTCGAAAGTCTTTGCCTCTTCCTTCTAAGATTAGCTGCCGGATCTTGTTGATGCTTTCATAATCTTTCTGCCCTTCTTTGATCTCCCGCTCTAGGGTGGGCTCTAATTCCACTGTTACTCCTTGCGTACTGTTTAGGAAACCGAGACTCAGTCTGTCGAACTCCTTGGCTAACTCATATGGCATTGGGTACGTGGCCATCATATTGACTTGACTCTTCCTGCTCAGAGCATCTGCAACCACATTGGCTTTGCCTGGATGGTAATGTATCTCCAACTCATAGTCTTTGATCAATTCCAACCATCTTCGCTGCCTCATGTTTAATTCTGACTGGGTGAATATGTACTTCAGACTTTTATGATCTGTGTAGATGTCGCACTTCTGCCCATACAGGTAATGTCTCCAGGTCTTCAAAGCATGAACTACTGCTGCCAACTCTAGGTCATGTGTGGGATAATTTTTCTCATGAATCTTCAGCTGTCGAGATGAATATGCTACAACTCTTCCTTCTTGCATTAGCACACATCCCAATCCGGTGTAAGAAGCATCGCAATACACTGAGAATGGCTTGTGAACATCAGGCAGGACTAACACCGGAGCTGTAGTCAATCTATTTTTCAGTTCTTCAAATGCTTCCTGACACTTTTGGGTCCACTTGAACTCAACTTTCTTCGCTAGTAACGCTGTCATTGGTCTAGCAATCTTTGAGAAGCCTTCGATGAAACGCCTGTAATACCCAGCCATTCCAATGAAGCTCTTGATCCCACGAACATCCTTTGGTGCTTTCCAATTTAGGATATCTGCTACTTTCTTTGGATCCACTGCCAACCCATCTTGATTTATGATGTGACCCAGAAACAAGACTTCATGAATCCAGAACTCGCATTTACTCAGCTTGGCATACAGCTGATGCTCTCGAAGTCTTTGCAATACCATCTTCAAATGCTCTACATGATCTTCCTCACTTTGAGAGTATATAAGAATATCATCGATAAACACTACCACAAACTTGTCCAGATAATCCATGAACACACTGTTCATCAGATACATAAAGAAGGCTGACGCATTTGTCAAACCAAAGGACATAACTGTGAATTCATATAACCCGTACTTGGTGATGAATGCCGTCTTCGGTATGTCCGAGGGTCGGATTCTGAGTTGATGGTAACCTGATCTCAGATCTATCTTCGAGAATACGCTGGCACCTCTGAGCTGGTCGAACAAATCTTCTATCCTTGGCAGGGGGTACTTGTTCTTGACAGTGACTTCATTCAAGGCTCTGTAGTCTATGCACATCCTTTTGGTACCATCTTTCTTCTCTACAAACAACACCGGAGCGGCCCAAGGCGAGGTACTTGGCCTGATGTAACCCTTCTCTAACATCTCATCTATCTGCTTCTTGAGTTCCACCAATTCTGGTCCAGACACTCGGTAGGCTCTTTTGGAAATGGGGGCGGTACCAGGGATAAGCTCTATGGCAAATTCGACTTTCCTCTCGGGTGGCATGCCCGTTAGCTCCTCGGGAAATACGTCCGGAAAGTCTGACACAACCTTGATAGCCTCAAGCGGGTTGGGCTCCTTACTATCAACTGAAATCTGGTGACAGACACCCTCCGCTGATTTAGGCATCCTTAGCTCGGCCACTACCTCTTCTCCTGACGGGGACTTCAATGTTACGGTCCTCTTGTCACAACTAACATTTGCTTCATACTTCATTAACCAATTCATCCCTAGAATAACATCTATCCCAGGGGTGTCTATTACTATTAAGTCACTGGGGAATCCTATCCCCCTTATTTCCACCATTATATTTGAGCATATTTTATCTGTTTGCACCTTGCCACCAACCGAATTAATCCTCATGGGCGGCATCATTGCCTCTACTGAGATGTTATGCAATTCTACCCAGGTTGCAGTGACAAATGAATGAGTTGCACCAGTATCAAATAGCACTTTCGTGGGATGAGATTCGACTGAGAACATACCTACTGCCACATCTGGTGCATCCTTGATCGCTTCGGCCTCCAAGTGGTTCACCTTTCCACGGTTGTACGCTTGGTTACGATTGCCTACTGTCGGCTGCAGTACACCTTGCCTTGTTGGAGCATTGGGGTTGGTCTGCTGCTGCGCCATCTTCTTCGGGCACTGCATCGCCCAGTGGCCTTGTTCTCCACAGTGGAAACATCCTCTGCCTCCTCCTTGTGCTGGGGCTGCTTGGTTGCTCTGGTTTGCTGCTGGGGCAGGAAGGCGAGGTGCCTGGTTGTTCTGCTTCTGATACTGATTCCCTCCTTGCTGGCTGTTCTGATGATACTGCTGCCGTTGTGGGAATTGCCTCTGAAACTGCTGCTGATGCGGACGCTGATTCTGATTTTGATATCCTTGTGGGTGACCGGGCCTGCCTTGCTGAGATGAACTGCCTGAGAAACGTGGACGGCTGATGCCTCCGGACTGGGGTCCACTCATCTTGCGCTTCCGATCTTCCATATCCTTACGCTTCTTCTCAGTCATAATTGCCCTATCGATCAGGTGCTGGAAGGTGGGGAAGGTGTGATTCATCAGCTGGTAATGCAGGGGATCCACTAAACCCCTCATGAACCTGTACTGCCTTTTAGCATCAGTGTTGACATCTTCAGGTGCATACCGAGATAGCTGCAGAAACTTGTCTCTGTATTCACTAACAGACAGGGGTCCCTGCTTCAGAGCCAGAAACTCCTCCTTCTTCACGATCATCAGTCCCTCCGGCACATGGTACCTGCAGAAACTCTCGCTGAATTCTTCCCAGGTGATGGCTTCAGGGTCAGCATGTGTGGCGAGGTAGGACTCCCACCAGGACTGGGCTGCTCCCCTTAGCTGACGGGGACCATACAGAACCTTCTCTCTGTCGTTACATTGGGCGGTGCGCAGTTCTCTCTCCACTGCGCGCAGCCAGTCTTCTGCATCCATGGGGTCAGCAGAATGGGCGAAGGTAGGAGGGTGCCCTCTCATGAACTCACCACGCTTATCCCGTGGCATCTGGGGCATCTGCACTTGCAACTGGGGTTGGGGTTGCTGTTGAGCCTGCTGCATGGCTGCTAGAGTCTGCCCAATGGCCTGCACTGCCTGAGTCTGCATCAAGAACATCTGCTCCACTGTCATCAGGGGTGGTGGGGGAGGCTGCCTCTGTTGTTCCTCCTGCTGGTCATGCTGCTCTTGCTGAGCACGCCTGTTGCATCGGCGCCTGTTGTCAGACATCTGTGGAAGACATTCATACATCAGCATTGATCTTACAACCCTCCAGCATAAGAAAAGAGAATACGGAATTCTTCATGGCACTGAGTGAACAAAGAGCTTCACTGATCCTCACTATGATCCAACACAGCTTCTCAGATAAGAAGGAAAGTAGAAGTAAATGGCTTCCCAACTAAATAACTGACTTTACTAACATTACAGCTAGGCCAAACTGCAGGGGAAACCCACAGGTTGGCTACAGTCATTACAAAGATTCAAATCCAGCACAAGTTCATCATAACAAGCATGCAAGCAACTGATGAGCAAACTAAGCTAATTGGAAGCAACTGATAAGCAAACTAAACTAACTATCTAAGACTGAGACATCTGACTTAAGAATTATTACAAACTCTGACGCTAACGATCTAAGGATCCAGATCTATCCTGGTCTTACAGGCAGGGGAACCATAAGTGTGGTGACCTCGTGGCGGTGAGCGGTAAGGGTGCTGAGTCCCAACAGGAGCGGGAGAACCACCCTCCTGGTGATGGCGCTCTGCCAGCTCAGCACGCAACTCCGCAATCTCCGTTCGAGCCCTGCTCAGCTCGTCCAGAGAGTGATCCAGCTCAGTGTTAAGCACTGCGACTAGGTTGACTGTGCTGCTCAACCTAGGGTTAGCCTCACCAACAGGTGAGACAACCACACTCTCTGTGCTGCCAGTAGGGCGACGGGGGTAGTACCGAAGGTTAAGACCGTCGGCCACGCCACCGAACAAAGAACAGTACTGGGAGAGTGCACGTCGTGGTGCATCCTGCATAGCCGCCTCTGCAGTGTCCCTCTCGGAGATGGAATAGTGCTCCGAAACGGCCTCCGCACCCCGGAGGTCATCCTCCGGACGGCGAACTAGGCAGGTAGCCTCCCAGCGGTCCGGGTACCTCCCGCGACTGTGCTGGTAGACTACACAACGATACTCGATCGACCAGGTGTGCCGGTCAAAAGCCTGGCGCAGCAAGGTGTCGAGCGCGTCGTGGAAGTGACAACCGCGAGCGGCGTCACGGGTGATGGGTCGGGCGACCCATCCTTCCGCCTCCTGCGGCTCAGAAGACTCCGTGCTGTGGTCTGAGTCGTCGTCGTCGGGGTCTCCTCCAGGACTTCCTCCGGTAGCTCCTCCAACAGCCGGGACGTCCCGCGGTGGTGCAGGGGGTGCCTCCAGCTGGGCAACAGAGGAACGGGGCCTCACGGACTCCACCTCTTGCTGGGATGAGGAGGAAGAGCCCTGCTGCTCTCTGTGCAGGCGCCGGCGTTCCTGCTCCTCACGAAGGCGGTGGTGCAGTCTCTCCAGGTGACTCGACTGACCGGACACGGTGCGGTGCAGAGGACGCTCCGCAAGTCGAGACGGCAGGAAAGGAATCACCGACTTACGTGCTGTGTGTCTAAGACGAGCCATCTACAAAAGACACCGTAAGCATAAGAGTAAGAACAGAACTAATATGACAAGTGAATAAACCATAGACAGAATAAGATAAAAATTTTAACAAGGTATAATATAGTATATATATATGTAGTAAAACATAGGGTTGGTCGAGGTGACCGACTTTTGAAGTAACATCAGAGGTCAAGGTGAGAGGGAAGGTCAATAGTCCTTAGTACGACCAGTGCTACTCTAGGTCAGCGGTCCTACAGTCAGCACGGCTTTGATACCACTTATGTCACACCCGGTTTTGGAAGGCAAACCAAGTGCGAACTATGTACGTGCCAGGATCAGAACTCACGTACACAGCGATTACATAAATGAACATCAATGCACATTGCTCGAATAATAACTTAAAAGAGTATTAACTTATTACATCACAGAGTCATAGACATCCACATAGTCATCAACTTAACAGATAAATCAAAGTGCTAGCGAAACGCAGTAAAGATAAGGCCTTCACAGGCAGCTGACTGGGGGTTGCCGCCAACCCACACCTAGAATTCGTCGTAGTCTTGGAACTCCTGGAAGTCTCCTTCCACGACTTCGCCTTCTCCCGAGCAGTGGTTACAATGCGGACAACCTGGTGTTTTGTGGTAAAGCAAGGATGAGTACACATCAACGTACTCAGCAAATGTCCCGTTTGGCTGAGGTGGACTAGCTTTATGTGGGGTTAAGCTCAAGCAGTTGCTTTTAGTTGGTTAGGTATTTATCATTAGTAGAAGCCAGATTTTAGCATTAATCAACCCATGAACCGTTTCCTCATCGAGGAACTACATCATCATATTCGAACCAAAACCATAACATAATCCTTGTATCTCGAACCATCTGTTATCTCTAATCAAAGAGGATCCCAAGGCTGCTCTTAACCGTGAGCACGGCTGATATATCAGTTCCACTACCCTCTGCAGAGGTCGCACACTTTACCCATGAGCCGTGATTCCCTCTCTAGCCCGGGCTTGCAAGACCCTTATTCACTCCCAAGGTGAATGGCCAGGGATTCACTACGTAGCCTTTACAAAGATTCCCTAGAGACCATAGCTGCCCGTTAGGTTTCTCCAGTTTGATAAACACAGTACTCCTCCCCGCAGGAGAGTGACTAACAAAAGCAAAACGAAAGAACCTCGGCACTCAGCCTCGGCAGAGCAAGCACTGTTCCTGGACCCCATTGACGGCACGACGGCGAAGCAACTACACCTCTAGTTCCTCTAATTAATTAGCTAAGGGTGCCCCATTTCACCCTCATGGTTGCACTGTTATCCCGGGTGGTCTCTCAACGAACTGGTTCTTACGGAGAGGTACTCAGGGAACAGCCTGAGCCCCCTAGAGTATCACAAGATCATCAACATCATCAGGATAACAGTATCATAAATAGCCACATCATGTTCATTGATTAAGTTAAGGCAGTAGCAGAATGCTAACCATAACAGCCCATAAGGTCATCAAGGATAAAGTAAAGTGTAAAGCTAGTCAATCCTTAGGTTTCAAGTAAGTAATGCGGGGTAGTAAGTTATAAATGAATAGGACATAATGGGTCAGGGGACACTTGCCTTCACCAAACTGCTGATCAGGGGCTTCCTCTGCAACTTCCTCGGGAAACACAGACTGCTCGTTGTCTAAGTAAAGTAATCATTCACACTATGCACTTGGGAAATAACAAACAAAACAATATACCAAACATATGCAGCAGAGAGAGATCACAAGTTCATAATAGAAAAGGGTTAGGCACTCTGATACTCTCTAGGTCTAGGGTAGAGGACTATGCAAAGTGATTCATTATCCACTAATCAGGTTTAAGTCAGTGGTGGGATTAAATCATTTTCTGGTTTTAAGTTCCTAAACTTAGGTGTTTAAGTCCATAAACTTAAGTGCTCCAACTTTTATTAAAATCTACTATCCTTTTTTATCTCAAATAGGGTTCCCATAACATCAATTTTACCCTAATGATCAACTATTAATTGGGACATAGAAATAGCAGGGAAACACTGCATAAACAGATAGATAATAATATTATGAACATTTTGCAATTTGAAGCACCTAATTTGGAGTTCATATGGCAAAGTTATGAATTTTACAAGTTTAGGGGTTAAAAATATACCCTAAGGACCTATTTTGAATTAAATAAAAGGCCCGAGGACCTAACTGCGAGAAACCAGGGACGGCGGGCGCAATTTCTAGAAAACAGAGGGGTTCTTTAAGAAAACGCGTGGGCGAAGGGGTATCGGGCTCCTACAGCCGTTAGATCTCGGTCGGACGGCCAGGATTAGATCCTGCGGGCGGGCGCGCGGGCGCGCGACGGCCTGGGTGGCTGACAGGCGGGGCCGGCGGGCAGCGCGGGCGCGGGCGCAGCGACTGACAGGCGGGGCCAGCGGGCAGCGCGGGCGCGGGCGACTGGCAGGCGGGACCGGGCGGGCAGAGCGAGCGCGCGGGCGGGCTGACAGGCGGGGCCCAGCGGCAGAGAGGCGGGGCGCGGGGGAAACGGCTCTGGGCCGTTGGATCTTGGGCGGACGGCTAGGATTAGACTCGGCCTATTTAAAACGGGGCCGTCCGATCTGAGATGGATGGCGGGGATGGGGCGGCTGGCTTCAGTCTCCTTCCCCAGCCAGCTGAGGCGGCGGCGCCCGTCCCCGCGGCGGAGGAGCTCGCCGGAGACGAGGGGCGCGGGGGCCCTGCGGGTCCTTGGGGCGATCGGAGTGGCCGGGAAGGTTGGGGAGGGCACGGGGAATTCTTTGGTGGGGTCTGGGTCGGGGTAGGGGCACCGGAGGAGGGCGGTTCACGGCGAAGCGGCTCGGCGGCGGCGGTAAGCGACTCCGACGAGGAATTAAGCGCGACAGAGTGCAAAAGAGGGGAAGGGAGGGGGCATGGGAGGTTCCTTACCTCAAGGCGAACTCCGGGGACTCGGTGGCGGCGATGACGCGACGGTGGCCCGGGACGACGGTGGCGGGCCTCCGCGGCTGCACGGCGGACGGCGGGTGAGCGCGGGCAGAGAGAAATAGGGAGGGAAAGGGGAAATTGGAGCGTGTTCCGGGTTGCGGACGTCGGGGCGAAGCTCACCGTGGCAATGGACACGGCGGAGCTCCAACGGCGGCCGGGAAACGAGCTCGGGACGGCGGCGGTTCGCGGCGATGGCGCTTTGGCGTGCGCGCAGCGAGGGAGAGGCGAGAGAGGGGGCCTGCAGGTGCACAAATGAGGGAGGGGGAGATGGCGAGTGAGGTTCGGGGCTCAAGTGGCCAAGGGCGAGGTGGGGCGAGCCCCACGCGCGACGTGGGCGCGGAGAAGGCGGGCGCGCGCAGTTCGGGCGGCGGTTACGCGAGGACGAGAGAGCTGACAGCTCGGGCCCGCGGCGCAGAGAGAGAGGAAGGCGGGTGCGGGCGCGAGAAAAGCGGGGCTGACGGGCCGGGCCCGCGGACAGAGAGAGATAGAGGCGGGGGCGGGCGCGGGGAACGGTTGCCTGACGGGCGGGGCCCGCGGCGCAGAGAGAGAGGAGGGCGGGCGCGGAGACGGCGGCCGCGCCGACAGGCCGGGCCCGCGGCGCAGAGAGAGAAGAGTGGAGGAAGGGCGCACGCGCGGGGTGGGCCTGGTGGGCCGAAAGGCCGAGGGGGCGAGAGTTTGGGCTCTTTTCCTTTTTCTTTTTATTCTGGAATTTGCTTTCTCTTTTCTTTTTATTTTCTCCATTTGATTCAAATTCAAATAAGCCACAAATTCAAATTAGACCTTTTGAGAATTATGCACCAAACAAAAGTGAAATCCAGGGTTCAACATGATGCAACAATTCACACTCCTTTGGAGTTTGAGCTAATAGACTATAATTATAAATAAAATAATCACTTTTCTCCTATAGAAATGAGAAAGAGAAGATTGGGGAAGGATGAGAAAAAGGAAGTAACACCTGAATTTGTGAATATGAGCAAAGAAATTTTATACCCCCAAATTCAGGGTGTTACAAGGATGCTGCGATGAGTTCGTGAGAGGTCTAGGACGTCATCTCCTAGTCAACTTTGGGTTGTTGGATCGTAGTCTCCTTATGATGTATTTATTTATTTATTTTGTACAGAACTCCTATTATATATTAAAGATGTGACATTTGTTTCTGTACCACTATTCATCATATATGTGAGACTCGGTCCCAGCACTCCTGGTGATTATTTCGCGCCCAAGTTTTGGACCCCTAAAATCCGAGTGTGATAGAAGTGGTATCAGAGGCAATGTTGACTGTAGGACGAAACCTAGATAGAACTGGACAACCAATACTTACTTACCTTTGCTAGTCTGATTCTTTCTAAACTTTTCTTAATCTTTTCTCATCCACTGCTGCTTTACTCTGATTATTCTTACCTCTTCTTTCTAAAGACAAATGTGGATTTCACACTTTGAAATCCTATGCCTAAAGTGACTTTAGGGATAGGAGACCTACTCTTAGGAACAAAAATAAAACTAATTTTTATAGGTATCTATACGCTTGAGTGTTTGTTCTTATGATACTTGTCTAATTTGGATCTTTGATTGAGTGTGATGAGTTGTGGAGTAATGTCCACAATTACATCTACATATACGTATAGGCATAAATATAAAATAAATAAAAAAAATGATAAGATGACTATACAAACTATGAATATCCCCATTAAAAATATATCTAGTTTAATAGATCCATCTTATCTTATAAGATTCTCTCTTATCTTAATAGATTCATCTTATCTTGAAAGATTTGTCTTATCCTAACCACTTTACTTATCTCATCCTAAAGTAACAACAAGGATCTAATCTAGAATAATGTGATCAGATCTAAGTTATATTTGTGTAACTAAAACCACTTGACTTATCCCACCATGATCATGATCTAACCCAAATTAATTGGATCATATCTAGTCGAAGCTAGTCATACCTAGATCTGATCTAAACTAATAGATTAATTTAACCTAACGAAGGCTAAAATTGAGCTAACCTAATGTAAGTTGCTTAACAAGAAGGATAATACTGATGAAATAAATAAGACTCTACTATTATAAAATATGTTTTAACTTAGTTCACTCTGCACTAAATTAAGAATGACAGACCAACTTGGCCTCCTGCAAGTACCTTAACCACCCGATAGTTGCATAGCCCCACTGTTTTAACCTAACAAGAGATTCTAACTTACCTTCACCATATAATCCATTCCATCTAAAAAGATTCTAACATACCCTAATAATATATATTCTACCCTGGTAGATCTATCTAACTTAAACTAGTGTAATCTAGTCATACCAACCTAATCTAGATTCTATTTGATCCATTATGATCTAATCTAGTGGGAGCTACTTAATGTTGGTACAGAAGATAAGGCCATACTCCTAATTCACTTAAGGCTAAATTGGTGACTTAGATCAACTCGGCCATACCCAACAACTTGACCTACATAATATGTTACATAACCTATCCAAACCCTTTAAAAGCAAAAACAGCCAAACCAAATTCTAGCTAATCTCATTTAACTCATAGCCATCTACTAAACTAATCTAATGTGGTCTACTTAAATAGATTAGTGACACTGGTAGAAAAGATTGGGTCCTGCTAGCCAGGTGTTAACTTTGTACATTAGACCAACTCAGTCTCATGCATGAGATCTGACCCTGACTCAATGAGCCAAGACCAGAAAAGGGCAAGATCAACCTCGTCAAGAAAGGAGAGAAGTCAAACTTGATATCCAGATGCATTATCACCCAACACAGAATTCTTTCTCACCATAAATTGTCTTACCCCAGACTATTCTTGTTCTAACCTACCTTTCTTTATCCTACATAATAAAATGGATATACATATAGACACCCATGCTTTCCTAATCACTTTCTAATTAACGAGAAACTTCTTAATCTTAATTTAATTAGAAACTAAAAGTAAATTATAAATAAGGCTTTTTACATCCTTTTTCTTATAAATCTCGAGGGCGAGATTTCTTGTAAGGGGGGTAGGATTTGTACAGCCCAAAATTTGGTAGAAAAAAATATATAATATATCATGAAATAATAAAATAAAGAAATATATATGTATATATAGGACAGTGTTTCAAGAAATCTTGAAAACCCTTGAGAATTTATAAAGATCTTTCCTATTCATAATCAACTGATAACATATAAATTAGTTAAGCAACTAATAAATAGATAAAGAAAGGCTGACCTCTTGCCAATAGTATTGTGGTAATGCATTTTATTGACAACACAAATTATATCCTAAAGTTTAAATGAAAATATAAAATGGGAAAATGAGATAGGGAATTTTAATAAAACCATTTATTCCTCCCCTAAATAAATAACAAGGAAAATAATAAATAATAATATTCAAAATTAGTAGAGGTCATATTCACCTTAGTTTTAATCTTGAAACTTGGGAGTTCAAAACATCAATTAAATTTGAATTGAATGGAAAGTGGGGAAATTAGAAATGAGAAAAGAATATAGAAAAAGAAAAGGAAGAAAACACGGCTAGGCCATTTTCCTTCATGGCCGGCCCAACCTGATTTCTACTCTGCGTGGCCCATCTTCCCCCATCTCGCCGGCCCAGGTGGGAGGAGTGCCGACACCAGGACCCCACCACACAGCCTCTACACTCTCGGCTGCGAGAAGCATGGTACCGGTTGTACCAATGATTTGTTGTAACACCTCAAAATCTCATTTTGAGAATTATGTCAAAATTTTCCAAAGATCTTGAATTAGATTTTTTCTTCTTTTTCTTTCCATAACATTTGAAGTTACATCTGATAAAATAAAAGTTTTATAGTAAAGATCCAATAAAAAGATTCTTCTATAAATTATTCTTTTTTTTGAAGTTAACAAGTATTATAAGGATAAATATTAGAGCTTTGTTTAATCGAGATTATACAATGAAAAATATTGTTCACAAAACAATTAGGCGGAGTAACATAACCAAAAATATGGACTTATGTAGGATAATAAACAAACAAATAAATAAAATAATACTGCATCACATGTTGCATTTGGATTGTACTTTTTATTCTGAAGAGTAAATGTGAAACCAGAGTCAAATTTGAATTTGAAAATTCCAAAATAAATAGAAATAGAATATAAAGAAAAAAAAGAATGTCAAACCCGTTTCTGGGCTGAAACCACGCTGGCAGCCCATTTGGACCGCACGGTCCATGCACCAGCACGTGGTCTCCGCCATAGGGGACCCACGCCATGAGCCACTCCTCTCCTTTCTCTCAGCGCGCACAGCGACGGATGGAGCCCAGTTGCCAGCCCTCCCCTTCTTCCACGGGTTGTTACGAATCTCCCGCCGGGTCATGTGGAGATGCGGGGACGACCTCCCCGCTCCGACCGGGATTCCCCGATTCCATTGCCGATGATTTTGGAGCCACGCTCGCGAGTTCTGCTTCTCTCCAGAGTATATATGTGCATGCAGTCGACTTCTTCAGAGTGCCGGTGCCTAGGTTCCTTCTTCTTCCCCCATCCCTGTCGCTCAATCCGGTTGTCGTGGACCCCCCTTGAACTCGCTGCACGCCGCCATGAACTCCGCCCAAGTGGAAATGTGAGTGGGAGATCGAAGGGGAGTGGATCGAGAGGGAGAGCGAGGGAGATCCACCGCCGCCGTGTGCATCTGCGTCGTGAGGAGAGAGAATGTGAAGGGTGTTGCCACCGCCATGGATGACCCTCGGGCTCTAGCGTGCGCTGCCAGGAAGCACGGCAAGGGAGCCATGGTGGTTCGGCTCGCTCTTCCCCCCTTGTGTGTCTGGCCCCATCCCCGCCTCTCTGCCCTCAGGTGCCACACCATGGGCAAAGCCGCCAGCAACTTATCAGGAGTGATGAGAGAGAGAACACCTGGCGGATGGGGGAGAGCGTCGCGGAGCCAAACTCAAGCCATTGGAGAACCTCGGTGCCAGGCCAAGAAGTTTCCTGGGGGCGCACAGAGAGTGCCCATGACATCGCTGGGATGATTTGAAGCTAGAACCCAGAATTGCTGGCCGCAGATCTGCGCCTTCCCGTGGGTGGGAGCTAGCGTCGCATAAATCGAGGTGAGAACCCTCCCTATGGATATGCCTTCATCTCTAGTGCACGTATTAGTTTCCTTAGGAGAGGTCATGTGCAAGGTCGTGAATCCGGTGGGTCGCGGCAATGGCCGCTGATGTGGGAGGAAACTCAGCCGCTGTACACTTATGTCCGGAGATTGAAGAACGGGCGTCACCGTAGATCCTAGGACTGAGGGCGCAGGAGAAGCGTGTGCTTGTGCCGTCGATCGGCCGTAAGGTGGCCCAGATTAGTTGGACACATACCCCTTCGCCGGTTGTAGGTTCCGATCGTAGATAAGCTATCGGACGGTTTGGTGGTCACGTGGGAATCTGATCGAAGATCTCTGATCCAACGGCTGAGAATGCGTACCGGTTCTGTTAGGTATTGGATCTAATCTGATCCACAGATTCTAGATTGGACGACCCTAAATTCGGCGTACCCCTTCGGTCTTGCCTCTTTTGCAAAAGAGACCCCTGATTCCTTTTAAATAACCCGCCGTCCACCCCAAGCCAAAAGTAATTGCAAGTAGGTCCTGGATTTTATGCCTTTGACCCCGTGTTTCCAGGAAATTATGGAATGGGTATAGAAACTGATATTTGAGTAGAAAAGTGAAACAATAAACCTAGTAAATTCACAACTTGCACGTTGTAACTCCGATTTAACTCTTTCAAGTCGCGATAGCTTCGTACAAATATCTACTACACAATAGCAACATTTATTATATGATATCCCATACTTTTATAATTGGGTTGATCTTGGTCTATTGGATTAACTTCTTTAATATTAATATAGTATTCTTACTTTATGGCTATAATTTAACTAAATAATCTTTAATCAAATAATGACTTAGATTAAAGTTGAGGTAATTATTTATAGAATAACCTCTCATATGATTTACACTAACCAATTTATAATATAGTTTAGTATTTTAATCACGTAAATCTTCTATAAAATCATAACTTCTTAATCGTAACTCCGATCTTAGTAGTTCTCGATCCCGCGGCCTCGTAGCAACGTGTAAATTATTATTATTCAGCTTGTACTTATGTTTGGTGTGATGTTAATTTTGTCTATACCATGTCTGTTTGTATTGCTACAACTAGCAGTGAGGTCATGAGGAATCAGAAGAATCACCCTGGTTACTGGAATCTCAAGTGCCAGGCAAGTTGTGCCCTTGATCCACTTTTGTTACCCAATAATGTTCTTTATTATCACTATTCAATGCATAGGTTTAATTTTGATGGGACCCAATAGGTCACCCTAATCTGTTTATCCTTTTCACCTTGTTTATCCCTGAATCAATTTGGGTAGTTATGCTATTGCTCTATATGGTTTTAGGTTTAATATTACATTATATCCATGTTCCAATTATGTTGTTATGTTAGTTATGTTCATGATAAGATCATTATGTTAATTGGAACATGGAGCGACCACCCGGGAAAACAGTGCTACCACAAGGGTTTAATGGGACGCCCTTGGCTGATTAACTAGGAAAGCTAGTGGATGACTACCTTACCCGAAAGGGGCAAGGCCAGTAGGGGAGTGGTCAGTGTAGGGAGGTCCTTGGGTTGACTTTGCTACGATGGCGGTCAGGCGAGGGATTCCTGCACTGGAGCTTCCTATAAACTGTAGCGGGTTTTCTGAAGCTAGTGGAACTTTGTAAAGGCCTCGTAGTGTTACCCTGCCTCGCCTCCTCGGTAGAGGTGTATGGGATTCATGACCCCTTGGAAGATGGGTAACATGGCTTGTGGGTAAAGATGCGCAACCTCTGCAGATTGTAAAACTGGTACACTAGCCGTGCTCACGGTCATGAGCGGCTCGGACCCTCACATGATTAATTATGGAACTTAAATTCAATTGGTCGTTTGCATTGCATGGGATTTATTATTAATTTTGTTCTATTATTATTATGGTTGGTATTTACTTACACTTAGTAACTGCTAATAAAATTTTGACCAACTTTAAAAGCAATGCTCAGCTTTAACCATTCTCTTTGGTAAGCCTTACACATCATGAGCTCCCACCTTTGGTGAGTTCATGCCACATTATTCCCCACAACTTGTTGAGCGATGAACATGTGTGAGCTCACCCTTGCTGTCTCACACCCCCCACAGGAGAAGAACAGGTGGATCAAGTGGAGCCACGCATTGAGGAGTTCGATTCGATCTAGGTGGAGTCTCCTAGTCGACTTTCTGGCGCCAAGGATAGATTTTAGATCCTGTTATATTTATCTTTTATTTTTTGTAAGTCTTCCGCTATGTAATAAGTACTCTGATTATTGTAACATTTATCTCTATACACTCTTTATTATATATGTTGTCTTCTTTGGCACATGTATGAGATGCACCCGGCTTTGTCCCTTTAAAGCCCGGGGTGTTACACTTGTGGGGTCCCCTGGTCAGGCCTACCTTCTCCCCAAGCTCTCGTACGCAATGGGCGGACTCCACGCCCTGGCGCGTATAAGCGCCGTCACTGCCTGGTGGGCCCCGTAGCTCTGCCGGACCTCCCTCCTTCCTGTGTGGCGATGGACTTGGAACCATGGGATTCCATGGATTGCGCTCCCTTCCCCTCGCGATGTGGCCGCACCGGTCGAACAGACATCACCGTATCCGCCATCGTGAACCACGGGAGTCATCCGGTTAGGGCTGCATCTCCTCGGGCCATAAAGGCCGACCGTCGTGACCCCCTCGTCTCATCTGTCGGTGCCCACATCCGTGCGCAAGCACCGTAGCCATCATAGGCGCTAGCTTGGAGAAAAGAGAGCCGCGACGACTGCACTACCGGCCACATCGAGCGGGTTCATGTAAAATTGGACGGTGGCCGTGGTGCAGCGTCGGGTCACGAAGGTGTTGGCAAGGAAATTGGCTTGAAAGGATCGCGGTACGCACGTGAATTGCTCGCCGGTTTTGGGAATTGCTACCTGGCCACCGTGTCTTGTGGTCAGCTCGGTCGCAGCCCCTGCTCGGTGAGTGGTCACCCCCTGGATGTTCCCTCTCCTTTGTTCTACGCGTAGCTCGCTTCAGGTGGGGAAATATGGCTCCTAGGGCCAAGCGTGCTGCTCGCCGGTGCAGCTGCCGCACAGGCTGGTCGGTGCCGCCGCGGTCCTGTAGCTCGAGGTAGGAGGTGGGTCGAGAGCCACTGATCGTGTGTTGTGCGGCCGAGATCAGATCAAACATACTCCTTCGCCTCTTTAACTCGGATCGTCCGATCTGGATCAGGTGCACGTCAATGGATTCGGGCATTTAATTTCGAAACCGTTGATCAGTGGATTGAGGGCCAGGATCGTGTACCGATTCAGCATAAGTCTGGTCTAATCTGGGCCGTTGAAACATGATCGGGTGACACATGATCCCTGATACCCCTTCACCACGGTTATTTTCTAAAAGAGCCCCTCGGCTTTCCCTAAACTAACCCGCCGTCCACCAGTAGGTCGTCTGAGTTTGGGGCAAATTGCTAGTTAGCCCTTGTACTTTGTAGTATTCTGCGCGCAGCCCAGAAATTCATAAATTAATATTAGAAATGGATTTTTAATACAAAAAATAAATCCAGCAACTTATATAATTCATATTAAATTCATTTTAGCTGCAAATTAATTTATTCTAGATACATTAATTTTGTTTTAATATTGTCTACCACTTAGTACCTCTGTTTAGCAATGAAATATGAATTAAAATTATTCATCTGAATTAATCTATACCATGTACTAAATAACTCTAGAAATTCATAACTTCTTTTTTCTAACTCCGATTTGATCCATTCAAATTGCGTTAGCTTCATAAAAATATTGTCTATGCAGTGGCAACATTAATTGTACCATAGACCATACTTTATAATTAGATGTTTGTTTAGCCTATGTTTAGTAGATTATACCTTTTAACCAAAGTTAAACTAGACCATGATAGTGATTTGACTATAATATGATTTCTAAACAAGTTATAATCTAGATTAAAGTTTACTTAACTATTCGGAGTATATTTCCTCATATGATGTATATTAACCAATTTATAATATAGTTAATATTTAAATCACATTTATCTTCCATAAATCATAACTCCTTAACTGTAACTCCGAATTTAGCGGTTCTCAAAACCACGATCTCGTAGCTTCGCGTAGATCATTATTATGCAGTTTATTCTTATGTTTGGTGTGATGTTAATTTTGCCTATACCCTGTTTGTTTGTATTGCTACGACTAGCAGCGAGGTTATGAGTCATCTTAAGAGCAAGTTGGTACCTGAAATCTCAAGTCCCAGGCAAGTTGTGCCCTTGATCACTTCTTTTTACCCAATCATGTTCTTATTAATCATAATAATCTGCATAGGTTAATTTTGATGGGACCCTTTTAGGTTACCCTAGTTTAATTATCTTTATACCTTGACTCCACTGAACTTTTTGGGTAGTACTTGCTATTGCTTTATGTGGTTTTGGATATGGAGATACATTATTCATGATCACACTTTTATGATTTGTTTATTATTGTTGTTCATGTTAAGATCATTATGTTAATTGGAACATGAGCGACCACCCGGGAAAACAGTGCTACCACAAGGGTTTAATGGGACACCCTTGGCTGAATAATTAGGAAAGCTAGTGGATGACTACCTTATTAGAAAGGGCCAAGGGCAGTAGGGGAGTGGTCAGTGTAGGGAGGTCCTTGGGTTGATTTTGCTGCGATGGTGGTCATGCAAGGGATCCCTGCATTGGAGCTTCCTATAAATTGTAGCATGTTTTCTAAAGCTAGTGGAACTTTGTAAAGGCCTCATAGTGTTACCCTGCCTCGCCTCCTCGGTAGAGGTGTATGGGATTGGCCATCTCTTGGCAGATGGGTAACATGACTTGTGGGTAAAGATGTGCAACCTCTGCAGAGTGTAAAACTAGTATACTAGTCGTGCTCACGGTCATGAGCAGCTCGGACCCTCACATGATTAATTTATGGAACTAAATTCAATTTTTTATATGCATTGCCTCACAGGTGATGTTACAACATTTGTTCTACTACTTAATTGGGTTGGTATTTACTTATACTTAGTAATTGCTAATAAAATTTTGAGCAACTTTAAAAGCAATGCTCAGCTCTAACCATGCTCTTTGGTAAGCCTTATGCTTCACGTGAGCTCCCACCACTGGCGAGTTCATGCACATTATTCCCGACAACTTGTTGAGCGATGAACATATGTGAGCTCGCCCTTGCTGTTTCACACCCTTCACAGGAGAAAAATAGTTACCACAGGATGAGGCGCTTGGAGGATGCTGTGATGTGTTCGTGAGAGGTCTAGGTCGTCGTCTCCCAGTCAACTTTGGGTTGCTGGATCGTTGTCTCCTTATGATGTAATTATTTATTTATTTTGTACAGAACTGCTATTATATAGTAAAGATGTGACATTTGTTTCTATACCACTATTCATCATATGTGTGAGACTCGGTCGCAGCACACCTGGTGATTATTTCACGCTCGGGTTTTGGACCCCTAAAATCCGGGTGTAACAATAGTTGCTCGTTAGGTTTCACCAGTCGTACAAACATAGTACACCTCCCTAAGGTGGGTGACTAATAAAACCAAATCAAATTAACCTCGGCACTCACTCTTCGCAGAGCGAGCACTATGCCCCGGCCAAGATTGATGGCCCTCCACGAAAGCCAACTACACCACAGGTTCATCTAGTTATTGAGCTAAGGGCGTCCCATTCCACCCTCATGGTTGCACTGTTATCTTGGGTGGTCACTCAACAAATAGGTCCTTACGGAGAGGTACTCAGGAAAATAGTCTGAGTCCCCTAAGTGCCATAAGAACATCATCATATTCATAATAACCACTTCGTATCATAAATATTCGCATCATGTTCGTTGATTAAAGTGGAGCAATAGCATGAAGCTAACCATAATAACCCAAAAAGGTAAGCAAGGACAAGATAAATACAAACTACTCAATCCTTAGGTTTGAATAAAGTAATGCGGGACAGTGAATTATAAAGTAAGTAGGACATAATAGGTCAGAGGACACTTGCCTTCACTAGGTTGTTGCTCAGGAAGATCTTCAGCAACACACTCAGGAACCACGGGCTACTCATTGTCTACGCAAAGCGATCATGAATTCAACACATTTGGAAAATGACAAAGAAACAATACACCCAACATGTACAATCAAGTGAACACAAATTCAAAAGAAAGTAACAAACTCAAAAGCAGAGTCTAGGGTCTAGGGTGGACTAATACACCTAGGGGTTTGTGGTTTTCTAAATATTACTTACTTCAAGGATCACATAGCTTAACTTCACTTATCTTAATGAATTACTAAAATTCTACCAGGGATGGATTCATATCTTACATACTATTAACCTCACAAAGTTAAACATCTAATTACCATTTTCTTTTAACAAATAAATCATCACTTACACTAACCTATAGGCTAAGCATAAAATTAATACATGCATACAGTGAAATATCATAATTTAAATAGGTAGAGAATAATCTTATGAACATTTTGCAATTTGAATCACTCAATTTGGAGTTCATATGCAAAAGATATGCAATAAACATGTTTTGGGATTCAAAATACAAAACTAGGTCCAAATCTGTGATCAACTAAAAGGTTAGGTCTTTCTGTAAGAATATAGGGCCTGCGCGCGAAAACTAAGGACGACGGTTTGATTCTTAGAAATCCAAGGGTCTTTTTAGCAAATCTACCGCGCGAAGGGGTATCGGCTGATCTCGACCGCACGATCGTGAACGAACGACCACGATTAGATCTAAGCAAGCGAGCGCATGTGCGGACGCGAGCGTAGGCTAACAAGCGAGCCAAGGATGTCAGTGACCTAGGTGTGAGGCGAACTAACCGACTGGGCCCAGTCATAGAGCATGAGCGAGGGCGCGGATTCGAGCGGCCAGATCTGAATTGAACGGTTGAGATCGGGTCGGGTTTAATAGAAGTCAGGCCATCAGATCCTTGATGGATGCCTGAGATCTAACGACGAGCTTGGGCTAGGTTGCTGGCCTACTCACGGTGGCACCGCCCGACTCCACGACAAAGTTTCACCGGAGGCGAGGGCATGGCCACAGCGAGGGTCTAGGGCATTGGGAAAGGGCTCAGGCGAGCTTGGGGTGACACGATGGACTCAGTTGTGGGCATAATACCACGCAGAGGCACCTAAGGGTGCGGTCCGCGGTGGAGTAGCCCAACGGTGGCGTAGCTCAACTCCGGCGAGCGATTGCACGAACAACATGGCAGTAAATGAGAAATTAAGGGCGTGGGGAGTTTGCTCACCTCGAGAGGGGACTCTAGAGCGCTTGAGCAACAACGAGGACGTAGGGAGGTCGTGGGTCGACGTGGTGCTCTAGCTGCACGGTGAGGATCTGGTGAGCGCGAACAGTGAAAGATAGAGGGGAAAATGGGTGAACCAAGGGGTGTCTCGGGTTGCTAGTGAGGAGGCAGAGCTCACTAGGGCAACGGAGATGGCGGGGACCCGATGGTGGCCGTGGAACAGGCCCGAGAACACGGCGGACTGTGGTGGAGTTCCCTGGGCATGCGCGCGATGCGAGGTGAGTTTTGGGTGCTGCGAGTGCATGAGTTAGGGAGGAGGAGACCGAGTGGGGTATTGGACAGCTAGAAAAGGCCAGGGTGGGGACGGGCGCAGCCTTGGCGTGCGTCATGGGTGTGGAGCCCACGTCGACGCGCGGGTCGTGCACAGGCGGTTCGAGAAGGATGGATTCGACAGGTGAGACCCACAGATCAGCAAGAGTGGCCAAGCGAACGGGCAGCCAGCGCTGACACACGGGGCCCGCGGGGCAGAGAGTGAGCCGGGTGCGTGTGTGAAGGAAAGCGGCACCGACAGGTCGGCCCCACTGGGTAGCATGAGGGAGAGAGGGAGTGAGTGTGTGGATGTAGTAGTCGCTGACAGGTGGGTCCCACCTGATTGGGCTAGGCCGGGCTGCTTGGGCCAAATTCGGTTTTTTGCTTTTCTCCGAATTTTGAAATGCTTTTCTTTTTATTTCTCTAGTGAATTCAAATCAAATTCAAACCAAATTCAAATTAAAATAATTTCAAACATGTGCATCAAACAAAAGAATAATTTAGGCTCAACATGATGCAACATTTCATGACTCACATTGGTTTATATAAAATAAATAGTTAATCCCTCACCTAATTAACCTAATTCTAATCAAAAGGAAGAGAGAAGGTGTTTAGAGAGAGGGACAAGAGGTAACACCTGAATTTGGTAGGCATTTAGAGAAGAAATTTTATACGCCCAAATTCAAGGTGTTACACTCCTCAAGCAAGCACTCCAGTGGGACCAGTTGCTTCTAATGCATCCACAAACAGGTCATGCTTTAAATGTGGGCAGTCTAGATCTTATGCCAACTACTGCCCCATCAAGGCTACTTACACTACCCTAGCTCCGATGAAGCAAGGTCAGGTCTTAGGAGGTAAAGCCAGACCTTGAACATCAATCGCGGGCAAGTTAACCAGTGCAAGCAGAAGTTATTTTTAGTACGCGACTTATTCTGGAGGTATATCTCTTTTAAATAAAGAGGATGGTGAGTTATGTTACCTAAATTATTCCTATTGGGTTATGTCGGGGACCATAATTAGGGGTACCCTCAAGGCTCACCCCCATCAGCATGAAGCTGCAAAGGCCTGATGGGTGCGATTAAGTCAGGGATCAGTCCATTCGAGGGACACGATCACGCCTCACCCGAGCCTAGCCCCGGACAAGGGCAGCCGACCCCGGAGGATTTCCGTCTCGCCCGAGGCCCCCCCTTTTAGCGGCGAACATATTCCCGGCTCGCCCGAGGCCCTGCCTTCGCTAAGAAGCAACCCTGACCAAATCGCCGCACCAACCGACCAAGTCGCAGGAGCATTTAAAGCAAAGGTGGCCTGACACCCGTTATCCTGGCACGCACCCCCCACCGGCAGAGCCGAAGTGACCGCCGTCACTTCGCCGCTCCACTGACCGGCCTGACGAAAGGACAGCGCCGCCTACGCCACACCGACTACAGTGCCACTGGACAGAGTAAGACTGACAACCGGTCAGGCCCTGCCGGAGGCACCATAGGAAGCTCCGCTTCGCCCGACCCAGGGCTTGGACTCGGGCTAAGTCCCGAAAGACAGCGAACTCCGCTCCTCCCGACCCAGGGCTCGGACTCGGGCTAAGCCCCGGAAGACGGCGAACTCTGCCCGACCCAGGGCTCGGACTCGGGCTAAGTCCCGGAAGACGGTGAACTCCGCTCCGCCCGACCCAGGGCTCGGACTCGGGCTAAGTCCCAGAAGACGACGATCTCCGCCTCGCCCGACCCAGGGCTCGGGCTCGGGCTAAGTCCTGGAAGACGACGATCTCCGCCTCGCCCGACCCAGGGCTCGGACTTGGGCTCGGCCCCAGAAGACGACGATCTCCGCCTTGCCCGACCCGGGGGCTCGGACTCAACCTCGGCTTCGGAGGAGCTTCCACATCGCCCAACCTAGGGCGTAGACCAGCCACATCGACAAGAGGCGCCATCATCACCCTACCCCAAGCTGACTCGGGCCGCAGGGAACAAGACCGGCGTCCCATCTAGCTCGCGCCGCCAGATAGGCAATGATGGCGCCCCGCATGCTCTGTGACGACGGCGGCTCTCCGCCCCCTTACGGAAGCAAGAGGACGTCAGCAAGGGCTCAACCGCTCCGACAGCTGTCCCTCCGCCAAGCTCCATCGCTCAATCGACAGCCACGACATCACACCAGCTGGGTGCCAAGATCTCTCCGGCTGCCACAACGGCATGTACCTAGGGCGCTAGCTCACCTCCGCTAGACACGTAGCACCCTGCTACACCCCCCATTGTACACCTGGATCCTCTCCTTACATCTATAAAAGGGAGGACCAGGGTCCTCTTAGAGAGAGTTGGCCGCGCGGGGACGAGGACGAGAACAAGCGCTCGCCCGGAGCCGCTCGCTCCCTCACCCGCGTGGACGCTTGTAACCCCCTACTGCAAGCGCACCCGACCTGGGCGTGAGACGAACATGAAGGCCGCGGGATTCCCACCTCTCTCACACCGGTCTCCGGCCGCCTCGCTCTCCCCCCTTCGCGCTCGCCCTCGCGCTCGACCCATCTGGGCTAGGGCACGCGGCGACATTCACTCGTCGGCCCAGGGACCCCCCGGTCTCGGAACGCCGACATTTGGCGCGCCAGGTAGGGGCCTGCTGCGTGTTGACGAACAGCTTCCCGTCAAGCTCCAGATGGGCAGTCTCCAGCAACCTCTTCAACCCGGGACGGTGCTCCGTTTCGGGAGTCTTGAGTTCATGTCCCTCGACGGCAGCTACGACATGATACTCCTTCCACCGCCGTGCGACAACAACAGTGGCGGCCGACAACCCGCCTGCCGGCGGCGGAATCGGCGACGTCTTCTCCGCATGGTGGAAGAGCAACCTTCGAGCTCACCCCGTCCTCTCCCCCGTCGATGGAGGAAGAGGCGGGGCAACCAAGGCCATGCAGGAGACAGCGCCTCGTCGGCTGTCGAGCGAGTCGACGGTCCTGGCACCCCAACGGGGGGCGCACCAGGCGTCGACCTCGCGTTTGAGACGAAGGCGAGCGCCGTCTCCCCGCGACACGCCAATCCCGAGCAAGCGGACGACGCCAGCACGCTCGCGAAAAGCTTGCTGGATGTCACCCTCGTACCTGAGACGACGGCGCAGTCAGTCCCCGACGCGACCTTATCGCCGCCCGTCGACCAAAAGGTATCGATCGATTCCCATCCCGCGTCTTTTAGGTTCAGCCTCAACCCGTCTAGCGACTTCGCTTTGGCGGGCGCTCTCGTAGAGGCAAATCCAGAGCCTCTGGGGTTTCGTGTGCGGTCACCTTGGGACCGGCTGACGGACGTCTCGACCTACGGGCCCTCTGGGTCCGAGGAAGACGACGAACCCAGCATCTGTTGGGATTTCTCTGGACTTGGTAACCCCAGTGCCATGCGGGACTTCATGACCGCATGCGACTACTGCCTTTTCGACTGTTCCGACGGTGGCCGAAGCCTCGGCGACGAGGATCGCGGCCCAAGTCGCGAATGCTTCCACGTCGATCTAGGGGGTCCCCCCGAAGGCAGCCATCTCGGCATGTTGGAGGACGGTGACCTCCCTAGGCCGGTGCCTCGCGTTGACATCCCTCGGGAGCTAGCTATGGTCCCCGTTCAGGCGGGGGGTCATGACCCACAGCTCGAGCAAATCTGCGGGGTGCAGGCCAGGCTCGACGAGGGAGCAGGAGCGCTGGAGCCGATCCGTTAGGACGTCGGGCAAGCATGGGCGGGCCAACCTCCGGCCGGAGAAATACGTCATCTACCCCAGGGCTTCCAGCACCGCATCGTCGACGACGTCAGGCTCAGGCCACCACCCGCATCCAGTGGGGTCGGCCAGAACCTGGCGGCAGCAGCAATGCTTCTTCGCGCGATGCCAGAGCCATCAACCACCAAGGGGCGGCGAATCCAGGGAGAACTCAAGAATCTCCTAGAAGGCGCCACGGTCCGACGGGCCGAGAGCTCTGCCTCCCGAATGCAGGGGTACCCCTCGGAACCTCATGCTGCGACTTCCCGATTCATGCGGGAAGCCTCGGTCTACACCGGGCGCACGCGCAACACCGCGCCTGCGGCCCCGGGTCGCCTCGGCAACGAGCACCACCACCGCGACCGATGGGCCCACCTCGATGAGAGGGTGCACCGAGGCTACCACCCCAGGCGTGGGGGACGCTACGACAACGGGGAGGATCGGAGTCCCTCGCCCGAACCACATGGTCCGCAAGCCTTCAGCCGAGCCATCCGACGGGCGCCGTTCCTGACCCGGTTCCGACCCCTGGCTACTATCACGAAGTATTCGGGGGAGACGAGACCGGAACTGTGGCTCGCGGACTACCGTCTGGCCTGCCAGCTAGGTGGAACGGACGATGACAACCTCATCATCCGCAACCTCCCCCTGTTCCTCTCCGACTCCGCTCGCGCCTGGTTGGAGCACCTGCCTCCAGGGCAGATCTCCAACTGGGACGACCTAGTCCAAGCTTTCGCCGGCAATTTCCAAGGCACGTATGTGCGCCCCGGGAATTCCTGGGACCTCTGAAGTTGCCGACAGCAGCCGGGAGAGTCTCTCCGAGACTACATCCGGCGATTCTCGAAGCAGCGCACCGAGCTACCCAACATCACCAACTCGGATGTCATCGGCGCATTCCTCGCTGGCACCACCTGCCGCGACCTGGTGAGCAAGCTGGGCCGCAAGACCCCAACCAGGGCGAGCGAGCTGATGGACATCGCCACCAAGTTTGCCTCCGGCCAGGAGGCGGTCGAGGCTATCTTCCGAAAGGATAAGCAGCCCCAGGGCCGCCCATCGGAAGGTACTCCCGAGGCGTCAACTCAGCGTGGCGCCAAGAAGAAGGGCAAGAAGAAGTCGCAAGCGAAACGCGACGCCGCTGACGCGGACCGTGTCGTCGCCGCCGAGTACAGGAACCCTCGGAAGCCCCCCGGAGGTGCCAACCTCTTCGACAAGATGCTCAAGGAGCCGTGCCCCTATCACCAGGGACCGGTCAAGCACACCCTTGAGGAGTGCGTCATGCTTCGGCGCCACTTCCACAGGGCCGGGCCACCCGCGGAGGGTGGCAAGGCCCACGACGACGACAAGAAGGAAGATCACCAGGCAGGAGAGTTCCCCGAGGTCCGCGACTGCTTCATGATCTATGGTGGGCAAGCGGCGAACGCCTCGGCTCGGCACCGCAAGCAAGAGCGCCGGGAGGTCTGCTCGGTCAAGGTGGCGGCGGCAGTCTATCTAGACTGGTCCGACAAGCCCATCACCTTCGACCGAGATGATCACCCCGACCATGTGCCGAGCCCGGGGAAATACCCGCTCGTCGTCGACCCCGTCATCGGCGACGTCAGGCTCACCAAGGTCCTCATGGACGGAGGCAGCAGCCTCAACATCATCTACGCCGAGACCCTCGGGCTCCTGCGTGTTGATCTGTCCTCTGTCTGGGCAGGCGCTGTGCCCTTCCATGGGATCATCCCCGGGAAGCGCTTCCAACCCCTCGGATAGCTCGACCTTCCCGTCTGCTTCGGAACACCCTCTAACTTCTGAAGGGAGACCCTGACATTCGAGGTGGTCGGGTTCTGAGGGACCTACCACGCGGTACTGGGGAGGCCATGCTACGCGAAGTTCATGGCCGTCCCCAACTACACCTAACTGAAGCTCAAGATGCCGGGCCCCAACGGGGTCATCACCGTAAGCCCTACGTACAAACACGCGTTCGAATGCGACGTGGAGTGCGTGGAGTACGCCGAGGCCCTCGCCGAGTCCGAGGCCCTCATCGCCGACCTGGAGAGCCTCTCTAAGGAGGTGCTAGACGTGAAGCGTCATGCCGGCAACTTCGAGCCAGCGGAGACGGTTAAGTCCGTCCCCCTCGACCCCAGCGGCGACACCTCCAAGCAAATCCGGATCGGCTCCGGGTTCGATCCCAAATAGGAAGCAGTGCTCGTCGAATTTCTCCACACGAACGCCGACGTCTTCGCGTGGAGTCCCTCGGACATGCCCGGCGTACCGAGGGATGTCGCCGAGCACTCGCTGGACATCCGAGCCGGAGCCCGACCCGTCAAGCAGCCGCTGCGCCGATTCGACGAGGAGAAGCGCAGAGCTATAGGCGAGGAGATTCACAAGCTAATGGCGGCAGGGTTCATCAAAGAGGTATTCCATCCCGAATGGCTTGCCAACCCTGTGCTTGTGAGAAAGAAAGGGGGGAAATGGCGGATGTGTGTAGACTACACTGGTCTCAATAAAGCATGTCCGAAGGTTCCCTACCCTCTGCCTCGCATCGACCAGATCGTGGATTCCACTGCTGGGTGCGAAACCCTGTCTTTCCTCGATGCCTACTCAGGGTATCATCAAATCAAGATGAAAGAGTCCGACCAGCTCGCGACTTCTTCCATCACACCCTTCGGCATGTACTGCTATGTCACCATGTCGTTCGGTTTGAGGAACGCGGGCCCGACGTACCAGCGGTGCATGAACCATGTGTTTGGCGAACACATTGGCCGCACGGTCGAGGCCTACGTCGATGACATCGTAGTCAAGACGAGGAAAGCCTCCGAGCTCCTTTTCGACCTTGAAACGACATTCCGATGTCTCAAGGCAAAAGGCGTCAAGCTCAATCCCGAAAAGTGTGTCTTCGGGGTGCCCCGAGGCATGCTCTTGGGTTTCATCGTCTCCGAGTGGGGCATCGAAGCCAACCCGGAAAAAATCGCAGCCATTACCAGCATGGGGCCCATCAAGGACTTGAAAGGCGTATAGAGGGTCATGGGATGCCTCGCGGCTCTGAGCCGTTTCATCTCACGCCTCGGCGAAAGAGGTCTACCTCTGTACCGCCTCTTAAGGAAGGCCGAGTGCTTCACTTGGACCCCTGAGGCCGAGGAAGCCCTCGGGAACCTGAAGGCGCTCCTCACAAAGGCGCCTATCTTGGTGCCCCCAGCTGCCGGAGAAGCCCTCCTGGTCTACGTCGCCGCGACCACCCAGGTGGTTAGCGCCGCGATTGTGGTCGAGAGGCAAGAAGAGGGGCATGCACTGCCCGTTCAGAGGCCAGTCTACTTCGTCAGCGAGGTACTGTCCGAAACCAAGATCCGCTACCCACAAGTCCAGAAGCTGCTGTACGCGGTGATCCTAACGCGACGGAAGCTGTGACACTACTTCGAGTCTCATCCGGTAACTGTGGTGTCATCCTTCCCCCTGGGGGAGATCATCCAGTGCCGAGAGGCCTCGGGTAGGATTGCAAAGTGGGCGGTGGAGATCATGGGCGAGACAATCTCGTTCGCTCCTCGGAAAGCCATTAAGTCCCAGGTCTTGGCAAGCTTCGTGGCTGAATGGGTCGACACCCAGCTACCGACGGCTCCGATCCAACTGGAGCTCTGGACCATGTTCTTCGACGGGTCGCTGATGAAGACAGGAGCCGGCGCAGGCCTACTCTTCATCTCACCCATCGGAAAGCATCTACGCTACGTGCTACGCCTCCACTTCCCGGCGTCCAACAATGTGGCCGAATATGAGGCCCTGGTCAACGGGTTGCGGATCACCATCGAGCTAGGGGTCCGACACCTCGATGCTCGTGGTGACTCGCGGCTCGTCATCGACCAAGTCATGAAGAACTCCCATTGCCGCGACCCGAAGATGGAGGCCTACTGCGATGAGGTTCGGCGCCTGGAAGACAAGTTCTACGGGCTCGAGCTCAACCACATCGCTCGGCGCTACAACGAGACTGCGGACGAGCTGGCTAAAATAGCCTCGGGGCGAACGACGGTTCCCCCGGACATCTTCTCCCGAGACCTGCATCAACCTTCCGTCAAGATCGACGACACATCCGAGCCCGAGGTACCCTCGGCCCAGTCCGAGGCGCCCGCGGCTCAACCCGAGGCGCCCTCGGCTCAGTCTGACGAGGCGCCCTCGGCTTAGTCCGAGGTACCCTCGGCCCCCGAGGGTGAGGCACTGCGCGTCGAGGAGGAGCAAAGCGGGGTCGCGCCTAATCAAAACTGGCAGACCCCGTACCTGCAATATCTCCACCGAGGAGAGCTGCCCCTCGACCGAGCCGAGGCTCGGCGGGTGGCGCGGCGCGCCAAGTCGTTCGTCTTGCTGGGAGATGAGAAGGAGCTCTACCACCGCAGCCCCTCAGGCATCCTCCAGCGATGCATCTCCATCGCCGAAGGTCAGGAACTCCTGCGAGAGATACACTCGGGGGCTTGCGGCCATCACGCAGCGCCTCGAGCCCTTGTCGGGAACGCTTTCCGGCAAGGATTCTACTGGCCGACGGCGGTGGCCGACGCTACCAGAATCGTCCGCACCTGCGAAGGGTGCCAATTCTACGCGAGGCAGACCCATCTGCCCGCTCAGGCTATGCAGACGATACCCATCACCTGGCCTTTTGCGGTGTGGGGTCTGGACCTCGTCGGCCCCTTGCAGAAGGCACCCGGGGGCTACACGCACCTGCTGGTCGCCATCGACAAATTCTCCAAGTAGATCGAGGTCCGACCCCTGAACAGCATCAGGTCCGAGCAGGCGGTGGCGTTCTTCACCAACATCATCCATCGCTTCGGGGTCCCGAACTCCATCATTACCGACAACGGCACCCAGTTCACCGGCAGAAAGTTCCTGGACTTCTACGAGGATCACCACATCCGGGTGGACTGGGCCGCCGTGGCTCATCCCATGACGAATGGGCAGGTGGAGCGTGCCAACGGCATGATTCTACAAGGGCTCAAGCCTCGGATCTACAACGACCTCAACAAGTTCGGCAAGCGATGGATGAAGGAACTCTCCTCGGTGGTCTGGATTCTGAGGACAACGCCGAGCCGAGCCACGGGCTTCACGCCGTTCTTTCTAGTCTATGGGGCCGAAGCCATCTTGCTCACAGACTTAGAATACGGCTCCCCGAGGATGAGGGCCTACACCGACCAAAGCAACCAAGTCAGCCGAGAAAACTCGCTGGACCAGCTGGAGGAGGCTCGGGACCAGGCCTTGCTACACTCGGCGCGGTACCAGCAGTCCCTGCGACGCTACCACGCCCGAGGGGTCCGGTCCTGAGACCTCCAGGTGGGCGACTTGGTGCTTCGGCTGCGACAAAACGCCCGAGGGCGGCACAAGCTCGCGCCTCCCTGGGAGGGGCCATTCGTCATCGCCAAGGTTCTGAAGCCCGGAACATACAAGCTGGCCAACAGCCAAGGCGAGGTCTACGACAACGCCTGGAACATCCAACAGCTACGTCGCTTCTACCCTTAAGATGTTTTCAAGTTGATCATATACCTCGCACCCACGCAAAGTTTAGTCATCAAGGAAGGGTCAGCCTCGCCTCGACAAAGCCCGACCCTCCCTCGGGGGCTAAAAGGGGGGGAACCCCCTCTGCGTCGAAATTTTCCTCGAAAAAAGATCTTTTCTGCCAGAATGTCTTTCGTGCTTTTTGGCTACTTCGAAAGTGGATCCTGAAAACGACGGAGTACACGTAAGCAGCCAAGGTTGACCGAGCCGAGGGACTCCTACGCCTCCGGGATAGGGATACCTCACTCATCACCTTCTGCGATAAGTAACTCACGTTCGGATAAGTGATTCTGCAGACCGAACAAGTCTTCACGCCCGAAAGCTCTTCTGTCGAAGTGATCCTCCGAGCCTTCTCGACTGCGTCGGTGACAGAGCCCCATGGACGGGTACGAGTGCGCGTAAGCGACAAGGTCGACCGAGCCGAGGGACTCCCACGCCTCCAGGATACGGATACCTCACTCATCACCTTCCGCGAGAAGCAACTCTTGCTCGCACAAACATTTCTGTTACCAACAAAAAAGTCCAGATACTCGAAATAAAAGGAAAAGAGACGCAGCTTTACAACACGGCGAGGGTGTGTTTAGGCCTCGGCGGCCGCAGGAAACACACGCTACAAGACAATCCGATCCTGCAGGCTCGGATCTTGACGGCTGAAGGGAGCAGCAGCACCCTTGGCATCGACGACACCTTCGGCGAGGGCCGACCTAGCCTCGGACGGCGGCGCGGTCCGAGGATCTCCACTCTAGAGGACGACGTCATCACCACGCCCGGGCCATCGCCGCTAGGGTCTTCTCCGGGAATCCGGCCTGAGCAGGCGGCTCGGCCGGTCGCCCCGGGGCCTCGGCGAGTTACCTTCCAAGGACGTCAATCCGGCCCGAGCAGGCGGCTCGGTCGGTCACCCCGGGGCCTCGGCCAGCTGCCCTCCGAGGACGTCAGCCCGACCCGAGGCCTCGGCTGGTCAATTCCGGCGTCGGTCCCGCCGACGGACGACCCGGCTAGGCTCCGGCCAACCAGGTTTCCTTTTCAAGCCAACTCTGCCTCTGCCCATGTTGACGCCACTACCCCTGGCCTCGGCTCATCGAAGAGCGGCCGAGGGGTTCCTTTAACTAAGTTAGAGAAGCCTCGGACAACAAGGCCGACCGAGCCAAGGAACTCCTACGCCTCCGGGATACGGATACCTCACTCGTCACCTGTACACGGGGCGACTCATGCTTGGTGAAGCGGTTCAGACAACCAACAGGCGAGTTTCAGTGCTCGGAAAGGAGGAAAATACACGGCTCCATGCCGAAACTACATACATGTTCAGGCCCCGACAGCCACAATGAACAAAAACACTGGCACTCAAGGTGCCGTTACAAACGGAACTCCGTTTCCGCCTCCGCGGGTACGAACAACCCCACAAGATTGGGGGACCCACGGAGCAACCACGGGCCGACGGTCGGCTCGCCACCGCCTGATCCGGCAACGGCGACAACAACCCCTGTCCCGGGCGACGAAGCAGCTTCAGCAGCGGCTTCGGGGTGGGTGCTACGGCAGAAGGACTCTCGCCCACCGAGGACGAGAGCCAACCATTCAGGCCGGGAGACGGAGACCCAGGGCTACTGGCGGAGTTGGCCATCTCGTCGGCAGAGAAGCCATCTCCTGCTGCCGACGCCTCAAAGCGCGCCGGCAGGTCTTCGCCCTCGCCGGAACCACCCAGAACATGGGCGCCGCCCTCGTGGTACGCGGCGCAACCATCGTCCGGACGCAGGACGTAATGCTGCGCCCTGGCTGAGTGGCGGCGGTCCGCCTTTCCCGGCATGGCTGGAGGAAGCCTCCGCAAGGCTGGAGAATGCCCTTCTCCCCCAGACGCCAGGGGAAGAAGAGTGTGACCGACCCACGCGGAGGCAGCCCCCCGACTCGCCTCATCCTCCACCTCAGCCCGGATGATGAAAATCCTTGAGGCTGAGGGAGGGGCGGAGGCCGCAGCCCAGCTCGCTTTCCCCCACCATCAAGCTAGAGGTCACCGAATTGGGTGACCACCGGTGGAGGGGTGCAGCCGGGCTGCATGATGAAAATCCTTGAAGCCGAACGATGGCTGAAAGGTACCAACTCCCGCGGAGTTGCATTCCCCCAACGACGAGGCGGAAAGACGGCAGATCTCCCCATCCGGGGGCCTGGAAGGTGGAAAGACACGATGCATAAGGGAGCGCGAAGACATGGTCGCCCTCCAAAGGGGTCACCCTCCTTTTAAGGACGGTTCTCCCTACTCGCGCCCCCAGCCATCACGGGCTGAGTCTTCTCCAACACACTCCAAGGTCCTCCCCTACGGCGCGGGGGCTGGGTCCCACACGTCATGCAAGCCAACTCAGGGCAGAAGAAGCCAAACTGCCGCGCGCGGTGCACACAACCGCCCAGCGGTTACAAGCGACCCTCCACTTTTGCCCAGACCAACGGGGAAAGGGTGGGCAGCCATGCAGGCGGCATGCAACCGCGCCAAGTGGGCGCGCTCCTCCGACTCCCAACACGCTCGGCATAGAGGCCCAGGCCCACGCGTCGTGCAACTAGTGCGCCGTTTGCTACGTGTGAGTAACTGCATCGCCACCCGCGCCACCACCGCACCTCCTCGACTGCGGAACCAATACCGCGACTCGAGGCGACCCGGCGCGCGACCCAGCAGCACCAGCCTAGCGCGATGGTCAACACGGCCAGAAGTGGGCCAACAGTAATGGCGGTGGCAAGCGAGCAGGCGCAGCGGTCGCGTCGTCAGCCAAGCTTACGTCCCATCCGGGGGCAGCGAGAGAACCCTCTCCCACGGCGTGAAGACGACGCGCCCGTGATCCGTTCCTCGAACGGCTCGCGCACGCGCAACGGTCGCCTCTCCAACCACTCGCCCCGTCACATTAACACCGCGACGGGACACGCGGCGCCTCTGGCAGGAGAAGCAGGCGACGCTTCCCCTTCGCCAAAATGAACGCGTCCAAAAAGGTACGCCGCGTCGTTCAATTTCGTATCCTTTTCCGTTTTTCCTCTTTCTCTCTCTTGCAACAGGGACCGGGAAAGGGGGATACCCCGAAAAGGATCCTTCCCCGAGAAGGAACCAGGCTCCGAGCCCCCTACTGATCAGAGGTTCAAAGGCTGGCCCCCGGAAGGGTTCAACAGCCGCTTCAGATCGCGTGGGCCCTACACCCACTACTGGTCAGGGGTTCGAAGGCCGGCCCCTCGAAAGGGTTCAACGACCGCCTCAGGCTGCTCGGGCTCCGCGCCCAATACTGATCAGGGGTTCGAATGCTGGCCCCCGAAGGGTTCACAGCCGCCTCAGACGTTGTAATACCCAAAAAATGTATACGATGAGGATATAGTAAATCTCCTTATGTTGTGTGCCATATATTCATTATAACAAGAGCATACCTATAATTAAGAGTGATCAGTTAAAATAAAAGATACTAAAATGGAATATGCATCATGCTGAGGTTTTGCTTTGTGTGCAATATGGAAATAATGTAAACAGAATTATGTTGGTACCCAAATTGGAATTTGAATTCTAAAGGAAACTCTATAATTTGAGAAGAGAAGGAAAATACTATAACATATAGAGAAAATAAAAATACAAATAAAGAACTAATTTAGACCAGTGTTTGAATTTGCATATTTAAAACAAATGTGAAAACTCATAACAAATTTTGGAATTCAAATTATGAAATCAATTGGAAAGGAAAAAAAAGAAAGGAGAACTCTATATTCGCTATAAAGAAAATATACATAAGTGTGCCCTCTCATACTAGCATCATTGATTTGAATATTTAACCTAAATTAAAAAAAAATATGTGGTTCCAAGCAGAGATTTGAATTCAAACTAAATAATGGGAAATTGAAGAAAACAAAGGTAAAAGAATGATAAAAGAAAAGAAGAGAACTGTAGTCTGGTTGGGCCCAAAATTAAACTGCGGCCCAAAACCACTTCTTTTCTCATCTGTGCCGGCCTGGCTTGGCTTCCCTCCTGCTCAGCCCGTGGTGCTCACTGCCGATCACATGTGCGGCTTACCGGTGGGCCCGCCCTGTCATCATCTTTCCTTGCTCTGTGCTCTTCTCAACGGAATCCGTCGTTCTCGCGTGTCAGTTCTCCCGTCCCCCTCGCCGCGGATTCCGCGATCTCCTGGGCTCCCAGGAATAAGTAGTGTGCCCTGCGGTCCCTCCTCTCCGCAGACCCAGCGACTCTCCCAACCACGGCGTCATTACCCCCGCTATCGCGCCCTGGATCCCCACGACCACACTCCTCTGCCAGACCGCCGCGGACAACCTCCGCTGGCAATACCGCCATTGCCGCCGTTGTAGAAGCACAAGCTCTGCACGGCCAAGCTTCCGGCCAGTGCCAATCGGGGTTTGACTGGTCCCTGGCCTCGTCGCGTGGGGTTGGCGACTGGGGGACCCGCAATTTCTCACCGGCCCTCCTTCTTCGCCTCGGATACGCGGGTCGCCGCTGTGATTCACGGTAAGACAGCCTCCAGTGAATTCGCTTGTGCATTCACTCTGTGTTGTGCTCGGTAGTGCTCAGGTTGGAGCTTGGGCCTCGGTGGAGCACTTCACCGATGTTGCGCCGCCGTGGCACCGCGCGGTGTCGCAATTCAGAGTACGAGCTCGAGGTTAGGATTTGTGCAGTGGGCCATGTGTTTAGGGGTGGTCTGGGCGTTGTTCACCTAGGATCTGGAGCGAGATTAGAGCCCAGCGTCGCCTATTCATGTGCCCCGGCTGGGATGGCGGTGGAGCTCTGGCTCACTGTCATGGTGGATGGGGGAAAGAGGAAGACGATATCTGGGCAGTCGGATCCGGGGGGAACGGACGGGATTAGTTTGGAGACAGGAATCGCGCGTCAACCCTTGATCTGACAGCGGACGGTCCAGATTACCAGTAGCGATACCTTTTGCCTCATAAAATAACAGTCGTTGATCCCTGATCCAAGGGTCAGGATTACATACCGCTTCGTTTAAACCTAAATCTAATCTGAACCGTGGGTTGTTGATCGAGCGGGCGAGGTTTGCGGATACCCCTTCGCGGGTCGATTTTGTTAAATAGCCCCTCGGGTTCCAGTGAATCAACCCGCAGTCCTATGCGACTGTTCTATGTGTCTGGGGGTTCTTTCACCGAGAACCCTGCGCTTTCCAGAAATTGAGGCCCCGTCCAGGACTTTATAAAACCAGAGAAAATGATTATTAAATAGATTTTTAATAGGAAAATAATTGCTAGAACTTCAATAATTCATAGAAAATTCATACTAACTCCAAATTAATCCGTTCCAGTTCCTAAAATTTTGTAATTTTATTCTCTAGCACTTAGTGCCTCTGTTTTATCATGACCACAGTAAGAAATTTAATTCCACACTTAATCTTATTCTAAACACATAAAACCTTTGAAAATCCATAACTTAAAATCTATAACTCAGAAAATTATGATTTCTGTTCCTAGGTTTTTATTTTAATGTATAGAATATTTCTGAGTATTTTGTTTACATGTTTGGTGTAATGTTAAAATTCTTTATATGCATTGTGTTTGTTTGTATTGTGGCGAGTAGAAGAGCCCGTTGCTGTGGATCCTGGTGAGCAGCAGGTTGAAGTAGCTGAGCAGGAGCTCATTGAAGGCAAGTTGTGCCCTTGACCACTTTTTACCCAATAATGTTCTTTAATATCACTTATCCATGCATAGGTTAATTTTGATGGGACCCAATAGGACTCCCTAGATTGTTTATCTCACTACCTTGTTTACCCCGAATCACTTGGGTAGTTTGCTATTGCTTTATATGGTTTTGGGATAATCATTTATTACCTCTATGTTCCAATTCTTGTTGTTATTCTGTTTATGTTCATGTTGATATCATTAATGTTAATTGGAACATAGAGCTTAACTTGAGAACCACGTGCCACCACAAGGGAGGAATGGGACCCCTTGGCTGACTAATTAGGAAAGCTAGTGGAAGACTACCTTACCCGAAAGGGGCAAGGGCAGTAGGGGAGAGGTCAGTGCGGGGAGGTCCCTGGTTGATTTTGCTGCGATGGCGGTCAGCCAGGAACCCTGTACTGGATCTTCCTATAAACTGTAGCGGGTTTTCGGAAGCTAGTGGAACTTTGTAAAGGCCTCGTAGTGTTGCCCTGCCGCGCTTCCTAGGTAGAGGTGTATGGGATTCGCGACCCCTTGGCAGATGGGTAACATGACTTCTGGGTAAAGGGTACAACCTCTGCAGAGTGTAAAACTGGTATACTAGCCGAGCTCACGGTCATGAGCAGCTCAGGACTCTCTGATGTTTAAATTATGGAACTTAAATTCAATTTGGTCATTCGCATTGCATGGGTTTGTTATTAATGTTGTTCTATTACTTTACTTATGGTTTGGTATTTACTTACACTTAGTAACTGCTAATAAAATTTTGACCAACTACTTAAAAGCAATGCTCAGCTTTAACCCCTATCATTGATTAGCCTTACACATCACATGAACTCACACCTTTGTGAGTTTATGTCCACTGGTTCCCCACAACTTGTTGAGCTATGATCATGTGTGAGCTCACCCTTGCTGTCTCACACCCCCCCCCCCACAGGAGGAGAGCAGGTGGTCGAAGAGGAGCCGCCTAACACTGAGGAGTTCGATCTGATCTAGGTGGCGTTTCCCAGTCGACATTGGCGCCGACGATCCTTAGTTCGTTTTATATTTATTATTTTATTTTGTAATAAGTCTTCCGCTATGTAATAAATACTCTGATGTTTTATGACATTTATCTCTATACACTCTGTTATTATATATGTTGTCTTCTTGGCGCATGTATGAGATGCACCTGGCTTTGTTCCTTAAAGCCGGGTGTGACAGACGTCGATCGAGGGATGACCATGGGTACGTTCGATACATAACCAAGGCTCGGGCTGCGCTCCCGAGGTACCCTAGGACATTTCCGAGACCGGCGGGAACGATCTTGTAATAGAATCCCACCAGAGGGAGGCATCGAGCCCTCGGACCCCGTCGCCAGGGGACCGGGTCTGGCAGATCACCCGCAGGTACTTTTGGGCGTGCCTCTGGGCCCCTAGCCAACCCCTAACGAACGGGGCACGGACGTCCACTCGGATTACCCGCTTGCAGCTCGTCGGAGACACCATGTTCGACGCCCATCGAGGGCAACATGGCGCTTTCCCCCCCTCCTCCTTGCGGAAAGGCGACGCAGGGGCGTATGTAAAAAAGACGAGTCTACCCCTGACCGCCCTCTCGTTCTGTGCAGAGGCTCGGGGGCTGCTCTCGCAAACCCGGCTCTGGCCGAACCGTTAACAGCGTCAACATACCAGCCCGAGAACTTGGGACCCGACCGTACACCTGGGCTACGGCCAGTTCGCATGAGGGAACGACCAGACCAGCCGAAGCACTACGTGAGGCAGTAAGACCTCGAAGGAGTGAAACCACTCCTCCGAGGCCTCGGGGGCTACACCCGGCGGGTGTGCTCGCGCGCACCCATCGGAACAAAACGCAACCGAGAAAGGCTGGTCCCCTTGCAAAAAGGTGCGACGAAAGCCTCCAAGCGAGTGCAAACACTCCCTTTGAGGCTCGGGGGCTACTGTCGGGGACCATAATTAGGGGTACCCTCAAGGCTCCTAATTCTCAGCTGGTAACCCCCATCAGCATGAAGCTGCAAAGGCTTGATGGGTGCGATTAAGTCAGGGATCAGTCCATTCGAGGGACACGATCACGCCTCACCCTAGCCTAGCCTCGGACAAGGGCAGCCGACCCCGGAGGATTTCCGTCTCGCCCGAGGCCCCCCTTTTAGCGGCGAACATATTCCCGGCTCGCCCGAGGCCCTGCCTTCGCTAAGAAGCAACCCTGACCAAATCGCCGCACCGACCGACCAAGTCGCAGGAGCATTTAAAGCAAAGGTGGCCTGACACCCTTATCCTGGCACGCACCCCCCGCCGGCAGAGCCGAAGTGACCGTCGTCACTTCGCCGCTCCACTGACCGGCCTAACGAAAGGACAGCGCCGCCTACGCCACACCGACTACAGTGCCACTGGACAGAGTAAGACTGACAAGCGGTCAGGCCCTGCCGGAGGCACCATAGGAAGCTCCGCTTCGCCCGACCCAGGGCTCGGACTTGGGCTAAGTCCTGGAAGACGGCGAACTCCGCTCCGCCCGACCCAGGGCTCGGACTCGGGCTAAGCCCCGGAAGACGGCGAACTCCGCCCGACCCAGGGCTCGGACTCGGACTAAGTCTCGGAAGACGGCGAACTCCGCTCCGCCCGACCCAGGGCTCGAACTTGGGCTATGTCCCAGAAGACGACGATCTCCGCCTCGCCCGACCCAGGGCTCGGGCTCGGGCTAAGTCCCGGAAGACGACGATCTCCGCCTCGCCCGACCCAGGGCTCGGACTTGGGCTCGGCCCCAGAAGACGACGATCTCCGCCTCGCCCGACCCGGGGGCTCGGGCTCGACCTCAGCTTCGAAGGAGCTTCCACATCGCCCAACCTAGGGCGTAGACCAGCCACGTCGACAGGAGGCGCCATCATCACCCTACCCCGAGCTGACTCGGGCCGCAGGGAACAAGACCGGCGTCCCATCTGGCTCGCGCCGCCAGATAGGCAATGATGGCGCCCCGCATGCTCTGTGACGACGGCGGCTCTCCGCCCCCTTACGGAAGCAAGAGGACGTCAGCAAGGGCTCAACCGCTCCGACAGCTGTCCCTCCCCCAAGCTCCATCGCTCCTTCGACGGCCACGACATCACACCAGCTGGGTGCCAAGATCTCTCCGGCTGCCACAACGGCATGTACCTAGGGCGCTAGCTCACCTCCGCTAGACACGTAGCACCCTGCTACACCCCGCATTGTACACCTGGATCCTCTCCTTACGTCTATAAAAGGGAGGACCAGGGCCCTCTTAGAGAGGGTTGGCCGCGCGGGGACGAGGACGAGAACAGGCGCTCGCCCGGAGCCGCTCGCTCCCTCACCCGCGTGGACGCTTGTAACCCCCTACTGCAAGCGCACCCGACCTGGGCGCGAGACGAACACGAAGGCCGCGGGATTCCCACCTCTCTCACGCCGGTCTCTGGCCGCCTCGCTCTCCCCCCTTCGCGCTCGCCCTCGCGCTCGACCCATCTGGGCTGGGGCACGCGGCGACATTCACTCGTCGGCCCAGGGACCCCCCGATCTCGGAACGCCGACAGGTTATATAGTAATAAGAGTTTCTTGCTTATTGAGTTTCATACATGAAAATAACTATTTTGAGCAATGTATAAAAGAAAAGGGAATACATAAACATAAAATATATTTGCATTCATGCTAGAATTTTAGGTTGTGCATTTTGAAATTGAACTCTAAATCTAAACTGGAATTTAAATTCAAAATAGAAATCTAAAATGTGGATTTAAATGATTGGGAATTGAAACCTAGGGAGAATGTGATTAAGTCAATTATTCTCCCCTAAGTAAACAACATGGAGTAAAATAAATAACATTGAAACTAACAGTAGGAGTTACCTTATATTAGAATTTTAGTGTACATTAAAATCGGATGTGTCGACCGGATAGCGGACGGTTCTGATGAGATCTGGGGATATCCCTTCGCGGGGATCGAATCCTATCCGTCCGATCCAATCAGACGCTGGATGATCGTGCTAGCATGGGGGTCTCGTGAGCCGTCCATCTATGATCGTGTGGCTGATGTGGGATACCGATTGATAATATCTAGGATCTAATTGTGGCCGTCTATTGATGATCCAACGACCTAGCTAGCCACGTACCCTTTCGGGCGAGAGAATATGTTAAAAAGCCCATGTCCTTTGACCTAATTAATGTGCCATCCATCTTAGTTCAAGAAACATAAAATCTGGGTCCTCTGTTTTGCGAGCAGGTCTCTAGACATCTAGAGAATACTAATTGTCGTCCAGGAAGCTGTATTTAATCTCATAAAGTAATTTTTTAATAAGATAGTAAGTCCAAAGAACTTAGAAAATCCATAACTTCTTTGTTTTAACTCCAAATTGATTCATTCCAGTTGCATTGAACTCATATTAATATTGTTTACCAGTCAGTACCCTTATTTTACTATGTAGTATAGTGATAAAATCATGCACTTAATTTGTTTTATGTTTAACACCTAAACCTTCAAAAAATCATAATTTTATAACGTAACTCCGAATTTAGTGGTTCTCGAACCTAGGATCTCGTTGCGACATGTAGATTATTATTATGTATTGTGTGTGTTTGGTGTGATGTTAATTTCTCCTATGCAATATTTGTTTGTATTGTTGCGAGTAGACGAGCAAGTGACCGAGGAACCAAGAGCTCAGTAGGTTGAAGAAACTGAGCAAGAGCTCATTGAAGGCAAGTTATGCCCTTGATCACTTTTATTTACTCAATAATGTTCTAATTAATCACTATAACATGCTCAGGTTAATTTTGATGGGACCTAATAGGTTACCCTAGTTTGGTCTACTTTGCACTTTACTCACCACTGAACTTTTTGGGTATTATCTGCTATTGCTCTATGTAGTTTTAGGTGTTAAGATACATATTATTCTTGATCATGCTATTTATTGTCAATGGATTATTTTCTATTCATGATAAAATTATTATGTCAATTGGAACATGGAGTGACCACCCGGGAAAAATGTGCTACCACAAGTGTGGAATGGGACACCCTTGGCTAATTAATTAGGAAAGCTAGTATGAGTAAACCTTTTCCCGAAACGGGCAAGCATGGTGGAGGATGTAGGTGTAGGGAGGTCCTCGGGTCGGACTGACTATTTAGCTTTTCGAACGAGGGATTCCTATACCACTGTCGACCTAGAAACTGTAGTGGGTTCTCTCCTGTAGTGGAACTTTGTAAGAGCCTCGCAGTGTACCCTCGCCTACTCACCTTAGCAGTGTTTAAGGGTACGATCAACCTGAGGCGACAAAGGGAACATGTCTTGTGGGCAAAGATGCACAACCTCTACAGAGTGTAAAACTGGTATATTAGCCTTGCTCATGGTCAAGAGCGGCTCAGACCCTCACATGAGTAACATATGGAATTAAACTTAATTTGTAATTTGCATCACATTGTGTGTTTTATTATTAATTATGATCTCTTACTTTATTGAGATGGTATTTACTTATACTTAGTAATTACTAATAAAATTTTGACCAGCTTTAAAAGTAATGCTTTGCCTTAACCATTATTTGTTTATCAGCCTTACACTTCACATGAGCCCCCACCGTAAGTGAGCTCATGCACATTATTCCCCACAACTTGTTGAGTGATAAACATATGTAAGCTCACCCTTGTTGTACTCACATCCCCCTAGGTCAAGAGCCGGTGCCACCCGAGGAGGACTATTACGACGAGTTAGACGAGGTCTAGGTGTCGCCTCCTAGTCAGCTTGATGGTGGCAAGGGATAATAATGATATTAGTTCGTTCTATTTATTATCAGTTATTTTGTAAGACATTTCGTTATGTAATAAAGATTGTAACATTCGTCTGTATACATTGATTAATTATATGTGTTGATCTTCTTTGGCGCACATATGAGACGCACCCGGGTTTACCCCTTAAATCCGGGTATGACAGTGAACTTCGACATAGTCGATATGGTCTATCCATAAAATTCCATAATGCGATGGGGTTCCATAAACAAGCTTGAAGCAGCCATTCATGGGATCTATTTATGCATGAAGATCTCGGGCCCTCAAGGTGTAATAACTATCTATGGCGACAAGCAAACCGCTCGCAACATTGAAAGAGACTTTGTCCTAGGCCAACGCAACGTCCACTGTCTCACATCCAAGGACGAAGGCTCAAGCACCAAGCGTCTCAAGAAAGAAGCAATAACAAAACCTCAACTTCAAAGCATCGAAGAGGCCAAAAAAGTTACCGTGGACAATTCGATACTCAATCAGACAGTTTTGATTATCCTACTTAAACCGCGCAAGGAATCCTTCACCTAGTCTGCTTTGGACCTCGTCGGCGTAAGTCGTTCAGTCATCGAACACGGGCTAAGGATCGACCCCTCGATCCAACCAACAAAGCAAAGATTTCGCAAAATGTCAGATGAAAAGACTTAAACAGCAAAAGCTAAGGTGCATAGATTACTTGAAGCCAAATTCATTGAGCCAATTGATTACCCTAGTTGGCTCACTAATGTGGTCATTGTCAGGAAGAAAAATGGCAAATGGCGAATGTGCATAGATTTCACCAGCCTCAATAAAGCATGCCCCAAGGACAATTTCCCTCTCCCTAGAATCAACAAAATTGTCTACTCAAGAGCCAGCTACGAAGTCATGTCACTATTGTATTGTTTCTCAAGGTATCACTAAATTTACATGAGAGAAGAAGACAAGGCTAAGACAAGCTTCATAACACCCTTCAGCACATACTGCTTCATACGCATGCCCAAAGACCTCAAAAATGCCGGCTCCACCTTATCCCGGTTGACAAAGACAGTACTCAAAGACCAACTAGGGCATAATATCTTCACCTACATCAATGACATAGTCGTTGCAAGCAAAAACAAATAGGATCACGTAGCTGACCTGGTGCAAACATTCGCAAGAATGAGTGAAGCAAGGCTTCGTCTAAACCTAGAAAAGTGTGTCTTGGGAGTCTGTAAGGGTAAGATACTTGGTTACCTCGTGTCTTCCTATACCGCTGTCGGCCTAGAAACTGTAGCGGGTTCTCTCCTCTAGTGGAACTTTGTAAAGGCCTCGCAGTGTACCCTCGCCAACTCACCTTGGCAGTGTTTAAGGGTACGATCAACCCGAGGCAACAAAGGGAACATGTCTTGTGGGTAAAGATGCACAACCTCTATAGAGTGTAAAACTGGTATATCAGCCTTGCTCACGATCAAGAGCGGCTCAGACCCTCACATGAGTAACATATGGAATTAAACTTAATTTGTAATTTGCATCACATTGTGTGTTTTATTATTAATTATGATCTCTTACTTTATTGGGATGGTATTTACTTATACTTAGTAATTACTAATAAAATTTTGACCAACTTTGAAAGCAATGCTTTGCCTTAACCATTATTTGTTTATCAGCCTTACACTTCACATGAGCTCCCACCGGAGGTGAGCTCATGCACATTATTCCCCACAACTTGTTGAGCGATGAACATATGTCACTCACCCTTGTTGTACTCATATCCCCCTAGGTCAAGAGCAGGTGCCACCCGAGGAGGACTATTACGACGATTTAGACGAAGTCTAGGTGTCGCCTCCTAGTCAGCTTGATGGCGGCAAGGGATAATAATGATATTAGTTCGTTCTATTTATTATCAGTTATTTTGTAAGACATTTTGTTATGTAATAAAGATTGTAACATTCATTTGTATACATTGATTCATTATATGTGTTGACCTTCTTTGGCGCACATATGAGACGCACCCGGGTTTACCCCTTAAATCCGGGTGTGACAGTGAACTTCGACATAGTCGATATGGTCTATCCATAAAATTCCATAATGCAATGGGGTTCCATAAACAAGCTTGAAGCAGCTATTCATGGGTTCTATTTATGCATGAAGACCTCGGGCCCTCAAGGTGTAATAACTATCTATGGCGACCAGCAAACCGCTCGCAACATTGAAAGAGACTTTGTCCTGGGCCAATGCAACGTCAACTATCTCGCATCCGAGGACGAAGGCCCAAGCACAAAGTGTCTCGAGAAAGAAACAATAACAAAGCCTCAACTTCAAAGCATCCAAGAGGCCAAAAAAGTTCCCCTGGACAATTCGATACTCAATCAGACGGTTTTGATTAGTGAAGACCTTACCATAGAGGAAGAGTCTAAATTGTTATCCTACTTAAACCGTGCAAGGACATCTTCACCTAGTCTGCTTTGGACCTCATCGACGTCAGTCGTTCAGTCATCGAACACGGGCTAAGGATCGACCCCTCGATCCAACCAAAAAAGCAAAGATTTTGCAAAATGTCAGATTAAAAGACGGAAGCAGCAAAAGCTAAGGTCCATAGATTACTTGAAGCCAAATTCATCGAGCCAATCAATTACCCCAGTTGGCTCGCTAATGTGGTCATGGCGAGGAAGAAAAATGGCAAATGGTGAATGTGCATAGATTTCATCAGCCTCAATAAAGCATGCCCCAAGGACAATTTCACTCTCCCCAAAATCAACAAAATTTTCTATTCAAGAGCCAGCTGCAAAGTCGTGTCACTATTGTATTGTTTCTCAAGGTATCACCAAATTTACATAAGAGAAGAAGACAAGGCTAAGACAATCTTCATAACACCCTTCAGCATGTATTGCTTCATACGCATGCCCAAAGACCATAAAAATGCCGGCTCCACCTTTTCCCGGTTGACAAAGACAGTACTCAAAGACCAACTAGGGCATAATGTCTTCACCTACGTCGATGACATAGTCGTTGCAAGCAAAAACAAAGAGGATCACGTCGCTGACCTGGTGCAAACATTCCAAGAATGAGTGAAGCAAGGCTTCGCCTAAACCTAGAAAAGTGTGCCTTAGGAGTCCGTCAGGGTAAGATACTAGGTTACCTCGTGTCTTCCTATACCGCGGTCGGTCTAGAAACTGTAGCGGGTTCTCTCCTCTAGTGGAACTTTGTAAAGGCATCATAGTGTACCCTTGCCAACTCACCTTGGCAGTGTTTAAGGGTCCGATCAACCCGAGGCGACAAAGGGAACATGTCTTGTGGGTAAAGATGTACAACCTCTACAGAGTGTGAGACTAGTATATCAGCCTTGCTCGCGGTCAAGAGCGGCTCGGACCCTCACATGAGTAACATATGGAATTAAACTTAATTTGTAATTTGCATCACATTGTGTGTTTTATTATTAATTATGATCTCTTACTTTATTGGGATGGTATTTACTTATACTTAGTAATTACTAATAAAATTTTGACCAACTTTGAAAGCAATGCTTTGCCTTAATCATTATTTGTTTATCAGCCTTACACTTCACATGAGCCCCCACCGTAAGTGAGGTCATGCACATTATTACCCACAACTTGTTGAGCGATGAACATATGTGAGTTCACCCTTGTTGTACTCACATCCCCCTATGTCAAGAGCAGGTGCCACCCAAGGAGGACTATTACGACTAGTTAGACGAGGTCTAGGTGTCGCCTCCTAGTCAGCTTGATGGCGGCAAGGGATAATAATGATATTAGTTCGTTCTATTTATTATCAGTTATTTTGTAAGACATTTTGTTATGTAATAAAGATTGTCACATTCGTCAGTATACATTGATTCATTATATGTGTTGATCTTCTTTCGCGCACATATGAGACACACCCGGGTTTACCCCTTAAATTCAGGTGTGATAGTGACCTTTGACATAGTCGATATGGTCTATCCATAAAATGCCATAATGCGATGGGGTTCCATAAACAAGCATGAAGTAGCCATTCATGGGCTCTATTTATGCATGATCTCGGGCCCTCAAGGTGTAAAAACTATCTATGGCGACCAGCAAACCACTCGCAACATTGAAAGAGACTTTGTCCTGGGCCAACACAACGTCCACTATCTCACATCCAAGGATGAAGGCCAAAGCACCAAGCGTCTCAAGAAAGAAGCAATAACAAAACCTCAACATCAAAGAATCGTAGAGGCCAAAAAAGTTCCCCTAGATAATTAGACACTCAATCAGACGGTTTTGATTAGCGAAGGCCTTACCATAGAGGAAGAGTCTAAAATTTTATCCTACTTAAACCGCGCAAGGAAATCTTCACCTGTCTACTTTGGACCTCGTCGGCGTCAGTCGTTCAGTCATCGAACACGGGCTAAGGATCGAACCCTCGATCCAACCAAAAAAAGCAAAGATTTCACAAAATGTCAAATGAAAAGACTGAAGCAGCAAAAGCTAAGGTCCATAGATTACTTGAAGCCAAATTCATCGAGCAAATCAATTACCCCAGTTGGCTCGTTAATGTGGTCATGGTCAGGAAGAAAAATGGCAAATTGCGAATGTGCATAGATTTCACCAACCTCAACAAAGCATGCCCCAAGGACAATTTCCCTCTCCCCAGAATCAACAAAATTGTCTATTCAAGAGCCAGCTGTGAAGTCATGTCACTATTGTATTGTTTCTCAAAGTATCACCAAATTTACATGAGAGAAGAAGACAAGGCTAAGACAAGCTTCATAACACCATTTAGCACATACTGCTTCATACACATGCCGAAAGACCTAAAAATGCTGGCTCCACCTTTTCTCGGTTGACAAAGACAATACTCAAAGATCAATTAGGGCATAATGTCTTCACCTACGTCGATGACATAGTCCAAGCAAAAGCAAAGAGGATAACGTTGCTGACCTGGTGCAAACATTCGCAAGAATGAGTGAAGCAAGGCTTCGCCTAAACCTAGAAAAGTGTGTCTTGGGAGTCCATCAGGGTAAGATACTAGGTTACCTCGTGTCTTCCTATTCCGCTGCCGGCGTGGAAACTGTAGCAGGTTCTCTCCTCTAGTGGAACTTTGTAGAGGCCTTGCAGTGTACCCTCGCCTACTCACCTTGGCAGTGTTTTAAGGGTCCGATCAACCCGAGGCGACAAAGGGAACATGTCTTGTGGGTAAAGAAGCACAACCTCTATAGAGTGTAAAACTGGTATATCAGTCTTTCTCACGGTCAAGAGCGGCTCGAACCCTCACATGAGTAACAAATGGAATTAAACTTAATTTGTAATTTGCATCACATTGTGTGTTTTATTATTAATTATGATCTCTTACTTTATTGGGAGGGTATTTACTTATACTTAGTAATTACTAAAAAAATTCTGACCAATTTTGAAAGCAATGCTTTGCCTTAACCATTATTTGTTTATCAGCCTTACACTTCACATGAGCCCCCACCGTAAGTAAGCTCATGCATATTATTCCCCACAACTTGTTGAGCGATGAACATATGTGAGCTCACCCTTTTTGTACTCACATCCCCCTAGGTCAAGAGCAGGTGCCACCCGAGGAGGGCTATTACGACGAGTTAGATGAGGTCTAGGTGTCGCCTCCTAGTCAGCTTGATGGCGGCAAGGGATAATAATGATATTAGTTTGTTCTATTTATTATCAGTTATTTTGTAAGACATTTCATTATGTAATAATGATTGTAACATTCGTCTGTATACATTGATTCATTATATATGTTGATCTTCTTTGGCGCACATATGAGACGCACCTAGGTTTACCCCTTAAATCCGGGTGTGGCAGTGACCTTCGACATAGTCGATATGGTCTATCCATAAAATGCCATAATGCGATGGGGTTCCATAAACAAGCTTGAAGCAGCCATTCATGGGCTCTATTTATGCATGAAGATCTCGGGCCCTCAAGGGGTAATAACTATCTATGGCGACTAGCAAACCGCTCGCAACATTGAAAGAGACTTTGTCGTAGGCCAACACAATGTCCAGTGTCTCACATCCGAGGACGAAGGCCCAAGCACCAAGCATCTCGAGAAACAAGCGATAACAAAACCTCAACTTCAGAGCATCAAAGGGGCCAAAAAAGTTCCCTAGGACAATTCGATACTCAATCAGACGATTTTGATCAACGAAGACCTAACCATAGAGGAAGAGTCTAAACTATTATCCTACTTAAACCATGCAAGGACATCATCACCTAGTCTGCTTTGGACCTCGTCGGCGTCAGCCGTTCAGTTATCGAACACGAGCTAAGGATCGACCCCTCGATCCAACCAAAAAAGCAAAGATTTCACAAAATGTCAGATGAAAAGAATGAAGCAGCAAAAGCTAAGGTCCATAGATTACTTGAAGCCAATCGATTACCCCAGTTGGCTCGCTAATGTGGTCATGGTCAGGAAGAAAAATGGCAAATGGAGAATGATAGATTTCACCAGCCTCAATAAAGCATGCCCCAAGGACAATTTCCCTCTCCCTAGAATCAACAAAATTATCTATTCAAGAGCTAGTTGCGAAGTCATGTCACTATTGTATTGTTTCTCAAGGTATCACCAAATTTGCATGAGAGAAGAAGACAAGGCTAAGACAAGCTTCATAACACCCTTCAGCACGTAATGCTTCATACGCATGCCCAAAGACCTAAAAAATGCCGGCTCGACCTTTTCCCGGTTGACAAAGACAGTACCCTCAAAAACCAACTAGGGCATAATGTCTTTAGCTACATCGACGACATAGTCGTTGCAAGCAAAAACAAAGAGGATCACATCACTGACCTGGTGCAAGCATTTGCAAGAATGAGTGAAGCAAGGCTTCACCTAAACCTAGAAAAGTGTGTCTTGGCATTCCGTTAGGGTAAGATACTAGGTTACCTCATGTCCCACAGATGCATTGAAGCCAACCCAACCAAAGTCAAAGAAATTATGGAAATGCATCCATCGCAATCAACAAAGGTTGTCCAAAGAATCACAGGGAGGATGACGACTTTGAATAGGTTCATCTCTGAGTTCGCGGAGTGAAGCCTGCCTTTTCTCTAGATGCTGCGAGGAACGAAAGACTTCGTCTAGGGCCCCCAGCATGCAGCAATCTTTGAGTCACTTAAAACCTATATATGAGAGTTAACTACCTTGGCTAGTCTAGAGCCTGCCTCCGTATTGTTGTTGTACGTCGCAGCATCACACAACGCAGTTATTGCAGCCTTGGTGCAAGAAAGGCTCAAACATGGCAAGCTGCAACAACAACTCGTGTATTTCGTCTCTGAAGTCCTTTGCACCTCAAAATGAAACATGACAAAGATGGAAAAAGCATATGTAGTACTTATGGCATCACGGAAGCTGCGTCGTTATTTTGAAGTGCATAAAATAACAGTACCAATAGATCGAGGTCTCAACGATTTGTTCAATAACATAGAAGCTTCAGTCAGAATAGGCAAGTGGGCAGCCGAACTCTCTAGCTACAACAAAGTCTTCGAATCAAGAAACTCAATAAAGTTGCAAGTCCTTGCCGACTTCATAGTATATTGGACAAGGTCTTCATCTACCAATCACCTAGTTGTAGAAACAGTCTCGATGATTTAGTGTGATGGCGCATGGTGTCATGCAGGGGCCGATGCCTCAGTAATAATACCGCTCCATCAGGCACCAAGTATAAGTATGTTGCTCGCTTGAGTTTTCTCTAGAGACACACAAATGCACCGATAACACAATAGAGTACGAAGTGTCATACTCAGACTTCATAATGTAAGGGCGCTCGGTGTCAAAACATGCAGTCAAAACTAAAACCAAGGTTGTTGCTGGACAGATAGAAAAAGACTGCACAGCTGGAGAGCTAGTCCTCCTTCAATATTTATTTGTCGTCCGAAATCTAGAGAAACAATTCAGAGGGTTCACCATTCAGCACATAGACATAAACAAAAATGAAGAGGCAGAAGCACTCGTGAAGGCCACTACAAGGAGAGACCCCAAGCCTCCGGATGTTTTCTTTCAAGTAATCGAAGCCCCAATTGTAAGGGAGCAAGATGCCCACAAAGACTTAAGCCTCATAATGACCAAAGACTAGAGGGCCCTGATAACTTTATACCTATGAGAGCACCTAGAGGGGGGTGAATAGGTGATCCTGTAAAACTTGAAACTGAATGCCACAAAACTTGATTAGATGTTAGCACAATAAAGCCAAGTGGCTAGAGAGGAGTCTTAGCAAAACACAATAACCACAAAGAGATCAACCCAGAGATGGCATAGTGGTTTATCCCGTGGTTCGGCCAAGTCCAACACTTGCCTACTCCACATTGTGGCGTCCCAATGGACGAGGGTTGCAATCAACCCCTCTCAAGCGGTCCAAAGACCCACTTGAATACCACGGTGTTTTGCTTTGCTTTACTATATCCCGCTTGCGAGGAATCTCCACAACTTGGAGCCTCTCGCCCTTACAAAGATGTTCACAAAGAATCACAGAAGTAAGGTTGGGATGAGCAACGCACACAAGACACAAAATCCGAGCAACAACACGCACACAAGTCGCAACACGAGCTCTCAACACAACCCGAAGAGTACACTACTAAAATGGAGCTCTAGTTGCTATCACAAAGAATCGAATGCGTGGAATTGAAGTCTTGGTGCTTAGGAATGCTTAGAGAATGCTTGGTGTTCTCCTCCATGCGCCTAGGGGTCCCTTTTATAGCCCCAAGGCAGCTAGGAGCCGCTGAGAGCATTCCAGGAAGGCAATTCTTGCCTTCAGTCGCCTGGCGCACCGGACAGTCCGGTGCACCACCGGACACTATCCGGTGCGGATCTCTTTCCTTATTTGGCGAAGTCGACCGTTGCAGATTTAGAGCCGTTGGCGCACCGGACACAGTCCGGTGCACACCGGACAGTCCGGTGCCCCCTTGTGACCGTTGGCTCGGCCACGCGTCACGCGCGGAATCCTCGGCCGACCGTTGGCCCGACTGACTGTTAGCTCACCGGACAGTCCAGTGCCTCACCGGACAGACCGGTGAATTATAGCCGTACGCCGTTAATTGATTTCCGAGAGCGACGACTTCGCCTGTGAATGGCTCACCGGACAGTCCGGTGCACCACCGGACAGTCCGGTGATTTATAGCCGTACGCCGTTGATCGCATCTCGAGAACAGCCAGTTGACAGTCGCCAGCCTGCATCACCGGACACTGTCCGGTGCACCACCGGATAGTCCGGTGCACCTATACTGAGCAGACATTGGCTGAAAGAAGCTATCTCCTTTCCAAAGATATTTTTCCTGTTTCCAGCACTTAGACACAAAACATTAGTCTCCAAAACAATGTACTAAGTCTTAGAAACATACCTTTACTCTTGATTTGCACTTTGTCCAACATTTGGCATAGATTAACACTTAAGCACTTGTGTTGGCACTCAATCACCAAAATACATAGAAATGGCCCAAGGGCACATTTCTCTTTCAATCTCCCCCTTTTTGGTGATTTATGCCAACACAACAAAAAGCAACTAAAGAAGTGCAACATCAATGTAAATGAGAACACAAGTTTGTTTTGATTCAAATTTGGCATATTTGGATCATTCTTTGCTACCACTTGGTTTGTTTTTGCAAATCAAACTCAATTTCCTATCTCTAAGTCAAATTCACTTGTAGAGACATAAAGAGAAGTATTCCAAGAGAAATTGATCAAAGATTCAAAAACTCCCCCTTTTCCCATAATCAACAATTCTCCCCACAAGAGACCAACTTTTGACAAAAGAGACAACAAGAGAGTTTTGACAAACCAAAAGCTCTAACTCTACTTATTTTCAAAATTCTCAAGTGGTAGCTGATCCATTTCTTGCTTTGGCCTTATTTTCTCCCCCTTTGGCATCAAGCACCAAAACGGGATCAATCTTGGCCCTAAAACCCCATTGCCTCACCAAAATCTTCAAGTAAGAGTACCAAGGAAAATAAGGATATTGAGATGGACTTGGAGTAAGTTACCCTCTCATCGGAGTGCAGTGGAAGTCTTGCATGGTCCAAGTCCACCTTTCCCTTTCAATCCACCTTTGAGACTAAATCAAGCAAACTCAAGCACACGGTTAGTCTCAAAGGGTCAAGTTGTAGCACCTCTCCCCCTAAATATGTGCATCACTCACACATGGACTTTTGAGGTCCGGGGAGTGTTTGTACAACTTGAGCACCATAAATAAACAACAAAATGCGTAAGGAACATGATCAAAGCATAATACACATGTATGCTACAAATCAATCCAAGTTCCGCGAATCTAAGACATTTAGCTCACTACATAGCCTGCAAAAAGTCTTTTCATCTAAAGGCTTGGTAAAGATATCGGCTAGCTGGTTCTCGGTGCTAATATAGAACACTTCGATATCTCCCTTTTGCTGGTGGTCTCTCAAAAAGTGATGTCGGATGTCAATGTGCTTTGTGCGGCTGTGCTCGACGGGATTGTCTGCTATGCGGATAGCACTCTCATTATCACATAGGAGTGGGACTTTGCTCAGATTGTAGCCAAAGTCCTGGAGGGTTTGCCTCATCCAAAGTAGTTGCGCGCATAACTGTCCTGTGGCAACGTACTCGGCCTCAGCGGTGGATAGGGCAACGAAGGTTTGTTTCTTAGAACTCCATGACACCAGGGACCTTCCTAAGAATTGGCATGTCCCTGATGTATTCTTCCTATCGACCTTACATCCAGCATAATCGGAGTCTGAATATCCAATTAAGTCAAAGGTAGACCCCTTTGGATACCAGATCCCGAAGCAAGGCGTAGCGACTAAATATCTAAGAATTCGCTTCACGGCCACTAAGTGACACTCCCTTGGATCGGATTGAAATCTAGCACACATGCATACACTAAGCATAATATCCGGTCTACTAGCGCATAAATAAAGCAAAGAACCTATCATGGACCGGTATGCTTTTTGTTCAACGGACTTACCTCCTTTGTTGAGGTCGACATGTCCGTCAGTTCCCATCGGAGTCTTTGCGGGCTTGGAGTCCTTCATCCCAAACCGCTTGAGCAAGTCTTGTGTGTACTTCGTTTGGGAGATGAAGGTGCCGTCCTTGAGTTGCTTCACTTGGAACCCAAGGAAGTAGTTCAACTTGCCCATCATCGACATCTCAAACTTCTGAGTCATCACCCTGCTAAACTCTTCACAAGACTTTTGGTTAGTAGAACCAAATATTATGTCATCGACATAAATTTGGCACACAAATAAGTCACCATCATAAGTCTTAGTGAATAAAGTTGGATCGGCTTTCCCAACCTTGAAAGCATTAGCAATTAAAAAGTCTCTAAGGCATTCATACCATGCTCTTGGGGCTTGCTTAAGTCCATAGAGCGCCTTAGAGAGCTTACATACGTGGTCGGGGTACCGTTCATCCTCGAAGCCAGGGGGTTGCTCCACGTACACCTCCTCCTTGATTGGCCCGTTGAGGAAAGCGCTCTTCACATCCATTTGGAACAACCTGAAAGAATGGTGAGCGGCATATGCTAGCAAAATACGAATGAACTCTAGCCTAGCCACAGGAGCAAAAGTCTCCTCAAAGTCCAAACCTACGACTTGAGCATAACCTTTTGCCACAAGTCGAGCCTTGTTCCTTGTCACCACTCTGTACTCGTCTTGTTTGTTGCGGAACACCCACTTGGTTCCCACAACATTTTGCTTGGGACGAGGCACCAGTGTCCAAACTTCATTTCTCTTGAAATTATTGAGCTCCTCTTGCATGGCCAATACCCAGTCCGGATCTACCAAGGCCTCTTCTACCCTGAAAGGCTCAATAGAAGAGACAAAGGAGTAATGCTCACAAAAATTAACTAATCTAGAACGAGTAGTTACTCCCTTGCTAATGTCACCCAAAATTTGGTCGACGGGATGATTCCTTTGAATCGTCGCTCGAACTTGGGTTGGAGGTGCCGGTTGTGCTTCTTCCTCCATCACATAATCATCTTGTGCTCCCCCTTGATCACACGCCTCTTCTTGATGAACCTGTTCATCGTCTTGAGTTGGGGGATGCACCATTGTTGAGGAAGAAGGTTGATCTTGCTCCTTTTGTTCCTGTGGCCGCACATCTCCAATCGCCATGGTGCGTATTGCGGCCGTTGGAACGTCTTCTTCATCTACATCGTCAAGATCAACAACTTGCTCTCTTGGAGAGCCATTAGTCTCATCAAATAAAACGTCGCTAGAGACTTCAACCAAACCCGATGATTTGTTGAAGACTCTATACGCCTTTGTATTTGAGTCATAACCTAATAAAAACCCTTCTACAGCTTTGGGAGCAAACTTAGAATTTCTACCTTTCTTTACTAGAATATAACATTTGCTCCCAAATACACGAAAGTAAGACACATTGGGTTTGTTACCGGTTAGAAGCTCATACGAAGTCTTCTTGAGGAGGCGGTGAAGGAAGACCCGGTTGATGGCGTGGCAAGCCGTGTTCACGGCTTCCGACCAAAACCGCTCGGGGGTGTTGAACTCTCCAAGCATCGTCCTCGCCATGTCTATGAGCGTCCTGTTCTTCCTCTCTACCACACCATTTTGTTGTGGTGTGTAGGGAGCGTAGAACTCATGCTTGATCCCTTCCTCCTCAAGGTACTCCTCCACTTGAAGGTTCTTGAACTCGGACCCGTTGTCGCTCCTTATCTTCTTCACCTTGAGCTCAAACTCATTTTGAGCTCTCCTTAGGAAGCGCTTGAGGGTCCCTTGGGTTTTAGACTTATCCTGCAAAAAGAATACCCAAGTGAAGCGGGAAAAATCATCAACTATAACAAGACCATACTTACTTCCTCCTATGCTTAGATAGGCAACGGGTCCGAAGAGATCCATATGAAGCAACTCCAAAGGTCTTGATGTGGTCATCACATTTTTGGTATGATGAGAGCTTCCCACCTGTTTACCTGCTTGACAAGCTGCACAAGGTCTATCTTTTTCGAAAGTTACATTAGTTAGACCTATCACGTGTTCTCCCTTTAGAAGCTTGTGAAGGTTCTTCATCCCCACATGAGCTAAACGGCGATGCCACAGCCAGCCCATGCTAGTCTTAGCAATTAAGCATGCATCTAGACCAGCCTCCTCTTTTGCAAAATCAACTAAATAGAATTTGCCGTCTAATACACCCTTAAAAGCTAGTGAACCATCACTTCTTCTAAAGACAGACACATCTACATTTGTGAATAAACAATTATATCCCATATTGCATAATTTACTAACGGATAACAAATTATATCCAAGCGACTCAACTAAGAATACATTAGAAATGGAGTGCTCGGATGAAATAGCAATCTTTCCTAACCCTTTCACCTTGCCTTGGTTCCCATCACCGAATATGATTGAATCTTGGGAATCCTTGTTCTTGACGTAGGAGGTGAACATCTTCTTCTCCCCCGTCATGTGGTTTGTGCATCCGTTGTCGATAATCCAGCTTGTACCCCCGGATGCATAAACCTGCAAGGCAAATTTAGGCTTGGGTTTTAGGTACCCAACTCTTGTTGGGTCCTACAAGGTTAGTCAAAATGGTCTTAGGGACCCAAATGCAAGTTTTATCTCCCTTGCATCTTGCCCCTAACTTCCTAGCAATCACCTTCTTATCCTTTCTACAAATAGCAAAGGAAGCATTGCAAGCATGATAAATTGTAGAAGGTTCATTAATCTTCCTAGGAACATGAGCAACATTTCTCCTAGACATATGATGAATGACATTTCTCCTAGGCATATCTCTACCATGCATATAGGAAGAAGTTGAAGCAAACATTGCATGAGAATCAAAAGCATCATAACTTCTATAAGCATGCCTAGAATGTCTCCTATCATGATACATGAAAGCATGGTTCTTTTGTGTACTACTAGCCATAGGGGCCTTCCCTTTCTCCTTGGCGGAGATGGAAGCCTTATGGCTTGTTAAGTTTTTGACTTCCCTCTTGAAGCCAAGACCATCCTTAATTGAAGGGTGTCTACCAATCATGTAGGCATCCCTTGCAAATTTTATTTTGTCAAATTCACTCTTGCTAGTCTTATGTTGGGCATTAAGACTAGCCACTTTATCATTCAATTTAGAAATTAAAACTAGGTGTTCACTACAAGCATCAACATTAAAATCTTTACACCTATTGCAAATTGCAACATGTTCTACACAAGATGTTGATTTATTAGCTATTTCTAACTTAGCATTCAAATCATCATTTATGCTCTTTAAGCTAGAAATAGAGTCATGGCATGTAGACAATTCACAAGAGAGCATTTCATTCCTTTTAATTTCTAAAGCAAGGGATTTTTGTGCCTCTACAAACTTATCATGTTCTTCATACAAAAGATCCTCTTGCTTTTCTAATAACCTATTCTTATCATTCAAGGCATCAATTAATTCATTAATCTTATCAACCTTAGTTCTATCTAGGCCCTTGAATAAACATGAATAGTCTATTTCATCATCGCTAGATTCTTCATCACTTGAGGAAGCGTAAGTACTAGTATTACGAGTGCTTACCTTCTTTTCCCTTGCCATGAGGCAAGTGTGATCCTCGTTGGGGAAGAGGGACGATTTGTTGAAGGCGGTGGCGGCGTGTCCTTCATTGTTGGAGTCGGACGACGAACAATCCGAGTCCCACTCCTTCCCAAGGTGTGCCTCGCCCTTAGCCTTCTTGTACGCCATTTTCTTTTCCCTCTTGTTCCCTTGTTCCTGGTCACTATCATTATCGGGACAATTAGCGATAAAATGACCAATCTTACTGTCGGGGACCATAATTAGGGGTACCCTCAAGACGCCTAATTCTCAGCTGGTAACCCCCATCAGCATAAAGCTGCAGAGGCCTGATGGGTGCGATTAAGTCAGAGGTCAGTCCATACGAGCGACTCGATCACGCCTCGCCCGAGCCTAGCCTCGGGCAAGGGCAGCCGACCCTGAGGTGTCTCCGTCTCGCCCGAGGCCCCCTTTTTTACGGCAGACGCATCTCCGGCTCGCCCGAGGCCTTGCCTTCGTTAAGAAGCAACCCTGACTAAATCGCCGCGCCGACCGACCAAATCACAGGGGCATTTAACGCAAAGGTAGCCTGGCACCTTTATCCTGACGCGCGCCCCCTGGCAGAGCCGAAGTGACCGCCGTCACTTCGCCGCTCCACTGACCGGTCTGACAGAAGGACAGCGCCGCCTGCGCCATCCCGACTGCAGCGCCACTTGACAGAGTGAGACTGACAGGTAGTCAGGCCTTGCCAACGGCGCCATAGGAAGCTCCGCCCGACCCAGGGCTTGGACTCGGGCTAAGGCCCCGGAAGACGGCGAACTCCGCTCCGCCTGACCCAGGGCTCGGACTCGGTCTAAGGCCCCGGAAGACGGCGAACTCCGCTCCGCCCGACCCAGGGCTCGGACTCGGGCTAAGGCCCCGGAAGACGGCGAACTCCGCTCCGCCCGACCCAGGGCTCGGACTCGGGCTAAGGCCCCGGAAGACGGTGAACTCCGCTCCGCCCGACCCAGGGCTCAGACTCGGGCTAAGGCCCCGGAAGACGGCGAACTCCGCTCCGCCCGACCCAGGGCTCGGACTCGGGCTAAGGCCCCGGAAGACGGCGAACTCCGCTCCGCCTGACCCAGGGCTCGGACTCGGGCTAAGGCCCCGGAAGACGACGAACTCCGCCTCGCCCGACCCCAGGGATCGGACTCCGCCCTGGCCTCTGCCGAACGACCTCCGCCTCGCCCGACCCAGGAGCTCGGGCTCGGCCTCGGCCATGCAGGACAGACTCGACCTCGGCTTCGGAGGAGCCTCCACGTCGCCCGACCTAGGGCACAAGTCCGCCACGTCAACAGGAAGCGCCATCATCACCCTACCCCGAGCCAACTCGGGTCGCAGAGAACAAGACCGACGTCCCATCTGGCTAGCTCCGCCAGATAGGCAATGATGGCGCCCCGCTAGACCCATGACGACGGCGGCTCTCAGCTCCCTTACGGAAGCAGGGGGACGTCAGCAAGGGCCCAACCGCTCCGACAGCTGTCCCTCCGCTAGGCTCCGTTGCTCCATCGACAGCCACGACACCACACCAGCTGGGTGCCAAGATCTCTCCGGCTGCCACCTTGGCATGTACTTAGGGCACTAGCTCTCCCCCGCTAGACACGTAGCACTCTGCTGCACCCCCATTGTACACCTGGATCCTCTCCTTACGCCTATAAAAGGAAGGACCAGGGCCTTCTTAGAGAAGGTTGGCCCCGCGGGAACGAGGGCAGGGGCAGGCGCTCTCTTGGGGCCGCTCGCTTCCCTCACCCGCGTGGACGCTTGTAACCCCCTACTGCAAGCGCACCCGACCTGGGCGCGGGACGAACACGAAGGCCGCGGGATCTCCACCTCCCTCACGACTCGGCTCCGGCCACCTCGCTTTCCCCCCTTCGCGCTCGCCCACGCGCTCGACCCATCTGGGCTGGGGCACGCGGCACACTCACTCGTCGGCTTAGGGACCCCTCGGTCTCGAAACGCCGACAGTTGGCGCGCCAGGTAGGGGCCTGCTGCGTGTTGACGAGCAGTTTCCCGTCAAGCCCCAGATGGGCAGTCTCCAACGACCTCTCCAACCCGGGACGGTGCTCCGTTTCGGGAGTCTCGAGTTCATGTCTTTCGACGGCAGCTACGACATGATACTCCTTCCATCGCCGCGCGACGGCGACAATGGTGGCCGACAGCCCGCCCGTCGGCGGCGGAATCGACGACGTCTTCCCCGCGTGGGGGAAGAACAACATTCGAGCTTGCCCCATCCTCTCCCTCGCCATCGGAGGAGGAGGCGGTGCATCCAGGGCCGAGCGGGAGGCTGCGCTCCGTCGGCTGTCGAGCGAATCGACATCCCCAGCGCCCCAACGGAGGACGCGTCGGGCGTCACCCTCGCGTTTGAGGCGAAGGCGAGCGCCGTCCCCCCGCAACACGCCAACCCCGAGCAAGTGGACGATGCCAGCACGCTCACGGAGGGCCTGCAGGACGTCGCCCTCGTACCCAAGACGGCGGCGCGATCAGTCCCCGATGTGACTTCGTCGCTCCTCGTCGGCCAAAAGGTACCGACTGATTCCCATCCTTCGTCATTTCGACTCAACCTCAACCCGCCTAGCGACCTCGCTCTGGCGGGCGCTCACGTTGAGGCGAGTGCAACCTCTCTTGGGTTTCGTGTGCGGTCGCCTTGGGACCGATTGACGGGCGTCTCGACCTACGGGCCCTCTGGGTCCGAGGAAGATGACGACCCCAGCATCTGCTGGGATTTCTCTGGATCTGGCAACCCCAGTGTCATGCGGGACTTCATGACCGCATGCAACTACTGCCTCTCCGACTGTTCCGATGGCAGCCGCAGCCTTGACGACAAGGACTGCGGCCCGAGCCACGAATGTTTCCACGTCGAGCTAGGGAATCCCTCCGGAGGCAACCGTCTCGGCATGCCGGAGGATGGTGATCTCCCTAGGCCAGTGCCTCGCGCCGACATCCCGCCGGAGCTAGCTGTGGTCCCCGTTCCGGCGGGGGTCACGACCCACAGCTCGAGCAAGTCCGCGGGGCGCAGGCCGGGCTCGACGAGGGGGCAGGAGCGCTCGAGTCGATCCGCCGGGACGTCGGGCAGGTATGGGCGGGCCAGCCCCCAGCCGGAGAAATACGTCACCTGCCCCAGGGTCTCCAGCACCGCATCGCCAACGATGCTAGGGACAGGCAGCCACCTGCATCCAGCGGGACCGGTCAGGACCTGGCAGCCGCAGCGATGCTCCTCCGCGCGATGCCGGAGTCATCAACCACCGAGGGCCGGCGAATCCAGGGAGAGCTCAAGCATCTCCTGGAAGGCGTTGCGGCCCGTCGGGCCGAGAGCTCTGCCTCCCGAAGGCAGGGGTACCCCTCGGAACCTCGTGCCACGACTTCCCGACTCATGCGGGAAGCCTCGGTCTACACCGGGCGCACGCGCAACACCGCGCCTGCGGCCCCGGGCCACCTCGGCGACGAGCACCCTCATCGCGACCATCGGGCCCGCCTCGACGAAAGGGTGCGCCGAGGCTATCACCCCAGGCGTGGGGGACGCTATGACAGCGGGGAGGATCGGAGTCCCTCGCCCGAACCACCCGGTCCGCAGGTCTTCAGCCGGGCCATTCGGCGGGCGCCGTTTCCGGCCCGATTCCGACCCCCGACTACTATCACAAAGTACTCGGGGGAAACGAGACCGGAATTGTGGCTCGCGGACTACCGCCTGGCCTGTCAACTGGGTGGAACGGACGACGACAACCTCATCATCCGCAACCTCCCCCTGTTCCTCTCCGACACTGCTCGCGCTTGGTTGGAGCACCTGCCTCCGGGGCAGATTTCCAACTGGGAGGATTTGGTCCAAGCTTTCGCCGGCAACTTCCAGGGCACGTACGTGCGCCCCGGGAATTCCTGGGACCTCCGAAGCTGCCGGCAACAGCCGGGAGAGTCTCTTCGGGACTACATCCGGCGATTCTCGAAGCAGCGCACCGAGCTGCCCAACATCACCGACTCCGATGTCATCGACGCGTTCCTTGCCGGCACCACCTGCCGTGACCTGGTGAGCAAGTTGGGTCGCAAGACCCCCACCTGGGCGAGCGAGCTGATGGACATCGCCACCATGTTCGCCTCTGGCCAGGAGGCGGTCGAGGCCATCTTCCGAAAGGACAAGCAGCCCTAGGGCCGCCCGTCGGAAGATGCTCCCGAGGCGTCTACTCCGCGCGGCGCCAAGAAGAAAGGCAAGAAGAAGTCGCAAGCGAAACGCGACGCCGCCGACGCAGACCTTGTCGCCGCTGCCGAGTACAAGAACCCTCGGAAGCCCCCCGGAGGTGCTAACCTCTTCGACAAGATGCTCAAGGAGACGTGCCCTTACCATCAGGGGCCCGTCAAGCACACCCTCGAGGAGTGCGTCATGCTTCGGCGCCACTTCCACCAGGCCGGGCCACCCGCAGAGGGTGGCAGGGCCCGCGACGACGACAAAAAGGAAGATCACCAAGCAGGAGAGTTCCCCGAGGTCCGCAACTGCTTCATGATCTACGGAGGGCATGCGGCGAATGCCTCGGCTCGGCATCGCAAGCGAGAGCATCGGGAGGTCTGCTCGGTGAAGGTGGCGGCGCCAGTCTACCTAGACTGGTCCGACAAGCCCATCACCTTCGACCAAGCTGACCACCCCGACCACGTGCCGAGCCCGGGGAAATACCCGCTCGTCGTCGATCCCATCATCGGCGACGTCAGGCTCACCAAGGTCCTGATGGATGGGGGCAGCTGCCTCAATATCATCTACGCCGAGACACTCAGGCTCCTGCGCGTTGATCTGTCCTCCGTCCGAGCAGGCGCTGCGCCCTTCCACGGGATCATTCCTGGGAAGCGCGTCCAGCCCCTCGGACGGCTCGACCTTCCTGTCTGCTTCGGAACACCCTCCAACTTCCGAAGGGAGACTTTGACGTTCGAGGTGGTCGGGTTCCGAGGAACCTACCACGCAGTATTGGGGAGGCCATGCTACGCGAAGTTCATGGCCATCCCCAACTACACCTACCTGAAGCTCAAGATGCCGGGCCCCAACGGGGTCATCACCGTCGGCCCCACGTACAAACACGCGTTCGAATGCGATGTGGAGTGCGTGGAGTACGCCGAGGCCCTCGCCGAGTCCGAGGCCCTCATCGCCGACCTGGAAAACCTCTCCCGAGAGGTGCCGGACGTGAAGCGACACGCTGGCAACTTCGAGCCAGCGGAGACGGTTAAGGCCGTCCCTCTCGACCCCAGTGGCGACACCTCCAAGCAGATCCGAATCGGTTCCGGGCTCGACCCCAAATAGGAAGCAGTGCTCGTCGACTTTCTCCGCGCAAACGCCGACGTCTTTGCGTGGAGTCCCTCGGACATGCCCGGCATACCGAGGGATGTCGCCGAGCACTCGCTGGATATTCGGGCCGGAGCCCGACCGATCAGGCAGCCTCTGCGCCGATTCGACGAGGAAAGGCGCAGGGTGATAGGCGAGGAGATCCACAAGCTAATGGCAGCAGGGTTCATCAAAGAGGTATTCCATCCCGAATGGCTTGCCAACCCTGTGCTTGTGAGGAAGAAAGGGGGGAAATGGCGGATGTGTGTAGACTACACTGGTCTCAACAAAGCATGTCCGAAGGTTCCCTACCCTCTACCTCGCATCGATCAAATCGTGGATTCCACTGCTGGGTGCGAAACCCTGTCTTTCCTCGATGCCTACTCAGGGTATCATCAAATCAAGATGAAAGAGTCCGACCAGCTCGCGACTTCTTTCATCACGCCCTTCGGCATGTACTGCTATGTCACCATGCCGTTCGGTTTGAGGAACGCGGGTGCAACATACCAGCGGTGCATGAACCATGTGTTCGGTGAACACATCGGTCGCACGGTCGAGGCCTATGTCGATGACATCGTAGTCAAGACAAGGAAAGCCTCCGACCTTCTCTCCGACCTTGAAGTGACATTCCGGTGTCTCAAGGCAAAGGACGTCAAGCTCAATCCCGAGAAGTGTGTCTTCGGGGTGCCCCGAGGCATGCTCCTGGGATTCATCGTCTCCGAGCGGGGCATCGAAGCCAACCCGGAGAAGATCGCAGCCATCACCAGCATGGGGCCCATCAAGGACTTAAAAGGCGTACAGAGGGTCATGGGATGTCTCGCGGCCTTGAGCCGTTTCATCTCGCGCCTCGGCGAAAGAGGCCTGCCTCTATACCGTCTCTTAAGGAAGGCCGAGTGCTTCACTTGGACCCCCGAGGCCGAGGAAGCTCTCAGGAACCTGAAGGCGCTCCTCACCCAGGCGCCCGTCTTGGTACCCCCAGCTGATGGAGAAGCCCTCTTGGTCTACGTCGCTGCTACCACTCAGGTGGTTAGCGCCGCGATCGTGGTCGAAAGGCAAGAAGAGGGGCATGCATTGCCCATTCAGAGGCCAGTTTACTTCGTCAGCGAGGTGCTGTCCGAAACCAAGATCCGCTACCCACAAGTTCAGAAGCTGCTGTATGCAGTGATCCTGACGAGGCAAAAGTTGCGACATTACTTCGAGTCTCATCCGGTAACTGTGGTGTCATCCTTCCCCCTAGGGGAGATCATCCAGTGCCGAGAGGCATCGGGACGGATCGCAAAGTGGGCGGTGGAAATCATGGGCGAGACAATCTCGTTCGCCCCTCGGAAGGCCATCAAGTCCCAGGTACTGGCGGACTTCGCAGCCGAATGGGTCGACACACAGTTGCCGACGGCTCCGATCCAACCGGAGCTCTGGACCATGTTTTTCGACGGGTCGCTGATGAAGACGGGAGCCGGCGCGGGCCTGCTCTTCGTCTCGCCCCTCGGGAAACACCTGCGCTACGTGCTGCGCCTCCATTTCCCGGCGTCCAACAATGTGGCTGAGTATGAAGCTCTGATCAACGGGTTGCGAATCGCCATCGAGCTAGGGGTCCGACGCCTCGACGCTCGCGGCGACTCGCAGCTCGTCATCGACCAGGTCATGAAGAACTCCCACAGCCGCGACCCGAAGATGGAGGCCTACTGTGATGAGGTTCGACGCCTGGAAGACAAGTTCTACGGGCTCGAGCTTAACCACATCGCCCGGCGCTACAACGAGACTGCGGACGAGCTGGCAAAGATAGCCTCGGGGCAAACGACGGTTCCCCCGGACGTCTTCTCCCGGGATCTGCACCAACCCTCCGTCAAGATCAGCGACACGCCCGAGCCCGAGGAGCCCTCGGCCCCGTCCGAGGTAACCTCGGCCCAGCCCGAGCCGTCCTCGGTTCAGCCCGAGGAACCCTCGGTTCCCGAGGGCGAGGCGCTGCGCATCGAGGAGGAGCGGGGCAGGGTCACGCCTGATCAAGATTGGCAGGCCCCGTACCTGCAATATCTCCGCCAAGGAGAGCTACCCCTCGACCAGGCCGAGGCACGACGGGTAGCGCGACGTGCCAAGTCGTTCGTCTTACTGGGCGATGAGAAGGAGCTCTACCACCGCAGCCCCTCGGGCATCCTCCAGCGGTGCATCTCCATCGCCGAAGGTCAGGAACTCCTGCAAGAGATACACTCAGGGGCTTGCGGCCATCACGCAGCGCCTCGAGCCCTTGTCGGGAACGCTTTCCGGCAAGGCTTCTACTGGCCAACGGCGGTGGCTGACGCCACTAGAATCGTCCGCACCTGCAGAGGGTGTCAATTCTATGCAAAGCAGACCCACCTGCCCGCTCAGGATCTGCAGACGATACCCATCACCTGGCCCTTCGCTGTGTGGGGGCTGGACCTCGTCGGCCCTCTGCAGAAGGCGCCCGGGGGCTACACGCACCTGCTGGTCGCCATCGACAAGTTCTCCAAGTGGATCGAGGTCCGACCCCTAAACGGCATCAGGTCCGAGCAGGCGGTGGCGTTCTTCACCAACATCATCCATCGCTTCGGGGTCCCAAACTCCATCATCACCGACAACGGCACCCAGTTCACCGGCAAAATATTCTTGGATTTTTGCGAGGATCACAACATCCGGGTGGACTGGGCTGCCGTAGCTCATCCCATGTCGAATGGGCAAGTAGAGCGTGCCAACGGCATGATTCTACAAGGGCTCAAGCCTCGGATTTACAATGACCTCAACAAGTTCGGCAAGCGATGGATGAAGGAACTCCCCTCGGTGGTCTGGAGCCTGAGGACGACGCCGAGCCGAGCCACGGGTTTCATGCCGTTCTTCCTGGTCTACGGGGCCGAGGCCGTCTTGCCCACGGACCTGGAATACGGCTCCCCGAGGACGAGAGCCTACGACGATCAAAGCAACCAAGCCAGCCGAGAAGACTCGCTGGACCAGCTGGAAGAGGCTCGGGACAGGGCCTTACTACACTCGGCGCGGTATCAGCAGTCCCTGCGACGCTACCACGCCCGAGGGGTCCGACCCCGAGACCTCCAGGTGGGCGACCTGGTGCTTCGACTGCGGCAAGACGCCCGAGGGAGGCACAAGCTCACACCCCCTGGGAAGGGCCATTCGTCATCGCCAAAGTCCTGAAGCCCGGAACGTACAAGCTAGCCAATAGCCAAGGCGAGGTCTACGGCAACGCATGGAACATCCAACAGCTACGTCTCTTCTACCCTTAAGATGTTTCCAAGTTGTTCATATACCTCGCACCCACGCAAAGTTTAGTCAACAAGGAAGGGTCGGCCTCGCCTCGGCAAAGCCCGTCCCTCCCTCGGGGGCTAAAAGGGGGGAAACCCCCTCTGCGTCAAAATTTTCCTCGAAAAAAAATCTCTTTTACCAGAATATCTTTCATGCTTTTTGACTACTTCGAAAAGTGGGTCCTGGAAACGACGGAGTACACGTAAGCAGTCAAGGCTGACCGAGCCGAGGGACTCCTACGCCTCCGGGATACGGATACCTCACTCATCACCTTCTGCGATAAGTAACTCGCGTTCGGATAAAGTGGCTCCACGGATCGAACAAGTCTTTACGTTCGGAAGCCCTTCTGCCGAAGCGATCCTTCGAGCCTTCTCGACCGAGTCGGCGACAGGGCCTCACGGACGGGTGAAAGTACACGTAAGCGGCAAGGCTGACCGAGCCGAGGGACTCCCACGCCTCCGGGATACGGATACCTCACTCATCACCTTCCGCGAGAAGCAACTCTCGCTCGCACTAACATCCCTGTTACCGACAAAAAGTCCAGATACTCGAAACAAGAGGAAAAGAGACGCAGCTTTAAAATGCAGCGAGGGTGTGTGTTCTGGCCTCGACGGCCGCACAAGGCACACGCTACAAGACAATCTGATCCTGCAGGCTCGGGTCTTGACGCTGGAAAGGGGCAGCAACACCCTCGGCATCGACGGCACCTTCGGCGAGGCCCGACCTAGCCTCGGACGGCGACGCGGTCTGTGGGTCTCCGCTCCGAAGGACGACGTCATCACCACGCCCGGGCAATCGCTGTCAGGGACTTCTCCGGGAATCCGGCCCGAGCAGGCGGCTCGGCCGGCCACCTCCGGGGCCTCGGCCAACCATCTTCCAAGGGTGCCGGCCCGGTCCGAAGCCTCGGCTGATCAACTCCGGCGTCGATCCTGCCAACGGACAACCCGGCTAGGCTCCGGCCAACCATGTTTCATTTTCGAGCCAACTCCGCCTCTGTTCATGCTGATATCGCTACCCTTGGCCTCGGCTCGTCGAAGAGCGGCCGAGGGGTCTCTTTAACTAAGCTAGAGGAACCTCGGACAGCAAGGCCGACCGAGCCGAGGGACTCCTACGCCTCCGGGATACGGATACCTCACTCGTCACCTTGACACGGGGTGACTCATACTTGGTGAAGCGGTTCAGATAGTCAACAGACGAGTCTTGGCGCTCAAAAAATGGGGAAAAACACGGCTCCGTGCCGTAATTACATATATGTTCAGGCCCCGAAAGCCGAAATGAACAAAAAAACCCCTGGCATTCGAAGTGCCATTACAAACGGAACTCCGGTTCCGTTTCCACGGATATGGACAACCTCCACGCCGGGGAAGCCCGTGGAGCAACAAGCTCTGGGCGAATCACCAGCAAAACGCAGGTCGCCTCAAGCGTCCCGGCAGATCCTCGCAGCCGTCCCCGCCGCGAGTGCGAGGAAGGGGACGGAATGTTGCATCCTAGCTGGGCAGCAACAGTTCGCCTTCCCCGACATGGCTGGAGGACGTCTCCGCCGTAGGGCTAAGGGGCGATTGCCACCACCAGGAGCTGGAAGAAGAGGTGGTCCGCCGACCTGCGCAGGAGGCAGAGCCCCGGCTCGCCTCACTCCCCGCCCCGGCGAGGATGACGAACACCCTTAACACTGAGGGTGGGGCCGAGACCACAGCCCGGTTCACCTCTCCCCATCTAGGAGCTGGAGGTCACCACCTTGGGTGACCACCAGCGGAGGGAAGCAGCCGGGTTGCGTGATGAAAATCCTTGAAGCCAAATGATGGCTAAAAGGTACCAACTCCCACGGAGTTGCGTTCCTCCAACGATGAGGCGAAAAGACGGCGGTTTCCCCCATCCGGGGGCTCGGAAGGTGGAGAGACACGGTGCATAAGGGAGAAAAAAGACGTGGTCGCCTTACGGAAGGGGTCGCCCTCCATTTAAAGGTGACTCTCCCTGCTTGCGCCCCCAACCGTCACGGGCTGAGTCTTCTCCAACACGCCTCCAAAGCCCTCCCCTGCGGCGCGGGGGCTGGGTCCCGCATGTCATGCAGACCGGCTCCGAGCAGAAGAAGCCAAACCGCCGCGCACGGCGCGCGCAACCACCCAGCGGTTACAAGTGACCCTCCACTTTTGCCCAGACCAACGGGCCAAAGGGGCAAGCAGCCATGCAGGGGGCATGCAACCGCGCCAAGTGGACGCGCCTCTCCGACTCCTGACATGCCAGCACGGAGGCCCAAGCCCACGCGTCGCGCGACCGGCGCGCCGGATGCTGCATGCAAGCAACTGTACCACTTGCGCCACCACCGCACCTCCTCGATTGCGGAACCGATACCGCGACCCGAGGCGACCCAGCGCGCGACCCAGCAGCGCCAGCCTGACGCAGCGGTCAAACGCGGTCAAAAGTGGGCCGGCAGTAATGACGGTGGCAGGCACGCGGGAGCAGCGGTCACGCCGTCAGCCAAGCTCACATCCCGTCCGGAGACAGCGAGAGAACCCCCTCTCACGGCGTGAAGACGACGCGCCCGTGGCCCGTTCCTCGAACGGCTCGCGCACGCGCAACGGTAGCCTCGCCAACTACTCGCCCCGTCGCATTAACTCCGCGGCTGGATAGGCGGCGCTTCTGGCAGGAGCAGGTGGCGACGCTTCGCCTTCGCCAAAACAACCGCGCCAAAAAAGGTACGTCGCGTCGTTCAATTTCGTATCCTTTTTCCTTTTTCCTCTTTCTCTATCTCTTGCAACAGGGACCGGGAAAGGGGATACCCCTAAAGGGATCCTTCCCCGTGAAGGAACTAGGCTCCGAGCCTCCTTACTGATCAGGGGTTCGAAGGCTGGCCCCCCGAAGGGTTCAACAGCCGCCTCAGATCGCGTGGGCCCGACACGCACTACTGGTCAGAGGTTCGAAGGTCGGCCTCCCGAAAGGTTCCGCGGCCGCCTCAGGCTACTCGGGCTCCGCGCCCATTACTGATCAGGGGTTCGAAGGCTGGCCCCCCGAAGGGTTCACAGTCGCCTCAGACACCGAGCGAGGGATGACTAGGGGTACGTTCGATACATAACCGTGGTTCGGGCTGCGCTCCCGAGGTACCCTAGGACATTTCCGAGACCAGCGGGAACGATCCTGTAACGGAATCCCATCGGAGGGAGGCATCGAGCCCTCGGACCCCGTCGCCAGGGGACCGGGTCCGGCAGATAACCCACAGGTACTTTTGGGCGTGCCTCCGGGCCCCTAGCCGACCCCCAACGAACGGGGCATGGACGTCCACTCGGATTACCCGCTTGCTGTAACACCCGGATTTTAGGGGTCCAAAACCCGGGGTTAACATAAACACCAGGTATGCTGGGACCAAGTCTCATACATATGATGTATAGTGGCACAGGATCGAATGTCACAACTTTATATATAACAGGAGTTCTATACAAAATAAATAATTACATTATAAGGAGACAACGGTCCAGCAACCCAAAGTTGACTGGGAGACGACGACCTAGACCTCTCACGAACTCATCACAGCATCCTCCATGAGCATCATCCTGCAGTACCTGTTCTTGACCTGTGGTGTATGTGAGACAGCAAGAGTGAGCTCACATACGTTCATCGCTCAACAAGTTGTGGGGAATAATGTGCATGAACTCGCCAAAGGTGGAGAGCTCACGTGAAGTGTAAGGCTTACCAAAGAAGATGGTTAGAGCTGAGCATTGCTTTTAAAGTTGGTCAAAATTTTATTAGCAGTTACTAAGTATAAGTATATACCGACCCAGTTAAATAGTAGAACAAAAGTAACAACTTCACCTGCGATGCAATGCATATGACAAATTGAGTTTAAGTTCCATAATTTAATCATGTGAGGGTCCGAGCTGCTCATGACCGTGAGCACGGCTAGTATACCAGTTTTACACTCTGCAGAGGTTGCGCATCTTTACCCACAAGTCGTGTATCCCATGTCGCCAGGGTTTGCAAGGCCCTTAGACACTTCCGAGGTGAATGGCTAGGGATCCACTACGAGGCCTTTACAAAGTTCCACTAGCTTCCGAAAACCCGCTACAGTTTATAGGAAGATCCTGTGCAGGAATCCCTTGCAGGACCGCCATCGCAGCAAAATCCTCCCGAGGGCCTCCCTACACTGACCTCTCCCCTACTGCCCTTGCCCCTTTCGGGTAAGGTAGTCTTCCACTAGCTTTCCTAATTAATCAGCCAAGGGGTCCCATTCCTCCCTTGTGGTAGCACTGTTTTCCCGGGTGGTCGCTCCATGTTCCAATTAACATAATGATCTTAACATGAACCATAAATAACAACTGATAACAAAAGTATAATCATGAATGGTGTATCTCCATACCCAAAACCACATATAGCACTAGCAAGTACTACCCAGAAAGTTCAGTGGTAAACAAGGTATAAAGATAATCAAACTAGGTAACCTGTTGGGTCCCATCAAATTAACCTATGCAGATCATTATGATTAATCGGAACATGGCTGGGTAAAAAGAAGTGATCAAGGGCACAACTTGCCTGGGCCTTGAGAATCCAGGTACCAGGATGATCTTCAGATGACACGTGACCTCACTGCTAGTCGTAGCAATTCAAACAAACATGGTGTAGGCAAAATTAACATTACACCAAACATAAGAACAAAATACATATTAATAATCTATATATTAAAATAAGATCACAGGAAAAAGAATTATTAATTTTGGAGTTGTAGAATTCAGGTTATGGTTTTCCTAAGGTTTAATGTGATTAAAATATGATTAAATGATAAATAAATTTTCTGACAGAGTTTATGTCAAAACAGTGATTCCAAATGGTAGAGAATATTATTACAAAATTTTAGGAATTGGAATGACTCAATTTGGAGCTAGAATGAATTAAATATGAATTATACAAGTTTTAAGATTTATTTTTATACTAAAAATCAATTTTTAATATTAATAATCTTATTTCTCTGTTATCTGGACTGCGCCTCAATTAAACAGAAGCGCAGGGGGTTTAGCGCAAGAAATCCAAGACACAGGGAATAGTGTCCGAGGACGGCGGGTTTATTCCGAAAAAAGGCAGGGTCTCTTTTAGAAAATGGCCACGGCGAAGGGGTATCGGTGATTTCCAGCCGTTGGATCAAGACCAAGGGCCCAGATCAGATCGGACATTAAGTCAGGCAGTATGAATTTGTGGCCGTCCGATCAAACCGATGGTCCAGATCAACTACTCGAAGCGGTACGTCAGCGACTTAATCGTGCCCGTTGGCTTTACAATCTACGGCCCACGAGTCCCCTTCTTCGTCCGACGCACCCAAGGCAGAGCCGCCGGAATTTCCACGGCCGTGGAGCTCACCGGCGCTCCAAAGTCGGCCACCCCGAGCTCAAAACCAAATCGGTTTGGACTACACGATGCTTACTTTATTGCGAACCTGGGTAGAGGGTACTCACCGGAAATAGGGGGTCGAAGGAGGCCGGCCACGACGCATGGCGGCTCCGCCGTGGACCATCAGTACCGGTGAGCAATTGGAGAAGCTCCGATCGATCGTTTGTCAAATTCGCGGCGGCCCAAGCTTCCAAGCGTCCCTGCGCTCGATCCGAACCCCACGCCGAGGTCCAGGAGGTGGCCAATCGTGCCCTTGACGGCGGCGGCAGACTCCTCACTTTTTTTACACGGCGATGACTTCGTGATTTCACGCCTTGGTGCCCGGCTTGGAGGATTGAGGGGGCAGGGGGGAACACGTAGGTCTTTTATCCCCCCAGAGTCCGAGCGAGGAGGAGACGGTGACCGATGGGGTTGGCCCGAGATCGACGCGGCGAAGATTCCGGCGCGAGTTCGTTCGCGTGAGATAGACTGAGGAAGAGGAATCCGACCCGTGGGACCCACGCGTCATTGACCCAGAGCAAAGAAACAGAAGCAGAGCGCGGGCGTGTGAGTCTGCCCGGTGGGGCCCTTCTGTCGGCGCACGTCGAACGCCCGCGGCGTGAAGTCGGGCCGCGCGCAGGGTAAGTTGAGATGGGCTGAAAATGTATGGTGGCGGCCCAGTTAAAGTTTTTCTCTTTTTCTTTTTCTTTTCTATTTTCTTTTCTCCATTTTCAAATCCAATTTGAATTTCAAGTTTGAGTTCAAACTTTGTGTATAACTTGTCCTCAGTTTGAAAGGTATAATTTATTAATATAAGTGTGAAGGATGTTTATTTATTTTATTTTATGTAATATTTTTCTTAGTTCTTCCCTCCTCTTTTATTTTCTATTCTCTATTCCAAATTCAAATTTATACTTCTATTTTAGTTTTCAGATTTTTCAAATGTATCAATTGAAATCCAAGGGTGAACATAAACCATACTATTTTATTATTACTAGTTTAATTTTTATTCTCCTTGTTTATTTATTTCATGAGATGTATAAATGGTTTCTTTTAAAAGAAAAATTCTTTTCTCATCTTTTTCTTTATTTCCCAATTTCCAAAACATTATGCTATTTTGTTCAAGTTTCTTCTACCAATCCCAAATTCAGATTTTGGGTGTTACAAATCCTACCCCCCTTAAAAATAATCTCGTCCTCGAGATTTGTAAGAAAAAGGATGCATACTCATATGCACAAACAAAGAGATCTCAGCATGAGGTATAATTTTTTTAACAAAACATTGGGTCAATAGACCTTTATTATTTCTTCTAAAATATTATCACATTACTAACTAAAGTAACACCTAGATCTTACAAATCATCATAATTTATATCTATGTAGCTTGGTGAAGCTGGTGGTGGTGGGGGTTGTTGTTGTTGTTGCCTCTCCAACCGTGCTTGTCTTATTTCTTGGCGGGCTTGACGTATTTCCTCGCGTTGTTGTCTTATCTGATTCTGCATCTCGGTCACCAGGGCTGTTAACTGTTGTATTACCAGTTTTTTTGGGTAGCAACCACTTGATCGATTTCAACAGGTGGAGGATTTGGAGGATTCATTTCTGCTTGCTGTTACGTGGTAATCTTTTCCTTTCCTGGTACTGACCATGAAAGTTAGAAGCATATGGTATTAGTTTGCAAAGGAATTTATTCAATAAGCGGAATGAATAAGCTAGTAGTTGGTTATAATCTAAAGATTCCTTAGTAGGGCTTAATCTTTGTTTTATGTCCAGATTGGGGTAACCAATCAGATAAGGTGAATATCCAAGGGTAAGATGGAATCTGTCAAGATGAGAGATATATATGGGTGGGATAGACTACAAGATGTAGGTTAAAAGTTTATTTGTTATTAAGTGGGAATAGAAAGGTTATACCATTCATCATGGTTCTATGGGTTGGGTTAGCTCATGGTTGAATTGATCCAATGTGCTAAGATGAGTTAATACATGGCTAGTGGGGTCTAGTCTCTTCTACTAGTGTCATTAATCTGTTTAAGTGAACCACATTAAGTTAGATAATATTAGACCACACTGGATTAGGTCACATTAGGTAAGATAAGATCTAGATTGAATTGGATATGACTAGATTAGACTAGTTTAGGTTAGATAGGTCCAACAGGGTAGAATACGTTAGGATGTTTTGAGATTAGTTAGATATGTTATGATAAGATAGAGTCTCTTGCTAGTTTATAATTGAGAGGTTATGCAACTATCAGATGGTTAAGGTAGTTGCATATGGCCAAGTCGATCTATCATTCTTAATTTAGTGCAGGGTGAACTAAGTTAAGACTTGTTCTATAGAAGTAGAGTCTAAACTATTTCATCAGTATTATCTAACATGTTTGATAAGTTAGTTTAGATTAGATCAGATCTAGGTTAGATTGGTGTGACTAGTTTGACTAGATAAGATCTAATTAATTTGCATTAGATCATGGTTGATGAACTAGGATGGATAAGTATGCCTATTAGGATAAGATGGATCCATAAAGATAAGATAAAATCTTTTGAGGTCAGTTAGATCTATTAGGATGAGATAAAATCTTTTTAAGATATGATGAGTATCTTTTAAGATGAGATGGATCTATTAAGATAAGGGAGAATCTTTTAAGATAAGATGAATTGGCTAGAATGAGATCTTTTTAGGATAAGATAAATCTCTTAAGCTAGATATGTTCCAATGGGGATAATCTAGGTTGTCTAGTTATTTTATAAATATATTTTTATACCTATGTGTATATGCAGATGTAATTGTGGACATTACTCCACAACTCATCACACTCAAACAAAGATCCAAATCAGACAGATATCATAAGAACAAGCATTCAAGTGCATAGATAACCATAAAAATAGTTTTGTTTTTGTTCCTAAGAGTAGGTCTCCTATTCCTAAAGTCACTTTAGGCACAGGATTTCAAAGTGTGAAATCCATATTTGTCTTTAGAAATGAAAGGTAAGAATAATCAGAGTAAGCGGAAATAGATGAGAAAAGATTAAGATAAGTTTAGAAAGAATCAGAGTAGCAGAGGTAAGTAGATAATGGTTGTCCAGTTCTATCTAGGTTTCGTCCTACAGTCAACATTCCTCTGATACCACTTCTGTAACACCCGGATTTTAGGGGTCCAAAACCCGGGGTTAACATAAACACCAGGTATGCTGGGACCAAGTCTCATACATATGATGTATAGTGGCACAGGATCGAATGTCACAACTTTATATATAACAGGAGTTCTATACAAAATAAATAATTACATTATAAGGAGACAACGGTCCAGCAACCCAAAGTTGACTGGGAGACGACGACCTAGACCTCTCACGAACTCATCACAGCATCCTCGATGAGCATCATCCTGCAGTACCTGTTCTTGACCTGTGGTGTATGTGAGACAGCAAGAGTGAGCTCACATACGTTCATCGCTCAACAAGTTGTGGGGAATAATGTGCATGAACTCGCCAAAGGTGGAGAGCTCACGTGAAGTGTAAGGCTTACCAAAGAAGATGGTTAGAGCTGAGCATTGCTTTTAAAGTTGGTCAAAATTTTATTAGCAGTTACTAAGTATAAGTATATACCGACCCAGTTAAATAGTAGAACAAAAGTAACAACTTCACCTGCGATGCAATGCATATGACAAATTGAGTTTAAGTTCCATAATTTAATCATGTGAGGGTCCGAGCTGCTCATGACCGTGAGCACGGCTAGTATACCAGTTTTACACTCTGCAGAGGTTGCGCATCTTTACCCACAAGTCGTGTATCCCATGTCGCCAGGGTTTGCAAGGCCCTTAGACACTTCCGAGGTGAATGGCTAGGGATCCACTACGAGGCCTTTACAAAGTTCCACTAGCTTCCGAAAACCCGCTACAGTTTATAGGAAGATCCAGTGCAGGAATCCCTTGCAGGACCGCCATCGCAGCAAAATCCTCCCGAGGGCCTCCCTACACTGACCTCTCCCCTACTGCCCTTGCCCCTTTCGGGTAAGGTAGTCTTCCACTAGCTTTCCTAATTAATCAGCCAAGGGGTCCCATTCCTCCCTTGTGGTAGCACTGTTTTCCCGGGTGGTCGCTCCATGTTCCAATTAACATAATGATCTTAACATGAACCATAAATAACAACTGATAACAAAAGTATAATCATGAATGGTGTATCTCCATACCCAAAACCACATATAGCACTAGCAAGTACTACCCAGAAAGTTCAGTGGTAAACAAGGTATAAAGATAATCAAACTAGGTAACCTGTTGGGTCCCATCAAATTAACCTATGCAGATCATTATGATTAATCGGAACATGGCTGGGTAAAAAGAAGTGATCAAGGGCACAACTTGCCTGGGCCTTGAGAATCCAGGTACCAGGATGATCTTCAGATGACACGTGACCTCACTGCTAGTCGTAGCAATTCAAACAAACATGGTGTAGGCAAAATTAACATTACACCAAACATAAGAACAAAATACATATTAATAATCTATATATTAAAATAAGATCACAGGAAAAAGAATTATTAATTTTGGAGTTGTAGAATTCAGGTTATGGTTTTCCTAAGGTTTAATGTGATTAAAATATGATTAAATGATAAATAAATTTTCTGACAGAGTTTATGTCAAAACAGTGATTCCAAATGGTAGAGAATATTATTACAAAATTTTAGGAATTGGAATGACTCAATTTGGAGCTAGAATGAATTAAATATGAATTATACAAGTTTTAAGATTTATTTTTATACTAAAAATCAATTTTTAATATTAATAATCTTATTTCTCTGTTATCTGGACTGCGCCTCAATTAAACAGAAGCGCAGGGGGTTTAGCGCAAGAAATCCAAGACACAGGGAATAGTGTCCGAGGACGGCGGGTTTATTCCGAAAAAAGGCAGGGTCTCTTTTAGAAAATGGCCACGGCGAAGGGGTATCGGTGATTTCCAGCCGTTGGATCAAGACCAAGGGCCCAGATCAGATCGGACATTAAGTCAGGCAGTATGAATTTGTGGCCGTCCGATCAAACCGATGGTCCAGATCAACTACTCGAAGCGGTACGTCAGCGACTTAATCGTGCCCGTTGGCTTTACAATCTACGGCCCACGAGTCCCCTTCTTCGTCCGACGCACCCAAGGCAGAGCCGCCGGAATTTCCACGGCCGTGGAGCTCACCGGCGCTCCAAAGTCGGCCACCCCGAGCTCAAAACCAAATCGGTTTGGACTACACGATGCTTACTTTATTGCGAACCTGGGTAGAGGGTACTCACCGGAAATAGGGGGTCGAAGGAGGCCGGCCACGACGCATGGCGGCTCCGCCGTGGACCATCAGTACCGGTGAGCAATTGGAGAAGCTCCGATCGATCGTTTGTCAAATTCGCGGCGGCCCAAGCTTCCAAGCGTCCCTGCGCTCGATCCGAACCCCACGCCGAGGTCCAGGAGGTGGCCAATCGTGCCCTTGACGGCGGCGGCAGACTCCTCACTTTTTTTACACGGCGATGACTTCGTGATTTCACGCCTTGGTGCCCGGCTTGGAGGATTGAGGGGGCAGGGGGGAACACGTAGGTCTTTTATCCCCCCAGAGTCCGAGCGAGGAGGAGACGGTGACCGATGGGGTTGGCCCGAGATCGACGCGGCGAAGATTCCGGCGCGAGTTCGTTCGCGTGAGATAGACTGAGGAAGAGGAATCCGACCCGTGGGACCCACGCGTCATTGACCCAGAGCAAAGAAACAGAAGCAGAGCGCGGGCGTGTGAGTCTGCCCGGTGGGGCCCTTCTGTCGGCGCACGTCGAACGCCCGCGGCGTGAAGTCGGGCCGCGCGCAGGGTAAGTTGAGATGGGCTGAAAATGTATGGTGGCGGCCCAGTTAAAGTTTTTCTCTTTTTCTTTTTCTTTTCTATTTTCTTTTCTCCATTTTCAAATCCAATTTGAATTTCAAGTTTGAGTTCAAACTTTGTGTATAACTTGTCCTCAGTTTGAAAGGTATAATTTATTAATATAAGTGTGAAGGATGTTTATTTATTTTATTTTATGTAATATTTTTCTTAGTTCTTCCCTCCTCTTTTATTTTCTATTCTCTATTCCAAATTCAAATTTATACTTCTATTTTAGTTTTCAGATTTTTCAAATGTATCAATTGAAATCCAAGGGTGAACATAAACCATACTATTTTATTATTACTAGTTTAATTTTTATTCTCCTTGTTTATTTATTTCATGAGATGTATAAATGGTTTCTTTTAAAAGAAAAATTCTTTTCTCATCTTTTTCTTTATTTCCCAATTTCCAAAACATTATGCTATTTTGTTCAAGTTTCTTCTACCAATCCCAAATTCAGATTTTGGGTGTTACACTTGCAGCTCACCGGAGATACCATGTTCGGTGCCCATCGAGGGTAACATGGCGCTCTCCCCCCCTCCTCCTTGCGGAAAGGCGACGTAGGGGCGTATGTAAAAAAGCCGAGTCTGTCCCTGATCGCCCTCTCGCCCTGTGCGGAGGCTCGGGGGCTGCTCTCGCAAACCCGGCTCCGGCCAAACCGTTGACAGCGTCAACATACCAGCCCGAGAACTTGGGCCCCGACAGTGCACCCGGGCTACGGCCAGTTCGCATGAGGGAACCACCAGACCAGCCGAAACATTACGCAAGGCATTAAGACCTCGAAGGAGTGAAACCACTCCTCCGAGGCCTCGGGGGCTACACCCGGCGGGTGCGCTCGCGCGCACCCCCCGGAACAAAATGCAACCGAGAAAGGCTGGTCCCCTTGCAAAAAAGTGCGACGAAAGTCTCCAAGCGAGTGCCAACACTCCCTTCGAGGCTCGGGGGCTACTGTCGGGGACCATAATTAGGGGTACCCTCAAGACGCCTAATTCTCAGCTGGTAACCCCCATCAGCATAAAGCTGCAGAGGCCTGATGGGTGCGATTAAGTCAGAGGTCAGTCCATACGAGCGACTCGATCACGCCTCGCCCGAGCCTAGCCTCGGGCAAGGGCAGCCGACCCTGAGGTGTCTCTGTCTCGCCCGAGGCCCCCTTTTTTACGGCAGACGCATCTCCGGCTCGCCCGAGGCCTTGCCTTCGTTAAGAAGCAACCCTGACTAAATCGCCGCGCCGACCGACCAAGTCACAGGGGCATTTAACGCAAAGGTAGCCTGGCACCTTTATCCTGACGCGCGCCCCCTGGCAGAGCCGAAGTGACCGCCGTCACTTCGCTGCTCCACTGACCGGTCTGACAGAAGGACAGCGCCGCCTGCGCCATCCCGACTGCAGTGCCACTTGACAGAGTGAGACTGACAGGCAGTCAGGCCTTGCCAAAGGCGCCATAGGAAGCTCCGCCCGACCCAGGGCTCGGACTCGGGCTAAGGCCCCGGAAGACAGCGAACTCCGCTCCGCCCGACCCAGGGCTCGGACTCGGGTAAGGCCCCGGAAGACGGCGAACTCCGCTCCACCCGACCCAGGGCTCGGACTCGGGCTAAGGCCCCAAAAGACGGCGAACTCCGCTCCGCCCGACCCAGGGCTCGGACTCGGGCTAAGGCCCCGGAAGACGGCGAACTCCGCTCCGCCCGACCCAGGGCTCGGACTCGGGCTAGGGCCCCAGAAGACGACGAACTCCGCCTCGCCCGACCCCAGGGGTCGGACTCCGCCCTGGCCTCTGCCGAACGACCTCCGCCTCGCCCGACCCAGGAGCTCGGGCTCGGCCTCGGCCATGCAGGACAGACTCGACCTCGGCTTCGGAGGAGCCTCCACGTCGCCCGACCTAGGGCACAAGTCCGCCACGTCAACAGGAAGCGCCATCATCACCCTACCCCGAGCCGACTCGGGTCGCAGAGAACAAGACTGACGTCCCATCTGGCTAGCTCCGCCAGATAGGCAATGATGGCGCCCCGCTAGACCCATGACGACGGCGGCTCTCAGCTCCCTTACGGAAGCAGGGGGACGTCAGCAAGGGCCCAACCGCTCCGATAGCTGTCCCTCCGCCAGGCTCCGTTGCTCCATCGACAGCCACGACACCACACCAGCTGGGTCCCAAGATCTCTCCGGCTGCCACCTTGGCATGTACTTAGGGCACTAGCTCTCCCCCGCTAGACACGTAGCACTCTGCTGCACCCCCATTGTACACCTGGATCCTCTCCTTACGCCTATAAAAGGAAGGACCAGGGCCTTCTTAGAGAAGGTTGGCCCCGCGGGAACGAGGGCAGGGGCAGGCGCTCTCTTGGGGCCGCTCGCTTCCCTCACCCGCGTGGACGCTTGTAACCCCCTACTGCAAGCGCACCCGACCTGGGCGCGGGACGAACACGAAGGCCGCGGGATCTCCACCTCCCTCACGACTCGGCTCTGGCCACCTCGCTTTCCCCCCTTCGCGCTCGCCCACGCGCTCGACCCATCTGGGCTGGGGCACGCGGCACACTCACTCGTCGGCTTAGGGACCCCCCGGTCTCGAAACGTCGACACTTACCACATTTGAAGCATGAGCGCTTCCCCTTCGTCTTGGTCTTATTGGAATGCTCCTTGCGACCCCTTAGCGTCGTCTTGAACCGCTTGATGATGAGGGCCATTTCTTCATCATTAAGCCCGACCGCCTCAACTTGCGCCACCTTGCTAGGTAGCGTCTCCTTGCTCCTCGTTGCTTTGAGAGCAATGGTTTGAGGCTCTTGGATTGGGCCATTCAACGCATCATCAACGTATCTAGCCTCCTTGATCATCATCCGCCCGCTTACAAACTTTCCAAGTATCTCCTCGGGCGTCATCTTGGTGTACCTAGGATTCTCACGAATATTTGTAACACCCTGAATTTGGGGGTATAAAATTTCTTTGCTCATATTCACAAATTCAGGTGTTACTTCCTTTTCTCATCCTTCCTCATTCTTTTCTCCCTCATCTCTATAGGAGCTAAGTGCTTATTTTACTTGTAATTATAGTTTATTATGTTAAACCCTAAGGGAGTATGAATTGTTGCATCATGTTGAACCCTAGATTTCACTTTTGCTTGGTGCATAATTCTTGGAAGGTTTGATTTGAATTTGGGGCTTATTTGAATTTGAATCAAATAGAATAAAAAAAAGAAAAGGAGAAATCAATTCAAAATAAAAAGAAAATGGAAAACAGCCCAACCCAGCCGCCCCCTCGGCCTTTCGGCCCAGTAGGCCCACTCCGCGCGCGCTCACCCGCCCCCTCCTCTCTCTGCGCTGCGGGCCCGGCCTGTCGGCGCGGCCGCCCTCCGCGCACCCGCCTCCCTCTCTCACTGCTCGTCCGGCCCCACCTGTCGGCGCTGCCGCTTCCTCGCGCGCGCCCGCTCCCTCGCTCTCTCTCTGCCCGTGGGCCCAACCCGTCAGCCCCGCTTCCCTCGCGCTCGCGCCCGCTTTCTCCTCTCTCTCTGCGCCGCGGGTCCGAGCTGTCAGCCCCGTCTCCCTCGCGTAACCGCCGCCGAGCCGCGCGCGTCCGCCTTCCTCGCGCCCACGTCGCGCGTGGGGAGCTCGCCCCACCTCGCCCCTGGCCACTAGAGCCCGAACCCCACTCGCCCTCACCCCCTCCCTCATTTGCGCACCCACCGGTCCTCTCTCTCGCCCTCTCCCTCGCTGCGCGCACGCCCAGAGCGCCGCCGCCGTAAACCCTGCCGTCCCGAGCTCGGTTTCTCGTCGCCGTTGGAGCTCCGCCGCGCCCTTAGCCCCGGTGAGCTCCGCCTCGACGCCCGCAACTCGGAACGCGCCCCAATTCCCTCTCCCCCTCCCTATTTCTCTCTGCCCGCGCTCACCCGTCGTCCGCCGTGCAGCTGCCGCCGTCGACCCGGGTCCCCGTCGCGTCTCTGTCGCCGCCGAGGAGTCCCCGGAGCTCGCCTTGAGGTAACGGACCTCTCCCGCCCCTATTGCCCCTTGCTTTGCTCTCTGTTGCGCTTGATTGCTCGCCGGAGTAGAGAAACCCCGCCGCCGAGCCGCCCTGCCGTGAATCGCCCCCCTCCGGTGCCTCTGCCCCGACCCAGACCCCACCAATGGAGTCCCCGTGCCCTTCCCGACCTCCCTGACCGCTCGGATTGCCCCAAAGCCCCGCCAGTCGCCCGCGCCCCTCGTCTCCGGCGAGCCCTCCGCCGCGGGGACGAGCGCCGCCGCCCCAGCTAGCCGTAGAAGGAGCCCGAGCCAGCCTCCCCATCCCCGCCGTCCATCTCAGATCGGATGGCCCTAATCTAAATAACCCGAGCCCAATCCCGGCCGTCCGTCGGAGATCCAACGGCCCAGGCCCGTTTCCCCCTCACCCCGTCTCTCTGCCCGCTAGGCCCCGCTTGTCAGTCCGCCCGCGCGCGCTGTCCGCCCGGCCCCGCCTGTCAGCCGTCTCGCCCGCGCCCGCGCTTGCTCTGCCCGCTGGACCCCGCCTGTCAGCCGCCCAGACCGCCGCGCGCCCGCGCGCCCGCCCGCAGGATCTAATCCTGATCGTCCGTTTGAGATCCAACGGCTGTAAGCGCCCGATACCCCTTCGCCCGCGCATTTTCTTAAAGAACCCCTCGGTTTTCTGGATTTTGCGCCCGCCGTCCCTGGTTTCTCGCAGTTAAGTCCTCAGCCCTTTTATTTAATTCAAAATAGGTCCCTAGGGTATAATTTTAACCCCTAAACTTGTAAAATTCATAACTTTGCCATATGAACCCCAAATTGGGTGCTTCAAATTGCAAAATGTTCATAAAATTATTATCTATCTGATTATGCACTGTTTCCCTGCTGTTTCCATGTTCCAATTAATGGTTAATCTTTAGGATAGGATTAAGGTTATTGGAACTCTATTTTGGGATGAATGAAAGGTAGTAGACTTTAATAAAAGTTGGAGCACTTAAGTTTATGGACTCAAACCCTTAAGTTTAGGAACTTAAACCAGATAATTATTTAATTCCACCCCTGACTTAAACCTGAGTAGTGGATAATGACTCATTTTGTATAGTCCTCTACCCCAGACCTAGGGAACACCAAAGTGCCTATCCCTTTTCTGTTATGAGCTTGTGACCACTCTCTGCTGCATATGTTTGGTTTATTGTTTTTGTTTGTTATTTTCCCAAGTGCATAGTGTGAATGATTGCTTTACGTAGACAACGAGCAGTCTGTGTTGCCCGAGGAAGTTGCAGAGGAAGTCCCTGAGCAACAGTTTGGTGAAGGCAAGTGTCCTCAGTCCCATTATGTCCCATTTACTTTATAATACACTGTCCCGCATTACTTACTTGAAATCTAAGGATTGACTAGCTTTACACTTTACTTTATCCTTGATGACCTTATGGGCTATTATGGTTAGCATTTTGCTACTGCTTTAACTTAATCAATGAACATGATGTGAATATTTATGATACTGTTATCCTGATGATGTTGATGATCTTGTGATACTCTAGGGGGCTCAGGCTGTTTCCTGAGTACCTCTCCGTAAGGACCTGTTCGTTGAGAGACCACCCGGGATAACAGTGCAACCATGAGGGTGAAATGGGACGCCCTTAGCTAATTAATTAGAGGAACTAGAGGTGTAGTTGCTTCGCCGTCGTGCCGTCAATGGGGTCCAGGCACAGTGCTTGCTCTGCCGAGGCTGAGTGCCGAGGTTCTTTCGTTTTGCTTTGTTAGCCACTCTCCTGCGGGGAGGGGTACTGTGTTTATCAAACTGGAGAAACCTAACGGGCAGCTATGATCTCTAGGAAATCTTTGTAAAGGCTTTGTAGTGAATCCCTGGCCATTCACCTTGGGAGTGAATAAGGGTCTTGCAAGCCCGGGCTAGAGAGGGAATCATGACTCATGGGTAAAGTGTGCGACCTCTGCAGAGGGTAGTGAAACTGATATATCAGCCGTGCTCACGGTTAAGAGCAACCTTGGGATCCTCTTTGATTAGAGATACAAATGGTTCGAGATACAAGGATTATGTTATGGTTTTGGTCCGAATATGATGATGTTGTTCCTCGATGAGGAAAGGGTTAATGGGCTGGTTAATGATAAAATCTGGCTTCTACTAATGATAAATACCTGACCAACTAAAAACAACTGCTTGAGCCTAACCCCACATAAAGCTAGTCCACTTCAGCCAAACGGGACATTTGCTGAGTACGTTGATGTGTACTCATCCTTGCTTTACCACCAAACACCAGGTTGTCCGCATTGTAACCACTGCTCAGGAGAAGGCGAAGTCGTGGAAGGAGACTTCCAGGAGTTTCAAGACTACGACGAATTCTAGGTGTGGGTTGGCGGCAACCCCCAGTCAGCTGCCTGTGAAGGCCTTATCTTTACTGCGTTTCGCTAGCACTTTGATTTAACTGTTAAGTTGATGACTATGTGGATGTCTATGACTCTGTGATGTAATCAGTTAATACTCTTTTATGTTATTATTCGAGCATTGTGCGATGATGTTCATTTATGTAATCGCTGTGTACGTGAGTTCTGATCCTGGCACGTACATAGTTCGCATTCGGTTTGCCTTCCAAAACCGGGTGTGACATAAGTGGTATCAAAGCCGTGTTGACTGTAGGACCGCTGACCTAGAGTAGCACTGGTCGTATTAAGGACTATTGACCTTCCCTCTCACCTTGACCTCTGATGTTACTTCAAAAGTCGGTCACCTCGACCCACCCTATGTTTTACTACATATATATGTACTATATTATGCCTTGTTAAAATTTTTATCTTATTCCGTCTATGGTTTATTCACTTGTCATATTAGTTCTGCTCTTACTCTTATGCATACGGTGTCTTTTGTAGATGGCTCGTCTTAGACACACTGCACGTAAGTCGGTGATTCCTTTCCTGCCGTCTCGACTTGCGGAGCGTCCCCTGCACCGCACCGTGTCCGGTCAGTCGAGTCACCTGGAGAGGCTGCACCACCGCCTGCGTGAGGAGCAGGAACGCCGACGCCAGCACGGAGAGCAGCAGGGCTCTTCCTCCTCATCCCAGCATGAGGTGGAGTCCGTGAGGCCCCGTTCCTCTGTTGCCCAGCTGGAGGCGCCCCTTGCACCACCGCGGGACGCTCCGGCTGTTGGAGGAGGACCTGGAGGAGATCCCGACGACGACGACTCAGACCACAGCACGGAGTCTTCTGAGCCGCAGGAGGCGGAAGGATGGGTCGCCCGACCCATCACCCGTGACGCCGCTCGCGGTTGCCACTTCCACGACGCACTCGACACCTTGCTGCGCCAGGCTTTCGACCGGCACACCTGGTCGATCGAGTACCGTTGTGTAGTCTACCAGCACAGTCGCGGGAGGTACCCGGACCGCTGGGAGGCTACCTGCCTAGTTCGCCGTCCGGAGGATGACCTCCGGGGTGCGGAGGCCGTTTCGGAGCACTATTCCATCTCCGAGAGGGACACCGCAGAGGCGGCTATGCAGGATGCAGCACGACGTGCACTCTCCCAGTACTGTTCTTTGTTCGGTGGCGTGGCCGACGGTCTTAACCTTCGGTACTACCCCCGCCGCCCTACTGGCAGTACCGAGAGTGTGGTTGTCTCCCCTGTTGGTGAGGCTAACCCTAGGTTGAGCAGCACAGTTAACCTAGTCGCAGTGCTTAACACTGAGCTGGACCACTCTCTGGACGAGCTGAGCAGGGCTCGAACGGAGATTGCGGAGTTGCGTGCTGAGTTGGCAGAGCGCCATCACCAGGAGGGTGGTTCTCCCGCTCCTGTCGGGACTCAGCACCCATACCGCTCGCCGCCGCGTGGTCACCACACTTATGGTTCCCCTGTCTGTAAGACCAGGATAGATCTGGATCCTTAGATCGTTAGCGTCGGAGTTTGTAATAATTCTTAAGTCAGATGTCTCAGTCTTAGGTAGTCAGTTTAGTTTGCTTATCAGTTGCTTCCATTTAGTTTAGTTTGCTTATCAGTCGCTTGCATGCTTGTTATGATGAACTTGTACTGGATTTGGATCTTTGTAATGACTGTAGCCAACATGTGGGTTTCCCCTGCAGTTTGGCTTAGCTAGTAATGTTAAAGAAGTCAGTTGTTTAGTTGGGAAGCCATTTACTTCTACTTTCCTTCTTATCTGAGAAGCTGTGTTGAATCAGTATGAGGATCAGTGAAGCTCTTTGTTCACTCAGTGTCATGAAGAATTCTGTATTCTCTTTTCTTATGCTGGAGGATTGTAAGATCAATGCTGATGTATGAATGTCTTCCGCAGATGTCTGACAACAGGCGCCGATGCAACAGGCGTGCTCAGCTGGAGCCGCATGACCAGCAGGAGGAAAATCAGAGGCAGCCTCCCCCGCCACCCCCGATGACAGTGGAGCAGATGTTCTTGATGCAGACTCAGGCAGTACAGGCCATTGGGCAGACTTTGGCAGCCATGCAGCAGGCTCAACAGCAACCCCAACCCCAGTTGCAAGTGCAGATGCCCCAGATGCCACGAGATAAGCGTGGTGAGTTCATGAGAGGGCACCCTCCTACCTTCGCCCATTCTGCTGACCCCATGGATGCAGAAGACTAGTTGCGCGCAGTGGAGAGAGAACTGCGCACCGCTCAATGTGACGACAGGGAGAAGGTTCTGTATGGCCCCCGTCAGCTAAGGGGAGCAGCCCAGTCCTGGTGGGAGTCCTACCTCGCCACCCATGCTGACCCCGAGGCCATCACCTGGGAGGAATTCAGTGAGAGTTTCCGCAGATACCATGTGCCAGAGGGACTGATGATCGTGAAGAAGGAGGAGTTTCTGGCTCTGAAGCAGGGACCCCTGTCTGTTAGTGAATACAGAGACAAGTTTCTGCAGCTATCTCGTTATGCACCTGAGGATGTCAACACTGATGCTAAAAGGCAGTACAGGTTCATGAGGGGTTTGGTGGATCCCCTGCATTACCAGCTGATGAATCACACCTTCCCCACCTTCCAGCACCTGATCGATAGGGCAATTATGACTGAGAAGAAGCGTAAGGATATGGAAGATCGGAAGCGCAAGATGAGTGGACCCCAGACCGGAGGCATCAGCCGTCCACGTTTCTCAGGCAGTTCATCTCAGCAAGGCAGGCCTGGTCACCCACAAGGATATCAGAATCAGAACCAGCGTCCGCATCAGCAGCAGTTTCAGAGGCAGTATCAGCAGCAGCAGCAGCAGTATCGTCAGAACAGCCAGCAGGGAGGTAATCAGTATCAGAAGCAGAACAACCAGGTACCTCGCCTTCCTGCCTCCGCAGCAAACCAGAGCAACCAGGCAGCCCCAGCACAAGGAGGAGGCAGAGGATGTTTCCACTGTGGAGAACAAGGCCACTGGGCGATGCAATGCCCAAAGAAGGCGGCGCAGCAGCAGACCAACCCCAATGCTCCAACAAGGCAAGGTGTACTGCAGCCGGTAGCAGGCAATCGTAACCAAGCGTACAACCGTGGAAAGGTGAACCACTTGGAGGCCGAAGCGATCCAGGATGCACCAGATGTGGCAGTAGGTATGTTTTCAGTCGAATCTCATCCCACGAAAGTGCTATTTGATACTGGTGCAACTCATTCATTTGTCACTGCAACCTGGGTAGAATTGCATAACATCCCAGTAGAGGCAATGATGCCGCCCATGAGGATTAATTCAGTTGGTGGCAAGGTGCAAACAGATAAAATATGCTCAAATATAAGGGTGGAAATAAGGGGGATAGGGTTCCCCAGTGACTTAATAGTAATAGACACCCCTGGGATAGATGTTATTCTAGGGATGAATTGGTTAATGAAGTATGAAGCGAATATTAGCTGTGACAAGAGGACCGTAACATTAAAGTCCCCGTCAGGAGAGGAGGTAGTGGCCGAGCTAAGGATGCCTAAATCAGCGGAGGGTGTCTGTCACCAGATCTCAGTTGATAGTAAGGAACCCAACCCGCTCGAGACTATCAAGGTGGTGTCGGACTTTCCGGACGTATTTCCCGAGGAGCTAACGGGCATGCCACCCGAGAGAAAGGTTGAGTTTGCCATAGAGCTTATCCCTGGTACCGCCCCCATTTCCAAAAGGGCCTACCGAGTGTCTGGACCAGAATTGGTGGAACTCAAGAAGCAGATAGATGAGATGTTAGAGAAGGGTTACATCAGACCAAGTACCTCGCCTTGGGCCGCTCCGGTGTTGTTCGTAGAGAAGAAAGATGGTACCAAAAGGATGTGCATAGACTACAGAGCCTTGAATGAAGTCACTGTCAAGAACAAGTACCCCCTGCCAAGGATAGAAGATTTGTTCGACCAGCTCAGAGGTGCCAGCGTATTCTCGAAGATAGATCTGAGGTCAGGCTACCATCAACTCAGAATCCGATCCTCGGATATACCGAAGACAGCATTCATCACCAAGTACGGGTTATATGAATTCACAGTTATGTCCTTCGGTTTGACCAATGCGCCAGCTTTCTTTATGTACCTGATGAACAGTGTGTTCATGGATTATCTGGACAAGTTTGTGGTAGTGTTTATCGATGACATTCTCATATATTCCAAAAGTGAGGAAGAGCATGTGGAGCATTTGAAGATGGTATTGCAAAGGCTACGAGAGCAACAACTGTATGCCAAGCTAAGCAAATGCGAGTTCTGGATTCATGAAGTCTTGTTTCTGGGTCACATCATAAATCAAGATGGGTTGGCAGTGGATCCAAAGAAAGTGGCAGATATCCTGAACTGGAAAGCACCAAAGGATGTTCGTGGGATCAAGAGTTTCATTGGAATGGCTGGGTATTACCGGCGTTTCATCGAAGGCTTCTCAAAGATTGCAAGACCAATGACAGCGTTACTAGCGAAGAAAGTTGAGTTCAAGTGGACCCAAAAGTGTCAGGAAGCATTTGAAGAACTGAAGAATAGATTGACTACAGCTCCGGTGTTAGTCCTGCCTGATGTTCACAAGCCATTCTCAGTGTATTGCGATGCTTCTTACACCGGATTGGGATGTGTGCTAATGCAAGAAGGAAGAGTTGTAGCATATTCATCTCGGCAGCTGAAGATCCATGAGAAAAATTATCCCACACATGACCTGGAGTTGGCAGCAGTAGTTCATGCTTTGAAGACCTGGAGACATTACCTGTATGGGCAGAAGTGTGACATTTATACAGATCATAAAAGTCTGAAGTACATATTTACCCAGTCAGAGTTAAACATGAGGCAGCGAAGATGGTTGGAATTGATCAAAGACTATGAGTTGGAGATACATTACCATCCAGGCAAGGCCAACGTGGTTGCAGATGCTTTGAGCAGGAAGAGTCAAGTCAATATGTTGGCCATGTACCCAATGCCATATGAGTTAGCCAAGGAGTTCGACAGACTGAGCCTCGGTTTCCTGAACAGTACGCAAGGAGTAACAGTGGAATTAGAGCCCACCCTAGAGCGGGAGATCAAAGAAGGGCAGAAGGATGATGAAAGCATCAACAAGATCCGGCAGCTAATCTTAGAAGGAAGAGGCAAAGACTTTCGAGAGGATGAAGAGGGAGTAATATGGTTCAAGGACCGATTGTGTGTCCCCGACCTCAAACCTATTCGGGAGCTGATCCTAAAGGAAGCTCATGAGACAGCCTACTCCATACACCCTGGGAGTGAGAAGATGTATCAGGATTTAAAAAGGAGGTTTTGGTGGTATGGCATGAAAAGAGAGATCGCAGAATACGTCGCCATCTGTGATAGCTGTCAAAGAACCAAAGCAGAGCATCAAAGGCCCGCCGGATTGTTGCAGCCATTGCGGATTCCTCAGTGGAAGTGGGATGAGATCGGGATGGATTTTATAGTTGGCCTACCTCGTACCCGGGCCGGTTATGATTCCATCTGGGTGGTTGTGGACCGCTTAACAAAGGTGGCCCATTTCATACCTGTGAAGACCACATATACCGGAGCAACGTTAGCTGAGTTATACATGTCACGGATAGTTTGCCTCCATGGTGTGCCGAAGAAGATAGTGTCAGATCGAGGAACGCAGTTCACCTCTCATTTTTGGCAGCAGCTACAAGAAGCTTTGGGCACTCATTTGAACTTCAGCTCAGCTTATCATCCGCAGACAGACGGTCAGACTGAAAGAACTAACCAGATCCTAGAAGATATGCTGAGAGCCTGTGCGTTGCAAGACAAGTCAGGATGGGACAAAAGGTTACCTTATGCAGAATTCTCCTACAACAATAGCTACCAAGCCAGCTTGAAGATGTCGCCGTTTCAGGCACTCTATGGACGGAGTTGTAGGACTCCGCTGCATTGGGACCAGCCTGGAGAGAGGCAGGTGTTCGGCCCCGACATTTTGCTTGAAGCCGAAGAGAATATCAAAATGGTTCGAGAGAATCTGAAGATAGCACAATCAAGGCAGCGAAGCTATGCGGACCGAAGGAGAAGAGAACTGAGTTTCGAAGTGGGGGATTTCGTCTATCTGAAGGTGTCACCTATCCGAGGAGTCAGAAGGTTCGGAGTCAAAGGCAAGTTAGCACCCCGGTACGTTGGACCATATCAGATTCAAGCAAAGCGTGGAGAAGTGGCTTATCAACTCGACCTACCAGAAAGTTTGTCGGCAGTGCACAATGTGTTCCACGTGTCGCAACTGAAGAAGTGTCTACGAGTACCAGAAGAGCAGTTGCCAGTGGAGGGTTTGGAAGTCCAGGAGGATCTGACATACATAGAGAAGCCAACGCAGATTCTGGAGTTTGCAGACAGAGTCACCCGGAGGAATACCATCAGAATGTGCAAAGTCAGATGGGGTCACCATTCGGAGGAAGAAGCAACCTGGGAACGAGAAGATGATCTGAAAGCCAAATACCCTGAGCTCTTTGCTGACCAACCCTGAATCTCGAGGGCGAGATTCTTTTAAGGGGGATAGGTTTGTAACACCCTGAATTTGGGGGTATAAAATTTCTTTGCTCATATTCACAAATTCAGGTGTTACTTCCTTTTCTCATCCTTCCTCATTCTTTTCTCCCTCATCTCTATAGGAGCTAAGTGCTTATTTTACTTGTAATTATAGTTTATTATGTTAAACCCTAAGGGAGTATGAATTGTTGCATCATGTTGAACCCTAGATTTCACTTTTGCTTGGTGCATAATTCTTGGAAGGTTTGATTTGAATTTGGGGCTTATTTGAATTTGAATCAAATAGAATAAAAAAAAGAAAAGGAGAAATCAATTCAAAATAAAAAGAAAATGGAAAACAGCCCAACCCAGCCGCCCCCTCGGCCTTTCGGCCCAGTAGGCCCACTCCGCGCGCGCTCACCCGCCCCCTCCTCTCTCTGCGCTGCGGGCCCGGCCTGTCGGCGCGGCCGCCCTCCGCGCACCCGCCTCCCTCTCTCACTGCTCGTCCGGCCCCACCTGTCGGCGCTGCCGCTTCCTCGCGCGCGCCCGCTCCCTCGCTCTCTCTCTGCCCGTGGGCCCAACCCGTCAGCCCCGCTTCCCTCGCGCTCGCGCCCGCTTTCTCCTCTCTCTCTGCGCCGCGGGTCCGAGCTGTCAGCCCCGTCTCCCTCGCGTAACCGCCGCCGAGCCGCGCGCGTCCGCCTTCCTCGCGCCCACGTCGCGCGTGGGGAGCTCGCCCCACCTCGCCCCTGGCCACTAGAGCCCGAACCCCACTCGCCCTCACCCCCTCCCTCATTTGCGCACCCACCGGTCCTCTCTCTCGCCCTCTCCCTCGCTGCGCGCACGCCCAGAGCGCCGCCGCCGTAAACCCTGCCGTCCCGAGCTCGGTTTCTCGTCGCCGTTGGAGCTCCGCCGCGCCCTTAGCCCCGGTGAGCTCCGCCTCGACGCCCGCAACTCGGAACGCGCCCCAATTCCCTCTCCCCCTCCCTATTTCTCTCTGCCCGCGCTCACCCGTCGTCCGCCGTGCAGCTGCCGCCGTCGACCCGGGTCCCCGTCGCGTCTCTGTCGCCGCCGAGGAGTCCCCGGAGCTCGCCTTGAGGTAACGGACCTCTCCCGCCCCTATTGCCCCTTGCTTTGCTCTCTGTTGCGCTTGATTGCTCGCCGGAGTAGAGAAACCCCGCCGCCGAGCCGCCCTGCCGTGAATCGCCCCCCTCCGGTGCCTCTGCCCCGACCCAGACCCCACCAATGGAGTCCCCGTGCCCTTCCCGACCTCCCTGACCGCTCGGATTGCCCCAAAGCCCCGCCAGTCGCCCGCGCCCCTCGTCTCCGGCGAGCCCTCCGCCGCGGGGACGAGCGCCGCCGCCCCAGCTAGCCGTAGAAGGAGCCCGAGCCAGCCTCCCCATCCCCGCCGTCCATCTCAGATCGGATGGCCCTAATCTAAATAACCCGAGCCCAATCCCGGCCGTCCGTCGGAGATCCAACGGCCCAGGCCCGTTTCCCCCTCACCCCGTCTCTCTGCCCGCTAGGCCCCGCTTGTCAGTCCGCCCGCGCGCGCTGTCCGCCCGGCCCCGCCTGTCAGCCGTCTCGCCCGCGCCCGCGCTTGCTCTGCCCGCTGGACCCCGCCTGTCAGCCGCCCAGACCGCCGCGCGCCCGCGCGCCCGCCCGCAGGATCTAATCCTGATCGTCCGTTTGAGATCCAACGGCTGTAAGCGCCCGATACCCCTTCGCCCGCGCATTTTCTTAAAGAACCCCTCGGTTTTCTGGATTTTGCGCCCGCCGTCCCTGGTTTCTCGCAGTTAAGTCCTCAGCCCTTTTATTTAATTCAAAATAGGTCCCTAGGGTATAATTTTAACCCCTAAACTTGTAAAATTCATAACTTTGCCATATGAACCCCAAATTGGGTGCTTCAAATTGCAAAATGTTCATAAAATTATTATCTATCTGATTATGCACTGTTTCCCTGCTGTTTCCATGTTCCAATTAATGGTTAATCTTTAGGATAGGATTAAGGTTATTGGAACTCTATTTTGGGATGAATGAAAGGTAGTAGACTTTAATAAAAGTTGGAGCACTTAAGTTTATGGACTCAAACCCTTAAGTTTAGGAACTTAAACCAGATAATTATTTAATTCCACCCCTGACTTAAACCTGAGTAGTGGATAATGACTCATTTTGTATAGTCCTCTACCCCAGACCTAGGGAACACCAAAGTGCCTATCCCTTTTCTGTTATGAGCTTGTGACCACTCTCTGCTGCATATGTTTGGTTTATTGTTTTTGTTTGTTATTTTCCCAAGTGCATAGTGTGAATGATTGCTTTACGTAGACAACGAGCAGTCTGTGTTGCCCGAGGAAGTTGCAGAGGAAGTCCCTGAGCAACAGTTTGGTGAAGGCAAGTGTCCTCAGTCCCATTATGTCCCATTTACTTTATAATACACTGTCCCGCATTACTTACTTGAAATCTAAGGATTGACTAGCTTTACACTTTACTTTATCCTTGATGACCTTATGGGCTATTATGGTTAGCATTTTGCTACTGCTTTAACTTAATCAATGAACATGATGTGAATATTTATGATACTGTTATCCTGATGATGTTGATGATCTTGTGATACTCTAGGGGGCTCAGGCTGTTTCCTGAGTACCTCTCCGTAAGGACCTGTTCGTTGAGAGACCACCCGGGATAACAGTGCAACCATGAGGGTGAAATGGGACGCCCTTAGCTAATTAATTAGAGGAACTAGAGGTGTAGTTGCTTCGCCGTCGTGCCGTCAATGGGGTCCAGGCACAGTGCTTGCTCTGCCGAGGCTGAGTGCCGAGGTTCTTTCGTTTTGCTTTGTTAGCCACTCTCCTGCGGGGAGGGGTACTGTGTTTATCAAACTGGAGAAACCTAACGGGCAGCTATGATCTCTAGGAAATCTTTGTAAAGGCTTTGTAGTGAATCCCTGGCCATTCACCTTGGGAGTGAATAAGGGTCTTGCAAGCCCGGGCTAGAGAGGGAATCATGACTCATGGGTAAAGTGTGCGACCTCTGCAGAGGGTAGTGAAACTGATATATCAGCCGTGCTCACGGTTAAGAGCAACCTTGGGATCCTCTTTGATTAGAGATACAAATGGTTCGAGATACAAGGATTATGTTATGGTTTTGGTCCGAATATGATGATGTTGTTCCTCGATGAGGAAAGGGTTAATGGGCTGGTTAATGATAAAATCTGGCTTCTACTAATGATAAATACCTGACCAACTAAAAACAACTGCTTGAGCCTAACCCCACATAAAGCTAGTCCACTTCAGCCAAACGGGACATTTGCTGAGTACGTTGATGTGTACTCATCCTTGCTTTACCACCAAACACCAGGTTGTCCGCATTGTAACCACTGCTCAGGAGAAGGCGAAGTCGTGGAAGGAGACTTCCAGGAGTTTCAAGACTACGACGAATTCTAGGTGTGGGTTGGCGGCAACCCCCAGTCAGCTGCCTGTGAAGGCCTTATCTTTACTGCGTTTCGCTAGCACTTTGATTTAACTGTTAAGTTGATGACTATGTGGATGTCTATGACTCTGTGATGTAATCAGTTAATACTCTTTTATGTTATTATTCGAGCATTGTGCGATGATGTTCATTTATGTAATCGCTGTGTACGTGAGTTCTGATCCTGGCACGTACATAGTTCGCATTCGGTTTGCCTTCCAAAACCGGGTGTGACAATATTGTTCACAAGATGTGGATCAAGGACGGTAAAGAACCTTAGCATTAGGCGGACGACGTCGTGGTCCGTCCATCGCGTGCTTCCATAGCTCCTTATTTTGTTGACGAGGGTCTTGAGCCGGTTGTACGTTTGGGTTGGCTCCTCGCCCCTGATCATTGCGAATCTCCCAAGTTCGCCCTCCACCAACTCCATCTTGGTGAGCATGGTGACGTCGTTCCCCTCATGTGAGATCTTGAGGGTGTCCCAAATCTGCTTGGCGTTATCCAAGCCGCTCACCTTATGGTATTCGTCCCTGCACAATGAAGCTAGAAGAACAGTAGTAGCTTGTGCATTTTTGTGAATTTGCTCATTAATGAACATGGGACTATCAGTACTATCAAATTTCATTCCACTCTCTACTGTCTCCCATATGCTTGGATGGAGAGAGAACAAGTGACTACACATTTTGTGACTCCAAAATCCGTAGTCCTCTCCATCAAAGTGAGGAGGTTTACCGAGTGGAATGGAGAGTAAATGAGCATTGGTACTTTGCGGAATACGAGAGTAGTCAAAAGAAAAGTTCGAATTGACCGTCTTCTTTTTCTCGTAGTCGTTGTCGTCGTCCTTTTGGGAAGAGGAAGATTCGTCGCTGTCGTAGTAGACTATCTCCTTGATGCGCCTTGTTTTCTTCTTCTTCCCATCTTTTCTTTTATGGCCCGAGCCCGAGTCAGTAGGCTTGTCATCTTTCGGCTCGTTGACGAAGGACTCCTTCTCCTTATCATTGATCACAATCCCCTTGCCCTTAGGATCCATCTCTTCGGGCGATTAGTCCCTCACGTGAAGAGAACGGCTCTGATACCAATTGAGAGCACCTATAGGGGGGTGAATAGGTGATCCTGTAAAACTTGAAACTTAATGCCACAAAACTTGATTAGATGTTAGCACAATAAAGCCAAGTGGCTAGAGAGGAGTCTTAGCAAAACACAATAACCACAAAGAGATCAACCCAGAGATGGCACAGTGGTTTATCTTGTGGTTCGGCCAAGTCCAACACTTGCCTACTCCATGTTGTGGCGTCCCAATGGACGAGGGTTGCAATCAATCCCTCTCAAGCGGTCCAAAGACCCACTTGAATACCACGGTGTTTTGCTTTGCTTTACTATATCCCGCTTGCGAGGAATATCCACAACTTGGAGCCTCTCGCCCTTATAAAGATGTTCACAAAGAATCACAGAAGTAAGGTTGGGATGAGCAACGCACAAAAGACACAAAATCAGAGCAACAACACGCACACAAGTCGCAACACGAGCTCCCAACACAACCCGAAGAGTACACTACTCAAATGGAGCTCTAGTTGCTATCACAAAGAATTGAATGCGCGGAATTGAAGTCTTGGTGCTTAGGAATGCTTAGAGAATTCTTGGTGTTCTCCTCCATGCGCCTAGGGGTCCCTTTTATAGCCCCAAGGTAGCTAGGAGCCGTTGGCGCACCGGACACTATCCGGTGCACACCGGACAGTCCGGTGCCCCCTTGTGACTGTTGGCTCGGCCACGCGTCACGCGTGGAATCCTCGGCCGACCGTTGGCCCGGGTGACTGTTAGCTCACCGGACAGTCCGGTGCCTCACCGGACAGTCCGGTGAATTATAGCCGTACGCCGTTAATTGCTTCCCGAGAGCGATGACTTCGCCTGTGAATGGCTCACCGGACAGTCCGGTGCACCACCGGACAGTCCGGTGATTTATAGCCGAACGCCGTTGATCGCATCTCGAGAACAGCCATTTGACGGTCGCCAGCCTGCACCACCGGACACTGTCCGGTGCACCACCGGACAGTCCGGTGCACCCAGACTGAGCAGACTTTGGCTGAAAGAAGCTATCTCCTTTCCAAAGAGATTTTTCCTGTTTCCAGCACTTAGACACAAAACATTAGTCTCCAAAACAATGTACTAAGTCTTAGAAACATACCTTTACTCTTGATTTGCACTTTGTCCAACATTTGGCATAGATTAACACTTAAGCACTTGTGTTGGCACTCAATCACCAAAATACATAGAAATGGCCCAAGGGCACATTTCCCTTTCAACCTACAAGGTCATTACCACCCCACAGACCAAGCTGAAGCTAAAAGGCTAAAGTACAGAATCGTGGTTTCACAATAATAAAAGGAAAGTTGTACAGAAAAGGACTCAGCCAGTCTCTGCTTAACTGCATCACAGAAGTGGAAGGCATTGACCTCCTTCGCGAGATACATAAAGGAGTATGTGACTATCACTCAGACCCTAGAGCCCTCACTGGCAAAGTTATGCGCCAAGGTTTCTATTGGCCAACCATCGTATGCGCAACAAATGTAGTACAATCATGTGTGGCATGCCAAAAATTCTCACCTCGAAACGGGGCACCTTCGCAGCTCACGACATATTAGGGCCTATGCAACGATGGGACCTCGACATAGTAGAGTCGCTCCTCACCAGACAAGGCAACCTAAAATATGATTTCGTTGTTGTGGAATACTTCACTAAGTGGATTGAGGCAAGAGAAGTTTCCAACATAACAACAAAAATAACACAAAATGTTTCTAAGAAAACATCGTCTGTCGTTTTTTAGTACCCTCCGAACTGATGGTAGACAATGGAAATCGGTTCGACAATCAAGATTTTCGGGATTTTTATGCCTCCATAGGAACAAATGAAATATTCACATCAGTCTACCATCCACAGTCTAATGGAGTCATAGAGCGTGCAAATGGAAATATTTTCACTGCAATCAAGAAAAGACTCCTTTAGGACAAAAAGGGTAAATTGACAGATAATCTCCCCTCGAGGGCTATTATCGAGAAATGATCCCTGGTCCCTGGTTCCCGCCGGTCAGAGAGCACACTGAGGGAAAAGCCCTAGTCGCTGGGGCCCATTGGCCAACTGGAAGAAATTGATACATCAACCCTGAAAGAACCCGCCCCCGGTCGAACCCCGCAGCACCGAGCCCGGGGTCGAGCGTGGCTGAACCTAACAGGAGGGCCTAGGCATGTCGGAGGGAAACCACTCGAATGTATCCCGCGCCCGGCCTCAGATTGATCCGTCATAAATAATCGACCGCATTGGCTAAGCCTGGCACTGAGCCATAGTGCAGGCATTGGTCCGCTTCTCGCCCATGACGAACTGACGAACTAACGAACCCTTGAACTGAGCCATAGTGCAAGGGGAGAGTTCATTTTTGGATAAGCACCGAGAAGAATGAACTCTAGACGAACTGACGAACAGAAGGATGAGCACCGATGAGGACCAGGAGGCCGGAGCCCCGCCACTAAGCTACGTCTTAGCTAGGACTCCACTCTGTAGCTTTTAGCTCCACTTCCACCCCGATAAGAGACTTAGGAGCCTCTCCTCCCTCTCTCGCCCGCTTGAAACGCCTACTATGAGTTTTGATCATTAGTGATGCCGGTAGCGCAAGCAGCCGATTACTAGAAGTAGGAACGTTCTGCCTAAACCAGTATAAATCTTGCGCCCACCGTCTATACCCTCTGGAGCCCAAAATGCGCATAATAAATTTATTTGTCGGAGCGATATTCAAAACATCGAAAGGCACCATGTATAGATTGGGCGAATTCTAGCCACATGGACGTGGGATAGAATATTAAATCCTATATGTATGAGGCAGCTAAGATTTAATGAAATTACAAAACAATTGGCTTCTATGTCGATCCCTACTATATTTAGGGCTAGTTTGGGAGCCACAAAATCGGAGAAGATTGGAGGGCTAGAATCTCCTTATTCAAAATTTGAATAAGAAGGGGATATTTTAAATAAGAAGAGGATTCTATCCCTTCCAATCCCCTCCGAATTTGTGGCTCCCAAACTAGTTTTTATATAATGCGTATGACCAGGACCACAACCACAGCCATAGGAAGTTTGTGCCCCCAATTAGGGCACGGGGTCGTTGCAGGCTCGGTCCGACAACTTGATATTAACTTATTGGAAACGCAGACAAGTGAAAGTGATGCTGTAGAAGGCAATTCAACTGCCGGTAAAAATACTTAGTTCTATTTGTTTGGACTTTTTAATCTTATGACCAGCAAAAGCTGTTGCATTGTCATGCACCACACCTTGTCGTGCACCACACCCACACCTACACTGAAAGTGATTCTGGAAAGTACTTCAATCATCCATCTCGTCTATAAATAGACATCTTGTTGTGCACCACACACCTACACCGACACACTACAGCCAGCACTGTCACAGTGTCACCTCGATCATTTAGCTAGCCACCACCCACCAGCATGGCGAGCATCACTGTGACAAAGAAATCCCAGTCCTTCGTTGTGCCATCGTCCACGGCAACGACGACTCCGACTACCGACACGCTCGAGCTGTCGGCCATCGACCGCGTTCCGGGCCTGCTCCACATGGTGCGGTCCCTGCACGTGTTCCGCGGCAAGGACGCCACCGCCCGCAGCGATGCTGCTGCTGCTGCCAGCAGGCCGGCCGATGTGATCCGCGCGGCGCTGTCCCGCGCGCTGGTGGACTACCGCCCGTTCGCAGGCCGTTTCGTTGGCTCACTGTACACCGGGGAGGCGAGTGTCGAGTGCACCGACGACGGTGCGTGGTTCGTGGACGCTGTCACGGACTGTAGCCTCGACGACGTGAACGGCCTCGACTACCCGCTCATGATCTCCAGGGAAGAGCTGCTTCCGGCTGCAGAGGAAGGTGTTGACCCAACCAGTATTCCGATGATGATGCAGGTATATATATACACGCTTTCCTAGTAACACGTATCGTACGTATATATATACTAGGTCAGTACACGTTCGTTGCAACAGGAACATATAATACCATGATAACTTATATACAAAATGTGTCTTATATTGTTATAAGAAAATATTTCATAATCCATTTGTGATCCTAGCCATACATAAATTTTGTTATTTTAATTTAGTTGTTTCACTACTACATTGCAACCATCAGTATCATGCAGACTTCGATATATATCATGATTTGCATGGTCTCATTATTGGAGAGCACGTGCCACACCTGCCGGTAGAAGTTCCGTCGTATATCGTTAGTAATCAGGCACACACCACCATACACGCTTGCTTAAACAAAAAATGCAAGTGTGTGTTTGCGAAGAGAATTAAAGGCAGGCCGGCACAAAAGGTACCCCGACGATGGCGAGTGGTCATTGTTGTCGGTCCACCTCTGCTCACCTCCGGTGTCGAGATGACGCCACAATCCTTGATATAATAGTCATCGAACGCGCGTGATATGGTTAGTACCGATCACTCTTGGCTGGGCTGCCAAATGAAGTGCACCCCGGGCTCATCAGCGAGGTAGTACACCTGGTCGTTGCACCACCGGATGTGCTACTCCTCTACATACATCTTGTTCGAGGACACTCACACAACAACAACAATGGTCATCATTCCAGCGCACAAGAATTCATGGTCGATCAGTAGCGACTTACGTGGCAGGTTAGGCTTCAGGTGGATGATGAGCTAGACGGCGTGATGGCGTCGTCGTAGGTTGCGATGCCCAGAACAACCCGAGAGTTGTCGACATTGGCGACGACCATGAGGTCCCCATGTTTGACGATGGACAACGCGGTGCAGCCGCTCTGGACCACGTCCAAGCGGCGGCTGCGCCGGAGCTTGCCGTACACAGCGGCGCATGGGCCATGTAGGACTGCTTCCAGAGTTCGAACTGGCAGTCGCCAAGTTTCTTCTCGTCGTCGGTGAGCGACGCCAACGCGAGCGCATCGTGCTAGTGGTGTTTGTTCGGGGTTTCCAAGTAAGAAACATGGATTCATCTTTGACATTGGTTTATGAAAATGATTTATAAGTTAGATCCATGGAAAAATATTATGAAGAATAAATGTTACACATGCAAAAAAAAGTATTTAAGTTGAAAACATTATTCAAACAAAAGAAATTGCATGCAAGGCTCTTCTTTAAATACTACTCCCTCAATCCAAAAAATATAATTTAATAATCTCAGTGATACTTATCTACTACTACACATTGTGAAAGGGTAGCAGGTGGGCTTCGGGAGAGATGTATTATATGTTTTTACTATAATAGATGTAGACATAAACACATATGTGGTGTAGTGGTAGCTACAAACATATTTATTTGAGAGGTCGCGGGTTCAAATCCCCTTGGAGCCTGTTTTTTAATTTAATTTTAGCTAGACGTGGGATGCACGTGGGAATGGGAATAGGCTTTGTGGGAGGGGGAATGAGAAAGACACGTGATAGCCGGGAATGAAAATGTGAGGGGGAATGAGAAAGACAGACAGCTCGGAATGGGAATGGACTTTGTAGTGAGGACGGAATGGGGATGGCAGAACACGGAATGGGGCAGCCTACCCCTTATCGTCTTAATAGGTAGTAGAGATATGAAACTAGGAGACCTGCAGCATGTATATGACACAGTTGTTTCTATCAATCCACATGGATGTAAAGGCTCTGTCTTGGAGGACTTCAATTTAAAAATTACAGCTTCAATTTTTTAGCTTTATCATAAAACGATTTTAATAGATTGGTAAGGTAGGATTCAAAAGTGTTTGGTTTGCATATAAACTCCAGCTTCTATAATACAATTAATTTATGCGAGTTTTCTTAATTACATTTGACAATTAGCGGGTGGAGAAAGAGACATGAATTGGTAGGTCATGTAACAAATGGTATGATAAGTAATTTTTGTGGAACTTTATGAGGAGGTATGAAACCAATATTTTTGAAGCACTTTTTAAGGAACTTCAAAAGTTTTATGAAACTGACATCTAGTTTTAGTTTTTTTGAAACTAGAGATCGTGGAGCTTGACCCGTTTGATAGAAGAAGCTAAAGTAGATATAAAATTCTTGAAGTGGAGCTCCACCAAACAGGAACTAACTACTCCATCTGTTTTCTATCTTAAAGTCACGAAGATTTTTCTTAAGTCAATGTTTTGAAACTTTAACTATTCATAAAAAATGTTAGTAACAAAATATTTATAAATATTAACTAAATAAAAATGTAACTATTAAATTTATCAATAAAATATCTACCATAATTTATATTTTTTTAATTTTAAAAATAATTATTTTTACAGATATTGTTGGTCAGAGTTTCAAAACTTTAACTTAAGATAAAATTTCGTGACTTAAAGAAAGCGGACGGAGTAAGTTTCTACTAGTTCAGGGAATCGAGATCCTTTTCCATGCATGTAATTATGCCATTCATTGTTTTCATCATTAATTTTTACCAAATGCACTATATTGTAGTTTTATAAAGTTAATATTGAAGAAATTAATAGTAGCATAATATGCATTTCATATTTCCCTCTATTATTTTCGATTAAACTAACAGAATTTGTAAAGAGACTTGATTTTTAATTGGGACCGATTATCTTAAGTAGTTCCTAATAAATGCATGGTGTCTTAAATCGAATAAGGAAATCATGGACATAACAACTGTTCACACTAAGATATTTTCTAGAAACGCACGCGAAAGAGTCTCTAGTTAAATTGGTTAGGTGGTCTAAATAGCACATCTTAGGTCATAAGTTCGATTTCCTTGGATCCGTTTCTAGCCGTTTCCATATGCGCTACGGTGGGAGAGGGGTTCGAGAGTTTTCTCTATCCACATGAAAAGATATTCTTCTTAATATGCACCATGTATTCCAACATATACGTGGCACACGAACATAATATTTTGCTATATATTCACGACTCAACCTTTCTCATTGTGCATCGAGCAAAATATGTTTTAGCATCTTTCGAGTAAACAAAAAGTTATCAAATCCATAATATTTGTTATTAATTTCCCATTAGACAGTTTAATAAATATCCTAAGCCTCTAAGGTCGTTTGCAGTAGTCTACCCAAAGTTTACCCAAAAACACTGTTTTACAATGTTCTGCACTGTTCGCGGAGTGGAGTTTGAATATGAGTATGGAGATGGGTAAACTGCTAGAGATAGCATAAAAATCTAGACACTATTGACCTAAATTAGGTGGCAGTTTAACTAAATCAGGTATAACACGGTGTCTGCCGGACTTTACTGTTTACAGAGTGGAGTTTAAATATAATGCATACCTCCAAACCAAAGTCAGGTTTACTGCAGAGAAGGGGGTTGTAGGTGTTTGACCCTAGGGTACTAACCAACTATTAAATTTATGTTGCGTGCCTATTTCCCAGATGGTTGATGCAAGAAGACACATAAGATTTATCCTGGTTCGGACAAGAGAAGGCCCTACATCCAGCGGGAGAGAAAGACTTGTATTATCTTGCACTTAAGTGCTCGTAATAGGGGATACAAACAAGTTGAGAGAGAGAGAGTGAGTCCCAAGTCTCTGAGTATGATTGAGGCGAGTGCCAATATCAGGAGTGAGGTGAGTCGTGAGCCATGAAGTCACCCCATAGTAGGCCTCGGACTCCTTTTATAGTCACAAGGAGGAGGCCCAGGAGTACAAGGGTTGTTATGCTGTTTTTGTGCTCAGAGGAGATGTGTCCGAGCCATGTAGCGACATGGCCCTCGTCTTTGTGTCGTCCTTTGGTCAGGAGAATGACGGCCGATCCCTATATCATGTTCCTTTGATGTAACACCCTATCCAATCCCTGGACCGGCGGTACTTACTCCTGGTAGCTCTTTAGGATCATATATCGTCCCCACAGACCAACACGAGTCTTTTGTGCGCACTTTGTCCTCACTCATGCGCACCCAAGAAAACTTCCCGGTCGGTCACCCATCCCAAATTGCTCTAAGCCAAGCATGCTTAACTTGGAGGTTCTTTCGAGATAGGCTTTCAAAAAGAAGATGCACATTGTTGGTATGGATACTCTATTAATTCTATTAAACCTTGGGCCAGGAAATCACCATCCCAGAGGCCAGGATATCACAATCCACACCCCTTAGAAGACCGACATCCTCGTCGATCAACCCCAATCCAGGAACCTTCCCTCTTAGCCACATCTGTGTGTCTAGTGTCATCATATGCCTTGCCATGTGACCACTCCAGGCCCACATGCGCCATGCGCCATATACCCGAACCCCCTAGCCCACACACGCCCGTGAAACCTCGAGGGTCGGCTCTGATACCACTTGTAACACCCTGTCCAATCCCTGGACTGGCGGGACTTACTCCTGGCAGCTCTCTAGGATCATATATCGTCCCCACAGACCAACACGAGTCTTTTGTGAGCACTTTGTCCTCACTCATGTGCACCCGAGAAAACTTCCCGGTCGGTCACCCATCCCAAATTGCTCCAAGCTAAGCACACTTAACTTGGAGGTTCTTTCGAGATAGGCTTCCGAAAAGAAGATGCACCTTGTTGGTATGGATACTCTATTAATTCTATTAAGCCTTGGGCCAGGAAATCACCATCCTAGGGGCCAGGATATCAAATTTGACTGGGTAGAGAACCGAGGCTGGGTTCGGGAGCATGGGTAGATGTCTGAGCCCTAGCCTGTATAGGGTGCGGATGAGATGTTTTCCACGTGTGTCGAGTCGGGATGGTTGAAAGAATGCTTGACATGGTCTTTTGCGAGGTTCGCGGGAGAGTAGGCAATATTTAATGTGCGTGCTCCCTTGTCGGGGGAGTTGGCCGAGGCTGGGCTCTGGCGAGGCGAAGATTTCTCGCAGGGCCGAGACTAGGATTGGACGTTACATTTAGACATGCTATAGGGGGTTGAAATAGTGGTCGGAGTGGGGGAACAGTGCCCCGTATTCGCGTCCTATCCATCGTCGTGGGCGGTAAAGGTAGATTACACTGTATTTGTGTCGTCCTTTTGACTTTGGCACGTTCAACAGGACAGGTGAACATACGGACACATGTTCTGGTATCGAAGTGGTTGGCCGAGTCGGGCACCTTCTAGAGCATCGCCTGAGACGCCCTCGGGCGACTCGGAAATGTGTTGCTCATTTATGGTTGGCCTTGGGCGAGCCGTGGCTGGGTCTCCCGCTCGAGGTTGGCCTCGGATGAGTCGTGACTGCATCTGGGGTTGGCCTCGGGTGAGTCATGACAATGTCTCCTGCCTGGGGTTGCCCTCGAACGAGTCGTGACGTAGGTCCCTCGTGTCTCGGTAAGGTTGGGAGCATTTTTTCTTATGACCCCTTCTTACTCAAATGTCTAGGCACTTTAGGGTTATGATCTGGGTACCCTTAATTAGGTACCCGATAGAGGTGTTTGGTTTATTGGGACTAAATTTTAGTCCCTCCATTTTATTTCATTTTAGTACCTAAATTACCAAATAATAAAACTAAAATAGAGTTTTATTTCGTATTTAGCAATTTAGAAACTAAAATGGAAAAAAAATAAGGATTAAAAATTAGCCTCTAGAGACTAAACATCCCCTAGACATCTAAATACAGCTTGAACGAATATGAAGCACTAGACAATTATTGATACTATAGAACTTTCAATAATAGTCAACTAGGTGTGACAGCTAGAAAGTCATGAGTGCATAACGCCACATTTCTAGCCTCTTGTTTCTAACAAAACAAGTATAAAGTCACATGTCTATCCTGTCTCCTACACAACCACCGCATCTAAACAATGATGAAGCGTATTCTTCATATATTAAACATATATACAATAAGTCATAGACTTCCAATTACATAAAATATTCGTTAGTCATTAATATTTTATAATCGTTACGTATACGTTCTATAAGTTACAACACCAAGGTATAGTACTAAACCTAATTTTCTATTATCCATTATTTAAAACACCCTACCACCAAAAATCTATTAATGAAATTTAATTGTGTATCAGGTCACGGAATTTGCTTGTGGAGGATTTGTGGTGGGGCTAGCCATGGTGCACACCCTTGCTGACGGGCTCGGTGCAGCCCAATTCATCAATGCAATTTCTGAGTTTGCTCGTGGACTAGATAAACCTACAATAGCACCTATATGGGCTCGAAACTTAATACCAAACCCACCAAAACTGCCTGGGTCACTACCAACCTTTGAGTCCTTTGGGTTCCAACATTTTGTCACAGATGTGATAGTTGATAATATTGCACATGTCAAGACTGAGTACTTTCAAGCCAATGGACAATATTGCTCTACATTTGATGTTGTTGTTGCCAAGGTTTGGCAAGCTAGGACAAGGGCAATCAAGTACAATCCAAATTTCAAGGTCCATGTTTGCTTCTTTGCCAACACTCGCCACCTCCTTACACAAGTGCTACCTAAGAATGGGGGCTTCTATGGAAATTGCTTCTATCCAGTGACTGTCACAGCAACTGCTGAGGATGTTGCTAGTGGAGGATTGCTTGATGTGATTAGGATGATAAGGGATGGGAAGGCTAGGCTTCCTGTGGAGTTTTCTAGATGGTCCACGGGCGATGTGAATGTAGACCCATATCAACTAACATTCAAGCACAATGTTCTATTTGTGTCTGACTGGACATGGCTTGGATTCTTCGAGGTTGACTATGGGTGGGGTGTACCAAACCATATCTTGCCTTTCGCTTCTGCAGACTACATGGCTGTAGCAGTTCTAGGGGCTCCACCTACAACGAAGAAGGGGGCTCGAGTAATGACACAATGTGTCGAGAAGGAGCACCTCATGGACTTCAAGGAGGAGATGAAGGCCTTCTTTTAGGTCCTTAGGTTTTATTTGGAAATGCAAACATTATGCATTTATGTGTTCGATTGAAATAAAAATGTTGTTGACCAGTGCCCTCATCGGCCATATAAAACATATCATTTTTATTTTCATTGATTTCCCATTAAATATACATCTAGAAACCAGTGACCCATAAAAGTCATGTACAATAGTTATGTTTCAGTTATGTATCTTCTCCATGATATGCATGTACATTTATACTTGTCTATAATTCTATTTGTTGGATGCAGGTTGTTGGTCGCCTTTTAAGATTCCAGTGAGAAAACAAAATATGGCAACACATTTGAATTGATAAAACCTTCTCCCCATGTCCTCTCATGAAAGGAGAAAGGTCTAAGGGGGAAAGCTTGATTAAGTCATAGAAAATTACATAAAATGAAGTATAGATAGAAATGAGCTATGAAGCATATTCATCACCCTTTGTCACACCCGAATATGAAAGGTAAGCCAGGTGCGTCTCATATGTGTGCCAAAGAAGAACAACACATATAATGACCAAGTGTATAGAGATAAATATCATAGATATTATTATTACATAGCGGAAGTATCTTACAAAAATAAATGATAACAATAAAGCGAACTAAATATTATTGCTTAGCGCCATAAAGTTGACTGGAAGACGCCACCTAGATAAGCTTGTACTCCTCGTTGTAGACCTCCTCCTAGACTACCTGCTCTTCACCTGTGGGGGCGGGGTTATATATCACAAGGGTGAGCTCACAAAAGATCATAGCTCAACAAGTTGTGGAGAATAATGTGCATGAACTCAACAACGCTTGGAGCACATGTGAAGTGTAAGGCTGATCAACAAATAAGGGTTAAAGCTGAGCATTGCTTTTAATAAGTTGGTCAAATTTTATTAGCAGTTACTAAATGTAAGTAGATGTCAAACCAGATTAATAATAGATAAAAAAATAATAATAAAACAACAATGCAATGGAAATGACAAATTGAGTTTAATTCTATAAATTAATCATGCGAGAGTCCTGAGCTACTCATGACCGCGAGCATGGCTAGTATACCAGTTTTACACTCTACATAGGTTGTACCCTTTACCCACAAGTCATGTTACCCATCTACCAAGGGGTCATGAATCCCATACATCTCTACCAAGGAAGCGAGGCAGGGTAACACTACGAGGCCTTTACAAAGTTCCACTAGCTTTAGAAAACCCGCTACAGTTTCTAGGGAGCGCAATGCAGGAATCCCCCGTCTTAAAAGCTATCTCAGGAAAATCAACCCGAGAACCTCCCTACATCGACAACTTCCCTACTGTCCTTGCCCCTTTCGGATAAGGTAGACCTCCACTAGCTTTCCTAATTAGTCAGGCAAGGGCATTCCATTCCACCCTTGTGGTGGCACGTGTTTCTCAAGTTAAGCTCCATGTTCCAATTAACATAATAGTCTTATCATGAACAGAATATAATAACCATAATAAAGCATGACCATGTGTAATAATTATCTTAACACCCAAAACCACATATAGGAATAGCAAAGACAACCCAAAAGTTCAGGGGTAAGCAAGGTGTAAAGATGACCAAAGTAGGGTGACCTATTGGGTCCCATCAAAATTAAGCCTAAGCATGCCAAAATGATTATAGATAATATTATAGGGTAAATAAAAGTGGTCAAGGACACAACTTGCCTTCAATGAGCTTCTGCTCAGGAATTTCTACCTGCTGAACGCCTGGGTCCTCGGTCACTTGTTCGTCTACTCGAAGCAATACAAACAAACATGGTATAAGAGAAATCAACATCACACCAAACATTAGAACAGAATGCATGCTAATATTCTATGCATCTTAAGGAGATTCTAGGTTCAAGATTCACTAAATTCGGAGTTACGGATAACAAGTTATGATTTTCCAAAATCTTTATGTGTTTGGTACAGAAATAACTAAGTGATTAATTTTAATCTAGGTTTCATGATAAAACAGAGTTACTAGATGATAGACAATACTAATACAAAATTATTGCAACTGGAACGGATAAAAAAGAATTAAAATGGATTTTCTATGAATTAAGCAAGTTCTGGATTTATTTTAATACTCAAAATTATTTTCTATAATCCTTTTATTCCATTTACCATCGCCCTGTACTACTTGCATAATTATCCGGGAGTTCAGGGACAAAATTATAAATTTTAGGACATTAAACTGTTCTCTACACCCGATGGACTGCGGGCTGATTCCTCAATTTGCTAGGGTCTCTTATGCATAACTATCTGGTTGAAGTGGTATAGGTTGATCACCATCGTTGGATCGTGCCCCGAGGGCCAGGATTAGACCTTGGTTTCATTGATGTGGTATGAGATACGGGCCACTGGATTTGTGATCAATGGTAGTGATTCAAAATGCCAAAGATCTAATCCGGTGCGCTGATTACGGATCCAACGGTTGTAAACCTACTCATCAAACCGGTACCTATGAATTCTTATCTGAGCCGCTAGTTCTAGGATCAACGGTCTCCATAACCCCGACGTCACCCTGAGCCCGCACCCACCGGAACGAGGTGGTGCCGCCCGCGCTAACGACGGCGAGCCCGCCGGAGTACGACCAACAGGCGTCCCAGAGGCCTAATCTCTACCCCGCCTGGTGCTACGAGAAGAGAATGGCATGGTGAATCATATGGGAAGTGACTTACGGGGGTTAGGCATGGCAAGCACAGCAGTTCAAGGCCGAGGTGGAACCGAGACGACTTTCCATCACCGGCGAGCAATTCGGCCGGTCTTGGTCGGTCATCGTGCCCCGAAGCCCCAGAAATTGGTCCGGTAGGTACTGGTTTACACCCTCGGCAACCCCGTTGTCACCCACCGTCGACGCCGATGAGTTCTGGCAGCGGCAGATCTCTCTATCCTCCCGTATCTTTTCTAGAATCGTTTACTGGATGGGTTATAGGCAAAAGAGGCGAGGCTGGGTCAGTTATATGGGCAAGCGGGTCATGCGGCCGTGTGGAGGAACCGCCCGAATTATTCCAGCTTAAGTGCCTAAGTCACGCCTCAAGGGTCGTAACACACCTAAATTGGAATAACCCGTCCGTCCCTCAGATCTAGTCTGATAAAGCCACTTATCTAGGATCAAATTCCACAATCTCAATCGAAGGTGTCACAGAAGAAGTACAATAAAGTAGGAAAACGTCAAATTAAAGTACTGAATTATTACATAGATCGGAGTTTCTCAAGTAAACTGAAATAGTTCATAAGGTATAATGCAGCGGATAATCGATGTCGTCGGTAGCGAGGAATTGGGCAAGGCCTAGCCCACTACTCCTCATGCTCCTCTCCTGTCGGAGTAGCATCCCACTCGACCGTCCAACCCAGTGGCAGGGTGGTAGGCCAAGTCACACCATCAACCATATCCTGCAGCATACCTGAAAAATTATGCCACAAGCAAGGCTGAGTATACTAATACTCAGCTAGACTTACCCGGTGTGAGGATTCTACTCCTTTACCTCTAGACCATGCAGCTGTTTGGCTGAGGGGTTTGGTTTGCCAAAAGCACTAGCTGTTTCTAAAATCAATTTTTAGCTTTTCAAATTCTAGCATCATTATCTTTAGCTATGTTTGCTTCTTCTAAGCAGACATGGTAACAAGCATTTAGTACAATAAACAAATTACCTCATGTAACCTCATTTCACTTCTTACTCAATGTATTACAAGGGGTCAAGCAGTCTCATTAGCTGCGAGAAGTAGACGATTCGAATCGAGTTTTATCCCTGCAAGGTAAACCTAAACACATGACATGTCAGGGTGCTCTGACCCCACACATGTCAACCGTCCCCATCGATTCCCCGTTTGCGTCTAGGCCTCACCGCCTTGACATACAATGCTCCATTTACCCCGGCTGCCGCCGTGCAGTGACCGCACTTGTACCCACCATAGCTAGCATGGGAGACCCAGTCTCAGGTCGCGTGAGGGATAAAGTCCGCGCCCGGCTTCACTCATGTACTAGGTTTATCGGTTACCATATTTCCCGACATGTGTTTAGTACGTTCAAACGCTTGACTCAGGTATCCACACATTAATCCTTAATTCCTTTTTCCCGTCTCATGGACAAGGCATCCTCCATGGATCCAAGTCCATAGACTAACATAGATCCCGTTATCAAGATGAATACAATCAATTCCTGACCTCACTCGAGTGCTAGAAAAATCACTCGACTTCTACCGAGATCCTGATTAGCATAGCAGCTACTCGACCTAGCATACTAGTATCCATCTCAAAAAGGTATCCTAAGTTCATGCAACTAGAGGTTTCAAGCAACTCCTACACTTAAGTGCACATTACAATCCTACAAGCATTAAGTGTAGTAAAGTAGCATATATAAATACGGTTATGCATAAAAACCGGGGCTTGCCTTCAATAGCTGGGGCTGCAGGGAGATCCTCGATAGCAGCCTCGGGAGCTTGCTCCTGGTCCTCCTCTTGGACTGTTCCTTGCTCAGGGATGAGCACGTACTCTCCGTCAGCGAGATTACAATCTAATGAATACAATGAGTAAGATATATGCTTGATATGATATGTGCTTTAGCCATTAAACTTTGATGGTGAATGATCCACTTAAATTAGATAGAGTTAAATCTTGCTACTAAAGGATTTTTGTGGTATACTTAGTAATTTAGATCATACTTAGTTAAATGAAGTGGTAAGTTCGTTTTGGTGTTCCACTGAATTCTTTTTAAAGCCTCAGTGAGAATTTGTCAAGATTTCAAGTCGAACTCATTGGGCGAGGTTTATCTTTCCTTTCTTTCCCTTTATTTCTTTTACGTTTTTACGGTGGGCTTGAACTACAAGTTGTCTTAATAAATTTCCAAAAATTCTGTAAAACTTACAGTGGCTTCTTATTGGTGTATAATTCTCTGTCCTAAAATTTGGAGCTTAAAAAGTGAAGAGTTCTCTCTGGACAAAATTATAAAATGCTAGGGCAAAAGGGGTGGTTTGAACTACAACTACCATGCAACAGTAGGAAATTTTCTAAGACTTATTTTTGCTGGCATTTAGATGTTATAACATGACCTTGGCACAAATTTCTAGCCATTAATACTTACCAGGTATTTTATTATGATGTTCCAAAGTTTCTAGCCAAAGGGGTGCTTTCTACTACCACTATATTTGAAAAATATCAAACAACAGATTTCTAATTTTTCCTAGCTTCTATTTTGCGCAAGAGCAATCTTTCTGAAGTTTGGCATCTTTTTGCTTAAGGGAAAGGGTGGTAGGAATTATTTGGATTAATGGCCTTTTTCATGAAGTATTGGCAATAGGTGTTATTTGGCATCTTTCGAATGGGTTTGCATTTTTCTCTGGTGGCCTATCTCATTATTGATCTAGAAAAATTTTATATGCCCATTATTACATCATTTTTGGGCCGCTCATGATTTTATTGAAATATGCCTCATTATCAAGTTTTTTTGTTTACCCCACTTAAAGTGATGAGCTGGGGTGTTTATTAATTTTGTAGTGGGGTTTTGGTGGTCACAAGTTCACTGAATTTTTATTACTAACTTTGGGTCTGGTTTTATAACTCTAATAATTGTTTTCTAGTTGGAATAATGCTAAATAAAACATTCCTCTTCAATTCTATTCTGGACTAGAGGTCTTTCTATTTTTCCTAGGTTCTCTGTTACTTAAGTAGATTAGGAAAAATAATTGCACTCACTGTTCATTAATTCCTAATGCCTTTTTGATTTTCCTAAGTTTTGGGAAAAAATAGCTTTTAATAGATATCCCTACTTAGATTTTCAATACTGGGGTCCTCACTATTTTTAAACAGTGTTTAAATGGGGCTTGAACATCTGCAAATTTTCATAAGTTCAGCACAGAAGCATAGCTAATTTTCTTTAATTAAACAAGGTTTGGTCAGTTTCTGTATTTAATTCTAAACTCTAAAATTTAGAACAGGAAGCATGGGGTTTAGTATTTTTAGTTGGTAGTCCATAATATTTAGAATCCAGCAAAATTGGTTTGACAATTTTTGGTTAAGTATTTCTCAAGTTATGAATTTTCTCAGTTCTCTGTTTATTAAAAGAGTAAACAGAAATGATTATAAGGAAAACTACTTTGCAACGGGGTCCCTGGCGGGTGTTTTCAAGTTTCCTTACAGATGAGTCCTTGGGCTACTATTCAAGTGAGTCGCTGACAGTTCAGAAAACCCCCTGAGTTTTTCTAATCCTAACCCGAGGTCCTTCCCAAAAATCAAATAGTACCCACGGCGGAGGAAAGGGCAGAGGGGCTTACTGGCGGCGAGACTGCTCTGGTGAGGTGGCCGAGGGTGTAGGGGTGGTCTTGAGGGTCACGGCGATGTGCGGGTCGCCGTCGGGGATGGTCGGAGTCGACCGTTCCAGGTGCGCAGGCGGGGGAGCTCATCGGCGGCGAGGAGTCCGGCCTATCCAGGGCACAATTGACCAATCAAACGGGTCAGGGAGCTTCACCAGGGATCAAGGAAGGTGTGTGCACGAGGAATTGAAGAACGGCTCACCGGATTGCTTGGTCCACGCGCGCGGGCGGGCGGCCGAAGTCCGGCGAGGGCGATCTTGGCCTTTCGGTGAAGTTCTGCCGGGTCCGAGAGCTTGGGGAGCTTCACAAGCTATTGGCGAAGCTATCCGAGCGGCTGGCGCGGCTGGGGATCAACTGGAGTGGGCTGGCAACGGTGGACGAGGCTCTGGCGGCAATGGCGGACGGAAAAGCGCTCGCCGGAGCTAAGGAGGGGTGTCTGGTCGGCGAAGGTGAGCACGGGGTGAAGTGAGGCGCGCCCGGGGAGGCTTTATACGCACGGGCGAGCACGACCGAGGGTGGGGCTCTGACAAGTGCCCGGGGTGTGCGCGGGCGAACGCCAGTTCTCGCTCTGGCGCCTGGCACGACGTCGAGCACGAGGCAGCGCAGAGAGAGGTCAAGTTCAAGCGCGGATTGGCTCCAAATCTTTGAGATTATGGCCATGATACCGTTGAGAGATCTCTTCCTCTGACATTCCTTTGTCGTTTGTGTGTGGAGGCTTGCAGGTTTTGCTGACTGGATCAAGAGATAAAGAGGGGAGAAATCTGGTTTGCCTCATTGCCGCGTACAGAGAGAAGATCGCGGGTTCGACATGTCCAAGGCACGCGTCCCGATGCCATCTTCTGACATGAGGTAGAGGGGTTAATTACACAAAATTTTGTCAATGGGGTCATTAGGATTTGAGCTAGGGATCAAGGTGAACACGCTCGGTCTTTAGCTCAGGGGCTGAAATTCAGAATTCTGAATTCCAGAAATTCCCATTTGAGAAGCTTGTTTGTGGATTTTATTAAACCATTTTGGACAAGCTTTCATAATCTTTATTGTAGCTTGTTTAATGTACTTCAATGTTTATATTTGGCCTAAGCCATGATTTTATATTTTTCATAGCCTTTTACCCCTTTTCTTCAATTCTACTTAATTAGCTCAATTAGGGTTGTTATTAGGGTTTCAACTTTTTGCTCTTTTGAAAAACTCATTTGTTTTGAACATGATGCTTTTAAGTATAAACTTTGTGGATCCTTTGTTCTTAAGTTAATTTGAAGCTTCATGCTTAATTTGGCTCACATAAAATGTTAATTCTTGGGTTAGCACTTGAGAGAAGCCCTAGGTGACACTAGGGTGTCACAGCCTTCCCCCCTTAAAGGAATCTCGTCCCGAGATTCGGGTCAGAGTCCTCCCGGGGTGAAGCGAAGGGTGAGACTCATAGAAAGTGGGTGCTCTATTATTAGGGTAAACTGCTCTTCGAATGTCATTCTCTTTGCAACTTTAGAAGGAAGTCCTTTTAAGTTTTGGTTTCGTAATTACTTCATTCTGATTTAAGATTATATATCTGAAATTTAGATTTGAAGGGAAGGAGGAGGGGTTGGGCATGATTACGTACCAATTTCCTTAGGTAGGCAATCGAGGAAGTTAGATCACAAAAATTCCTCAGTCTCCCAAGTAGCCTCTTCCTCTGAGTGATTACTCCACCAGACCTTATACATCTTGATCGATTTAGCCCGAGTCGATCTTTCCTTGCAATCCAGAATCTTGGAAGGGTACTCTTGGTACGATAGATCTGGCTCTATCTCCAATTCTGGCTCTGCTATGATCTCGGTCGGCAATCGAACACACTTCTTCAGCTGAGATACATGGAACACATTGTGGATGGCAGACATTTTCGGAGGTAACTTCAATTTATATGCCATGGGTCCACATGCTTCTACGATCTCATAAGGTCCAATGTAACGAGGGGCTAGCTTGCCTTTAACTCCAAACCTCTGCACTCCTTTGGTGGGTGATACCTTTAGATAAACGAAATCTCCCACCTCAAACTGGAGAGGTTTCCTTCTCTTCTCATGGTAACTCTTTTGCCTGGCCTGAGCAGCTTCTAGATTCTTCCTGATTAGCTTGACCTTCCTTTCGGCTTCAGTCACTAAGTCAGGTCCGAAAACTCCTCTTTCTCTAGGTTGAGACCAATTGAGCGGTGTTCTACACCTTCTTCCATAGAGAGCTTCAAAAGGTGCCATCCTTAGGCTGGATTGATAACTGTTGTTATAAGCAAACTCTACCAAGGAGAGGTGCTTATCCCAGTTCTTGCCACAATCGATTGCACAAGCTCTCAGCATATCTTCAAGGATTTGGTTTACCCTTTCAGTCTGACCATCAGTTTGTGGGTGGTAAGCTGAACTTCCGATTAGGTTGGTTCCCAAAGACTTCTGCAGTTGTTCCCAAAATCTGGCAACAAATTGGGCTCCCCGGTCAGAAACAATGGTCCGAGGCAATCCGTGCAAACACACAATCTGGTCAATGTATAACTCTACATACTTTTGAGCCTTATCAGTGGTGTGCACAGGGAGAAAATGTGCCACTTTCGTTAGTCGGTCCACAATAACCCAAATCGAATCATGATGACGAGAGGTGTTGGGCAGACCCATGATGAAATCCATGCTGATGTCATCCCATTTCCATGAAGGTATAGATAGGGGTTGCAAAACTCCAGCTGATTTTAAGTGGCTGGCCTTTATCCTCTGACAAGTGTCACATTCTGATACATACTGGGCTATCTCCCTCTTCATTCTGGTCCACCAATACAAAGGCTTCAGATCATGGTACATTTTGGTGCTTCCCGGATGCATAGAGAATTTGGAGAGGTGGGCCTCGTCCAAAATTTTCTTCTTGAGGTCCTTGTTTCTAGGAATCACCAATCTGCTTTTAAACCATAACACACCCTTTTTGTCTTGGCGGAAACATTTATACCTCTCAACCTTCTGATGGAGATTCTCCTTGATAATTTGTACTCCCTTGTCACTGAGCTGGGCCATGATGATCTGGTCTTGCAAAGCTGGCTCAACGGAAATGTGAGACAAAGCACCAGAAGGAATTACTTCAATCTGCATCTTGCTCAACTCATCACACAGGGTGTTGACACGAGAATCCATCCGAACACAATTGCATTGCAACTTCTGACTCAAGGCATCTGCTACCACATTGGCTTTTCCTAGATAATAATGTACCTCCAGGTCATAGTCCTTGATCAGCTCTAGCCATCTTCTCTGCCTCATGTTGAGATCAGCCTGAGTAAAGATATACTTAAGGCTCTTATGATTAGTGAAGATGTTGCAGTGGGTCCCCATTAAATAGTGCCTCTACATTTTTAATGCATGGACCACTGCTGCCAACTCAAGGTCATGAGTGGGATAATTCTGCTCATGAGGCCTGAGTGCTCTTAAGGCGTAAGCAATGACTCGGTTGTCCTGCATTAAGACACAACCTAGTCCAGTGCCAGAGGCATCACAATACACATCAAAAGGCTTGCTGCTGTCGGGTTGCGCTAACACTGGTGCTGTGGTCAGATGTTGCCTCAATGCATGGAAGGCATCTTCACACTTTTGACTCCAAACAAACTTGGCTTCTTTCTTCAGCAGCTCAGTTAGAGGCTTTGCAATTCGAGAGAAATCCGGAATAAATCTTCGGTAATAACCAGCTAATTCTAGAAAGCTCCGAATCTGACGGACAATCGTTGGTGGCTTCGAGTTCATCACCTCTTGCACCTTATCAGGATCAACAACTATTCCTACCTCAGAGATAGTGTGACCCAAGAATTTGATTTCCTTTAGCCAAAAATCACATTTTGACAATTTGGCATAAAGGTGGTGCTCTCGCAAATGTTGAAGCACTACATGCAAATGCCCGACATGTTCTTCTTTGTTTTTCGAGTACACCAAGATATCATCGATGAAAACCTCTATGAATTTGTCCAATTCGGGCATGAAAACAGAATTCATCAGATACATGAAATATGCTGGTGCATTCATCAGCCCAAAAGACATCACCAAGAATTCATATAGCCCATATCTGGTGGAGAAAGCCGTCTTCGGAATATCGCTTGCTCGTATCTTGATCTGATGGTAGCCGGAGCAAAGGTCTATCTTGGAAAACACTTTGGCTCCGACCAACTGGTCAAAAAGACAATCAATACAAGGCAAAGGATACTTGTTCTTGATAGTCACCGCATTAAGAGGGCGGTAATCTATACACAGCCTCAAGCTTTCATATTTCTTTTTCACAAACAGGGCTGGACATCCCCAAGGTGAAGTGCTTGGGCGAATAAAACCTTTGTCGAACAACTCCTGTAATTGCTTCTTCAATTCTGCCAACTCAGCGGGTGGCATTTGGTAAGGCCTCTTGGAAATTGGTGCCGTTCCCGATTGCAACTCGATGGCGAATTCAATATCCCGGTCTGGTGGCATTCCCAGCAATTCATCGGGAAAGACATTTGCATACTCACAGACCACTGGAATCTTCTTCAGAGGTAACTCTGTCATAGAGAAAGCACATGACTGAGTAGAACCTTGACTAGGCAGAATTAAGGTGAAGTTCCCACAGAACGGGGAATTGATTTCCACGATGCGGCTGGCTACATCGAGCACTGCTTGGTGCAGGGTCATCCAATTAGCTCCCAGAATAATATCCACATTTTCCAAACCCAAAACAAGAAGGGTTGTCTTGACAATGTGGCTTCCCAGTTGAATAGGCACACTTTGGTTTAATTGATTAGTTGCAATTTTACCCCCAGGTGTGGCTATCATAAATGACCCTTTTGAGTGATAGAAAGGCAGTTGACATTTAGCACTGAACTTTTGGCTAATGAAACAATAAGATGCACCAGAATCAAACAGAATTAAAGCAGGTTGATTATAAACTAAAAAGATATCGGTCATGATGGGTGATCCCTCAGGTACTTCCTCCAGAGTAGTGAAGTTGAGCTTCCCTTGCCTGACTTGTACCTTCTGCTTTCTTCCCTTGTCTTGATTTGGTGCTGGCATCTGCCTTTGCTGGTTTCTTGGGCAATTCTTGGCATAGTGGCCCACATTGCCATAAGTGAAGCACTTGTTCCCATTGCCTTGGCGGAACTGATGCTATTGCTGAGGCTGGTTGTTCCTTGGAGCGGGAGCTGGAAAGCAGTTGGGTGCCGGTTGCTGCTGCTGAGGTGGCCTGATCACCCATCTGCCTGCCTGCTGCTGAAAACCCCTGCTCTGATTGTGAGAAACAATCCTGAACCTCTGGGCCTGAGCGGATCGTACTGCCATTGGTGCCTTCCTCTTCTTCTCTGCCCGGTGAGCTACAATACAGTCCTCCTAGGAGATGGCTAGGTTGACCAACTCATTGAAGCTATCAGCCCTGACAGTGTTGAGTCGTTCCTGCAGCTTGGTGTGTTAAGACCCCTGCGGAAGCGGTCTCTCTTCTTCTCATCACAATCAGCATGGTAACCTGCATACTGGCATAGGTCGTTGAAGGCCTGAGCGTACTGCAATACCGTGTGGGTTCCTTGATTAAGTGCCAGAAACTCATTCAGCTTGCGATCAAGAATTCCAGCTGAGATGTGGCGCCCTCTGAAAGCAGTCTTGAATTCCTCCCAAGACACTTCACGATCAGTGGGGAGCATAGCACGAAAGTGGTCCCACCAAGTCTGAGCAGATCCGCGAAGCTGATGCGCGGCGAAGCGAGTCTTGGTAGCATTAGGACAGTCTCCCGTGAGGAGGGGAAACTTGGACTCAACGACGCGGAGCCACACGTCGGCGTCCAACGGATCCTCTGCCTTGGGGAACAAGGGTGGCTGCGTGCTCAGGAATTCCTGGTAGGTTGCCGCTGCAACGGTCGCTGAGGCTGGCCTCCACCATGTTGCTGAGGGTGGGGCTGGCGCTGCAAGAGCTGTCGCAGAATTTCATTCTGCTGGGCCATCAGCTCCTGCACTGTGGGAGCTGGAGGAGGTGGCAGGGGAACCTGCTCATTATGCCCGCGACGCTGCCTAGCTGCCATCTGAAAACAGAGATTATCGCCATTGTTATCCCAACTCACAATTTCGAACGACAAGCCATTATCTCAAATGGAAGGAAAAGTGCCATAATCATAACATTAGGTTTGAAACGAAGATAACATGGTTACAAACATGCCACTGATTTCAAAAGTTCGCGAGGGCTACATCAATTAGGGGAAGTACCTGTAAGCCTAGTCCAAAATCTGACATTAACTAAGCTCGCATAGGTTTCTATCCGCCTAAGGTGTCAAAGTGACTGATCAACCCTGAGCAATGGAAGCGACACTGGATGCGGGTGAAGGGGGCATCGCAGAGGTAGTCCCATTGGCAACAGGTGCTGGTCCTAACTCCTCAGGAGCCTCTTCTCCCTCGCTTCCGGCCTCATTGGCCTCCATCTCCAAGTGGTGCATGTCTAGGTGGTCATTAGCTTCTTCGAGTTCTCGCTACACATCATGGAGCTGGTTCTCCAAGACATCAATAGTGTTGTCTCGGATCTCCACCTGCTGCTCCAAGGTGGAAATGCGTTGGCTCAGCCTTTCCACCTGCAGATCCTTATCCACCAACTCGAAGGATAAATCGACCACAAAATCTTCTCGACTGTCGAGGGTGATCTTGGTGGTTTGAGCGACGTTAGCAAGGTGTGCCATAGCGTCGCTCTGTAGGGCCTGGAGATGGTACAGCACACTCATGCATTGAACAGTGACCCTCCCAATCAAGTCAGGGTACATTGCCCACACATCTTTCACATGGCTCACACAGTTACACCACATGGGGTCATCCTTCTTTTCGGCAAGGAAGAGTCCCAAGGGGTGCATCAGCATCTCCAGGGGATGGTAGCCACAGAAAGTTGTCAGAGTCTTCATGGCTGCTGCCTCAGTGGTGTCGTCCGTCCTAAATCCAATCGTCTCGGAGTCAAGAGAATGCCAACCCGATTGAAGGGGATGAGCCTCCAAAGTCAGCCAGACTCGGCAACGAGGTATCCGATGCTCCTCATACAGCTGCACCGCGTACAAAGGGGGCGTAGGGTAACCGGCGGAGTTAAGCACTTCCCACAAGATGGAAGGAAAGCCATCGTGTGAAAGGAAGTCAGAGCTAAAAGGAGTGTCTCCTCCACTACGGGGGTGGGTGAATTCATCTGCGGAAGGGTATCAAAGGTAAAGATTATGGTGGAAGGAAGAAAAATAAAAGGGCCTGGATGGTTTTAAAAGGAAGCGGGTTAGCTCAAGTTTTAATCCCTTTTAGCTTTTAAATTGCATGCATGCTGAAAGTAACGTCTCCTCTCCGAATATAAGTTGCTTCTAGGGCATCCTTTCGAAACCTAAGTGCTGGCTCACAGGGCCTACTTAATTAGCCACCTATTTCTCCCACTATCCCTAAGACCTTTCGTCCTAGGTCTAGCGGTCTAGTCCTGACGATTCTTAGCAGTTTCTAAGCAAGTTTTAGATTTTGAAAATTGGTATTCATGGTTTATTGTTCTCCTCTGTGGTGGAATTTGCTCTGATACTAGCTGTGGCGGAACCGCCTGAATTATTCCAGCTTAAGTGCCTAAGTCATGCCTCAAGGGCCGTAACACACTTAAATTGGAATAACCGGTCCGTCCCTCAGATCTAGTCTGATAAAGCCACTTATCCAGGATCAAATTCCACAATCTCACTCGAAGGTGAGTCATAGAAGAAGTACAATAAAGCAGGAAAACCTCAAATTAAAGTACTGAATTATTACATAGATCGAAGTTTCTCAAGTAAACTGAAATAGTTCATAAGGTATAATGCAGCGGATAATCGATGTCGTCGGTAGCGAGGAATTGGACAAGGCCTAGCCCACTACTCCTCATGCTCCTCTCCTGTTGGAGCAGCATCCCACTCGATCGTCCAACCCGGTGGTGGGGTGGTAGGCCAAGTCACACCATCAACCATATCCTGTAGCGTACCTAAAAAATTATGCCACAAGCAAGGCTGAGTATACTAATACTCAACTAGACTTACCCGGTGTGAGGAATCTACTCCTCTACCTCTAGACCATGCTGCTGTTTGGCCGAGGGGTTCGGTTTGCCAAAAGCACTAGTTGTTTCTAAAATCAATTTTTAGCTTTTCAAATTCTAGCATCATTATCTTTAGCTAAGTTTGCTTCTTCTAAGCAGAAATGTAACAAGCATTTAGTACAATCAACAAATTACTTCATATAACCTCATTTCACTTCTTACTCAATGTAGTACAAGGGGTCAAGCAGTCTCATTAGCTGTGAGAACCAGACGATTCGAATCGAGTTTTATCCTTGCAAGGTAAACCTAAACACACGACATGTCAGGGTGCTCCGACCCCACACATGTCAACCGTCCCCATCGATTCCCCGTTCGCGTCTAGGCCTCACCGCCTTAGCATACAATGCTCCACTGACCCCGGCTGCCGCCGTGCAGTGACCGCACTTGTACCCACCATAGCTAGCATGGGAGACCTAGTCTCAGGTCGTGTGAGGGATAAAGTCCGCACCCAGCTTCACTCAGGTACTAGGTTTATCGGTTACCATATTTCCCGACATGTGTTTAGTACGTTCAAATGCTTGGCTCAGGTATCCACACATTAATCCTTAATTCCTTTTTCCCTTCTCATGGACAAGGCATCCTCCCTGGATCCAAGTCCATAGACTAACATAGATCCCGTTATCAAGATGAATACAATCAATTCCTGACCTCGCGCGAGTGCTAGAAAAATCACTCGACTTCTACCGAGATCCTGATTAGCATAGCAGCTACTCGACCTAGCATACTAGTATCCATCTCAAAAAGGAATCCTAAGTTCATGCAACTAGAGGTTTCAAGCAACTCCTAAACTATAGTGCACATTACAATCCTACAAGCATTAAGTGTAGTAAAGTAGCAAATATAAATACGGTAATGCATAAAACCGGAGCTTGCCTTCAATAGCTGGGGCTGCGGGGAGATCCTCGATAGCAGCCTCGGGAGCTTGCTCCTCGTTCTCCTCTTGGACAATTCCTTGCTCGGGGATGAGCACGTACTCTCCGTCAGCGAGATTACATAATGAATGCATTGAGTAAGATATATGCATGATATGACATGTGCTTTAGCCATTTAACTTTGATGGTGAATGATCACTTAAATTAGATAGAGTTAAATCTTGCTACTAAAGGATTTTTGTGGTATACTTAGTAATTTAGATCATACTTAGTTAAATGAAGTGGTAAGTTCATTTTGGTGTTCCATTGAATTCTTTTTAAAGCCTCAGTGAGAATTTGTCAAGATTTCAAGTTGAACTGATTGGACGAGGTTTATCTTTCCTTTCTTTCCCTTTATTTCTTTTACGTTTTTAGGGTGGGTTTGAACTACAAGTTGTATTAATAAATTTCCAAAACTTTTGTAAAAATTACAGTGGCTTCTTATTGGAGTATAATTCTCTGTCCTAAAATTTGGGGCTTAAAAAGTGAATAGTTCTCTCTGGACAAAATTATAAAATGCTAGGGCAAAAGGGGTGGTTTGAACTACAACTACCATGCAACAGTAGGAAATTTTCTAAGACTTATTTTTGCTGGCATTTAGATGTTATAACATGACCTTGGAACAAATTTCTAGCCATTAATAGTTACAAGTTATTTTATTATGATTTTCCAAAGTTTCTAGCAAAAGGGGTGCTTTCTACTACCACTATATTTGAAAAGTATCAAACAACAGATTTCTGATTTTTCCTAGCTTCTATTTTGCGCATGAGCAATCATTCTGAAGTTTGGCATCTTTTTTCTTAAGGGAAGGGGTGGTAGGAATTATTTTGATTAATGGCCTTTTTCATGAAGTATTGGCAATAGTTGTTATTTGTCATCTTTTGAATGGGTTTGCATTTTTCTCGGGTGGCCTATCTCATTATTGATCTAGAAAAATTTTATTTGCTCATTATTACATCATTTTTGAGTTGCTCACGATTTTATTGAAATATGCCTCATTATCAAGTTTTATTTGTTTACCCCACTTAAAGTGATGGGCTGGGGTGTTTATTAATTTTGTAGTGGGGTTTTGGGTCACAAGTTCACTGAATTTTTATTACTAACTTTGGGTCTGGTTTTATAACTCTAATAATTGTTTTCTAGTTGGACTAATGCTAAATAAAACATTCCTCTTCAATTCTATTCTGGACTAGAGGTCTTTCTATTTTTTCTAGGTTCTCTGTTACTTAAGTAGGTTAGGAAAAATAATTGCACTCACTGTTCATTAATTCCTAATGCCTTTTTGATTTTCCTAAGTTTTGGGCAAAAATGGCTTTTAATAGATATCCCTACTTAGATTTTCAATACTGGGGTCCTCACTATTTTTAAACAGTGTTTAAATGAGGCTTGAACATCTACAAATTTTCTTAAGTTAAGCACAGAAGCATAGCTTATTTTCTTTAATTAAATAAGGTTTGGTCAGTTTCTGTATTTAATTCTAAACTCTAAAATTTAGAACAGAAAGCATGGGGTTTAGTATTTTTAGTTGGTAGTCCATAATATTTAGAATCCAGCAAAATTGGTTTGACAATTTTTGGTTAAGTATTTCTCAAGTTATGAATTTTCTCAGTTCTCTGTTTATTAAAAAGATTAAACAGAAATGATTAAAAGGAAAACTACTTTGCAACGGGGTCCCTAGCGGGTGTTTTCAAGTTTCCTTATAGACTAGTCCTTGGGCTACTATTCAAGTGAGTCGCTGACAGTTCAGGAAACCCCCTAAGTTTTTCTAATCCTAACCCGAGGTCCTTCCCCCAAATCAAACAGTACCCGTGGTGGAGGAATGGGCGGAGGGGCTTACTAGCGGCGAGACTGCTCCGGTGAGGTGGCCGAGGGTGTAGGGGAGGTCTTGAGGGTCACGACGATGTGCGGGTCGCCGTCGGGGATGGTCGGAGTCGACCGGTCCACGTGCGCAGGCGGGGGAGCTCATCGGCGGCGAGGAGTCCAGCCTATCCAGGGCATAATTGACCAATCAAACGGGTTAGGGAGCTTCACCAGGGATCAAGGAAGGTGTGTGCGCGAGGAATTGAAGAACGGCTCATTGGATTGCTTGGTCCACGCGCGCAGGCGGGCGGCCGAAGTCCGGTGAGGGCGATCTTGGCCTTCCGGTGAGGTTCTGCTGGGTCCTTGAGCTTGGGGAGCTTCACAAGCTATTGGCGAAGCTATCCAAGCGGCTAGCACGGTTGGGGATCAACTGGAGTGGGCTGGCCACGGTGGCCGAGGCTCTAGAGGCAATGGCGGGCGGAAAAGCGCTCGCCGGAGCTAAGAAAGGGTGTCTGGTCGGCGAAGGTGAGCACAGGGTGAAGTGAGGCGCGCCCGGGGAGGCTTTATATGCGCGAGCGAGCACGGCCGAGGGTGGGGCTCTGACAAGCGCCCGGGGCGTGTGCGGGCGAATGCCAGTGCGCGCTCTGGCGCCTGGCACGGCGTCGAGCACGAGGCAGCGCAGAGAGAGGTCAAGTTCAAGCTCGGATTGGCTCCAAATCTTTGAGATTATGGCCTTGATCCCGTTGAGAGATCTCTTCCTCTGGCATTCCTTTGTCGTTTGTGTGTGGAGGCTTGCAGGTTTTGTTGACTAGATCAAGAGATAGAGAGGGGAGAAATCTGGTTTGTCTCACTGCCGCGCACAGAGAGAAGATCGCGGGTTTGACGTGTCCAAGGCACGCGTCCCGATGCCATCTTCTGACATGAGGCAGAGGGGTTAGTTAGGCAACATTTTGTCAATGGGGTCATTAGGATTTGAGCTAGGGATCAAGGTGAACACGCTCGGTCTTTACCTCAAGGGCTGAAATTCTAAATTCTGAATTCCAGAAATTCCCATTTGAGAAGCTTGTTTGGGGATTTTATTAAACAATTTTGGACAAGCTTTCATAATCTTTATTGTAGCTTGCTTAATGTACTTCAATGTTTATATTTGGCCTAAGCCATGATTTTATATTTTTCATAGCCTTTTACCCCTTTTCTTCAATTCTACTTAATTAGCTCAATTAGGGTTGTTATTAGGGTTTCAACTTTTTGCTCTTTTGAAAAACTCATTTGTTTTGAGCATGATGCTTTTAAGTATAAACTTTGTGGATCCTTTATTCTTAAGTTAATTTGATGCTTCATGCTTAATTTGGCTCACAATAAATGTTAATTCTTGGGTTAGCACTTGAGAGAAGCCCTAGGTGACACTGGGGTGTCACAGGCCGTAGCTGGAGGGGTGGTCGCATGAGGTAGCGCGAATCCCAGTGGAGAGCTTGCACCGTCACAAGTCAGAGAAGAGAAATAGGACCGCACGGTGGCTGGAGTGTGGGCCCGGCGTGTCAACCAAATGGTGGCCATAGGCGAGCGACCGGGTGACTGGCGTGTGGATCCACGCACAAGCGCAAAGCGGGGCAAATCGTGCGCAATCGGTGGACTCCATGTGGGCATGGCGGTGGCGCAACGACGGAGTCAAACAGGGCCGCTAACAGATCAGGTCCCCCCGTAGTGACTTAATCGACACGTGCAGTGTGAGCCCAACATGTGGGCCCCACCAATCGGCGCCTGCATATCTTGCATCGTGTTCGCCATCTGTTGCAGCATCTGCATCTGAGCTGCAACCACTGGATTAGTCCTAGCCGGTGGAGGATTCGGAGGATTCATTTGGGCTTGCTGTTGTCTAAGCACCCTTTGGTTGAATGGGTTGGCAGGGTGATCAATTCCACCTCCCTTCCTTGTATTGACCATCTGAGTTAGAAACACATGGTAAGATAGAATTGTAGACAAGACGAGTAATTACGAGACATGTTACTTTGGGGGTTTTGTTAGCTAAGTAGATTAGTGTGTCACCTACTAAAGCTAATACATTACCTTATGATGGTACATGCTAAGATGCCCGACTATACTATTTCAATCAATCAAAGAAGCAAATCAGACATTTATCATCAGAACAATCAACCAACATTTTTAAACAGGGAAAATAATTTTAATTTTGTCTTAGGTTTCCTATCTCTTTAAAAGTGTCATAAATGTAGGATTCCAAGGTGTGAAAAAATCCATCTTGTCTTAGAGTACAAGAGGTAAGAGTAACCAGAGTAGAACAACAAAAGGTGAGACAGGATCAAGATAAGTGTAGAAAGAATCAGAGTAAGGTAAGTAGGTAAGGGTTTTGTCCAGTTCTATCTAGGTTTCGTCCTACAGTCAACATTTCCTCTAATACCACTTCTGTCACACCCGGATTTAAGGGATAAAGCCGGGTGCGTCTCATATGTGCGCCAAAGAAGAACAACACATATAGTAACAGAGTGTATAGAGATAAATGTCACAATATCATGAAAGTACTTATTACATAGCGGAAGTCTTACAAAATAAATGATAAATATAAAATGAGTTAAGAGTCCATCCAAGGCGCCATAAAGTCGATTGGGAGACACCACCTAGATCAAGTCGTACTCCTCGTTGTGCGGCTCCTCCTAGGCCACCAGTTCTTCTCCTATGGGGGGGGTTAATATATCACAAGTGTGAGCTCACAAAAGATCATAGCTCAACATGTCGTGGGGAATAATGTGCATGAAATCACCAAAGGTGGGAGTTCATGTGATGTGTAATGCTGATCAACAATGGGGGTTAAAGCTGAGCATTGCTTTTAATAAGTTGGTCAAATTTTATTAGCAATTACTAGATGTAAGTAAATACCAAACCATAATAATAATAGAACAAAATTAATAATAAATCACATGCAATGCAAATGACAAATTGAATTTAGTTCCATAATTTAATCATGCGAGAGTCCTAAGCTGCTCATGACCGTGAGCGTGACTAGTATACCAGTTTTACACTCTGCAGAGGTTGTACCCTGTACCCACAAGTCATGTTACCCATCTGCCACGGGGTTGTACGGGCCCCATACACCTCTACCAAGGAAGCAAGGCAGGGTAACACTATGAGGCCTTTACAAAGTTCCACTAGCTTTAGAAAACCCGCTACAGTTTCTAAGAAGAGCAATGCAGGAATCCTCCGTCTGACCACCTTCGCAGCAAAATCAACCCGGGAACCTCCCTACACACCTACTCCCCTTGAAAGCTCTCTTGTGGGTTTTGATGGTTTGGATGACAACCAAATTAAAGGACTAACAAGTGTGCTAAGTGTTGAACAGGTGCTTAATACAAAGCTAACAGGGTTCAACACAAGTGAACAAGTGTGATGGTCCAAAGACTAGAATATCTATAAATAATGGACATCACAAGTAAGATGGGCATTGCATAAGTGAGACTCGGTGTCTAAACAACTGATCAAGCCAAGGATGGAGGCAAGAAGAGCTTTGAGGGTACCGAGTGCACGAGAGAAGGTCAAAGAGGCTGAGGAACCCAAAGCCAGGGGTGAAGAAGAAGACTTGCAAAGTCAAGGTTGATCAAGTTAAGAAGAGTTATGGCACATCAAGGATCACTACATAAGGACATGACTTACAACAAATGAGGTAACATCTACAATTATGTGGTGTAAGTCATAAGGCTCAAGATCAAGCTCAAGAAGTGAACAAGGTCACTAGAAGGAGGAGCAGTGTCAAAAACAGAACTAGAAGCAGCCCAAAAGAGCTTTGTTCACCTTGATCTTTAGTTTGGGTTGTTACTATGTTTGGATATATTCTATGTGACCTTTGCAGGGTATTGGAGCTCAGATATGTCAATCTAGATCAAGTCAAGTTGACTTGATAATTTAGATGTCCAACACATGTCATTGTAATTAATAAGTGCTAAGTGGTTAAGAGACGCAAATCAAAGAATCATGGTATGTCTCTGGCCTTAGTGAATTGTTTTTGGAGCTAACATATTTCTCTAAGTGCTAGGAACCTTGTTAATTCAACTAAGATTGGATTGGAGAAGTTCGGCTGAAAGCAGCAAGATATGCACCAGCCTGTGGTACACTGGACTGTGTGGTGTGCACCGGACAGTGTCCGGTGCCTAGCCTGACTCGGCGATGAACTCGTCGCTCTCGGGAATTCACTGAGGGCGTCGTGGCTAAAATTCACTGGACTGTCCAGTGCGCCAAGGGGACCGAGGGCTCAATGGTCGGCTTCGCCAGAAAAGGAAAGAGATCGAGCACCGGACTGTCCAGTGCGCCACGCGACAGAAGGCAAAAATTGCCTACCAAATGGAGTTTGAACGGCTCCTAGCTGCCTTGGGGCTATAAAAGGGACACCTAGGTGCCTTCAACAAAGAAACAAGAGCATCCAACAAGTGCATACATCATTTGGATCAATTATTTCTCTCCCTCTCTTGTGTATCTCTCTAGTTTGTGTAAAGGCGAAGTTATAAGCCTTTAGAGAGAGGAGAAGTGCTGCTGAGAGCTAGAGCAAAATCTTGAGCGCATTGTTACTCTGCCGGAGTCCTATCGAGAAGATTTTAAGCAGCCACGACATTGTTGTAACTAATATCAACATAGTGGAAGGCTCTATCTATCACACTGACAGATCTGAGCAAACGGAGGAAGGAGTTGAAATAGACTCCAAGCCAAGGTGTGGCTAACTCCAATGAGGACTAGGCAAGCATTTCAGGCTTGACCAAACCTCATGATAAATCCCAACGTCTGTGTGCTCTGCTCTGTGTTGTGTGTTGTTCCTCTATCTTATTTGTTGTTTATACTTGCACTTCAATATTTATATGTGGTACAAGCTGTCTTCGAAGTGCAGGGTATTTTAAGACAGGAACTTCAATTCTGCTGCAACCTACTCAAAGGGTCTTTCATTCCACTGCGATACAGCCTTCGAGTAGAGTAAGAATTTTTAGTTTTAAATGATAATTATTATTTGCCTATTCATCCCCCCTCTAGGCGACATCCAGATCATGTTCCGAGGCATAGGGAACTTTCACCCCTTCTGCCCTTGCCCCTATCGGGTAAGGTAGTCCTCCACTAGATTTCCTAGTTAGTCAGCCAACTGCATCCCATTCCACCCTTGTGGTGGCACATGTTTCTCAAGTTAAGCTCCATGTTCCAATTAAAAATAATGATCTTGACATGAATAATAAATAAAATAACAGTATAATTGGAACATGAACATGATGTAATATTAAACCCAAAACCATATAGAGCAATAGCAAAAGCTACCCAAATAGTTCAGGGGCAAACAAGGTAACAAGATAATTAGTCTAGGGTGACCTATTGGGTCCCATCAAAATTAAACCTATGCATGAATAAGTGATTATAAAGAACATTATTGGGTAATAAAAGTGGTCAAAGGCACAACTTGCCATCAATGAGCTCCTACTCAGCAACTTCTACCTGCTAAACACCCGGATCCTCGGCCACTGGCTTTTCTACTCACCACAATACAAACAAGAATAGTATAAAAGAAGAAATTAATATCACACCAAACATGTATACAAAATACATATTAATAATTTACACATTAAAATAAGATCATAGGAAAAAGAATCATTAAATTTGGAGTTATGGATTTTAAGTTATGAATTTCCAAAGATTTTATGTGCTTGGTACAAGATTAATTAAGAGATCAGTTTTAATATAGGTTTCATGCTAAAACAGAGGTACTAAGTGATAAAAAATATTAATACAAAATTATAGAAACTGGAATGGGTTAAAAAGGAATTAAAATGCATTTTCTAGGGATTGGACCCTTCTTGATCCTAAAGCGAATGGGGGAAGTTGCCTATCAACTGGAATTACCCGACCATCTTGTGGATGTACATGATGTCTTCCATGTATCCCAGTTGAAGAATTGTCTCAGTGTACCCAATGAACAACTACCTATGGAAGAACTCAGTGTGCAAGAAGACCTGACTTATACGAAGTATCCTATCAAGATTCTTGATACTTTGACTCATGTCATGAGGAGTAAAGTGATTAAAATGTGCAAAGTGCAATGGAGTCATCATGGTGAAGATGAAGCTACTTGGGAAAGAGAAGATATACGACTAGATTTTCCCCACATCTTTCCTAGTTCCTCCTAATCTCAAGGTCGAGATTCTTTTTAAGGGGCTAGGATTTGTAAACCCTAGTATGAACTACTAATTACCTTGCCATTAAAATTAATAAAGGATCTCTTTTGATGAAGTTATTATGCATGAGACACATTTTGTTTCAAATAAATATCCAAACAAACACAAGTAAACTTATGCATCATGCTGGATTTCTTTTGTTTGTGCATCAAATACAAAGACATAAATGAAATAAGACTAGACTTGAATCCAAAGTAGAGCACTATATAATATGGGAGCCAAAGAATTAAAGAATGGAGGATGAATAATTATCATAATAATAACTAAATAATAATTATGGCATGGAGGGGTAGTATCATTCACATTAGAATCTTATTTGATATTAGAAGTTTGAGATTCAAACCAGGGATTCAAATTCATTTGAGCACTTAGATTTGGAAAATAGAAAAGAAAAGATAAAAGAAAAAGAAATGGGGAGAGGTATACTCCGCCTGGGCCAAATGTTTCAGGCAGCCCATTCTCCCGCTCTCGCACTGCGTGGCCTGTCTAAGCAATCCGACGCTTACAGATGGGCCATGGCGACCAGCTCCCTAACCTATGCACGTGCAACGGACATCGCTGACGCGTGGACCCAAACTCCACGTGATGCAACCACTAGCGTTGTTGCCGCAGATACCCACCCGCTGGACCCACCGGCTAGTCACCTCGCGCTGGAAGTCCTGTTCCTCTTCCTCCTTTTTCTCCGCGTACTCAACCACCACCACGATTTTCCCGGCTCAGCCAGCCAGTTCAACGGCTCCTAAACTCCTCGGATGCCATCACTTCAGCACATAAATAGCACCCTCAGCCCTCTAGCGCGATGAACCCTCACCCTGAAGACATGCCTTCCCCATGGTGAGAATTGGAGAGGAGGATAGCGGCGTTGTTGGTCGGATCTCGTCTCCGGCGCCACTTGGGCCAATAGCATTTTTTGGGAGGCTCCTTTAGGCTGCGGCAGAAGTATCCTCATTGTCGTTGGGGGAGAAGAACCCGCAGTGCGCGGTGAATTCCTCGCAGGAGTCCATCACCGCCGCAGGGCCGCTTCACGCCGTGGATAGGCACGCCTTCACTGCAATCGTGGGTTAGAACCGTCCACCCGAATTCCACATCGCCTAGTCTTTATTTAGCGCCTAGTGTAGTTGGGTATGTGCGATCGGTGTCGAGATTGGCCCTGCGCCGGTGGTAGCGCCGCCGTAAGGCCCTATCCTCGCCGTCTGGTCGGCTGTAGCTTGGAGGTGAATCGAGAACGGTTGATCTTTGGTTCAATGGCTGCGATTAGGAGCTTGTGTACCAATTCGATGACTCAATCTGCACCGTTGGGTGGAGATCGGACGGGTGCTTGTATGCCTCGGTCATTTTGGATCCTGACCATTCATGGGTAATCCGGGGCCACGATTGTGTACCGCTTCGTTAGTTACATAATATAATCTTGGCCATCTATTTTGATCGAACGGTTCAGATCAAATGTTTCCCCTCGGCCGCACCCATTTAATAAAAGAACCCTCGCGAATTCAGCAAACCAACCCGCAGTCCATCTCGGGTGTGGGCTGAGTCTGGGAGATTTTGCGAGTTAAAGCCCGAGCTTCTCAGTATTAGTGCACGCAGTCCAGGGAACAGAGAAAATAAGAAAAAGAATATAGAAAATGGATTTCTAGTGTAAAAATAATTCCAGAACTCATTCAATTCATAAAAATTCATATTAAATCTTTTTTATCCATTCTAGTTGCTTTAATCTTGTATTAATATTGTTAACCACCTAGTAACTCTGTTTAGACATGAAACATAGATTAAAATTGTCTACTTAATTTATCCCATACCAAGCACTTAAAAACTTCGAAATTCATAACTCGATAACTGTAACTCCGAATTTAGTGATCCTTGTTCCTACGATCTCATTACGACACGTAGAATATTATCATGCATTCTGTTCTGCTGTTTGGTGTGATGTTAATTTCTGCTATCATGTTCTTGTTTGTATTGTTGCGAGTAGATGAGCAAGCCACTAAGGACCCAGGTGTTCAGCAGGTGGAGACTGCTGAGCAGGAGCTCGTTGAAGCCAAGTTGTACCCTTTCTCACTTCCATTTACCCAATAATGTTCCTTTTAATCATCATGATCTGTATAGGTTAATTTTGATTGGACCCAATAGGTTACCCTAGTTTTACTATCTTTATACCTTGTTTACCACTAAAATTTTGGATAGTACGTGCTATTGCTTTATGTGGTTTTGGGTATTGAGATACACATTATTCATGATCATGCTTTTATTATCAATATTTTATTTACTGTTCTTGATAAGATCATATTGTTAATTGGAACATGGAGAACCACATGGGAAAACAGTGCTACCACAAGGGTGGTATGGGACGCCCTTGGTTGACTAACTAGAAAAACTAGTGGATGACTACCTTAGACAAAAGGGGCAAGGGCAATAGGAGAGTGGTCGGTATAGGGAGGCCCTCGGGTTGATTTTGCTGCGATGGTGGTCAGGCGAATGATCCTTGCATTGGGGCTTCCTAGAAACTATAGCGGGTTTTTTGAAGCTAGTGGAACTTTGTAAAGGCTTCGTAGTGCTACCCTGCCTCGTCTCCTCGGTAGAGATGAATGGGAAGTCGCGATCTCTTGGCAAATGGGTAACATGACTTGTGGGTAAAGATGTGCAACCTCTGTAGAGTGTAAAACTGGTATATTAGCTGTGCTCACGGTCATGAGCGGCTCGAACCCTCACATGAGTAACTTATGGAATTAAATTCAATTTGTCATTTGCATCGCATGGTGGTTTATTATTAATTTGATCTATTATTACTCTGGTTTGGTATTTACTTACATTTAGTAACTCCTAATAAAACTTGACCACTTATTAAAAGCAATGCTCAGATTTAACCATTATTTGTAGATCAACCTTACACTTCACATGAGCTCCCACCTTTGGTGAGTTCATGCACATTATTCCCCACAACTTGTTGAGCTATGATCTTTTGTGTGCTCACTCTTGCGATATATAAACTCCCCCCATAGGTTAAGAGCAGGTGGTCCAAGAGGAGCCCTATAATAAGGAGTACGAGTTGATCTAGGTGGCGTCTCCTAGTAAGCTTGATGGCGCCAAGGAATAGTATTTAGTTCGTTTTTTTGTTATCATTTATTTTTGTAAGACTTTCGCTATGTAATAATGATACTTGTGACATTTATCTCTATACACTTTGTCATTATATGTGATGTTCTTCTTTGGCGCACATATGAGATGCACCCGACTTTATCCCTTAAATCCGGGTGTGACAACAGCTTCCTTTCCTTGGTCCAGACAAGGCCAACTCCACCAACACTTCCTCTCTAGATAAGGACACTAAATTCACAGTCCTCTTTTCACAGCTAAGGCTTGATTGATATTTGGTCAGTCAATTCATCCCTAGGATGACATCTATGGCAACATCCCAGGTACCCATTACTATCAGATCAACGAGGAACTCTATCCCCTTATTTGGACTCTTGCACTGGGGCAAAATTTATTTGTTTGGGTCCTCCCACCAATTGAACTAACCCTCATAGGTGGGTACATGGCTGCTACTAGTATGTTGTGTGTTTCCACCCATGATGCAGTCACAAAATAATGTGTTGCTCTAGTATCAAATAACACATTTGCAGAATGAGATTTAATTGATAACATACCTAGTGCCACTCCTGGGGTCTCCTGAACTGTGTCGGGCTCTAGGTGGATCACCTTTTCGTACTAGGCGCGAGGCAACCCACAATTGTTTGCTCCTTGCTAAGGTGCATTCTGTCTTATAGGGGCATTAAGAGCTGACTGTTACTGAGCTGCTTTCTTCGGGCAATGAGTCGCTCAGTGACCTTGTAAACCCATAGTGGCAACATCCGTGGCCTCCTCCTTACGCTGGGGCAGCTTGGTTGTTCTGATTGGTGGCTGGGGTAGGAAGGCAAGGTTCCTGGTTGTTCTGTCGCTAGTACTGGTTTCCACCCTATTGGTTGCTGTAGCGGTACTACTGCTGCTGCTGAGGGAACTGCCTTTGGTACTATTGTTGATGCTGACACTGATGCTAGTGTCCTTAAGGGTGACTCTGCTTGAACTGCTGGGATGGGTTTCCTAAGAAACGGGGACATTTGCTACTCCCAGCCTACAGTCCACCAATCTTGCGCTTTCTGTCTTCTATCTCTCGGTGCTTCCTCTCAGTCATGATAGCTCTATCAATCAGATGCTGGAAGGTAGGGAAGGTATGGTTCATCAGCTGGTAGTGAAGGGGATCAACCAAACCTCTCAAAAACCTGTACTGCCTCTTGGCATCAGTATTGACATCCTTGAGTGCATAACGAGATAGCTGCAGAAATTTGTCCCTGTACTCACTAACAGTCAGGGGACCTTGCTTCAATGCCAGAAATTCCTCCTTCCTTACTATCATCAATCCTTCAGGCATGTGGTATCGACGGAAGTTGTTTCTGAACTCCTCCCAAGTAATGGCGTCAGGGTCGGCATGGGTGGCGAGGTAGGACTCCCACCAGGACTGTGCTGCTCCCCTTAGCAGACGGGGACCATACAAAACCTTCTCGTGGTCATTGCACTGAGCGGTATGTAGCTCTCGCTCCATTGTGTGCAGCCAGTCCTCGGCGTCCATGGGGTCTGTAGAATGGGCAAAGACAGGGGGATGACCTCTCATGAACTCCGCATGCTTGTCCCTCAACATCTGCGGCATCTACACTTGCATCTGAGGTTGAGGTGGAGGTTGTTGTTGCTGCACCTGTTGCATAGCTGCTAGAGTCTGGCCATTCACTTGGATTGCTTGAGTCTGCATCAGAAACATCTACTGAATAGTCATTGGGGTGATGGTGGCAACTGCTGCTGAGGTGCCTCATCCTGTGGTGCTTGCTGCTCCTGCAGAGCACTCCTTCCACCTCAGCACCTGTTGTCAGACATCTGTAGAAAGCATACACACATCAGATCTAACCTTGCAGTCTTTCAGCATAAGAAAAGATATATAGAAGTCTTCATAACACTGAACAAATGAGCATCTTCACTGACTCTCAATACAACTTCTCAGATAAAGAGGAAAGTGGAAATAAAAGGTTGCCCAACTAAATGACTAACTTTATTAATAAGTACACTAAGTTGCAGGGGATACCCACACCTTGATGACAATCGTTACAAAGATCCAACTTCATCATGAGTTCATCATGACAAGCATCGAAACACCTGATAAGCAAACTAAAACTAACTAAGACTGACTAAGACTCTAACACTGACTTAAACATTATTACAGACTTTGACTCTATCGATCTAGGGCTCCAAGTCTATCTTGGTCCTGCAGTCAGTGATGCCATAAGCATTATGACGATGGGGCGGCGAGAGGTAAGCGTGCTGAGTCCAAATAGGAACAGAGGAACCATCCTCCTGATGGCGGTGCTCCGCGCGCTCAGCACATAGTTCCGCAATCTTCGATCGAGCCTTGCCCAACTCATCAAGGGCATGGTCCAGCTCGGTGTTGAGCACGACGACCAGGTTGACCATGCTGTTCAATTATGGATTGCCCTCACCAACAGGTGAGACAATCATACCTCCAGTACTGCCAGTCGAGCGGCAGGGGTAATACTTCAGGTCGAGGCCATCAGCTACCCCACTGAACAACGAACAGTAGTGCGAAAGCGCACGTCGTGCAGCATCCTGCATGGCTACCACGACAGTGTCCCACTCAGTGATAGAATAATGCTCTAAGAAGGCTTCTGCACTCTGGAGATCATCGTCTAGACAGCGCACCAAGCAAGTAGCCTCCCACTGGTCTAGCTATAACCCGCGATGATGCTGGTAGACTACACAATGGTACTCGATGGACCAAGTGTGTCGGTCAAAGGCCCAACGCAGCAAGGTGTCGAGAGTGTTATGGAAATGACAAGCGTGAGCGACGTCACGAGTGATGGGTCAGGTGATCCATCCTTCTGGCTCCTACTCCTCTGAAAGCTCTGTGTTGTGGCCCGAACTGCCACCATCATCGTCGTCTCCGTCATGGTCTCCTCCAGCAACCGGGGTGCCCTGTGGTGGGGTAGGGGGCACCTCTAGCTGAGGCGCAGGGGAGGGCTGCCTCCTAGACTCCACCTCCTGCTCAAGCGAAGGGGAAGAGTTCGGCTGCTCCTGCTCTTGGCGTTGACGCTCCTACTCCTCATGCAGATGGCGGTGCAGTCTCTCCATATGGCTCGACTATCATGTCACCGTGCGGCGCAGTGGGCATTCCACAAGGCGAGAGGGTAAGAAAGGGATCACCGACTTACGTGTAGTGCATCTAAGACGGGCCATCTACAAAAGACATCGTAAGCACAAGAGTGAGAATAGAACTATATGACCAACAAGTAAACCAAAAGCAAAGTAAGATAACAAAAATTTGTAAGATGAGTGTATGGAAGGTAATATAACATAGAATTGGTCAAGATGACCAACTTTTGAAGTGACACCAAAGGTCAAGGTGAGAATAAAGATCTATAGTCCTTAGGGCGACCATTCTAGTCTTAGTTAGCGGTCCTACAGTCAGCAAGGCTTTGATACCACTTATGCCACACCCGGTTTTGGAAGGCAAACCGAATGTGAACCATGTACGTGCCAGGATCAAAAACTCATGTACACAACGATTACATAGTTGGACATCATCACACATTGCTCAAAATAAATAGCGGAAATAGGTACTTTATTACATCAAGATGTCCAAGACATCCACAGAGTCATTAACATAACATAGTCATAAACGTAATCAAAGTGTGGAATACAAAATGTAGAGATAAGGCCTTCACAGGCAGCTGACTAGGGGTTTGCCACTAACACGACTAGAACACATCATAGTCCTTGTCGGTGGTGAAATCTACTGGCCGGGTGGCGAAGCGCACCCACCCTAAATCCTAAGATGAGGAGGGGGGCTAAGCGTTTTGCCTGCTAGGTGGATTAAGGATGAACACAAGAGCACACAAGGGTTTAGAGTGGTTCAGGCCGCCGGAGCGTAATACCCTACCTCCACTGTGTGTATGCTGTATTGAGTATGATGAGTGTCTGTGTGCTTGAGAGCTGGTGAGTCTGTCCGAGGGTCTGCCTTGTAACATTGTGTGCCTTCCCTTTTATAGCTCAAGGGAGGGGGCACATACAAGGATGCTGAGCCCCGACATGTGGGCCCAGGAGCATAATGGAAGGAATACATTATAGGAGTAACTAATGCAAGTAACGCCTAAGCAATCTCCGGGCGTCATGATGTTCGTAGTCCATGCAGTATTGATATGCGACAGCTGCTTCTTTGGGAACGTGCGAGTAATAATGAGCGTAGTGCACGTGGTAGTATGGGCGTGCCGCCTGCCAGTGGAATGGACAGGCACGCCGCCTGTGGAATGGACAGGTCACTGCCTGCCAGCGGAATGGACAGGTTGCCGCCTGCCAGCGGAATGGACAGGTCTCAATAAATGCAGAGGCCGTGTAGCCCAGAGGCCTTACGTCAGGCTCTGCCCGTTGGCTTACGTCACGTGCAGTAGACCACGCGGCAGCATTGGGTCTCCGCCTGGGCGGGGAGCAGAAGCGTATACGATAAGGTCCGGACACGTGTCTGCTCCGGACCCCCGCCTATCCTTGATTAAGGCCTAGGTATTCTCTGTCCCAGAATCCCGGGACTCTGCTGTGAGCGCCCCGAACCCCACACAGAGGGGTCCGAATCCCATCCTTGGGGTCCGGTTTGCGCCCGTGGAGGTCCTGGACCTTACCCGAAGGCCCAGTCTATATATACTGGGGTCCGGCACCTCCACATGGGGGTCTGGGCCTGCTGGTGATGTCCCAGAGTGTGTAGCTCTCTGGACACATGGCGGTACCAGACCTGCCCAGGTGGTGGGGTCGTTGCCGTTGCTGGCCCAGAGTAGTCGCCTGACGCTTGGGCGAGTCATGGCCTGGTCCCACGTACATCCTTTTTACCACGCGACTACAGATAGCCGCGTGGGCACTGTGCTTTTATACAGCAGTAGGGGGAACCCTAGTTTCAGAGGAGGATGCGAGCCTGCAGGTGGGGCCAAAGCTTGTACTTCGCCTCAACATGGCCTGATTGGTGGTTGGCGTGCCGCTTCCGTGCGTCTACTGACATGCTCACCGTCAATCCGCCTTCAGACATGCCAACTGCCATATCTGTCCTCACGGTGACTGACCTGCGGCCCCCACACCTGGTGGTTTTGTCGGGCCACTACCGGTGCGTGCGACGGTTTGCTCTTTCTGCACCCGAGATTCAGCACCCAAGGAGTATGACCCGTGGGCCTAGGCCCCGTGTTGTATACTAGGTTGTTGTCTCTTGTGGCGAAAATGAAGAGGCGCGCTACCGCATGCGGCGGTTCGCTCTTCGAGCGTGCGCGGCGGTTCGTTCCTTCTGCCCCCGAAATCCGACTCACAAAGTGTATGACTTGTGGACCTGGGCCCCCGTGTCATAGACTGGGCTGCTTGGATCTAGATGCCCGTCACGCGTGATCTCTTGCGGCGATTGAGGGGCGCGTGGAAGGGTTTCCTTGAGCGAGGACTCTTGTTCCCTTGAAAAAGGGTTCACCCCCACGTGCAGTAGTTACCCTTTTGCATTCTCTTCCAATCGATTGCACCCTTTCACCTTCGTGCTCCTTCGTCCCATGCTCGCGCCGTCGGCACGCCATGGCTTCACTCAGCCACCCCAACCGCTTCCAGTCTGAGGCGGCGCTCAACCTGGTGCGCGGCTTGCTTGGGTGGAGCGAGCCAGCGTACGCCTCAAGGATCCATGCCAGGGCCGCTCCCCTCGGTGATCTCGCCTTCGGGGAGTTTGTTCTGTTTGTCTCCTACGTTTCCTACGGGTTGGCGCTGCTGATCTCGCCTTTCTTCCTGCTGCTATTGGAGGAGCTCGGGCTCCAGCTTTAGCACCTCACACCCCACTCCATCCTCCAGGCGGCCATCTTCGTCCACCTCTGCGAGATGTTCGTGGGGGTGGCCCCCTGCACCTCCCTCTTCCACCATTTCTTCGTGTTGGTGAAGTCTGGGAAGGCTAAGGACCACCTCAGTGCCTACTACTTCCAAACAAGGTCAGATTCAGCCGTGGCCTACATCCCCACCCTCGGCGGCGCAAGGTGGGAAAACTGGCGCAGCGATTGGGTGATTGCCAGTGCCGAGGCCAACGACCACCTCGTCCTGCCGAGCGACGGGCCAGCACTTGATAGGATCAAGACTTGGCAACTAGTGGTCTGACCTCCATGCATGTGGTCAGCGACTTCCTGAAGCACCAGGTTATGCCGCTACAGAGGAGGTCGCGCCTGTGCTGCTGGTTCACTGGCCCGAATGATATCGGCAGGATCCAGCGTGGGCCGGGAACCAACCTATCCTGGGAGGAGCTGGAACTCCTCGTGAAGGGGATTACCGGTGAGTCCTTTATCCCTGAATCCTTGATACTCCCCTAGGACATCCCGGCGCTCTGTGATGATCTAGGGCTGTGAACGGCAGTGCTGGCCATGCTGCCGACCCTCGATGAGAGCGGCGTGGTGGTTTGTCAGACCGGCGATCGGGACCCCCTCGCGGGATCTAGATCTCTAGTGTACCGGCTGGGGGTCCCCAACCCGCTAGTGGGGCTCCTAGTGCCGGTCCCACTGTGGCCCCCAGCTCCATGGATAGGGGCAAGGGACCTGCAAGCAGCTCCTCTGCCCCAGGTGGTACCGGGGGGGGGGGGCGGAGGAAGAGAGGCGACACTGGCTGCATCACGCTGACGGGTCGCTTGTTTCGGACCCCCCAGAAGCGTCAGAGGACTGCTGGTGGGGCCGAGGAGGCCAGCTCCCAGGCCCAGGGTGCGCAGAGGTGCGTCAGTCCTCCGCCACCACCACCATCAAGCCCGCCACCACCACCACCACCACCGCCATCACCACCACCTGGGGGTGATTTCCCCCAGGGGCACCAGCAGCAGCAACAGCAATAGCAGCAGCAGCAAGAGCAACGGTCGTCCCACTTCTAGGGTCGCTGGAAAGTCCAGGGCCCCAAGTGAGTGTATCCCCTTTCTTCCATTTGTCTATTTATCATGCCGACAGGTCTTAACCCATCCTTTGCTTGTCAGGGCTTCCTCCCCCTCTACTCCCATGGTCGTGCCTCCTCCGCCAGATACCATGCCTGCTGGCGGGTCTGGCTCTCAGTAGCAGGCATGTGCTGGGAGTGGTGCCAGCGATCCGCCCCCCGCTGCTGCCGTCGAGATAGCGCCACCGGGCTCCCATGCTCCAGCTAGGGGTCCGGCAGCAGCGGCACCAACGTCAAGCGACGTCGTAGCGGCGGAGGAGGTCCCAACCACGCCGACGGCTACTGCAGCCTCAACGACGGCGATGCCATCGAGTACACCATCGGCAGCGGAGGAGGAGGTCCCAACTGCGCCCACTCCCACCATCGAGGGTAACGCGGGGGGCGCGTCTAGCTCCATCCCGCCGCCCACTCTGGAGGGGACGGAGGTGGTTTTTGGGCGGTGGCTCCGGTCCGACGCCGAGCCAGAAGCAGCGCTAGTTCCCCTCCCCCAGGTGTTGTCTCGTCCCCATCAGGCTCTTCATGAGACTGAGGCAGCGATCCTATGAGAGTGGGAGGTGCTTGAGGCTGAGCACCAGCGCCTCAGCGATTGGCGCACCCAGCTGGAGGAGTGCACCAAGGCGGCGTCCCGCCAGTTTGCCTCCGAGCGGTCCGCAAGGATTACAAAAGGGACCTCCAGAAGGTGTACGCCCTGGAGCTAGAGGTGTCCCGGAGGGAGAAGAAGTTGGCCAGGAGGGAGGAGGCCGTGTCTTAGCGGGAGGCCCTCACAACAGAGCTCCAGGCCAAGCTGAGTGCCCTAGACAAGATCTTGGAAGAGCAGCGGATCCAGCAGACCACGACTGTGGAGAGGCTGCAAAAGTTGCAGTAAGAGCTCGAGGGCAAGGCCAGCGACGCTGCCCTCGCCGAGGAGAAGCTTAAAGCGAAAGAAGAGTCCTTGGATAGGCGGGAGACGAACCTCGCCAGGCGGGAGACGGATCTCACTAGGCGGGAGAAATATCTCGCCTTCAGGGAGGAAATGCTCACCCGACGAGGCGAGCTGCTGGCTGAGCACGAGCTCGAGGTGGAGAAGAAGGAAAAAGAGCTAGAGGAGTAGGTCTGCCAGTTCAACGTGGCACAGGCGGCGTAGGGTTCCCAGGAGGTGGAGGCCACCAGGAAGGCTCTCGAGGATCTTCAGGTGGAGCACCGCACCGGTGTCCAGCGCATCGCTGCATGGGCCGGCGAGGCGAGCATGGCACTGGTGCTGCTAGGGATGAGCCCTATCCCGGTGTCGGAGCTGTCGTCGTCTATCTCCGACGCGCTCTCAGTGCTGGACTCCGCCGCTGATCGCCTCCGGCGCCTGGACCAGATTCTTGGCGCCCGCCTCGAGGCAGAAGGTGGCAAGCTCTGCCGGGCGGTGATCGAGTACATCTTGATGTGCTTCCGGAGCCATGACCCAGCCATATCCTTGGAGCCGGTGATCACTGGTCCGGTGGCCGACACTGAAGACACCGCCCGAGAGGTCGTACAAGATGCCGTGGAACTGGTGGCTGAACGCTTCTAGCAAGATCCTGCTGACGACGAGTAGCCAAATCTACAGAGAGAAGGCAAGGGTCTCGCTAGGAAGCGGCTTTGTAATAATTTTTGGTTTTGTAAGATACTTTTGAGTACTATTTATCAAGCAGTATTAGCACTTATCTGTATGCTATTTGTCCTCGCTATGTGTGGCGTTACCAACTCCTCCCAGTTACTTGGCCCTCCTGGGATGTAGGCTCGATGTGTCGATGTTGGATACCAGTATTCCTAAGGGAAAATTAGTTGGTGACCCGGCCCCCAGGATGCAGTCTGGACTAGGACCTAGACCTGTACACAGCTTTGGCTAGGAAGTGTTAGTAGCACACCCATAGGACCCATTGTCTGGTATCTGCCATCCTTTGATTCATGCAACAGGACCTGCAGGATTTAGTCTGGGAAGCCAAGCCGCATGCCCGGATCCCTTGGATCACAGTTCCAAATACTAGGACACCCGTCGCAGAGTGGTGGAGCGTGCAGGCTTAGGGTACAGGACCATGCTAAGCGGCTACACAGCTCCGGACCACCCAGGAGATGTGTGTCCATTCTCTAGAACCGGACCCTAGGTTGCCGGACCCACAGGACTATAGTTCCAAATATTAGGGTGCCCGTCCTAGAGCGGTGGAGCGTGCAGGCTTAGGGTACGGAACCAAGCTAAGCAGCTACACAGCTCCGGACCACCCCAGGGAGCGAGCGCCCATTCTCTAGAACTGGCCCCCAGGCTGTCGGACCCCCCTTCCTTTGTAGAGGGGTCCTAAACTGCAAACCTGGCTACTCAATTCGGATGTCATCATACCAGCAAGGGTGGGAAACTGCATGGGTGGGTTAGATAAATAGTAACGATTGTGAACTGAAGCAGAATAAAACCATCACAAAAGCTCCTCTGGGGTAAATTATTTCCTTATAACTTGATATACGTGGGTGCAGGCCAACAGACCGGGCTTACGAGGGCGGACCTCACCGGATTGACGTACACATATGCACAACCTAGTTACGAAGGAAGAAAACTCAACCCCTAGTTTCGCTTCTATGGGAAGAACTTACAGAGATGCTATATGTTTCAGGGATTAGGAAGAGGCACTCCTTCAGTTGTGGTGAGGCGGACACACCCGGGTTGGCATACTTCCGTCACCTTGAAGGGTCCTTCCCAACTGGAGGAGAGTTTGTGGAGCCCTTCTCAGTTCAGTACTCGCCTTAGGACTAGGTCCCCGACCCTGAGCTCCCTACTATGCACGAACCGTTGGTGGTAGCGCCTGAGCGCTTGGTTGTACCATGCATTTCGGATCGCCGCTTGCCATCTGCGCTCGTCGATGAAGTCCACGTCCTCGCGCCGTAGCTGTTCCTGCATAGACTCATCAAACGACTGGACCCGTGGGGAGTACATAATGATTTCCGGGGGAAGATAGGCTTCAACCCCGTAGACCAGGAAGAACGAGGTCTCCCCGGTAGCTCGGCTGGGTGTGGTCCGGTTCCCCCACAGCACGGACGGAAGCTCGTTGACCGAATTCGCACCATGCTTTTTCAAGCAGTCATAGCTGCGTGTCTTGAGTCCCCTGTGGATTTCTGCATTTGCCCTCTCAGCCTGGCCGATGCTCTTGGGATGAGCCACAGACGCAAAGCAGAGCTGGGTGCTGATGCCCTCGCAATACTCCTGGAATAGCCGACTTGTAAACTGTGTCCCGTTGTCCGTAATGATACGGCTTGGGACCCCGAATCTACAGACGATCGACTTGAGGAAGGCAACGGCAGCACCCTGGGTGATGCTAACCACAGGGGTGGCCTCCGGCCACTTCGTGAACTTGTCGATGGCGACAAAGAGGAAACGGTACACGTCGACGCCCTGGGGAATGGTCCCAGGATATCCACCCCTCATACGGCGAATGGCCAGGAGGGTGGAATCATCTGTAGAGCTTGAGCCGTTGTGTGTATCTACTTTCCATGGAACTGGCATGCTTTGCAGGACTTAACCAGCTCAGCTGCATCCTGGAGGGCGGTTAGCCAGTAGAAGCCATGCCGGAAGGCCTTACCAACCAATGTACGGGATGAGGAATGACTTCCACACTCTCCTCCATGGATCTCCGTGAGTAGCTCACGACCCTCCTCCTGGGTGATGCACCGCATGAGAATGCCATTGGCGCCATGGCGGTAAAGATCCCCCTCTACCACCATGTAGCGTTTAGCCAACCGCACTATGCGCTCTGCGGACACATGATCTTCAGGAAGGATATTTTCCTTCAGGTAGTCTTGGATCTCGAAGATCCATGCATCGGGACCACTCTGAGCTATTGGCTGTGGCGCTAAGAGGTTGGTAGGACCCCCTATAGCACACACAGTCTTCGGTGGGTTCTGTAGATGGGACGCCATCGGGACCGCTAGCTGCGAGGTGCTAGTCTCGCCCCCTTCGCCTAGTTCGACAGGCTGGGCGGTGGGTCTCAGCAGCCGTCTTTCGAAGACGCCCTCGGGCGCGGGTGACCAAGTTGATGCCCTCTTGGAGAGTTCATCTGCCACCGAGTTGTCAGCCCGAGGAACATGTTGCAGTTCTAGGGCCGTGAAGTCTTTTTCCAGCTTCCTTACGTGGAGGAGGTAAGCTGCAAGCCTGGGCTCGTTGCAGCTACATTCCCTGCGGACTTGCTTGATGATCAGCTGGGAGTCCCCCTTCACGAGGAGCAGGCGGATTCCCAGGGATAGGGTGGCCGACAAGCCAAAGATCAATGCTTCGTACTCTGCCATATTGTTGGTGGCCTTGAACTCAAGGTGCACCATGTACTTCACTTGATTTCTGCTTGGATCGATGAGGACCACTCTGGCTCCGCCACCCTGCTAATGGGCGGATCCGTCGAAGAAGAGTGTCTAGTGGGGCTCAGTGAAGACCGAACCCCTAGGTTCCATAGGTGTGGGGTTCGAATCAGGATTCGGACCCCCAAGGGCGCTCGGGGGAGGTGTCCACTTCACGATGAAGTTAGCCAGGACCTGGCTCTTGACGGTGTGGCGAGGCTAGAAGTCTAGCTGGAACTCAGCAAGCTCCATGGCCCACTTGGCGATGTTGCCTTTGGCGTTAGAGTTGTCGAGGATGGCCCTTAACGGAAAGGAGGTAACCACCACGACCCTGTGTGCCTGGAAATAGTGGCGCAGCTTCCTGGATGCAACAAGCACAACATAGAGAAGTTTGTGCGTCTCAAGGTACCTGGCCTTTGCTTCAAGTAGGACCTCACTGACGTAGTAGATCGACCTCTGAACGATCCGGACCCCTATAGCCGGTCCCAAGCCCTCAGGTTCCTGGCCTTCTTGTGCCGTCCTTTCGACGACCAGCACCATGCTCACCGCTTCTGCAGCCACCGCGATGTATAAATACAATAGCTCCCTAGGTTCTGGAGCTACCAGTATTGGTAAGTACACCAGGTGCTGCTTCAACTCTTGAAAGGCTTGTTTCGCCTCTTCGGTCCAAGAGAATGGGTCGGACTTCTGCAACAGCTTAAAGAAGGGCAGCACCCTCTTAGCCAGCCTTGAAATGAAGCGGCTAAGGGTGGCTAATGACCCTGTAAGCTTTTGGACGTCCTTGATATGGGCTGGAGGCCTCATCGCCTCAATCGCTTTGATCTTCTCCGGGTTTGCTTCAATGCCCTAGTGCGAAACCAGGAACCCCAGCAACTTTCCTGCGGAGACACCAAAGACGAACTTGTCCGAGTTCAGCTTTGTGCGTGTTGCCCGCAGCTTGTTAAAGACCAGGGTTAAGTCTTCCACTAGAGTTGACCCTCTCTTAGTCTTGACTACGATGTCATCGACATAAACTTCCATCTTGTCCCTAATCAGGTCCCCGAAAGTCTTACTCATCGCCCACACAAATGTCGGCAAGGCGTTTTTCAGACCGTAAGGCATTACGACATAACAGTAAAGCCCATCCACTGTTACAAAAGCGGTATGCTTCCCTAGACATCTGGATTTGATGGAAACCAGAGTAAGCATCTAAGAAGGACAAGAGGTCACACCCAGAGGTAGAATCCACGTTTTGATCTATACGTGGAAGTGGATACGGGTCCTTGGGACAAGCTTTATTAAGGCTGGTGTAGTCGATGCACATCCGAAGTTTCCCGTTTGCCTTTGGAACGATGACTGGATTGGCCAGCCACACTGGGTGAAGAACCTCTTCGATGAAGCCAGCGTCCAGCAGCTTCCAAACCTCCTTTCGGATGAAGTCCTACCGCTCAATGGATTGTCTCCGAGGCTTCTAACTCACCGGTTTGGCATCAGGGTGGATCTTCAGATGGTGCTCGATCACCTCCCTGGGGATCCTAGGCATCTGCGATGGCTCCCATGCGAACACGTCGGCATTTGCCGGGAGGAAGGCGATGAGTGCGAGTTCGTATTTTTCCTCCAGATCACCCGTAATGCGAGTGGTCTGCGGGGAATCTGTGTAGAGTTGGATGGCCTTGATGGGGACGTCGTCCGCTCTAGATGGCCGCACCTTTGGCACCTTGGTAGGTGCCTTGGTACCGGAGGTCGAGGGGTCCCTCCCTCTGTCGTCCGGGCGAGCAGTTTCTGCCGCAAGGGTGTGCAGCTTCTCCACAGCCGCAAGCGCAGCAGCGTGGTCGCCTCGCACAGTGAGGACCCTGGCTCGAGACGACATCTTGAGGACCAAATACCCATAATGGGCAATGGCCATGAACCGGTACAGGGCTGGCCTGCCAATGATGGCATTGAACGGGAGGTTAACCTCCGCAACGTCGAACTGGACGTTCTATATGCGGAAGTTTTCCTCTGTACCGAATGTAACCGAGAGCGTGATGCTCCCAAGGGGATACACCGGTTGAGCGCCCACTCCGGAGAATGGATGATAGGGTCCCAGTTAGGACCCTTGGATCTGTAGCTGCCTGAACGCAGCGTGGCTAATGACGTTGAGCCCAGCCCCATCGTCGATCAAAACATGATGCAACTTGATGTTGGCAATGACAGGGGCGGTGATGAGCGGCAGTGTGCCAGCCCCTACCATGTTCTCGGGGCAGTCGGTTGCCCCGAAGGAGATAGTGGTGCTCCGCTGGTGTGGGGCTGCCCTCGGGACCCCTGGGGTCGCCGACAGGACCTCACGACACAAGGACTTCACGTTCCCACAAGAGGTGAGTTCCCAGCTTCCGTCGTACATCATGTACAGCTTCTTGCGGCGGTTGTTATCATCACCGGAGTTGGAGTCTTTAGTGAAGATGTCCTTGAGGACCTGCTCGGGGGACTGATACCCGAGGTCCCGTTCTCCCGCGACCACATCACCGTCATCGACCCTCTCCTTGCCAAGCCGGTGACGAGGTGGGGAGCCATCCATGGAAGTCTGCTCACGCCGCTCGCTGACGCGCTTCGTGAGCTTGATGATCTCGCTGCACTCCGAGGCACTGTGGTGACCGTTGGGGTGCATAGGGCATGAGCCATTGTTGCCTCCCTGTGGCCGTGGGCGCTTGTTGCACTTGTTCCGGCCCCTAGTCACAGTTGCGACGACCGGAGCAGCAGACTACGGCCTCTCGTGGTCGCGGTTCTTCTTCTTTTTCTTTTCGCCGCCCTAGGTGACGGCACCCGAGCCACCCGTCTGGGCAACTCTGGTCTGTGGTGCTGAGTGCCATGCACGGCCCTCGGCAGCTCTGGCACACTTGTCAGCTAGAGCGAAGAGCGTGGTGACAATTTCCACGTCATACGTGGCCAACTTCTCCAGCATCTTCTCATCACGTACCACCTGGCGGAAAGCGGTGATGATGGAAGCATCAGAGATACGAGGTATAGTCCCTCGTACCTTAGTGAAGTGGGAGATGAAAGCCCGGAGAGTTTCCTCGGGTTCCTGCCTCACTGCATGGAGGTGAGCCTCCACGCCATGCTGCTAATAAGTGCTGGCAAAATTCGCTGTGAACCGCGCGTAGAGCTCTTCCCAAGAGTAGATCGATCCTGGGGTGAGGTTCATGAGCCAGGTCTGGGCTAGCCCAGACAAGGCTACATGGAAATATGTCACCGTTACAGCAGTGTCTCCACCTACTGCCGTAATAGCGGTGACATATACCTACAAGAATTCCGACGGGTTTGACATACCGTCGTACTTTTTTGGCAGGTGTGGTCGGAACTTGGATGGCCAAGTCGCCACACGGAGATGATCCGCCAGTGCGGCGCAGCCCACGCCGGCCAACGGGACACCCGCCTGAATTCGGGCAACCCTTGGAGTTTGCGGCGCAATCGCGGTGAAGTCTAGGTCGAGGTTGCGACCCTCGATGTTCTGCCGGCGCTCATGCGCCCTCTCTAGAGAGACTCGGGCATCCTCGCCCGCACATCTACAGTTGAGTTCTGCCCATAGGTCATCAAGCCTCTCCAGAGAGACTGGAGCGTCCTCTCCAGCACGCCTACAGTTGAGCTCCACCCGCAGGTCCTCAGTCGGTGCGGCCTTCACCGAGGGTGAGCGCATTGACGCCGACGCCTCGTGCTGAGCCGAAATGACTGAGGCCTGGGCCTGGCCGATCCAGATTGCGCCATGCCAAGGAGAAGATCGACATCGTCATGCCACTGCTTCATGGCTCCCGGCGAGGCCGTGGAATTTGGAGGGTGGCGTAGCAACTCCCTAGCTGCAGACAATGCCCCAGGAGCAACCCCTGATGAAGCTCGGGATGTCTGTACAGGCATGTGCTGCTACGCAGCGCGCACAGCAGCAGCACCAGGCGATGGGTGGTTGGAGCTTCGTGGCATGGAAGATGCAGCTTCTTCCTCCATCAGGAAGTCCTCAGAAGTCAAGCCGTGGTGCTCGACGATCTGAACCATCGTGTCGAGCAGAAAAGCAGGCGAAAAACCTAAAGCCAAGACCCCCTACTTGGCACGCCAAATGTCAGTGGTGAAATCCACCGGCCGGGTGGCGGAACGCACCCACCCTAAATCCTAAGATGAGGAGGCGGCCTAAGCATTTTGCCTGCTAGGTGGATTCGGGATGAACACTGTAACACCTCAGGTGTTACCATGGTTAGAACCCACCTTGGCACTAAGGGCTGTGATCATATGTGGTAGAGACTTAAGGAACTACATAAGAACATTGGAGCTCATGTGTTAATCAAAGTTTGTTAATGACTTAAGAGGTATTACTCAAACCTTTATGCACTGACTACCTTGGACAAGAGGGGGAAAACCCTAGGCCTCTCTTTAACCCTATATCTCAAGGCCATGAATGAGAGGGGGAGAAAGAGTGAGCAAATGTGCAAAACATGGGTAATCTTCAACCAAACCTTAAGTAACCTTATAACCAGCAATTAAGGGAAGGAAATATTGCAAAAAGACCCCTGGAGAAACCCCAAATCAAATCTCCAAGTGGAGAGAGAGCTAGAGCTCCCTAATTCTCTCTAAGTTAAAAACTACACCTACACCAAAGATCAGCCGTGTTCACCTCGAAGCTGGCACCAAATCCACCTATGTTCTATACCAGAAATGTGGCATACCACCTAAGGCACCCACTGGAAAAAGCTGAGCCCGAGACTTGGACGTTTGACATGCCTTGGCATGGTTTTTGTCGTGAGGTGGGCAGAGAGACACACCCGATTTGGCGACCCAAGATCTCCCTCCCTAGGCCATATCTGCCATGGCGTCTCACAGTTGAGTGATAGCCCTAGGTGCCAGGAAAAGACTCGCGCCGGATTTATGCCAAGATTCGCACCTTTGCGATTTGGGTGAGCTGTGGAACAAGGGCAGAAGAAAAGCTCCACGTGTTCGACGCGCTCTACCGCGCCAGAGCACGCCCGCGCCCGACCCCGCGCCGCGCCGACCCGCGCCCGTGTCCCCTGTGTGCGCCCGCGCCTATAAAACCCATTAAGGTATCGACCACACTTCTCCGGGTACGCTCAAGCCTCACCGGAGCTCAACTCACCGTCGTTTGCCCGTGCACGGTGTGTCTGCGGCCACCCGAGCCCCTGCCGTCGTGGACCGGCCAGCCCAGCCCTTCCCAGCCCCGTCCAACCCTCGGAGACGACTAAGTACACCCCCGTGAAGCTCCCCGAGAGAGGAATCGAAGCCTGCTTCGCCGGAGAGGCCAGTCCACGGTCGCCGGAGCTCACAACCCCGCCGGAGTACGTGGACCGGGTAATCCGCTCAACCACTTTCCGATTCCTGGTGCACACAGTCACTACGTTACCCCGTGAAGCTCACCTTGCCCTTGGATTGAACCAGCTCGCCGTGGTTTGGCCGGTACACTCGCCGCCGACGAGAACACCCGCCTGCGTGCGTGGACCGAGCGATTCCGGCCATCCCCGCCGTCGAGCCGCACCTCGCTGTGACCGCCAGAGCCTCCCCGAGCCAACCCTGCCCTTCGCCGGACCTATCTCGCCGCCGGTAAGCCGCGCCACCCTTTTCTTTCTCGCGGGTACTGTTTACATTGGGGGAAGGACTACGGGTGAGAGGAAGAAAAGGTCAGGGGGCTTTTTGAACTGTCAGCGACTCAGGGGAATAGTGGCTCAGGGGTAGATTTGAGTGGGTTGATTCAGTTTAAACCCAGGGACCTCGGTGTAAATTGTTTTTCCAGGAAACTCTTATTAAATCTGTTTTTAAATTGAACAGAGACTTTAAAAATTCATAACTTCTGTTTAGTTCATCCAAATTTGGTCAAACAAATTTTGTCAGACTCTAAATATTGTAACCTACTTAAGAAAAATATAAAACCCCCTATGTACTATAGAAAACTTTAAGGTTCTGATTTAATTATAGTTTTGGCCAAAAGCTCAATAATAGGAAGAAAAATAGTTGTGCTATTTGACTAAGGTTAAGAAAATTTGGAGAAGTTTATGTTCACCTACTGACCTGTTTAAAAATGCTAAACCTCTCTGTCCACCCCATTAAGTTAGTTTTACCACTTATTTTACATTATGCTTAAGGTTAAGAAAAAAATAGAAAATGTGATTTATATAATGAACCAGAGGGCACCTCTATTTTTGTTAAGGTACTTATTCAATAAAGTTCACTGGAAAAATCTATCATACCCTGTTTAGTATAAAATAAGTAGGATCCCTTTTAATTTAAGAAAACAAGGAAAACTTAGAAAAACCCTACAAAAATAACCCTAAGGTGAAAACCCCTCAAACCTTAGGATAACTAATGTTTGGTTATTATGAACATAGGAAAAATACAAAATCTGTTGTTTGATATTTTTCAAATGACAAGTTAGTTATAAGCACCTTTTTGGCATAAAACTTCAGAAAATCACAACTAAATAATCACCAATTAACTTTCTGTGAATTTTGGCACAGAGGTTTGGTATTACTGTTAGATCCCAACAAAAATGACCCTTAGGAAGGAACTCAACTCTAAAGGAGAGGTATAGTGTAAAGTGGCCCATTTTACACCACCTTTGTTATTTTTGTCTAAAGCTTAGCCTTTTTATTTTGAACCTCAATTTCCTAAAATGGGCTATAGTGACCCATGGCAATCCCCTGTAATTTTTACAGAATTTTTTGGAAAATGTTAAACCACTGTCGTAGTTCAAACCTACCCTAGAAGCCATGAAATAAGAATAAAGAAAGAGAAATATGAACAATGGAAAACTTAGTGTCATCCTAAAACTCTTTATAACTTGTCCACTGAGATATATAGAGGCAATACCAATTACCTATGCCTATCCCTAGCAAAACCTAGACCTAGAAGTGATAAGCATAAACCATTAAAAGCCGCATATGACCCGAAAACCCTAAGTTACTCATCAACTTAGTATTTCTTCGCTTAGCATAATGTTGTTAAATCTTGCATAATCATGACATACATGTACATTGCATTCGATAGACTGTAACCTTGCTGACGGAGAGTACGTCCTCGTGCCGGAGCAAGGAGCTGCTCAGGAGGTAGCCCCAGATCCCGCACCCGAGTCTGCACCAGAGGATCTGCCTGCCACAGCCTTGGAAGGCAAGCCCCGGTTTTATGCATAACCTATTACTTATGCTATTTCACTATACTTAATGATTGTAGGGTTGATTGTGCACTCAGGTGTAGGAGTTGTTTGAAACCCTAGTTGCATGATCTCAGGAATCCTGTTGGGATGAATACTAGTATGCTAGGTCGAGTAGTTGCTTTATTAATTAGGATCTCGGTAGAAGTCGAGTGATTCTTCTAGCACTCGCGCGAGGTCAGGAATTGGCTGTATCCACTTTCTTATCATAATGATGTTGGTTTGTGGGCAACAATCCATGGGGATTGGTTGTTCACGGGATAAAAATTTGAATAAGGATTGAGGTGTGGTACCGTGAGTCAAGCGTTTGAACGTACTAAGCACATGCCGAGAAATATGGTAAATCGGTAAGCCTAGTACCTGATTGAACCTGCCAGCGGACATATCCCCTCACGCGACCTGAGACGTGGTCTCCCATTTCGGTTATGGTGGGTACAAGTGCGGTCACTGCACGACGGCAGTCGGGGTCGGTGAGGCATTGTACGCCAAGGCGGTGAGCCCTGATCTGCTGCCAGGGAATCGATGGGGACGGTTGATGTGTGTGGGGACGGAGTGCCTCGCCACGTCGTGTGTTTAGGTTTGCCTTGCAAGGTTTAAAAACTCGATTCGAATCGTCTGCTTCTCGCAGCTAATGTGACTGCTTGATCCATGCTGCTACATTGAGTAACAAGTGGAAATATGATGAGATGATACAAGATGTTGATTGCTTAAATGTTTGCTACTATGTGTGAGTAGACAGTACACATTTAGCCTTAAGAGAGTCACACTTAATTTGACCAAATTAACAACTTGATTTAGAAACTCAGCTAGTGCTTTTGGCAACCAAACCCCACAGCCAAACAGCTGCATGTCTAGAGGTAGAGGAGTAGACTCCTCACACCGGGTAAGTCTAGTTGAGTATTAGCATACTCAGCCTTGCTTGTGGCATAATTTTTACAGGTTCTCTGGAGGACATGGCTGCTGGAGTGACTTGGCCGTCCACCTTACCACCGGGTTGGACTGTCGAGTGGGACCCCGCCTCGGCTGAGGAGGAGCATGAGGAGTGATGGGACAGGCTTCCCCATCTCTCTGTTTATTTGCCGTTAGTTTTATTCCGCTGCACTTCGAACAATGATGGTTTCTTTTGCAAAAACTCCGATGATGATGATGTAATAATTTAATACTCTCACATGCATGGTTTTATGCTTTATTGTATTTGCTCTGTGACTCACCATCGAGTGAGATTGTGGTACTTGATCCTGTCAGTGGCCGTGTCGGACTAGATCCGAGGGATTGACGGGTTATTCCCATTTAAGTGTAGTCTAGCCTCTAAGGCAGGACTTAGGCACTTAAGTTGGAATAATTCGGGCAGTTCCGCCACAGCTGGTATCGGAGCTTGTACCACCACAGAGGAATCAATAAAATATGAATACCATCCCTTTTTAAAATAAAACTTGATAGAAACAATGTTGGATAGATCGTAGGACGAGCAGGATAGACCTTGGACGTGAAGCCTTAGGATGATAGAAGGGTAGCTAGGTGGCTAAATAATTAGGCCCCACAGGCCCCTTTTAGGGATGGGAGTTCTTCCCTATTCCCCTTATGTTGGTGAGGTCGTTCAGGATGAGCATGCATGCATTGCTAAATTAAACAATTGAGTAAAGACTTAAAAACAAGGTGATAACCAACTAAGTCTCCAGTACCTTTTTATTTTAACTAAAGAAAGGATGAGTTTTATTTCTCTTGTTCTTTTTATAATTCTTTTCCTTTTACTTACACTCAACCGTACACAGATGACTTCCCACGGATCCTCAGAGGACGGAAATGCACTAACCCACACTGACGGGCTTGCACGATAGGGCTTCCCCCGTATTTTGTGGGAGGTACTTCAGGGAGCCGGGTACATGACACCCCCTCAGTACGCGGTGCAGCAGTTCGAGAAGCACCGGGTGCCCCGCTGTAGGGTGAGGATGACCTCGGAGCCTTATCCCCTGCAGCCAGGCTGGCGCTCACTGGACTCCGAGTCTTTCGGATACCGGGTGGAGGACACGATCGAGGCGATCGCTCTGCACGGGTTGACGACTTTCTGTGGGTTCCATCCCTTGGAGCTCTCTACCCACCCCATTGGTTTGTTCCCCGCTGAAAAGGAGGACGACCCGATGTGGAAGGATCGGGTGGAGCATGCCAAAGACATCTGGGCTCTCTACCCAGGCCACACGGCTCACTTGTCGGTGCGATGCATGAACGCCCTGTATCGTCTGCAAGTGATGCGTGGAGAGGCAATGTCTCATCTAATGGCATTATTGGAGGCAACCAAGATCACCCTGGACAACAGGGAGGAGCTCGTGGTTGACTTGTCCCAGGAGCTAGTAGAAAAAGATTTACAAGTGGAGCAGCTGTCTGATGAGATCCATGAGTTGGAGGAATTGGTGGGAACAAGGGAGAACACCATCGAGGTTCTCGAAGATCAGCTTCTCAACACCCAGCAGCAGCTCGCTGAGGCTAATGAGCACCTAGATATGCATCATCAGGAGATCCATGATGGGGAGGCTGACGAGGACGTCGACATTTAGGGAGGGGAGGAGCCTGCTTCCAGCGTAGACACTGCTGGCTCAGGGAGGCCACCTTCCCCCGAGTCGAGTGTCGCCTCTTTCGCTCATTAGTTGCCAGAGTAGGAATAGAGATCGGTAATGTAGGACTCCTCGCAGCTAGCTTAGCTTTTGCACCCTTGGGGTACTAGGTTGGATAGAGTTGAGTCTTTTTGGGACAAATGATGTAATCGTGATAAACTCTTTTGGAAGCATGTTGGATGGATGCTGTTATCAGTTTTAAATTTGGAAGGAAAAAGTTATGCCTTTATAAATCTTTTGTTGAAATTGGAGTCTATCATTTTGCTGTGACTCTTTTCGTCGCGATTAAATCTTAAACATGGAAATATGGTGTTAAGTATTTATGTGGTTTTTCAGATGGCCGGGAGGCAGCGTCGTGGCCAGAATGAGCGCGTTCCTCCACCGCCACCACCACCCCCCACTCTGCAGGAGCTGATGGCTCAGCAGAACGAGATTTTGAGGCAGCTAGCTCAGCGTCAGCCACCACCTTAGCACTATGGTGGTGGAGACCACCAGCGTCACCCCGCGGCAGCTACCTACCAGGAGTTCCTCAGTACCCAGCCCCCATTGATCACAAGGGCAGAGGATCCACTTGATGCAGATGTGTGGTTGCGAGTAGTGGAATCCAAATTCCCGCTACTCCATGGAGCTTGCTCAGAAGTCACTAAGGTCCGGTTCGCTACTCAGCAGCTTCGTGGACCCGCACGGACATGGTGGGACCACTATCTTGCTATGCAACCGGCTGACCATGAGGTGGAATGGAGGGAGTTTAAGGCAGCTTTCAAGGGATATCACATACCCGCAGGCATCATGGACCGAAAGCTCAACGAGTTTCTGGCACTCACTCAGGGCAACAGGACAGTGTTGCAGTATGCCCAGGCTTTTAATGACTTGTGCCAATATGCTGGATATCACGCAGACACGGATGAGAAGAAGAGAGACAGGTTCAGGAGGGGGCTCAGCACTAAGCTCCGTGATCGTCTCAACACCGTCAGGGCCAACAGTTACAATGAGTTGGTCAACATGGCTATCTCCCAAGAGGACTGCATTACGGCTCGACAGGCAGAAAAGAAGAGGAAGACCCCTGTGGCTGGACTCCCAGCTCAGCCACAGCGCTTCAGGATTGTGTCCGACACTCAGAACTGGGGACCCCAGCAGCAGCAAGGAAGATGGGTGATCCGACCACCACAGCAGCAGCAGCAGGCACCCAACCGCACCCAGTTTCCAGCTTAGAGGAACAATCAGCAGCAGCAGTACCGCCAGGCAAATGACAACAGGTGTTTCACCTGTGGCAACACCGGGCATTATGCCAAGAATTGCCCCAGGAACCAGCAGAGGCAGGGGCAGAATGTAAATCAAAGCCAGGGCAAGAGGCAGAAGGTGCAAGTGAGGCAGGGCAAGCTGAACTTTACCACCATGGCTGATATTCCCGAGGGAGCACCCGTTATGACTGGTATCTTTACCGTTTTAAATTGTCCTACTATTATTCTTTTCGATTCTGGTGCATCACATAGCTTTATTAGTGCCATGTTTAGTGCCAAGTGCCAGTTGCCTTTTCACCACACCAACGGGGGTATCACAATTTCAACACCAGGAGGCAGGATTGCACCAATCAAATCAGCAAGAATGTGCCAATAAAGTTTGGTAGTCTAATAATTAAAACCAACCTTCTTATTTTGGGATTGGATAGTGTGGATATCATATTGGGAACTGACTGGTTGACCAAACATCAGGCAGTGATTGACATTGCAGCTAGGGCCATTGAAGTGCACTCACCAACCTGTGGTGAAACCACACTATTTTTGCCCGATTAGGGTTGCACCCGTTCTTGTGCCTTCGTTATGATAGAATCCTCAGTGGAAAAGATCCCAGTGGTCTGTGACTACCCGGATGTGTTTCCGGATGAGTTGCCAGGGATGCCACCTGACCGAGACATCGAGTTCGCAATCGAATTGCAACCCGGGACTGCTCCTATCTCCAAGAGACCCTATAGGATGCCTCCCGCGGAACTGGCAGAACTGAAGAAGCAATTGCAAGAACTGTTGGACAAGGGGTTTATTCGCCCAAGTACTTCACCATGGGGATGTCCAGCATTATTTGTGAAGAAAAAGGATGAAAGTTTGAGGATGTGTGTTGACTACCACCCTCTCAATGCGGTGACCGTCAAGAACAAATACCCACTGCCCCGCATTGATGTTCTGTTTGATCAGTTGGTAGGAGCCAAGGTATTTTCCAAGATAGATCTTCGCTCGGGCTACCATCAGATCAAGATCCGTGCCAGTGATATTCCCAAGACGGCTTTCTCAACCAGATATGGGCTTTACGAGTTTTTGGTGATGTCTTTTGGGCTGACCAATGCCCCGGCTTATTTCATGTACTTGATGAACTCGGTATTCATGCCAGAGTTGGACAAGTTCGTGGTCGTTTTTATCGATGATATCCTAGTCTATTCCAAGAATGAAGCTGAGCACACTAAGCATTTGCATACTGTACTTCAGAGACTGCGTGACCATCGGTTGTATACCAAGTTGTCTAAATGTGAATTTTGGCTGAAGGAGATTAAATTTTTGGGTCACACAATTTCTCAGGAAGGAATATCAGTTGATCCTGAGAAGGTACAAGAGGTGATGGACTGGAAACCCCCAACTACGGTGAAGCAGATTCGGAGTTTTCTAGGATTGGTCGGGTATTATCGACGATTTATTCCGGATTTCTCCAGGATTGCCAAACCAATGATTGAACTATTGAAAAAGGGAGTCAAGTATGATTGGAGCCAAAGGTGTGAAGATGCCTTTCATACTTTGAGGCAGCATTTGACAACAGCCCCAGTGCTGGCTCAACCTGACAACACCAAGCCTTTTGAAGTTTATTGTGATGCTTCTAGTACGGGATTGGGGTGTGTCTTGATGCAAGAGAATAGAGTGATTGCTTATGCTTCCCGAGCACTTAGACCCCATGAGCAGAACTACCCTACACATGATCTGGAGTTGGTAGTTGTGGTTCATGCTCTCAAGATCTGGAGGCATTACATGATGGGAGCTCACTATAACATGTACACCGATCACAAGAGTCTCAAATACATCTTCACTCAGGCAGATCTAAACATGAGGCAAAGAAGATGGTTAGAATTAATCAAGGATTATGATTTGGAGGTGCATTACCACCCGGGCAAGGCCAATGTTGTGGCAGATGCTTTGAGCAGAAATGCCCAGTGTAACTGTATGAGCATGGATGCAAGAGTTACCACCCTGTGTGATGAGTTGTGTAAGCTGAACCTGGAAGTTGTTCCCTCCGGTGAATTTAGTTATATCTCGGTGGAGCCCACATTGCAAGAGCAAATAGTCCAGGCACAAATTGGGGATAAAGGTGTTCAGATTATCAAAAACATGCTCAAGCAGAAGGCGGAAAAATACAAGTGTTTCCGTCAGGATAGCAAGGGCATTTTGTGGTTTGGAGATCGATTGGTTGTTCCCAAGGACCCTGAGCTCAGAAAGAAGATACTGGATGAAGCTCACCTTTCCAAGTTCTCCATGCACCCTGGTAGCAACAAGATGTATCATGATCTCAGATCCTTGTACTGGTGGACCAGAATGAAGAGGGAAATTGCCAAGTATATATCCGAGTGTGACACCTGCCAAAGGATCAAAGGCAGTCATTTGAAGGCAGCAGGTCCTCTACAACCCCTTCCCATACCATCTTGGAAATGGGAGGACATTTGCATGGACTTTATCGTGGGGTTGCCAAACACCCCCAGGCACCATGATTCAATTTGGGTTATTGTGGACAGATTGACCAAGACCGCTCATTTCTTGCCAGTACATACCACCCACAGGACGGAGAAGTATGCGGAAATTTACATCGACCAGATAGTTCGTTTGCATGGGATACCAAGGACTATAGTCTCAGACCGAGGAGCACCGTTTGTGGCACGATTTTGGGAACAATTGCAGGAATCACTTGGGACTCATGTGATACGAAGCTCAGCATACCATCCCCAAACCGATGGCCAGACTGAAAGGGTGAATCAGATTTTGGAAGACATGTTGCGGGCTTGTGCACTGCACTACGGAAAGGATTGGGACAAGTGTCTCTCTTTGGCAGAGTTTTCTTACAATAACAGCTATCAGTCCAGTCTGAAGATGGCACCTTTTGAAGCCTTATATGGGAGGAGATGTAGAACCCCGCTGAATTGGTCTCAAGCAGGAGAAAGGGAAATATTTGGGCCAGATTTGGTTCTTGAAGCAGAGGAAAAGGTCAGAGTCATCAAGAAGAACTTAGAAGCTGCTCAAGCCAGGCAAAAGAGCTATCATGATAAAAGGCGGAAGCCTCTACAGTTCGAGGTGGGAGATCATGTTTATCTTAAGATATCACCCACCAAGGGTGTCCAGAGATTCGAGATCAAGGGCAAGTTAGCTCCTCGATACATTGGACCTTATGAGATCCAGGAGGCTTGTGGACCTGTAGCATATCAATTGAAGTTGCTACCCAGCATGTCAGCTATTCATGATGTATTCCATGTATCTTAGCTGCGGAAATGTGTCCGCCTACCCACTGAAGTGCTACCGGAACCAGACATTGAGATAGAACCAGACTTGTCCAATCAAGAATACCCCGTCAAGATACTGGATCAGAAGGAGAGATCAACACGGGCAAGATCAATTAAAATGTATAAAGTTCAGTGGAGTCACCATTCAGCAGAGGAAGCTACGTGGGAGACTGAGGATTTTCTACGCTCTCGCTTCCCCGACTTTCTGCCCAAAGGAGTCGGTACGTAACCTCCAAAACCCCACCCCCATCTGCCCTTTGAAAACAATTATAAGAAAAACTTAGATAGTAAGGGTAGTCTAAGTTGTTGTTTTAACATAAAAAGGACTTCCTTCTGAAGTTGCAAAAAGGATGACATTCAAAGAACAGTTAACCCAAGAAAACTTAAAGGAAAGCAGAAACCACACATCAGCACACCTTCTTGACACCCTCCTAAGGACTCTACCTAAAATCTCGGGACGAGATTCCCTTAAGGGGGGAGGGTTGTAACACCTCAGGTGTTACCATGGTTAGAACCCACCTTGGCACTAAGGGCTGTGATCATATGTGGTAGAGACTTAAGGAATTACATAAGAACTTTGGAGCTCATGTGTTAATCAATGTTTGTTAATGACTTAAGAGGTATTACTCAAATCTTTATGCACTGACTACCTTGGACAAGAGGGGGAAAACCCTAGGCCTCTCTTTAACCCTATATCTCAAGGCCATGAATGAGAGGGGGAGAAAGAGTGAGCAAATGTGCAAAACATGGGTAATCTTCAACCAAACCTTAAGTAACCTTATAACCAGCAATTAAGGGAAGGAAATATTGCAAAAAGACCCCTGGAGAAACCCCAAATCAAATCTCCAAGTGGAGAGAGAGCTAGAGCTCACTAATTCTCTCTAAGTTAAAAACTACACCTACACCAAAGATCAGCCGTGTTCACCTCTAAGCTGGCACCAAATCCACTTATGTTCTATACCAAAAATGTGGCATACCACCTAAGGCACCCACTGGAAAAAGCTGAGCCCGAGACTTGGACGTTTGACATGCCTTGGCATGGTTTTTGTCGCGAGGTGGGCAGAGAGACACACCCGATTTGGCGACCCAAGATCTCCCTCCCTAGGCCATATCTGCCATGGCGTCTCACAGTTGAGTGATAGCCCTAGGTGCCAGGAAAAGACTCGCGCCGGATTTATGCCAAGATTCACACCTTTGCGACTTGGGTGAGCTGTGGAACAAGGGCAGAAGAAAAGCTCCACGTGTTTGACGCGCTCTGCCGCGCCAGAGCACGCCCGCGCCCAACCCCGCGCCGCGCCGAGCCGCGCCCGTGTCCCCTGTGTGCGCCCGCGCCTATAAAACCCACTAAGGTATCGGCCACACTTCTCCGGGCACGCTCAAGCCTCACCGGAGCTCAACTCACCGTCGTTTGCCCGTGCACGGCGTGTCTGCGGCCACCCGAGCCCCTGCCGTCGTGGACCGGCCAGCCCAGCCCTTCCCAGCCCCGTCCAACCCTCGGAGACGACTAAGTACACCCCCGTGAAGCTCCCCGAGAGAGGAATCGAAGCCTGCTTCGCCGGAGAGGCCAGTCCACGGTCGCCGGAGCTCACAACCCCGCCGGAGTACGTGGACCGGGTAATCCGCTCAACCACTTTCCGATTCCTGGTGCACACAGTCACTACGTTACCCCGTGAAGCTCACCTTGCCCTTGGATTGAACCAGCTCGCCGTGGTTTGGCCGGTACACTCGCCGCCGACGAGAATACCCGCCTGCGTGCGTGGACCGAGCGATTCCGGCCATCCCCGCCGTCGAGCCGCACCTCGCTGTGACCGCCAGAGCCTCCCCGAGCCAACCCTGCCCTTCGCCAGACCTATCTCGCCGCCGGTAAGCCGCGCCACCCTGTTCTTTCTCGCGGGTACTGTTTACATTGGGGGAAGGACTACGGGTGAGAGGAAGAAAAGGTCAGGGGGCTTTTTGAACTGTCAGCGACTCAGGGGAATAGTGGCTTAGGGGTAGATTTGAGTGGGTTGATTCAGTTTAAACCCAGGGACCTCGGTGTAAATTGTTTTTCCAGGAAACTCTTATTAAATCTGTTTTTAAATTGAATAGAGACTTTAAAAATTCATAACTTCTGTTTAGTTCATCCAAATTTGGTCAAACAAATTTTGTCAGACTCTATTGTAACCTACTTAAGAAAAATATAAAACCCCCTATGTACTATAGAAAACTTTAAGGTTCTGATTTAATTATAGTTTTGGCCAAAAGCTCAATAATAGGAAGAAAAATAGTTGTGCTATTTGACTAAGGTTAAGAAAATTTGGAGAAGTTTATGTTCACCTACTGACCTGTTTAAAAATGCTAAACCTCTCTGTCCACCCCATTAAGTTAGTTTTACCACTTATTTTACATTATGCTTAAGGTTAAGAAAAAAATAGAAAATGTGATTTATATAATGAACCAGAGGGCACCTCTATTTTTGTTAAGGTACTTATTCAATAAAGTTCACTGGAAAAATCTATCATACCCTGTTTAGTATAAAATAAGTAGGATCCCTTTTAATTTAAGAAAACAAGGAAAACTTAGAAAAACCCTACAAAAATAACCCTAAGGTGAAAACCCCTCAAACCTTAGGATAACTAATGTTTGGTTATTATAAACATAGGAAAAATACAAAATCTGTTGTTTGATATTTTTCAAATGACAAGTTAGTTATAAGCACCTTTTTGGCATAAAACTTCAGAAAATCACAACTAAATAATCACCAATTAACTTTCTGTGAATTTTGGCACAGAGGTTTGGTATTACTGTTAGATCCCAACAAAAATGATCCTTAGGAAGGAACTCAACTCTAAAGGAGAGGTATAGTGTAAAGTGGCCCATTTTACACCACCTTTGTTATTTTTGTCTAAAGCTTAGCCTTTTTATTTTGAACCTCAATTTCCTAAAATGGGCTATAGTGACCCATGGCAATCCCCTGTAATTTTTACAGAATTTTTTGGAAAATGTTAAACCACTGTCGTAGTTCAAACCTACCCTAGAAGCCATGAAATAAGAATAAAGAAAGAGAAATATGAACAATGGAAAACTTAGTGTCATCCTAAAACTCTTTATAACTTGTCCACTGAGATATATAGAGGCAATACCAATTACCTATGCCTATCCCTAGCAAAACCTAGACCTAGAAGTGATAAGCATAAACCATTAAAAGCCGCATATGACCCGAAAACCCTAAGTTACTCATCAACTTAGTATTTCTTCGCTTAGCATAATGTTGTTAAATCTTGCATAATCATGACATACATGTACATTGCATTCGATAGACTGTAACCTTGCTGACGGAGAGCACGTCCTCGTGCCGGAGCAAGGAGCTGCTCAGGAGGTAGCCCCAGATCCCGCACCCGAGTCTGCACCAGAGGATCTGCCTGCCACAGCCTTGGAAGGCAAGCCCCGGTTTTATGCATAACCTATTACTTATGCTATTTCACTATACTTAATGATTGTAGGGTTGATTGTGCACTCAGGTGTAGGAGTTGTTTGAAACCCTAGTTGCATGATCTCAGGAATCCTGTTGGGATGAATACTAGTATGCTAGGTCGAGTAGTTGCTTTATTAATTAGGATCTCGGTAGAAGTCGAGTGATTCTTCTAGCACTCGCGCGAGGTCAGGAATTGGCTGTATCCACTTTCTTATCATAATGATGTTGGTTTGTGGGCAACAATCCATGGGGATTGGTTGTTCACGGGATAAAAATTTGAATAAGGATTGAGGTGTGGTACCGTGAGTCAAGCGTTTGAACGTACTAAGCACATGCCGAGAAATATGGTAAATCGGTAAGCCTAGTACCTGATTGAACCTGCCAGCGGACATATCCCCTCACGCGACCTGAGACGTGGTCTCCCATTTCGGTTATGGTGGGTACAAGTGCGGTCACTGCACGACGGCAGTCGGGGTCGGTGAGGCATTGTACACCAAGGCGGTGAGCCCTGATCTGCTGCCAGGGAATCGATGGGGACGGTTGATGTGTGTGGGGACGGAGTGCCTCGCCACGTCGTGTGTTTAGGTTTGCCTTGCAAGGTTTAAAAACTCGATTCGAATCGTCTGCTTCTCGCAGCTAATGTGACTGCTTGATCCATGCTGCTACATTGAGTAACAAGTGGAAATATGATGAGATGATACAAGATGTTGATTGCTTAAATGTTTGCTACTATGTGTGAGTAGACAGTACACATTTAGCCTTAAGAGAGTCACACTTAATTTGACCAAATTAACAACTTGATTTAGAAACTCAGCTAGTGCTTTTGGCAACCAAACCCCACAGCCAAACAGCTGCATGTCTAGAGGTAGAGGAGTAGACTCCTCACACCGGGTAAGTCTAGTTGAGTATTAGCATACTCAGCCTTGCTTGTGGCATAATTTTTACAGGTTCTCTGGAGGACATGGCTGCTGGAGTGACTTGGCCGTCCACCTTACCACCGGGTTGGACTGTCGAGTGGGACCCCGCCTCGGCTGAGGAGGAGCATGAGGAGTGATGGGACAGGCTTCCCCATCTCTCTGTTTATTTGCCGTTAGTTTTATTCCGCTGCACTTCGAACAATGATGGTTATTTTTGCAAAAACTTCGATGATGATGATGTAATAATTTAATACTCTCACATGCATGGTTTTATGCTTTATTGTATTTGCTCTGTGACTCACCATCGAGTGAGATTGTGGTACTTGATCCTGTCAGTGGCCGTGTCGGACTAGATCCGAGGGATTGACGGGTTATTCCCATTTAAGTGTAGTCTAGCCTCTAAGGCAGGACTTAGGCACTTAAGTTGGAATAATTCGGGCAGTTCCGCCACAAACACTAGAGCACACAAGGGTTTAGAGTGGTTCAGGCCGCCGGAGCGTAATACCCTACCTCCATTGTGTGTATGTTGTATTGAGTATGAGTATGAGTGTCTGTGTGCTTGAGAGCTTGTGAGTCTGTCCGAGGGTCTGCCTTATATCGTTGTGTGCCTTCCCTTTTATAGCTCAAGGGGGGCACATACAAGGATGCTGAGCCCCGACATGTGGGCCTAGGAGCATAATGGAAGGAATACATTATAGGAGTAACTAATGCAAGTAACGCCTGAGCAATCTCCGGGCGTCATGATGTCTGCAGTCCACACAGTATTGTTATGCGGCGGTTGCTTCCTTGGTAACGTGCGAGTAATGATGAGCGTAGTGCACGCGGCAGTATGGGCGTGTCACCTGCTAGTGGAATGGATAGGCATGCCGCCTGCGAAATGGACAGGTCACTGCCTGCCAGTGGAATGGACAGGTCTTAATAAATGCAGAGGCCGCATAGCCCAGAGGCCTTACATCAGGCTCCGCCCGTTGGCTTACATCACGTGCAGTAGACAACGCGGCAGCATCAGGTCTCCGCTTGGGCGGGGAGCAAAAGCGTATATGATAAGGTCCAGACACGTGTCAGCTCTGGACCCCCGCCTGGCCTTGATTAAGGCTGGGGTATTCTCTGTCCTAGAATCCCGGGACTATGCTGTGAGTGGCCTGGACCCCACACAGAGGGGTCCGGATCCCATCCTAGGGGTCCGGTTTGCGCCTATGGAGGTCCTGGACCTTACCTAGAGGCCTGGTCTGTATATACAGGGGTCCGACACCTTCGCATGGGGGTCTAGGCCCGCTGGTGATGTCCCAGTGTGTGCAGCTCTCTGGACACGCGGCAGTACCGGACCTACCTAAGTGGTGGGGTCGGTGCTATTGCTGGCCTAGAGTAGTTGCCCGACGCTTGGGCGAGTCATGGCCTGGTCCCACATACAGCCTTTTTACCACGCGACTACAGATAGCCGCGTGGGCACTATGCTTTTATACAGCAGTAGGGGTACCCTAGTTTCAGGGTACCGACAGTCCTGAAACTCTTCGAAGTCCTCCATGTTGCATGCATCTCCTCCTAAGCACTGATTGCAATGGGGACAACTTGGGGTTGGGTGGTTTTTAAAGCAAGGGTGAGTACACATCAACATACTAAGCAAATGTCCCGTTTCGTTAAAGTGGACTAGTTGTATGTGAAGTTAAGGTTAAGCATTTGCTTTTAGTTGATCAGGTATTTATTACTAGTAGTAAGCCAAGTTTTAGTAATATACCCAATTATTACCCAAAAGAACTCCCACTAAGTGGAAATACCAGAAACCACAATTATAATCATCACCATTAACCATCATCATAAATGTACCCAAAGTTATTCTAATCAAAGAGGATCCCAAGGCTGCTCTTAACCGTGAGCACGACTGATCTACCAGTTTCTAACACTCTGTAGAGGTTGCACACTTTACCCAGAGTCGTGATCCCTTCCCAGTGTGGGTTGTACAAACCCGATCTTCACTACCGAGGTGAATGGCCAGGGATACACTACGTAGCCTTTACAAAGATTCCCCTAGTGCATAGCTGCTCGTTAGGTTTTGCCAGTTGTACAAACACAGTACTCCTCCCTAAGGTAGGTGACTAACAAAACCAAAACGTATGAACCTCGGCACCCACCCTTAGTAGAGCGAGAACTATGCCCCGACCACCATTTACGGTCCTCCAACAAAGCCAACTACACCCCAAAGTTCATCTAATTAATCAGCTAAGGGCGTCCCATTCCACCCTCATGGTTGTACTATTATCCTAGGTGGTCACCCAACGAACAGGTCCTTACGGTGAGGTACTCAGCAAAACAGCCTGAGTCCCCTAAAGTATCCCAGTTCATCATCATAATCAGAATAACATCATCGTATCATATATATTCGTATCATGTTCGTTGATTAAAGTAGAGCAATAGCATGAAGCTAACCATAATAACCCAAAATGTAATCAAAGTTAAGGTAAACACAAACTAGTCAATCCTTAGGTTTCAATTAAGTAATGTAGGACACTGAATTATAAAGTAAGTAGGACATAATGGGTCAGAGGACACTTGCCTTCACCAAGTTGCTGCTCAGGGAAGTCTTCGGCAACACACTCAGGAACCATGGACTACTCGTTGTCTACTCAAAGCGATCATGCATTCAACACATTTGGATAATGACAGAGAAACAATACACCAAACATGTACAATCAAGTGAACACAAGCTCGAAAGAACAGTAAAAACACAAGAGAGGAAATCTAGGTTCTAGGGTGGGCGATTACACCTAGAGGTTTGTGGTTCTCTAAGTACTGCTTATCTCAATTGATTACATAACTTAACTTCATTTATCTTAATGAGACACAAAGATTATACTAGGGATGGGTTCATACTTTACATGATGTTACCTTCACAAGGTTGATTACCTAATTACCATTAGGTTTTTCCTTTTTAATAAATAAACCATCACTTAAACTAACCTATAGTCTAGACATAAAATTAATACATACAGACAGTGAAAGGTTATAATTTAAAAAGATGGAGAATAATCTTAGGAACATTTTGCAATTTGAACCACTCAATTTAGAGTTCATATGCAAAAGATATGAAATAAACAAGTTTTGGAATTGAAAATACAAAATTAGACCTATTTTTGAGATAAAAATAAAGTCCAGGGCTTCTCTGCAAGAAATCAGGGGTCTGCGCGCAAAACACAGGAATGAAAAGTTGATATCTGGAAAGTCGAGGGGCTTTTTAACATGTTTTCCAAACGAACGAGTAACGGCTGATATCGACCGCACGATCATGAATCGACGGCCAGGATTAGATCTGAAATGCGAGCGCGCGCACGGACGCGCGGGCTAGTGCAGACAAGCGAGCTAGGAGTGTCAGCGACTAGGGAGGGAGGCGGGCTGACCAGCTGGGCCCAGCGCCACGGGGCGGAGGCTGACGAGTGGGGCTCAGGGGTAGAGTGCAAGGACGCGAACCGATGTCCGTAGATCTGAACCGCTGGATCAGGGACGGAAGGTTGCGACGGGGCGCGGGGGGTTTATGGCTCATTGACTGGTGTTGCACCATCCATGGTGGCAAAGTTGACGGAGACAGGGTAGACGGCCTCCAAGGAGGGTATGGGGTCGTCGGTGAGGGCTGGAACGGGTGAGGAAGGTCTGGCGAACTCATAGGCAGGGCTCCACCCGCGAGAACGGGACCAGACACGGGAGAACGACAGAGGGGAGGAGCTATGGGTGGGTCAGGCAACTCCGGCGAGGAATCTCGGTCACGGGGAGGGGGATTCAGGCGCGCTAAGGCCTGGACTAGCTCCGGTAGGGTAAGGGGAACACTACGGACCAACGCAAGGGCTCGGGATAAGGTCAAATCGACCAGTCACCACACGGGCGTGGTGAACCGGCGCAACCAAACTCCAGCGAGGCCAAATTGGCTAAGACAAGGTGGAAATAAGATAAACCAAGCATGGGAGCGAGTTCATCACCTCGGAATAGTGCTCAGGACGGCTTTGCGTGGCTTATGGCGGGCTGGACGGCCGATAACGTGGCTGCGGATCTCTGGCGAGCACGGGCGGTGATGGTAGAGTGCGAGAGAGGGTGAGAGTGAGCGAAATAAGGTATGGCAGAGAGCGGGTGCGGGCGGGGCTCAAAAAGGAGCTAGGGCGCATGGTCGAGTGATGTGGGCAGTCTCCACGGTGGGTGCGCGAACGTGGGCCAGCAGAAGTTGTGGGGAAGACGGAGCTGACAAGGGGGCCCCATGGCACAGCGAGAGAGCGAGCACGCGGGCGAACGGTTTACGGTGCTGACAAGGCGGGGCTGAAGTGTAGAGAGAGTGGACACACGCACGCAAGGGTAGCCCACACCGACAGATCGGCCCCACCGGGCAGAGCGAGAGACAGAGCGAGAGTTTGTGAGTGCAGGCTATCGATGACAGGTGGGACCCACCTATCAGGCGGAGAGGGCGCGCACACATGCGGCCTGGCAAGGCTGGGTGGGCCTGCTAGGCTGAAATCGGTTTTTCCTTTTTCCCTGGATTTTCAAATGCTTTTCTTTTTATTTTCTCTAGGGATTCAAATCAAATTCAAACACAATTCATAATTCCAATAATTCAAACATGTGCATCAAACAAAAGAATAATTTAGGCTCAGCATGATAAAACATTTCATGACTCACTTAGGTTTTGATTTAGTAAAAAATTAATTAATTCCCTACAAACTAAACCTAGCCCTAGTAAAAAGAAGAGAGAAGAAATCTAGAGAGAGAGAAACAAGAGGTAACACCTGAATTTGGTAGGCATTAGAGAATAAATTTTATACCCCCAAATTCAGGGTGTTACACCAACAACCAAAAAAGATGCAGCTGACTTAGGCCAAACATGTGAAGCCTCTTAGTTCTTGGCCAAACAACAGCATCTGCTAGCATAGTACGTGCAAACCATTCCAGTCTTCTGACACTTTGCATGTTGGGGACTAGATATGATTGGACCATTAAAAAAGCTCAAGGGGGTACAAACATGTGCTAGTGGTAATTGAGAAGTTCACACAATGAATAGAATACAAACCTATAGCCTCTCTAACCACTGCCAAGGCAGTAGAATTATTCTAGGAGATCATCTTCTAATTCGGGATACTGTTGGAACTTGCTAACCCATGGTCAGCAAGTTCAAACGATGGGAGAATGGGAAACAGTTTGATGCTAGTAAAGTCAAAGTGTGAGGGAAATAGTGTTTTTCTCCGTCCCTCGCAATGGCACAGTGCTGGGGTATTTATAGGTAACTGAGGGACTACCCGGCCTTGCTAAAGACAATTAGACCCTCAGTCACCTAGTTTATCCCCGGAATATCCCCCCTAGTGGGGTTATGGTGGGTCATTACAGCGTACTTAATTACAGACATGGGCAAGCCCTCTACAAGCCCTACCAGCGAGGAGGCCTACGAGCGGGACCCTACAATATGGGCCAGATTATACACAGCCCCTTTTTACAATGAGGAAGGTTACAACATATGGACTTCGAGGTCATGATCGTCCGAACTCTGAAGTCTTTTATGGTCTTCGCTCCGGTTCGCCAGGACGAAGATAGTGCTTGAGTCTTCGCGTGGGCGTCGACCTTGGGCTCTTCGCTTGTGCGGCTCGACCTTCGGGGCCTTCGGTCTTCAACATGCTGGTGTGGGGAGTTCAAGCGAGGGGAACGTGTTCGCCTTCGTCCCAACATATACCAAATAGCATCATCACAAATCTAGGGTCCAACTTCACAAGTGCATAATTCTTTGACTTTTGTGACCAGAATTGCATCCAGGTCAAGTACGCCTCAGTGGCACATCTAAGGGTTAATAGGCAGGTGGAAAGAGCCAACAGAATGATCCTAGAAGCACTCAAGAAGGTCTTTGATAAAAACGAGAAGCTTGCAGGGAAGTGGATTAGAGAGTCGTCCTACGCAGTCTAGAGCCTACGAACTCAGCCTAGCTGAGCACTACAAGCAAACACCCCTTTCTTCATGGTATATGGGTCAGAAGCAGTATTACCGGTAGAATTGGCGTTTGGGGCACCTAGGCTGGCCTTCGAAGACATCACAGAGGCAGAAGCAACCTGACTCAAAGATATTGACATACTAGAAGAAGAATTATTGAATGTTGTCATTCATAGGTACAAGCAAACCCTAAGGCATTACCACGACAAAGCAGTACGTTCATGTGCCTTTATGGTTCGGGATTTAGCGCTCCGCTGGATACTGTCAGGGGAAGGATGCCACAAGCTATCACCACCTTGGAAAGGACCCTTCATAGTCATGGAGGGTCACCTGGCCAGGCTCCTACCAATTCTCACAGACAGACGGTACTCCAATTGGAAATTCTTGGAACATTAAGAACCTTTAGAAGTTCTACCCTTAGCAGCACCATAAACTCCAGACGGCAGGCTGTCGTTTGCAACTATGTAAACTCATTTCAATAAAACTTTGTTTTTCCCTTATCCTCTCGATACTGTTATACATGTGCACATAGCTAACGGAGCAATCGGCTTAAGTCAGATCTGACTTAAGTCGGTGTTACATGCTCACGCATACAGATGAGAGGTGCTCACCAATCCCTACTAACGGAGCAATCGGCTTAAGATGGGAACCGACTTAAGTTGGTGTTACATGCTCACGCATACAGATAAAGGATACTCACCAAACCCTGCTAACAGAGCAATTAGCATAAGTCGGTGTTACATGCTCACGTATATAGATAAAGGGTGCACACCAAACCGTACTAACGGAGCAATCGGCTTAAGTTGGTATCTGACTTAAGTCGGTGTACCATGCTCAAGCATACAGATAAAGGGTGCTCACGAACCCTACTAATGGAGCAATCGGCTTAAGTCGATGTTACATGCTCATGCATATAGATAAAGGATGCTCACTGAACCCTACTAACGAAGCAATCGGCTTAACTCGGGTCGGTGTTACATGCTCACGCATAGAGATAAAGGGCGCCCACCAAGCCCTAGAAGCACAACAATCACGACGCATAATTTACACACAAAAAAGATTAATCTCAAGACTTAGATAACATAAGCAACGAATTCAGAAAATCATAGTACATTTATACATACACCAAAAGGGGAAGAGCATTCACCACCCCAGTAACCAGTTTTCCGCAAATTCTTTTAAGTCCACGATACATCGTACACTTAGGCATTAGCATCCCCAGGAGCAGAATTAGCCTTAGGCTCGCTAGGCATAGGAGTCTTGGTCACAGTCCTAGATGTGGAAAGAACATCTGCAACAATGTCTTTAGGAACCACCACTCCAGGCCTCTTCATCAGGATGTGACCTACATGGACCACCTTGTCCATTGCTTTGTCATAGGTAGTATGTAGCACCACGTGATCACTCTATAGGACCTCAATATTATGTTTTGCAACATCCAGCTTCTGAGACATAAACTTTATTGAAGCGCACAAATCCTTAATAGTGGACTTCTTGGAGGATAGCAAGTTACTAAGTTCCAAGACCTCATCTTGAGATTCCTTCATCTCATCCCTCTTCCTCTGAAGCTCCACCATGGTAAACTAGTGGCTCCTCTCAAGAGTTGAGAGAGAGCCGACAACATGTCTATACACTCTGTCCAAGTTATCGCGAGAAGCAGCCAACGCTCAATTCTCATCCCTAAGCCTCTAGTCTTCATCCTACGAATGGGAGTATTCTTGATAGTAGGATGAGAACATGGAATAAGCTACTTGGAGCTCTCGACGAGTTACCTCGTGACTTTTTTCTCCATATCCAACCTTTAATGCAAAGAGGAGTTCATTGCCCATGCTCCATCATGGAACCCAGTAACCTAGTCGAGTTCTGCCAGACTTCGAGCAAGCCTCTCTTCCATGTCGAAGTACCGCAGCTAGAAAAGCAACGCGTGAGAGTCAAATATATGAGTAAGTAAGAAAAAACCCGAGCAAGGAAAGACAATTGCCTAACCAGGGTTCAGTGCCTGTACATCATCAAACTGGCTCTAAAGAGCGGTAGCATCACATTGAGACAAGCAAGATAACTGCTCAGGGACTTGCACCGCCTGCGCCTTCAGCTCAACTATTACATGATCCAAAACGCTCTGCAAAGCAAAATAGCCAACCACTAAGATGCCCATTAGAAAAATATAAAGCAATATGATTACACAATAGCTACATGTAAGTTCACAGGGAAGGTAGGAAGAGGTAAAGTCGACGCAGGTGAGACCCTCTCAGAAGCAGAAATGCTTGTAGAAGCCACGAGGGCAGCAGGGACAAGAGCAGAAGACTCCAAATCTCCCAATTGAAGCGCGATACCCATTGAGATTCTCACATCAACTGAAGGATCCATAATGAGAGTAGCACCCTTGGGAATCTGGTCCAGAGAAGCATCCTCAACTGCAATCGTTAAAGATGCATGACTATAGCAGCATTTGCGTCACTAATCTCCAAAGTGACCTGATCATCTTGTGCTGGCTCAACAGACAGGTTGGCACGCTCACCACCACAGTATCATCGCCCTAATTCAATGGCGACCTAACCTAAACTTCCATTGAAGCAGCAGGAGAACACCCAACCACCACACCCTCGAGGGTTGGAGCACCCTCGGGGCTGGGGTTGGGTCAGTAGGATGATCGACTGATGCAGCATCATCCTAAAAGATTGGCAAGCTTACTTATGGCCCGCCCAATAGACCAACAGTGACAACCTCATCTGAATGATCAACATCAATAATGTTGATCTCAAGAAGATCACACAACAAGGTGTAACGCCCCGAATTTTGCAGTTGAATTTTTTCTTTTCTTTACTCGCCAAAATTCGGGCGTTACCTTTTCTTTTTCTTTTTCCCCTCGCTAAACCTTGACCTTTTCCAAAGTTTTAGCGGGAATTCGGTTTGGATTTCCCGTGTAAGAGAAAACTCTAAAGATATTTTGTGTTGTTTGATGCACCATGCCGAACCTTGCATTTTTGATTGTTTGAAAGTGCAAACGCATTCATCTAAAAGATCGGATTTCGAGAATAAGCGAAAAATCTTTTCTCTTTCTTTCTCTCTCTTTCTCTCTCCTCTTTCTCTCTCGCTCCCGCGCCGTGGGCCGACCCCGGCCGGCCCAAGCCCCTGCGCGCGCCCCCCTCTTGGGCCTTGGCAAGGCCCAGCCGCCCCCCACCCCCCCCTTTTTTTTCCAAACCCCCTCTCCCTCTCCCTCATTCTCTCCCTCTCTCTCTCCCCACCTAAGCCGCCGCCCTACCCCTACCCGCCCCTGCCCTAGGCCGCCGCCGCCCTTGGCCGCCCCTCGCCGTCGGCCACCCCCCCCCCGCCGGTGAGCCCCCTCCCCCTCCCCCTTCTCCCTCCTCTCTCCTTCCCCCTCCCCTCCTCTCCCCTTGGCCGCCCTTGGCCGCTGGCCCCTGGCCGCGCCCGGCCGCCTGGCCGCGCCGCCCGGCCGCCCAGCCGCGCCCCGGCCGCCCCCTGCTCGGCCCCGGCCGGCCGCTGCCGCCCCCAGCCCGGCCGCTGGCCGCCCCCAGCCCGCGCCCTCGGCCGCCTGGCCCCCTGGCCGCGCCCCCTGCCCCGGGCCGGTTCAGCCGCCTGGCCGCCGGTTCAACCGGCCGGCTCAGCCGCCCCAGCCCCCAGCTCGGCCGCCCGCGCCCGCGCCCGCCCCAGCTCGGCCGCCCCGCCTAGGGCCGGTTCAACCGCCCTAGGGCCGGTTCAACCGCCCCCCCCCCCTCTGTTTTTTTATTTTTTTTATTTTATTTTATTTACTTCCTGTGATCATAATTACTTTATTTTAGGTAGACTGATCATTGTTCATGCTATGGAAAATAGGAAGTTTAATTTAAAATTCCGTTATGCTATTGATTCACGTAGTTAATTGTTTATCCCGTGCAATGTTGATCAACTAAAAATGATTAGGTTCCCATTAGTATATGTATATAATAGAATTCTTTTGTTAAGAATCAATTGTAGCTAATCATTAGTGCATAAGATTTAACCCCCCCCCCCTGCGAGACCCTTCCCGTTTCTTTCTAACCATAACAAATGCGATATCGAATGTCATACTTGATGCATATTCGTTTTACCTGTTCCCTTGTATGGTGTACTGTTCTTTTGTATTAAATGTGTGGATGTATGTATGTTTGCGCTCGCATAGAGAACGATCCGGTCGAAGAGCCCGAGGAATTCGCAGGAGAAGCCCCCGAGCAGCAGTCGGTTGGTGGAGGCAAGTGTCCTTTGACCTATCTCTGTCCTATTCATTCTTTAATTCACCTCCCGCATTACACATTTATACCTAAGGATTGACTAGCTTTTGTTATCCATGTCCTTGTTTACCTATTTGGGTCGGATTATTACTGCTTAGTCTGATGCTATTGCTCAACTCTAATCAATGAACATGATGTGATTATCTATGATACGCTGTTTTCCCCTTCTTATTTATGATTATATTTGTGACCTTTAAGGGGACTCGAGCGGTTTCTCGAGTGCCTCTCCGTAAGGACCTGTTCAATGGATGACCGCCCGGGAAAACAGTGCAACCATGAGGGTGGAATGGGACGCCCTTAGCTGAATAATTAGAGGAACCGGGGTGTAGTTCGCTTAGCCGTTGTGCCGTCAATGGGGCTCGGTGTATGCGGCTCGCTCTGCCAAGGTTGATTTGTCCCTTGGGGAGGAGTGCGGTACATTTAGGAAACCTAACGGGCGGCTACAGCCCCGGGGAATCTTTGTAAAGGCTTCGTAGTGAATCCCTAGCCATTCACCTTGGGAGTGAATAAGGGTCTTGCAAGCCCGGGCTAGAAAGGGAATCACGGCTTGTGGGTAAAGTGCGCAACCTCTGCAGAGTGTTATGAAACTGATATATCAGCCGTGCTCGCGGTTATGAGCGGCCAAGGGAGCTCCAGAGATTAGTGATACTTGATCAGAGATATTTTGGTACAGGTGGCAATGAGAATGATGGTTCTGATTATGATTATGGTGTTGGTAAGTGGTATTCTTTCCGTTTGGAAAGGATACATTGGGCTAATAACTTGGGTTAATGTTAAAACCTGGCTTTCTACTAGTAAGTAATAACCTGACCAACTAAAAGCAACTGCTTGACTTATCCCCACATAAAGCTAGTCCACTACAGCCAAACGGGATGCTTGCTGAGTATGTTGATGTGTACTCACCCTTGCTCTACACACCAAACCCCCCCCAGGTTGTCAGCATTGCAACCACTGCTCAGGAGAAGATGAAGTTGTGGAAGGAGACTTCCAGGAGTTCCAAAACTACGACGAGTTCTAGGTGTGGGTTAGCGGCAACCCCCAGTCGGCTGCCTGTGAAGGCCGCGTTATCTACGTTTCTTTTCCGCACTTTGATTTATTGTAAGAACTATATGGACGTCTCAGACGTATGATGTAATCGACTATTATTTCCCCTTTTTAATACTATTTGAGCACTGTGTGATGATGTCCATGTTATGTAACTGCTGTGTACGTGAATAACTGATCCTGGCACGTACATGGTTCGCATTCGGTTTGCCTTCTAAAAACCGGGTGTGACATAAGTGGTATCAAAGCCGTGCTGACTGTAGGACCGCTAACCTAGAGTAGAATGGTCGTTCTAAGGACTATAGACCTCTGTCCCTGCCTTGACTTTGATATCCCTTCAAAAGTTGGTCCTACTGACCAAACCTATGTTCTACTATATATTATACCTTGCTGAAAATTTTGTTTTATTCTGATCCTTCATTTATTTATGATTTATTATTTGCTGGTCATATTAATTCTGTTCTCACCCTTTTGCTTGCGATGTCTTTTGTAGATGGCTCGACTTAGACACACTGCACGAAAGTCCGTCATCCCCTTCTTACCCTCCCGCCTTGCTGAGCGTCCGCTTCGCCGTCCCGTGGCCGGACAGTCCAGCCACTTGGAGAGACTGCACCACCGCCTGCATGAGGAGCAGGAACGTCGACGACAGGAGCAGCAGGGCTCTTCCTTCTCGCTCCAGCAGGAGATCGAGTCTGTGAGGAGCTGCTCCCCTGTGCTTCCCCTGGAGGCGCCCCCTGCACCACCACTGGGCGTCCCAGCTTCTGGAGTAGCTGCTGGAGGAGACCCAGACGACGGAGGTGGCGACGACAGCTTGAGCCACGACACCGACCTCGACCTCTCTAGCCATGAGCCGGAAGGATGGGTTGCTCGACCCATCACTCGCGACGCTGCTCGCGGGTGTCACTTCCACGACGCGCTCGACACCCTGCTACGTCGGGCACTTGACCGGCGTACTTGGTCCATCGAGTATCGCTGTGTGGTCTACCAGCATAGTCGCGGGGTCTACCCGGACCGCTGGGAGGCGACCTGTTTGGTGTGCCGTCCGGAGAACAGTCTCCAGGGCGCGGAGGCTTGCTCGGAGCACTATTCTATCTCTGAGCGGGACTCAGCTGAGGCAGCCATACAGGATGCTGCACGGCGTGCGCTTTCGCACTACTGCTCGGTTCTCGGTGGGGTAGCTGACGGCCTCGACCTGAAGTATTACCCCCGCCGTCCATCTGGCAGCACAGGAGGCGTGATTGTTTCACCTGCTGGTGAGGACAATCCTAGGTTGAGCAGCACAGTCAACCTAGCCGCCGTGCTAAACACGGAGCTGGACCATGCATTAGACGAGCTGAGTAGGGCTCGTGCTGAGATCGCCTTGCTGCGGGCTGAGCGCGCGGAGCGTCGTCACTTGGATGATGGTTCCCCCGCTCCCGTTGGGACTCAGCACCCGTACCGCTCACCTCGGCGTGGACGCCAGTCTTATGGCAATCCCGACTGCAAGACCAAGATAAATCTAGAACCATAGATCGTTAGAGTTGGATCTTGTAATTAATACGAAATATATATACATAGAAGCTTCAGTCTTAGCGTTAGTCTCGGTTTTAGTTAGTCTTAGTTAGACAGGGTAGTTTGCTATATCCTGTGCATTTATGTTTGTCATGATGAACCATGTTTGGTTTGGATCTTTGTAATGATTGTCACCAGAGTGTGGGTATCCCCTGCATTTTGGTTTACCTATTATGTTAATGGAGTTAGTTATATAGTTGGGAAACCCTTTATTCTACTTTCCTCTTTATTTGAGAAGATGTGTGGTCTGTGTTGGAGATCAGTGAAGATGCTCATCTGTTCAGTGCTGTTGGAGAATTCTATACTCTTTTCTTATGCTGCAAGATTTGCCAGATCAGTTCTGATGTGTGGTTGCGTTCTGCAGATGTCAGAGAACAGGCGCAGAGGAGGAAGGCGTGCTCAGCAGGAGCAAGCCGCCCCGCAGGATGAGGTGCCCCAGCAGCAGCACCTGCCGCCCCTGCCCCCGATGTCGATCGAGCAGATGTTTCTGATGCAGACTCAGGAAGTTCAGGCCATCGGTCAGACTCTGGCCGCCATTCAGCAGCAGCAGCAGCAGCAGGCTCCACCCCAGCCTCAGATGCCTCAGATGCCCAGAGACAAGCGTGCTGAATTCATGAGAGGTCATCCCCCAACGTTCGCTCACTCTTCTGACCCCATGGATGCTGAAGATTGGCTGCGCACTGTGGAGCGGGAGTTGCATACCGCTCAGTGTGATGACAGGGAGAAAGTCTTGTATGGTCCCCGTCTGTTGAGAGGAGCAGCCCAATCATGGTGGGAGTCTTACCTCGCCACCCATGCCAACCCCGATGCCATCACCTGGGAAGAATTCAGAGGTAGCTTTCGTCAGTACCATGTGCCTGCAGGTCTGATGACAGTGAAGAAGGAGGAGTTCCTGGCCCTTAAGCAAGGGTCATCATCTGTCAGTGAGTATCGAGACAGGTTTCTGCAGTTGTCTCGCTACGCTCCTGAGGATGTCAACACCGACGCCAAGCGACAGTACCGTTTCTTGAGAGGCTTGGTTGACCCTCTGCAGTATCAGCTGATGAATCACACCTTCCCGACATTCCAGCACCTGATTGACAGGGCAATCATGACAGAAAGGAAGCGTAAGGAGATGGAAGATCGTAAGCGCAAGATCAGTGGACCCCAGCCTGGAAGCAGCAGCCGTCCTCGTTTCTCAGGCAATCAACCTCAGCAGTTTAGGCAGAACCAGCGTCCACCTCAGCAGCATCAGCAGCATCAGCAGCGTCAGCAGTATCAGCAGTTCCAAAGGCAGTACCCTCAGCATCAGTACCAGAATCGTCAGAGCAATCAATCAGGAGGTCAGTTTCAGAGGCAGAATCAGCAGACACCTCGTCTTCCTGCCCCAGCAAATCGCAGAGCATGTGGCTATGTGCGATAGTTGTCGGCGAATTAAGGCAGAGCACCAGAGACCCGCTGGATTGTTGCAACCGTTGCAGATCCCTCAGTGGAAATGGGATGAAATCGGTATGGATTTCATAGTCGGATTGCCTCGCACTCGAGCCGGCTACGATTCCATTTGGGTAGTAGTGGACCGCTTGACCAAGTCAGCCCACTTCATACCTGTCAAGACCACCTACAGCAGTGCAGTATTGGCAGAACTGTATATGTCTCGGATCGTTTGTCTTCATGGTGTGCCGAAGAAGATAGTGTCAGACAGAGGGACACAGTTCACCTCTCATTTCTGGCAGCAGTTGCATGAAGCCTTGGGCACACATGTAAATTTCAGTTCAGCTTATCATCCGCAGACAGATGGCCAGACCGAAAGAACCAATCAAATTCTTGAAGATATGTTGAGAGCCTGTGCGTTGCAAGATCAGTCCGGATGGGACAAGCGATTGCCTTATGCAGAGTTTTCCTATAACAACAGTTACCAGGCCAGTTTGAAGATGTCACCATTTCAAGCGCTCTATGGAAGGAGTTGTAGAACTCCGTTGCAATGGGATCAGCCTGGAGAGAAGCAAGTGTTTGGGCCAGATATTTTGCTTGAAGCCGAAGAGAACATCAAGATGGTCCGAGAGAATCTGAAGATAGCGCAATCGAGGCAGCGAAGCTATGCAGACACAAGAAGAAGAGAGCTGAGTTTTGAAGTCGGAGACTTTGTCTATCTGAAAGTGTCACCGATCAGAGGAGTCAGAAGGTTCGGAATCAAAGGCAAGCTAGCACCCCGCTACATTGGTCCGTATCAGATTCTTGCAAAGCGTGGAGAAGTGGCTTATCAGCTCAGTCTGCCAGAGAATTTGTCTGCTGTGCATGATGTCTTTCATGTGTCTCAGTTAAAGAAGTGCTTGCGTGTGCCAGAAGAGCAGTTGCCAGTGGAAGGTCTGGAAGTCCAGGAGGACTTGACCTATGTTGAGAAGCCAGCTCAGATTCTTGAGGTTGCAGACAGAGTCACCCGAAGGAAGACCATCAGAATGTGCAAAGTCAGATGGAGTCACCACTCTGAGGAAGAAGCAACCTGGGAGCGTGAAGATGATTTGATGGCCAAGTACCCAGAGCTCTTTGCTAGCCAGCCCTGAATCTCGAGGGCGAGATTCTTTTAAGGGGGATAGGTTTGTAACGCCCCGAATTTTGCAGTTGAATTTTTTCTTTTCTTTACTCGCCAAAATTCGGGCGTTACCTTTTCTTTTTCTTTTTCCCCTCGCTAAACCTTGACCTTTTCCAAAGTTTTAGCGGGAATTCGGTTTGGATTTCCCGTGTAAGAGAAAACTCTAAAGATATTTTGTGTTGTTTGATGCACCATGCCGAACCTTGCATTTTTGATTGTTTGAAAGTGCAAACGCATTCATCTAAAAGATCGGATTTCGAGAATAAGCGGAAAATCTTTTCTCTTTCTTTCTCTCTCTTTCTCTCTCCTCTTTCTCTCTCGCTCCCGCGCCGTGGGCCGACCCCGGCCGGCCCAAGCCCCTGCGCGCGCCCCCCTCTTGGGCCTTGGCAAGGCCCAGCCGCCCCCCACCCCCCCTTTTTTTTCCAAACCCCCTCTCCCTCTCCCTCATTCTCTCCCTCTCTCTCTCCCCACCTAAGCCGCCGCCCTACCCCTACCCGCCCCTGCCCTAGGCCGCCGCCGCCCTTGGCCGCCCCTCGCCGTCGGCCACCCCCCCCCCCCCCCCGCCGGTGAGCCCCCTCCCCCTCCCCCTTCTCCCTCCTCTCTCCTTCCCCCTCCCCTCCTCTCCCCTTGGCCGCCCTTGGCCGCTGGCCCCTGGCCGCGCCCGGCCGCCTGGCCGCGCCGCCCGGCCGCCCAGCCGCGCCCCGGCCGCCCCCTGCTCGGCCCCGGCCGGCCGCTGCCGCCCCCAGCCCGGCCGCTGGCCGCCCCCAGCCCGCGCCCCCTGCCCCGGGCCGGTTCAGCCGCCTGGCCGCCGGTTCAACCGGCCGGCTCAGCCGCCCCAGCCCCCAGCTCGGCCGCCCGCGCCCGCGCCCGCCCCAGCTCGGCCGCCCCGCCTAGGGCCGGTTCAACCGCCCTAGGGCCGGTTCAACCGCCCCCCCCCTCTGTTTTTTTTATTTTTTTTATTTTATTTTATTTACTTCCTGTGATCATAATTACTTTATTTTAGGTAGACTGATCATTGTTCATGCTATGGAAAATAGGAAGTTTAATTTAAAATTCCGTTATGCTATTGATTCACGTAGTTAATTGTTTATCCCGTGCAATGTTGATCAACTAAAAATGATTAGGTTCCCATTAGTATATGTATATAATAGAATTCTTTTGTTAAGAATCAATTGTAGCTAATCATTAGTGCATAAGATTTAACCCCCCCCCCCCTGCGAGACCCTTCCCGTTTCTTTCTAACCATAACAAATGCGATATCGAATGTCATACTTGATGCATATTCGTTTTACCTGTTCCCTTGTATGGTGTACTGTTCTTTTGTATTAAATGTGTGGATGTATGTATGTTTGCGCTCGCATAGAGAACGATCCGGTCGAAGAGCCCGAGGAATTCGCAGGAGAAGCCCCTGAGCAGCAGTCGGTTGGTGGAGGCAAGTGTCCTTTGACCTATCTCTGTCCTATTCATTCTTTAATTCACCTCCCGCATTACACATTTATACCTAAGGATTGACTAGCTTTTGTTATCCATGTCCTTGTTTACCTATTTGGGTCGGATTATTACTGCTTAGTCTGATGCTATTGCTCAACTCTAATCAATGAACATGATGTGATTATCTATGATACGCTGTTTTCCCCTTCTTATTTATGATTATATTTGTGACCTTTAAGGGGACTCGAGCGGTTTCTCGAGTGCCTCTCCGTAAAGACCTGTTCAATGGATGACCGCCCGGGAAAACAGTGCAACCATGAGGGTGGAATGGGACGCCCTTAGCTGAATAATTAGAGGAACTGGGGTGTAGTTCGCTTAGCCGTTGTGCCGTCAATGGGGCTCGGTGTATGCGGCTCGCTCTGCCAAGGTTGATTTGTCCCTTGGGGAGGAGTGCGGTACATTTAGGAAACCTAACGGGCGGCTACAGCCCCGGGGAATCTTTGTAAAGGCTTCGTAGTGAATCCCTAGCCATTCACCTTGGGAGTGAATAAGGGTCTTGCAAGCCCGGGCTAGAAAGGGAATCACGGCTTGTGGGTAAAGTGCGCAACCTCTGCAGAGTGTTATGAAACTGATATATCAGCCGTGCTCGCGGTTATGAGCGGCCAAGGGAGCTCCAGAGATTAGTGATACTTGATCAGAGATATTTTGGTACAGGTGGCAATGAGATTGATGGTTCTGATTATGATTATGGTGTTGGTAAGTGGTATTCTTTCCGTTTGGAAAGGATACATTGGGCTAATAACTTGGGTTAATGTTAAAACCTGGCTTTCTACTAGTAAGTAATAACCTGACCAACTAAAAGCAACTGCTTGACTTATCCCCACATAAAGCTAGTCCACTACAGCCAAACGGGATGCTTGCTGAGTATGTTGATGTGTACTCACCCTTGCTCTACACACCAAACCCCCCCCCCCAGGTTGTCAGCATTGCAACCACTGCTCAGGAGAAGATGAAGCTGTGGAAGGAGACTTCCAGGAGTTCCAAAACTACGACGAGTTCTAGGTGTGGGTTAGCGGCAACCCCCAGTCGGCTGCCTGTGAAGGCCGCGTTATCTACGTTTCTTTTCCGCACTTTGATTTATTGTAAGAACTATATGGACGTCTCAGACGTATGATGTAATCGACTATTATTTCCCCTTTTTAATACTATTTGAGCACTGTGTGATGATGTCCATGTTATGTAACTGCTGTGTACGTGAATAACTGATCCTGGCACGTACATGGTTCGCATTCGGTTTGCCTTCTAAAAACCGGGTGTGACACAAGGCCTCCAGGACAGCTTCTTCAAGGCGACATTCCAAAGCTGGCGTCACCAGGGCCTAGATCCTCACCATCCTCGCCGGAGCAGCAAGGCTTGAAGCTTCACTCCAAGCCTTGGATCACCGCTCGTGGTGAATTAGCAAGAGTTTCTCCTCCTTCTCCTCTTCTTCATCCTCCTCTGCCTCCTCCACAGCATACCTAGCCGACCTAGGCACACCACGACCTTCCACCTCATCAATCAGATCATCATCCCTAACCTCATTAGCAACAACTGGCCTAGCTTGAGTAGACACTTGTTGCATATCCGATGTGCATCGAAGTTTTTTTCCTTTTCTTAGTTTCCGAGACATCAACCTAGGCATCTGGTCAGTTGGGCCGCTTGCACCGAGGACTCGCAAGGCCATCTACCTTCGCCATGGTAGCAACCGATTTCTCGGCGCTCCACTCCCTAACTCAGGCTCCACCGACTTAGAAGACACAACATCTAGCATGCCTAGAACAACTTCAATCTTGGAGTCATCAGAGAGGCATTGTATGGAAACATGGGTCTACTTGTACTCCTTTGGTAGATCCCAGTGAGTAGCAACTATGGCCGCAATCTCAATGGCAGGTAGTCGTGCCTTATGACCAGAGCCACCACACCAAGAGAGAGCAGTAATGTTAGTAAAAACCATAGAATAACTCATAATTAACAATAGAGAGTCAAGTAGTCAAAACTCATGGCAAGAGGCAGGTTCCATGCAGAATAGGACCGAGGAGCACCATCATTAACAATAGCACCACTTAGCATCATTTCAACTCGTCCCAAGACATCCTCCTCCGAGATCCATTTGTTTGTTACTCGGGAGGGATCTCTAACCCCGTTATACAAATATGCAGGGTGTACTCTATCTTTTAGAGGCTGAATGTTCTTGAACATGAAATCAATCACCATAGCCTCGGTGGTTGGACCTCTGTCTTTCAAGTTGGTAATCTCAGCTAACAAAACCCTTGCCTCAGTCACTTTAGAGTCAGTTGGACCCTCTATCCAACTGGGCACTCGCACATCTAGCTGCCTCCCAGAATGGGGAGGCAGTGAATTATTGTGGTTCTCCATATTAAACCATTCGAATTGCTAGCCTTTAATGCTATCCTTCAGGGGGATATCCTGGTATTCAGCTTTCTTGTCTCGGTGGAGTTTTAGGCTAGCCCCTCCAACCACTTGATGTTGCCCTCTTTCCATCCCCGACTTAAAATGATAGAGATATCTCTACAATCCAAAATGTGGGCTAATCCCAAGAAACGCTTTGCAGATATGCATGAAAATGGCAATTTGACGGACAAAATTGAGATTCAAGTGGGTCAAATTAAGAGAACAGTAATCGAGAAGCGAAAGAAGGAGAGACGGGTAAACCAAGACCCCGAATCAAGAAAGGAACGAAAACAATGACTCGTGGGTGTACTCATTGGGCATAGTAATCCCTTGCCAAACCCGCCATGAACTCAATTCTTTTGGAGGAAGAACACCCATCTAGACGAGGTGCAGCAAATCAGATTCAGAAATGAGGGAGGCATAGTTCCCGCAAAATGGAAGTTGACTATTGGGGTTAATAGGAGGGATGACAGTCGCCAAAGCTCCCTGTCTTTTCTTCTTGGGCACCATGGGACTTCTCATGACCACGTAATCGGGCGTGGAGTCACTGAGGCAAGAGAATTTCAAAGGAAGAAGTTTCATCGAAAGCAGCATTAGCGTTTCTACCAGAAATCATCAGGCAAAAGCGTATATATAAGTACCCCCAACCTATCATAGTGCCAGCACCAGGGAAATAGTTTTTTTTCAAGTTGAAAGAAAGGATGATAAGTCAGGCAAGTTAAGTCGGACAAGTTAAGTCGGATAGAGAACTCGTTTCGGTGTATAAGTCGGTCAGGAGAAGCCAGTGCCTAAGGCACAAGGATGTAGGAAACTGAATGAAACAAAGAACTCAATACTAGTGGTCAGACCTCAAATGCCGAATGAGATCAAAAAAGAAGAAAATATAATGCTCAAATGATAGAAAGCAACAACTTTATTATTTAAAAGGGGCATCATTACACGAGCAGAATCAGTTCATTATAAATTGGTCCTGACAAAAGACCCATTGTTGGGGGCCTTCCTCTTTCGAAGGTCCTAAAAAACGTGACTACCCATATGTTTTTAGTATGATATGGATTATTACAAGGGAGCTTCGGCTTCGGGATAAAAGACCCTCTCTAATGACAAAAGTGTACGTGGTGTAAAGGAGCAACCCAAAGGAGATAGAAATAAGCGCCGAAGCTACTGCCAGAGAGTTTCGGCTTGATATGGTGACGAAGACCAAGGACGACACCAACTTAAAAGGGGAAAGGACCACTTAGTCCATAACAATTCTTATTACAGTCATGAGTAAATACCAAGGGCATGAATTTAATTTTATCTGAGCTGTGTCCTGTGCCTATAAATAAATGAACAGTAGCACCGTACTGTTCGTGCTGGATGGTAATCGCTCTTGCGTCATCCCTGCTTTTCCACCTTTTGGCAAGCCGAAGGTATCATTGTAATATGAATATTGCTAATGCTTATTTGTGTTTGTTGAAGATAATAATAAATAAATCATTGATATATGACAATTAATTATCTTCATTCCTCTATGTTCTTTTACTCTTTTATTTATATTCATGTTTACATGATAAAATGATGAAGGTGTGTCCTTCACGACCTTCGTTTGAAGATCATTATTTCCGAGAGGAAGTAATGCTTCAAAGGACGAAGGTCTTTGACCATTAACAATTGTGTTGCATTGTTCTTGATTTATAGCATTTGAGAACAAGTGACCAACATTGGCACCCCCCTCCGGTGAACTCACTTCCACAACCTTCAGCAAAGCATCAACCTTCGGGATGCCACCAAAGAGGACAACGATGCCAGGGGCTGCCCTACAGCAATTGGACACAAACCAAGAGACCCTCTCCCTGCAAGAAGCTAGAAGTCAAAAGAGAAAAGCTACTAGCCCAACACCTAAGGAGGAATAGCTAGACCAGGAGATCAGGGACCTTGAAGCCATTCATCAGTAGGTGGAGAGGAAGAAAGAAAAGATGATTCGGCTTGCCGATCTTTAGAAGAAGATCGACAAAGCTGCTGAGGAAATGCGTCATCTTACTCAAGATGACCTGGACCGAAGACCTCAGCACAAGGAGCTTCGTTAGGAGAGCCCAATCAATGATGATGAATGGTATGACGACTTTCATCATGGTAACTTTTCTTTTGATGATGATTCTCCTCTAGCTGTAGAGCTATAGGCTACCCCATGGCCACTATCATACAAGCCACCTCAGCTCCCCATGTATGATGGGCATTCAGACCCAAAGCAATTTTAGATGAGATACGAAGCAACCATATCCTCATATGGGGGCAATACTGCGGTCATGGTGAAGTCCTTCGTCATGGCAGTCAGAAGTGTAGCTCAAACATGGTACTCCTCTATTTGGCCAGGAACAATTACATCATGACAGAAGCTCAAGGACATGCAGATCACTAGTTTCCAAGGTTTTCAGACAAAGCCAGTCACCACTCAGGCATTGTTTCAATGCACACAAGACTAGGTGGAATACCTTTAGGCGTATGTCCAAAGGTTCTTGTGTCTAAGAGAACAAGCACCCATAGTTCCCAATGAAATCGTCATTGAGGCCATGATCAAGGGACTTAGGCCAGGTCCTACATCTCAATATTTTGCTAGGAAACCTCCACAAACCCTGGAGAAGCTTCTTCAGAAGATGGATGAGTACATCCGGGCCGATAATGATTTTCACCAAAGAAGGGAGTAAGCCTACAGGTTTTCCGAGATGACCAGGGGCTTCGGAGGGAGACTTCATCCCAGGCATGTCCGATCAATTCACAACTCCAATGCCAATGATGAAAGGGCTAGCAATCCTCAGCATAACCATCATAGCTCTCAGTCTTCAAGCATGCAACACACTTCTTTTAGACCACCGGCTCCGAGTGGCAGGGGAGGAAGAAGCTTCGGTGGAGGACAATTTGGCAATCAATCCAGAAAGTTGTACTGTGTTTTTTGTGGCGAGGACATGGGCCACACAACAAGAACATGCCAGATTACAATTCAGAAGCAGAAGAAAATTGCCGAAGTTGAGGCGCGGCACAGTCAAAGATGAGGCGCGGCACAGTCAGCCGAAGCAAGTCCTCCACACTGCTTCGTGTTACTCCCAATATGTAACACCCAAATTCTGAATTTGGGATTGGTAGAAGAAATTTGAGCAAAGTATCATAGTGCTTTGGAAATAGGGAAATAAGAAAAATGATGAGAAAAGGATTCTTCTTTTAAAGGAAACCATTTATACATCCCATGAAATAAATAACAAGGAGAATAGAGCCTAAATTAGTAAAATTAAAATAGTATGGTTTATATTCACCTTTGGGTTTCAATTAATACATTTGAAAAATCTGAAAACTAAAATAGAAGTATAAATTTGAATTTGGAATAGAAAATAGAAAAAAAAAATAAAGGAGAAGGGAAGAACTAAGAAAAATACTACATAAAATAAAATAAAAATCAGAATAAACATCCTTCACACTTATATTATTAAATTATACCTTTCAAACTAAGGACAAGTTATTCACAAAGTTTGAATTTAAACTTGAACTCAAATTGGATTTGAAAATGGAGAAAAGAAAATAGAAAATAAAAAGAAAAAGAATAAAAGCCACATGGGCCGCCCATTCTCCTTTCCGGCCCACTTAACTTCCCACGCGCTGGCCCAGCTGAATTTTGGTGCCGACATGTGGGCCACCTCTGTCAGTCGCTCCCCCGCGCCTGCGTGTTCCTCCTCTCGCTGACGACGCGGGGCCCCCACGTCAGCCTCTCCCTCGCGCGCGGTCACGGTCTCCCTGTATCGCTGCGATTGGGGACCCACCTGTCAGCTGCCCATCCGCTCGGTGTATTCGCCCTCAACGGAATCCCGGCCGTGGCGGAGCTTGCCGCGAACCTCGGAGCCATTGACCGAAATCCTCCCCTCGGCCTCGTCCCTTGGCACTATAAGAATCTCCCCTCTTCTCTCTTCTCCCCAATTTCGCGTGCGCCGCGCGGAACGACGAAAGCAGTGCGCGGAGGAGAGAAAACGTGTGTGCTTCACCGCCGCATGGAACGTCGCCGGTGACTGCCTCTCCGGCTGCGGTTACGGTTGGATCAGGTGGTCGCGGCTCGGGTCGTGCGTTGGTGGGCGATTGGTGCAAGGACATCGGCTGGGATTGAGGGAATTCCTCATCGGAGTTGGTTTCTCCGCCGCATACCGCTGTCGTCGTGGTCGACCCCTCTCCATCGCCTCCCAGCTGCGGTACGTGGTCCCATCATGTTTAGGTCTCTTCCCCTGTCATGAATCGTGGCCGGATTGAGATCGGGGAGCGTTGTGGCGCGAAATTGGAGTGCTCCGGCGATGGCTCCACCGCGGTTGGTGGGCGGCGCCGCCGTGGCTGTGCGGGAGATAGGCGAAGTATGGGATCCGTTGGATGACTCATCGACGGTTTAGATTAGATCAAAGGTTGGTGGTGTTGCGACCGTTAGATGTCGATCGGATGGATCGGGGTGGATCTCCAGTATTTAAAATGTGGTGCGTTGGATGGCGATCCGATGGTCTTGATGCGGTAATGGTTCGGTCGGGGGAAAGATCTAATCTGGTCCCTTGATTCAAGATCGGACGGCTCCGAATCAACGATACCCCCTTCGCCCTGGCTTTCTTTCTAAAAAGCCCCTCGGGTTCCGTTGAATCAACCCGCAATCCAGGGAATAGTTTTCTGAGTCTTAGGTTTAGTTGCGCAGAGACCCCTGCACTTTTCAGTAAATGAGGCGCAGTCCAGAGGGTTATAAAATCATAGAAAATGATTTAGAAAATGATTTTTAGTGTTAAAATAAATCCAGAAACTTATTTAATTCATAACTAATTCATTCTAGCTCCAAATTGAACCATTCCAGTTTCTAAAATTTTGTAATAATATTCTTCATCATTTAGTGCCTCTGTTTTGTCATGAAAACAATTAGAAATTTAATCTCTCACTTAATCCATTTTAAACACATAAAACCTTTGAAAATTCATAACTTAAAATCTATAACTCCAAAATTAATGATTCCTGTTCCTATGATCTTATTTTAATATATATATTAATAATGTGTATTTTGTTCTTATGTTTGGTGTAATGTTAATTTTGCCTACACTGTTTGTTTGTATTACTACGACTAGCAGTGAGGTCACGAGTCATCTGAAGATCATCCTGGTACCTGGAATCTCAAGGCCCAGGCAAGTTGTGCCCTTGATCACTTCTTTTCACCTACTCATGTTCTAATTAATCATAATGATCTGCATAGGTTAATTTTGATGGGACCCAATAGGTTACCCTAGTTTGTCTATCTTTATACCTTGTTTACCACTGAACATTTGGGTAGTACTTGCTAGTGCTATATGTGGTTTTGGGTATGAAGATTACACTATTCATGATTATACTTTTGTTATCAGTTGTTATTTATTGTTCATGATAAGATCATTATGTTAATTGGAACATGGAGCGACCACCTGGGAAAACAGTGCTACCACAAGGGTTTAATGGGACGCCCTTAGCTGATTAATTAGGAAAGCTAGTGGAAGACTACCTTACCCGAAAGGGGCAAGGGCAGTAGGGGAGTGGTCAGTGTAGGGAGGCCCTCGGGAGGATTTTGCTGCGATGGCGGTCCTGCAAGGGATTCCTGCATTGGAACTTCCTATAAACTGTAGCGGGTTTTCGGAAGCTAGTGGAACTTTGTAAAGGCCTCGTAGTGGATCCCTAGCCATTCACCTCGGTAGTGTCTAAGGGCCTTGCAAACCCTGGCGACATGGGATACACGACTTGTGGGTAAAGATGCGCAACCTCTGCAGAGTGTAAAACTGGTATACTAGCCGTGCTCACGGTCATGAGCAGCTCGGACCCTCACATGATTAAATTATGGAACTTAAACTCAATTTGTCATATGCATTGCATCGCAGGTGAAGTTGTTACTTTTGTTCTACTATTTAATTGGGTGTGGTATTTACTTATACTTAGTAACTGCTAATAAAATTTTGACCAACTTTAAAAGCAATGCTCAGCTCTAACCATCTTCTTTGGTAAGCCTTACACTTCACGTGAGCTCCCACCTTTGGCGAGTTCATGCACATTATTCCCCACAACTTGTTGAGCGATGAACGTATGTGAGCTCACTCTTGCTGTCTCACACACCCCACAGGTCAAGAACAGGTACCGCAGGATGAGGCGCTTGGAGGATGCCGCGATGAGTTCGTGAGAGGTCTAGGTCGTCGTCTCCCAGTCAACTTTGGGTTGCTGGATCGTTGTCTCCTTATAATGTAATTAATTATTTTGTATAGAACTCCTGTTATATATAAAGTTATGACATTCGATCTTGTGCCATGATTCATCATATGTGTGAGACTTGGTCCCAGCATACCTGGTGTTTATGTTAACCCCGGGTTTTGGACCCCTAAAATCCGGGTGTTACAGAAGTGGTATCAGAGGAATGTTGACTGTAGGACGAAACCTAGACAGAACTGGACAACCAATACTTACTTACCTTTGCTACTCTGATTCTTTCTAAACTTTTCTTAATCTTTTCTCATCTATTTCCGCTTTACTCTGATTATTCTTACCTTTCATTTCTAAAGACAAATGTGGATTTCACACTTTGAAATCCTGTGCCTAAAGTGACTTTAGGAATAGGAGACCTACTCTTAGGAACAAAAACAAAACTATTTTTGTAAATATTTATATGCTTGAATGTTTGTTCTTATGATACTTGTCTGATTTGGATCTTTGTTTGAGTGTGATGAGTTGTGGAGTAATGTCCACAATTGCATCTGCATATATAGGTATAAAGATATATTTATAAAATAACTAGACAAACCAAACTATCCTTCAATAAAGTAACTAGCCTAACAATACTCATCTTATCTTAAAAATTCTCCCTTATCTTAACAGATTCATCTCATCTCAAGAGATTCTATCCTACACTCATAGATCTATCTTATCTCAAAAGGTCTTAACTTATCCTAATGTATATAGATCCATCTTATCCTAAAAAGATACTCATCTTATCTTGAAGAGATTTTAGGTCATCCTAATAGATCTAACTGGCCTTAAAAGATTCTATCTTATCATTATGGATTGATGTTATCCTAATAAGCATACTTAACCACCCTAGATTAACAACCATAATCTAATGCAAATTAAATAGATCATATCTAGTCAAGCTAGTCATACCAATCCAATCTAGATCCCATCTAACCTATTATGATCTAATCTAATGTGGTCTACTAAATCAGATTAGTGATACTGGTAGAAGAGATTAGACCCTACTAGCCATGTATTAACTTAACTTAGCACATTGGATCAACTCAACTATGAGCTAACCCAACCCATAGAGCCATAATGAACGATATAACCTTTCTATTCCCACCTAATAACAAACAAACTTTTAACCTACATCTTGTAGTCTATCTCACCCATATATATCTCTCATATTGACAGATTCCATCTTACCCTTGGATATTCACCTTATACAACTGGTTACCCCAATCTGGACATAAAACAAAGATTAAGCCCTACCAAAGAATCTTTAGATTATAACCAGCTACTAGCTTATTCATTCCGCTTATTGAATAAATTCCTTTGCAAAGCTATTACTATGTGCCTCTAACTTTCATGGTCAATACCAGGAAAGGAAAGATTATCACACAACAGCAAACAGAAATGAATTTTCCAAATCCTCCACCTATTGAAACCGAACAAGTGGTTGCTGTCCAAAGACTGGTAATACAACAATTAACAGACCTGGTGACCGAGATGCAAAATCAGATAAGACAACAACGCGAGGAAATACGTCAGGTCCGCCAAGAAATAAGGCAAGCACGGTTGGAGAGACAACAACAACAACAACCTCCACCACCACCACCAACTCCACCAAGCTACATAGATATAAATTATGATGATTTATAAGATTTAGATGTTACTTTAGTTAGTAGATGATATGATATTATTTTAGAAGGAACAATAAGATCTATTGACCCTATGTTTTGTTAAAAAAATTATACCTCATGCTGAGATTTCTTTGTTTGTGCATATGTTCTGAAAACAATATGAGTATACATCCCTTTTCTTACAAATCTCGAGGACGAGATTATTTTTAAGGGGGGTAGGATTTGTAACACCCAAATTCTGAATTTGGGATTGGTAGAAGAAATTTGAGCAAAGTATCATAGTGCTTTGGAAATAGGGAAATAAGAAAAATGATGAGAAAAGGATTCTTCTTTTAAAGGAAACCATTTATACATCCCATGAAATAAATAACAAGGAGAATAGAGCCTAAATTAGTAAAATTAAAATAGTATGGTTTATATTCACCTTTGGGTTTCAATTAATACATTTGAAAAATCTGAAAACTAAAATAGAAGTATAAATTTGAATTTGGAATAGAAAATAGAAAAAAAAATAAAGGAGAAGGGAAGAACTAAGAAAAATACTACATAAAATAAAATAAAAATCAGAATAAACATCCTTCACACTTATATTATTAAATTATACCTTTCAAACTGAGGACAAGTTATTCACAAAGTTTGAATTTAAACTTGAACTCAAATTGGATTTGAAAATGGAGAAAAGAAAATAGAAAATAAAAAGAAAAAGAATAAAAGCCACATGGGCCGCCCATTCTCCTTTCCGGCCCACTTAACTTCCCACGCGCTGGCCCAGCTGAATTTTGGTGCCGACATGTGGGCCACCTCTGTCAGTCGCTCCCCCGCGCCTGCGTGTTCCTCCTCTCGCTGACGACGCGGGGCCCCCACGTCAGCCTCTCCCTCGCGCGCGGTCACGGTCTCCCTGTATCGCTGCGATTGGGGACCCACCTGTCAGCTGCCCATCCGCTCGGTGTATTCGCCCTCAACGGAATCCCGGCCGTGGCGGAGCTTGCCGCGAACCTCGGAGCCATTGACCGAAATCCTCCCCTCGGCCTCGTCCCTTGGCACTATAAGAATCTCCCCTCTTCTCTCTTCTCCCCAATTTCGCGTGCGCCGCGCGGAACGACGAAAGCAGTGCGCGGAGGAGAGAAAACGTGTGTGCTTCACCGCCGCATGGAACGTCGCCGGTGACTGCCTCTCCGGCTGCGGTTACGGTTGGATCTGGTGGTCGCGGCTCGGGTCGTGCGTTGGTGGGCGATTGGTGCAAGGACATCGGCTGGGATTGAGAGAATTCCTCATCGGAGTTGGTTTCTCCGCCGCATACCGCTGTCGTCGTGGTCGACCCCTCTCCATCGCCTCCCAGCTGCGGTACGTGGTCCCATCATGTTTAGGTCTCTTCCCCTGTCATGAATCGTGGCCGGATTGAGATCGGGGAGCGTTGTGGCGCGAAATTGGAGTGCTCCGGCGATGGCTCCACCGCGGTTGGTGGGCGGCGCCGCCGTGGCTGTGCGGGAGATAGGCGAAGTATGGGATCCGTTGGATGACTCATCGACGGTTTAGATTAGATCAAAGGTTGGTGGTGTTGCGACCGTTAGATGTCGATCGGATGGATCGGGGTGGATCTCCAGTATTTAAAATGTGGTGCGTTGGATGGCGATCCGATGGTCTTGATGCGGTAACGGTTCGGTCGGGGGAAAGATCTAATCTGGTCCCTTGATTCAAGATCGGACGGCTCCGAATCAACGATACCCCCTTCGCCCTGGCTTTCTTTCTAAAAAGCCCCTCGGGTTCCGTTGAATCAACCCGCAATCCAGGGAATAGTTTTCTGAGTCTTAGGTTTAGTTGCGCAGAGACCCCTGCACTTTTCAGTAAATGAGGCGCAGTCCAGAGGGTTATAAAATCATAGAAAATGATTTAGAAAATGATTTTTAGTGTTAAAATAAATCCAGAAACTTATTTAATTCATAACTAATTCATTCTAGCTCCAAATTGAACCATTCCAGTTTCTAAAATTTTGTAATAATATTCTTCATCATTTAGTGCCTCTGTTTTGTCATGAAAACAATTAGAAATTTAATCTCTCACTTAATCCATTTTAAACACATAAAACCTTTGAAAATTCATAACTTAAAATCTATAACTCCAAAATTAATGATTCCTGTTCCTATGATCTTATTTTAATATATATATTAATAATGTGTATTTTGTTCTTATGTTTGGTGTAATGTTAATTTTGCCTACACTGTTTGTTTGTATTACTACGACTAGCAGTGAGGTCACGAGTCATCTGAAGATCATCCTGGTACCTGGAATCTCAAGGCCCAGGCAAGTTGTGCCCTTGATCACTTCTTTTCACCTACTCATGTTCTAATTAATCATAATGATCTGCATAGGTTAATTTTGATGGGACCCAATAGGTTACCCTAGTTTGTCTATCTTTATACCTTGTTTACCACTGAACTTTTGGGTAGTACTTGCTAGTGCTATATGTGGTTTTGGGTATGAAGATTACACTATTCATGATTATACTTTTGTTATCAGTTGTTATTTATTGTTCATGATAAGATCATTATGTTAATTGGAACATGGAGCGACCACCCGGGAAAACAGTGCTACCACAAGGGTTTAATGGGACGCCCTTGGCTGATTAATTAGGAAAGCTAGTGGAAGACTACCTTACCCGAAAGGGGCAAGGGCAGTAGGGGAGTGGTCAGTGTAGGGAGGCCCTCGGGAGGATTTTGCTGCGATGGCGGTCCTGCAAGGGATTCCTGCATTGGAACTTCCTATAAACTGTAGCGGGTTTTCGGAAGCTAGTGGAACTTTGTAAAGGCCTCGTAGTGGATCCCTAGCCATTCACCTCGGTAGTGTCTAAGGGCCTTGCAAACCCTGGCGACATGGGATACACGACTTGTGGGTAAAGATGCGCAACCTCTGCAGAGTGTAAAACTGGTATACTAGCCGTGCTCACGGTCATGAGCAGCTCGGACCCTCACATGATTAAATTATGGAACTTAAACTCAATTTGTCATATGCATTGCATCGCAGGTGAAGTTGTTACTTTTGTTCTACTATTTAATTGGGTGTGGTATTTACTTATACTTAGTAACTGCTAATAAAATTTTGACCAACTTTAAAAGCAATGCTCAGCTCTAACCATCTTCTTTGGTAAGCCTTACACTTCACGTGAGCTCCCATCTTTGGTGAGTTCATGCACATTATTCCCCACAACTTGTTGAGCGATGAACGTATGTGAGCTCACTCTTGCTGTCTCACACACCCCACAGGTCAAGAACAGGTACCGCAGGATGAGGCGCTTGGAGGATGCCGCGATGAGTTCGTGAGAGGTCTAGGTCGTCGTCTCCCAGTCAACTTTGGGTTGCTGGATCGTTGTCTCCTTATAATGTAATTAATTATTTTGTATAGAACTCCTGTTATATATAAAGTTGTGACATTCGATCCTGTGCCATGATTCATCATATGTGTGAGACTTGGTCCCAGCATACCTGGTGTTTATGTTAACCCCGGGTTTTGGACCCCTAAAATCCGGGTGTTACACAATACATCCCATAATACGTAGGTAATCAATAATCTATGGCTTCTATTGCTTCGGCAAGCCATTCCCCATCTTCTTGGCCCCAGTTGCCACCACCACCACCACTGATCCACAATCAACATCCAGAAGGGCGCAGTCATATTTAGCAACATCGTGACCTTCGGGACGAGTTTGAAGCTCGCACAGTCAACAACACTGTGCCTGAGTCGAAGCATATTTACTAAAAGGACTATAGTGCCCCAGCAAAGGAATATGATGATTTGATGTATCTTAACTCTTTTTGCCTTTTATATCTTCTCGAAAAAACAATACAGGAGGGATAATTTTTTAGCTTGATGTAATAATATTGTCGTTACATCATCAAGTATGACAGAATTAAGTTCCGAAGCTACAAAGTCGTTCCTAAGGGAGCATAGAGTAAGTTCCGAAGCTACAAAGTCATTCCTAAGATAGCGCAGAGTAAGTTCTAAAGCTTCAAAGTCGTTCCTAAGGGAGCGCAGAGTAAGTTTCAAAGCTCAAAAGTCGTTCCTAAGGGAATTCAGAGCCAAAATACCACCTAAATCAAAGGTGAAGAAGCTCCAAAGTCGTTCATAAGGGGATGCAGAGCTTAAATACCACCTAAATCAGAGGTGAAGAAGCTCCAAAGTCATTCGTAAGGGGATGCAGAGCTTAGCTCCAAAGTCGTTCCTAAGGGGATGCAGAGCTAAAATTCCAACTACGTAAAAGGTGAAGAGACTCCAAAGTCGTTTCTAAAGGAATGCAGAGCCTAGATGTGTTTTCGACATAAACATCCTTTTGCATCATATCATCACATCATTTCGCATAGCATTACATCATACATCATATTGCATCAAGAAGTTGTGCGAAAGGGAAAATGCTTTTCTGAAAATATCTGATGAATTATGAAACAATGTGCTGAAGCACAAGGAATACCTTCGACAGACACAATTTTACAAAATAAGGAAACCTTCATAAGCAATGCTATTATACAATAGCCATGGTAATGAATGAAGTATTCAATCAATAGAGGCGTCAATTTTTCTTTGTGAAACATGAAAAGAAGGAAAGGTGTTTTTTCGCCGAAGGCTCAAAAACGGTACGTACACAAATTTCATGCATCGCAAAGAAGTATATTACATTAGTATACATACAAATATTTGATGTTCGACACATATACAAATATTACATTTCTTAATACACAACAACTCAGTCTTCCTTCAGTATCCTCTCGGCAGCTTCTTGTAAAAGTTTGTCGACAACTTCGTCAACAACTTTGTTAGCAATTTGCATAACATCTAAAGCTTCTTTTATAACTGGATTAGGTTCGGGGTTGTATGGTTCTGGTGGGGGAGAGAGGCCAGCTGTAATAAATATATGATGGTGAGTTACGAAGGTAAAAATGAACAATAAGGCAAAAAGTTTCAAATAAAAAGTATCAATAATCATGCTGCATTCGGCAGCTTCCTCAGCTCGTTTAGCTTCCTCAAAGGCGTCGTGAGATTCTTTCTCATTCCTTTTAATGTCTTTGTCAGCCATTTCACGACCACCCTTCATCCACACATTGGGGTAGAATTTACCGCCCAGGGTAGAAGCCTCCACCGAAGGATCCTTAGTTTCGTCAGCAGAAAGAACAGATTCCGGACGGGCCACGGCCTTGACATGTTCACACCCAGCCTTTTCTAAGATTGCCGCAATTCCTCGGGCGCCAGAAAAAGCACAAAAATCTCCACGATCGCTAAGGATCTAATCGAAAGCTTTGGCTTCCTCACCTATCCATTCAATAACCCCTTTGGGGTCGCTGCGAATAAATTTCTGTTCTGAGGAATACACCCCCACCTTTGCAAAGCTATCTTTTTGCTTTTTCGCGCAGTGCAAGGATTTTCCATAACACCTTTCCCTGGAACCACGAAGCTCTTCAACATTCTTTTTAGCCTTGAACTTGTCCATTCACTTATCTCTTGCTTTGCCTTCGCGACTTCATAATTTTCATTCATTTTGGTAAGTTTTTTCTTTAGATCCTCAACTTCAGCTTTGTGAATTTTGGCTTGCACATTAAGCCTGGCTTCGTTGTCTTTTAGTCTATCTACTAAGGAAAGTAGAATCTTATCTTTTTAAAGGCTTCATTTCTCATTATGATGACCTTTGATCGAAGGTTCCCAAGTGCAATTTGACAGCTTTTGTCATCGGCTTCTTTTTGAGCCCTTAAAGCTTTGCTAAGAATTAAGCCCTAATAACAAAAAATACATATGTGAGTACATAAAAATAGTAAGAAAACCAATAAACATAACTTATTTTATGAGAAAAAGTGTATATACCTTCAAGATATTATAAGCAAGGCTGTCTACAAGTTCATCCTTCGACATCGTAGATAAGCTAAGCTCTAGCTTCGGTAATCCCATATTCTTTGCCATTTCTCGACAGACAGATATCTCCTTGTTGTCTGGTAGGCAATATAGAAAGTCATCTTCGTCAGTGTCGCTGTATACCAAGGAGCCTGGGGGATACTTTAGATCCTTGGCATATTGTCTAGCTTCGTCAATCTGCTCCTTTGTCAGTCTTTTCCCTGTAGCGTGACGCACCATAAATTCTAATTCCTCAGAAGACGCATCAGGGTAGAGAATTTAGATCCTTCGGTAGCCCTCTCTTTTTCTAATGGTAACGGCACTTTCCCGGCATCCGAAGGTCTCGATTCAGTCTCCTTTTCAGCAATCTCCGTAGGCGCTGCATCGGCGGGAGCTGAGAGCCCAACTTCGGTTTCAACCTGCTTCATAGCAGTTTCGGCAGATTCCTTTGTACTTTTGTCTCCCATGCTAGGTGTTTCTGCAGAGGCAGGAGTTTGAATCCTTGTGGATTCCATAACAGCATCCAATACACTGGCCATTCTTCTTCTCCTTGGAGTTACTGAGTCAAAATTTTGAACCTTTAGCAGTTCTGCCTCTTGCAATGAACTCAAAGTTTTTGGCTGCTCCACTGCTGTCTTCGAGATTGGCTCTTCGGTTGATTCCACCTGGGCTTCAGCAGTAGCAGGGTCGCTTGTCTCAGCGGAAGAAGAAGGCCCTTTAGCAAGTTTTGGCACTTCAGCTGTTTCAATATGCATGGGTCGATGTGTCAGAACTTTAATATTTTTTGGCTTCGGCGTAGTAGAAATCACCGAAGCAATAGCTCTTCTTTCACTTCCTTGTTTTTGTGAAGGATAGCTGTAATCTGGGTACATGAAACCAATAACTTCAAAAACCCTATTCAACCTTTTCTTGCCTCAGCCTCCGAAGGCCGCTATCATGGCATCATCTTCGACCTTTGAGTAGGCGCCAAGCAACTTGTCGCTGGTTGTGTCAATGGCATCTAACCAGTCATCGTTGGGCTCTTCAAATTGGCTTCTGTATTTGAATGAATATTTTAAGTAAACCAGGCGACCTTGGCTAGACCCAGCTGCGGCCTCCTTCGGCATCTCCCACCCACTCCCGAGTGGCCACACCTTGAAGACAATATGTTCTTGGACTAAGTCCCTGGTGCCTATGTAAGTGCATATTGTGTTATAAGCAGCTTGGCACGCTTGTATGTCGTTTCCAAGGGCAAGGGATGGTCTCCTAATGCCGAAGTGAGACCATATAGGGTGTTGGATAATACCCTTGATGTCTTCCCTCTCAACCAGATCATTCTTCACATAGAACCATTCATGCATCCAGGCTCCCGACCAACTCTTGCGAAAAGTTGGAACCGGGTTGCTTACTTCAGAACAAGTTACGATGCCATAGAAACCAAAGTTGTTGTGGTATTGTTCTTTACCAGTGGCCTTCGTCTCATAAGACAATTCATGCATGTTACAGAAGTTTTTCGCATTTGGTTCTTGTCCTTGGCTCTTCATCGCCCAAATGTAAACCCCTATCTTGATGATGGCTTTAGGGATAAGTTGGTGAAGGTAGACTTCGAAGGTTTTCAACACTTCGACTAGCATGCTATCCAAAGGGAACCGAAGGCCCGCTTTCATAAAACTTCTATAGACAACTACCTTGTCAGCTTCGGGCAGAGGGACATTACTCTCCCCTCCATCCTGCACAATAGAAATGTCATGAAAGTACATTCCCCTCATGGTATCAATTTGTCCTAGCTTGATTGTTGACTTTCCAAAGACAACATGACTTGGCTTCCAGGGTCGATCTTCGGCATCCTCATTTTCATTTTCTACATCGAAGTTTTCACTATCACTAGAACCCTCAGATATTCCGGCTAATGTCTCATGTGCGATCTTTTCTGCATTGGTCCTCTCCATAGCTTTGTAAAACTCGAACAAAACTGGGTCAGCAAACTTCTTCTCACCAGCCATTAGATCAAACTTGTTGAAATGCCAAAGCTCAAGTTTGCAACAAAACAAGAGAGTTTAAAATAGCGAGTACAGAGTACACAACCGAAATAGCACAAGAAACGCTTTCAATACGAGCTCATATTTATATGCATAGCGCCCCACGGCTTGGTGGGTCCAGTATGTCAGTGTCGTTCGCTATTCTAGCGAAGGGAAGGTGTTTTTTCGGACCTTCGGCTAAAGGCCTTCGTCCAGGTCGCGGTCTAAATTTGTTACAAGGAAGCAAATTAATACTGCGAGGGGCTATTGTTGGGGGCCTTCCTCTTCCAAGGGTCCTCAAAAACGTGACTAACCATATGTTTTCAGTATGATATGGATTATTACAGGGGAGCTTCTGCTTTGGGATAAAAGACCATCTCTAATGATGAAAGTGTACGTGGTGTAAAGGAGCAACCCAAAGGAGATAGAAATAAGCACCGAAGCTACTGCCAGAGAGCTTCGGCTTGATATGGTGATGAAGACCAAGGACGACACCGACTTAAAAGGGGAAGGACCACTTAGTCCGTTGTAATACCCAAAGTTGTAGACCATAGAAAACAGGGATAACAATCTTGTGTATTTTGCTTCTACATACCATCATATGAGAACACTCGCTATTAAAAGAAAATAATCAACAAAAGACACATGAACAACATATGAATCATATTGGAGTTATATGTTTGTGCATTGAATAATAATAATACTACTAAAATATAATAATGAGTTGAAGACTAGGATCAAAACCTAAATTTGAAATTGGGATTTGAAAGATGGAAAAGAAGAGAGAAATACTATAAAATACAAAATGATTTTATAAATAAATAGGATCAACCCATAATGGAATGTCCAAGTCATACATTCAAATCTAAGTACAAATTTACTACAAAATTTGAATTCAAAATTGGGACTCAAAAATAAAAAGGAAAACAGAATAAAGAAAAAGAAAAAAAGGGTGGTCGCTACTTGGGCCGTGGATGCCATTTAGGCCCATCTCGCTCACGCCCCGTGGGCAGCCAGTACGCCGGATTCCACTACGTGCTCACCTGGTCGCTAACTGACGTGTGAGCCATCCTCGTTAGGAGCTTCTTCTGTCCTTGTCTTTGGATCCATCGCGTCACCTGCGAAAAGAAAAAAGGATCGCGCCGCCGGTGCTTCCGAGTGGTTCCACTCGATCCGAAGACCTCGCAGAGATCTCGGGTTGCGTCCGCCGCCCATGTGTGCTGGTATCTGTCCTCCCTGCGCCTTACAACAGGCTTGCGCGATCCGTGAATCGTGCGGCCGGCACAATGAACTTTGCAAGATTCACACGTGGCAGCAGCTCTATTCCTCCCCTCGGCTCGGGACCTTCTCATAAAGCGGGGTCGCCGCGCCCTCTGCTGGTAACTCACCTAGGCCGCATCGTACAGAACCATCACTGACCAACGCAAGAGAGAGAAAGGGAGCTTTGGAACGCCGCTTGGGGAGCTGTAGTCACGCCGCGCACAGAACCTCGGATTCGCCCTCACTGGTCGTTGTCGTGCTTCGACTGGACACGGGGAAGCTTGGGGGACCGCTCAGAGCAGATCAATTGCTCGCCATCGCATGAGTGCTCGGTCCGCCGCCGCATTTCTGCCTGTCACCGTGGCCAGAAAACCCCCTGCGTCAAGCCTCGGTATGCAACACTCACTAGTGCTCGTACTACTCTAGTCATCGTATTACGCGTCCGAATTGGGGGATTGCGCTCGGCTGGGGTGCTCGATGGCGAGGTCGCCGCCGTTGTGCGGTCAGTGTCGTCATGGTTCGCTGAAGGTAGATGGCGGATCGGTGACCGTTCGATCCGTGAGGAAGGGCAGTGATTGAGAGCGCGCTCAAGACCGTTGATCGTCTAATCAGTGGTGATGATCAGGGATTTGGATTTGGGTGGTGTGAAGCGTTGATCTCATAGCGAGTGGTGGATCGGTGTTCATAATATCTGGGCCGTCCGATCTTAATCCAATGACTATTAGTGCATACCGGTTCTGGCGAGGGTTAGATCTAATCGGAGCCATCCAGAATTGATCCGTCGGCCCTAATCCCACGATACCCCTTCGCCGAGCCCAATTCGCATTTAAGCCCCTCAACTTGTTATTAATCAACCCGCCGTCCATGCGGCTGTAGCTTTGAGTCTATGGAATTTTTATATGTTAGCCCCTGCGCTTTCCAATATTCTGCGCGCAGTCCAGACAACAATAAAATCAGAGAAATTCATTCTAAATTCATTTTTAATACAAAAATAATGGTAGAAACTTGTATAATTCATAGAAAATTCATATGAACTCCAAATAGATCCATTCTAGTTCCTATAATTTTGTAATATTATTGTTCATCATATAGTGCCACTATTTTGGCATGAAAGTCACATTAAAATTTATATCCTATTTGATCTTGTATAAAGTACATAAAACCTTTGAAAATTCATAACTCCTCCGTTTTAACCCTGATTTGATCTGTTCAAGTTGCGTTAGTCTCGTATAAATATTTACTATGCAATAACACCATTTATTATACCATGTTTCATTCTTTTATAATTAGACCTTTACTTAAGTCATGTTGGTTAGTCTGGTTAATGTGCTCATCATTATCTACCAAAATATAATTTATGGTAAATTTATAACTTAGATTAAAGTTGAGATAATTATTTATAGAACAACCTCTTATATGATTTATATTAACCAATTTATATAATATAGTTTAACACTTAAATCACATAAATCCTCTATAAAATCATAACTCCTTAATCGTAACTCCGATCTTAGTAGTTCTTGATCCCGCGATCTCGTAGCAACGCGTAGATCGTTATTATTCAGTTTATACTTATGTTTGGTGTGATGTTAATTTTATCTATACCATGTTTGTTTGTATTGCTACGACTAGCAGTGAGGTCATGAGTCACCTGAAGATCATCCTGGTAACTGGAATCTCAAGTGCTAGGCAAGTTGTGCCCTTGATTCACTTTTGTTACCCAATAATGTTCTTTATAATCATTTACCATGCATAGGCTTAATTTTGATGGGACCCAATAGGTCACCCTAGTATGTTATCCTTTTTACCTTGTTTACCCCTGAATCAGATGGGTAGTTTTTGCTATTGCTTTACATGGTTTGGGTTAATATTTCATTATATCCATGTTCCAGTTATTTTGTTATCTTATTTCTGTTCATGTCAAGATCATTATATTATTGTTAATTGGAACATGGAGCTTAACTTGAGAAACACGTGCCACCACAAGGGAGGAATGGGACCCCTTGGCTAACTAATTAGGAAAGCTAGTGGAAGACTACCTTACCTGAAAGGGGCAAGGGCAGTGGGGGAGTTGCATGCAAGGAGGTTCTCGGGCTGATTTTGCTGCAATGGCGGTCAGACAGGGGATTCTTCCAAGTGCTCTTCCCATAAACTGTAGCAGGTTTTCGGAAGCTAGTGGAACTTTATAAAGGCCTCGTAGTGGATCCCTAGCCATTCACCTTGGTAGTGTCTATGGGCCTAGCTAACCCTGGCGACATGGGAAACACGACTTGTGGGTAAAGGGTACAACCTCTGCAGAGTGTAAAACTGGTATACTAGCCGAGCTCAGGTCATGAGCGGCTCAGGACTCTACGATGATTAAATTATGGAACCTAAATTCAATTTTGTCATTTGCATATGCATGGGTTTATTATTAATTTTGTTCTATTATATTATTATGGTTTGGTATTCACTTATACTTAGTAACTGCTAATAAAATTTTGACCAACTTAAAAAAGCAATGCTCAGCTTTAACCTCTATTGTTGATCAGCCTTACACTTCATGAACTCCCACCTTTGGTGAGTCCATGCCACATTATTCCCCACAACTTGTTGAGCGATGAACATGTGTGAGCTCACCCTTGCTGTCTCACACCCCCACAAGAGAAGAACAGGTGGTTCAGGAGGAGCCACAAGGCGAGGAGTTCGATCTGATCTAAGTGGCGTTTCTCAGTTGACATTGGCGCCGACGATCCTTAGTTCGTTTTATATTTATTGTTCTAATTTGTAATAAGTCTTCCGCTATGTAATAATACTCTGATGTTTTCTGACATTTATCTCTATACACTATGTTATTATATATGTTGTCTTCTTTGGCGCATGTATGAGATGCACCTGGCTTTGTTCCTTAAAGCCGAGTGTGACATCCGTGACAATTCGTATTACAGTCACGAGTAAATGCCAAGGGCATGAATGTAATTTTATCCGAGCTATGTCCTGTGCCTATAAATAGATGAACAGTAGCACCATACTGTTCATGCTGGATGGTAATCGCTCTTGCATCATCCCTACTTTTGCACCTTTTGGCAAGCCGAAGGTATCATTGTAATATGAATATTGCTAATGCTTATTCGTGTTTGTTGAAGATAATAATAAATAAATCATTGATATATGACAATTAATTATCTTCATTCCTCTATGTTCCTTTACTCTTTTCTTTATATTCACATTTACATGATAAAATGATGAAGGTGTGTCCTTCACGACCTTCGTCTGAAGATCATTATTTCCAAGAGGAAGTAATGCTTTGAAGGACGAAGGTCTTTGACCATTAACAATTGTGTTGCCTTGTTCTTGATTTATAGCATTTAAGAACATGTGAACAACACCCATATCCCTACTGCTAGCCCTACACTACACATACTACTACTACTTTAGTGGTGGCACCTCGCCACCGACATCGTCGTCGCTGTCACTGTCCTTGCCCGTGTTACCACCGCAGTTGCTTCCCTCGCTGTTGTTGTCGTTGCCACCATCGCCATCGCCTTCCCACCGTCGCCCTCACCGTCCTTGTCGCCGCCATCGTACCCATAGTCATCATCCTTGTCCTCCTCGAACTCCTCTTCCTCGGCCTCCTCCAAGTCATCAAGGTCGACGCTCTCGATACTGTGGAGTTAGGCCCTCTCTCCCGCCGATATCCCCATGTAGTCGTCTATACAAATGGACGACGGGGAGTCGAGGGACGATGGAGGAGTCCTCTCATCGGAGAGCTCTGAGTCACCAAAGTCCTCTAATGGTGGAGTTGGAGAATGCTTCCACTTGTTTCCCCTGGTCTTCCTCTTGCCCTTGGCATCTGTTTTTCCCACTATTAAGGTTTTGGAAGGAAGAGAGGAAGAAACGAGAAAGAAGAAGCAAGGGCGAGTGAAGGAGTGGGCAGCACACGATGGCTTATTTAAGAGGCAAAGGTGCGCCTCTTGATATTCTGGTCATACAACGAACAGTCGTCAACCTTCAATTGTTGCTTAGGTTTCTAAGAAATTGCATGCTTTTGTCCCCCTTTGGCGTAACACGACACAATGATCAGTAAATCAACCATTCAGACATGTTATTATGCCCTGTCAACTCAATCAACTATTCTGCGCACAATACAGTGTACACACCCATTAGGCGCACCCATTGGGTGTATAGATCAGATTTTTTGGAAATAAAACAATTTGTGAAATATCAACTGCAGGATGCAAAATGACAAACTTGAGATCGGCAAAAGTTGTTTGGTCAAGCCTGAGTCAACCAGACCTCTATCGGTTTAATTTAGTCGACAACCTTAGCCAAATGCGTCCCGACTAGAGTTTAGTCGATCAAGTTTCAGTTGGCTAACCTTCAATCGGCCTAGACGCCCTCAAGGTGCCATCAAATCAGAAGTGTGATTTACTTGTATCTAGAGAAGTCAAATAAATCCTACAAAGACAAGATCCTAGGAACCTTCCAGTTGATTGCTACTCAAAGATCAGCATGGATCTGTTTTTGTCAGGGGAAGCGGGGCCCCTTCTCTCCTGCTCTCCGTCCCTCTAGAGCTTAGGCCCTTTTCTGGGCAGTGCCTCTTTGATTAGGAATTTCCTAAGTAACTTGTAGTTCTTGTAGGCCTGTCAGACCAGGCATCGATAGTTCGGGCATGGGGCCTCAAGCAGTTTTTCAATGTGGTTAGTGGCCTCCATGGATAGAGGCTTTCTACCCTTCTAACCCACTATGGTTATTGGCACTTCATCATGCCACCAGTTGTCCTTTTTATTCCTCTTATTAGGCTGTCCGCTAAACCCCCTATCGGGTTCTTTGTCACGTTTGGCCTTTTGCTTACGGTGGTCGAAGATCGCCCCCAGCTCATCTTCCCCCCACGCATGGCAAGTTGCGATGTTGAGGAGCTCCTTCATAGTGTGTGGGCTCTTTCGCCCCAACTTGTGCAACAGAGTCTCGCTTGTGGTCCTTGAGATGAAGGCACAGACAACATCAACATTGATAAGGTTAGTAATCTTGTTGCACTACAGCAAGAAGCGTTGAATGTAGTCCCTTAGGGTCTCGTCCAATTTTGGCAATTCTTGAGGTCCCACGGCTTGCCCGGGCACTCGTATGTGCCCTAGAAATTTCTGACAAATATTTCCTTGAGGTCAGCCCAATTTTGGATACACCTAGACCGTAGTTTCTCGAGCCATGCTCGTGCTGAGTCCACCAAGTACAAGGGGAGGTTCTAAATTATGAAGTCATCATGGTCCGCCCCTCCTGCCTGACATGCAAGCCGGTAGTCTCCTAGCCAGAAGTTGGGTTAGATTCTCCTGAGTATTTCGCAATGTTGGTTGGTGCCCTTTATCGATGTGCTACTGACGCCTGGAGGATGTGGTGGCCAAAGGCCCAAGGCCCCAGCGACGAGGAGCTCAAGCCTCGATCCTCATCAGGACTGAAGCGGCCTCCTCGATGCTAGCTATACTGGTGGCCATTGCCCAATCCCTCATGTCCTTCCTCATCGTGACTTAGGGCAGGCACACTCCATGCACTTCTATGTGACCTTAGGCAACAACAGTGTCGGGGGCCGTGCCGTGGCTTCCTCAAGCCCAAACAGTCGTTCTGATAATGTGTCAGTTCCCAATGGAGTCGACGTGGTACACTAGTCAGCCCCTGGCTCCCGGTGCCGTGACATGGAACTCTTAGCGTACTACTGCATGGCGAGGTCTAGAAGGCCTCGGATATCTTGGTGAGCTCTTCGTTCGCTCGGATTTTCTACCTTGGGGAGCTTGCCCAGAAGTACCATGGCGGTCGTGACATTCTGGCTTGCCCAGGGGAAATGCGGCAGGCTAGCCCCATCATTTGCTAGACAACGACGAATGCTAGCGGTCATGGTGTGCATCTGCCTAGTGCCCCAACGTATCTGTCCCATTCGCCATCGCAGCAACCCCCCGTCTCTGAGTCGCGGGACCTTAGTTGCTCTAGGAAGGGCTTGGCCCTAGCGGTGCTTTTTGCGAAGGCAGGTCGAGCTAAGGTGGGGCGGATGTCGTGGTACGCATTGTGGCACTGGTGGGGGTCCTCTTAGGACTCTCCATGAGCAGGGGGCGGTCCTCCAGCGAGTAGGCCAAGAGGCACTCTTGGGTCAGGGTGTGGCTGGCCCCACTTGATGGGGAGCTAAGTCCGCCTTCCGACCTCGATAGGAGGAGGTTCTGGAATGAGTCTTGGACGAGGTCTAGCATAACCACGATCTCAATGAAAGCGGGCTCCAACACACATCGCCACCCGTCGCCTCCTCGTAGGGAACCAAGCTAGAGGCTACCGAGGCCTCTGGCAATGTCGAGAAAGTTGCACGTCTAGGGAACTGGGCATCTAGGGCCATGACCATTGTCCCCCTGTTGTTAATGATGAAGTCAAAACTCCAAAAATGGATGGTCATTCCGGGGGTCTAAACTATGCCAATATCATTGTTGGCCATCTGGGGCCTAGAAGGTTCATCAAGAACGTGCAAGGCCCCTACCTAGCACGCCAATTGTTGGTATTTCGGACCTCCGCTTTGACAAGTAAATTTCTATGTGCGCATTTTGGTCTCTACACAATTTGCTCGGTGGGTGCAAGGTTTATACTAGTTTGGGCAGAATGTCCCTACATCTAGTCTTCGGCGGCTCGCGCTATCGACACCATTGTTGCTCAATGCTCATAGTAAGGGTTACAAGCAGGTTACAAGCGGGCGAGAGAGGGAGGAAGGGCTCCCAAGTCTCTTATGAGGGGGTGGCCCTAAGACTACGGACCTAGAGTCCAACGCTAAGCCTTGGCTCCGGTCTCCAGGTCTTCAGGTCGCACCGTGTTTGTGGTTATCTTCCATCGAGTGCCTTCTGTCTTGTGTTCTCTTTGGACCATCCTCTGTATTTGTGGCTGACCTCCTCCTTTTATAGTCCAAGGGGGTCTATGGTTGGTGGCTCCATTGAGAAGGAACCATTATAGCATGGTAAAACCGAGTGTGTTACCCTAGCGAGGCCATTTGTGTAATATCCCAAAAAAATGTTGCCAAAGGTTGATCTTCAGTGCGTGGATGTGGGAAAAGGGTTGTGGGCCGTTGAATGCTAAGTCAGAGTCATCTGTGGCGTCGCTTCTTTTCTCCCGCAAAGAAACCCTAGTGGTGGCCTTTTCCCCCTTTTGCCCCTACTTGGCCGCCACCCCTTCTCCCCCCTCCCACACTTGGCCACCCCTCCCCCCTTTCCCCTTGGGCTAGCCGTCCTCTCCTCCCATGGCAGACCCTCTCCATGGCTTCCTCCTCCCTCTAGATCTCCCCCACGTAGCAACGATCGAGAAGAGGAGGAGCACGTTGAATTGAAGGGGAAGAGAGGATCAAGGAGATGTTCTTCCCCATCTATTCTTGCAGATTTTCTTGGGGAAACCCTAGGTATGGATGAGATCTTTGTTCCTCCCTGTAATTACGTGCTTTTGGAGGTATGTTGTGGATCATGGGGATTAAAGGATTAGAGGTTGGATTAGATGTGGGGTTAGGTTTTGATCTCGAATTTAGTTTTCTGCAGAATGGCAGATTCGACAGTTTCTGTTCATGCCAGTTTTCCGTGATATTAGTGGCCTCAAAAAAATAAAAAGTATATATATGAGTCGTAGATAATTTGTATATCATTCCGTGGCCGCGAAGAACACCTCAATCGGACATCAGATCAGATAGTTATTGCAGTTTGATTATAGCAGTTTTTCAGTCTCTTAATTCTGTGCAGAATCTGTTCTCTTAAGATTTAGGTAATTTTATCAATAGAATTAAACTTTGGGTTTGTAAGAGAAGATTTAGATAATTTCATAAGATTTCCAGATTGTTAAAGAGTGCATTCATATGAATTATGAAACTCCAGTTATGTTTGTTTTACTGTGGCTATTTCTGTTTGCCTGACAAAAATAAGCGGGTCTGTTCACTGGTCGGTTTCATCAGGTAAATGGCCGAATTGGCTCTCCAAGCTATGGAGATGTTTGTAGAGGGATAAAAGTTCTTACTTCCAGCATAATTTCATGATTTTTGGTGAGTAGTTAGTGAGATATCGAATTTTGAAAGTTAAATATGTTGCTGTCTAAAACAGATTCAGTCAGTTATCTTGTGAGATGTTTTAGAACTTATAGATGACAGAATTTAATTATCCATCGAATGCCGAAGTTGTAGAGTATTTTGTATACTCCTAGAGTATTTGTTTGATATCACCACTGTTATAATTTTAAAGATACAAAATTAACAAACAGCGCTGCTGCTGTATGACATGTGGTTCAGAGTGGGAGGTTTCCCACCAGGTCTTGGTTTCAGGTGTAGGAGTGATTTGTTGATTGTTGGCAAATGTTTGTGAAATATTTGTACTATGTTTTATGTCCTATAGCAGGTGGCTACACTCCAGATCATGCCTAGTACATTTTTCTTCTTCAATGAAGGCAAGTGAATGTAGGGGTGGTTGTTTTCATTCTGACATGTTATTTCTATCGCCTACACTCTAGTATTCAGAATTATTGGATTCTTTCATAATTGGACTCCATGGTGATGCTTTACTTGCTTGCATTATCCTGATGCTCAATCATATATTGATGATGATTATGATTCGAGTACGACTCATGAGATTAATTCACACCCCTGAAGGCAAATGAAGTATTATTTGATGTTTGTATTGTATCTGAAGGTAAATGAAGTATTATTGGAGGTTTGTATTGCATGTGAAGATAGTGAAGTATATTGATAAATGCAGCATGCCATGTACATTGCATGATTCACTTGCATCTGAAGTTGGGTCGTGACTTATGGTCCGACCGTACCGGTACAACTTAGAATCGTACGTTGCCCGAGGAGGGGTAAGATGCGGCTTCATACCCTTAGAGGTATGAAGGCAGAGGACATATGCATTGCATTCATATGCATTCATTGAAGGGATATTTGCAGATGATGTGGTTTTATACCCTCAGAGGTATAAAGACACAGTACCTACACATTGCGTTCCTATGCATACATTGAAGTGATATTTGCAGATATTGTTGACGCAGGGAAGTGTTACATAAACTATTGTGGTTGTTCGAGAAAATGATCTGGTATTGGTTATATTGAGACTACTGAGTTGTACATCTACAAGTATTTCTGATCTTAATTGTGGTTCTTTTAAAATGTTGAGTAATTCAATTTGTGGTTTAAATATCTTGTCAAAACAATTCGCTTGCTGAGATGTTTCATCTCACTCTTGTATTACTCAATGCAGGTGCTTGTTGCTCATCAAGGGAAGTGGGAAGTAGCAGCACATCCACCTTCACTCTCATAATAACGCTGCTTAGGTGCAGTCATGATTTAATTAGAAACTTCTTGTTAAAGGATGTTGTTTCTAACTAGTTGTGCGCACTGGTTGATTTAGTTCATGCCATTATGGTTGTCTTCCCATTGCTAGCAGATTATTAATGTCTATTATGTTTTCTTATCATGATATCTATTTATACTTTGTTGCTAACCCGTTTATGCAATTTTCAAAGGGAATGCTGTCGAAATTTTATATATGAATGTTAGATGTGTAGTTTAGTAGCATTCTGGGGTGTTTGTGGATCCTGGGGGTGTTACAGTTGATATCAAAGCATAGGCTTTAGATTCTTGGCAATTTGAAGATAAATTTGACACACTTGCACATATAGGAAGGGTATGGGTTCAAATATCTTTGATATATCTTAGTGTCTTTGAAGTGTAGATGACAATAATTTCACCCCTCCCTATTCTTTTATGGTGATGTGGTAAGTTGTTTATGACTTGATGTCTGATACAATTTATTTCTAAATTTTTATATTGTTTTATTAATGCGATTGATGTCGCTGGTCTTTTGTGAGATTGAAGTTGTTATTATGCTTGTGATATACAAGTATGCCTATGTTGTTTTCACCATGTTTTTCATGGTTGAGTTTTAATACAATAATATTGTTATATATGCTTGATTGAGGATGTTCCTAAGAGGAGTGTGAATTATGTGTTTTGGGTTACAAAGTAACCATCAATTTGAATTTAAGTTGTTGAGTGGTTGGTGGATAGTTCCAATTACCTTTGCAAAGAATGATTGTTTATGTCGAGAAACCAGTTCTGAAAGAAATGAATATTGGTGCTTTTATATGGATTTTGGGGGAAGTTTTTACATAGTCAGAATGGCTTACATGTCTCTCTTCTATTGTGTGTTTTAGTAGCCACAAAGCCTAGATGTGGCTTAAAGTGGTTGCCTGTTAGTCATGCTAATTGTAGAATAAATCTTTGATTTTCTTGATCCACTGATTATGTATTAATACGTTGAGGATCTGATGGTTCTCTTCCCGATGCATGCTTGTGAGCCATTGTTGTACCACTTATCTATTGGTTTGAATGAAGTCATTGCCTAACCTAGACTTGGTTATGTGTGGTTAGTCGCCTATTTCTAAATGATGTGGTTTTTACATCAGCTTGAGATGTTTGTCAAATGTGTGAAGGATTACGGGGTTAGTATTGACCCTTTATGTCTGGTACTCTGAGTGCATCATATGATAGAATGAAATGTAAGTTTCTGAACTACAGTAGATGAAGACTTATATTATGTGTAGGTTAACCTTACTAGTTTGGATATTTTTCTTAGTTGAGTTGTTGGATGAAGTATAGTGACATGGGTTAAGCAAGTATTGTGTTGTCGTTGGGCTGTCAGTGCTCTATGTGGAGTTTTTGGCATTTCTTCGATGAACTGTGCCGTGTAGAATGTTATTGGCTTCTTGTCGGTTTTATTGCTCCATTAGTTCTGTAGATTTTCTCCCTTTTGGTGGGGTGCAAAGAATGTTAGATTACATGATTATCTTTTCATTATGGCAAGAACAAGGTTTAGGAAGATTAGGAGTTTTGTTTCAATAGAACTACTTGTTTCGTGGTGCTGTGAGGTGAGGTGTTTGATCTTCTTATACATTCATCTGGTGTGGATGTTTCACCATTGAATTAAAATGAATTGTTGAAGTTGGTAAAGTTTGTGCTTAGTGCATATTACCCCTTCATAAAAGAGTGTCGTTTTAAGACATTGATGCAGATGTATGGCTACATCCAAATTCGATGCTGTGAAATCGTAGTGTTGATTGCATCTATGACTTGGTTTGAGCTTCATTACATGTTAGTTCATGCTTGATGTCAGGTGGTGTAGTTTCCTTAGACATTTAGTCCGAGGTAGAAGTTCTTGTGTTAATTAAGACCAATAATGGACCCATGTTTTGGAATGGTGGTGCAATATGGGGTACCTTGGATGTTTTGTTTGGAGTGGACGAATTCGAGGACGAATTCTTTTTAAGGGGGGTAGAGTGTAATATCCCAAAAAAATGTTGCCAAAGGTTGATCTTCGGTGCGTGGATGTGGGAAAAGGGTTGTGGGCCGTTGGATGCTAAGTCAGAGTCATTTGTGGCGTCGCTTCTTTTCTCCCGCAAAAAAAACCCTAGTGGTGGCCTTTTCCCCCTTTTGCCCCTACTTGGCCGCCACCCCTTGTTCCCCCTCCCACACTTGGCCACCCCTCCCCCCTTTCCCCTTGGGCTGGCCGTCCTCTCCTCCCATGGCAGCCCCTCTCCACGGATTCCTCCTCCCTCTAGATCTCCCCCACATAGCAACGATCGAGAAGAGGAGGAGCACGTTGAATTGAAGGGGAAGAGAGGATCAAGGAGATGTTCTTCCCCATCTATTCTTGCAGTTTTTCTTGGGGAAATCCTAGGTATGGATGAGATCTTTGTTCCTCCCTGTAATTATGTGCTTTTGGAGGTTGTGGATCATTGGGATTAAAGGATTAGAGGTTGGATTAGATGTGGGGTTAGGTTTTGATCTCGAATTTAGTTTTCTGCAGAATGGCAGATTCGACAGTTTCTGTTCATGTCAGTTTTCCATAATCTTAGTGGCCTCAAAAAAATAAAAAGTATATATATATGAGTCGTAGATAATTTGCAGATCTTTCGTGGCCACGAAGAACACCTCAATCGAACATCAGATCAGATAGTTATTGCAGTTTGATTATAGCAGTTTTTCAGTCTCTTAATTCTGTGCAGAATCTATTCTCTTAAGATTTAGGCAATTTTATCAATAGAATTAAACCTTGGGTTTGTAAGAGAAGATGTAGATAATTTCATAAGATTTCCAGATTGTTAAAGAGTGCATTCATATGAATTATGAAACTCCAGTTATGTTTGTTTTACTGTGGCTGTTTCTGTTTGCCTGACAAAAATGAGCGGGTCTGTTCACTAGTAGGTTTCATCAGGTAAATGGCCGAATTGGCTCTCCCAGCTATGGATATGTTTGTAGAGGGATAAAAGTTCTTACTTCCAGCAGAATTTCATGATTTTTGGTTGAGTAGTTTGTGAGATATCGAATTTTGAAAGTTAACTATGCTGCTGTCTAAAACAGATTCAGTCAGTTATCTTGTCAGATGTTTTAGAACTTATAGATGGCAGAATTTAATTATCCATCGAATGCCGAAGTTGTAGAGTATTTTGTGTAGATACTCCTAGAGTATTTGTTTGATATCACCACTGTTATAATTTTAAAGATACAAAATTAACAAACAGCGCTGCTGCTGCATGACATGTGGTTCAGAGTGGGAGGTTTTCCACCAGGTCTTGGTTTTAGGTGTAGGAGCGATTTGCTGATTGTTGGCAAATGTTTGTGAAATATTTGTACTAAGTTTTATATCCTCTAGCAGGTGGCTACACTCCAGATCATGCCTAGTACATTTTTCTTCTTCAATGAAGGCAAGTGAATGTAGGGGTGGTTGTTTTCGTTCTCACCTGTTATTTCTATCGCCTACACTCTAGTATTCAGAATTATTGGATTCTTTCATAATTGGACTCCATGGTGATGCTTTACTTGCTTGCATTATCCTAATGCTCAATCATATATTGATGATGATTATGATTCGAGTATGACTCATGAGATTAATTCACACCCCTGAAGGTAAATGAAGTATTATTTGAGGTTTGTATTGTATCTGAAGGTAAATGATGTATTATTGGAAGTTTGTATTGCATGTGAAGGAAGTGAAGTATATTGATAAATGCAGCATGCCATATACATTGCATGATTCACTTGCATCTGAAGTTGGGTCGTGACCTATGGTCCGACCGTACCGGTACAACTTAGCATCGTACGTTGCCCGAGGAGGGGTACGATGCGGCTTCATACCCTTAGAGGTATGAAGGCAGAGGACATATGCATTGCATTCGTATGCATTCGAAGTGATATTTGTAGATGATGTGGTTTTATACCCTCAGAGGTATAAAGACAGAGTACCTACACATTGCGTTCCTATGCATACATTGAAGTGATATTTGCAGGTATTGTTGACGCAGGGAAGTGTTATACAAACTATTGTGGTTGTTCGAGAAAATGAGATGGTATTGGTTATATTGAGACTACTGAGTTCTATATCTACAAGTATTTCTGATCTTAATTGTGATTCTTTTAAAATGTTGAGTAATTCAATTTGTGGTTTAAATATCTTGTCAAAACAATTCGCTTGCTGAGATGTTTCATCTCACTCTTGCATTACTCAATGCATGTGCTTGTTGCTCATCAAGGGAAGTGGGAAGTAGGAGCACATCCACCTTCACTCTCATAATAACGCTGCTTAGGCACATTCATGATTTAATTACAAACTTCTTGTCAAAGGATGTTGTTTCTAACTAGTTGTGCGTATTGGTTGATTTAGTTCGTGCCGTTATGGTTGTCTTCCCATTGCTAGCAGATTATTAATGTCTATTATGTTTTCTTATCATGATATCTATTTATACTTTGTTGCTTCCCCGTTTATGCAATTTTCAAAGGGAATGCTGTCGAAATTTTATATATGAATGTTAGATGTGTAGTTTAGTAGCATTCTGGGGTGTTTGTGGATCCCGGGGTCTTACAATTTGCCTGTATGTGCCTTGTCGTATGGTCGTCTCTGCTTGTGAGCATTATGACGGATGGTGTGAGCGACGCAAGGCCCTAGAACCATCATTAATACATCTGTGCAACGCCGACCCCAGCCTCCGTAGCTTGGGTCTCGATTCGTGCACTTAGGCCTAGGCTTGATAGGCCATGAGTGCTCCGTAGGTTGAGGGTCCCGTAGGTCATGAGTGTGCTATTGACCAAAGGGCTGCGCAGGTCATGAGTGGGAGGCGGACTAGCTCTCTAGTGCAACTCGGTGTCATGCGTAGATAATGCGGTCCGCCACGAATGTCGGATCAATCTCGGGCCAGGCGAAGAATCAACTCGTTTGGTTTCCTTTCGGTTTGTTCGACCCGCCTCTATAGCTTTGCCACACCCAACTTCGGGCTCGGTGCCTCAAGGTTTTATTCTGGGGCAGGTGCTTCCTGGGTAGATGACTCCCCTACTCCTTCGCTAACGAGTGGCCCCTAGTAGTGCGGAGGTTACTATCTCATGCGCTCTCTCTGACTGGTGGGCCATAGGGGTCTGGGGATCTTTTCCCCGACACATTCCATAAGGATATGGTGGCATGCTCCACATCTAATTTGGCGTATATGGTGGGGATGGGTATGCATAGGTAGGTAAAAACCTAGTGGATATATATATGCGGATATTGGCATGGAGGTGTCCATGCTGGTGTTTTTTGTGCTACTTTAAAAAATTGAATGCCTTCTAATTTCTCTTTTAAGTATGACTGCATCCTAATGAAAGCTAATCCTACTAGTTGTTTTTCTGCAATGTGAATTTGGAAACATCGGTTTCTCATGTCCTAGGACCTCCGGATGTAATCATTAACCGACTCATCCCTTCCTTGTTTCAGTGCTACTAAATCTACTAGGTCTAATTCATACTCTCTAGAGAAAAATGGTCGTGGAATTTTTGTTTTAATTCTCCCAAGAGTAGATGGAATTTGGTGGCATGGTGGCATACCATGCAAACACGATACCGGTCAGTGATAATGAAAATAAACGGATGCTAAATGCCTCCCTATCAACCAATTCTCCGAGTTATGCTAGGAATTGGCCTATGTGTTCATGTGTGCTTTTGCCCAGCTCACCCGAAAAATTTTGAAAATTCGTGTATTCTGGTACCCTAGGTATATGGGTCTTAGTCAAATAGGTTGTCATAGGGTTTTCGATATGACTGCCCCTCATGGGTCATGCAAACTTTGAGTTTGTCTCGAAATGCCCTAACTATTTCTTCCCTTACTATATCAATGGCGGCCGGTGGTAGCCCACTGACCCTTTGGTCTAATGGTATGGGTGCTTATGTTTCATTATGTCATCCCCTTGCCCACGGGTTTAGGTTCTATGGGGAATTAATACTCTCCCTAGGTACTTCATAATGTGTGTTAAATCTTTTCGACCTTTTGAGGGCCGAAAAGTGCTCGCCCCATGTGTTTGTGGGGCCAGACCATGATGTTGAGGAGCCATGGGTGGTAAGGTGAAGCTTGGATGAGGTAGGTGTAAGGATTGCTGGTAATAGCCGCCATCCTATTCTGCATACCCCATGCCGGACGTTCTGATATGATACACGGATGGTCCGGTCGTATGCTCGGATGGTCCAGCGTGATACATAGATGGTCCGATTGTGTACTTAGACGGTCCGAGCGTGCCAGTTAGACCTTGTATGGCATACGGTGGTCCTAGCGTGGATCTCCACAGTTCGTCATGGAAAACGGAGCCAGCCATTGTTGGGTCGGACGGTCCGACCATGCACAGGTTTTTTTGTTTATCCTAGATTGGTAGGAGACTTTTTCGGTATAGGAGTTCATCGGCATACCATAAAATCGTTGGGTCTATGAACACCCATTTGCAGCCGATGAATTGTGTGTACCATTCCTAGCATCAACGTCACATGATGGGAAATTAGGAACGATAGATTTTTCAAATGCACGCGCAAGTCTCCTATAATCCTCTTGCATACCCCCCAATACTTGTTGCATTTGCTCTCGCTGTTCATCTACGTAAGATCTAAGAGATTGTACTTTTTATGTTATACTTATGTTGGGGTGGTTGCGGTAGGTTGGAGCAATGCTAGGTCAGTCTCTCATTGTCGGACAACTTTCTGATGCCTATCCACCAAGAAATTGGCTAGGTACTTCGCCACGGTATCCTTGATCAGTTTCTTCATGTACTCCTCGAATCCATGCTGATCTTTAGCCTATACGGTCTCCATAGTCGGCTCGATGATGTTGCTCGAGGAGATATAGTAGAGTGATCCTTTTAACCGGCCATATCGGGCCGATATATGGTTGGTCACACCTAATTACGTCCACGACGGAGTCGCCAAAAAGTGTTTTAGTGCCGATCTAGAACCAAACACTAAGGGTTGTACCACATAGCAGTGCTCTCTACGGGAGCACGGATGGTTCGCGGCACGGTGCCGGACAGTCTGCGACCTCGCTGTAGGAGCGGATCTCCTCTGCTCGTTGGTCGGTCCGCGCTCTAGGGCCAGATGGACCACGCGAAGAGGGTTTAAGAACCCTAGATCATGCCTCCCATGAGGGATCCCATTAGGAAGGAGAGTGGGGGTGCCCCAGGATCGACAGTGTTGGAGACTTGTTCTCAAATGCTATGAATTAAGAACAAGGCAACACGAGAATGTTAAGTATAAAATGCCCTTCGTCCGCTGAAGCATTATTTCCCCAAGGATTTAATGAGCTTCGGACGAAGGTCAAGAGTAAAATATTACGAAGATTTTACCTTCGTAATATTTTACTCACAAAACAAAAGATAATGTGAAATGGCATATAAAAGTATAAAATATATTCACATGTTTTATTATATGACCATATGAGCATCAGAATATAATGTTTGAATACAATTATACCTTCGTTTTGGCGGAAAGTAATAATTCAAGCGTAATGAGCTAGTAATCACCAGATCGCGTGAACAGTGCCGGCATACTATTCACCTATTTATAGACACAGGATGCAACCTGCGTAAAATTACATTTAAACCCTTCACAATTGATTACAGTAATGACGCAAACATCATGGGTTTTTGAGTCAATCCATCTTTAAGTTGGTTCAGCCCTTCGTCTAACGATTTATCATTGTGCCGAAGCTCTTTAAGTGATAGCTTCAACGCTTGCTCCTGAGAGTGTCTGCCGAAGGTATTCTCTTTCCTTAGGATCTTCGGCTACGAAGCACACCCCCAACAGTAGCCCCTTCACGGTGCTAGATCGTTTTTCGTAACGAGCTTGATCCGTGAAAAAATCTTCTATGCTTTGGGATGCCGAAGATCCGAAAAACACCTTCCCTGAGCTCGTTGGCGAGAAACGATTAAAATATTCCGTGCTCGAGGTGGCTCCATCTTGCAACAGTTACGCGCGCCCTGGCGATTCACCCTCTCGAACCCTATGGCCCACCGTTCAGCGAGTGCGGGTGACTGTTTGTTCGGTGCGGGAGTCTTTGACGATTCACCTTCTCACCTGCGACACTATATAAACAGACGAGTAGGTGTGAAGTTATCACAGCATTCATTGCTATTACACTGTTTTGCTGCCAAAATTTTAGTCATAGCCGAAGCTTATTCATCATGCTCAGACGAAACCCCACTTTTGAACCTGCTTCGTCACAAAAGGAAGAGCTTCGGGAAAATCAAACAAGTCAACAACAAAAAATTTCAAGAAAGACATAATTAGATGGACAGAGTTCGCTCCATTGCTAGGGTTGATCGCGAGGGAGATGAGACCGAAGCTATTGAGACCGTTCTAATTTCCGAAGCTATGAAGCGGTCTAGGCTAGCAACATCGGAGGACATCCCTGTCGCCGGGGCAGAATGTTGAGGAGACCGATTCTGAGGATGATTATAGCAGCGCTGTGCCGAGCAAACCCAGTCATCTTGACTTTGGAAAATCCACAGTCTCCAAAGGTGACCTACCTAAAATGCTGAAATTGGGGTATTTTAATGAAGAGAATAAAAAGCTGGTTCGCTTTGGTGGAGAGGAAACTATTCCGAAACTGGAAAACGATGAAATAGTAGTTTTTAAGAGTTTCTTCAAAGCTGGTTTGAGATTTCCCTTGAATAAGATGATTGCTGATGTGCTGAAGAAGTTTGGGATTTACTTCCATCAGCTAACTCCTAACGCTATCGTTAGACTTAGCGTTTACATTTGGGCTCTCCGAAGCCAAGGGGTGGAACCGTTTGCCGAAGGTTTCTACCGAGTACATGAACTGCATTACCAAACCAAGGCTAGGAAAGATGGATTGCATGAAAACTTCGGTTGCTACAATTTTTCCTACCGGAAGACTACAAAATTTTCTGTGATCAGCTACCGAAGCAAGTGGCCGGCAGGCTGGAAATCGGAATGGTTCTATGTCAAAGTTGACAATGATAAGGAGAAGTTGGTCCAGAGCCCACTAGAGCTGATCTTCGGAGAGACTCGACCCCCGTGCAACATGTTGCCAGGGAGTCCAAGTCAGATTGCTCTAGCTGAATTTAGGATTATCGCAGAGCACATTGGTACTAGAGACTTAGTGCAGGAATTTTTGGCTTTCAAAATATTTCCAACTATGAAAGAGTGGGCCATGCCGAAGCTTGAAGGAAAAAAGAAGGAAGGAGAACTTATCCGGCTGCCCTATCATTACAAATTTAAGAGACATTTCAAAGTACCCTGCCAAGAATGGTTGGATACAATTGAAGTGATGTGTAACGAAATTCTTGGAAATTATTCTAAAAAGGAAGATCAATTGATGACAGCAGCCTTCGGCACCCGTCCGAAACGAAGGCTAAATCGAGTGATGGATGCTATAGGCTATGAATATCCTGACTATGATCTACTGGATAAGGGTGCCGAAGGACAAAAAAGAAAAAAGAGTGGCTAGCGCTCTGAATAAGGATGACGAAGATCAACCAAAGAAGAAAAAACAAGAGTCTGAGGCAAAAACAGTTGCTTCGAAGAAAAGAAAAATCTCGACTTCGAAGCAAAAACCAACTGATGAAGAAGAAAAGACATCTGCAACATCCTCTGCTTCTGAAATAGAGGAAATCCTAAAGGTAATGACTGAAACTTTGCCTGTCAAACTAAGTCCATTGGGGTTACATCTGACGAAGCTTTTTCAGAAGGAAAAGGAGCTAAAAACGGGAGCACCTAAGCCGAAGAGACAAAGAATCGTTACTATGACAGAAGTTATTGAAGCAACTCCACCAAGAGCTTCAGCTCCGAAGGTGCCAGCCATTGAAAGCATGACAGCTACCGAAGCTGTACCTTCGGAGGCCCTCGCAGAAGAGGTCAGAGCCGAAAATGCCAAATCCGAAGATATTAATTTAGAGAGCATAGCTGCTGATATAGACAATATGTTACTAAACATGGCCGCGGAAGAAGCTGCCGCAGCTACCGAAGAGACTACAGCCGCAAAACCCGAGAAGGAAGAGATGATTGGAGATACTTCAGAAGATGAGACCTTTGACTTTCAAAACTTAATTGGCCAAGAGCTAACAAAAGTTGAGAAAGAAGAATTAAAAGAATATGCTATATCCTGTGGGTATCGGCCGAGAGCACTTCTCTTCGGTGGCATTGATGATGAAAAGTTAGGCTGCATATGAGATCAGACTGGCGCGAAGGTCATCGGTACTCTATCGAAGAGTATCGGTTTCCCGAAGCTCGAAGCAGATATCAGTCGCTACCGACGACAACACATTGTCGACAGTTTGTTCTATTCCAATTTTAAGGTAAACATCTTGCGTCTAACCGTTACTATTTGTAATAACACAAATATTTTCTAACGAAAGTCATTTGTGCACAGATTATGCTCTTGAGCAAGGCCTTAAAAATGCAGCAGGACTTAGAAGACAAAAGGCACGAAGTCATAATTGGGAATTTAGAAAACAAAATAAAAGAGCAATCAGCTACCATTGAAAAGAAAGACTTCGAGCTCCAATCAGCTGAAGGCTTATTAGCGAATGCTGAAGCCAAAATAACAGAATTCAATTCGAAGCTTCTTTCCCAATCAGAAAATTTTGAACAAGAAAAGCGGAAACTTGATGTAAAGCTTGAAGCCGAAATTCAAAAATGCTCAGAGCTGAAAGAATCCTTGACAAATCTTCAGAAGAAATGCCTGGAGTTTAGCAATCGATGCATCCAACAGTTGAAGCAGGTGTTTCATTTTGTCGGAGCTAGCTGCGAAAACTTTACTCCTTCGGCTAAAGACCTGCCTGGTGCCTTCGAGCATATTGAAGGTGAAATCAATGATCTTGACGAAGTCATAGCTGGGCATGGCGATTACTGTGCCCTGGCAGCTTCTCGGGGCACAGCTGTTGCCTTTTTGAAGTCTGGCTGTGAACACGGAAAGATTGTTAATAGACCCAACTTCAGCCTGTCACCAGAAGACTTAGATAATATTCCCAGCTTGGCCCGAAGTATTGCGAATAGATTCATAAAATTAGTATGGACAAAGGGTGGGCGTAGCAAAGCTGGTGATGAAGCTCGAAGCCACCTTAAGCTGGTAACAAAATCATGCCTTATACTTACCTTTTCCCTTGAATTTTGAATTTTGCTTATAATACTTACATACAGGTTGACCAAGCCGAAGCTGAAGCTGCTGATTAAAAGGATGAAGCTCTATGGATGCTGTCGAAGCTCGAATAGTCTGTTAAGAATAGCTGAAAAAACTTTGTATAAAATATGATGTAATCAAATTTTGACTTTGTAATATAATCTTTCTTTTCCGTCAATGTATGAAATGCTTTGGTGTGGACGAAATTAATACTTTTGAGCCGAAGGCGAAAAACACCTTCCCTTCTTTGCGTACACAGCGAAGCATAAAATTGCCTCTTTTTTCCTTTTTTCCGAAGCCTTCTCTTTCAAAACCGAAGGAAGTTTGTATGTTATGATGATGATGATCCTATGTATGTCTAAGTGAATGTTTATGAATGCAAATGTATGATGTAATGTATCGTGCAAATGAATGCTCGAAGACACATACGAAAGCATAACCACAACTCTTATTCCCTTAGGTATAACAAATATTTGTCGTTTATTTTTCGGCTTCACTGCTTATTTTTGGTGTATTAGCGCTGACTTTTCGCTGTAAGCCTCCTTTAGGAGCTTCTTCGCCTTTTACTTCAGCGGAATCAGCGTTTATTTTTCGCTGTAAGCCTCCCTTAGGAGCTTCTTCGCCTTTTACTTCAGCGGAATCAGCGTTTATTTTTCGCTGTAAGCCTCCCTTAGGAGCTTCTTCGCCTTTTACTTCAGCGGAATCAACGTTTATTTTTCGCTGTAAGCTCTGCATTCCCTTAGGAACGACTTTTGAGCAGAAAACTTACGCTGCCCTCCTTTAGGAACGACTTTTTGTAGCTTCGTCGTGCTATGCATCCCCTTAGGGACGTCTTTCGAGCTTCTCCCTGTTTTTCCTTTTTCTCTTTGCACTCGATGGTGCATGCCCAGTTTTTACATTTACATCTTCGGGGGATATTGCACTTGCGGAGCTGGTATTAGAAAAAGAGAAATTACATGCTATGGCCCCATTAAAAACCTTTCTCCCCCTTTGCAAAGGAAAAGGGTGCCATAGGAAAGAATAAAAAAGACTACATCAGGTTACACATAATACCGCCGAAGCTCATCCGCATTCCAAGATCTAGGAATGTCGTTGCCATCCATATCCTTTAGCCTGAAGGAACCGGGTCTTGACGAAGATGTTACCAGAAAAGGTCCTTCCCACTTCAGCTGAAGCTTGCCTACTGTGTCGGGGTTGGCCACTCTCCGAAGCACCAAATGTCCCGGCTTAATATTTTTTAACCGAACCTTTCTGTCATGCCATTTTATTGTTTCTGCTTGATATTTATTGATGTTCTCCACAGCCTGAAGTCTGATCCCTTCTATAGCATCTTTTGCCACAGAATAATCAGCTTCGGTTTCTGCCGAAGCCACTGTTCTTATTGATCCCGTTTTAGCTTCTTCTAGGGTTATTGCTTCATCACCAAACAACAATTTGAATGGTGTAAAGCCTGTTGATCTTGACACTGTTGTGTTGTGACTCCACACCACTTTGATTAATTTATCTGTCCACTTTCCCCTGGGCTGATTGAAGATTAACTTCATTATTCCTGTCATTATAATGCCATTAGCTCTTTCAACAAGTCCATTTGACTCCGGGTGCCGAACCGATGCAAAATGGATCTTCGTGCCAATTCGTTCACAAAACTCTCTGAAAGCTTTGGAATCAAATTGTGTTCCATTGTCCACAGTGATACCTTTTGGCACCCCAAAGCGACACACAATATTTTGCCAGAAAAACTTTTGAACAGTGACCGAAGTTATTGTGGCTAAAGGCTTCGCTTCAATCCAGTTAGAAAAATATTCTACTACCACCACAACATATCTTAAATTCCCTTGTGCTGGTGGAAGTGGGCCTAGCAAATCGAGGCCCCACCTTTGCAATGGCCAAGTGGGCTGTATTAATTGAGTTGGAGACGAAGGTTGTTTTTGGTCTCTTGCACATTTTTGACAACCTTCGCACTTTTGGACTAATTCTGCTGCATGCGAAGCTGTCTTCAGCCAATAAAATCCTTGACGAAAAACTTTACCCAACAAAGGTCTAGATCCAATGTGAGATCCACACAGGCCTGCATGTATTTCTTTCATTAGCTCTATACCTTCAGCTCTGGATAAACATTTGAGTAATGGAGAACAGACTCCATGCTTATATAACTCTCCTTCTATTATTACATATGGACGGGCTCTTGCCGCTATTCTCTTATGATAAGCTTCGTCATCTGAAAGGAAATTGCCCTGAAGAAAAGATATGATCTCAATTCTCCAATCTTCACTTAAGACGGGAGATATATTGAGTACTGCTCTTTCAAGAAGGTCAACCGAAGGTGCTTTTATTGTTTCAAAGAATACTTCCGAGGGTAAGGGCAGCCCCTGTGCCGCTGACTTGGCTAGTAAATCAGCGTGCTCATTTTCCCCTCGTGGAATATTCTTGACAGAAAACCCTACGAAGGAAGTTTCAAGTCTTCGAACTGTATCCAAATATTTCTCAAGCTTCGGATCTCTTGCTTTGCAACTTTTGTCAACATGGCCAGAAATGACTTGAGAATCAGTTTTGAGAATTGCCCTTCTTATCCCCATTGCCTTCAGCTTCCGAAGACCCAAGAGCAAAGCTTCATATTCAGCAATATTATTTGTACAACTAAAATCAAGTTTCACTGCGTAGCATGTTCTGACTTTTGAAGGTGCAATTAAAATAGCAGCTGCACCGGCCCCGAAGGTTCCCCCGGAACCATCGCAAAATATTGTCCAAGCTTCGGTATCTTTACTTGCTTCTTCTTCGTGAGCCCCTGGCGTCCAGTCAGCGATGAAATCTGCTAGCGCCTGGGACTGAATCGAAGATCTATGCACATAATCAATGTAGAACTCATTGAGTTCCGCAGCCCACTTTCCAATCCTTCCCTGTAGCTTCTCTGTTTCTCATAATATCCTTCAAAGGCTGTGATGAAGGAACAATTATATGGTATGCTTGAAAGTAATGTCGAAGCTTCCTGGAGGCCATTAAAATAGCATACAACACCTTCTCCAATTCTGTGTAGTTTTTCTTTGATAAACTGAGAACTTCAGAAACAAAGTATATTGGAGCCTGCTTTTTCAATTGGCCTTCAAGCTTCTCTTGAACAAGCGCCGCACTTACTGCAGAGTGCGAAGCTGCCACATACAGCAGCAGAGGAGCCCCTGGCGCTGGTGGAGTTAAAGTTGTTAAATCTATCAAATACTATTTCAGTTCTTCAAAAGCTTTTTGCTGAGCTGATCCCCATTGAAAAACTTCGGCTGACTTCAGCACTTCAAAGAATGGTAGATTTCTCTCTACCGATCTGGATATAAATCGATTCAAAGATGCTAATCATCTTGTCAGTCGCTAAGCCCCTTTCTTTGTGCTTGGTGGCTCCATCCGGAGGATAGCTTCGATTTTATTTGGATTAGCCTCGATTCCTTTTGTTGAAACCAGACAACCAAGGAATTTCCCCTTCTTTACCCCGAAGACACACTTTTCCGGATTCAGCTTCAGACCAGCTTGCCTAAAATTAGCGAATGTCTCCTGCAGATCAGCAATGTGATTTTCTTGCTTTGTGCTTTTTACTATGATATCATCAACATATGTTAGCACGTTTCTGCCTATTTGAGAATGAAGGACCTTTGCTGTCATTCTGCTGAAGCTTCCTCCAGCATTCTTGAGCCCCTCAGGCATCCGAATGTAACAATATGTATCACTGGGGGTGATAAAGCTGGTTTTTGGCTCGTCTTCTTTCTTCATCCAGATTTGATGGTAGCCTGAGTAACAATCTAGTAAACTCACGAGTTCTGACGAAGCTGTTGCGTCTACCAGAGAATCTATCCTTGGTAATGGAAATTCATCCTTCGGACAAGCCTTGTTGAGATCGGTAAAATCATTGCACATTCTCCATTTACCATTGGCTTTCTTCACCATAACAGTGTTAGCTAGCCATTCTGGGTATTTTACTTCTCTGATGACTCCAGCACTGAGGAGTCTTTTCACTTCATTCCGAGCACCTTCGGTTTTTTCATTAGACATCTTCCGAAACCTCTGCTTCCTGGGTCTGAAGGATGGATCCACATTGAGCGAATGTTCAATAACATCCCTGTTGACACCACAGAGATCATTGGTTGACCAAGCAAAAACATCTTTGTTGTTGAACAAAAACCTTATCAGGGTTTTCTCCTGTTCTTTAGACAATTGGGAACCCAGCAGCACCTTCTGCTCTGCAATATCTTCACATAAAAGCATGGGCTTCGGCTGATCAGCCGAAGTAGCCTTCTCCCTTCTGTACTTGTACTGCTCACAAGCTTCGTTTCCATCTATATTATGGATTTCCTTTGAATCTGTCCAGATCCCTTCAGCTTTTCTGGCAGCTTCCTGACTCCCATGAATTGCAATAGGTCCCTGATCCGAAGGTATCTTCATGCAAAGATATGCTGGATGAAGAATTGCTTCAAAAGCATTAAGTGTTCCACGACCAATGATTGCATTATAGGGGTATTCCATGTCAACAATATCAAATACAACTTGCTCAGTTCTGGTGTTGTTAACAAATCCGAAGGTCACTGGCATGGTGATCTTGCCAAGTGCTACAATATGTCTTCCTCCGAAGCCACAGAGAGGGTGTGTAGCATCATGAATCTTATCTTCTGGCTCTTGCATTTGTCTGAAGGCCTTAGCAAATATGATATCAGCTGCACTGCCTGTATCAACCAAAACATTGTGGACCAGAAACCCTTTGATAACACAAGAAATAACCATAGCATCATTGTGAGGGAAATCCTTGAGCTGAAGATCCTCTTGGGAGAAGGTAATTGGAATGTGAGACCATCTTGACTTGATGAAGGGTCCCTGGACTCTGACATGCCGTACCCTTCTCTGTGCCTTCTTCTTCTGTTTCTTGTTGGCTGGTTCTGAGCATGAACCGCCTGTGATCGGGAGGACAAGCTTCGAAGCCGAAGCAGTTGCAGCCTGGTTCTTGAACGAAGCCATCAACTCAAAAAGTGGAAGTGAGTTCACCGGAGGTGGGCGCCAACGTTGGAGACTTGTTCTCAAATGCTATGAATTAAGAACAAGGCAACACGAGAATGTTAAGTATAAAATGCCCTTCATCCGCTGAAGCATTATTTCCCCAAGGATTTAATGAGCTTCGGACGAAGGTCAAGAGTAAAATATTACGAAGATTTTACCTTCGTAATATTTTACTCGCAAAACAAAAGATAATGTGAAATGGCATATAAAAGTATAAAATATATTCACATGTTTTATTATATGACCATATGAGCATCAGAATATAACGTTTGAATACAATTATACCTTTGTTTTGGCGGAAAGTAACAATTCAAGCGTAATGAGCTAATAATCACCAGATCGCGTGAACAGTGCCGGCGTACTGTTCACCTATTTATAGACACAGGATGCAACCTGCGTAAAATTACATTTAAACCCTTTACAATTGATTACAGTAATGACACAAACATCATGGGTTTTTGAGTCAATCCATCTTTAAGTCGGTTCAGCCCTTCGTCTTACGATTTATCATTGTGCCGAAGCTCTTTAAGTGATAGCTTCAGCACTTGCTCCTGAGAGTGTCTGCCGAAGGTATTCTCTTTCCTTAGGATCTTTGGCTACAAAGCACACCCCCAACAGATAGGCCACCCGGGATGTTCCTAGATGACATAGAGTCGACGTGGGATGAAGACTTGAGGTCAGCGTAAGTGATAGTCGCCTAGAGGGGGGTAAATAGACGAAACCTGAAATTTATAAACTTAAACTCGCACTAAGGCCGAGGTTAGCGTTAGAATTAAAACCGAGTGCAGAAGATTATTTCTCTTGCTATGAGTTGCTCGAATTGATGTGTATGACTTTCGGAGCAAACTCAAATCAATATTAGCAAGGAAACTTTAGGGAGAGGAAAGATGGGAAAACAAATCAAGTGAAGATCAATGCAAGTGAACATGGTGATTTGTTTTACCGAGGTTCAATTCCAAAGAACCTAGTCCCCGTTGAGGAGGCCACAAAGGCCGGGTCTATTCCAACCCTTTGCCTCTCTTAATCGGTCACTTAGACCGGTTGAGCTTTCTCCTTGATCACTTGGGTCACTAAGACCCCGCAAGGATCACCACACACACAGGTGTCTCTTGCTAGCTTTACAAAGCACTTAGAGCAAAAAGAATGGGAAGGAGAAAGCAATCCAAGCAACAAGAGAAACAAATGAACACAAAACTCTCTCTCTCTCAAGTCACTAAGTGGTTGGGTTGATTTTGAGACTTGGAGAGGATTTGATCTTTGGAATGTGTCTTGGATTGAATGTTATTGCTCTTGTATTGAATAGGAACTTCAGAAAACTTGGATGCCATTGAAGGAGGTGGTTGGGGGGTATTTATAGCCTCCAACCACTTCCTAGCCGTTGGCTGAGTTTGCTGGCGATGGGCACACCAGATAGTCTGGTGGTGCACAGGACAGGTAATGTTCACTGTCTGGTGTGTGCCACATCAGCACGCCCGTTGGGGTGTGGAGCGACTTGACCGTTGGAACCCTTTGTCCTGTAGCTGCACCGGACAGTCCGATGCCACACCAGACATGTCCGGTGTGCTCTGACTTCTCTGCTCTGACCTTTGTCGCGCACTGTTCACAATTGTTCACTTTAGGCAGATGACCGTTGGCGCAGGTTATCGTTGCTCCGTTGGCTCACCAGACATGTCCGGTGCACACCAGACAGTTCAGTGAATTATAGCGGAGCGCGCCCTGTTTGCTTGGTACACTATCTGGTGCGCCACTTGGTAGCACACTCTCATTTCTTGCTCCAAATATTGTTTAGTCCCCAACTTAATTTCTTTCTTGGTTTGTGTTGAACCTTATGCACCTGAGATAAATGACATCTAGGAAACTAGTTAGTCCTCGTGGTTTGTGATGGACATCAACCACCAAAATCGATTATAGGAAATGATTAAGCCTGTTTCCCTTTCAATCTCCCCCTTTTTGGTGATTGAAGCCAACACAAACCAAAGCAAATATAAAGTATAAAATTGCAACTAGTTTGCAATTATGATTGATGTGCATAGGTTACTTAGATTTAAACCAATTGAAAGACTTTTGTACATATGTCTAAGAATAAATGTGATTGCTTTCTTCTATTTATCGTTTTGGACCACATTTGCACCACTTGCTTGTTTTTGCAAATCTTTGGAAAAATCTTTTTAAGTTCTTTTGCAATTAGTCAAATGTATAAGAATATGATTTCAAGAAGCATTTTCATGATTTGAAATTCCTCCCCCTGTTTCAAATGCTTTTCCTTTGACTAAATAAAAGTTCCCCCTGAAGAAATTTTCCTCTTAGCTTTTAAGAGGGTTTTTGAAATAATTTCCCCTTTTTGAAACAGATATCAAATGAAATTATACCAATTAAAAATTTTATACTATCTTGAAATTTTGAAACCAAATAAGATATCAATTGAAAATTTTGAGATTAACGCAAATACCGATTGAAATAATTTTCTTCCTTTGGTTTTTGAAAATTTTAAAAAGGTGGTGGTGCGGTCCTTTTGCGTTTGGCTTTATACTTTCTCCCCCTTTGGCATTAATCGCCAAAAACGAAGAACTTGAGAACCCTTTACAATTCTCCACCTGTGAAGCCTAATACTTTCTCCCCAACAACATGAGTGAAGGGTTATACCAATTGAGATTTGCATGAGTAAAGGCAAAGGATAAATGATACCGTCTGAGTTGGAGTGGAAGCCTTGCCTTTGCCGAATACTCCATTTCCCTTTCAATTTAAGACTAATCATAGAGATACACTTGAGAGCACATTAGTCTTAGCCTTGGTACAAGAAAAATAAGAAATATGCAGTCGTACCAAATGAAAGAGACATGATCAAAGGTATATGAATTAGCTATGTATGCAATGGTTCAATCAAAGTTCCGAGAATCAAGTATATTTAGCTCATTCCTAAAGGTCTTTTCATCTACTGGCTTGGTAAAGATATCAGATAATTTGTTGTGGGTATTAACATAAGCAATTTCGATATCCCCCTTTTGTTGGTGATCTCTCAGAAAGTGATATTGGATGTCTATGTGCTTAGTGCGGTTGTGTTCAACGAGATTATCCGCCATGCGGATTGCACTCTCATTATCACATAGGAGAGGGTCTTTGCTCAATTTTAGCCATAGTCCCTAAGGGTTTGCCTCATCCAAAGTAATTGTGCACAGCAATGGCCTACAACAATATACTTGGCTTCAGTGGTGGATAGAGCTACTGAGTTTTGTTTCTTTGAAGCCCGAGACACTAGGGATCTTCCCAGAAACTGACAAGTCCCTGATGTGCTCTTCCTGTCAATTTTACATCTGGCATAATCAGCATTAGAATACCCAATTAAATCAAAGGTAGATCTCTTGGGGTACCATAGCCCAAACTTAGGAGTGTAAACTAGATATCTCATGATTCTTTTCACGGCCCTAAGGTAAATTTCCTTAGGATTTGCCTAGAACCTTGCACACATGCATACAAAAAGCATAATATCCGGTCGTGAAGCACATAAATAGAGTAAGGAACCTATTATCGACTGGTATACCTTTTGATCTACGGATTTACCTCCCGTGTCGAGGTCGAGATGCTCATTTGTTCCCATGGGTGTCTTGATGGGTTTGGCATTCTTCATTCCAAACTTCTTAAGTATATCTTGAATGTACTTAGTTTGGCTAATGAAGGTGCCTTCTTGGAGTTGCTTGATTTGAAATCCAAGGAAATACTTTAGCTCCCCCATCATTGACATCTCGAATTTCTGTATCATGATCCTACTAAATTCTTCACAAGTTGACTTGTTAGTAGACCCAAATATAATATCATCAACATAAATTTGGCATATAAACAAGTCTTTAGCAATAGTTTTAGTGAACACAGTAGGATCAGCTTTACTGACTTTGAAACCATTCGAGATAAGAATGTCTCGCAGACATTCATACCATGCTCTTGGGGCTTGCTTGAGCCCATAAAGCGCCTTTGAGAGCTTATAAACATGGTTAGGGTACTCACTATCTTCAAAGCCGGGAGGTTGCTCAACATATACCTCTTCCATGATAGGGCCATTGAGGAAGGCACTCTTCACGTCCATTTGATATAACTTAAAGCCATGGTAAGTAGCATAGGCAAGTAATATACGAATTTACTCAAGCCTAGCTACGAGTGCATAGGTTTCATCGAAATCCAAACCTTCGACTTGTGAATAACCTTTTACAACAAGTCGTGCTTTGTTCCTTGTCACCCACACCATGCTCATCTTGTTTGTTGCAAAATACCCATTTGGTACCTACAACATTTTGGTTAAGGCGTGGAACTAAATGCCATACCTCATTCTTTGTCAAGTGTTGAGCTCCTCTTGCATAGCCACCACCCAATCCGGATCTCTTAATGCATCTTGTACCCTGTATGGCTCAATAGAGGACACAAAACAGTAATGTTCACAAAAATGAGCAACTCGAGATCTAGTGGTTACCCCTTGTGAATGTCACCAAGTATGGAGTTGACGGGGTGATCTCTTTGAATTGCTTAGTGGACTCTTAGGTGTGGCGATCTTTGATTTTGAATCTCTTGATCATCTTCCTTGTCATCATTATCTTCATCTCCCCCTTGATCAATGTCCTACTCTTGAGGTGGCTCATCATCTTGATCTTCATCTTCTTCTTCTTGAGCCTGGTCCTTATCTTGAGTTGGAGGAGATGCTTGTATGGAAGATGATGGTTTATCTTGTGCTTGTGGAGGTTCTTCGGATTCTTTTGGACACACATCCCCAATGGACATGTTCCTTAGTGCGACGCATGGAGCCTCTTCATCATCTAGTTCATCAAGATCAACTTGCTCCACTTGGGAGCCATTAGTCTCATCAAACACAATGTCACAAGAAACTTCAACTAGTCCAGTGGACTTGTTGAAGACTCTATATGCCCTTGGGTTTGAGTCATAACCAAGTAAAAGCCTTCTACTGCTTTAGGAGCAAATTTAGAATTTCTACCTCTTTTAATAAGAATAAAGCATTTGCTTCCAAAGACTCTAAAATAAGAAACATTGGGCTTTTTACCAGTGAGGAGTCATATGATGTTTGCTTGAGGATTCGGTGAAGATATAACCAGTTGATGGAGTACCAAGCGGTGTTAATCGCTTTCACCCAAAACTGATTCGGTGTCTTGTACTCATCAAGCATGGTCCTTGCCATATCCAGTAGAGTTCTATTCTTCCTCTCCACTACACCATTTGTTGAGGTGTGTAGGGAGAAGAGAACTCATGCTTGATGACCTCCTCCTCAAGAAATCTTTCAATTTGTGAATTTTTTGAACTCCATTCCATTTTCGCTTCTAATCTTCTTGATCCTCAATCCAAACTCATTTTGAGCCTGTATTAAGAATATCTTTAAGGTCTCTTGGGTTTGATATTTTTCCTGTAAAAAGAATACCCAAGTGAAGCAAGAATAGTCATCCACAATAACTAGACACTACTTACTCCCGCCGATGCTTATGTAAGCGATCAGGCCGAATAGGTCCATGTGGAGTAGCTCAAGTGGCCTGTCTGTTGTCATGATGTTCTTGTGTGGATTATGGACTCCAACTTGCTTCCCTGCTAGGCATGCGCTACAAATCATGTCTTTCTCAAAATGAACATTTGTTAGTCCTAAATTGTGTTCTCCCTTTAGAAGCTTGTGAAGATTCTTCATCCCAACATGGGCAAGTCAACGATGCTAGAGCCAACCCATATTAGTCTTAGCAATTAAGCAAGTGTCTAGTTCAGCTTTGTTATCATTAAAATCGACTAAATACAGCTGACCATCTAACACTCCTTTAAATGCTATTGAATCATCACTTCTTCTAAAGACAGTAACACCTATATCAGTAAAAAGACAGTTGTAGCCCATTTTACATAATTGAGAAACAGAAAGCAAATTGTAGCCTAATGAATCTACAAGAAAAATATTGGAAATGGAATGGTCAGGAGATATAGCAATTTTACCCAAACCTTTGACCAAACCTTGATTTCCATCCCCGAATGTGATAGCTCTTTGGGGATCTTCATTTTTCTCATATGAGGAGAACATCCTTTTCTCCCCTGTCATGTGATTTGTGCACCCGCTATCGATTATCCAACTTGATCCATCGGATGCATAAACCTACAAAATAAATTTAGGCCTTGTTCTTAGGTACCCAAACGGTCTTGGATCCTTTGACATTAGAAACAAGCACCTTGGGTACCCAAACACAAGTCTTTGGACTCTTGTGTTTGCTCCCAACATATTTGGCAACTACTTTGCCTAATTTGTTAGTAAGCACAAAAGATTCATCAAAGGTCTTAAATGAAATGCAATGTTCATTTGATGCACTAGGAATTTTATTTTAGGCATTTTGATATGAGTTGAATGCCTAGAGCTAGAAGTCTCATTCTTATACATAAAAGCATGATGAGAAACATTGTGAGGTTTTCTAGCATGAATCTTCCTAATATTATGCTCAGGATAGTTTGCAGTAAAATGTAGCCCTCTCTATCCTGAACCATGGGAGCCTTACTCCTAACAAAATTAGACAATTTGTTCTTAGGGACATTAAGTTTGGTGTTGCTTTGGCTCCCCTCTGAAAGTCAATCCCATCCTTAATGCTGAGGCGTCTCCCATTATAAAGCATACTACGAGCAAATTTAAAATTTTCATTTTCTAACTCATGCTCGGCAATTTTAGCATTTAATTTAGCTATGTGATCATTTTGTTCTTTGATTATGGCAAGGTGATCATCAATAGCTTCAACATTAACATCTCTACATCTAGTACAAATAGTGACATGTGCAACAGTAGATGTAGAGAGTTTGTAAACATTCAATTCTTCTATCTTAGCATTTAAACTACCATTCTCATCTCTAAGACAGAAAATTGAATCATTGCACACGCTAAGCTCCTTAGTTAAGTTTTCACATTTTTCTACTTCTAGAGCATAAGCATTTTTCATTTTAACAATTTTTTTATTTTCTTTAATGAGAAAGTCCTCTTGGCATTCCAAGAGATCATCCTTCTCATTAATGGTTTCTATTAATTCATTTAATTTTTTCTTTTGGTCCATGGTAAGGTTGGCAAAGTAAGAAATTAAATCATCATTATTATCACTAGAGCTACCCTCATCATCAAATGTAGTGTATTTGGGGGTATCTCTAGAATGTACCTTCTTCTTCTTGCCGTCTTTATCCATGAGACACTTGTGGCCGATGTTGGGGAAGAGGAGGCCTTTGTTGATGGCGATGTTGGCGGCCTCCTCATTGGAGGAGGAGTCGGTGGAGCTCTCGTCGGAGTCCCATTCTCGCCCCATGTGCGCCTCGCCACCTTTCTTCTTGTAATACCTTTTCTTCTCCATTTTCTTCTTCCCTTTCTTGTCTTCGTCCCTGTCACTATCACTTGTATATGGACATTTAGCAATAAAGTGACTGGACTACCACACCTATAGCACATCCTCTTGGAACGGGGCTTGTAGTCCTTCCCCTTCCTTTGTTTGAGGATTTGCCGAAAGCTCTTAATGATAAGAGTCATCTCCTCGTTGTCCAGCTTGGAGGTGTTAATTGGAAGTCTACTTGGTGTAGACTCCTCCTTCTTTTTTCTGTTGATTTGAATGCAACGGGTTGCACCTCGGGTGTAGAGGTGGCACCTTTCTCCAAGTTGACAATGTATTTGGAGTCTTTGATCATATGTTCAAAGCTCACAAACTTGCTAATTACTTTCTTGGGAGACATCTGTTTATATCTAGAATCTCCACGGATTAGTTGCACTTGAGTGGGATTATGAAAAACAAGAGATCTAAGAATAACCTTGACCATTTCATGGTCATCCCACTTGGTGCTCTCGAGGTTGTGCACTTGGTTGACCATTGTCTTGAGCCGGTTATACATTGCTTGTGGCTCCTCTCCTTTGTTGAGGACGAATTGACCGAGTTCTCCCTTGATCATTTTGCACTTGGTGATCTTGGTCACCTCGTCCCCTTCGTGTGCCGTTTTGAGGACGTCCCAAATTTCTTTGGCATTTTTCAACCTTTGCACCTTATTATACTCCTCTCGACACAAGGAAGCGAGGAGGATAGAAGTTGCTTGGGAATTAAAATGTCTAATTTGAGCGGCCTCGTCCAAGTCGTAGTCCTCGTCACTGACCTGTGGTGCCTGCGCTCCAAACTCAACAATATCTCATATGCTTTTGTGGAGTGAGGTTAGATGATGCCTCATTTTATCACTCCACATACAATAATCTTCACCATCAAAATATGGTGGTTTGCCTAGGGGTACCGAAAGTAGAGGAGCATATTTAGGAATGCGAGGATTGCGAAGAGGCATCTTACTATACTTCTTACGCTCGTGGCGCTTCGAAGTTGTAGACTTGACGCCGGATGTGGAAGGTGATGAAGAGTCGGTCTCGTAGTAGACCACCTTATGCATTTTCTTTTTCTTCTTGTCACCCTTCTTATATGACTTGATGGAGGAAGAGGATTCCTCCTTGTACTTGTCACCGGACTCCCTTGATAGAGTCCTTCCCGAGCCCATGGCCTTTTTGCCTGTGATGATCTCCCTCTTCGCGTGATCTCAGACATCACTTCGAGTTTGTTAGACTCTTAATGAAGCACTGGCTTTGATACCATTGATAGTCGCCTAGAGTGGGGTGAATAAGTGAAACCTGAAATTTATAAACTTAAACTCGCACTAAGGTTGGGGTTAGCGTTAGAATTAAAACCGAGTGCGGAAGATTGTTTCCCTTGCTATGAGTTGCTCAAATTGATGTGTATGACTTTGGGAGCAAACTCAAATCAATATTAGCAAGGAAACTTTAGAGAGATGAAAGAAGGGAAAACAAATCAAGTGAAGATCAATGCAAGTGAACACGGTGATTTGTTTTACCGAGGTTCGGTTCTAAAGAACCTAGTCCCCGTTGAGGAGGCCACAAAGGCCAGGTCTATTCCAACCCTTTCCCTCTCTCAATTGGTCACTTAGACCGGTTGAGTTTCTCCTTAATCACTTGGGTCACTAAGACCCTGCAAGGATCACCACACACTTAGGTGTCTCTTGCTAGCTTTACAAAGCACTTAGAGAAATAAGAATGGGAAGGAGAAAGCAATACAAGCAACAAGAGCAACAAATGAACACAAAACTATCTCTCTCAAGTCACTAATAAGTGGTTGAGTTGATTTTGAGACTTGGAGAGGATTTGATCTTTGGAATGTGTCCTGGAGTGAATGTTATTGCTCTTGTATTGAATAGGAACTTCAGAAAACTTGGATGCCATTGAAGGAGGTGGTTGGGGGGTATTTATAGCTTCCAACCACTTCCTAGCCGTTGGCTGAGTTTGCTGGCGATGGGCACACCGGACAGTACGGTGGTGCACCAGACAGGTACTGTTCACTGTTCAGTGCGTGCCACATCAGCACGTCCGTTGGGGTTTGGAGCGACTTGACCGTTGGAACCATTTGTCCTGTAGCTGCACCAGACAATCCGGTGCCACACCGAACATGTCTGGTGTGCTCTGACCTCTGCCGCGCACTATTCATAACTGTTCACTTTAGGGAAACGACCGTTAGCGCAGGTTACCGTTGCTCCGTTGGCTCACCGGACATGTCCGATGCACACCGTACAGTCCGGTGAATTATAGCGGAGCGCGCCCTGAGAAAACCCGAGAGTGGCCTGTTTGCTTGGTGCTCGGCCTGGTGCACCGGACAATGTCCGGTGCGCCACTTGGCAGCACACTCTCATGTCTTGCTTCAAATATTGTTGAGTCCCCAACTTAATTTATTTCTTGGTTTGTGTTGAACCTTATGCACCTGAGATAAATGACATCTAGGCAAACTAGTTAGTCCATGTGGTTTGTGATGGACGTCAACCACCAAAATCGATTATAGGAAATGATTAAGCCCATTTCCCTTTCAGAAAGCTTAACTAGATCTATGTTACTCCTACTCCTAATGCGACCAAGAACAAGGTATGTGATGCTCGCAATTAGCTGTACCCCTTCATATATATAGGGGGGTCTCGAGCCGTTCCTAGACATCTCCCAACAAACTCCATATATTTAGATGGATAAGCACGCACGGAAAAAGGAGATATCTCACCCGTTCCTAGGAATGTCCCACATGGTCGAACCGTCCAATCTTCCTAGGTGTCGTATATGGTGCTCAACACAACTCTTCTCAAAATTGCTAATCAGCCAGCTACTTAAATAGCAACACGGAGTCCAGGTCTTAGTGTTGATCTGGTAGATGTAACACCCCTGGTGTTACTGTAACTAAAACTTGAGCATGGCGTCATAAACATTGGCATTGCATATGTTTGACACACCTAGAATGCATTCACTAGGTAAAAATTTCAAACAAGTGTATTGTTTTTAGTGTTTTGCAAATAGGACCCTGGATAGGGAACCTAACCCTAAATAAGGCTCAAAGGGGCAAAACTTAACCCAAATGAAGAAAACCTAAAAGCTTTAAGGGAAGGGTCACAAGATGATCCCAAGACTTAAGTGGAATTACACTTAGACCCCTGGGATACCAGAAACCCTAATTGGAACCCTGGAAAACCCTAAAACCAAACCCTAGGGACCTATGTGCAAAATTAGTCCACTTTTGGACTAAAGTGCAAAAACCAAGTCAAATAAGTATCTTAAGTCATTTGGTTCACAAATGTGTGGTCTTGTAAGCCAAATATTGGATTTTGGACTTAAATGCAAAATGGACCTCAATTAAGTTCTATTCTAAGTCTGAAATTCAGTGTTGAGGACTCAACTTTGGAGCCCTGTATCTATCAAAATATAGGGTTTTTGCCCTGGGGCACCACATCAAACTTATAGACCTATTAATGGATAACAAGTTTGCTTAAGAGTGCAAGCCATGTTCTTGTGAGAAATTTGGAGATAATTCAACTCAAAGTCAGGCTGTCAGGTGATTCCTGGACTGAATTTTCAGTAGCAGTGTGATGGGGTGAACTTTGAGCTTCATTTTGAATGGGATTCATTGACTATTTGATGGTAAGCATTGTGGCAAAGTTGAAGATTAACTATAGCTCTACAACTTTGATACAGAGGTTTGATGAAGTTCACATGCAAATTTTGGAGAAAATGTGACCTAAACATGATCTGTCAGGTGCTCTAATGAGGTCTCGCCATGGTATAGTGTTCCCAACGGATCAGATTGAGAGCAGCAGAAAAATCCCACCACCAGTGACCCCTCCGCCGTGATTCGCGTCGCCGGCCTTAAGATTCGCGTGCGGGGTGGATTGATAACGTTGCGGGGTAAGGATCCTCACCGACGGTGAGCTGGAGATCACTCCGGTGACTCCCCGTGGCCTTCTCTTCCACTTTGCGGCGGAGCCGATAAACTCGCCGGTGAACGCCACCTCCCGGCCGTACGCCGCGTGGCTCAACCCTTCCACTGCATCGCCGTAAACCCCCACGGCTGTCTAATCAACACCGGGGAGCCTGCCACGGCGATGGACACGAATTCACCGTGCCACGGTTTTCCTTGTCTCCGACCACCGCGCGTCGCTGTTAAAATTCCCGGCCACCGGCGAAGCCTCCTATAAATTGAGCCCTCCCCTAGCTGCGTTACATCATCACCCATCCAGCCACCAACAATCGTTAGCAACCGTGCCTTCGAGATCTTGAATTTTAGTTTCTCCCCAATCCGGATTTCCGCCACCGTGAACTCACCTCACCGCGGCTAGCCTTCCCAGGGTCTGCTCATTCCCTTCTCGTTCCTGTTCTAGCATCCTTGCATGTTGGTGATGCTCCCCGACCCCTTTAATCGAACCGAACCGCCAGGGATCGCCGAGAACACAACGTTCTGGCCGCCATGCTCTCGGTCACCGTGGCCAGAGCTCCTTAGTTGGTCATTAGTGCAATTAAGTTAGGGAAAAGCTTAGGATAGGTCTGATTTGGTGTCTGTCACTCGGGAGCGCCGGTCATCGCCTCAATCGGCCGGTACAGTGGCTCACCAGAGCGCGGCTGCGTTCACCGACGTCGTGGACCTCGGGATGTAAAGAATTAGAAGCCTGGGGACTTATCTGCAATATGTCAGTGACTTAGTGCAATAGTGAATGGACCTATTTCTGTTTAGCCGTTAAAGCCGAGGACCTTTCTGCGAAGTCGCCAGCGCGGGCGCGCGCGCGGGCTCCTTTCCCCTCTGAACTGGGCCGCTGGGCTGAAATCAGCCCAGTACTATTCACCAGTTTTCCTTTTCTTTTTATTCTAGAGCTAAAACAATTATAGAAAAATGTAGAAAAATCCTAAAATTGTGAAACTAATTTTCCTAGACTTCTTATTTTCCATAGAATTTAATAAAAATAGTTTCATGATTTTTAGATTAAATTAGGAATTTTAAGGTATTTAAAATAGTTTAAGGTAGTAGTTCTGGATTTTTAAACGATAAATGATAATCCCAAAAATGCTCAAACTTTTTATATGAGTTCCTCATATTATTTAGAAGCCTTGGGTAGAATTTGGATTGATTTGGACCTTGTTTGGCACCTAAACCCCAAACCCCCCTGCCCTGTGAACTCCTTTACTAACTCCGGAAACCCTAAGTTCTCGGAGTTCCGTGAAGGAAAGTTGTATTCAAGACTTAGATAACAAGTTTATATTATCTTTGCACCCTCATGAGCATTACATGGCATTCATTCTTATACATATGTATGGTTATGATTAGAACACGAGGAAGAAGTGGAAGCCACTAAAGAGCAAGTACCACCACCTTTGGACACTCAGGCTGAGAATTGTTTCTACTTCGATATTTGTGGATCTGAGCCTGACTCACCCATAAACAAAGGCAATCACCGGTGCATTTGCCACCTTCCTTGATGTTTTTAAAATCTTTCTCACTTGATTGGTGCATTAAGTGATAGGAGTTGATTGCTAAAACAATTCTTGCATTACCTTCCTTGAGTTTGATTACCTTCCTTGATCACCCGTTTTACAAAGGCTTTTGATGCTTAGCCTTGCTTTAGTAAAACACAAATGTTTTGTTTTTACAAAAGATGATGTGGCAAAAGTGGTTGGGATGTTTTTGAAAACAAAACTTGATGGTGGATCCATCATGGCCATGATGGGTCCAACATCGGAAAAGATGTACCTCTGCCAGGTACCAACCTTTGGGGTTAAATGATTAAGCTGAGACCGGGCGGGTGACTTGCACGAGAAAGAGAGTCTCGGTGTAGTGTCTCCGTCTGAGTCGATTAAGGGCCGTCTCGATGTAAGCCTGCTGACCGAGGACCCTTTAACTGGTCACATGCCTCGTCATGGGTAAGCTTTGCCTCGGGCGGACTAAGGCCAGAATAAGATAACACGAAATGGGCGTGGAGCGGTGGCGAGAGTAGCGTGTACCCTCCGTGGCAAGAGGCTGGACGGTGGAGTATCTATGCTCTCGGTTTGCGTGAACCTGATCTGGTCTTAAGAAACTCGATGGCGGGTTGACATATGCAAGGGTTAAGTGCTACATATGTCATGTGATCGGAGATCCTCAGCTGAGTATAATCGATTCGGATCACCGTACCTCCGCGGTTATGGAGACTTGGCCACTGACTTACACGTAGCAATCCACTGAAGACGAAGGGTTGATAAGAAATTGGCTAGTGCAGGTCAAGTGATTGAACTAGGGTAGAAAGAACACTAGCTGCAGGTAATTTTACTTAACCTGACAATAAAATTGGATTTTAAGGATCCACTTTAGTAAGCAATTCTGCAAACAGAGTCTTTGATTATTGAAAGGCCTTACCTTGACTCCCATATGACCAGCATATCCTTGAGAGTCTTTTCTTTAGTCGGGTAAGACTTGCTGAGTAATCCCATACTCAGGGTTTATTCCCCCGTTGTTTTTAGGTGAGGAGACAACAAACTTCTGTTGTTTTTGTACCAAGGTGGTAAAAAATGAGGACAATCAAGAATGAAGCTGCTAGAGGACCGGGTCCTCCTTAAAAACTTTTATGTAAAGAACTTATCGGGAGGAGTTTTTGCCTCCCTCAGTTATGTAATAATACTACTCTGCACTCGCTTATATCTCTGGTCTGTACTGAATAACTTACTCTTACTTTTTAAATAAATGTAAGTTTATGTAATCACTTCCGCATTTCCGCATCTCCGATGAGCATACTGTCTGTCAGACGGGTGAGACGTTCCTGGAAAGGTAGGAGAAAAGATACCGAACTTGTCAAGTGATTCTGGAACATCTACAGGGTTGTCTGATGTCTGTTGGACAAGGACAACTGTAGGTGGGCCTAATGACTTGGGAGGTTCCGTCACAGTAGAGTTACTAGTAAATTGCTTGTGCCTTGCGTGAGGCTTTGTCTGATGAGTTTACACAACTAATAGATTATTATTGTATACATATATTCATTCAAACCTTGCACCACCATAGGTCAATACAAAACTAAGCTATGGTGTAAGCTTGAAATTTTACTTACAATCATGAGCTATAAACTATGACCTGTTACAAGGCAACTCTCCTTTGGCAGAGGGCTGAAGAGAACAGAGAGATGTGTCATGCTTCACTGCGGAATAAAGAGAAACCCTAAAACCAGATAGCTTAGGCATTCCATTTCTTGATCAGCTAAAGAATGAGGTCTTTCCTCTCTTATATTGATATGATTGTTTTATGCTCAACGTGGGGATGCAGTATTGCAATATTTATACAGTGAACATATCCTTGATAAAACATGTACTTCTTGATTTTTTCGAGGGTTTCAGACCGTGGATATCCTCCTGGCATCTAACATCTCCCTTTCTCTTTCCCTTTCCCTTTTGCTCTCATGGTTGTCTCTCTACAGTTTTCACCCCACTATCATATTCCCTTCCTAATTTGAGATCGAGACCCTTCTTTGGCAATCAGCAATAGCCACAAAACCCCTAAACCGCTGGTGAATTTTCACTTTACTAAGACAAATCGATTGTTCAGTATAATATTTTACTACACTGTGAGGTTAGTGATGCTGCCACACTTATTATTGTTGGATACTTGATTTCAATGCCCTGAAGGCATTGAAAATCAAGGCAACACAAGTTAATCATATGAACATTCGTCCTTGACTTAGTGTTAATGTGAAGGATGAAGGTCCTCAAGAGGAGATGTAAATGAAACAATGTAGAACAAAACAATACTATACAATGAAATATAAAACTCATCTTCTTTGCCTTAGCATTTTAATTCCTTCTTCCTTTGCAGAAAATGAGTTTACAAGCATACCTTCGGCTCCTTAACTTAAGGTGGCACGAAGGTTCTTCGAAGGCTAAGTAACACGAAGCTATGGCCCTCGAAAAAGGTATCTTATGCAGGACACTGTTCATTTATTTATAGGGAAGATGAATCGCCTTTGTATAGAATTACAACCATGCCCTTTAGAGTCTTACACACATTGTTTACAAATTACAACCATGCTTTCTCGTTTGACTTACGTCCGAGGTTCCTTTGTTTCTGCCGAAACTATCGATTTTAGCTAGCACCTTTTCCACTTGTATAGATGGGAGAAGCTTCTTTGCACGCTTTACTGGCTGAAGGCTTGATTCGTCCATCAGTAGAAATGTTTCTGAAATACACTTGCTTGTGCCGAAGCAAAAGGTTAAACGATTGATCTTCGACATAGAAGGCCCCCAACAATTGTTGTTGATTTCCATTTTCTTAAGATGAAACGATTGTCTAGTATAATATTTGACCACTCAGTAAAATTAGTGAAGCTTCCTCGCTAATGTTTCTATTTTGATTAAGAATACATGGTCTAAAGCTTAGATGCAAATTTCACTCATAATAGTGCATATTAGTAGTTACAAACAACACAATACAGTTCCGACAATATGTGCAACCTATCAGTAAATGTGAGTTCTGCTCCCGGCTTTATATTGGTAAATAAGGTACTAAGGCCAATGCAACACTAAGGTGACTTAATGCTAACCTGAAGATACAGAAGTACCTATAAGGTCAAAATCAGTCATCCAAGAATTAAAATGCAGATAATGCTAACCTGAATTTGAGACAGGATTCGGTACACAAGGACTTGCAACAGTATTGTTCATTTTCTGTGGCCCCAAGAAACTGCAAACCTGGAGGGGGACAAGAACCAACAGTTAGTGTAAAAGTTTAGTCTTGACATTTCATTATTTTGCATATGCAAATGAAAAAAACAGTAAGCAATGCATCTGTAAATTGACATCTTGATGCAACCAAACCAAAATTGAACTTTCATGTTCACATAGAAGTAAACATCTACTCTTCCAGATTGAAGACAACTTGATCGTGACCAAAATTCGAAGGCACGAATTTGAATAAGAAGTGGATTTTATCCACTCCATTCCCCTCCGGTTTTGTAGCTCTCAAAGTAGTCCGAACAGTGCAAATAATTCTATGGTGAGTGAAGAGTGTCTCTGTTTGCACTTTAAACTTAGTAGGCATCAGAATTTTCCATTCCTCTAGTGTTCCTCATGTGGAGAAATACATCAGTCCAGATTGAAAACACCTTGATCATGACCAAAATCGAAGGCAAAACTAAATCCTTTTTATAGGAAGGCGCCATGGATTGTCATTTTAGCCCACCACCTCGCAGAGACCCGAATGGCCCCTGCTGCCGTTGGCACGACTTTGCAGCGGAAGGCTCTGCTGCGGGGACCAAGACCGCTATTTTTTAGCCTGAGCAACGCACGTGTTGGCAGTGGCAGTGGCAGTGGCAGCAGGTCCGATGGTGACGCACGCGAGCGCAGGTGGAGGCAACACGATCCTTGTGGCTTCGCGCAAACTTTGAGGTTTTTGTGAGAGTGTTTAAAAGAGGAAACCCTTTTTAAAGATCAACTTTTCCAATCCCCAAATTTAAATGACACTACCGGAATCAGTCGCTTTGCCGAGTGCCTGAAGCACTCGGCGAAGCGTTCAAAACACTCGGCAAAGGCTTTGCCGAGTGTTACACTCGGCAAAGAAGGCTCGGCGAACAGTGCATCGGCAAAGCCTTCTTTGCCGAGAGCTTTTTATCGGGCACTCGGCAAAGATCTTTGCCGAGTGCCAGAGAGCACTCGGCAAAGAAAAGCAGCCGTTACGGCGTCGAGTGACGGAGACGGCGGCTTTGCCGAGTGTCCTCTGTGACACTCGGCAAAGAAGTTAGTTTTGTCGAGTGTCTTCCCTGCAGCACTCAGCAAAGAATCCATCTTTGCCGAGTGCCACTTGGGACACTCGGCAAAGAACCCGCCAGGGAGGGTCCCCATGTCAGGTTCTTTGCCGAGTGTCCCGAGTGGCACTCGGCAAAGCGACCTCTTTGCCGAGTGCCAGGGACGTAACACTCGGCAAAGAACCTAAGCCGGTGCCCAGGTCTGTGCTCTTTGCCGAGTGTTATGACCCGGACACTCGGCAAAGAACCCGGACACTCCGCCATCATCCTCGCCTCCATCTCGCGACGTTCCCTCCTCTCTTCTTCTAGTTGGGTCTGTAATATTACAAGCCAACGTTATAGTAACTCAAAGAGTAGGTATATAACTCAAGGAAGGACGAGTTACACTAACCTCGAGTTGCTGTATGCGATGCTGTGAGCTGTCGTGCCGAGGTCGTATGGCTGGACTCGAGCCCGTGCTCCTTGCTCTCACCTGAGACAGAGTGGGAGTGGAGGACGAGTCGATTGCCCCATCGGCAATCCAGTATCGCCCATGTCTCTTGCCTCCTCCGACCCTCATGAGCACATCGGTGTCGATCGGCTGGGTGCTCGGATCATAGTCTGGGCCATGGACCTCCTGCGCCATGGTGGTGTAGTCATGGAGGCGGCTGTAGACGGCGGGGTTGGTGTAGGCCTCGGGCCCGTCATCCGGGTTGTAGGTGACGTCGGACGTCGCCTTACCCTTATGGGCCATAGCATAGGCCGAGAAGGTGGATCAAGGCCTTCCACCATGTGACGCCGACTACAACGAAAACCAATGAGATAGTTAGAAATAATATCTAACTTAGTGCTATATATCTAAATAAAAAAGGTGGCGTACCCATGCTTCGGCATATTGGCCCAGGCTCCGGCTGCCTTGGTGGTGGGAGGGGCCTTGCATCATCAAACGCCGTTCCCGGCTAGCTATGTGCGCCTCGTCCCACTCAGCCGAACACCACCTATCCACCATCTGCTCCCAGCACAGAGGATGTGCGGCGCACCAATGTGGAATCATCTGCAAAGTAAACACGTAAAGTGCATATCAGAAGATAAAATAAAATTCATGTATGGAGTACTGGTACCAAACATGCATGACTTTACCTGCAGGTACTGCTCCCTGGTCAACGACATGGTTCGGGCTTGAGTTTTGGTCACCTTCTCCCCAAGGACGGAGCCATGGTAGGTGATGATGGCCTGGATGCGGGCCTCATAGTGCATGTCCACGACGAGCTTCTTACAGCTCGTGGTGGCCACCACATCCGCCCTAGCCTCGTATCCAGCATCGCATCTGAAGAAATCCTGCATACAAAAACGATGTATCCATACATTATTTCAAGAATTTGCAACGAATGCGACATATTTTACATTATACTAAGACTTACCCACAGCTCTTGCTTCACCCGCTCCGCCTTGTTATTGAATTCCCTGCCGTCCCGGTCTACTGCATCGGGGGCGACGGCGTAGTGGTCAAAGGTGAAGGCTGGGCCCGTCACTCCGGCGTACTCCACAAGTCCAGGGAAGTGTTCCCTGCACAGCAGGCCGAGGATGCCATAGGGGGGGCGACGATGACCCCCAGCATAATCCAAAACCGTCCAAGACCTGTCCAAGTGATAAATAAAAAGTATTAGTTTATATTATGATTTTGAACACATAATATGAACAAGAATGAAGAACATAAAGTTACATACCTCTCCCCTTCCGGCCGAATCAGCGGCCGTCTGTCCCGAAGTATGGGACGCTGAGGGAGACTCGCGGGGCCTCGCAGGTAGATGCTCCTCGAACTAGAGCCGCCTGAACCTGAGGCGTCCTGCTGCTGGTCGTCGTCGTCCTGCTGCTGGTCGTTGTCGTCCTGAGGCGCCGCCTGCTGCTGCGCTGCCTGCTCTGCCTCGTCCTGTTGCGCTGCCTGCTCTGCATCGTCCGCCGTCCTACTCCTCCTCCCCCTCCTCCTCCTCAGGAAACCGCCCACCATATTTGTCCAACAACCTGCAATTAAGAGTAAACAAATAAGCACATATAAAAAGATGTATTTAAAAACAGGTGCGAAATAAAAAGTCATATAGCATTACATCGATTAAAAATAATCTTCATATGTGTCGGGGTTAGCCGGATCATAACTCTCATCATCACTATCAAGCATTTCAATCTCCACACCATCGGAAGACGCAAGTTCGTCAGTAATGTCATTGCCTTCAAGGATTACTAAGTCATTATCATTTTGCACCTCATCCTCCTCCTCATCAACAACCATTTCAATATCTACGTCCATTCCGATAGCTTCGGTTAAGTCTATCTCAAATCGCCCTTCTAGCCCATCTTCTTGGAAGAACTCTCCATCATATGTGTCCGGGTCTAAGTTGTAATCTTCATCGTTAGGAACAGGTAACCTCCCGTGCGGCGATACCTTATACACAACATCCCAACCCTTAAGATGTTCTTTCGTTTGACACACATATGGGAGATAATACACTTGTGTGGCCTGTTGGGCAATGATATAGACATCGTCTCCTGCTAAGGTGGAATCTTGTCGAATTTCGACTATCCCAAGATTAGAATGTGTCCGTCTCGTCACTTGAGGGTCAAACCAATGACATTTGAATATCACTGGAGTAAGAGGTTTGGAACCATAAAAATTGAGCTCATATATTTCTTCGATTCGTCCAAAATAATCGACATTGTCAAGACCCGGCGTAAAGACCCCAGAACACGTTGTTTTCCGATTGGGCCGACTTTTGTCGTAGTGTGTTGTGTGAAAACGGTATCCATTGACGTTATACCCAGAATATTTCTTGACCCTATAAGCAAAGCCGTTGGCTACTTGTCTCAATTCGGCACTCATAGACGGATCTCTTTGGCCCTGCAAGTATTCGCAAGTTAAAAGACGCTAAATTGAGTTTAAAGACGTATCTCTTTTACAAACTAAGCACGTACCTTATGTTTGAACCAGGAAATGAAATCGGGCAACCCATTTCTCGCACCCTTTCTAAGAAGAGCGTCATATTCCTGTGGAGTGGGGTCCCTTGATCGACGCCAGAATTCATGAAGAAATTGTTCCATGTATGGCGTCACCTCTTCAAGGTTGGTCAATACGTATAGCATGATATGCCGCCACTCTTCATGTGTCAGGGTCTTGGTGGTCGAGCCACTTGCGCTTCCGAGTTGGCGTCGAAATATGCTAAGGTTCGATTCATTGTCGCCATCATTGTAACGAGGGGGTGGATTATGCACGCTCGGTAGTTTGTCACCATAATAAGTTGTTGTGAAGTTTGAGACCTCCTCTAGAATGTATGCCTCTGCAATGGAAGCCTCGATTTTGCATTTATTTCTACATTTCTTTCGAATAGTCTTTAGACATCTCTCGATTGGATAGCACCAACGTCCCTGCACGGGGCCCCCCATTCGTGCCTCATAGGGGAGATGAAGAATCAAATGTTGCATTGGATTGAAGAAGCCAGGTGGTAATATCTTCTCAAGCTTACACAGTAACATGGGGGCCAATCTTTCCAAGTCTGCAACCACGGTCCGAGATAACTCTTTTGCACAAAGCTGACGGAAGAAATAGCTCAACTCTGAAAGCGCTAGCTAGACATGCTCAGGGACATAGCCTCGAACCATCGCAGGAAGAATCCGTTCAATCCATATGTGGAAGTCATGACTCTTCATCCCTAAGACTCGCATAGTAGATAAGTTCACCCCCCTACTCAGGTTAGCTGCATATCCATCAGGGAACATCAACATCTTTATCCACTGAAGTACTTCCTTCCTCTGGGCCCTGCTTAGGACGAAATCGGCCTTAGGCCTTCTCCACGTCTTTCCGCCACTTGGCGGCTTCATCTCTAGTTTTGGTCTATCACATAACGCTGCCAGATCCACTCTTGCCTTCACATTATCCTTTGACTTATCAGGAATGTCCATAATTGTTGCCCACAGTGCCTCGGCAACATTCTTTTCAGTGTGCATCACGTCAATGTTGTGTGGAAGGAGCAGGTCATCATAATAGGGGAGCCGAGTCAAGCCAGACTTATGTGTCCACATATGCTGCTCACCATATCCCACAAAACCACCTTCTGTATTGGCCACGAGCCCATCTATCTGTTGACGAATTTCGGCACCAGTCATCGTTGCAGGTGGGCGGTCTGTCACTACGACACCTTTCGTAAAGTTCTTGATGTCTAGGCGGAATGGATGGTCAGCAGGAAGAAATTGTCGATGTTTATCGAAGGACGAATATTTGCCACCCTTTTTCAACCAAATGAACCTGAGAGCTTCCTTGCAAACTGGGCATGGGAATTTACCGTGAACACACCAGGCACAGAATAGCCCATACGCCGGTAAGTCATGCATGGAGTACTGGTACCAAACATGCATTCTGAAGTTTGTCTTCGTAGCTCGGTCATATGTCCATACCCCTTCCTCCCAGGCACGTACCAATTCATCGATCAAAGGCTCCATGTACACGCCCATTTTGTTCCCCGGGTGTCCGGGAATTATCAACGACACGAATATATTCTGCCTTTGAAAGCACACACCAGGGGGGAGATTGATTGGGATAACAAACACGGGCCAACATGTGTACGGGGCAGCGCTCATTCCATAGGGATTGAACCCATCTGTGGCCAACGCAACACGTACATTACGAGCCTCTTCGGCTTTCTCACGGTGAATGTCATCAAAGTGTTTCCATGCTTCACCATCTGACGCGTGCACCATCTTGTCAGGATTGTATCGTTTTCCATTTTTGTGCCATGTCATCTGTTTCGCGGATTCCTCTGTCATGTAAAGACGCTGGATCCTCGGTATGAACGGAAGGTGTCGTAGGATTGTCAAGGGGATGTCGAGCTGCCTCTTCTGTCCATCACCAGAGTCTACCTCCATAAACCTAGACGAATTACACTTGGGACAGTACTTTGCCTCCGCGTATTCTTTCCTAAATAGCACGCAGCCCTTCGGACAAGCATGAATCTGCTCATACGTCATCTTAAGTGCACGAAGTAGTTTCTGTGCCTCGTACATGCTCTTTGGCAGAACGTGATCATCCGGAAGCAGACTCCCAATAACTGTCAACAAGCCATCGAATGCATCTCTACTGATGCTGTACTGCGACTTGAACGCCATTACACGCCCAATGGCATCCAGTTGAGAAACCTTTGTCTGGCCGTGAAGGGGCTTCTGTGCCGCGTCGAACATGTCGTAGAACGCCTTTGCAGTCGGCTCTGGCTCGTCATCCATACATCCTCCCGTGTACTGTGCCTCCTGATAGTCGTTCAACATATCCGCTACCCCCGCATCCGCGTCATAATCCTCGACACGTTGTCTGAGCACCTCTTCTCTCGTACGATGCGCTTCACCATGAAATATCCACCGAGTATAGCCCGGCGTAAATCCATTCTTCCAAATATGTTCTACCATGGTCTTCTTTGGTTTTCTTTTCCGGTTGTCACATTTGCTGCACGGGCATTGGACTAGACTCGCTCCTTTAGCAGCTTCGCCATATGCCCGTTCTACGAAATCATCGGTCTTTCTAATCCATTCAGTGGCGACATCGTTCCTTCCTCTACGGCCCGTGTACATCCACTCACGGTCCTCCATCCTCTAACATATATAACCGAGTATAGTTTAATATAGACATGTAATGCATGTACACTACGTTCCTACCTTCTAATAGGTGACGATAGGTCCTAATCCCACCCGCGGTTGCGTAGATGGAGTTAGTTTTCATGCTCTACTCCGATCCGAGATAGAATTTCGGCAGCACCTCCCCGCTGTTCTCCGGATACACGTCCTGGCAGGGAGAGTGTACTGTCCGGAGAACAACAGGGAGGTGACGCCGAAACTCTATCTCAGACCGGAGTAGAGCATGAAACTAACACCATCTACGCAACCGCGGGCTGTCCAAAAAACGTGGACAATTCGAAACTGATACATTTGTAGATATGCAAAGATCTGCATATCTACACCGTATCACTTTCGAACGGGAGACGCCTAACTGGGTTAGGTGATCTACGACCATGATGCGGATGTAGAGGTTATACCTAGGGTGGCGGTGGAGTCAGGCTAGTGGGGCTGTGGCGGGTCGGTGCAGTGGCAACGGGACGCGGTGCAGGGAGACCCGCAGCGGCTAGGAAGACAAGTATCTTCTCTGTAAAAAAGAAACACAAGTCTGTTAATACAAAAGCCTAGCAACAGAAAATTTCGGCAGCACCTCCCCTGCACGGGGAGGTTTCAAAATCCTGCAAATAAAACTATCAGCACGATGGCTGACATCCACGCATTATTCAACGGCACGATGGTCGGCAATCCACAATACTACATATTAACCTAATCATGCACGTATATAATTAACTTAATATTAAAACTAATCATTTCATATAAATCATACACGTATAACATAAATCAAGTAATCACCTTAGAGGTTTCGGCACGGGCGAGACGACGGGTCGCGGGCGAGGCGCCTGGCGGGCGAGGGCACGGCGGGGAAACGGCGGGGTCACGACGAGGAGTGCGGCGGGGGCACGGGCGGGGGCGGTGGGCGAGGAAACGGCGGGGGCACGGGCGAGGGCGAGGGGTTAGGCGAGGGGCACGACGACGGGCGAGGGCACGGCGGGCGCGACTACGGCGAGCGCGAGGGCGGGCACGGCGGGCACGGCACGGCGAGCGCGGGCCTGGGCGGGGCGAGCGCGGCGTGGGCGTGGGCGCGGCGGCGTGGGCGCGAGCACGGGCGAGCGTGGGCGAGCGTGGGCGCGGGCGAGCGTGGGCGAGCGTGAGCGCACGCGGCGTGGGCGAGCGAGGGCACGGGCGCGACGGCGTCGCGGCGGCGCGGCGGCGAGCGAGGGCACGGGCGCGACGGCGTCGCGGCGGCGCGGTGGGCGCGGTGGGGTCGCGGCGGTCGTGGGCGGCGCGCGGGCGCGCGGCGAGCGGCGGGCGCGCGGGCAAGCGGCGGCGTGGGCGAGCGGCGGGCGAGAGGTGGGCGGCGTGGTGGGCGGCGTGGGCGGGTGGGCGAGCGGCGGGCGAGCGGTGGGCGGCGCAGTGGGCGCGCGGCGAGCGGCGGGCGCGCGAGCGGTGAGTGAGAGAGAGAAGAAGGAGAAGCCGTCGGATTGGCTAAGTTTATGTTCTTTGCCGAGTGCCCGCGATGCGGCACTCGGCAAAGATTTTTTTTTATTTTTAAAATATGGTTTGCCGAGTGCCAGATCGGCGGCACTCGGCAAAGGAGCCTTCTTTGCCGAGTGCCATCCAGGGGCACTCGGCAAAGACTGCTTTTCGCTTCTTTGCCGAGTGCCACCCCGGGACACTCGGCAAAGCCTACTTTGCCGAGTGTCAACCACACGACACTCGGCAAAGTACATTTGTATTTTTTTTGTTTTCAGCACCAAACTTTTTGTGGTATGTTTCTAAACTATATAGACCTACATGTATCATTTTGGGACAATTATAACAGTGTTTGCAATATCTAGTAGATTTAGTTCGTTTATTTGAATTTCTTCGAAAAATTCAAATTCGAACTGCAGGTCACTCGAAACTTGGAAAACCGTGCATGAAAAAATGATATTCATGGTACTTAGCATAAGTTACGACCGATTTCAGAAGCGTACCGGAAACTTCGAGCAACATGCTCACTAAACATGGCCGTGAACTTGGCATCCACATGTTTAAAAATTGTATAAAACACAAACAAAGTCAGAAAATCATGAAACTTGTCCCCGTGTCATGATATCATATGTATAGGCTATGATAAAAATTTTAGAGTATTTGGAGAAAGTTGTGAGACACTATGTGTAGAAACCTAAGAGGACTACACATGAAATCATAGAGTTTCAATGTGAATCTAGAAGGTTTCTATACATAGTGTCTCACAACTTTCTCCAAACATTCTAAATTTTTTATCACAGCCTCTACATATGATATCATGACACGTGGACAAGTTTCATGATTTTCTGACTTTATTTGTGTTTTATACAATTTTTAAACATGTGCATGCCAAGTTGACGGCCATGTTTAGTGAGCATGTTGCTCGAAGTTTCTGGTACGCTTCTGAAATCGGTCGTAACTTATGCTAAGTAATATGAATATCATTTTTTCATGCACGGTTTTCCAAGTTTCGAGTGACCTGCAGTTCAAATTTGAATTTTCCGAAGAATTTCAAAAAACGAACTAAATCTACTAACGATTGAAAACTATGTTATAATTGTCCACAAATGATACATGTAGGTCTACATAGTGTAGGAACATACCACAAAAAGTTTGGGAGACAAAATCAAAAAAATAAAAATATACTTTGCCGAGTGTCTGGATAAGACACTCGGTAAATCTTCCTTTGCCGAGTGCCAGCTGCGCGGCACTCGGCAAAGAAGCATCTTTGCCGAGAGCCGACTGTTGGCACTCGGCAAAGACTGACGGCCGTCAGCTTTGGGACGGCCGCTGACGGCCCTTTGCCGAGAGCCCCCTTTGCCGAGTGTTTGACGCTCGGCAAACATGTATTTGCCGAGTGTGGACCTGTACCGAGTGTCCTACGCTCGGTAAAGACGCTCGTTACCGAGAGCCGAGCTTTGCCGAGTGCGGCTCTCGGGGCTTGTTCGCTGCGGCTTTAATCCGGCTGCGGCTGCGGCTTCTACAGTATTTTTCTCTCTATGGATTGCAGCTGCAGCAGTCCAAACGGCTTTAATCCAGCCGCAGCGAACAGCCTGAAGAACCTAAACGCACAACCGTACACAATGACTACTCTTGGTGATCTGATGAGTAATTATCTTATACTTACAGCATCCATAGTAGTGAGACATCAATCATCATTCCGTTGCTGATTATTATCCCCTTGATTTTTGTAACCACATGATCGATCAAGCCTTTCTTTGTGCCAACACACCTACTGTATTAAAGCGATGTCTATTTCTCTTCTAAATTATATAAGTTAGATTATGGTGTAAAGGAACAAGGATAAAATACCACTTTGATATCACAAATAAGTTAAAAAAACTATCCAATATCAGTTTATTTTAACTTATTTGTGGTTTTAAAGTAGTATTTTACTCTCGTACTATTTTATCATGATCTAACTTATATAATCTATAAGAGAAATAAACATAACCTAAGAATGTCTTGGAGTCAGCGACGTCTTTTTTTTTTCTTTGACGGGCTTCACAGTTGCGTGCGCGAGAAGCTCGGCGTGGCATATGCCATCATGGTTGGTGTGCCAGTCTGGCACTAGGAAGGATGGAACAGCAGTCTGGCTGACTGCAATCTTGCAGTTAGCGTCATCTGTTGCTATAAATGACGCGCGCCCTGCGCCGCTGCGCGCAAAGAAAAAATCATAACAGGAGCGCCCTGTGCGAGCGTGCGTTTGAATTGGCCTTAATTTGATTCATAGGTGGTTAAATATAAGAAACAGAGAGAGAAGGAACGATGGATAAATATATAGTAAACACATAGAAAGTTGATCATCTATGTAACATACAAAAAAGAAAGGTGATTTCAAGAAAAAGACTTGAAACAATCATGTAAAAAAGGGAACAATTGTAAAAGTAAGATCGAAATGTATATATCTTGCAGTAAAAAACACATGCAAGTGGCAGATCGTTTGGAAAGGGAAAATGAAATATTAGAAAATTACATATTTTAAAATCCGTTCCTCTTTAAAACGTCGTTGTAGTACTAGAAATGTCCTTCAACTACAACACAAGTGGATTTGAAAATGTTGGTGACAATTAGCTACTACGAAACATGTACACGTACAACACGAATCAGACTTACTGTACCATAATAGTAAGACATGAATACTTTGCTGGGAAAGCATAAGGTTCTCCAAACGTTCTTTTGGTCAGCTTTGGACTTCAGAAACTACCCATTCCAAGAATATGGAGCATGCTCAACTATTAAATCTCTTATCTCCTTGGCAACCTGTACGTCATCATCCATATAGATAGGGTCAAACCTGAAAGTTGATAATAAATAATGTATTAATAATATTGAAATCGAATCGACAAACTGAACAATGCCTAACACAGACATTCCACTTTTCTAACCAGCGCCAAGGCATCAATTAGCAAGCAAACATTTTTTTTTTCTTTTTGGACGTGAAGGGCAGCAAGCTAACATTATGGAGTGCTTAGGTAACATTCATGAGATATTTTGTCATGAACACTTAACATGGTTAGAGCATTTGATATTGTCAGTGTCACCTTAAACAACCAAAAAGAAAGAAAAACATTAGCTGAAGAGAGCTTGGTTGGTTTTAAGAACACCTAAATTTTTCCTCCAAAGCACAACGACATATGGAAGCATGAAAAAAATCTAAGTGGAATAAGGACAAACTTGAGACATCTTTTTTTTTCCTCAAAAAAGTGTAGGAGAACTGCACTTCTTTGAATTAAGGAGAAAATGGATTCAGTTCTTATAATATATAGGCGAGCTCGTGAGAACCTGGCAACTTGGTGTCACAACACCAAGTCTACGACACGACTTCGGCAAAAGGAGGTGCAAAATTTTAGTTCATTTAACTTGCTAGTATAAAGTAAACACTCACAGTAAGAATTTGAGGAGCTAACAAAAACACATTAGCCTTCATCTGGTACCCTTAAAGGGTAGCATCAGTGCTGAATTTAGAAGTTACCAATGGCTACACAACGAAGCATATGAACTTTTTTTCAATCATTCATTCAATTCAACCGATATGCCCACAAACTTCCTTTTGATCTATATGAACTTATAATCTTCCAGGTTGCTAAACCTATGTTACTGTTCTAGTTCATGTGTGCTAAAACAGTTTAATTGCAGGTACAATAAGTGACCATTTGATATACTATAAGAAACAAAAATTAGATTTACTCTATTCAGGTTGGGGTGAGAATTTTAAAGAAAAGGATAATTATAACTGCTATAATTGAAGTAGTGACGTTTATAGAGGAAGTGGTTACGTAAATGTAAAAGAAACAGGTATGCATAGTTGGTAAGTTCAATAAGACATGAATGCTGTTGCACATGTTTGTTTCTTTTTTTTTTTGGAAGGCATACCTATTGTGGATAGGTTTTGCAGGGTGTCAAAATGAATTGTTGATGTTTCAGAATAGTTAGTGACCATGTTTTAAAGAGTAAGAAACAAAAAAAGAGAGATTTGTTGTATGTAGTTTGAGAAGTGAGAACATTAATTAGCAACTAATGACCGATAAAAAAACTAAAGCTGAGTGTTTTACTGAGCAATTCCTCACATCTTTGCTGTCGTTGTTAAATGGATTTTAAGTTAACCTGAAAGTTACAATGGAGAAGTACGTTTGATTATGGAAGAACATGGTGGCTATAAATGTTAAAATGGAAGTGGTGATAGCCTATAAAGGAAGTGATTTAGTCTGTGTGAATTGAATCAGCTGTTGACGACTGTAAACAGTCAGTGATCATGCGTAATCAAGAAGAAATGAAATTGGATTTGTTGTATGTATGTAGGAGTGATAATGGACCGTGATCTAAATGATTCTTCACAAAATGGTAAGGCTCTAAATAAATGTTAGTTAAAAAATGAATAGAAATAGAGCCGGTCCTAATCCGATCTTTAAATCTTATATTGTAAAATTTAGAGTCTATTGTCACGCATATATGTATGTTGAGGAGGAATGAGACTAGTAGCAGCATGATGCCTTTTACTTCTGTATTCATGACTGACGTCATATTATGTCAAAAAGGAAAAAGCTAAAATTCAAGTTGACCAAACAATTTTCTTTCTTTTTGAATATGGATATCTATAAGCTAAGAAGATTAGTCTCCCTCCCTCCCTTTGTATTCTCTCAATATAAATTGATTGTGGTCGATCATGAAGCATGCTTCTATGTGCCAGTTTATTTCGGCTTCTAGAAGCTTCTGGCCACCAAAGCTGCTGCGGACTGTCAAACGCTTAGCTTTTCAGTCAGCTTCTATAAAATTCGTTGGGGGCAAAAACTATCCAAAATCAACATAAACATATAATCGATTGAGTCGTTGTAATAGTAGGAATCCGTCATTTTCTAGATCTTGAGCACTATGAACAACTTTATCTTCCTCCACACGTAATCGTAATGATACTCAGATTCTTTCTACAGCCAAAATCTCTCCACAGCCAGATTTTCAGAAAAGCTGGTCAGAAAAAAGCTGAACCAAACAGCCCTATGTTTCTTCACAAATGAATAATTCTAAAGCTGATTTCTGTAACTACTGGTTGCAATGGAATCAACTTTGTCTCACTCGCACTGATTTTCCTGACCGAGTTAACATGAACCTAAGCTAATAATTAGGAAAGTTATATTGTGTTACCTAATAGAAAACTAAGCTGATATTTAAGAAAGTTGTAACATGGTTATCTCAGAGGCACTGGCTACAAAAAATGCAGTCAAATGATTAGGTTGTGAGTTACATCTAGGTGACAAAATATAGATGTTCACCTTATTTTAGGCATCACTTTAATAAATGATAGTAACATAGAAATTTTCAGAAAAATGTATTAGAGAAAGGTTACCTACTCATCGCCAAGATTTCCAATATTCAAACGTAAGAAAACTTACCTGTATTGGTAAATCTAAGATGAAGCCAGCATACTAAGAAGAGTTTTTCTCCGGAATAGACAAATGTATGGTCATGGGCTAAACCAGTGCAAACGCTAATTGACTTTACCAATATATGATATAATATTTTCTACAATACCCTGATGGAAGAGTCACACTTCGTAATTGGGGATGTTGCTGCGAGCAGCCTGAAACAAAATAGGAGCATGGTTTCTCTCGTCATAGCTGCTGCAAGTGAATACAGGTAGAAGCTAATTTTTTTTTGGTGTGCAAAGGAGTTTGCAATGCTCCCAAACAATTAATGAACGTGTAATATTAGTAAGAAACAAATCAAATTTGCTATATCTATGTCAATGAGGGACTGGAATAACAGAAAAGTAACGATGTGTATATACACTAAGGGCTAGTTTGGAAACCCAATTTTTCAGGGGATTTCTATTTTCTCATGGGAAATTAGTTCATTTTCTCATGGGAAAATAGAAATCCCTTGGCAAATTGAGGTTTCCAAACTAGGTCTAATATGTATAAAGGGACAATACAAATAAACATAGATCTATAATTGTTAGTATTGCTAACCTAGGGAGGATCTTATAATGACTGTCTGCTACAAACAAATCTGAAATTCTAGAAAGATGTAGCCATCTGCAATCGGTACTAATTGCCCCCATGTATCAATCTATTTTTATATCAACGAATTTATCGGCGTTTCGACCCCGGGGGGTCCCTGGACCGACGAGTAAATTGTCGCCGCGTGTCCCAGCCCAGATGGGTCAGCGCGAGACGGAGCACGAAGGGGGGTAGAAGAGAGGGAGAAAAGAGGAAAACCCGCGGCCTCCGTGTTGTCCTGCGCCTAGGTCAGGTGCACTTGCAGTAGGGGGTTACAAGCGTCCGCGTGGGGGGAGAGCGAGGGACTCTACGCGTCGTCCCGTCCTCCCGCGCGGCCAACCTCCTTGTAAGAGAGCCCTAGACCTTCCTTTTATAGGCGTAAGGAGAGGGTCCAGGTGTATAATGGGGGGTGTAGCAGTGCGCTATCGTGTCTAGCAGAGAGGAGCTAGTGCCCTAAGTACATGCCGTCGTGGTAGCCAGAGAGGTTTTGGCACCCTGTTCATGTGATGTCGTGGTCGTCGGAGGAGCGTTAGAGCCTTGTGGAAGGACAGCTGTCGGGGCTGTCGAGTCCTTGCTGACGTCTCTTTGCTTCCGTAAGGGGCTGAGAGCCGCCGTCGTCATGGGGCACGCGGGGCGCCATAATTATCTGTTTACCGGGGCGAGCCAGATGGGACGCCGGTCCTGTTACCCGTAGCCTGAGCTAGATAGGGATAGGGTAATGATGGCCTCCCCTGTGACGTGGTCAGTTCGAGCCCTGGGTCGGGCGAGGCGGAGGCTTCTCCGAGGTCGGGGTCGAGTCGGTCTTCCGAGGTCGAGGTCGTGTCCGAGCCCCGGGTCGGGCGAGGCGGAGTTCGTCGTCCGAGGTCAAGGCCGAGTCCGAGCCCTGGGGTCGGGCGAGGCGGAGTTCGTCGTCTTCCGGGGCCGAGCCCGAGTCCGAGCCTTGGGGTCGGGCGAGGCGAAGTTCGTCGTCTTCCGGGGCCGAGCCCGAGTCCGAGCCCTGGGGTCGGGCGAAGCGGAGTTCGTCGTCTTCCGGGGCCGAGCCCGAGTCCGAGCCCTGGGGTCGGGCGAAGCGGAGTTCGTCGTCTTCCGGGGCCGAGCCCGAGTCCGAGCCCTGGGGTCGGGCAAAGCGGAGTTCGTCGTCTTCCGGGGCCGAGCCCGAGTCCGAGCCCTGGGGTCGGGCGAAGCGGAGTTCGTCGTCTTCCGGGGCCGAGCCCGAGTCCGAGCCCTAAGGTCGAGCGAGGCGGAGTTTCCTATGGCGCCCGAGGCCGGACTTGGCTGCTGTCAGCCTCACTCTGTCGAGTGGCACAGCAGTCGGAGCGACGCAGGCGGCGCTGTCTTCTTGTCAGGCCGGTTAGTGGAGCGGCGAAGTGACTGCGGTCACTTTCGGCTCTATCGACTGAAGGGCACGTGACAGGATAAGGTGTCAGGCCATCCTTGCATTAAATGCTCCTGCGATTCGGTTGGTTGGTGTGGCGATCTGGCCAAGGTTGCTTCTTGGCGAAGACTGGGCCTCAGGCGAGCCGAAGGTGTGTACGTCGCTTGAGGGGGTCCTCGAGCGAGACGTGAATCTTCCGGGGTCGGCTGCCCTTGCCCGAGGCTAGGCTCTGGCGAGGCGAGGTCGTGTCCCTTGAGTGGACCGAGCCTTGGCTTAATCGCACCCATCAGGCCTTTGCAGCTTAGTGCTGATGGGGGTTACCAGCTGAGATTAGGATTCTTGGGGGTACCCCTAATTATGGTCCCCGACAGTAGCCCCCGAGCCTCGAAGGGAGTGTTGATACTCGCTTGGAGGCTTTTGTCGCACTTTTTTGCAAGGGGACCGGCCTTCCTCGGTTGCTTTTTGTTCCGGTGGGTGCGCGCGAGCGCACCCGTCGGGTGTAGCCCCCGAGGCCTCGGAGGAGTAGTTTGACTCCTTCGAGGTCTTAGTACGTTTCGTAATGCTTCGGCCGGTCTGGCTGCTCCCTCATGCGAACTGGCCATAGCCCAGGTGAACATTCGAGTCCCAAGTTCTCGGGCTGGTATGTTGACGCTGTCAACGGTTTGGCTGGAGCCGGGTTTGCGAGAGCAGCCCCCGAGCCTCCGCACCGAGCGAGAGGACGGTCAGGGACAGACTCGGCTTTTCACATACGCCCCTGCGTCGCCTTTTCGCATGGAGGAGGAGGGGGGAAGCGCCATGTTGCCCTCGGAGGGCGCCGAACATGGTGTCTCCAGTGAGTTGCTAACGGGTAATCCGAGTGGACGCCCGTGCCCCATTTGTTAGGGGTCGGCTAGTGGCCCGGAGGCGCGCTCCAAAAGTACCTGCGGGTGACTTGCCGGACCCGGTCCCCTTTTGACGGGGTCTGAGGGCTCGATGCCTCCCTCTGGTGGGATTCCGTTACAAAATCGTTCCCGTTGGTCTCGGAAATGTCCTAGGGTACCTCGGGAGCGCAGCCCGAGCCTCGGTTATGTATCGAACGTACCCAGGGTCATACCTTGCTCTGCGTCTGAGGCGGCTGTCGAACCCTTCGGGGGCCAGCCTTCGAACCCCTGATCAGTAGTGGGCGCGGAGCCCGAGTGGCCTGAGGCGGCCGTTGAACCCTTTCGAGGGGCCGGACTTCGAACCTCTGACCAGTAGTGGGCGCGGAGCCCGAGTGTTCTGAGGCGGCTGTTGAACCCTTCCGTGGGGCCAGCCTTTGAACCTCTAAGCAGTAGGGGGAGCTCGGGGCCCACTTCCTTCGCGGAGAAGGATCCCTTTCGGAGTATCCCCTTTTCCGACCCCTGAGGCAAGAGAGAGAAAGAGGAAGTGAAAAGGATATGAAATCAAATGACGTGACGCACCTTTTTTGACGCGGTCATTATGGCGGAGGTGAAGCGTCGCCTGCTTCGCCTGCCAAAGGTGCCGCCTGTCCTGCCGCAGAGTTTATGTGACGGGATGAGTGGTTCACGGGGCGGCCGTTGTGCGTGCGCGAGCCGTTCGAGGAACAGAACGTGGACGTGTCGTCTTCCGCCGTGGGAGAAGGTCCTTTCGCTATCCCAGGAGGGGACGTGAGCTTGCTGACGACTCGACTGCCGCTTCCGCCCGCTTGCCACCGCCATTACTGCCGGCCCATTTCTGGCCGTATCGACCGTCGCGCCCTCTCCCGCGGCTGACCGGCCCATGACCGATGTGCTCGGTTGGCACTGCCGAGTCATGCGCAGGGTCGCCTCGAGTTGCGGTACTGGTTCCGCAGTCGAGAAGGCGCGGTACTGACGTGAGTGGCGGTGCAGTTTCTTGCACATAGTAACTGGCGCGCCGGTTACATGACGTGTGGGCCTGGGCCTCCATGTTGGATGCGTCGAAGTCGAAAGGGTGCGTCCCCCTAGGTGCGGTTGCACGCCGCCTGCATGGCGGTCCGTCCTTTCACCCGCTGGCCTGGCGAAAGTGGAGGAATGCTCATAACCGCTGGGCAGTTGCGCGCACCGTGGGCGGCGGTTTGGCCCTGTCTGCCCTGCGCCAGCTTGTATGACGCGCGGCGCCCAGCCCCCGTGTCGTAGAGGGAGGACCTTGGATCGTGTTGGAGAAGACTCAACCCGCGACGGCTGAGGACGCAAGTGGGGAGAGTTGCCTTTAAAAGGAGGGCGACCTCCTTGAAAGGCAACCATGTCTTCACGCTCTCCTCATGCATCGTGTCTTTCCACCTTTCAAGCCCCCAGATGGGGGGCGCCCGCGGTTCTTCCGCCTTGTCATCGTTGGGGGAACGCAACTTCGCGGAAGTTGGTACCTTTCAGCCATCGTTCGGCTTCAAGGATTTTCGTCAGGCAGCCCGGCCGCCTTCCCCCACCAATGGGCAATTTGGTGGAGAGAAGCGAGCCGGGCTACGGCCTCCGCCCCGCCCTCAGCTTCATGTATTTTTGTCATCCGGGCTGAGGCGGAGGAGCGCACCGAGTGGGGGGTTGCCCCCGCGTGGGTCGGTAACCCTTTTCTTCCCCCGGCGTTTGGGGGGGGGGGGGGAAAGGCATCCTCCAACCCCGCGGAGGCTTCCTTCAGCCATGTCGGGGAAGGCGAACTGCTGCTGCCCAGCCAGGGTGCAGCATTCCGTCCTTTGTCCGGGCGATGGTCGCGCCGCGTACGGGCCGACCATGTCCAGGTCTTCCTCGCGCCGACAGCCGCGCCAGAGGGTTGCCCAGCACGTCGTGTGCCGCGAGGGCGGTGCTCATGTTCTAGGGTGGCCTCGGCGAGGGCAGGAGCGAGGACGTGCCGGTGCACTTTGGGGTGGCCGGCGCCCGCTGTTGCGGTGTTGAGGTGGAAGCAGCCGGAGAAGGTTTCTCTGCCGACGAGATCGCCAACTCCGCCTGCACTCCTGGACCTCCGTCCCCCTGGCTTGAATGGCTGGTTCTCGTCCTTTGTGGGCGAGAGCCTTTCTGCCGCAGCGTCTGCCCGGAAGTCGTTGCTGCAGCTGTCTTGCCGCCCGGGATGGAGGTCGTTGTCGCTGCTGTCAGAGCGGGCGGCGGTGAGCCGCTTGGAGTTCGTCGTCCCGCGGGCCTCCTGGTATGGAGGTTGTTCATACCCGCGGGAACAGAACCGGAGTCCCGTTTGCAATGGCACCTTGAGTGCTGGCGTATGTTCATTGTGGCTGTCGGGGCCTGAACATGTATGTATCTTTTAGCGTGAAGCCGTGTTTTTCCCTCATTCCGAGCACTAGGACTCGCCTGTCAGCTAACTGAACCGCTTCACCAAGTGTGAGTTGCCTCGTGCGAAGGTGATGAGTGAGGTATCCGTATCCTGGAGGCGTAGGAGTCCCTCGGCTCAGTCGGCCTTGCCGCCCGAGGCTTCGATGAGCCGGAGCCGGAGGCAGCGGTATCAGCGTGGACAGAGGCAGAGTTGGCTCGGAAAGAAGACTTCGTCGGCCGGAGCCTGACCGGGCCGTCCACTGGTGGGACCGGCGCCGGAGTCGAGTTGCCGAGGCCATGGGCCGAGCTGATGTCCTCGGGGGACAGCTGGCTGAGGCTTCGGGGCGATCGGTCGAGCCGTCTGCTCGAGCCGGACTCCTGGAGGAGACCCTAGCGGCGATGGCCCGGGCGTGGTGCTGACGTCGTCCTTCGGAGCAGAGATCCTCCGACTGTGTTGCCGTTTGAGGCTCGGTCGGACTTCGCCGAAGGTGGTGTTGACGCCGAGGGTGCTGCTGCTCCCCCTCCATCGAGGTCCGAACCTACAGGATCGGTTTACCTTATAGTGTGCGTATGTTTTCTGCGGCCGCCGAGGCCCAAACATACTGTTGCTATGTTGTAAAGCTGTGTTTCTTTTTCCCTTTGTTTCAAGTATCAAGATTTATTCGTCGGTAACAGAATTGTTTGTTCGAGCGAGAGTTACTTTTCACGGAAGGTGATGAGTGAGGTATCCGTATCCCGGGGGCGTAGGAGTCCCTCGGCTCGATCGGTCTTGCCGCTTACGTGTACTCTTACTCGTCTGTAGGATTCTGCTAACGATGTAGTCAAGAAGACCCGAAAAATCGTTTCGGCAGAAAGGTCTCGAGCATTAAGACTTGTTCGATCGGCGGAATCGCTTTCCGAGCGTGAGTTACTTATCGCAGAAGGTGATGAGTGAGGTATCCGTATCCCGGAGGCGTAGGAGTCCCTCGGCTCGGTCGGCCTTGACTGCTTACGTGTACTCCGTCGTTTCCAGGACCCCACTTTTGAAGTAGTCAAAAAGCACGAAAGATGTTCTGGCAGAAGGACTTTTTCCAAGAAAAATTTTGACGCAGAGGGGGGGGTTCCCACCTTCTAGCCCCTGAGGGAGGGTCAGGCTTTGCCAAGGCAAGGCTGACCATTCCTTGATGGTTAGACTTTGTGTGTGAACAAGGTGTACGAACGACTTGAAAGCATCTTAAGGGTAGAAGCGACGTAGCTGTCGGATGTTCCAAGCGTTGCTGTAGACCTCGCATTGGCTGTTGGCCAGCTTGTATGTCCAGGGCTTCAGAACCTTGGCGACGACGAACGGCCCTTCCCAGGGAGGCGTGAGCTTGTGCCGCCCTTGGGCGTCTTGTCGCAGCCGAAGCACCAGGTCGCCCACGTGGAGGTCTCGGGACCGAACCCCTCGGGCGTGGTAGCGTCGCAGGGACTGCTGGTACCGCGCCGAGTGTAGTATGGCCATGTCCCGAGCCTCTTCAAGCTGGTCCAGTGAGTCTTCTCGGTCGGTCTGGTTTCTTCGGTCGTCGTACGCCCTCGTCCTCGGGGAACCGTATTCTAAGTCCGTGGGCAAGACGGCCTCGACCCCATAGACTAGAAAGAACGGTGTGAAGCCCGCGGCTCGACTCGGCGTTGTCCTTAGACTCCAGACCACCGAGAGGAGTTCCTTCATCCATCGACTGCCGAACTTGTGGAGGTCGCTGTAGATCCTCGGCTTGAGTCCTTGCAGAATCATGTCGTTGGCATGTTCCACCTGCCCATTCGTCATGGGGTGAGCCACGACAGCCCAGTCCACCCGGATATGGTTATCCTTGCAGAATTCTAGGAACTTTCTGCCGGTGAACTGGGTGCCGTTGTCGGTGATGATGCAGTTCGGGACCCCAAAGCGATGGATGATGTTGGTGAAGAATGCCACCGCCTGTTCGGACCTGATGCTGTTCAGGGGTCGGACCTCGATCCACTTGGAGAATTTGTCGATGGCGACCAGCAGGTGCGTGTAGCCCCCGGGTGCCTTCTGCAAGGGACCGACGAGGTCCAGTCCCCATACAGCAAACGGCCAGGTGATGGGTATTGTCTGCAGAGCCTGAGCGGGAAGGTGGGTCTACCTCGCGTAGAATTGACACCCTTGGCAGGCGCGGACAATTCTAGTGGCGTCGGCCACCGCGGTCGGCCAGTAGAAACCTTGTCGGAAGGCGTTTCCAACAAGGGCTCGGGGCGCTGCGTGATGACCGCAAGCCCCCGAGTGTATTTCTCGTAAGAGCTCCTGGCCTTCGGCGATGGATATGCACCGCTGGAGGATGCCGGATGTGCTGCGGTGGTAGAGCTCCTTTCCGTCACCCAGTAAGACGAACGACTTGGCGCGCCGCGCTAGTCGCCGAGCCTCGGCTCGGTCGAGGGGCAGCTCTCCTTGGTGGAGATATTGCAGGTACGGGGTCTGCCAATTTCGATTAGGCTGGACCCCACTCCGCTCTTCCTCGACGCGCAGTGCCTCACCCTCGGGGGTCGAGGGTGCCTCGGGCTGGGCCGAGGCCTTCTCGGGCTCGGCCGTGTCGTCGGTCTTGACTGAGGGTTGATGTAGGTCTCGGGAGAAGACGTCCGGGGGAACTGTTGTCCGCCCCGAGGCTATCTTAGCCAGCTCGTCCGTAGTCTCGTTGTGTCGTCGGGCGATGTGGTTGAGCTCGAGCCCGTAGAACTTGTCCTCTAGGCGCCGAACCTCATCGCAGTAGGCTTCCATCTTCGGGTCACGGCAGTAGGAGTTCTTCATAACTTGGTCGATGACGAGCTGCGAGTCGCCGCGAGCGTCGAGGCGTCGGACCCCTAGCTCAATGGCGATGCGCAACCCGTTGACCAGAGCTTCATACTCAGCCACGTTGTTGGACACTGGGAAATGGAGGCGTAGTACGTAGCGTAGGTGTTTCCTGAGGGGCGAGATGAAGAGCAGGCCCACGCCTACCCCTGTTTTCATCAGCGACCCATCGAAAAACATGGTCTAGAGTTCCGGCTGGATCAGAGCCGCCGGGAGCTGGGTGTCGACCCATTCCGCCACAAAGTCCGCCAGGACTTGGGACTTGATGGCCCTCCAAGGGGTGAACGAGATCGTCTCGCCCATGATTTCCACCGCCCACTTTGCAATCCTACCCGAGGCCTCTCGGCACTGGATGATCTCCCCCAGGGGGAAGGATGACACCACAGTCACCGGATGAGACTCGAAGTAGTGTCGCAACTTCCGCCGCGTCAGGATCACCGCGTACAGCAGCTTCTAAATTTGCGGGTAGCGGATCTTGGTCTCGGATAGTACCTCACTGATGAAGTAAATCGGCCTCTGGACGGGCAATGCATGCCCTTCTTCTTGTCTCTCAACCACGATCGCGGCGCTGACCACCTGAGTGGTAGCGGCGACGTAGATCAAGAGGGCTTCTCCGGCGGTGGGGGGCACCAAGATGGGCGCGTTCGTAAGGAGTGCCTTCAGGTTCCCGAGGGCTTCCTCGGCCTCGGAGGTCCAAGTGAAGCACTCGGTCTTTCTTAAGAGGCGGTACAGAGGTAGGCCTCTTTCGCCGAGGCGCGAGATGAAACGGCTCAGAGCCGCAAGGCATCCTATGACCCTCTGTATGCCTTTCAAGTCCTTGATGGGCCCCATGTTGGTGATGGCCGCGATTTTCTCTGGGTTGGCCTCGATGCCCCGCTCGGAGACGATGAACTCCAAGAGCATGCCTCGGGGGACTCCGAAGACATACTTCTCGGGATTCAGTTTTACGCCTTACGCCTTGAGACACCGGAATGTCATTTCAAGGTCGGAAAGGAGGTCGGAGGCTTTCCTCGTCTTGACTACGATGTCATCAACATAAGCCTCGACCGTTCGACCAATGTGTTCGCCGAACACGTGGTTCATGCACCTTTGGTACGTCGCACCCGCATTCCTCAAACCAAATGGCATAGTAACATAGCAGTACATGCCAAAAGGTGTGATGAAAGAAGTCGCGAGCTGGTCGGACTCTTTCATCCTGATTTGGTGATACCCTGAGTAGGCATCGAGGAAAGACAGGGTTTTGCATCCCGTAGTGGAATCCACAATTTGATCGATGCGAGGAAGAGGATAGGGAACTTTTGGGCATGCTTTATTTAGACCAGTGTAGTCTACACACATCCGCCATTTCCCTCCTTTCTTTCTCACAAGCACGGGGTTGGCAAGCCATTCGGGATGGAATACCTCTTTGATGAACCCTGCGGCCATCAGCTTGTGGATCTCCTCGCCTATGGCCCTGCGCTTTTCTTCGTCGAATCGGCGCAGAGGTTGCTTCACGGGTCGGGCTCCAGCTCGGATATCCAGCGAGTGCTCGGCGACATCCCTCGGTATGCCAGGCATGTCCGAGGGACTCCACGTGAAAACTTCGGCGTTTGCGTGGAGAAAGTCGATGAGCACTGCTTCCTATTTGGGGTCGAGCTCGGAGCCGATCTGGATCTGCTTGGAGGCGTCGTTGTTGGGGTCGAGAGCGACGGACTTAACCGTCTCCGCTGGCTCAAAGTTGCCGGCATGGCGCTTCACGTCTGGCGCCTCCTTGGAGAGGCTCTCCAGGTCGGCAATGAGGGCCTCGGATTTGGCGAGGGCCTCGGCGTACTCCATGCACTCTGCGTCGCATTCATACGCGTGTCGATACGTGGGGCCAATGGTGATGACCCCGTTGGGGCCCGGCATCTTGAGCTTGAGGTAGGTGTAGTTGGGGACGGCCATGAACTTGGCGTAGCATGGCCTCCCCAATACTGTGTGGTAGGTTCCTCGGAACCCGACCACTTCGAACGTGAGGGTTTCCCTACTGAAGTTGGAGGGAGTCCCGAAGCAGACAGGCAGATCGAGTCGTCCGAGGGGTTGGACGCGTTTCCTGGGGATGATCCTGTGAAAAGGCGCCGCACCGGCCCGGACCGAGGACAGATCGATCTGCAGGAGCTCGAGGGTCTCGGCGTAGATGATGTTGAGGCTGCTGCCTCCGTCCATGAGGACCTTGGTGAGCCTGACGTTGCCGATGACCGGGTCGACAACGAGCGGATATTTCCCCGGGCTCGGCACGCGGTCGGGGTGATCGCCCTGGTCGAAGGTGATGGGCTTGTCAGACCAGTCTAGGTAGACTGGCGCCACCACCTTTACCGAGCAGACCTCCCGACGCTCTTGCTTGCGATGCCGAGCCGAGGCGTTCGCCACTGGCCCACCGTAGATCATGAAGCAGTCGCGGACCTCGGGGAACTCCTCTGCCTGGTGATCCTCCTTCTTGTCGTCGTGGGGGGCCCTGCCACCCTCCGCAGGTGGCCCGGCCCTGTGAAAGTGACGCCGAAGCATGGTGCATTCCTCAAGGGTGTGCTTGATGGGTCCCTGATGATAGGGGCACGGCTCCTTGAGCATCTTGTTGAATAGATTGGCGCCTCCGGGAGGTTTCCGAGGTTTCTTGTACTCAGCGGCGGCGACAAGGTCCGTGTCGGCGGTGTCGCGTTTCGCTTGTGACTTCTTCTTGCCTTTCTTCTTGGTGCCGCTCTGGGCGGACGCCTCGGGAACATCTTCCGGCTAGCGGCCCTGGGGCTGCTTGTCCTTCCGGAAGATGGCCTCAACCGCCTCCTGGCTAGAGGCGAACTTGGTGGCGATGTCCATCAGCTCGCTCGCCCTGGTGGGGGTCTTGCGACCCAGCTTGCTCACCAGGTCGCGGCAGGTGGTGCCGGCGAGGAATGCGCCGATGACATCCGAATCGGTGACGTTGGGCAGCTCGGTGCGCTGCTTTGAGAATCGCCGGATGTAGTCCCGGAGAGACTCTCCCGGCTGCTGGCGGCAGCTTCGGAGATCCCAGGAGTTCCCAGGGCGCACGTATGTGCCCTGGAAATTACTGGCGAAGGCTTGGACCAGGTCGTCCCAGTTGGAGATCTGCCCCAAAGGCAGATGCTGCAGCCAGGCCCGAGCGGAGTCGGAGAGGAACAGGGGGAGGTTGCGGATGACGAGGTTGTCATCGTCCGTTCCACCCAGTTGGCAGGCCAGCCGGTAGTCCGCGAGCCACAGTTCCAGCCTTGTCTCCCCCGAGTACTTTGTGATGGTAGTCGGGGATAGGAACCGGGTCGGGAACGGCGCCCATCGTATGGCTCGGCTGAAAGCCTACGGGCCGGGTGGTTTGGGCGAGGGACTCCGATCCTCCCCGCTGTCGTAGCGTCCCCCACGCCTGGGGTGGTAGCCTCGGCGCACCCTCTCGTCGAGGCGGGCTCGATGGTTGCGGTGGTGGTGCTCGTTGCCGAGGCGTCCTGGGGCTGCAGGCGCTGTGTTGCGCGTGCGCCCGGTGTGGACCGAGGCTTCCTGCACGAATCAGGAAGTCGCGGCACGGTGCTCCGAGGGGTATCCCTGCCTTCGGGAGGCAGAGCTCTCGGCCCGTCGAACCGCGGCATCCTTTAGGAGATTCTTGAGCTCTCCCCGGATCCGCCGCCCTTCGGTGGTTGATGGTTCCGGCATTGCGCGGAGAAGTATCGCTGCTGCAGCCAGGTTCTGGCCGACCCCACTGGAAGCCGGTGGTGGCCTTGCCCTGACGTCGTCGGTGATGAGGAGCTGGATGCCCTGGGGTAGATGACGCGCTTCTCCGGCCGGAGCTTGGTCTACCCATTCCTGCCCGATGTTCCGGCGGAGCAGCTCAAGTGTTCCTGCCCCCTCGTCGAGCCTGGCCTGCATCTCACGGATTTGCTCGAGCTGTGCGTCCTGACCCCCCGCAGGGACTGGGACCACAGCTAGCTCCCAAAGGATGTCAACGCGAGGCGCAGGCCTAGGGGGATCACCGTTTTCCGGTATACCAAGATGGTTGCCTTCGTCGGGACCCCCTAGATCGATGTGGAAACATTCACGACTTGGGCCGCTGTCTCCGTCGCCGAAGCTGCGGCTACCGTCGGAACAATCGGAAAGGCAGTAGTCGCATGTGGTCATGAAGTCCCGCATGGCACTAGGGTTACTGAGCCCGGAGAAATCCCAACCAAAGTCGGGCTCGCCATCTTCCTCGGAACCCGAGGGTCCGTAGGTCAAGACGGCCGTCAGCCGGTCCCAGGGTGACCGCATATGATACCCCGGAGGGTTGGTGCATGCCTCTATGAAGGCTTCCACCAAAGCGGGGTCGCTTGGTGGGTCGAGGCCGAATCCAAAAGGCATGAGATGGGAATCGGTCGGTACCTCTTGGTCGACAGGTGGTGACGTTGTCACGTCAGGGGCAGACTGCACCGTCGTCTCAGGTACGAGGGTGACGCCCAGCAAGTCCTTCACGAGCGTGCTGGCGTCGTCCGTCCGCGTGGAGCTGGCGTGTTGTGGGGAAACGGCGCTCGTCTTCGTCTCAGACGCGAGGTCGACGCCCGACGTATCCCCCGTCGGGGCGCCGGCGCCGTCGACTCGCTCGACAGCTGATGAGGTGCCTTTGTCGCCGTCGCGCAGCGGAGGAAGGAGTATCATGTTGTAGCTACCGTCGAGGGACATGAACTCAAGGCTCCCGAAATGGAGCACCGTCCCGGGTTGGAAAGGTTGCTGGAGACTACCCATCTGGAGCTTGACGGGGAGCTGTTCGTCAACACGCAGCAGGCCCCTACCTGGCGCGCCAACTGTCGGCGTTTCGACCCCGGGGGGTCCCTGGACCGACGAGTAAATTGTCGCCTCGTGTCCTAGCCCAGATGGGTCGGTGCGAAACGGAGCACGAAGGGGGGTAGAAGAGAGGGAGAAAAGGGGAAAACCCGCGGCCTCCGTGTTGTCCTGCGCCCAGGTCGGGTGCGCTTGCAGTAGGGGGTTACAAGCGTCCGCGTGGGGGGAGAGCGAGGGACTCTACGCGTCGTCCCGTCCTCCTGTGCGGCCAACCTCCTTGTAAGAGAGCCCTGGACCTTCCTTTTATAGGCGTAAGGAGAGGGTCCAGGTGTACAATGGGGGGTGCAGCAGTGCGCTATCGTGTCTAGCAGAGAGGAGCTAGTGCCCTAAGTACATGCCGTCGTGGCAGCCAGAGAGGTTTTGGCACTCTGTTCATGTGATGTCGTGGCCATCGGAGGAGCGTTGGAGCCTTGCGGAAGGACAGCTGTCAGGGCTGTCGAGTCCTTGCTGACGTCTCTTTGCTTCAGTAAGGGGCTGAGAGCCGCCGTCGTCATGGAGCACGCGGGGCGCCATCATTATCTTTTTACCGAGGCGAGCCAGATGGGACGCCGGTCCTGTTACCCGTAGCCTGAGCTAGCTAGGGATAGGGTAATGATGGCCTCCCCTGTGACGTGGTCGGTCCGAGCCCTGGGTCGGGCGAGGCGGAGGCTCCTCCGAGGTCGGGGTCGAGTCGGTCTTTCGAGGTCGAGGTCGTGTCCGAGCCCCGGGTCGGGCGAGGCGGAGTTCATCATCCGAGGTCAAGGCCGAGTCCGAGCCCTGGGGTCAGGCGAGGCGGAGTTCGTCGTCTTCCGGGGCCGAGCCCGAGTCCGAGCCCTGGGGTCGGGCGAGGCGGAGTTCGTCGTCTTCCAGGGTCGAGCCTGAGTCCGAGCCCTAGGGTCGGGCGAAGAGGAGTTCGTCGTCTTCCGGGGCCGAGCCCGAGTCCGAGCCCTGGGGTCGGGCGAAGCGGAGTTCGTCGTCTTCCGGGGCCGAGCCCGAGTCCGAGCCCTAGGGTTGGGCAAAGCGGAGTTCGTCGTCTTCCGGGGCCGAGCCCGAGTCCGAGCCCTAGGGTCGGGCGAAGCGGAGTTCGTCGTCTTCCGGGGCCGAGCCCGAGTCCGAGCCCTAGGATCGGGCGAGGCGGAGTTTCCTATGGCGCCCGAGGCCGGACATGGCTGCTGTCAGCCTCACTCTGTCGAGTGGCACAGTAGTCGGAGCGACGCAGGCGGCGCTGTCTTCTTGTCAGGCCGGTCAGTGGAGCGGCGAAGTGACTATGGTCACTTTTGGTTCTGTCGACTGAAGGTCGCGTGACAGGATAAGGTGTCAGGCCATCCTTGCATTAAATGCTCCTGCGATTTGGTCAGTTGATGTGGCGATCTGGCCAAGGTTGCTTTTTAGCGAAGACTGGGCCTCGGGCGAGCCGAAGGTGTGTACGTCGCTTGAGGGGGTCCTCGGGCGAGACGTGAATCTTCCGGGGTCGGCTGCCCTTGCCCGAGGCTGGGCTTGGGTGAGGCGAGGTCGTGTCCCTTGAGTGGACCGAGCCTTGGCTTAATCGCACCCATCAGGCCTTTGCAGCTTAGTGCTGATGGGGGTTACCAACTGAGATTAGAAGTCTTGGGGGTACCCCTAATTATGGTCCCCGACAGAATTATATCTGCACTTATGAACTTAGTTATATTGTATGTCAAATATTTTAGTTAAAGTATAAAACACATCTAACATAATAATTTATATAAGTTGTGTATAATGGTTATTATTTTAAATAATTTGTTGTTATCATTAGTATGCGAGTGGTTGAGGAAAAACTCTCACGAAAGTTGAAACATGACACATTTTTATGTCTCATAGAGGCATATATGTTTACTCTAACTAGATTTTCATATATTAACATTAATAAAAAAATAGATAATTGGTCCTGAAGCACTCGGTAAAGAGTTCGTCGAGTGTTTTTTCAGGCTGAAGGCAAAGCATTGTGTCTGGTAGTGCTTTGGGCAGCCGGCCAGCAGCTTGCTAAAGCAAAGGTTTCTCTTTATATGGGACCAAACCCAGTGTAAACTCCAATGACGGCAAGAAGCTGCTTCTTCTTGTCGGAGTCCACAGATGCAATCCTATTCTCCCATAGGTACCCCTCGCTATTGGCTTTGGTCAGGTCCATCTCCACCTCGACAAATTTCCTTCCAATCACCCTGCCACCACGGCATTTGGAGTTAGCAAAGTAAAAATTAACATAACTCAAATTCTCTTACAAAGAATTGAAAACTCACTTGCACGTAAGGTTCCTAAGCTTGTCCTTCACCGAGAACACCTTTAGGACCTGTGTTGCCGTCAGGCCGAATCAAGAGAAGATTTTAAAATGCGAGTAGGAGTGAGGAGGGGACGAGAGATTCGCCGGCTGTTGGAGATCTTCTCGACTCTCGAGGAATCTGAATAGGATTGCTCGGTTCTGCATGTCCTGCCACAAACTAAAACAAATCTAGGAATAAGATCACGATTCACAACTCCATACTGGGTGTTGGATCAAAGTGTCTAGGATCTGAGCAGGCAAGGGGGCATACCGACTAGTGATGTAGAATCAGGCGAGGCAGGAGAGAAGGCCATGACGAGAGGGACCCTAACTGAGGTGAGGGTGGAGGCAGCAGAGGAGGGCAGGGCATTGGATTGGTGGTTTTCACCCCGTATGGTGCTGGCCAGTGTCAGCTCTACTATACCAGAAGACAAGGGAACCATGGCCGGGAAGGATCCGATGGCAAAGACCGAAGGAGGCGACGTCTCAGCTCGGCCTCAGCGTATCAAGCGTAGTAGCGTCTGAGTAACTATGCCGGAATGGGCCAATTGATGGCTGGCTGGGCCGGTCTGTAATATGGGATATAGGCATACGCCGGAACCGTGAACAGGCATGGAAATGATAGAACAAATAGAAGAAAACATTTCGTCGCTAACCTATCTTCTTCCGGCAGGTGCCACTTTCTGTCTACTCCCCTTCTCCTCCATCCCTAGCGCTAACAATTTGGTATCAAAGCTTAGGCAAACTGGATCCCGTCAGCAATTGCCCTCGGCATCCTCGCATCGCTGCTTTGGAGTACAACGAATCGAACCACCAGGTGCTCGAGGAATTGTGGCTCATGGAAGCAAGGATGCCTGAGAAGTTCGCTGGCCATTGCGATAGCATAGAGCGGCGTGTGGAGGAGCGGTGCGAGGAACTCAACTCCCACTTCACGACGTGGTGCGACAAGATCCAATATCAGTCGATGTTACTGCACTCCATGGCGAGGAACGTCTTATCGCGATGGAGGAGATGCGCACCGACATCGAGCAGTGGTGCCCCAATCTAATCAAGCGGATCGAGGATGTGGAATTGGAGGTGTCGCGCGTCAACAAGTTCTTCGAGCGGGAACGTCGAGCGGAACCCATTGACAAGCCTGGCATCTTCGGCAACTACACGGCGCCGACCCTGCGTCCACCCACAGGTGCACCTCCTGCTACTAGGCCGTATAGCCACCGCTTCAAGACATTCCACCGGGAGCATGAATCAGGGTATGAATTTACCCCGACTCACGGCCCGGTCAAGGGTACGCGTCCACCCCATCCTTCCTGCCTCCTTAGTTTTGTGCCCGAGCAATACTATCCATATGAGTCGGCTGTCACACCCGAGTTTTAGGGGTCCAAAACCCAAGCGCGAAATAAACACCAGGTGTGCTGGGACCAAGTCTCACACATATGATGAATAGTGTGGTACAGACACGAATGTCACATCTTTACTATATAATAGGAGTTCTGTACAAATAAATAATTAACTACATGATAAGGAGACAACGATCCAACAACCCAAAGTTGACTGGGAGACAACGGCCTAGACCTCTCTCAAACTCATCACAGCATCCTCCATGCACCTTATCCTGCGGTACCTGTTCTTGACCTGTGGGGGGTGTGAGACAGCAAGAGTGAGCTCACATATGTTCGTTGCTCAACAAGTTGTGGGGAATAATATGCATGAACTCACCAGAGGTGGGAGCTCACGTGAAGTGTAAGGCTTAACAAAGAGGATGGTTGAAGTTGAGCATGGCTTTTAAAGTTGGACAAAATTTTATTAGCAATTACTAAGTATAAGTAAATATTAACCCAATTAAGTAGTAAAACAAAAGTGATAACAACACCTGTGATGCAATGCATATGACAAATTGAATTTAGTTCCATAAATTAATCATGTGATTGTCCAAATTGTTCATGACCGTGAGCACGGCTAGTATACCAGTTTTACACTCTGCAGAGGTTGCACATCTTTACCCACAAGTCATGTTACCCATCTGCCAAGAGACAGCCAATCCCATACACCTCTACCGAGGAGGCGATGCACGGTAACACTATGAAGCCTTTACAAATTTCCACTAGCTTCATAAAACCCGCTACAGTTTATAGGAAGCTCCAATGCAGGGATCCCTCGCTTGATCGCCATCGCAGCAAAATCAACCCAAGGACGTCCCTACACTGACCAGTCCGCTACTGCCCTTGCCCCTTTCGGGTAAGGTAGTCATCCACTAGCTTTCCTAATTAATCAACCAAGGGGTCCCATTCCTCCCTTGTGGTAGCACTGTTTTCCCAGGTGGTTCTCCATGTTCCAATTAACATAATGATCTTAACATGAATAGTAGATAACAATTGATAATAAAAGTATAACCATGAGTAAAATGTACCTCTATACCCAAAACCACATAAAGCAATAGCATGTACTACCCAAAGATTCATTGGTAAACAAGGTATAAAGATAGTCAAACTAGGATAACCTATTGGGTCCCATCAAAATTAACCTATGCAGATCATTATGATTAATCAGAACATGACTGGTGTCGGGGACCATAATTAGGGGTACCCTCAAGACGCCTAATTCTCAGCTGGTAACCCCCATCAGCATAAAGCTGCAGAGGCCTGATGGGTGCGATTAAGTCAGGGATCAGTCCATACGAGCGACTCGATCACGCCTCGCCCGAGCCTAGCCTCGGGCAAGGGCAGCCGACCCTGAGGTGTTTCCGTCTCGCCCGAGGCCCCCTTTTTTACGGCAGACGCATCTCCGGCTCGCCCGAGGCCTTGCCTTCGTTAAGAAGCAACCCTGACTAAATCGCCGCACCGACCGACCGAGTCACAGGGGCATTTAACGCAAAGGTAGCCTGGCACCTTTATCCTGACGCGCGCCCTCTGGCAGAGCCGAAGTGACCGCCGTCACTTCGCCGCTCCACTGACCGGTCTGACAAAAGGACAGCGCCGCCTGCGCCGTCCCGACTGCGGTGCCACTTGACAAGAGTGAGACTGACAGGCAGCCAGGACTTGCCAAAGGCGCCATAGGAAGCTCCGCCCGACCCAGGGCTCGGACTCGGGCTAAGGCCCCGGAAGACGGCGAACTCCGCTCCGCCCGACCCAGGGCTCGGACTCGGGCTAAGGCCCCGGAAGACGGCGAACTCCGCTCCGCCCGACCCAGGGCTCGGACTCGGGCTAAGGCCTCGGAAGACGGCGAACTCCGCTCCGCCCGACCCAGGGCTCGGACTCGGGCTAAGGCCCCGGAAGACGGCGAACTCCGCTCCGCCCGACCCAGGGCTCGGACTCGGGCTAAGGCCCCGGAAGACGACGAACTCCGCCTCGCCCGACCACAGGGGTCGGACTCCACTCTGGCCTCTGCCGAACGACCTCCGCCTCGCCCGAGCCAGGAGCTCGGACTCGGCCTCGGCCATGCAGGACAGACTCGACCTCGGCTTCGGAGGAGCCTCCACGTCGCCCGACCTAGGGCACAAGTCCGCCACGTCAACAGGAAGCGCCATCATCACCCTACCCCGAGCCGACTCGGGCCGCAGAGAACAGGACCGACGTCCCATCTGGCTAGCTCCGCCAGATAGGCAATGATGGCGCCCCGCTAGACCCATGACGACGGCGGCTCTTAGCTCTCTTACAGAAGCAGGGGGACGTCAGCAAGGGCCCAACCACTTCGACAGCTGTCCCTCCGCCAAGCTCCATTGCTTCTCCGACAGCCACGACGCCACACCAGCTGGGTGCCAAGATCTCTCCGGCTGCCACCTTGGCATGTACTTAGGGCACTAGCTCTCCCCCGCTAGACACGTAGCACCTTGCTACACCCCCATTTGTACACCTGGATCCTCTCCTTACGCCTATAAAAGGAAGGACCAGGGCCTTCTTAGAGAAGGTTGGCCCCGCGGGAACGAGGGCAGGGGCAGGCGCTCTCTTGGGGCCGCTCGCTCCCCTCACCCGCGTGGACGCTTGTAACCCCCTACTGCAAGCGCACCCGACCTGGGCGCGGGACGAACACGAAGGCCGCGGGATCTCCACCTCCCTCTCGACTCGGCTCCGGCCGCCTCCGCTCTCTCCCCCCTTCGCGCTCGCCCACGCGCTCGACCCATCTGGGCTGGGGCACGCGGCACACTCACTCGTCGGCTTAGGGACCCCCCGGTCTCGAAACGCCGACAGTTGGCGCGCCAGGTAGGTGCCTGCTGCGTGTTGACGAGCAGTTTCCCGTCAAGCTCCAGATGGGCAGTCTCCAACGACCTCTCCAACCCGGGACGGTGCTCCGTTTCGGGAGTCTCGAGTTCATGTCTTTCGACGGCAGCTACGACATGATACTCCTTCCACCGCCGCGCAACGGCGATGTAACACCCACTTTGTAATTGCTAGATAAAGTACCAATAGAGGAAACAATTTCTCTCCTTATGTGAGTTTGATCTCTATGCGTCATCATATGTGAACACCATATTCCAAAAAGCAAATAATTAATAAAAGAATATATGCCATTAAAATGATGCATCATGCTGGATATTGTTTCTGTGTGTGCATTTTGTGATAAGGAATATAGTAAAAAGTCCAAAGTAGGATGGGACATCTAAATAAATCCTAGAAAAAGGAATGAAAGGAGATTTTATATGAGTAAAAATAATATAAAATAAACAAATAAATAAATAAGATATTATTTCTAAACTAAAAGTTTTAATGTGACACCTGACTCAAATATGGAGCTCAAGCAAACAAATTCAAATTTGAATTCAAATGAATTAAGAATAAAATGGAAAACAGAAAATAAAAAGAAAAAGGGAGGAGAGCTAACTGGGCCTCGGAACCCACAATTCGGCCCACTGGCGGGAGATCACCGCGCGGCCCAGCTCTTCCGCGCCCGCTCGCGCGTGCGGCTGACAAATGGGTCCCGCGCGTCACCCGCTGTCTCGCACCCACGTTGAACCGGCTACTCACTGTCGCGCGGGCCCAACTGGTCAGTGCTTCCTCCTCCGTGTTCCGAATCCACCGTGAAGATCCGCGCGATTCGCATGAAACTTCGGCTCAATCTGTTGGAGAGGGGATGGAACCAGGGTATAAACTCAACCTCGGATACTTCCGCCCCTGGCAGACCCAAGCCTCTTCCCCAGTGAGCCACCGTCGCCGCAGAATTTGTGCGCGCGGCGGAAGAGTTTCGCCGACCTCCGCGCCATCGCCGTTGACTCAGCCTTATATCGCCGATTGGTGGCCGGTGCGGTGTCGTGTTCGTTCATCGGCGCCTGGGGATTGTTGGCGTGAAGTATTACGCTCGGTCGACCGCCCAAACGCCCTGGATTTCTCGCCTGTTGCAGCTTCTCCGCCGCGGAACTGTGTGTGCGCGTGGGCAGCCGTCTCCATTGCCTGATCTCCGGTGAGTCGCCTACCACCCACTTCGCTTTAACTCGGTGATCATGTAGTAGTAATCGGGGCGTGTACTAGGGTGGGGTTGCGCCTGGCCGGTTCGCCGGAGTTCACAGCATTGGTCTGTGCGCCGCCGCGCTCCGGCGCGTGGGGTAGAGGAGTAGGTCGGGACCGTGGATGGGTAGATGGACGGCTGTGATTAGCTAGCTGCCCTGACCGTCGGATGGCGCTCGGACGGTTCCGATTAGATCAGGGCGTACCCTTTTCGCGTGATCGATCGGGACCGTTAGATCGGATCGGTCGGTTCTGGGTGGCCCGAGCTACATTAAATCTGGACCGTAGATCTCCAATCCAACGTTGGGCGCTGCGTACCATTTCGGTAAAACCTAGATCTAATCTCGCGCGTCCGTTTGGATCGGACGGCTCGCGAGAGCCGGTACCGCTTCACTGACCACTTTGCTAAAGAGCCCTCGGAGAAAAAGGAAATAAACCCGCGGTCCGCTCGGGTGTCTCCCTGTGTCTGTAGAATATTTGCGCCTTAGCCCCTGCTGTTAGCAGATATTGAAGCCCAGTCCAGGACCTTATAAAACCAGAGAAAATGATTATTAAATGGATTTTTAATAAGAAAATAATTACTAGAACTTTATAAATTCATAGAAAATTCATACTAACTCCAAATTAATCCATTCCAGTTCTTAAAATTTTGTAATTTTATTCTCTAGCACTTAGTGTCTCTGTTTTATCATGACAACAGTAAGAAATTTAATTCCACACTTAATCTTATTCTAAACACATAAAACCTTTGAAAATGCATAACTTAAAATCTATAACTCCAAAAATTATGATTTCTGTTCCTAGGATTTTATTTTAATATGTAGAATATCTCTGTGTATTTTGTTTACATGCTTGGTGTAATGTTAATTTTCCCTATATCCTGTGCTTGTTTGTATTGTGGCGAGTAGAAGAACCCGTTGCAGAGGATCCTGGAGTGCAGCAGGTTGAAGTAGCTGAGCAGGAGCTCATTGAAGGCAAGTTGTGCCCTTGACCACTTTTTACCCAATAATGTTCTTTAATATCACTTATCCATGCATAGGTTAATTTTGATGGGACCCCATAGGTCACCCTAGATTGTTTATCTCATTACCTTGTTTACCCCTGATTCACTTGGGTAGTTTGCTATTGCTTTACATGGTTTTGGGATAATCATTTATTATATCTATGTTCCAATTATTCTTGTTATTCTATTTATGTTCATGTCAAGTTCATTAATGTTAATTGGAACATAGAGCTTAACTTGAGTAACACGTGCCACCACAAGGGTTTAATGGGACGCCCTTGGCTGACTAATTAGGAAAGCTAGTGGAAGACTACCTTACCCGAAAGGGGCAATGGCAGTAGGGGAGTGGTCAGTGTAGGGAGGTCCCTGGTTGATTTTGCTGCGATGGCGGTCAGCCAGGAACCCTGCATTGGAACTTCCTATAAACTGTAGCGGGTTTTCGGAAGCTAGTGGAACTTTGTAAAGGCCTTGTAGTGTTGCCCTGCCACGCTTCCTAGGTAGAGGTGTATGGGAAGTCGCGATCCCTTGGCAGATGGGTAACATGACTTGTGGGTAAAGGGTACAACCTCTGCAGAGTGTAAAACTGGTATACTAGCCGTGCTCGCGGTCATGAGCAGCTCAGGACTCTCTGATGTTTAAATTATGGAACTTAAATTCAATTTTGTCATTTGCATTGCATGGGTTTGTTATTAATTTTGTTCTATTACTTTACTTATGGTTTGGTATTTACTTACACTTAGTAACTATTAATAAAATTTTGACCAACTACTTAAAAGCAATGCTCAGCTTTAACCCCTATCATTGATTAGCCTTACACATCACATGAACTCACACCTTTGTGAGTTTATGTCCACTGGTTCCCCACAACTTGTTGAGCTATGATCATGTGTGAGCTCACCCTTGCTGTCTCACACCCCCCCCACAGGAGGAGAGCAGGTGGTTCAGGAGGAGCCGCCTAACACTGAGGAGTTCGATCTGATCTAGGTGGCGTTTCCCAGTCGACATTGGCGCCGACGATCCTTAGTTCGTTTTACCTTTATTACTTTATTTTGTAATAAGTCTTCCGCTATGTAATAAATACTCTGATGTTTTATGACATTCATCTCTATACACTCTGTTATTATATATGTTGTCTTCTTGGCGCATGTATGAGATGCACCTGGCTTTGTTCCGTAAAGCCGGGTGTTACAGAAGTGGTATCAGAGGAAATGTTGACTGTAGGACGAAACCTAGATAGAAATGGACAGACCCTTCACTACTTACCTTCTTCTGATTCATTCTATACTTACCTTACTCTGATTCTCTCTATACTTATCTTGATCATGTCTCACCTTCTACTGTTCTACTCTGATCATTCTTATCTTTTCTACTCTAAGACAAGATGGATTTCACACCTTGGAATCCTTACCCCTATAACATTTTTTTAAGAGATAGGGAACCTAAGACAAAAAAATGAAAACTATTTTCTCTATTAAAAATGTTGGTTGATTGTTCTGATGATCAATGCCTGATTTGCTTCTTTGATTGATTGAAATAGTATAGACGGGCATCTTAGCATGTACCACCGTAAGGTAATGAATTAGCTTTAGTAGGTGACACACTTAGCTAATAAATCCCCCAAAGTAACATGCCTCATAATTACATGCCTTGTCTACAATTCTTTCTTTCTTACCCTATGTTTCTAACCCGGATGGACTATCCCTATAGTGTTAGAAGAGAGCACTATAGACGTGATCCTTGGTATGTCATGGATTAAGAAAGGCAAAGGTAGCTTATACACTGTGCTAAAGGAACCGTAGAACTCACCCGCTCCAAAGAAGAAAGATTTGAAGTTGAAATTGCAGTAACTACCGCCATCAGGTTAGCGGCATTCTTAGTAGATGAGAAGTTTGTGGGTGACAACATCCGTGCAGTTAGAGATTTTTCGGATGTCTTTCCAGATGAGTTATTAGGGATGCCATCAGATACGGATGTTGAGTTGGTCATTGATCCCTTACCTGGGCTGCCCCTACTTTCAAACGGCCATACAGGATGTCCATAGAAGAACTAAAGGAATTTAAGAAGCAATTAACAGAGTTGCATGAGGCTGGGTACATTGATCCGAGTTCCTCACCTTGGGGAGCGCCGGTTCTATTTGTACAGAAGAAAGAAGGATCACGAGGGATGTGCATGGATTATAGGACCCTTAATGATGTCACTATGAAGAACAAGTATCTGTTACCCCGCATTGAAGATTTATTTGATTAGATGAGAGATGCAAGGGTATTCTCGAAGATTGAACTCCGATCGGGTTATCATCAAATGAAGATTAGGCCATCGGATATTCCCAAGATGGATTTATCGACTCGATATGGATTATATGAGTTCATCGTTATGTCATTTGGACTAACTAATGCACCAACCTATTTTATGGATCTGAAGAATAAGGTGTGCATGATTTGGACAGATTCGTCGTGGTTTTCATCGACGATATTTTTATTATTTCCAAGAGTGATAGTGATCATGAGGAACATCTGAGATTGGTGCCACAAGAAGCTACGAGATGATCAACTCTACGCCAAGTTTAACAAATGCGAGTTTTGGATTGGCGAGGTGCCCTTTTCCTTGGACATATCATCTCTAACGGAGGAATTTTAGTGGATCCTGCTAAGGTTAAGGAGATAATGGAGTGGAGAGTACCCACTACAGTTACTGAGATTCGGAGTTTCTTGGGATTAGCAGGCTATTATCGGAGATTTATTGAAGGATTTTCTAAGATTGCTAAGCCTATGACTTCGCTTTTGGAGAAAGGAAAAGAATTTAAGTGGGACAAGAAGTGTCAAGACAGCTTTGATCTATTGAAGAAGAGGTTGATGTCGCCACCAGTATTGGTTATGCCAGACCTACAGAAAGGATTTGATATCTATTGTGATGCATGTGGCCAAGGCTTAGGATGTGTGCTCATGCAAGAAGGACATGTGATCGCTTATGCTTCTCGTCAGTTACGCAAGCATGAATTGAACTACCCTACTCATGACTTGGAATTGGCAGCCGTTGTGCATGCACTTAAGATTTGGAGACATTATATCATGGGGACCAAGTGCCAAGTATATACGGATCATAAGAGTTTGAAGTATATATTCACTCAGAAGGATCTCAACCTTAGGCAACGTCGTTGGTTGGAGCTTATTAAGGATTATGATTTGGAGATTCACTATCACCCGGGCAAGGCAAATTTGGTTGCAGATGCCTTGAGTCGCAAGGAGCATGTTCATTCAGCTATTGTTGCCCAACTACCCGATGAGATTGTTGAGGACTTCAGGAGACTTAACCTGGGGATAGTTGCTCATACTGAGGGAGTTACTATTGATGTGGAACCTACTTTGGAGCAAGAGATCCGTAAAGGACAAATTGGTGATGCTAAAATAAAAGAGATTAAGGATCTGATTACTGAAGGTCGAGTTCCGGAATTCACGGAAGATGAGCAGGGCACTGTATGGTTCAAGGACAGGATGTGTGTCCCTGATATTAAAAGCCTTCGGGAGACTATTTTAAAGGAGGCCCATGACTCGGATTATTCTATTCATCCTGGTAGTACCAAGATGTATCAGGATTTGAAACGGAAATATTGGTGGTATGGATTGAAAAGAGATGTAGCTGCACATGTGGCTATGTGCGATGTATGTCAAAGAGTTAAGGCTGAACGTCAGAGGCCAGCTGGACTATTGCATCCACTGAAGATACCCGAGTGGAAATGGGAAGAGATTGGTATGGATTTCATTACTGGATTGCCTCGCACCCAGAAAGGATATGATGCTATATGGGTGATTGTGGATAGATTGACTAAAGTGGCTCACTTTATTCCTGTGAAGACTACTTATAAAGGTTCTCAGCTAGCAGAGTTATATATGGCTCGGATTGTGTGTTTACATGGAGTACCAAAGAAGATCGTGTCTGATCGAGGTTCGCAGTTTACCTCAAGGTTTTGGAGAAGCTTTCATGAGAACATGAGTACAAAGTTGAATTTCAGTACGGCTTATCACCCTCAGACTGATGGACAGACTGAAAGGACTAATCAAGTATTGGAGGATATGTTGAGAGCATGTGCCCTTCAGCATGGAGGAAGTTGGGATAAAAGTCTACCTTATGCTGAGTTCTCATATAATAATAGTTATCAGGCCAGTCTGAAGATGTCACCTTTTGAAGCTTTATATGGGAGGAAGTGCAGGACTCCTCTATATTGGGATCAGACTGGAGAGAGACAGTTCTTTGTGCCTGAATTGATTCAAGAAGCAGAGGAGCAAGTTCGTATAATTCGAGAGAATTTGAGAGTGGCTCAAACCAGGCAAAAGAGCTATGCTGATAATAGAAGGAGACCACTGGAATTTGAAGAGGGAGATTATGTGTATCTCAAGGTGTCACCACTGCGTGGAATGAGGAGATTTAAAGTTAAGGGAAAATTGTCCCCTCGCTATATTGGACCATTCCTGATCTTTAGAAGAGTTGGGGAGATGGCATACCAACTCGAGTTACCTGCTAGTCTATCGGATGTGCATAATGTGTTCCACGTATCTCAACTCAAGAAGTGTCTTCGTGTCCCTGAAGAACAGTTACCCATGGAAGAGCTTAGTGTTCAAGGTGATTTGACTTACACGGAGTACCCGATCAAGATTTTGGATACTTTGACTCGGGTTACGAGAAATAAGGTGATAAAGATGTGTAAAGTACAATGGAGTCACCACGGTGAAAATGAAGCAACTTGGGAAAGAGAAGAAGAGCTTCGCATAGATTTTCCCCACCTTTTCCCTAGATCTTCTTAAATCTCGAGGACGAGATTATTTTTAAGGGGAGTAGGATTTGTAACACCCACTTTGTAATTGCTAGATAAAGTACCAATAGAGGAAACAATTTCTCTCCTTATGTGAGTTTGATCTCTATGCGTCATCATATGTGAACACCATATTCCAAAAAGCAAATAATTAATAAAAGAATATATGCCATTAAAATGATGCATCATGCTGGATATTGTTTCTGCGTGTGCATTTTGTGATAAGGAATATAGTAAAAAGTCCAAAGTAGGATGGGACATCTAAATAAATCCTAGAAAAAGGAATGAAAGGAGATTTTATATGAGTAAAAATAATATAAAATAAACAAATAAATAAATAAGATATTATTTCTAAACTAAAAGTTTTAATGTGACACCTGACTCAAATATGGAGCTCAAGCAAACAAATTCAAATTTGAATTCAAATGAATTAAGAATAAAATGGAAAACAGAAAATAAAAAGAAAAAGGGAGGAGAGCTAACTGGGCCTCGGAACCCACAATTCGGCCCACTGGCGGGAGATCACCGCGCGGCCCAGCTCTTCCGCGCCCACTCGCGCGTGCGGCTGACAAATGGGTCCCGCGCGTCACCCGCTGTCTCACACCCACGTTGAACCGGCTACTCACTGTCGCGCGGGCCCAACTGGTCAGTGCTTCCTCCTCCGTGTTCCGAATCCACCGTGAAGATCCGTGCGATTCGCATGAAACTTTGGCTCAATCTGTTGGAGAGGGGATGGAACCAGGGTATAAACTCAACCTCGGATACTTCCGCCCCTGGCAGACCCAAGCCTCTTCCCCAGTGAGCCACCGTCGCCGCAGAATTTGTGCGCGCGGCGGAAGAGTTTCGCCGACCTCCGCGCCATCGCCGTTGACTCAGCCTTATATCGCCGATTGGTGGCCGGTGCGGTGTCGTGTTCGTTCATCGGCGCCTGGGGATTGTTGGCGTGAAGTATTACGCTCGGTCGACCGCCCAAACGCCCTGGATTTCTCGCCGTTGCAGCTTCTCCGCCGCGGAACTGTGTGTGCGCGTGGGCAGCCGTCTCCATTGCCTGATCTCCGGTGAGTCGCCTACCACCCACTTCGCTTTAACTCGGTGATCATGTAGTAGTAATCGGGGCGTGTACTAGGGTGGGGTTGCGCCTGGCCGGTTCGCCGGAGTTCACAGCATTGGTCTGTGCGCCGCCGCGCTCCGGCGCGTGGGGTAGAGGAGTAGGTCGGGACCGTGGATGGGTAGATGGACGGCTGTGATTAGCTAGCTGCCCTGACCGTCGGATGGCGCTCGGACGGTTCCGATTAGATCAGGGCGTACCCTTTTCGCGTGATCGATCGGGACCGTTAGATCGGATCGGTCGGTTCTGGGTGGCCCGAGCTACATTAAATCTGGACCGTAGATCTCCAATCCAACGTTGGGCGCTGCGTACCGTTTCGGTAAAACCTAGATCTAATCTCGCGCGTCCGTTTGGATCGGACGGCTCGCGAGAGCCGGTACCGCTTCACTGACCACTTTGCTAAAGAGCCCTCGGAGAAAAAGGAAATAAACCCGCGGTCCGCTCGGGTGTCTCCCTGTGTCTGTAGAATATTTGCGCCTTAGCCCCTGCTGTTAGCAGATATTGAGGCCCAGTCCAGGACCTTATAAAACCAGAGAAAATGATTATTAAATGGATTTTTAATAAGAAAATAATTACTAGAACTTTATAAATTCATAGAAAATTCATACTAACTCCAAATTAATCCATTCCAGTTCTTAAAATTTTGTAATTTTATTCTCTAGCACTTAGTGTCTCTGTTTTATCATGACAACAGTAAGAAATTTAATTCCACACTTAATCTTATTCTAAACACATAAAACCTTTGAAAATGCATAACTTAAAATCTATAACTCCAAAAATTATGATTTCTGTTCCTAGGATTTTATTTTAATATGTAGAATATCTCTGTGTATTTTGTTTACATGCTTGGTGTAATGTTAATTTTCCCTATATCCTGTGCTTGTTTGTATTGTGGCGAGTAGAAGAACCCGTTGCAGAGGATCCTGGAGTGCAGCAGGTTGAAGTAGCTGAGCAGGAGCTCATTGAAGGCAAGTTGTGCCCTTGACCACTTTTTACCCAATAATGTTCTTTAATATCACTTATCCATGCATAGGTTAATTTTGATGGGACCCCATAGGTCACCCTAGATTGTTTATCTCATTACCTTGTTTACCCCTGATTCACTTGGGTAGTTTGCTATTGCTTTACATGGTTTTGGGATAATCATTTATTATATCTATGTTCCAATTATTCTTGTTATTCTATTTATGTTCATGTCAAGTTCATTAATGTTAATTGGAACATAGAGCTTAACTTGAGTAACACGTGCCACCACAAGGGTTTAATGGGACGCCCTTGGCTGACTAATTAGGAAAGCTAGTGGAAGACTACCTTACCCGAAAGGGGCAAGGGCAGTAGGGGAGTGGTCAGTGTAGGGAGGTCCCTGGTTGATTTTGCTGCGATGGCGGTCAGCCAGGAACCCTGCATTGGAACTTCCTATAAACTGTAGCGGGTTTTCGGAAGCTAGTGGAACTTTGTAAAGGCCTCGTAGTGTTGCCCTGCCACGCTTCCTAGGTAGAGAGGTGTATGGGAAGTCGCGATCCCTTGGCAGATGGGTAACATGACTTGTGGGTAAAGGGTACAACCTCTGCAGAGTGTAAAACTGGTATACTAGCCGTGCTCGCGGTCATGAGCAGCTCAGGACTCTCTGATGTTTAAATTATGGAACTTAAATTCAATTTTGTCATTTGCATTGCATGGGTTTGTTATTAATTTTGTTCTATTACTTTACTTATGGTTTGGTATTTACTTACACTTAGTAACTGCTAATAAAATTTTGACCAACTACTTAAAAGCAATGCTCAGCTTTAACCCCTATCATTGATTAGCCTTACACATCACATGAACTCACACCTTTGTGAGTTTATGTCCACTGGTTCCCCACAACTTGTTGAGCTATGATCATGTGTGAGCTCACCCTTGCTGTCTCACACCCCCCCCCCCCCCACAGGAGGAGAGCAGGTGGTTCAGGAGGAGCCGCCTAACACTGAGGAGTTCGATCTGATCTAGGTGGCGTTTCCCAGTCGACATTGGCGCCGACGATCCTTAGTTCGTTTTACCTTTATTACTTTATTTTGTAATAAGTCTTCCGCTATGTAATAAATACTCTGATGTTTTATGACATTCATCTCTATACACTCTGTTATTATATATGTTGTCTTCTTGGCGCATGTATGAGATGCACCTGGCTTTGTTCCGTAAAGCCGGGTGTTACAGGCGACAATGGTGGCCGACAGTCCGCCCGCCGGCGGCGGAATCGACGACGTCTTCCCCGCGTGGGGGAAGAACAACCTTCGAGCTCGCCCCATCCTCTCCCTCGCCATCGGAGGAGGAGGCGGGGCAACCAGGGCCGAGCGGGAGGCTGCGCTCCGTCGGCTGTCGAGCGAATCGACATCCCCAGCACCCCAACGGAGAACGCGTCGGGCGTCACCCTCGCGTTTGAGGCGAAGGCGAGCACCGTCCCCCCGCAACACGCCAACCCCGAGCAAGTGGACGACGCCAGCACGCTCACGGAGGGCCTGTAGGACGTCGCCCTCGTACCCAAGACGACGGCGCGATCAGCCCCCGATGTGACTTCGTCGCTCCTCGTCGACTAAAAGGTACCGACCGATTCCCATCCTTCGTCATTTCGACTCGACCTCAATCCGCCTAGCGACCTCGCTCTAGCGGGCGCTCACGTTGAGGCGAGTGCAACCCCTTTTGGGTTTCGTGTGCGGTCGCCTTGGGACCGATTGACGGGCGTCTCGACCTACGGGCCCTCTGGGTCCGAGGAAGACGACGACCCCAGCATCTGCTGGGATTTCTCCGGATCTGGCAACCCCAGTGCCATGCGGAACTTCATGACCGCATGCAACTACTGCCTCTCCGACTGTTCCGACGGCAGCCGCAGCCTTGACGACAAGGACTGCGGCCCGAACCGCGAATGTTTCCACGTCGAGCTAGGGGATCCCTCCGGAGGCAGCCGTCTCGGCATGCCGGAGGATGGTGATCTCCCTAGGCCAGCGCCTCGTGCCGACATCCCGCGGGAGCTAGCTGTGGTCCCCGTTCCGGCGGGGGGTCACGACCCACAGCTCGAGCAAGTCCGCGGGGCGCAGGCCGGGCTCGACGAGGGGGCAGGAGCGCTCGAGTTGATCCGCCGGGACGTCGGGCAGGTATGGGCGGGCCAGCCCCCGGCCGGAGAAATACGTCACCCGCCCCAGGGTCTCCAGCACCGCATCGCCAATGATGCCAGGGACAGGCCGCCACCCGCATCCGGCGGGACCGGTCAGGACCTGGCAGCCGCAGCGATGCTCCTCCACGCGATGCCGGAGTCATCAACCACCGAGGGTCGGCGAATCCAGGGAGAGCTCAAGCATCTCCTGGAAGGCGCTACAGCCCGGCGGGCCGAGAGCTCTGCCTCCCGAAGGCAGGGGTACCCCTCGGAACCTCGTGCCACGACTTCCCGACTCATGCGGGAAGCCTCGGTCTACATCGGGCGCACGCGCAACACCGCGCCTGCGGTTCCGGGCCACCTCGACGACGAGCACCCTCATCGCGATCGTCGGGCCCGCCTCGACGAAAGGGTGCGCCGAGGCTATCACCCCAGGCATGGGGGACGCTACGACAGCGGGGAGGATCGGAGTCCCTCGCCCGAACCACCCGGTCCGCAGGTCTTCAGCCGGGCCATTCGGCGGGCGCTGTTTCCGATCCGATTCCGACCCCCGACTACTATCACAAAGTACTCGGGGGAAACAAGACCGGAATTGTGGCTCGCGGACTACCGCCTGGCCTGTCAACTGGGTGGAACGGACGACGACAACCTCATCATCCGCAACCTCCCCCTGTTCCTCTCCGACACTGCTCGCGCTTGGTTGGAGCACCTGCCTCCGGGGCAGATTTCCAACTGGGAGGATTTGGTCCAAGCTTTCGCCGGCAACTTCCAGGGCACGTACGTGCGCCCCGGGAATTCCTGGGACCTTCGAAGCTGCCGGCAACAGCCGGGAGAGTCTCTTCGGGACTACATCCGGCGATTCTCGAAGCAGCGCACCGAGCTGCCCAACATCACCGACTCCGATGTCATCGGCGCGTTCCTTGCCGGCACCACCTGCCGTGACCTGGTGAGCAAGTTGGGTCACAAGACCCCCACCAGGGCGAGCGAGCTGATGGACATCGCCACCAAGTTCGCCTCTGGCCAGGAGGCGGTCGAGGCCATCTTCCGGAAGGACAAGCAGCCCCAGGGCCGCCCGTCGGAAGATGCTCCCGAGGCGTCTACTCCGCTCGGCGCCAAGAAGAAAGGCAGGAGGAAGTCGCAAGCGAAACGCGACGCCGCCGACGCGGACCTTGTCGCCGCCGCCGAGTACAAGAACCCTCGGAAGCCCCCAGAGGTGCCAACCTCTTCGACAAGATGCTCAAGGAGACGTGCCCTTACCATCAGGGGCCCGTCAAGCACACCCTCGAGGAGTGCGTCATGCTTCGGCGCCACTTCCACAAGGCCGGGCCACCCGCAGAGGGTGGCAGGGCCCGCGACGACGACAAAAAGGAAGATCGCCAAGCAGGAGAGTTCCCCGAGGTCCGCGACTGCTTCATGATCTACGGAGGGCATGCGGCGAATGCCTCGGCTCGGCATCGTAAGCAAGAGCGTCGGGAGGTCTGCTCGGTGAAGGTGGCGGCGCCAGTCTACCTAGACTGGTCCGACAAGCCCATCACCTTCGACCAAGATGACCACCCCGACCACGTGCCGAGCCCGGGGAAGTACCCGCTCGTCGTCGATCCCATCATCGGTGACGTCAGGCTCACCAAGGTCCTGATGGATGGGGGCAGCTGCCTCAATATCATCTACGCCGAGACCCTCAGGCTCCTGCGCGTCGATCTGTCCTCCGTCCGAGCAGGCGCTGCGCCTTTCCACGGGATCATTCCCGGGAAGCGCGTCCAGCCCCTCGGACGGCTTGACCTTCCCGTCTGCTTCGGAACACCCTCCAACTTCCGAAGGGAGACTTTAACGTTCGAGGTGGTCGGGTTCCGAGGAACCTACCACGCAGTACTGGGGAGGCCATGCTACGCGAAGTTCATGGCCATCCCCATCTACACCTACCTAAAGCTCAAGCTGCCGGGCCCCAGCGGGGTCATCACCGTCGGCCCCACGTACAAACACGCGTTCGAATGCGACGTGGAGTGCGCGGAGTACGCCGAGGCCCTCGCCGAGTCCGAGGCCCTCGTCGCCGACCTGGAAAACCTCTCCCGAGAGGTGCCAGACGTGAAGCGACACGCCGGCAACTTCGAACCAGCGGAGGCGGTTAAGGCCGTCCCTCTCGACCCCAGTGGCGACACCTCCAAGCAGATCCGGATCAGTTCCGGGCTCGACCCCAAATAGGAAGCAGTGCTCGTCGACTTTCTCCGCGCAAACGCCGACGTCTTTACATGGAGTCCCTCGGACATGCCCGGCATACCGAGGGATGTCGCCGAGCACTCGCTGGATATTCGGGCCGGAGCCCGACCGGTCAGGCAGCCTCTACGCCGATTCGACGAGGAAAGGCGCAGGGTGATAGGCGAGGAGATCCACAAGCTAATGGCAGCAGGGTTCATCAAAGAGGTATTCCATCCCGAATGGCTTGCCAACCCTGTGCTTGTGAGGAAGAAAGGGGGGAAATGGCGGATGTGTGTAGACTACACTAGTCTCAACAAGGCATGTCCGAAGGTTCCCTACCCTCTACCTCGCATCGATCAAATCGTGGATTCCACTGCTGGGTGCGAAACCCTGTCTTTCCTCGATGCCTACTCAGGGTATCATCAAATCAAGATGAAAGAGTCCGACCAGCTCGCGACTTCTTTCATCACGCCCTTCGGCATGTACTGCTATGTCACCATGCCGTTCGGTTTGAGGAACACGGGTGCAACGTACCAGCGGTGCATGAACCATGTGTTCGGCGAACACATTGGTCGCACGGTCGAGGCCTACGTCGATGACATCGTAGTCAAGACAAGGAAAGCCTCCGACCTTCTCTCCGACCTTGAAGTGACATTCCGGTGTCTCAAGGCAAAGGGCGTCAAGCTCAATCCCGAGAAGTGTGTCTTCGGGGTGCCCCGAGGCATGCTCCTGGGATTCATCGTCTCCGAGCGGGGCATCGAAGCCAACCCGGAGAAGATCGCAGCCATCACCAGCATGGGGCCCATCAAGGACTTAAAAGGCGTACAGAGGGTCATGGGATGTCTCGCGGCCTTGAGCCGTTTCATCTCGCGCCTCGGCGAAAGAGGCCTGCCTCTGTACCGTCTCTTAAGGAAGGCCGAGTGCTTCACTTGGACCCCCGAGGCCGAGGAAGCCCTCGGGAACCTGAAGACGCTCCTCACCCAGGCGCCCGTCTTGGTACCCCCAGCTGATGGAGAAGCCCTCTTGGTCTACGTCGCCGCTACCACTCAGGTGGTTAGCGCCGCGATCGTGGTCGAAAGGCAAGAAGAGGGGCATGCATTGCCCATTCAGAGGCCAGTTTACTTCGTCAGCGAGGTGCTGTCCGAAACCAAGATCCGCTACCCACAAGTTCAGAAGCTGCTGTATGCGGTGATCCTGACGAGGCGAAAGTTGCGACATTACTTCGAGTCTCATCCGGTAACTGTGGTGTCGTCCTTCCCCCTGGGGGAGATCATCCAGTGCCGAGAGGCCTCGGGACGGATCGCAAAGTGGGCGGTGGAAATCATGGGCGGGACAATCTCGTTCGCCCCTCGGAAGGCCATCAAGTCCCAGGCACTGGCGGACTTCGTAGCCGAATGGATCGACACACAGTTGCCGACGGCTCCGATCCAACCGGAGCTCTGGACCATGTTTTTCGACGGGTCGCTGATGAAGACGGGAGCCGGCGCGGGCCTGCTCTTCGTCTCGCCCCTCGGGAAACACCTGCGCTACGTGCTGCGCCTCCATTTCCCGGCGTCCAACAATGTGGCTGAGTACGAAGCTCTGATCAACGGATTGCGAATCGCCATCGAGCTAGGGGTCTGACGCCTCGACGCTCGCGGCGACTCGCAGCTCGTCATCGACTAGGTCATGAAGAACTCCCACTGCCGCGACCCGAAGATGGAGGCCTATTGTGATGAGGTTCGACGCCTGGAAGACAAGTTCTACGGGCTCGAGCTTAACCACATCGCCCCGCGCTACAACGAGACTGCGGACGAGCTGGCAAAGATAGCCTCGGGGCGAACGACGGTTCCCCCGGACGTCTTCTCCCAGGATCTGCACCAACCCTCCATCAAGATCAGTGACACGCCCGAGCCCGAGGCGCCCTCGGCCCCGTCCGAAGTAACCTCGGCCCAGCCCGAGCCGTCCTAGGTTCGGCCTGAGGAACCCTCGGCTCCCGAGGGCGAGGCGCTGCGCGTCGAGGAGGAGCAGAGCGGGGTCGCGCCTGATCAGGATTGGCAGGCCCCGTACCTGCAATATCTCCGCCAAGGAGAGCTACCCCTCGACCAGGCTGAAGCACGGCGGGTAGCGCGGCGCGCCAAGTCGTTCGTCTTGCTGGGCGATGAGAAGGAGCTCTACCACCGCAGCCCCTCGGGCATCCTCCAGCGGTGCATCTCCATCGCCGAAGGTCAGGAACTCCTGCAAGAGATACACTCGGGGGCTTGCGGCCATCATGCAGCGCCTCGAGCCCTCGTCGGGAACGCTTTCCGGCAAGGCTTCTACTGGCCGACGGCGGTGGCTGACGCCACTAGAATTGTCCGCACCTGCGAAGGGTGTCAATTCTATGCGAAGCAGACCCACCTGCCCGCTCAGGCTCTGCAGACGATACCCATCACCTGGCCCTTCACTGTGTGGGGTCTGGACCTCGTCGGCCCTCTGCAGAAGGCACCCGGGGGCTACACGCACCTTTTGGTCGCCGTCGACAAATTCTCCAAGTGGATCGAGGTCCGACCCCTGAACAGCATCAGGTCCGAGCAGGCGGTGGCGTTCTTCACCAACATCATCCATCGCTTCGGGGTCCCAAACTCCATCATCACCGACAACGGCACCCAGTTCACCGGCAAAAAATTCTTGGATTTTTGCGAGGATCACAACATCCGGGTGGACTGGGCTGCCGTAGCTCATCCCATGTCGAATGGGCAAGTGGAGCGTGCCAATGGCATGATCCTACAAGGGCTCAAGCCTCGGATCTACAACGACCTCAACAAGTTCGGCAAGCGATGGATGAAGGAACTCCCCTCGGTGGTCTGGAGCCTAAGGACGACGCCGAGCCGAGCCACGGGTTTCACGCCGTTCTTCCTGGTCTACGGGGCCGAGGCCGTCTTGCCCACGGACCTGGAATACGGCTCCCCGAGGACGAGAGCCTACGACGATCAAAGCAACCAAGCTAGCCGAGAAGACTCGCTGGACCAGCTGGAAGAGGCTCGGGACAAGGCCTTACTACACTCGGCGCGGTATCAGCAGTCCCTGCGACGCTACCACGCCCGAGGGGTCCGACCTCAAGACCTCCAGGTGGGCGACCTGGTGCTTCGGCTGCGGCAAGACGCCCGAGGGAGGCACAAGCTCACGCCCCCCTGGGAGGGGCCATTCGTCATCGCCAAAGTTCTGAAGCCCGGAACGTACAAGCTGGCCAACAGTCAAGGCGAGGTCTACGGCAACGCCTGGAACATCCAACAGCTACGTCGCTTCTACCCTTAAGATGTTTCCAAGTTGTTCATATACCTCGCACCCACGCAAAGTTTAGTCAACAAGGAAGGGTCGGCCTCGCCTCGGCAAAGCCCGACCCTCCCTTGGGGGCTAAAAGGGGGGAAACCCCCTCTGCGTCAAAATTTCCCTCGAAAAAAAATCTCTTTTACCAGAATATCTTTCGTGCTTTTTGACTACTTCGAAAAGTGGGTCCTGGAAACGACGGAGTACACGTAAGCAGTCAAGGCTGACCGAGCCGAGGGATTCCTACGCCTCCGGGATACAGATACCTCACTCATCACCTTCTGCGATAAGTAACTCGCGTTCGGATAAAGTGGCTCCGCGGATCGAACAAGTCTTTACGTTCGGAAGCCTTTCTGCCGAAGCGATCCTTCGAGCCTTCTCGACCGAGTCGGCGACAGGGCCTCACGGACGGGTGAAAGTACGCGTAAGCGGCAAGGCCGACCGAGCCGAGGGACTCCCACGCCTCCGGGATACGGATACCTCACTCATCACCTTCCGCGAGAAGCAGCTCTCGCTCGGACAAACATCCCTGTTACCGACAAAGGGTCCAGATACTCGAAACAAGAGGAAAAGAGACGCAGCTTTACAACGCAGCAAGGGTGTGTGTTCTGGCCTCGACGGCCGCACAAGGCACACGCTACAAGACAATCTGATCCTGCAGGTTCGGGTCTCGACGCTGGAAGGGGGCAGCAACACCCTCGGCATCGACAGCACCTTCGGCGAGGCCCGACCTAGCCTCGGACGGCGACGCGGTCCGAGGGTCTCCGCTCCGAAGGACGACGTCTTCAACACGCCCGGGCAATCGCTGTCAGGGACTTCTCCGGGAATCCGGCCCGAGCAGGCGGCTCAGCCGGTCACCCCTGGGGCCTCGGCCAACCATCTTCCGAGGGCGCCAGCCCGGTCCGAAGCCTCGGCTGATCAACTCCGACGTCGGTCCTGCCAACGGACAACCCGGCTAGGCTCCGGCCAACCAGGTTTCATTTTCGAGCCAACTCTGCCTCTGATCATACTGATATCGCTACCCCTGGCCTCGGCTCGTCGAAGAGCGGCCGAGGGGTCTCTTTAACTAAGCTAGAGGAACCTCGGACAGCAAGGCCGACCGAGCCGAGGGACTCCTACGCCTCCGGGATACGGATACCTCACTTGTCACCTTGACACGGGGTAACTCATGCTTGGTGAAGCGGTTCAGATAGTCAACAGACGAATCTTAGTGCTCGGAAATGAGGAAAAAACACGGCTCCGCGCCGAAGTTACATACATGTTCAGGCCCCGAAAGCCGAAATGAACAAAAAACCCCTGGCATTCGAAGTGCCATTACAAACGGAGCTCCAGTTCCCCCCACAGGTACGAACAACCCCACTCGATAGGGGCAGGCCTGCGGGGCGGCGGAAGGACTTTCACCCCCCGAGGACGAGAGGCAGCCATTCAGGCCAGGAGACGAAGACCCAGGGCTACTGACGGAGTTGGCAATCTCATCGGTAGAGAAGCCACCTCCGTCCGCCGACGCCTCGGAGCGCGCCGGCAGGTCTTCGCCCTTGCGGGGGCCGTCCAGGGCGTGGGCACTGCCCTCGTGGCACGCGGCGCGATCGTCGTCCGGACGAAGGACGCGGCGCTGCGCCCTGACTATGTGACGACGACCCGCCTCTCCCGGCATGGCTGGAGGAAGTCTCCGTGAAGCTGGGGGATGCCGTTCTCCCCCAGGCGCCCGGGGAAGAAGAGGGCAACCGACCCGCACGGAGGCAGCCCCCTGACTCGCCTCGTCCTCCATCTTGGCCTAGTGATGAAAGTCCTTGAGGCCGAGGAAGGGGCAGAGGCCGCAGCCCGGCTCGCTTTCCCCCACCATCAAGCCGGAGGCCACCATCTTGGGTGACCGCCGGTGGAGGGGTGCAGCCGGGCTGCGTAATGAAAATCCTTGAAGCCGAACGATGGCTGAAAGGTACCAACTCCCACGGAGTTGTGTTCCTCCAACGATGAGGCGAAAAGACGGCGGTTTCCCCCATCCGGGGGCTTGGAAGGTGGAAAAACACAGTGCATAAGGCAGGAAGAAGACGTGGTCGCCTTACGGAAGGGGTCGCCCTCCTTTTAAAGGCGACTCTCCCTGCTTGCGCCCCCAACCATCACGGGCCGAGTCTTCTCCAACACGCTCCAAGGCACTCCCCTGCGGCGCGGGGGCTGGGTCCCGCATGTCATGCAGACCGGCTCCGGGCAGAAGAAGCCAAACCGCCGCACACGGCGCGCGCAACCGCCCAGCGGTTACAAGTGACCCTCCACTTTTGCCCAGACTAATGGGCGAAAGGGGCAGGCAGCCATGCAGGCGGCATGCAACTGCGCCACGTGGACGCGCCTCTCCGACTCCTGACGTGCCAGCACGGAGGCCCAAGCCCACGCGTCGCGCGACCGGCGCGCCGGATGCTGCATGCAAGCCAATGTACCACTTGCGCCACCACCGCACCTCCTCGATTGCGGAACCGATGCCGCGACCCGAGGCGACCCAGCGCGCGACCCAGCAGCGCCAGCCTGACGCAGCGGTCAAACACGGTCAAAAGTGGGCCGGCAGTAATGACGATGGTAGGCACACGAGAGCAGCGGTCACGTCGTCAGCTAAGCTCACGTCCCATCCGGAGGCAGCGAGAGAACCCCCTCTCACGACGTGAAGACGACGCGCCCGTGACCCGTTCCTCGAACGGCTCGCGCACGCGCAACGGCAGCCTCGCCAACTACTCGCCCCGTCGCATTAACTCCGCGGCTGGACAGGCGGCGCTTCTGGCAGGAGCAGCTGGCGACGCTTCGCCTTCGCCAAAACAACCGCGCCAAAAAAGGTACGCCGCGTCGTTCAATTTCGTATCCTTTTTCCTTTTTCCTCTTTCTCTACCTCTTGCAACAGGGACCGGGAAAGGGGATACCCCTAAAGGGATCCTTCCCCGTGAAGGAACTAGGCTCCGAGCCTCCTTACTGATCAGGGGTTCGAAGGCTGGCCCCCCGAAGGGTTCAACAGCCGCCTCAGATCGCATGGGCCCGACACCCACTACTGGTCAGAGGTTCGAAGGTCGGCCTCCCGAAAGGTTCCACGGCCGCCTCAGGCTACTCGGGCTCCGCGCCCATTACTGATCAGGGGTTCGAAGGCTGGCCCCCCGAAGGGTTCACAGTCGCCTCAGACACCGAGCGAGGGATGACCAGGGGTACGTTCGATACATAACCGAGGCTCGGGCTGCGCTCCCGAGGTACCCTAGGACATTTCCGAGACCAGCGGGAACGATCCTGTAACGGAATCCCATCGGAGGGAGGCATCGAGCCCTCGGACCCCGTCGCCAGGGGACCGGGTCCGGCAGATCACCCGCAGGTACTTTTGGGCGTGCCTCCGGGCCCCTAGCCGACCCCCAATGAACGGGGCACGGACGTCCACTCGGATTACCCGCTTGCAGCTCACCGGAGACACCATGTTCGGTGCCCATCGAGGGTAACATGGCGCTCTCCCCCCTCCTCCTTGCGGAAAGGCGACGTAGGGGCGTATGTAAAAAATCCGAGTCTGTCCCTGATCGTCCTCTCGCCCTGTGCGGAGGCTCGGGGGCTGCTCTCGCAAACCCGGCTCCGGCCAAACCGTTGACAGCGTCAACATACCAGCCCGAGAACTTGGGCCCCGACAGTGCACCCGGGCTACGGCCAGTTCGCATGAGGGAACCACCAGACCAGCCGAAGCGTTACGCAAGGCATTAAGACCTCGAAGGAGTGAAACCACTCCTCCGAGGCCTCGGGGGCTACACCCGGCGGGTGCGCTCGCGCGCACCCACCGGAACAAAATGCAACCGAGAAAGGCTAGTCCCCTTGCAAAAAAGTGCGACGAAAGCCTCCAAGCGAGTGCCAACACTCCCTTCGAGGCTCGGGGGCTAATGTCGGGGACCATAATTAGGGGTACCCTCAAGACGCCTAATTCTCAGCTGGTAACCCCCATCAGCATAAAGCTGCAGAGGCCTGATGGGTGCGATTAAGTCAGGGATCAGTCCATACGAGCGACTCGATCACGCCTCGCTCGAGCCTAGCCTCGGGCAAGGGCAGCCGACCCTGAGGTGTTTCCGTCTCGCCCGAGGCCCCCTTTTTTATGGCAGACGCATCTCCGGCTCGCCCGAGGCCTTGCCTTCGTTAAGAAGCAACCCTGACTAAATCGCCGCACCGACCGACCGAGTCACAGGGGCATTTAACGCAAAGGTAGCCTGGCACCTTTATCCTGACACGCGCCCTCTGGCAGAGCCGAAGTGACCGCCGTCACTTCGCCGCTCCACTGACCGGTCTGACAAAAGGACAGCGCCGCCTGCGCCGTCCCGACTGCGGTGCCACTTGACAAGAGTGAGACTGACAGGCAGCCAGGACTTGCCAAAGGCGCCATAGGAAGCTCCGCCCGACCCAGGGCTCGGACTCGGGCTAAGGCCCCGGAAGACGGCGAACTCCGCTCCGCCCGACCCAGGGCTCGGACTCGGGCTAAGGCCCCAGAAGACGGCGAACTCCGCTCCGCCCGACCCAGGGCTCGGACTCGGGCTAAGGCCCCGGAAGACGGCGAACTCCGCTCCGCCCGACCCAGGGCTCGGACTCGGGCTAAGGCCCCGGAAGACGGCGAACTCCACTCCGCCCGACCCAGGGCTCGGACTCGGGCTAAGGCCCCGGAAGACGACGAACTCCGCCTCGCCCGACCACAGGGGTCGGACTCCGCTCTGGCCTCTACCGAACGACCTCCGCCTCGCCCGAGCCAGGAGCTCGGACTCGGCCTCAGCCATGCAGGACAGACTCGACCTCGGTTTCGGAGGAGCCTCCACGTCGCCCGACCTAGGGCACAAGTCCGCCACGTCAACAGGAAGCGCCATCATCACCCTACCCCGAGCCGACTCGGGCCGCAGAGAACAGGACCGACGTCCCATCTGGCTAGCTCCGCCAGATAGGCAATGATGGCGCCCCGCTAGACCCATGACGACGGCGGCTCTCAGCTCTCTTACGGAAGCAGGGGGACGTCAGCAAGGGCCCAACCACTCCGACAGCTGTCCCTCCGCCAAGCTCCATTGCTTCTCCGACAGCCACGACGCCACACTAGCTAGGTGCCAAGATCTCTCCGGCTGCCACCTTGGCATGTACTTAGGGCACTAGCTCTCCCCCGCTAGACACGTAGCACCTTGCTACACCCCCATTTGTACACATGGATCCTCTCCTTACGCCTATAAAAGGAAGGACCAGGGCCTTCTTAGAGAAGGTTGGCCCCGCGGGAACGAGGGCAGGGGCAGGCGCTCTCTTGGGGCCGCTCGCTCCCCTCACCCGCGTGGACGCTTGTAACCCCCTACTGCAAGCGCACCCGACCTGGGCGCGGGACGAACACGAAGGCCACGGGATCTCCACCTCCCTCTCGACTCGGCTCCGGCCGCCTCCGCTCTCTCCCCCCTTCGCGCTCGCCCACGCGCTCGACCCATCTGGGCTGGGGCACGCGGCACACTCACTCGTCGGCTTAGGGACCCCCCCGGTCTCGAAACACCGACAACTGGGTAAAAGAAGTGATCAAGGACACAACTTGCCTAGGACTTGAGATTCCAGGTACTAACTTGCTCTTCAGATGACACGTGTCCTCACTGCTAAACGTAGCAATACAGACAAACATGTATAGGAAAAATTAACATCACACCAAACATAATAATAAACTGCATAATAATATTCTATGCTGCGTAACAAGATCGTAGAAACAAGAACCACTAAATTCGAAGTTACAGTTACTGAGTTACGATTTACGGAAGATTTATGTGGTTGAATATTAAATTATATTATAAATTGATTATTATACATCATATGAGAAAATATACTCTAAATAATCAATTCAACTTTAATCTAGGTTATACTTGACTAGAGATCTTGTTTTAACCACATTATAATTATGATCAGGTTAGTTTTGATTTAGAAGAGCTAATCTAGTAGACATAGGATAAATAAATATCTAATTATAAAATTATGCAATATAGTATAATTAATACTATTACTACAAAATAAATATTCATATGAATCTAGCGCAACTTGAACGGATCAAATCGGAATCAGAACGAAGAAGTTATGAATTCTCGAAGTTCGTATGTGCTTGCTACAAAATTAATTGAGTAATCAATTCTAGTATGGGTTTCATGCTAAAACAATGTTACCAAGTAATAGACAATATTAATACAAGGTTATAGGAACTAGAATGGATAAAAAAGGAGTAAAAATGAATTTTCTAGGAAAGTATTTTCTATATTCATTTATTCAATTCCTTCGAGTTCTGGCCTGCTCGCACAATTCTGACAAGTACAGGGTCTATTCTGTTAAAATCAGGACCTTTCTGTATTTACTTTATAACTAGGTTGGATGGCAGGTTCATTTCGCAGATTTCTGGGACACTTTAGAAAGAAAGCCAGAGCCGAAGGGGTATCGGCCATTCACAGCCACACGATCAAGATTATATGGCCTAGATTAGATCTAGCCTTTTAATGAATCGGTACACGCTGAGGATCATTGATCAAGCCTTCTACGGCCATGATTTTAAATAAACCAAGATCATGCTCGAGCCACCGGATTCTTGATCAATGGCCATAGAAGCGCCACGCCACAACTGTCCTGAGACCTTGGATTCGATCTCGACGGCCCTGACCTGTTCTAGCCAAAAGGGGTACGCGAGATGTGATCTCGGCCGTCGATGACTGATCGAACAGCTCGTGGATACCCAACCCAACCCAAGGGAGTTCAGGCAGCTGTGCCACCGCCACCCACATCGGAGGTTCCACCGGAGACATCCGACCCAGTGCCCTGTTGCCCCACTCGCAACCCTGGATGGTTCAACACGAAGCTACTGACATGGGTAAAGTATTGGGGCGCTATTTACCTGGGTGAAGATGGAGCGGTGAGCTGCCCACGAGCACGGTGGTTCAGATGCGTCAGCACGAACACCGATGAGCAATTGGGACTGTTACGGTGGCCGAACCTCCTTGTCTCGGCCACAGGCGCAACCCCGGTGATTATACGAAGCACCCTGAGTCGACGTTGAGGCCTCGTCGATGATGGGCATGGGGTCCACGACGGCAATTCTTCCTCCCTTGGTCTCTCTCTACCCTCCGGCCATGGCGACGAGGTGGCTTCCTCCGTGGGATTAGGCTTGGGATTTGACAAGGGGAGGTGCGGCAACCGAGAATTTATAGAGGCCTAGGAATGAGTCCGTGTGGGCGAAGTGCGTAAATCGGCGAACAAACCCCAGGGATATTGGCGAGCGACAGGCGCAGTTGTTACGGCTAGGTAGGTGACGCTTCTGACAGAAGGGGCCCACACGCCCAGAGGAAGACGGTGCCGTCACGTGCGGGTGAAGATCCGACAACGCCCACCACGCGATCCACAGCGCGTGGTAGCATGACTGGACAGTGGGCCCGGATTGCCAGTGACGGCAAGTGCGCGGTAGAGAAGCTAGGCCGAGGTGAGAGGAGTGGAGAAGGGCCGATCCAAGCACGAGGGGAAGATAGGGTGGGCCGAGACAGGAAATTTCAGCCCAAGAAACATATCCAGCTTTCTTTTCTATTTTTCTGGTTTATCTCCCATTTCATATTCTAATTTTCTAATTTAAACTTGTCTCATAATTTTGAATACAAATACCAAAAATGCAAAAATTCATCCTAGGGTACATATTTTTATTTATTTTGTTATTTGGCTAGTTTAATCCCATTTATTTGAATATTCCAACACAAAAGAAACCAATAATATTCCAAAGATTTTTCAAAAATTCTCAAAATACTATTATAAATATATCTATTTATTTATTTCAATATATATAATTTTTCTACCAATTTTGGGCTTTGCAAATCCTACCCCCCTTACAAGAAATCTCGTCCTCGAGATTTGTAATAAAATGGATGCAGAAGGATTGGTTTGTAATTCAACTTTTTAGTCTATAATTGTTTCAAATATCCAGAGTCACATTATTTTTTAGTCAATAGTGGGTGATTGGGAGAGCATAGGTATATAGCTACTTTTTAGGTAAAATATAAGCTGGACAGGTTAAGGCAAGAAAGATTATGGCGAGGAAAAGACTTTACCCGCAATGTTTAAATCTTGATTTCATCTCTAGATTCGCTTTGACTGTTATATCCTTCCTTGTCGGTGTTGATCTTTTCTTCTCTGGTCTTGGTCTCATTGATTCGGGGTTAGTGTATATCATCGGAATTGGGGGAATATGGTTAAGAGGGATATGGATGAGATAGACTACATGATGTAGGTCAAAATCTTGTTTGATGTCAGGTGGGGATAGATAGATTATGCAATCCATCACGACTCTATTGGTTGGGTTAGCTCTTCTACTCACGGTTGAGTTGGTCTAATGTGCTTAAGTTAAGTTAACACCTAGCTAGTAGGGTCTAATTTATTTCACCACTATTAACTAACTTGTTTGAGTGGGTCACATTAGGTTAGTTCAAATTAGATGGAAACTAGATTAGTTTAGCATAACTAGATTTGACTAAATAAGATTTAATTAATTTGCACTAGATCATGGTTGTTACTCTAGGATGGATAAGTGGAGTGGTTAGGATAAGATGAGATAAGATAGAATTTCTTTTAACTTAAGATGAACCTATAAGGATAAGATAGATTTTTTTCTCAACCTAAAGGATTCTATCTAAAATAGATACACTTTAATGGAGCATAATCTAAGTTGTTTAGTTATCTTATGATTTCTATTTATGCCTATATGTATATGCAGATGTAATTGTGGACATTACTCCACAACCCATCACACTCAATCAAAGATCCAAATCAAACAAGTATCATAAGAACAAGCATTCAAGCACATAGATACCAAAAAAATATAGTTTTTGTTTTTTTGTTCCTATGAGTAGGTCTCCTATTCCTAAAGGTCACTTTAGGCACAGGATTTCAAAATGTGAAATCCACTTTTGTCTTAGAAGTGAAAAGGTAAGAATAATCAGAGTAAAGCAGAAATAGATGAGAAAAGATTAATAAAAGTTTAGAAAAGAATCAGAGTAGCAAAGGTAAGTAGATAATGGCTGTCTAGTTCTATCTAGGTTTCGTCCTACAGTCAACATTCCTCTGATACCACTTTTGTCACACCCGGGTTTTAGGGGTCCAAAACTCGGGCGCAAAATAAACACCAGGTGTGCTGGGACCAAGTCTCACACATATGATGAATAGTGGTACAGACACTAGTGTCACATCTTTACTGTATAATAGGAGTTCTGTACAAAATAAATAATTAACTACATCATAAGGAGACAATGATCTAGTAACCCAAAGTTGACTAGGAGATGACGGCCTAGACCTATCTCGAACTCATCACAGCATCCTCCATGCACCTCATCCTGCGGTACCTGTTCTTGACCTGTGAGGGGGTGTGAGACAGCATAGTGAGCTCACATACCTTCATCGCTCAACAAGTTGTGGGGAATAATGTGCATTGAACTCGCTAGAGGTGGGAGCTCATGTAAAGTGTAAGGCTTACCAAAGAGGATGGTTGAAGCTAAGCATTGCTTTTAAAGTTGGTCAAAATTTTATTAGCAATTACTAAGTATAAGTAAGTACCAATCCAATTAAGTAGTAGAACAAAAGTGATAACAACACCTGCGATGCAATGCATATGACAAATTGAATTTAGTTCCATAAATTAATCATGTGAGTGTCCGAGCTGCTCATGACCGTGAGCACGGCTAGTATACCAGTTTTACACTCTGTAGAGGTTGCGCATCTTTACCCACAAGTCATGTTACCCATCTACCAAGAGACGGCCAATCCCATACACCTCTACCGAGGAGGCGAGGCAGGGTAACACTATGAGACCTTTACAAATTTCCACTAGCTTCAGAAAACCCGCTACAGTTTATAGGAAGTTCCAATGCAGGGTTCCCTCGCCTGACCACCATCGTAGCAAAATCAACCCAAGGACCTCCCTACACTGACCACTCCCCTACAACCCTTGCCCCTTTCGGGTAAGGTAGTCATTCACTAGCTTTCCTAATTAATCAGCCAAGGGATCCCATTCCTCCCTTATGGTAGCATTGTTTTCCCGGGTGGTTCTCCATGTTCCAATTAACATAATGATCTTAACATGAACAGTAGATAACAACTGATAATAAAAGTATAATCATGAGTAAAATGTATCTCTATACCCAAAACCACATAAAGCAATAGCATGTACTACCCAAAGATTAAGTGGTAAACAAGGTATAAAGATAGTCAAACTAGGGTAAACTATTGGGTCCCATCAAAATTAACCTATGCGCATCATTATGATTAATCAAAACTTGACTGGGTAAAAGAAGTGATCAAGGGCACAACTTGCCTGGGACTTGAGATTCCAGGTACCAACTTGCTCTTCAGATGACATGTGTCCTCACTGCTAAACGTAGCAATATAGACAAACATGTATAGGCAAAATTAACATCACACCAAACATAATAATAAACTGCATAATAATATTCTACGCTGCGTAACGAGATTGTAGAAACAAGAACCACTAAATTCGGAGTTACAGTTACCGAGTTACGACTTACGGAAGATCTATGTTGTTGAATATCAAATTATATTATAAATTTATTATTATACATCATATGAGAAAATATACTCTAAATAATCAATTCAACTTTAATCTAGGTTATACTTGACTAGAGATCATGTTTTAACCACATTATAATTATGACGAGGTTTGTTTTGATTTAGAAGAGCTAATCTAGTAGAAATAGGATAAATAAATATCTAATTATAAAATTATGCAATATGGTATAATTAATACTGTTACTACTTAATAAATATTCATATGAATCTAGCGCAACTTGAACGGATCAAATCGGAATTAGAACGAAGAAGTTATGAATTTCCGAAGTTCGTATGTGCTTGCTACAAAATTAATTGAGTAATCAATTCTAGTATGGGTTTCATGCTAAAACAGTGTTGCCAAGTAATAGATAATATTAATACAAAGTTATAGGAACTGGAATGGATCAAAAAGGAGGAAAAATAAATTTTCTAGGAATTAAACAAGTTCTAGATTTAATTTTATACCAGGAAAGTATTTTCTATATTCATTTATTCAATTCCTTCGAGTTCAGGCCTGCTCGCACTATTTCTGAGAAGTACAGGGTCTATTCTAAAAAAATCAGGACCTTTCTGTATTTACTTTACAACTATGTTGGATGGCGGGTTCATTTCACAGATTTCCAGGGACTCTTTAGAAAGAAATCTAGGGCCGAAGGGGTATCGGCCATTCACAACCACACGATCAAGATTCTATGGCCTTGATTAGATCTAGCTTTTTAATGAATTGGTACGCGCTGAGGTTCGTTGATCAAGCCTTCTACTGTCAAGATTTTAAATAAACCAAGATCGCGCTCGAGCCACCGGATTCTTGATCAACAGCAACAGAAGCGCCACGCCACAACCGTCCTGAGCCCTTGGATTCGATCTCAATGGCCCTGACCTGTTCTAGCCGAAAGGGGTACGCGAGATGTGATCTCGACCGTCGATGACTGATTGAACACCATGTGGTTACCCAACCCAACTGTAACACTCTAAATCCTATTCTAAGATTATAAATATTTCTTTATAAGATCTAGGGCTAAAAGGTATTTTAATATGAGATTCTTCATTTTTAAATGTTAATCTAGAAAACAAACATAAAATTAAAAGCTTGGAACCATAAAAACAAGGATGACTTTTATCTATTTATTATTCTCTTTATGAACTATATACAAATGCACTCCTTGAAAAATAGTTAAAATAAAGTAACTTAAGGGAAAATATTGTGTGGGTTGCATAATTGGATCGTTTTTCTTTGCAAGAATAAATGAATAAATTAATTAACATAAACTATACCTGCATCATGTTGGAGTTTGTTTGTGCATCTAACTTAAATTTTTGAAATTCAAACCTGGTTTTGAATTAAAATAGGAAACAGGAAATATAATAGAAAAAATAAAACGCTTACGGGCCGACTAGCACCACTTCTGGCCCATCTTCGCAGATGCGCCGCGCGGCCCAAGTTCTTTTACTGTGCGTGCACTCACCCGTGCGCAGGTTAAGTAGGATAGGACTGCCGTCGCTGTCAAACTGGGTCCACTCGTCAGTCGTCGTGCGCGCGTTCATCTCACTCGCCTTTGGGGCCACTCTGTCTACCGCACTTGACGCTGGGTCTCCCGCATCCGTCGCTGGTGGGTGGGACTCGGCGGCAGACTCCATCTTCATCCTCTCCGCCGAAGCCTGCGCCAACGAACACCACGATGTTGTCGCGCGCCTAGCTGGTCTCCCCCTAACACCTTGGCTCACTGGCTTGTGGGCCCATTGACTCAGCTCCACCACTCAGTTGGCGCGGCACTTGTTGATCTCCTCCCCAAATCCTCCGCGCTCACCTGTTGAATCTCCGCACCTGTCGCTACCTTGCCGCATGCATCGGGTACCGTTCAGTCGCCCAGTTCCCCGCCTCGCCTATAAGTATCGGCACACGACCTCGTCTGCGCGAGCCCCCTTGCTTCGCTGCCCCCACGCCACGCCAACACCTGCGGCGCCGCGTTCCACACAAAGACTGTACGCCGCTGTCGCGGATAACCACCCCAGTGGGGTTCATCCTCCATCGTGGCCACCCGGAACTCGGACTGACGGCGTAGAGGTGGTAGGAGGGGGGCAATCTGTAACACCCAGTTTTAAAGAAACAAAGCCGGGTGCATCTCATACATGCGCCAAAGAAGACAACATATATAATAACAGAGTGTATAGAGATAAATGTCATAAACATCAGAGTATTTATTACATAGCGGAAGACTTATTACAAAGTAAAAGAATAAATGTAAAACGAACTAAGGATCGTCGGCGCCAATGTCAACTGAGAAACGCCACCTAGATCAGATCAAACTCCTCGCCTTGTGGCTCCTCCTGAACCACCTGTTCTTCTCCTGTGGGGGGGGGTGTGAGACAGCAAGGGTGAGCTCACACATGTTCATCGCTCAACAAGTTGTGGGGAATAATGTGGCATGAACTCACCAAAGGTGGGAGTTCATGAAGTGTAAGGCTGATCAATGAAATAAAGGCTGAAGCTGAGCATTGCTTTTATAAGTTGGTCAAAATTTTATTAGCAGTTACTAAGTGTAAGTAAATACCAAACCATAGTAATAATAAGTAAAAGTAATAATAAAATAATCCCAAATGCAATGAGATGACAATTTAAGTTTAAGTTCCATAAATTAATCATGTGAGTGTCCGAGCCGCTCATGACCGTGAGCACGGCTAGTATACCAGTTTTACACTCTGCAGAGGTTGCGCATCTTTACCCACAAGTCGTGTTACCCATTTGCCACGGAGTTGATCAGACTCCATACACCTCTACCTAGGAAGCGAGGCAGGGTACCACTACGAGGCCTTTACAAAGTTCCACTAGCTTCAGACTACCCGCTACAGTTTATAGGAAGCTCCAGTGCAGGGTTCTTGCCGACCGCCATCGCAGCAAAATCAAACAAGGACCTCCCTACACTGACCACTCCCCTACTGCCCTTGCCCCTTTCGGGTAAGGTAGCCCTCCACTAGCTTTCCTAGTTAATCAGCCAAGGGCGTCCCATTAAACCCTTGTGGTAGCACTGTTTTCCCGGGTGGTTCTCCATGTTCCCATTAACATAATGATCTTAACATGAACAAGGAAGAATAAAACAGATAACAATAAATAGTATAACAATGAGTGATGAATATCTCTATACCCAAATCCACATAAAGCAATAGCATGTACTACCCAAAACTTTAGTAGTAAAACCAGTGGTGAAGCAAGGTATAAAGATAGTCAAAATCTAGGGCATCCTATTGGGTCCCAGCAAAATTATCCTATGCAGATCATTATGAATAATAAGAACATGAATGGGTAAAAGAAGTGATCAAGGGCACAACTTGCCTTCCACGAGCTCCTGCTCAGCTACTTCAACTTGTTGAAGCTCAGGTTCCACAGTGGCTTGCTCGTCTACTCGCATCAATACAATACATACATAGTATAGCATAAATTAACATCACATCAAACATGCAAATAGAATATACAGAAATAAACTAGACATTAAAATATGATCACAGGAACTGGAATCATTAAATTTGGAGTTATAGATCTTAAGTTATGGATTTTCTAATGTTTTATGCATTTAATACAAGATTAAGTGAAAGAATAATTTTAATGTGTTTGTCATGTCAGAACAGAGGCACTAATGGGTAGACAATATTATTACAAAAATTTAGGCACTGGAATGGACCAATTTGGAGTTCAAATGAATTTTCTATGATTTATACAAATTCTAGCACTTATTTATATATTAAAAATCAATTTTTTGTATTTATTTCTCTGATTTTCTAAGTCTCTGGACTGGGCGTCAAAATCTGTAAAGCGCAGGGGCTAAACCAAAGTTTTACCATGACTCAGACCGCAGACGCATGGGTGGCGGGTTGATTCACGAATCTTCCAGGGTCTCTTTTGCAGTTTTACAGGCCGAAGGGGGGTACGGGCGATCTCGAGCCGTTGGATTGTCATTGCGCGGCGCAGATTAAATCATATCCTCATCCAAGCGGTACCGAATCGCAGCCGTCAGATCGAAATCCCATGGCTGATGATTTCCCTAAACCCGCTCTATAATACCCGCTGTCAGATCCAGATTGGGCGGCTACGATCTAACTTATCCAACCGTTATTTCCCCATCTAATCCCAGCCGTTCGAAAAGGATCCAACGACCCGCATCACTCGCCCTCTCGACGCGGCTAGACGCGGCGGTGCCGCCCACTCCCTACGGCGGAGACGACGCCGGAGTAGTCCGTACAGGCGCTCTGGTATGCGGATTCACGCGAAACGAAGTGCAATACGCAGAGGGGACCAAGGCGAAAACGATGGGGGTACTCTCACCTCAAGCTATGCAGCACAGGGGCCTGGCGCCGTTGAGGGGCGGCCCGACGGTGAAGATGCCACTCCGGCAAGAAATTGCGGCACCGTTGGCCCTCAATCGCGCCCGGAATGTCCCCGTGTAGACCCCCGATGACTCGAGGAACACCACGACCCTGCCCGATAGCTTCTACGGCGATGGTTGGAAAACTCCCCGGCGGCGGCAATTTTTTTCACCCGAGCGATGCGCGACGGCGAACGGGTGGCGAGGAGCTGGGGGATAAGAGGGGATAGAAGCAATCGGTCCTAATTCTACGACTTATAGCCTCGGAGAATCGGTCCAAGGTGCCCGCAACGTTCTCCACAATCGGCGCAGGAGCTCCGAATTCCACGGATCCGAGCGCGCGTGCAGCGGAGGGGATAACCCTGACAACGAGGCCCCACCGGGCGGCGAGAGGGAAATCGGGAGCGCGTGCGGACGAGAGGGAGAGACCGACGGGCGGGGCCCACGAGTCAGTGGAACGGTAGGAGACGTGACCGCACAGTGTGGCTGTCCAGTGGTCCCCGCGACGCAGTGAAGGGGGAACGGTGCTGGCGCGACTGCCCTGTGGACCCATAATGTCGACGCCGTTCCACAGGCTGGGTTATGCGAGTGTGTGAATCCAAATGGGCTGAAATGAGTAGAAGCGGCCCAATTAACTGCTTCTCCTTTTTCTTTTCTTTTTTTTCTGTTTTATTCCCTTTTGTTTCAAAATTCTAAACTTAAATCCCTATTCCAATTCAAACTTCATAATAAATTTCTTTTCCCATCAAATTTACACCTTAAACATGGCATGGGTGAACTTACTTATTTTTAATATTTATTTTGTTAATTCTAGTGCCTTGTTTTCTCCAAATTCCTAGGATTCTAAATTTAGGTTAAAGGCCCATCTCAACTTTAGTATATTTCTTTTATCATTATCTTCATGAGTGAATGCACAACCAAATAACCATAGCATGATGCATATTTTATTGGAATGTCATTTGTTTTAATTACTCACTCTTACTCATTGTTATTCTCTTGTTGCAGTGATTAGATGGCACACAAAATGAGGAGATCACTATATTCTTATTATATTCACTTTTGGGTATTACAAATCCTACCCCCCTTAAAAATAATCTCGTCCTCGAGATTTAAGAAGATCTAGGGAAAAGATGGGGGAAGTCTATGCGAAGCTCTTCTTCTCTTTCCCACGTGGCTTCATCCTCACCATGGTGACTCCATTGTACCTTGCACATCTTTATCACCTTATTTCTTGTAACTCGAGTCAAAGTGTCCAGAATCTTGATAGGGTACTCAGCATAAGTCAGATCATCCTGCACACTGAGGTCTTCCATTGGTAGTTGCTCCTCAGGTACCCTGAGGCACTTCTTTAGCTAAGATACATGAAATACATTATGTACATCTGATAGGTGATCGGGTAACTCCAGTTGATATGCAACTTCTCCCACTCGCTTTAAGATCAAGAAGGGTCCAATAAAGCGAGGGGACAACTTTCCTTTAACTTTAAATCTCCTCATACCACGAAGTGGTGACACCTTCAAGTAGACATGATCACCCTCCTTAAACTCCAGTAATCTTCTCCTATTATCAGCATAACTCTTTTGCCTTGATTGTGCAATTCTCAAATTTTCTCTTATCATTTGAACTTGTTCTTCTGCCTCTTGTATAAGTTCAGGCCCAAAGAACTGTCTTTCTCCAGTCTGATCCCAATACAGTGGAGTCCTGCATTTTCTACCATATAAAGCCTCAAACGGTGACATCTTCAAACTAGCCTGATAGCTATTATTATAAGAAAACTCAGCATATGGTAAACTCTTCTCCCAACTGCCACCATGCTTGAGAGCACAAGCTCTTAACATATCTTCCAGCACTTGATTGGTTCTCTCTGTCTGTCCATCAGTCTGGGGATGGTAGGCTGAACTAAAATTCAACTTTGTATCCAAACTCTCATGCAACTTCTTCCAAAACCGAGAAGTAAACTGTGATCCTCGATCAGACACGATCTTCTTAGGCACTCCATGTAGACAAACTATCCGAGTCATATACAATTCTGCTAGCTTGGCTCCCGTATAATTAGTCCTCACAGGTATGAAATGAGCCACTTTTGTCAATCTGTCTACAATTACCCAAATAGAGTCATATCCTGCTGGAGTGCGGGGTAGTCCAACAATAAAATCCATACCAATTTCTTCCCATTTCCACTCGGGTATCTTCAATGGGTGTAATAGTCCAGCGGGTCTTTGATGTTCAGCCTTAACTCTTTGACACACATCACACTTAGCCACATGGGCAGCAACATCTCTTTTCAGTCCATACCACCAATACTTTTGCTTCAAATCTTGATACATCTTAGTGCTACCAGGGTGGATGGAGTAATCAGAATCATGAGCTTCTTTCAATATAGCCTCACGGAGGCTATCGTTCTCTGGAACGCATATCCGATCTTTGAACCATATAGTACCTTGCTCATCCTCCGTGAATTCCGGAACTCTTCCTTCAGTAATAAGATCCTTGATCTCTTGAATCTTAGCATCACCAACCTGACCTTTACGAATCTCTTGCTCCAAGGTAGGTTCCAACTCAATGGTAACTCCTTCAGTATGAGTAACAATTCCCAAATTGAGTCTCTCAAAATCTTTTGCTAATTCATCAGGTAGCTGGACAACGAAAGCGGAGTGAACATGCTCCTTCCGACTCAAGGCATCTGCAACCAAATTCGCCTTGCCCGGGTGATAGTGAATCTCCAAGTCATAATCCTTGATGAGCTCCAACCAACGGCGTTGCCTAAGGTTGGGATCCTTCTGAGTGAATATATACTTCAAACTCTTATGATCCGTATATACTTGGCACTTAGTTCCCATAATGTAGTGTCTCCAAATCTTAAGTGCATGCACAACGGCAGCTAGTTCCAAGTCATGAGTGGGGTAGTTCAGTTCATGCTTCCGCAACTGACGAGATGCATAGGCAATCACATGTCCTTCTTGCATAAGCACACATCCAAGTCCTTGGCCACATGCATCACAGTAAATGTCAAATCCCTTCTGCAGGTCTGGCATAATCAATACTGGTGGCGACATTAGTCTCTCCTTCAATTGATCAAAGCTTTCTTGGCACTTCTCATCCCAATTGAATTCTCTTCCTTTCTCCAAAAGCAATGTCATAGGCTTGGCAATCTTAGAGAACCCTTCAATAAATCTCCGATAATATCCTGCGAGTCCCAAGAAACTCCGAATCTCAGTAACTGCAGTGGGCACTCTCCACTCCATTATCTCCTTCACTTTAGCAGGATCCACTGCTATTCCTCCATTAGAAATAATATGACCAAGGAATGGCACCTTGTCAATCCAAAACTCGCACTTACTGAACTTAGCATAGAGTTGATTATCTCGTAGCTTTTGTAGCACCAACCTTAGATGTTGTTCATGATCACTTTCATTCCTAGAATAGATAAGAATATCGTCGATGAACACCACGACGAATCTGTCCAAATACTCCATAAACACCTTATTCATCAAATTCATGAAATATGCCGGTGCATTGGTTAGTCCAAATGACATAACAGTAAACTCATATAATCCATATCGAGTCGAGAAAGCCGTCTTGGGAATATCCGATGGTCTAATCCTCATCTGATGGTAACCCGATCGGAGATCAATCTTCGAGAATACTCTAGCACCTCTCATCTGATCAAATAAATCCTCAATACGGGGCAACGGATACTTGTTCTTCACCGTAACATCATTAAGAGATCTATAATCCACACACATCCGTTGCGATCCATCCTTCTTCTGCACAAATAACACCGGTGCTCCCCAAGGTGAGGAACTTGGACGAATGTAACCAGCCTCTTGTAACTCCGTCAACCGCTTCTTAAGTTCCTTCAACTCCTCTACGGACATTCTATAGGGCCGTTTAGAAATAGGGGCGGTTCCAGGTAAGAGATCAATCACAAACTCAACTTCTCTATCAGGTGGCATCCCTGGTAACTCCTCTGGAAAGACATCCGGAAAATCTCTAACCACCCGGATGTTGTTACCAACAAACTCCTCAGGCATAAAGAACATTGCACGCATGGATGAGGAGGTTACTGCAATATTAACTTGAAATCTTTCTCCTTTGGTGGTAGTGAGTTCTACGGTACCTCTACCACATGCTATAACGGCCTTTGCCTTTCTTAGCCATGACATACCAAGGATCAGATCTATACTGCTTGACTCTAATATTATAGCAGTAGCTCCAAATTCTCTACCCATAATGGTTAATGTCAATCTACGTGTCATTTGATTCGCCTCAACAGGCCCTTTAGGTGTAATTACTATCATGGGTTTTCTCATATTTAGCAGTGGTATTTCATTTGTGTTGGCATATCTAGCAGACATGAATGAATGTGTAGCACCAGAATCAAATAATATGGTTGCAGGAATTGCATTAACATAAAACATACCAATTACGAGGTCCCCACCATCAGGAGTATCATCAACGCTGACTTGATTCACCCTGGCTATAGAATATCCCTTGCCAGGAGTCTGTTGCTTGTTCTGAGCTGGAGTAGTAGCAATCCTCTGTGGGCAGACATTTGCATAATGACCAGTCTTCCCACACTTGAAACACGTAGTGCCTGGACTCTGTCCTGCAAACTTTGTCGGAGTGCCAGTGGGGGTAGCCTGTCGAGGAGGTGGAGTCCTCAGTGGTGATTGCTGAACTGGGCGCGGTCCTCCTGGTCGAGTCGGTGTACCCTGTGGTGAACTGTAACGAGGACGAACACTGCTGCCACCCTGTCCTTGTGAGATAGCCTTCCTCTTCAAATCACCCAATTGAACACGCTTGTGTTCAATAGGAAGAGCCTTATCCAGTAGCCTCTGAAAGGATGGAAAGGTGTGTGCAACCAGTGCATACTGCAAGGGTCCATTAAGTCCTTCAATGAAGTGCTCCTGCTTCCTCTCATCCTCAGCAACTTCCTCTGGAGCATATCTCGACAACTGAATGAATTTATCTCTGTACTCGCTGACCGACATGTTGCCTTGCTTTAATGACAGAAACTCCTTCTTCTTGATCTTTATCATACCAGCTGGAATATGGTAGTTCCTGAATTGTGTACTGAACTCTGCCCAAGTAATAGTATCAGCAGCATCATGGGCAGCAGTATAAGAATCCCACCAGTCAGCAGCAGGACCAGTCAGACGTCCAGAAGCATATAAAACCTTCTCCCGGTCAGTACATTGTGCAATATTCAGCATCTTCTCAACAGACTTCAGCCAATCATCCGCGTCCAGTGGATCAGGTGAGCTAGCGAATGTAGGTGGCTTATGACTCATGAACTCCCGGTGCTTATCACGGGGTGGAACTGGTGGTGGTGGTGGAGGCAATGGCACTTGTTGCTGTTGTTGCTGTTGTTGAAGTTGTTGTTGCAGCTGCTGTTGTTGCGCCCTCCTTTCTTGGCGTATCTCATCTCTCTCCTGGCGCAACTCCTGACGTATGTCTTCTCTTTCCTGACGCATCTCTTGGCGTTCTTGCTGCATCTGGGCACGCATATCAGCCATAGTGTCCACCATTTGCTGCATCACCGCCATCTGAGCAGCAACCAGTGGGTCAACTCCGCCTGGTGGAGGATTAGGAGGATTCATCTCTGCTGGCTGTGGCTGAGGTTGTCTATATATCCTTCGAGTGTGTTGATTAGGAGGCAGATCAATTCCACCACCCCTCCTGGTATTGACCATCTGAGTTAGACACATATGGTAAGAGAATAGTAGAAAAGGCAGTAATTACAAATCAGGTTATTTTGGGGGATTTATTAGCTAAGCAAATTAGTATTACCTTATGGTGGAACATACTAAGATGTCCATCTATAATAATTCAGTCAATCAAAGAAGCAAATCAGGCATTTAGCATCAGAACAATCAACCAATATTTTTAATAGAGAAAATAGTTTTAATTTTGTCTTAGGCTTCCTATCTCTTAAAAATGTCATAGGGGTAGGGATTCCAAGGTGTGAAATCCATCTTGTCTAAGAGTAGAAAAGATAAGAATGATCAGAGTAGAACAGTAGAAGGTGAGACAGGATCAAGATAAGTATAGGAAGAATCAGAGTGAGATAAGTAGGCAATGGTTTTGTCCATTTCTATCTAGGTTTCGTCCTACAGTCAACATTCCTCTCATACCACTTCTGTAACACCCGGTTTTAAAGAAACAAAGCCGGGTGCATCTCATACATGCGCCAAAGAAGACAACATACATAATAACAGAGTGTATAGAGATAAATGTCATAAACATCAGAGTATTTATTACATAGCGGAAGACTTATTACAAAGTAAAAGAATAAATGTAAAACAAACTAAGGATCGTCGGCGCCAATGTCAACTGAGAAACGCCACCTAGATCAGATCAAACTCCTCGCCTTGTGGCTCCTCCTGAACCACTTGTTCTTCTCCTGTGGGGGGGGTGTGAGACAGCAAGGGTGAGCTCACACATGTTCATCGCTCAACAAGTTGTGGGGAATAATGTGGCATGAACTCACCAAAGGTGGGAGTTCATGAAGTGTAAGGCTGATCAATGAAATAAAGGCTGAAGCTGAGCATTGCTTTTATAAGTTGGTCAAAATTTTATTAGCAGTTACTAAGTGTAAGTAAATACCAAACCATAGTAATAATAAGTAAAAGTAATAATAAAATAATCCCAAATGCAATGAGATGACAATTTAAGTTTAAGTTCCATAAATTAATCATGTGAGTGTCCGAGCCGCTCATGACCGTGAGCACGGCTAGTATACCAGTTTTACACTCTGTAGAGGTTGCGCATCTTTACCCACAAGTCGTGTTACCCATTTGCCACGGAGTTGATCAGACTCCATACACCTCTACCTAGGAAGCGAGGCAGGGTACCACTACGAGGCCTTTACAAAGTTCCACTAGCTTCAGACTACCCGCTACAGTTTATAGGAAGCTCCAGTGCAGGGTTCTTGCCGACCGCCATCGCAGCAAAATCAAACAAGGACCTCCCTACACTGACCACTCCCCTACTGCCCTTGCCCCTTTCGGGTAAGGTAGCCCTCCACTAGCTTTCCTAGTTAATCAGCCAAGGGCGTCCCATTAAACCCTTGTGGTAGCACTGTTTTCCCGGGTGGTTCTCCATGTTCCCATTAACATAATGATCTTAACATGAACAAGGAAGAATAAAACAGATAACAATAAATAGTATAACAATGAGTGATGAATATCTCTATACCCAAATCCACATAAAGCAATAGCATGTACTACCCAAAACTTTAGTAGTAAAACCAGTGGTGAAGCAAGGTATAAAGATAGTCAAAATCTAGGGCATCCTATTGGGTCCCAACAAAATTATCCTATGCAGATCATTATGAATAATAAGAACATGAATGGGTAAAAGAAGTGATCAAGGGCACAACTTGCCTTCCACGAGCTCCTGCTCAGCTACTTCAACTTGTTGAAGCTCAGGTTCCACAGTGGCTTGCTCGTCTACTCGCATCAATACAATACATACATAGTATAGCATAAATTAACATCACATCAAACATGCAAATAGAATATACAGAAATAAACTAGACATTAAAATATGATCACAGGAACTGGAATCATTAAATTTGGAGTTATAGATCTTAAGTTATGGATTTTCTAATGTTTTATGCATTTAATACAAGATTAAGTGAAAGAATAATTTTAATATGTTTGTCATGTCAGAACAGAGGCACTAATGGGTAGACAATATTATTACAAAAATTTAGGCACTGGAATGGACCAATTTGGAGTTCAAATGAATTTTCTATGATTTATACAAATTCTAGCACTTATTTATATATTAAAAATCAATTTTTTGTATTTATTTCTCTGATTTTCTAAGTCTCTGGACTGGGCGTCAAAATCTGTAAAGCGCAGGGGCTAAACCAAAGTTTTACCATGACTCAGACCGCAGACGCATGGGTGGCGGGTTGATTCACGAATCTTCCAGGGTCTCTTTTGCAGTTTTACAGGCCGAAGGGGGGTACGGGCGATCTCGAGCCGTTGGATTGTCATTGCTCGGCGCAGATTAAATCATATCCTCATCCAAGCGGTACCGAATCGCAGCCGTCAGATCGAAATCCCACGGCTGATGATTTCCCTAAACCCGCTCTATAATACCCGCTGTTAGATCCAGATTGGGCGGCTACAATCTAACTTATCCAACCGTTATTTCCCCATCTAATCCCAGCCGTTCGAAAAGGATCCAACGACCCGCATCACTCGCCCTCTCGACGCGGCTAGACGCGGCGGCGCCGCCCACTCCCTACGGCGGAGACGACGCCGGAGTAGTCCGTACAGGCGCTCTGGTATGCGGATTCACGCGAAACGAAGTGCAATACGCAGAGGGGACCAAGGCGAAAACGATGGGGGTACTCTCACCTCGAGCTATGCAGCGCAGGGGCCTGGCACCGTTGAGGGGCGGCCCGACGGTGAAGATGCCACTCTGGCAAGAAATTGCGGCACCGTTGGCCCTCAATCGCGCCCAGAATGTCCCCGTGTAGACCCCCGATGACTCGAGGAACACCACGACCCTGCCCGACAGCTTCTACGGCGATGGTTGGAAAACTCCCCGGCGGCGGCAATTTTTTTCACCCGAGCGATGCGCGACGGCGAACGGGTGGCGAGGAGCTGGGGGATAAGAGGGGATAGAAGCAATCGGTCCTAATTCTACGACTTATAGCCTCGGAGAATCGGTCCAAGGTGCCCGCAACGTTCTCCACAATCGGCGCAGGAGCTCCGAATTCCACGGATCCGAGCGCGCGTGCAGCGGAGGGGATAACCCTGACAACGAGGCCCCACCGGGCGGCGAGAGGGAAATCGGGAGCGCGTGCGGACGAGAGGGAGAGACCGACGGGCGGGGCCCACGAGTCAGTGGAACGGTAGGAGACGTGACCGCACAGTGTGGCTGTCCAGTGGTCCCCGCGACGCAGTGAAGGGGGAACGGTGCTGGCGCGACTGCCCTGTGGACCCATAATGTCGGTGCCGTTCCACAGGCTGGGTTATGCGAGTGTGTGAATCCAAATGGGCTGAAATGAGTAGAAGCGGCCCAATTAACTGCTTCTCCTTTTTCTTTTCTTTTTTTTCTGTTTTATTCCCTTTTGTTTCAAAATTCTAAACTTAAATCCCTATTCCAATTCAAACTTCATAATAAATTTCTTTTCCCATCAAATTTACACCTTAAACATGGCATGGGTGAACTTACTTATTTTTAATATTTATTTTGTTAATTCTAGTGCCTTGTTTTCTCCAAATTCCTAGGATTCTAAATTTAGGTTAAAGGCCCATCTCAACTTTAGTATATTTCTTTTATCATTATCTTCATGAGTGAATGCACAACCAAATAACCATAGCATGATGCATATTTTATTGGAATGTCATTTGTTTTAATTACTCACTCTTACTCATTGTTATTCTCTTGTTGCAGTGATTAGATGGCACACAAAATGAGGAGATCACTATATTCTTATTATATTCACTTTTGGGTATTACACAATCGAGGAGTACCTTGCTGTGTCCACGGGGATTTCTCGCCGGAGACCCTTTTCGCCGCGACGCCACGTGGACAGCTTCATCTAGCCTCCCAGCCATTGGTAATGCCCCTTGGATCGATTCAATACCTCCTCTGCATTGTTTATCACCTAGTTATGCTTCGAATCAAGTCCGGGGTCGCCAGAACCCGTGGCTCCAGCGAAACTCCGCCGTGAGCAGTGGCGGCGCTACTGTTCTACGTCACAAAATGGCGAGTGCCAGGTGGGCCGTTGGATGATGTGTGGGCGGCTGGACTAGAATTAGGAGTGTTTCCCTAGGCGATTAGATCGGAGCCGTAAGATGGAATCGGACGGTTCCAGGTGGCACAAGCTTCATAGAAACTAAACATTTGATCGTGGATCGTGGGGCTCAGATAGCGCGGGCCCTTTAACCACGATGATCTAATCTGAGCTGTCCGCATTAGATCCAGTGGACCATGTGCTACGGTACCCCTTCGCGGGTACGTTTTTTAAATGGACCCTTGTCTTTTATAGATATCAACCCGCTGTTCAGTCAACAGCGTTCTGAGTCTTAGAAAACTTGCGCTAAGACCCCTGCTGATTTTGGTAATTGTGCGCTCGGTCCAAAAGATTAGAAAATTCAGAAAAATGAATAGGAAATGGATTTTTAATCTGAAGATATTTGCTAGAACTTGTAAAATTCCTAGAAAATTCATATGGAGTCCAAATTTATTCATTCCAATTTCTATCCATGAAACTTGATTTAAAATTATCCACATGAATAACTTTATTCTAGGCATTAAATAACTTCAAAAAATCATAACTTAATAACCCTAACTCCGATTTTAGTGGTTTTCGAACCCACGATCTTGTCACACCCGGATTCAAGGGACCGGGTGCATCTCATATATGCGCCAGAGAAGACAACACATATAATAACATAGTGCATAGAGATAAATGTCATAAATATCATAAATGTACTTATTACATAGCGGAAGACTTACAAAAATAAATGATAAAATAAAGCGAACTAAATATTATTCCCTGGTGCCACAAAGCTGACTAGGAGACGCCATCTAGATCAAGTCGAAGGCCTCAGTGTTAGGCGGCTCCTCTTCGACCACCTGTTCTTCTCCTATGGGGGGTGTGAGACAGCAAGAGTGAGCTCACATACGTTCATAGCTCAACAAGTCGTGGGGAATAACGTGGCATGAACTCACCAAAGGTGGGAGTTCATGAAGTGTAAGGCTGATCAATGAAATAAAGGCTGGAGCTGAGCATTGCTTTTATAAGTTGGTCAAAATTTTATTAGCAATTACTAAGTGTAAGTAAATACCAAACCTTAATAATAATAAAGAAAAGTAATAGTAAAATAATCCCAAATGTGATGCAAATGTCAAATTAAATTTAAGTTCCATAAATTAATCATGTGAGGGTTCGAGCTGCTCATGACCGTGAGCACGACTAGTATACTAGTTTTACACTCTGCAGAAGTTGCACATCTTTACCCACAAGTCATGTTACCCATCAACCAAGAGACGGCCAATCCCATACACCTCTACCGAGGAGGTGAGGCAGGGTAACACTACGAGGCCTTTACAAAGTTCCACTAGCTTCAGAAATCCAGCTACAGTTTATAGGAAGCTCCAGTGCAGGAATCCCTCGCCTGACCGCCATCACAGCAAAATCAACCCAAGGACCTCCTTACACTGACCACTCCCCTACTGCCCTTGCCCCTTTCGGGTAAGGAAGACCTCCACTAGCTTTCCTAGTTAATCAACCAAGGGCGTCCCATTAAACTCTTGTGGTAGCACTGTTTTCCCGTGTGGTCGCTCCATGTTCCTATTAACATAATGATCTTAACATGAACAGTAATAATAAAAGACAATAAAAGTGTAATCATGAGTAATAAACATCTCTATACCCAAAACCACAGTAAGCAATAGCAAGTACTACCCGAAAATATTTCAGTAGTAAAACAAGGTATAAAGATAGTCAAATCTAGGCTAACCTATTGGGTCCCATCAAAATTAACCTATGTAGATCATTATAATTAATAAGAACATGGCTGGGAAAAAGTAAGTGATCAAGGGCACAACTTGCCTTCAATGAGCTCCTGCTCAGCTACTTCTACTTGTTGAATCTCAGAATCCACAGTGGCTTGCTCGTCTACTCGCATCAACACAATACATACATATATAGCAAAAGTTAACATCACACCAAATATCTAAATAAAATAATAAAAATCTATATATTAAAATAAGAACCTAGGAACATGAATCATTAATTTTGGAGTTATAGATTTTGAATTATAAATTTCTAAAGGTTTACTGTGCTTGAAATAGGATTAAATGAGAAGTTAACTTCCTTTCTGTTTTCATGTCAAAACAGAGCCACTAAATGATAGAGAATAATATTACAAAATTTTAGAAATTGGAATGAGTTAATTTGGAGTTTAAATGAATTTAATATGAATTATATAAGTTTCTAGAATTATTTTTATATTAAAATTCAATTTCTAAACTTATTTATTTGATTTCTCTGAGCTCTGGACAGTGCGCTAAATAATATAAAGCTCGAGGTCTAACCTTCAAACATTTCCCAGACTCAGATCACTGTTGCCGAGGACGGCGGGTTCTATTCTATAAAATCATTAGGTCTCTTGTGTAAAACGTGACCGCGAAGGGGTATCGTGGATTCAGGACCGTCCGATCAACAATTTGCGCGCCAGATTAAATTGACGCCTCTGCGAAACGGTATGCGCATAGAACCACCAGATCCGAATCCAACGATCCAAATCCACCCTGCCCATTTTTAATCTACAACGCTCAATAACGAATGGACGCCGCAGATTCACTCTCGCGAATCAGTACGCCCACGTCTAATCAGGACCATTCAACGGAGAATCGACGATTCCTGGCTCCTCTTCTCTGATAGCCCTCGGGCGACAGCGGCGCTGCCCTGGCGAACCCCCATACGCTGGCGAACTCACTGCACAGCTATTCCCGGTGCCAAATCCCAACTCTACTAGGGCTAACTGGTCACTACCATCGTGCGAACGCTTGAAATGGCTAATCACCGAGGATTGAGGCGCAGAGACCACCCTGCGATGGTACGACGTGGATCCAGACGATGTGCACGGCGACGACGAGAAATCACGGAGAGACAGCCTGCGTTCCGGGGCAGAGAAACTTGCGATCACCTCCGGGGCTACGTCGCAAGCACACTGACCCTAATTCTGAGGCGCGCGCACCTGTACACTGGCGGGACGACGACGGCGGCCAAACCCGAGCGCGTGGCGGCGGTAGCAGCAATGGTTTTTTTTTTCCACGCACTGTGAACGCGAGGGAGGGCGAGTGGTTAGCAGGGGAAGGACGGTTCACGGGAGCTTCTATTTATCCCCCGGCACGGTTGAACAGGTCGTGCGCGCGAGCATTCCGTGGCGGCGGCGAGCTTTTCGGCTAGGTGGTTGAAGCCGGCACTAACGACACCGGCCCACGCGCCAGAGACGGAGAGAAGGAGCGAGCGCGAGCTACGTGTCTGGATTGTGGGGTCCACTAGTCGGCGAGGGGGCTGGGCGCGGTTAGCTGGCCGAGCGTGCGCGCGTAGAAGCTGGTGAGCGGGCCGCGTGGGTGGTTTCTGGCTGCTGGGCCGAATTGAGGGGAGGAGCCCATCCGACCAGATTTGCTTTTCATTTTTATGTTTATCTCACACTTTCTTTTCTTTATTCTTAAAGTCAATTGAATTCAAATTTAACATCAAACCTTGTGCAAATTTATTCACAAATCATATTGTGAAATGAAAAACACCAATTTTAGAAATATAATTATATTATTTATATTTTTATATCATTTCTCTTCTTCTCATTTTCAAAACCCTAATTTCAAATTTAGGATTTAATTAAACTTCTAGTAATTATTATCTTATTATCATTAACATTATTATTTTATTTAATGCACAAACATATAAACTCCAACATGATGTAATTTTTTATCATTTGTTTGAATTAATCACTAAATTTTGTGTATGCTCTTTTTAAGATGCAAATGAGGCACATAAAATTGAGGATAACTCTCTATTATTCTTGGTATACAACTTGGAGTATTACAAATCCTACCCCCCTTAAAAATAATCTCGTCCTCGAGATTTAGGAAGATCTAGGGAAAAGGTGGGCAAAATCTATGCGAAGCCCTTCTTCTCTTTCCCAAGTAGCTTCGTCTTCACCGTGGTGACTCCATTGCACCTTGCACATCTTTATCACCTTATTTCTTGTAACTCGAGTCAAAGTATCCAAAATCTTGATGGGATACTCAGCATAAGTCAGATCACCTTGAACACTAAGGTCCTCTATTGGTAACTGCTCTTTAGGTACCATGAGACATTTCTTCAGCTGAGATACATGAAAGACATCATGAACATCTGCAAGGTGATCAGGTAACTCCAATTGGTAAGCAACCTCTCCCACTCGCTTTAAGATTAAGAAGGGTCTAATAAAGCGAGGGGACAACTTTCCTTTGACTTTAAATCTTCTCATACCCCGGAGTGGTGACACCTTCAAATAGACATAATCACCTTCCTTAAACTCTAGCAGTCTTCTCCGGGTATCGACATAGCTTTTCTGTCTTGACTGCGCAGTTCTCAAATTCTCCCTTATCTGATGGACTTGTTCTTCTGCGTGCTATATAATCTCAGGCCCAAACAACTGCCTTTCACCAGTTTGATCCCAATACAGTGGAGTCCTGCACTTTCTGCCATACAAAGCCTCAAATGGTGACATCTTCAAACTGGCCTGATAGCTATTATTATATGAGAACTTCGCATATGGTAGACTCTTATCCCAACTACCACTATGCTTAAGGGCACAAGCTCTTAACATATCTTCCAGCACTTGGTTGGTCCTCTCAGTCTGCCCATCAGTTTGGGATGGTAAGCCGAACTAAAATTCAATCTAGTATCCATGGACTCGTGCAACTTCTTCCAATATCAGGAAGTAAACTGTGATCCCCGGTCTAACAAAATCTTCTTTGGCACACCATGTAGGCAGACAATCCATGCCATGTACAACTCTGCCAACTTGGCTCCTGAATACGTGGTCTTCACTGGAATAAAGTGGGCTACTTTAGTTAGCCTATCCACAATCACCCATATAGAATCATACCCAGCAGATGTGCGGGGTAATCCAATGATGAAGTCCATGCCAATCTCTTCCCATTTCCACTCAAGTATCTTCAGTGGATGAAGTAGTCCGGCTGGCCTCTGGTGTTTAGCCTTAAATCTTTGACACACATCGCACATAGCCACTTGTGCAGCCACATCTTTCTTCAATCCATACCACTAATATTTTTGCTTCAAATCCTGATACATCTTAGTACTCCCAGGGTGGATAGAATAAACTGAGTCATGTGCCTCCTTCAATATGGTTTCCCAAAGTCTGTTATTATCGGGAACACAGATCCGATTCTTGAACCATACCGTGCCTTGCTCATCCTATGTGAAATCCAGGCCTCTACCCTCTGTTATCGGATCCTTGATCTCCTGGATTTTTGCATCACCAACCTGACCTTTACGAATTTCTTGCTCCAAGGTAGGTTCCAATTCTATGGTAACTCCTTCTGTAAGTGTAACAATTCCCAGGTTGAGCCTCTCAAAGTCTTTTGCTAATTCATTGGGTAGCTGGACAACAATAGCGGAGTGAACGTGCTCCTTCTGACTCAAGGCATCTGCAACCAAATTTGCCTTGCCTGGGTGATAGTGAATCTCCAAATAATAATCCTTAATAAGCTCCAACCAACGACGTTGCCTAAGGTTGAGATCCTTCTGAGTGAATATGTACTTCAAACTCTTATGATCCGTGTATACTTGGCACTTAGTCCCCATAATGTAGTGTCTCCAAATCTTAAGTGCATGCACAACAACTGCGAGTTCTAAATCATGAGTGGGGTAGTTCAATTCATGTTTCCACAACTGACGAGACGCATAGGCGATCACATGTCCTTCTTGCATGAGCACACATCCCAATCCTTGGCAACATGCATCACAATAAATGTCAAATCCCTTTTGTAGATCTGGCATAATCAACACTGGTGGTGACATCAATCTCTTCTTCAATTGATCAAAGCTTTCTTGGCACTTCTCATCTCACTTGAATTCTCTTCCTTTCTCCAAAAGTGAGGTCATAGGCTTGGCAATCTTAGAGAACCCTTCAATAAATCTTCGATAATATCCTGCGAGTCCCAAGAAACTCCGAATCTCAGTAACTGTAGTGGGCACTCTCCACTCCATTATCTCCTTCACTTTAGCAGGATCCACTGCTATTCCTCCATTAGAAATAATATGTCCAAGGAATGGCACCTTGTCAATCCAAAACTCGCACTTGCTAAACTTGGCATAGAGTTGATTATCTCGTAGCTTCTGTAGCACCAACCTTAGATGTTCCTCATGATCACTATCACTCTTGGAATAGATAAGAATATCATCGATGAATACCACGACGAATCTGTCCAAATACTCCGTAAACACCTTATTCATCAAATTCATAAAATAAGCTGGTGCATTGGTTAATCCAAATGACATAACAATAAAATCGTATAATCCATATCGGGTTGAGAAAGTCATCTTAGGAATATCCGATGGTCTAATCTTCATCTGATGGTATCCCGATCGAAGATCAATCTTCGACAATACTCTAGCACCTCTCATCTGATCAAATAAATCCTCAATACGGGGTAATGGATACTTGTTCTTCACAGTAACATCATTAAGTGATCTATAGTCCACACACATCCGTTGCGATCCATCCTTCTTCTGTACAAATAGTACCGGTGCTCCCCATGGTGAGGAACTTGGACGAATATACCCTGCCTCCTGTAACTCAGTTAATTGCTTCTTAAGTTCTTTAATTCTTCTACAGCCATCCTGTATGGTCGTTTAGAAATAGGGGCAGTTCTAGGTAAAAGATCAATGACAAACTCAACTTCCCTATCTGGTGGCATCCCTGGTAACTCCTCTGTAAAGACATCCGGAAAATCTCTAACCACACGGATGTTGTCACCAACAAACTCCTCCCCTATAAAGTATATCGCCCGTTTGGAAGCGGTGGTTACTGCAATTTGAACTTGAAATGTTTCTCCTTTAGGGCTAGTGAGTTCTATCGTACCTCTACCACATGCTATAGTGGCCTTTGCCTTCCTTAACCATGACATACCAAGGATCAGATCTATACTGCTGGCCTCTAATATTATAGCGGTAGCTCCAAATTCTCTTCCCATAATTGATAATGTCAATCTACATGTCATTTGATTTGCCTCAATAGGCCCTTTATGTGAGATTACTATCATTGGTTTTCTCATATTTAGCAGGGGTATCTCATTGGTATTGGCATATCGAGCAGACATGAATGAAAGCGTAGCACTAGAATCAAATAGTATTGTTGCAGGAATTGCATTAATTTAAAACATACCGAGTACAATGTCAGCACCATCAGGAGTATCCTCGACGCTGACTTGATTAACTCTAGCTATAGAATATCCCTTGCCAGGAGTCTGTTACTTGTTCTTAGCTGGTGTACCAGAATTCCCCATAGGACAAGCATTAGCATAGTGCCCAATCTGACTGCACTTGAAGCATGTAGGGCCGGTCTTCTGTCCTATAGACCTCGTCGGGGTGCCAGTGGGAGTAGCCTGACGAGTAGGAGGTGTCCGTGGAGACCCCTGTGGAGCATACTGAACTGGGCATGGTCCTCCTGGTCGAGTCGGTGTACCCTGTGGCGAAACGTAGCGGGGACGAACACTGCTGCTACCCTGTCCCTGTGAGATAGCCTTCCTCTTCAAGTCTCCCAGTTGAACATGCTTGTGTTCAATAGCAAGAGCCTTATCCAGCAGCCCCTGAAATGATGGAAATGTGTGTGCAACCAGTGCATACTATAGGGGTCCATTATGTCCTTCAATAAAATGCTCCTGCTTTCTCATCCTCAGCAACCTCATCCAGAGCATATCTTGACAGCTGAATGAATTTATCTCTGTACTCGCTAACAGACATGTTGCCTTGCTTCAATGACAGGAACTCCTTCTTCTTAATCTTCATCAATCTAGCTGGAATGTAGCAGTTTCTGAACTGTGTACTGAACTCCGCCCAAGTAATAGTGTCAGCAGCATCATGGGCAGCAATATAAGAATCCCACCAGTCAGCAGCAGGACCTGTCAGACGACCTAAGGCATAAAGAACTTTCTCCCGGTCTGAGCATTGGGCGATGTTGAGCATCTTCTCAATTGACTTCAACCAATCATTTGCATCAAGTGGATCTGGCAAACTGGCGAAGGTCGGTGGCTTATGACTCATAAATTCTCGGTGCTTATCATGAGGTGGAACTGGTGGTGGTGGTGGAGGTAGTGGTACTTGTTGTTGTTGTTGCTGTTGTTGAAATTGCTGTTGCAGCTGCTGTTGCGCCCTTCTCTCCTGGCGAATCTCTTCCCTCTCCTGGCGCAATTCTTGACGTATCTCTTCTCTTTCCTGACGCATCTCCTGGCGTTCTTGCAGCATCTGGGCACGCATATAAGCCATAATGTCCGTCATTTGCTGCATCATCCTCATCTGAGCTGCAATCAGTGGGTCAACTCCGCCTGGTGGAGGATTAGGAGGATTCATCTCTGCTGGCTATGGCTGAGGTTGTCTATATATCCACCGAGTGTGTCGATTAGGAGGCAAATCAATTCCATCACCCCTCCTGGTATTGACCATCTGAGTTAGATACATATGGTAAGAGAGAGTAGTAGACAAGGCAATAATTACGAATCATGTTACTTTGGGGGACTTTTTAGCTAAGCAGATTAATGTTTTACCTACCATAGCTAATGCATTACCTTATGGTGGCACATGCTAAGATGTCCATATATAATATCTCAATCAATCAAAGAAGCAAATCAGACATTTATCATCAGAACAATCAAACAACTTGTTTCAATATAGAAAATAGTTTTGGTTTGGTCTTAGGCCTCCTATCTCTTAAAAATGTCATAGGGGTAGGGATTCCAAGGTGTGAAATCCATCTTGTCTCAGAGTAGAAAAGGTAAGAATGATCAGAGTAGGACATTAGAAGGTGAGATAGGATCAAGATAAGTGTAGAAAGAATCACAGTAAGGTAAGTATAGTGTCACACCCGGTTTTTAGAAGGTAAACCGAATGCAAACCATGTACGTGCCAGGATCAGTTATTCACGTACACAGCAGTTACATAACATGGACATCATCACACAGTGCTCAAATAGTATTAAAAGGGGAAATAATAGTCGATTACATCATACGTCTGAGACGTCCATATAGTCCTTACAATAAATCAAAGTGCGGAAAAGAAACGTAGATAACCGCGGCCTTCATAGGCAGCCGACTGGGGGTTGCCGCTAACCCACACCTAGAACTCGTCGTAGTCTTGGAACTCCTGGAAGTCTCCTTCCACAGCTTCATCTTCTCCTGAGCAGTGGTTGCAATGCTGACAACCTAGGGGGGGGGGTTTGGTGTGTAGAGCAAGAGTGAGTACACATCAACATACTCAGCAAGTATCCTGTTTGGCTGTAGTGGACTAGCTTTATGTGGGGATAAGTCAAGCGGTTGCTTTTAGTTGGTCAGTTTGTTATTTACTAGTAGAAAGCCAGGTTTTAGCATTAACCCAAGTTATTAACCCAAAGTACCCTTTCCAAACGGAAAGAATACCACTTACCATTACCATAAGCATAATCATAACCATCCTCATTGTCATCTGTAAACCAAAATGTCTCTGATCAAGTACCACTAATCACTGGAGCTCCCTTGGCAGCTCATAACCGCGAGCACGGCTGATATATCAGTTTTCAAACACTCTGCAGAGGTTGTGCACTTTACCCACAAGCCGTGATTCCCTTTCTGCCCGGAGATCATGACTCTCCATTGATCACTACCAAGGTGACCCAGCAGGGCATCACTACGTAGCCTTTACAAAGATTCCCCAGGACTGTAGTCGCCCGTTAGGTTTCCTAAATGTACCGCACTCCTCCCCAAGGGACAAATCAACCTTGGCAGAGCGAGCCGCATACACCGAGCCCCATTGACGGCACGACGGCTAAGCGAACTACACCCCGGTTCCTCTAATTATTCAGCTAAGGGCGTCCCATTCCACCCTCATGGTTGCACTGTTTTCCCGGGCGGTCATCCATAGAACAGGTCCTTACGGAGAGGCACTCGAGAAACCGCTCGAGCCCCCTTGAAGACCACAAGTATAACATCATGATAAGAGAAGGGAAAACAGCGTATCATAGATAATCTCATCATGTTCATTGATTAGAGTTGAGCAATAGCATGAAGCTAAACAGTAATAATCCGACCCAAATAGGTAAACAAGGACATGGATAACAAAAGCTAGTCAATCCTTAGGTATAAATGTGTAATGCGGGACGTGAATTAAAGAATGATTAGGACAGAGATAGGTCAAAGGACACTTGCCTCCACCAACCGACTGCTGCTCAGGGGCTTCTCCTGCGAGTTCTTCGGGCTCTTCGACCGGATCGTTCTCTATGCAATTGCAAGCATACATACATTCATCCATTCAAATTGGGAAACAAACAGTACATCATACAAGGGAACAAATAAAGTAAATATGCATCAAGTATGACATTCGATATCGCATTCATTATGGTTAGAAAGAAACGGGAAAGGGTCTCGTGGGGGGGGGTTAAAGCTTATGTACTAACGATTAGTTACAATTGGTTCTAACAAAAGAATTTAGTTATATGCACTAATGGAAACCTAGTCATTTTTAGTTGATCAACATTGAACTGGATAAACAATTGATTATATGAATCAACTAGCGTAACGGAATTCTAAATTAAGTTTCCTATTTCAATAACATGAACAATGATTAACCTGCCTAAAATAAAATATATAACAGTAATGAAAGAAAATTAAACAAAATAAAATAAAAAAATAAAAAAGGGGGGGCGGTTGAACCGGCCAGGGGGCGGTTGAACCGGCCTGGGGCAGGGGCGGCTGGGCAGGGGGCGGCCGAGCTGGGTGCGCAGGGGCGGCCGAACCGGCGGGGGGGGGGGCTGGGCCGGCCAAGGCGGCGGCCGAGCTGGGCGGGCGGGCTCGCAGGGGCGGTCGAGCCGGCCAGGGGCGGGGCAGGGCGCGCAGGGGCGGCGGTTGGGCCGGGGAGGGGGAAGAGGAGGGGAGAGGGAAGGGAGGAGAGGGGGAGGGGGACCTCACCGGGGACGGGGACGGGCGGCCGAACCGGCGACAAGCAGGGGCGGCGGCTAGGGCAGGGGCGGCGGCTAGGGAGAAAATGGGAGAAAGGGAGGGAGAGAGAGGGATTTGGGGGAAGAGGGAGGGGCGGCTGGGCCAACTGGGCCCAAAAGGGGGCGCGCGGGGGGGGGGGGGCGGCCCACGGCGCGGGAGAGAGAAAAAGGAGGAGAAAGAGAAAGAAAAAGAAAAAGAAAGAAAAGGTTTTTCTCCTTTTCGAAATTCGATCTTAGATGAATGCACTTACATCTCTAAGCAATCAAAGAATGCATAGTTCGACATGGTGCATCAAACAACATAACGTAATTTAGGGTTTTTCTTTACACGGGAATTCCAAACCGAACCCCTGTAACACCCGGATTTTAGGGATCCAAAACCCGGGCGTAAACATAAACACCAGGTATGCTGGGACCAAGTCTCACGCATATGATGTATAGTGGCACAGGATCGAATGTCACATCTTTATACATAACAGGAGTTCTATACAAAATAAATAATTACATTATAAGGAGACAACGGTCCAGCAACCCAAAGTTGACTGGGAGACGACGACCTAGACCTCTCACGAACTCATCGCAGCATCCTCCAAGCGCTTCATCCCGTGGTACCTGCTCTTGACCTGTGGGGTGTGTGAGACAGCATGAGTGAGCGCACATACGTTCATCGCTCAACAAGTTGTGGGGAATAATGTGCATGAACTCGCCAAAGGTGGGAGCTCACGTGAAGTGTAAGGCTTACCAAAGAAGATGGTTAGAGCTGAGCATTGCTTTTAAAGTTGGTCAAAATTTTATTAGCAGTTACTAAGTATAAGTAAATACCAAACCCAATTAAATAATAGAACAAAAGTAACAACTCCTCCTACAATGCAATGCATATGACAAATTGAGTTTAATTCCATAATTTAATCATGTGAGGGTCCGAGCTGCTCATGACCGTGAGCACGGCTAGTATACCAGTTTTACACTCTGCAGAGGTTGCGCATCTTTACCCACAAGTCGTGTATCCCATGTCGCCAGGGTTTGCAAGGCCCTTAGACACTTCCGAGGTGAATGGCTAGGGATCCACTACGAGGCCTTTACAAAGTTCCACTAGCTTCCGAAAACCCGCTACAGTTTATAGGAAGATCCAGTGCAGGAATCCCTTGCAGGACCGCCATCGCAGCAAAATCCTCCCGAGGGCCTCCCTACACTGACCTCTCCCCTACTGCCCTTGCCCCTTTCGGGTAAGGTAGTCTTCCACTAGCTTTCCTAATTAATCAGCCAAGGGCATCCCATACTACCCTTGTGGTAGCACTGTTTTCCCGGGTGGTCGCTCCATGTTCCAATTAACATAATGATCTCAACATGAACAATAAATAACAACTGATAACAAAAGTGTAACCATGAATATTGTATCTCCATACCCAAAACCACATAAAGCACTAGCAAGTACTACCCAGAAATTTAGTGGTGAACAAGGTATAAAGATAATCAAACTAGGTAACCTGTTGGGTCCCATCAAAATTAACCTATGCAGATCATTATGATTAATCAGAACATGGCTGGGTAAAAAGAAGTGATCAAGGGCACAACTTGCCTGGGCCTTGAGATTCCAGGTACCAGGATGATCTTCAGATGACTCGTGACCTCGCACTAGTCGTAGCAATACAAACAAAACAGTGTATAGGCAAATTAACATTACACCAAACATGTATGCCAAAATACATATTATTAATCTACATATTAAAATAAGATCACAGGAAAAAGAATTGTTAATTTTGGAGTTGTAGAATTCAAGTTATGAATTTCCTAAGATTTAAGGTGATTATAATAGGATGAGATGATAAATTAATTTCCTAACAGAGTTCATGTCAAAACAGTGATTCTAAATGATAGAGAATATTATTACAAAATTTTAGGAATTGGAATGGTTCAATTTGGAGCAAAAATGAATTTTCTATGAATTATCTAAGTTCTAGCAATTATTTTCATATTAAAAATCCATTTTCTATTTTATTTACTCAAATTAAATGAGTTCTGGACTGGGCCTCAATTAAGCAGAAGCACAGGGGGCTCGGGGTAAAATTACAGAGACACAGCGCACAGTGCTACTGGACGGCGGGTTGATTCTGTGAAAGTACAGGGTCTCTTTTATAAAACTTACCCGCGAAGGGGTATCCATGAATCTCGGCCGTCCGATCAAATATCGAAGGCTAGGATTAGATCGACATTAAGTCGAACCCGCACGTGATTCAGACCATCGGATTGCCGATCAACGGTACATATTTTAAACTAGCGCGGACTATTCTCGGGCGCCCGATGGAGATCCAACGGACCAAATACACCCAGCGAAAGGGTATGCTCCATTCTAATCTGAGCCGCACATAACACATCCAACGACCATCGGTCATCGTCCCACCACCGATGCCCCGACACGGCGGAGCTACCCACCCGCGGTGGAGCTCGCCCGCGAGCGGCAATTCCGCCGCCACCGAGCACTAAACCTAAATTAAACGGTGCTGCGCGTAGAGAAGGCGAAGGTGAACACAAAGGAAGACCTTATACCGGCGATTATGGCGCGGAGGCACACGGCCACGGTGGAGGGCGGATTCACGGCGGAGGTGCCACACCGGCGAGCAATACCTTGCGTCACGGTGGCGCCCAACCCGAATTGGAGGCGCGGACAGCTTCCCCAGGCGAAGACGATACTCCCCGACTCGATTCCAAGAGCGGAGACCTCCCCGACGTCGGCTATCCTCGGCGGCGGTGCTCCTCTCCGGTTCTCTCTCTGCGTTCTCGGCGATGGTGGCTGGCAGTGGGGAGATGAAGGGAGGGAGGCGAGCTCGGTACGAATTTATAGCTAGGGGAGTCCGCGCCCGAGGAATCCGGTCGGTGTAGCGCGCGATGCGCACGGCGGTCGTTGCGGCGAGCTCGGCGAAGCTGTTGAAGACGCCCCGACGTGCGGGCCCCGCGGATCAGCGAAAGAAGCGGAGTGAGCGCGGGCGTGGGAGAGACTGAGCAGGGGCCCCGCGCGTCAGTGAGAGGCGAGAGCGCGTGAGAGGGGGAGTGGCTGGCTCGTGGACCCGGGATGTCGGCGCGTGCGGGAGAGGCTGGGCAGGGGGCCCCACCTGTCGGCGTCGAGTGGAGATGGCAATGGGCTGCGCGGTGAGGTTTCTTAGATGGGCCGAAATCAGGTATTCCAGCCCAGTTAGGTTAGAATTCCTTTTTCTTTTTCTTTTCTATTTTCTTTTCTCCATTTTCAAATCCAATTTGAATTTCAAGTTTGAGTTCAAACTTTGTGTAGATCTTCATTTATAAACTCATCCTTTTTTTGAAATTAAAAATGCTAAACCTGAAGATATTTGGTTATTCATTTTATGTATATTTTCATATCTCTTCTCTTTTCTCCCTTTCCCATTTATTTTCTATTTTCTATTTTTCCTTTCCATTTGAATTTCAAATCAACACAAGTTTAAAGTTCAAACACTTAATTTGGATACACATATAGAACTTTAGCATAATGCACAAAAACCTATTTTATGTATTCCTTTATTTATTTTAGTTCTTTTAGACAAGCTTTTAATCATATAGTAGAATAATCCCTACCTTATTACTTTTAGGGAAATCAAATTTATATTGTAGACTATATATATTAAGAAATAGTTTAATCCTAATTCTTTTATATATCCTAACCCAAAGGCAATTTAGATTATCTAAGTATCTTTAATTATGTATTTTTAACATATTCATGAGTGGAAACTTCTAAATTATGATTATCTTTAGGGAAAGGTGTTTTGATTTAAAATCTTTGAGAATTTTTCCTTGTCTTCACAAGTTTGAACTTTAGGGTGTTACAAATCCTACCCCCCTTAAAAATAATCTCGTCCCCGAGATTTGCAAGAACAGGGTATATAGCCAAGTTATCTCAAAACATATGCACAAAGAAAAATCTTGGCATGATGCATAATTCATTAGCAATACATAGGGTCAATTAGACCTTATTATTCCAACTAAAATAGTATCTTATCAACTACTAACTAAAGTAACATCTAGACCTTACAAATCATCATAATTTATATCTATGTAGCTTGGTGAAGCTGGTGGTGGTGGGGGTTGTTGTTGTTGTCTCTCCAACCGTGCTTGTCTTATTTCTTGGCGGGCCTGACGTATTTCCTCGCGTTGTTGCCTTATCTGATTCTGCATCTCGGTCACCATGTCTGTTAACTGTTGTATTACCAGTCTTTGGGTAGCAACCACTTGATTGATGTCAACAGGTGGAGGATTTGGAGGATTCATTTTCTGTTTGTTGTTATGTGATAATCTTTCCTTTCCTGGTATTAACCATGAAAGTTAGAAGTCTACGGTAATAGTTTTGCAAAGGAAATTATTCAATAAGCGGAATGAATAAGCTAGTAGCTGGTCATGGTTCTGAAGATTCTTTAGTAGGGCTAAATTTATGTCCAGATTGGGGTAACCAATCATATAAGGTGAATATCCAAGGGTAGGATAGAATCTTGTCAAGATGAGAGATATACATGGGTGAGATAGACTACAAGGTGTAGGTTAAAAGTTTGTTTGTTATTAGGTGGGAATAGAAAGGTTATACCATTCATCATGGCTCTAGGTTAGGTTAATGCATGGCTAGTAGGGTTTAATCACTTCTACTAGTATCACTAATATGTTTAAGTAGACCACATTAGATTAGATCATATTAGATTGGATGGGATCTAGATTAGATTGGTATGACCAGTTTGACTAGATGAGATCTAATTGATTTGCATTAGATCATGGTTGTTTAAACTAGGGTGGATAAGTATGCTTATTAGGATAAGATGGAATAGAATCTTTTGAGATTAGTTAGATCTATTAGGATGAGATAAAATCTTTTTAAGATAAGATGAATCTATTAAGATAAGAGAGAGTCTTTAAGATAAGAGGGACTTCTATGAAATAGATACCTTTTAGTGGAGGATAATCTAAGTTGTTTAGATATCTTATGAATTCTATTTATGCCTATACGTATATGCAGATGTAATTGTGGACATTACTCCACAACTAATCGCACTCAATCAAAGATCCAAATCAAACAAGTATCATAAGAACAAACACTCAAGCGTATAGATACCTATAAAAATAGTTTTTTTTTGTTCCTAAGAGTAGGTCTCCTATTCCTAAAGTCAATTTGGGCATAGGATTTCAAAGTGTGAAATCCACATTTGTCTTCAGAAAAGAAAAGGTAAGAATAATCAGAGTATAGCGGAAATAGATGAGAGTAGATTAAGATAAGTTTAGAAAAGAATCAGAGTAGCAAAGGTAAGTAAGTATTGGTTGTCCAGTTCTATCTAGGTTTCGTCCTACAGTCAACATTCCTCTGATACCACTTCTGTAACACCCGGATTTTAGGGATCCAAAACCCGGGCGTAAACATAAACACCAGGTATGCTGGGACCAAGTCTCACGCATATGATGTATAGTGGCACAGGATCGAATGTCACATCTTTATACATAACAGGAGTTCTATACAAAATAAATAATTACATTATAAGGAGACAACGGTCCAGCAACCCAAAGTTGACTGGGAGACGACGACCTAGACCTCTCACGAACTCATCGCAGCATCCTCCAAGCGCTTCATCCCGTGGTACCTGCTCTTGACCTGTGGGGTGTGTGAGACAGCAAGAGTGAGCTCACATACGTTCATCGCTCAACAAGTTGTGGGGAATAATGTGCATGAACTCGCCAAAGGTGGGAGCTCACGTGAAGTGTAAGGCTTACCAAAGAAGATGGTTAGAGCTGAGCATTGCTTTTAAAGTTGGTCAAAATTTTATTAGCAGTTACTAAGTATAAGTAAATACCAAACCCAATTAAATAATAGAACAAAAGTAACAACTCCTCCTGCAATGCAATGCATATGACAAATTGAGTTTAATTCCATAATTTAATCATGTGAGGGTCCGAGCTGCTCATGACCGTGAGCACGGTTAGTATACCAGTTTTACACTCTGCAGAGGTTGCGCATCTTTACCCACAAGTCGTGTATCCCATGTCGCCAGGGTTTGCAAGGCCCTTAGACACTTCCGAGGTGAATGGCTAGGGATCCACTACGAGGCCTTTACAAAGTTCCACTAGCTTCCGAAAACCCGCTACAGTTTATAGGAAGATCCAGTGCAGGAATCCCTTGCAGGACCGCCATCGCAGCAAAATCCTCCCGAGGGCCTCCCTACACTGACCTCTCCCCTACTGCCCTTGCCCCTTTCGGGTAAGGTAGTCTTCCACTAGCTTTCCTAATTAATCAGCCAAGGGCATCCCATACTACCCTTGTGGTAGCACTGTTTTCCCGGGTGGTCGCTCCATGTTCCAATTAACATAATGATCTCAACATGAACAATAAATAACAACTGATAACAAAAGTGTAACCATGAATATTGTATCTCCATACCCAAAACCACATAAAGCACTAGCAAGTACTACCCAGAAATTTAGTGGTGAACAAGGTATAAAGATAATCAAACTAGGTAACCTGTTGGGTCCCATCAAAATTAACCTATGCAGATCATTATGATTAATCAGAACATGGCTGGGTAAAAAGAAGTGATCAAGGGCACAACTTGCCTGGGCCTTGAGATTCCAGGTACCAGGATGATCTTCAGATGACTCGTGACCTCGCACTAGTCGTAGCAATACAAACAAAACAGTGTATAGGCAAATTAACATTACACCAAACATGTATGCCAAAATACATATTATTAATCTACATATTAAAATAAGATCACAGGAAAAAGAATTGTTAATTTTGGAGTTGTAGAATTCAAGTTATGAATTTCCTAAGATTTAAGGTGATTATAATAGGATGAGATGATAAATTAATTTCCTAACAGAGTTCATGTCAAAACAGTGATTCTAAATGATAGAGAATATTATTACAAAATTTTAGGAATTGGAATGGTTCAATTTGGAGCAAAAATGAATTTTCTATGAATTATCTAAGTTCTAGCAATTATTTTCATATTAAAAATCCATTTTCTATTTTATTTACTCAAATTAAATGAGTTCTGGACTGGGCCTCAATTAAGCAGAAGCACAGGGGGCTCGGGGTAAAATTACAGAGACACAGCGCACAGTGCTACTGGACGGCGGGTTGATTCTGTGAAAGTACAGGGTCTCTTTTATAAAACTTACCCGCGAAGGGGTATCCATGAATCTCGGCCGTCCGATCAAATATCGAAGGCTAGGATTAGATCGACATTAAGTCGAACCCGCACGTGATTCAGACCATCGGATTGCCGATCAACGGTACATATTTTAAACTAGCGCGGACTATTCTCGGGCGCCCGATGGAGATCCAACGGACCAAATACACCCAGCGAAAGGGTATGCTCCATTCTAATCTGAGCCGCACATAACACATCCAACGACCATCGGTCATCGTCCCACCACCGATGCCCCGACACGGCGGAGCTACCCACCCGCGGTGGAGCTCGCCCGCGAGCGGCAATTCCGCCGCCACCGAGCACTAAACCTAAATTAAACGGTGCTGCGCGTAGAGAAGGCGAAGGTGAACACAAAGGAAGACCTTATACCGGCGATTATGGCGCGGAGGCACACGGCCACGGTGGAGGGCGGATTCACGGCGGAGGTGCCACACCGGCGAGCAATACCTTGCGTCACGGTGGCGCCCAACCCGAATTGGAGGCGCGGACAGCTTCCCCAGGCGAAGACGATACTCCCCGACTCGATTCCAAGAGCGGAGACCTCCCCGACGTCGGCTATCCTCGGCGGCGGTGCTCCTCTCCGGTTCTCTCTCTGCGTTCTCGGCGATGGTGGCTGGCAGTGGGGAGATGAAGGGAGGGAGGCGAGCTCGGTACGAATTTATAGCTAGGGGAGTCCGCGCCCGAGGAATCCGGTCGGTGTAGCGCGCGATGCGCACGGCGGTCGTTGCGGCGAGCTCGGCGAAGCTGTTGAAGACGCCCCGACGTGCGGGCCCCGCGGATCAGCGAAAGAAGCGGAGTGAGCGCGGGCGTGGGAGAGACTGAGCAGGGGCCCCGCGCGTCAGTGAGAGGCGAGAGCGCGTGAGAGGGGGAGTGGCTGGCTCGTGGACCCGGGATGTCGGCGCGTGCGGGAGAGGCTGGGCAGGGGGCCCCACCTGTCGGCGTCGAGTGGAGATGGCAATGGGCTGCGCGGTGAGGTTTCTTAGATGGGCCGAAATCAGGTATTCCAGCCCAGTTAGGTTAGAATTCCTTTTTCTTTTTCTTTTCTATTTTCTTTTCTCCATTTTCAAATCCAATTTGAATTTCAAGTTTGAGTTCAAACTTTGTGTAGATCTTCATTTATAAACTCATCCTTTTTTTGAAATTAAAAATGCTAAACCTGAAGATATTTGGTTATTCATTTTATGTATATTTTCATATCTCTTCTCTTTTCTCCCTTTCCCATTTATTTTCTATTTTCTATTTTTCCTTTCCATTTGAATTTCAAATCAACACAAGTTTAAAGTTCAAACACTTAATTTGGATACACATATAGAACTTTAGCATAATGCACAAAAACCTATTTTATGTATTCCTTTATTTATTTTAGTTCTTTTAGACAAGCTTTTAATCATATAGTAGAATAATCCCTACCTTATTACTTTTAGGGAAATCAAATTTATATTGTAGACTATATATATTAAGAAATAGTTTAATCCTAATTCTTTTATATATCCTAACCCAAAGGCAATTTAGATTATCTAAGTATCTTTAATTATGTATTTTTAACATATTCATGAGTGGAAACTTCTAAATTATGATTATCTTTAGGGAAAGGTGTTTTGATTTAAAATCTTTGAGAATTTTTCCTTGTCTTCACAAGTTTGAACTTTAGGGTGTTACAACCCCGCTAAAACTTTGGAAAAGGTCAAGGTTTAGCGAGAGAACGAGAAAAGAAAAGAGTAACGCCTGAATTTGGTGAGAGAAAAGAAGAAAAAATTCTACCCCCAAATTCAGGGCGTTACAAACCTATCCCCCTTAAAAGAATCTCGCCCTCGAGATTCAGGGTTGGCTAGCAAAGAGCTCAGGGTATTTAGCCATCAGATCATCTTCACGCTCCCAGGTTGCTTCTTCCTCAGAGTGGTGATTCCATCTAACTTTGCACATTCTGGTGGTCTTCCTTCGGGTGACTCTATCTGCAACCTCAAGGATTTGCGCTGGCTTCTCTGTGTAGGTCAAGTCCTCTTGGACTTCAAGACCTTCCACTGGCAACTGCTCTTCTGGCACACGCAAGCACTTCTTGAACTGAGACACATGAAAGACATCATGCACAGCTGACAAATTCTCTGGCAGACTGAGCTGATAGGCCACTTCTCCACGCTTTGAGAGGATCTGGTACGGACCAATGTAGCGGGGTGCTAGCTTGCCTTTCACTCTGAATCTTCTGACTCCTCTGATCGGTGACACTTTCAGATAGACAAAGTCTCCGACTTCGAAACTCAGCTCTCTTCTTCTTGTGTCCGCATAGCTTCGCTGCCTTGATTGCGCTATCTTCAGATTCTCTCGGACCATCTTGATGTTCTCTTCGGCTTCAAGCAGAATGTCTGGCCCAAACACCTGCTTTTCTCTAGGCTGATCCCATTGCAACGGGGTTCTGCAACTCCTTCCGTAGAGCGCCTGAAACGGTGACATCTTCAAACTGGCCTGGTAACTGTTGTTATAGGAAAACTCTGCATAAGGCAATCTCTTATCCCATCCGGACTGATCTTGCAACACACAGGCTCTCAACATATCTTCAAGAATTTGATTGGTTCTTTCAGTCTGACCATCTGTCTGCGGATGATAAGCTGAACTGAAATTCAGATGCATGCCCAAGGCTTCATGCAACTGCTGCCAGAAATAAGAGGTGAACTGCGTTCCTCTGTCTGACACTATCTTCTTTGGCACACCATTAAGACAAACGATCCGAGACATATACAACTCTGCCAATACGGCACTGCTGTAGTTGGTCTTGACTGGTATGAAGTGGGCTGACTTGGTCAAACGGTCCACTACTACCCAAATGGAATCGTAGCCGGCTCGAGTGCGAGGCAATCCGACTATGAAATCCATACCAATTTCATCCCATTTCCACTGAGGGATCTGCAACGGTTGCAACAATCCAGCTGGTCTCTGGTGCTCTGCCTTAATTCTTCGGCAACTATCGCACATAGCCACATGCTCTGCGATTTCCCTCTTCATTCCGTACCACCAGAATTTCTTCTTCAGATCCTGATACATCTTCTCACTACCAGGGTGAATCGAATAGGCTGTCTCATGAGCTTCCTTGAGAATCAACTCCCGAATGGACTGGACATTGGGAACACACAAGCGGTCTTTGAACCATACCACGCCTTCTGCATCTTCTCGAAAATCTTTGCCTCTGCCATCTAGAATCAGTCGTCGAATCTCACTAATCTTCTCATCATTCTTCTGCGCTTCTTTGATTTCTCGCTCCAAGGTAGGTTCCAACTCAACTGTGACTCCTTGTGAATTGTTCAGAAACCCGAGACTCAACCTGTCAAACTCTTTGGCCAACTCATAAGGCATCGGACGAGCGACCATCAGATTGACTTGACTCTTTCTGCTCAAAGCATCTGCCACTACGTTCGCTTTGCCTGGATGGTAATGGATCTCCAACTCATAGTCTTTGATCAACTCTAACCATCTTCGTTGCCTCATGTTCAATTCTGACTGAGTGAATATGTACTTCAGACTCTTGTGGTCTGTGTAAACATCGCATTTCTGTCCATACAGATAGTGTCTCCATGTCTTCAGTGCGTGAACCACTGCTGCCAACTCTAGGTCATGGATTGGGTAATTCTTCTCATGAACCTTCAGCTGTCGGGACGAGTAAGCCACAACTCTTCCCTCCTGCATCAACACGCATCCCAAACCTGTGTAACAAGCATCACAATACACCGAGAAGGGCCTGTGCACATCAGGCAAGACTAAGACAGGCGCTGTTGTCAACTTCCCTTTCAGCGCTTCGAAGGCCTCTTGACATTTCTGGGTCCACTTGAACTCAACCTTGTTGCCTAGCAACGCTGTCATTGGTTTCGCAATCTTCGAAAACCCTTCAATGAATCGCCGATAATATCCGGCCATTCCAATGAAGCTCTTGATTCCTCGAGCATCCGTTGGCTCTTTCCAGTTCAGAATGTCTGCCACTTTCTTCGGATCCACAGCCAATCCTTCTTTGTTGATTATGTGACCCAAGAACAGGACTTCACTGATCCAGAACTCACACTTGCTCAACTTTGCATACAACTGGTGCTCTCGCAATCTCTGCAATACCATCCTCAAATGATCTGCATGCTCCTCTTCGCTTTGAGAATAAATCAGAATGTCATCAATGAATACCACCACAAACTTATCAAGATAATCCATGAATACACTGTTCATCAAGTTCATGAAGAACGCTGGTGCATTGGTCAAACCAAAAGACATCACTGTGAACTCATATAACCCATACTTGGTAGTGAATGCCGTCTTCGGAATGTCCGAAGGTAGGATCCTGAGCTGATGATAACCTGACCTCAAATCGATCTTGGAGAACACACTGGCTCCTCTCAACTGGTCGAACAGATCTTCTATTCTGGGCAAAGGGTACTTGTTCTTGATCGTGACTTCATTCAAAGCTCGATAATCGATACACATCCTCTTGGTGCCATCTTTCTTTTCCACAAACAAGACAGGAGCGGCCCAAGGCGAGGTGCTTGGCCGGATGTAACCTTTCTCTGACAGCTCATCAATCTGCTTCTTAAGCTCAACCAACTCTGGTCTGGATATTCTGTAAGCTCTCTTAAAGATGGGGGCGGTTCCAGGAAGAAGCTCTATGGCAAACTCAACTTTCCGCTCTGGTGGCATACCCGGTAAGTCCTTTGGAAACACATCTGGGAATTCAGACACCACCTTGATACTCTCAATTGGGTCTGCTTCACTGCTATCGACAGCCATCTGATAACAACTTCCTCTCTTCGGCTCAGGCGGGACTAACTCGGTCACCACTTCCTCTCCTAGTGGGGACACCAACTTGATTGTCCTTTTATCACAACTGATAACTGCCTGATACTTATCTAGCCAATTCATCCCTAGGATGACATCTATTCCCTGAGTACCCATTACTATAAGGTTAGCGGGAAACGCTATCCCCCTTATTTCCATGCTTACATTCAAACAGATGCTATCAGCTCGAATTCTACCACCGGCTGAGTCAATTTGAATGGGGGTTGACATGGTAGTGATTGGAAGATTATGTGCTTCTACCCATGATGCAGTAATGAAAGAATGCGTTGCTCTAGTATCAAATAACACTTCTGCAATATGGGAGTCGACTGGGAACATACCTACTATCATGCCGGGAGTCTCCTGAAATGCTTCAGCCTCCAAGTGGTTCAGTCTCCCATGATTATAGCGCGGTTGAGAGCGGTTGCCTGCTCCAGGCTGAGACACATTCTGCTTTGCTGGGGCATTGGGGCCTGACTGCTGCTGGGCTGCCTTCTTCGGACATTGCATCACCAAGTGGCCTTGCTCTCCGCAGTGGAAACATGCTCTGTTTCCAACCTGAGCTGGTGCTGCCTGAATGTTCTGCTGGCTTGCTGGGGCAGGAAGACGAGGTGTCTGCTGATTCTGCCTCTGAAACTGACCTCCTGACTGATTGCTCTGACGGTTCTGGTACTGATGCTGAGGATACTGCCTTTGGAACTGCTGATGCTGCTGAGGTGGACGCTGGTTCTGCCTGAACTGCTGAGGTTGATTGCCTGAGAAACGAGGGCGGCTGCTGCTTCCAGGCTGGGGTCCACTGATCTTGCGCTTACGATCCTCCATCTCCTTACGCTTCCTTTCTGTCATGATTGCTCTGTCAATCAGGTGCTGGAATGTCAGGAAGGTATGATTCATCAGTTGGTACTGAAGAGGGTCAACCAAGCCTCTCAAAAAACGGTATTGTCGCTTGGCGTCGGTGTTGACATCTTCAGGAGCATAGCGAGACAGCTGCAGAAACCTTTCTCGATACTCACTGACAGATGATGACCCTTGCTTAAGGGCCAGGAACTCCTCCTTCTTCACTGTCATCAGACCTGCAGGCACATGGTACTGACGAAAGCTACCTCTGAACTCTTCCCAGGTGATGGCATCGGGGTTGGCATAGGTGGCGAGGTAAGACTCCCACCATGATTGGGCTGCTCCTCTCAATAGACGGGGACCATACAAGACTTTCTCCCTGTCATCACACTGAGCGGTATGCAACTCCCGCTCCACAGTGCGCAGCCAATCTTCAGCATCCATGGGGTCAGAAGTGTGAGCGAACATTGGGGGATGACCTCTCATGAATTCAGCACGCTTGTCTCTGGGCATCTGAGGCATTTGAGGCTGGGGTGGTGCTTGCTGCTGTTGTTGTTGCTGCTGCTGCTGAATGGCGGCCAGAGTCTGACCGATGGCCTGAACTGCCTGAGTTTGCATCAGAAACATCTGCTCGATCGACATCGGGGGAGGGGGTGGCAGGTGCTGCTGCTGGGGCACCTCATCCTGCGGAGCGGCTCGCTCCTGCTGAGCACGCCTTCCTCCTCTGCGCCTGTTCTCTGACATCTACAGAATGCAACCACACATCAGAACTGATCTGGCAAATCTTGCAGCATAAGAAAAGAGTATAGAATTCTTCAACAGCACTGAGCAGATTAGCATCTCCACTGATCTCCATCGCAGACCACATAGCTTCTCAGATAAAGAGGAAAGTAGAATAAAGGGTTTCCCAACTATATAACTAACTCCATTAACATAATGGGTAAACCAAAATGCAGGGGATACCCACACTCTGGTGACAGTCATTACAAAGATCCAAACCAAACATAGTTCATCATGACAAACATAAATGCACAGGATATAGCAAACTACCCTGTCTAACTAAGACTAACTAAAACCGAGACTAACGCTAAGACTGTAGCTTCTACGTATATATTTTGTATTAATTACAGGATCCAACTCTAACGATCTATGGTTCTAGATTTATCTTGGTCTTGCAGTCGGGATTGCCATAAGACTGGCGTCCACGCTGAGGTGAGCGGTACGGGTGCTGAGTCCCAACGGGAGCGGGGGAACCATCATCCAAGTGACGACGTTCCGCGCGCTCAGCCCGCAGCAGGACGATCTCAGTACGAGCCCTACTCAGCTCGTCTAATGCATGGTCCAGCTCCGTGTTTAGCACGGCGGCTAGGTTGACTGTGCTGCTCAACCTAGGATTGTCCTCACCAGCAGGTGAAACAATCACGCCTCCTGTGCTGCCAGATGGACGGTGGGGGTTATACTTCAGGTCGAGACCGTCAGCTACCCCACCGAGAACCGAGCAGTAGTGCGAAAGCGCACGCCGTGCAGCATCCTGCATGGCTGCCTCAGCTGAGTCCTGCTCAGAGATAGAATAGTGCTCTGAGCAAGCCTCCGCGCCCTGGAGACTGTTCTCTGGACATTGCACCAAACAGGTCGCCTCCCAGCGGTCCGGGTAGACCCCGCGACTATGCTGGTAGACCACACAGCGATACTCGATGGACCAAGTACGCCGGTCAAGTGCCTGACGTAGCAGGGTGTCGAGCGCGTCGTGGAAGTGACATCCGCGAGCAGCGTCGCGAGTGATGGGTCGAGCAACCCATCCTTCCGGCTCATGGTCAGCAGGGAAGTCAGTGTCGTGGCTCGGGCTGTCGTCGCCATCTCCGTCGTCTGGGTCTCCTCCAGCAGCTACTCCAGAGGCTGGGGCGCCCAGTGGTGGTGCAGGGGGCGCCTCCAGGGGAAGCACAGGAGAGCAGCTCCTCACAGACTCTATCTCCTGCTGGAGCGAGAAAGAAGAGCCCTGCTGCTCCTATCGTCGACGTTCCTGCTCCTCATGCAGGCGGTGGTGCAGCCTCTCCAAGTGGCTGGACTGTCCGGCCACGGGACGGCGAAGCGGACGCTCAGCAAGGCGGGAGGGTAAGAAGGGGATGACGGACTTTCGTGCAGTGTGTCTAAGTCGAGCCATCTACAAAAGACATCGCAAGCAAAAGGCTGAGAACAGAATTAATATGACCAGCAAGTAATGAATCATAAATAAATGAAGGATCGGAATAAAACATAATTTTCAGCAAGGTATAATATATAGTAGAACATAGGTTTGGTCGGTATGACCAACTTTTGAAGGGGTACCAAAGTCAAGGCAAGGACAGAGGTCTATAGTCCTTAGAACGACCATTCTACTCTAGGTTAGCGGTCCTACAGTCAGCACGGCTTTGATACCACTTATGTCACACCCGGTTTTTAGAAGGTAAACCGAATGCGAACCATGTACGTGCCAGGATCAGTTATTCACGTACACAACAGTTACATAACATGGACATCATCACACAGTGCTCAAATAGTATTAAAAGGGGAAATAATAGTCGATTACATCATACGTCTGAGACGTCCATATAGTCCTTACAATAAATCAAAGTGCGGAAAAGAAACGTAGATAACCGCGGCCTTCACAGGCAGCCGACTGGTGGTTGCCGCTAACCCACACCTAGAACTCGTCGTAGTCTTGGAACTCCTAGAAGTCTCCTTCCACAACTTCATCTTCTCCTGAGCAGTGGTTGCAATGCTGACAACCTGGGGGGTTTGGTGTGTAGAGCAAGAGTGAGTACACATCAACATACTCAGCAAGTATCCTGTTTGGCTGTAGTGGACAAGCTTTATGTGGGGATAAGTCAAGCGGTTGCTTTTAGTTGGTCAGTTTGTTATTTACTAGTAGAAAGCCAGGTTTTAGCATTAACCCAAGTTATTAACCCAAAGTACCCTTTCCAAACGGAAAGAATACCACTTACCATTACCATAAGCATAATCATAACCATCCTCATTGTCATCTGTAAACCAAAATGTCTCTGATCAAGTACCACTAATCACTGGAGCTCCCTTGGCCGCTCATAACCGCGAGCACGGCTGATATATCAGATTTCAAACACTCTGCAGAGGTTGTGCACTTTACCCACAAGCCGTGATTCCCTTTCTGCCCGGAGATCATGACTCTCCATTGATCACTACCAAGGTGACCCAGCAGGGCATCACTACGTAGCCTTTACAAAGATTCCCCGGGACTGTAGTCGCCCGTTTGGTTTCCTAAATGTACCGCACTCCTCCCCAAGGGACAAATCAACCTTGGCAGAGCGAGCCGCATACACCGAGCCCCATTGATGGCACGACGGCTAAGCGAACTACACCCCGGTTCCTCTAATTATTCAGTTAAGGGCGTCCCATTCCACCCTCATGGTTGCACTGTTTTCCCGGGCGGTCATCCATAGAACAGGTCCTTACGGAGAGGCACTCGAGAAACCGCTCGAGCCCCCTTGAAGACCACAAGTATAACATCATGATAAGAGAAGGGAAAACAGTGTATCATAGATAATCTCATCATGTTCATTGATTAGAGTTGAGCAATAGCATGAAGCTAAACAGTAATAATCCGACCCAAATAGGTAAACAAGGACATGTATAACAAAAGCTAGTCAATCCTTAGGTATAAATGTGTAATGCGGGAGGTGAATTAAAGAATGATTAGGACAGAGATAGGTCAAAGGACACTTGCCTCCACCAACCGACTGCTGCTCAGGGGCTTCTCCTGCGAGTTCTTCGGGCTCTTCGACCGGATCGTTCTCTATGCGATTGCAAGCATACATACATTCATCCATTCAAATTGGGAAACAAACAGTACATCATACAAGGGAACAAATAAAGTAAATATGCATCAAGTATGACATTCGATATCGCATTCATTATGGTTAGAAAGAAACGGGAAAGGGTCTCATGGGGGGGGGTTAAAGCTTATGCACTAATGATTAGTTACAATTGGTTCTAACAAAAGAATTTAGTTATATGCACTAATGGAAACCTAGTCATTTTTAGTTGATCAACATTGAACTGGATAAACAATTGATTATATGAATCAACTAGCGTAACGGAATTCTAAATTAAGTTTCCTATTTCAATAACATGAACAATGATTAACCTGCCTAAAATAAAATATATAACAGTAATGAAAGAAAATTAAACAAAATAAAATAAAAAAATAAAAAAAGGGGGGGCGGTTGAACCGGCCAGGGGGCGGTTGAACCGGCCTGGGGCAGGGGCGGCTGGGCAGGGGGCGGCCGGGCTGGGGCGGCCGAACCGGCGGGGGGGCTGGGCCGGCCAAGGCGGCGGCCGAGCCGGCGGCCAAGCTGGGCGGGCGGGCGCGCAGGGGTGGCCGAGCCGGCCAGGGGCGGGGCAGGGCGCGCAGGGGCGGCGGCGGCCGAGCCGGCCATGGGGCGGCCGAGCCGGGCGGCGGTTGGGCTGGGGAGGGGGAAGAGGAGGGGAGAGGGAAGGGAGGAGAGGGGGAGGGGGACCTCACCAGGGACAGGGACGGGCGGCCGAACCGGCGACAAGCAGGGGCGGCGGCTAGGGCAGGGGCGGCGGCTAGGGAGAAAATGGGAGAAAGGGAGGGAGAGAGAGGGATTTGGGGGAAGAGGGAGGGGCGGCTGGGCCAACTAGGCCCAAAAGGGGGCGCGCGGGGGGGGCGGCTGGGCCGGCTGGGGCGGACCACGGCGCGGGAGAGAGAAAAAGGAGGAGAAAGAGAAAGAAAAAGAAAAAAAAGAAAAGGTTTTTCTCCTTTTCGAAATCCGATCTTAGATGAATGCACTTACATCTCTAAGCAATCAAAGAATGCATAGTTCGACATGGTGCATCAAACAACATAACGTAATTTAGTGTTTTTCTTTACACGGGAATTCCAAACCGAACCCCGCTAAAACTTTGGAAAAGGTCAAGGTTTAGCGAGAGAACGAGAAAAGAAAAGAGTAACGCCTGAATTTTGTGAGAGAAAAGAAGAAAAAATTCTACCCCCAAATTCAGGGCGTTACATATAGAATGAATCAGAATAAGATAAGTAAGTAAGGATTTGTCCATTTCTATCTAGGTTTCGTCCTACAGTCAACATTTGCTCTGATACCACTTCTGTCACACCCGGATTCAAGGGACAAATCCGGGTGCATCTCATATATGCGCCAGAGAAGACAACACATATAATAACAGAGTGCATAGAGATAAATGTCATAAATATCATAAATGTACTTATTACATAGCGGAAGACTTACGAAAATAAATGATAAAATAAAGCGAACTAAATATTATTCCCTAGCGCCACAAAGCTGATTAGGAGACGCCACCTAGATCAAGTCGAAGGCCTCAGTGTTAGGCGGCTCGTCTTCAACCACCTGTTCTTCTCCTGTGGGGGTGTGAGACAGTAAGAGTGAGCTCACATACGTTCATAGCTCAACAAGTCGTGGGGAATAATGTGGCATGAACTCACTAAAGGTGGGAGTTCATGAAGTGTAAGGCTGATCAATGAATTAAAGGCTAGAGCTGAGCATTGCTTTTATAAGTTCCATAAATGCGATGCAAATGTCAAATTAATAGTAAAATAATCCCAAATGCTATGCAAATGTCAAATTAAATTTAAGTTCCATAAATTAATCATGTGAGGGTCTGAGCTGCTCATGACCGTGAGCACGGCTAGTATACCAGTTTTACACTCTGCAGAGGTTGCGCATCTTTACCCACAAGTCATGTTACCCATCTGCCAAGAGACGGCCAATCCCATACACCTCTACCGAGGAGGCGAGGCAGGGTAACACTACGAGGCCTTTACAAAGTTCCACTAGCTTCAGAAATCCAGCTACAGTTTATAGGAAGCTCCAGTGCAGGAATCCCTCGACTGACCGCCATCGCAGCAAAATCAACCCAAGGACCTCCCTACATTGACCACTCCCCTACTGCCCTTGCCCCTTTCGGGTAAGGAAGACCTCCACTAGCTTTCCTAGTTAATCAGCCAAGGGTGTCCCATTAAACCCTTGTGGTAGCACTGTTTTCCTGGGTGGTCGCTCCATGTTCCCATTAACATAATGATCTTAACATGAACAGTAATAATAAAAGATAATAAAAGTGTAATCATGAGTAATAATAAACACCTCTATACCCAAAACCACAGTAAGCATTAGCATGTACTACCCGAAAATATTTCAGTGGTAAAACAAGGTATAAAGATAGTGAAATCTCAGGTAACCTATTGGGTCCCATCAAAATTAACCTATGCAGATCATTATAATTAATAAGAACATGGCTGGGAAAAAGTAAGTGATCAAGGGCACAACTTGCCTTCAATGAGCTCCTGCTCAGCTACTTCTACTTGTTGAACCTCAGAATCCACAATGGCTTGCTCGCCTACTCGCATCAACACAATACATACATAGTATAGCAAAAGTTAACATCACACCAAACATGTAAATAAAATAATAAAAATCTACATATTAAAATAAGAACCTAGGAACAGGAATCATTAATTTTGGAGTTATAGATTTTGAATTATAAATTTCCAAAGGTTTACTGTGCTTGAAATAGGATTAAATGAGAAATTAAGTTCCTTTCGTTTTCATGTCAAAACAGAGCCACTCTACTCCGATAGCCCTCGGGCGACAGCGGCGCTGCCCTGGCGAACCCCCATACGCCGGCGAACTCAATGCACAGCTATTCTCGGTGCCAAATCCCAACTCTACTAGTGCTAACTGATCACTACCATCGTGCGAACGCTTGAAATGGCTACTCACCGAGGATTGAGGCGCAGAGACCACCCGGCGATGGCACGACGTGGATCCAGACGATGTGCACGGCGGTGACGAGAAATCACGGAGAGACAGCCTGCGTTCCGGGGCAGAGAAACTTGCGATCACCTCCGAGGCTACGTCGCAAGCACACTGACCCTAATTCTGAGGCACGCGCACCCGTACACTGGTCGGACGACGACGACGGCCAAACCCGAGCGCGTGGCGGCGGTAGCAGCAATGGTTTTTTTTCCACGCACTGCGAACGCGAGGGAGGGTGAGTGGTTAGCAGGGGAAGGACGGTTCACGGGAGCTTGTATTTATCCCCCGGCACGGTTGAACAGGTCGTGCGTGCGAGCATTCCGTGGCGGCGGCGAGCTTTTCGGCTAGGTGGTTGAAGCTGGCACTGACGACACCGGCCCACGCGCCAGAGATGGAGAGAAGGAGCGAGCGCGAGCTACGTGTCTAGATTGTGGGGTCCACCAGTCGGCGAGGGGGCTGGGCGCGGTTAGCTGGCCGAGCGTGCGCGCGTAGAAGCTGGTGAGCGGGCCGCGTGGGTGGTTTCTGGCTGCTGGGCCGAATTGAGGGGAGGAGCCCATCCGACCAGATTTGCTTTTCATTTTTATGTTTATCTCACACTTTCTTTTCTTTATTCCTAAAGTCAATTGAATTCAAATTTAACATCAAACCTTGTGCAAATTTATTCACAAATCATATTGTGAAATGAAAAACACCAATTTTAGAAATATAATTATATTATTTATATTTTTATATCATTTCTCTTCTTCTCATTTTCAAAACCCTAATTTCAAATTTAGGGTTTAATTCAACTTCTAGTAATTATTATCTTATTATCATTAACATTATTATTTTATTTAATGCACAAACATATAAACTCAAACATGATGCAATTTTTTTATCATTTGTTTGAATTAATCACTAAATTTTGTGTATGCTCTTTTTAAGATGCAAATGAGGCACATAAAATTGAGGATAACTCTCTATTATTCTTGTTATGCAACTTGGAGTATTACAGATCTCGTAGCAACACGTAGATCATTATTATGCAGTATTTTCTTATGATTGGTGTGATGTTAATTTTTGTCTATAACATGTTTGTTGTATTGCTATGACTAGCAGCGAGGTTTGGAGTCGCCTGAAGTTCACCCTGGTAACTGGAATCTCAAGTGCCAGGCAAGTTGTGCCCTTGATCGACTTTTGTTTACCCAATAATATTCTTTATTATCATTATTCAATGCATAGGTTTAATTTTGATGGGACCCAATAGGTCACCCTAGTCTGTTTATCATGTTTACCTTGTTTACCCCTAAATCATTTGGGTAGTTATGCTATTGCTTTACATGGTTTTGGGTTAATATTTCATTATTATCCATGTTCTAGTTATTTTGTTATTTTATTTATGTTCATGACAAGATAATTATATTACTGTTAATTGGAACATGGAGCTTAACTTGAGAAACACGTGCCACCACAAGGGAGGAATGGGACCCCTTGGCTAACTAATTAGGAAAGCTAGTGGAAGACTACCTTACCCGAAAGGGGCAAGGGCAGTAGGGGAGTTGCATGCAAGGAGGTTCTCGGGTTGATTTTGCTGCGATGGCGGTCAGACGAGGGATTCTTGCAAGTGCTCTTCCCATAAACTGTAGCGGGTTTTCGGAAGCTAGTGGAACTTTGTAAAGGCCTCGTAGTGGATCCCTAGCCCTTCACCTTGGAAGTGTCTAAGGGTCTAGCTAGCCCTGGCGACATGGGAAACATGACTTGTGGGTAAGGGTATAACCTCTGCAGAGTGTAAAACTGGTATACTAGCCGAGCTCACGATCATGAGCAGCTCAGGACTCTCTGATGATAAAATTATGGAACCTAAACTCTATTTGTCATTTGCATTTGCATGGGATTATTAATTAAATTTGTTCTATTATTTATTATGGTTTGATATTTACTTACATCTAGTAATTGCTAATAAAAGTTTGGCCAACTTATTAAAAGCAATGCACAGCTTTAACCCCTATTATTGGTCAGCCTTACACATCACATGAACTTCCACCTTTGGTGAGTTCATGCCACATTATTCCCCACAACTTGTTGAGCTGTGATCATGTGTGAGCTCACCCTTGCTGTCTCACACCCCCCACAGGAGAAAAACAGGTGGTTCAAGAGGAGCCACATATCGAGGAGTTCAATTCGATCTAGGTGGCGTCTCCCAGTTGACTTTCTGGCGCCAAGGACGATCCTTAGTTCATTTCATATTTATAATTTATTTTGTAAGTCTTCCGTTATGTAATAAGTACTCTGATTATTGTGACATTTATCTCTATACACTCTGTTATTATATATGTTGTCTTCTTTGGCGCATGTATGAGATGCACCCGGCTTTGTTCCTTAAAGCCCGGGTGTGACAGAAGTGGTATCAAAGGAAATGTTGACTGTAGGACGAAACCTAGATAGAAATGGACAAAACCCTTACCTACTTACCTTACTCTGAGTCATTTTGTACTTATCTTATCTTGATCCTGTCTCACCTTTTGCTGACATACTCTGATTACTCTTATCTTTTATGTTCTAAGACAAGATGGATTTCACACCTTGGAATCCTACAACTATGATCTTTCTAAGAGATAGGGAACCTAAGACAAAATTAAAACTATTTTCTCTATAAAAAAATGTTGGTTGATTGTTCTGATGATAAATGCTTGATTTGCTTCTTTGATTGATTGAAACATTATAGTTGGGCATCTTAGCATGTACCACCATAAAGGTAAGGTATTAACTTTAGTAGGTGACAAACTAATCTAATTAGCTAATAATTCCCCCGCAGTAACATTTCTTGTAATTACTCTCCTTGTCTACAATTCTTCCTTTCCTACCCTGTATTTCTAACCCAGATGGGCTACCCCTATAGTGTTAGAAGAGAGCATACACTATGCTAAGGGAACCGTACAGCTCACCAGTTCCAAAGAAGAAAGATTTGAAGTTGAAATGGCAGGAACTACCACCATCAGATTAGCGGCATTCTTAGTAGATGAGAAGTTTGTTGGTAACAACATCCGTGTGGTTAGAGATTTTTCGGATGTCTTTCTAGAGAAGTTACTAGGGATGCCACCAGATAGGGAAGTTGAGTTTGACATAGATCTCTTACCTGGAACTACGCCTATTTCTAAACGGCCATATAGGATGTCTGTAGAAGAGTTAAAAGAAATTAAGAAGCAGTTAATAGAGTTACAAGAGGCTGGGTACATTCATTCGCATTCTTCACCATGTGGAGCACCGGTTCTAATTGTACAGAAGAAAGAAGGATCACAAGGGATGTGCGTGGATTATAGGTCCCTTAACGATGTCACTGTGAAGAACAAGTGTCCATTACCCCGCATTGAGGATTTATTTAGTCAAATGAGATGTGCGAGGGTATTCTCGAAAATTGATCTCCGATCGGGTTATCACCAACTCAAGATTAGGCCATCGGATATTCCCAAGACGATTTTATCGACCCGATATGGTTTATATGAGTTCACAGTTATGTCGTTTGGATTAACTAATGCACCAGCCTATTTAATGGATCTGAAGAATAAGGTGTTCATGATCTGAACAGATTCGTCGTGGTTTTCTTCGATGATATTTTTTTATTTCCAAGAGTGATAGTGATCATGAGGAACATCTGATATTGGTGCTACAGAAGCTACGAGATGATCAACTCTATGCCAAGTACAGTAAATGCGAGTTTTGGATTGGCAAGGTGCCCTTTCTTGGACATATCATTTCTAATGGAGGGATTACATTGGATCCTGCTAAGGTCAAGGAGATAGTGGCGTGGAGCGGAGGTTCGGAGTTTCTTGGGACTCGCAGGATATTATCGGAGATTTATTGAAGGATTCTCTAAGATTGCTAAGCCTATGACCTCGCATCTAGAGAAGGGAAAAGAGTTTAAGTGGGACGAGAAATGCCAAGATAGCTTTGATCAATTGAAGAAGAGATTGATGTAATACTCAAAATTGTGTGCAAGAAATACATGGTGATTTCCCTATTTTATGTGCCTTATTTGCATCATGAAAAGAGCATATATAAAATGAAGAGTGATTAAATCAAACCAAAGGCACTAAAATAAAAGAAATTGCATCTCGTTGGAGTTTTATTGGTTGTGCATTAAATAAAATAATAATAATAAAATAATAATTCTAAAGGTTGAATTGTGCCCTAAATTAAAATTTAGGGTTTTGGAAAGGAGAAGAAGGAAAAATGATATGAAAAATATAAATAATATATATAAATAAATATATCCTGAATTAATACCCCTAAATCCACAAACATAAGTTGTAGTGATGAACTTAAATTTGAATTCAAATTTGGAGTTGAAAATAGAGAAAAAGGAAAAGGAATAGAAAATAAAAAGAAAAAGAGAAGAGAACTCACCTGGGCCGACTGTACCTAATTCGGCCCAGTATGCAAAACCAATTGCGCGGCCCATCTACCCATACGCGCGCTGCCAGGGGAGATAACGCGCCGACAGGTGGGCCCAGGTGTGCAGCGGCAGTCGCACCCGGGTGACCGTTTCCCGTCGCTGACAGCGGGCCCGCGTGGCCAGTTGTCCTCACGCGCGCGTGGGTGTCGTCTGCGCCGCGTAACAGACAGGTGGCCCCCACTCGCCAGAGTCATCCTCAACGGCTTCACGCAGACCTCGGCTGAGCTCGCGGGGCGATAACGGCAAGCTGGGGGGGGCGAGTTCGACCGATTCTAGGGATAAAAGTGTCAGCGCCGCAATTGCTCTCCCCCTCATTCCGCCCTCGCAATATTCCCACCGCACCGCCTGCGCCGCTCCAGAGATTCTCGCCGAGCCGGGTCACGAGAGGAGTGAATTTGCCGCCGCAATCCAACTCGCAGTGTGCGCCATCGTTGCTCGGTGGTGAGGTCTGCGGGGTCCGCCGGGGCAAGCGCTTGCGACCAGGGGACCTTCGAGAAGAATTCCACGGAGCGTCGGCATCCAATTTCTCACCGGAGAAGCTCCGGCCGCCATAAACCACGCGACACCGTGGCCGGGCCCCTGTACTGCGTCGAGACTCGGTATGATCTCCCAGACAAGCTCGCCCTTGCATCTGCATCGTGTAGCACCCAATTAATTTGGGAATCGTGCACCTGCGCGCCGTCGTGGGGTGGCTCACCGGCGTGCGCCGCCGTGCGCGCTCTGTGTTGCCGTGTAGCTGGTTGGGGGGAGGAAGGATGCACGGGCGCCGTTGGATGCACCTTGTGCGGTCCTGATTTGATCGTCGTGTACCGATTCGCGGAGTCAACCGTGCGCCGTCGGATCGTCTGTTGACGGCTGCGATTAGATGGAGGATAACTTTTCGCTATGTTGAAACGGTGCCGTAGGATCTTGATCCGATGGTCAGTGCGGCTTACCGGTTCGTGTAGGACTGGGCACTCGGTTAACAGAAATTTTTCGGTTCGGTTTTTCAGTTTTTTTTAAAGTTCGGTTTTTGAAAAATGCCAACCGAAATTATCTTTAGAAAAGGAAAAACCGGACCTCCGGTTAACCGTATAGTTCGGTTCGGTTTTCGGTTTAACCGAAAAAACCGAACTAGGCTGTGCTGTGTTTCAGACTTTCAGTACCCTGTCCGCCGGCTAGCTGGCTGTGTAGTCTGAAAAAAACAAATAGCTATGTGCTGCATAGTACACGCCTACACGGCTTCCGTCCTAGCACTCGGACGACTCCAAGGCCTGATCGCCTGCTATTGCTAATTTGCTATGCCAGTGCTATACTGCTATTGCTACTGACCGATTGCCAGTGCTGCATGCCTACATAGAATAATACAAGGAATTCTGAATTGCTATTCTGCATGCCGACGGGATTGAGCAAGGGTGCCTGCACCTGGGCCCAGGCAGCGTGAGGGGCTGAGAGCCGGAGAAGGCCCAAGACAGCAAGCCGCGTTTCTGAAGACTTGGGCTGAAATGGGATTATAGGCTGATGGGCTAACAGTTCGGTTTTTCGGTTTAAACCGAACTAAAAACCGAAAACCGAACTAAATTTCGGTTTCTGAAGAATGGTAACCGAAAAATATAACGGTTTGATCGGTTCCGGTTTTTTCGGTTTCGGTTCCGGTTTTTTCGGTTTCGGTGTTCGGTTTTCGGTTTTTATGCCCCAACAGCTCTGATCCAACCGGAGCTCTAGACCATGTTCTTCGATGGGTCGCTGATGAAGACAGGAGCCGGCGCAGGCCTACTCTTCATCTCGCCCCTCGAGAAGCACCTACGCTACGTGCTACGCCTCCACTTCCCGGCGTCCAACAATGTAGCTGAGTACGAGACTCTGGTCAATGGGTTGTGGATCGCCGTCGAGCTAGGGGTCCGATGCCTCGACGCTCGCGGTGACTCACAACTCGTCATCGACCAAGTCATGAAGAACTCCCATTGCCACGACCCGAAGATGGAGGCCTACTGCGATGAGGTTCGGCGCCTGGAAGACAAGTTCTACGGGCTCGAGCTCAACCACATCACTCGGCGCTACAACGAGACTGCGGACGAGCTGGCTAAAATAGCCTCGGGGCGAACAACGGTTCCCCCGGACGTCTTCTCCCGAGATCTGCATCAACCCTCCGTCAAGATCGACGACGCGCCCGAGCCTGAGGCACCCTCGGCCTAGCCCGAGGTACCCTCGGCACCGTCCGAGACACCCTCGGCTCGGCCTGGGGCACCCTCGGTTCGGCCCGAGGCACCCTCGGCCCCCGAGGGCGAAACACTGCGCGTCGAGGGGGAGCAAAGCGGGGTCACGCCTGATCAAAACTGGCAGACCCCGTACCTACAATATCTCCACCGAGGAGAGCTACCCCTTGACCGAGCCGAAGTTCGGCGGTTGGCATGGCGTGCCAAGTCGTTCGTCCTGCTGGGAGAAGGGAAGGAGCTCTACCACCGCAGCCCTTCAGGCATCCTCCAGCGATGCATCTCCACCACCGAAGGTCAGGAACTCCTCCGAGAAATACACTCGGGGGCTTGCGGCCACCACACAGCACCTCGAGCCCTTGTCGGAAATGCTTTCCGACAAGGTTTCTACTGGCCGACGGTGGTGGCCGACGCCACTAGAATTGTCCGCGCCTGCGAAGGGTGTCAGTTCTATGCAAGGCAGACCCACCTGCCCGCTCAGGCTCTGCAGACGATACCCATCACATGGCCTTTTGTTGTGTGGGGTCTGGACCTCGTCGGCCCCTTGCAGAAGGCACCCGAGGGCTACATGCACCTGTTGGTCGCCATCGACAAATTTTCCAAGTGGATCGAGGTCTGACCCCTGAACAGCACCAGGTCCGAGCAGGCGGTGGCGTTCTTCACCAACATCATCCATCGTTTCGGGGTCCCGAACTCCATCATCACCGACAACGGCACCCAGTTTACCGGCAGAAAGTTCCTGGACTTCTGCGAGGATCACCACATCCGGGAGGACTGGGCCGCCGTGGCTCATCCCATGACGAATGGGCAAGTAGAGCGTGCCAATGGCATGATTCTACAAGGACTCAAGCCTCGGATTTACAACGACCTCAACAAGTTCGGCAAGCGATGGATGAAGGAACTCCCCTCGGTGGTCTGGAGCCTGAGAATGACACCGAGCCGAGCCACGGGCTTCACGCCGTTCTTTCTAGTCTATGGGGCCGAGGCCATCTTGCCCACAGACCTGGAATATGGTTCCCCGAGGACGAGGGCCTATGACGACCAAAGCAACCAAGCTAGTCGAGAAGACTCGCTGGACCAGCTGGAAGAGGCTCGGGACAAGGCATTACTACACTCGGCGCGGTACCTGCAGTCCATGCGACGCTATCACGCCCGAGGGGTCCGGTCCCGAGACCTCCAGGTGGGCGACTTGGTGCTTCGGCTACGACAAGACGCCCGAGGTCGACACAAGCTCATGCCCCCCTGGGAGGGGCCATTCGTCATCGCCAAAGTTCTAAAACCCGGAACATACAAGCTGGCCAACAGTCAAGGCGAGGTCTACAGCAACGCTTGGAACATCCAACAGCTACGTCGCTTCTACCCTTAAGATGTTTTCAAGTTGTTCATATACCTCGCTCTCACGCAAAGTTTAGTCGTCAAGGAAGGGTCAGCCTTGCCTCGGCAAAGCCCGACCCTCCCTCGGGGGCTAAAAGGGGGGAACCCCCTCTGCGTCGAAATTTTCCTCGAAAAAAGATCTTTTCTGCCGGAATATCTTTCGTGCTTTTCGACTACTTCGAAAGTGGATCCTGAAAACGACAGAGTACACGTAAGCAGCCAAGGTTGACCGAGCCGAGGGACTCCTACGCCTCCGGGATACGGATACCTCACTCGTCACCTTTACATGGGGCGACTCACGCTTGGTGAAGCGGTTCAGACAACCAACAGGCGAGTCTTAGTGCTCGAAAATGTGACACTCCAGGTGTCTATTTCGCGTTATGTTGGGAGATTCATCCTAATCTCGGATGCTCAGTAAAAATTTCTATTTCTCGATCGTGCCTATCTCTGTTTATCAGGCTTTCTCTCGGAAGTTCACCGAATTCGGAGTTAATCGATCGCGAGAAACAACCAATTTTGGAGCGTGTTAAAACTTTTAATTCTCGGAACTCATGCAGACTCGAAGATCATTCTCGAATTTTAAATCTCATCTGAAGCTCTCTAAATCAAACTCTCGGCGACTATTATCTGGTCTGAGCCCGCATCTAATTCCTGAACTTCGATCGATGTCCGACTATTTTAATCCGACTCCGTACTCTCAAATGGAATACTCAATATATCGTCCTCTAATTAATCCTTACTCGACTCGGCCAAATATCTCATGTCCGAACCGAATTCAAAACCCCGTATCGACTGTGATTTTAAAATGTCACGATCCGATTTCTCCGGCTAAAAATCCGAAAGCTGGTCGTATCCCGAGGCATTTTATTTTCGAATCACGCATAGGGAAATTATTTCCGAGAGAATCCAAATCAGACTCTCGGCTGAAATTAATCGCTCATTCGCCCGATCGTCCGAACTCTCGTTCACTCTGTTTTGCGTACCGACGAAATCCGCACGAGAATTTTTCCGGAAAATATTTAGCGCAGCCCGAATTACACGTTTTGGGCCAAGCCCATTTAAAACCCAGCCCATTTGGCCCACTTGGGAACCCTAACCCTAGGGCTGCTTCTATAAATAGGGGTGCTCACTTGTAAATCTTTCACTCCCACCCCTATTCTTTTCCCAGCCGCCACTCTCCCTGCCTTCTTCTCCTCTCATGCGCAGCTTCTTTCTCCTCTGTTCATGGCACACGGCAGCCCGCAGCCATGGCGCCTCCACCTCCCAGCGCCCCTCCTCCCCCAACGCCGGCGCTCCCTGTCTTCAATCCCTTGGCGCAGGTTCCAACCGCAGCGCCCCTGCTTCTTCTTCCCCCTGCACACACGCCAGGGCAGGGAGCCCTGCTTCCCACGGCTACAGCAGGGAGCACGGCTCCTTCCCCTCCCATGGCTGGACCGCCCCCTGCTCTTCCCTGCCCACGACCAAGAAACGCCCAGGACCAACGCTCCCCTCTACCTCAGCGCCCTGCTTGTTTTCCCACAGCCGGCCCCTTTCTTCCCCCTGGCCGAACTCCTCCATGGCAGGCGCCCAGGCGAGCTCCCCCTGGTCGCCGCCTCTCCAGCGCGTCCCCTGCAGGCGAGCAGCGACTTCCATCTTCCATGGTCAATCCCTGCAGCAGCTTCTCCCTGCAGTCCTGCGCTGCGCATGCTCTGCTAGTGCTCGTCGAAATGACGCAGCGAGCAGCAGCCATGAGATCCCGTCGGTGGCGCTTGCATTGATCCGATCTGCGCAGTCCCGACCCACGCCGTCGCGATGGTGTTGAGACAGCCCCGTGCCATGTCGTCGATCTGCACAGCGCTTGCGAGCCGTCGTCAAAAAAATAATGGGTGAGCCCCTCGCTAGTATCCCATTGTTTTGGATCTCAAGTGCTTGATAAAAATGTTTGAAGCAGTGAGTGATGTTAATCGCAGAAAGATGTTGCCGCGGAGCCGCACGCGATGCTTGTTCCGGTGAAGCCCCTAAACCGTGGACGCATGTGCAACCCGAATCCGAGTTTGACAGGTTGATAGATTTATGATTTACTATGAATGTGTTTTGATTGATGGCATGCATACAAATACGGTGTATATTGATGTTGAATATGTGTGGCTGCAATTGTTATTTTGTACGTCATAGGAATTGGTCGCGGATGTATTAATTGATTGTTAAAATGCTTTGTCGTGAAATATTGTGTTTGCGCGGCAAAAATTTAATAAATCCTAAAGCATGCTCGATGACTTCCGTAGCCGGCAAAGGGGTTAGTCTATGTTAAATATAACTTATGTATTCATCGTGGCGTAGGATAGCGTGGGATGAAAATATAAATTATGTGACAGGTGGTTCGTGTTTTAAAGGCGAGATGTGCGAATGATCGGTTAGTGTTTCACTTGTCTAGTCCATAAACGTTGTTATAAATAATTGCACTAAAAGTTGGTCATAAGAATGTCGTGGGCATGTGGTGTGGTTGGATGCGATAAGTAGACTGGAAGTGTGGGTTTGCCTAAGCACGATGCTGTCGAATGTGTGTATCGAAATGCGATGTAGTAGTGATTGCGTTAAATTAAACGGTAATGTCTCGGGTGCACGTCGCAATATGGTTGTATGCGAGACAGGGTAAGATAAAGTGTGCTCAACATAAGTGTTTGGTCGTGGTAGGTAGAAATTGTCTCGGCTTCAGTTGAGAGGTGATGACATGCCTTAAGTAGTCATCACTCCCTCTATAATTAAGTCGAGTCTATATGTGTTAGGCGTTCCTCGAATTATGCTTCACATATAGTGTATGATTGTGCTCACGATTTTGAGTAGACACTTCAAATAAGTCAAGTAGGTTCGTAATGAAAGATGTGTGATGAAGTTAGTTGTTTTAGGATATTGTTGAAATGCTCCATTCATGTGATAGACATGTGTGGATAATTTAAATCGAGTCGATGTGTGTGACGATGATATTCATGAATTAAGTAGATGTCCTAAAATTGTGTAGTGAAGCTTAGGTTAAGTTGCAAGCGATGTGGAAATGTTTTGGTAAAGATGTATGTGAATTGTGAACGAGTCATTCGATGTATTAGACATGTCGTGTCGTGGTGGTATGAAAAATGGGTTAGGAATCGATCGGCTAAATACCCAGTTCGGTTAGAGTTATTTTGTTACTTGGGATTGTGGGGGAAGTGATGGTGTGACTACGTAGCCGTCACGTCATCTATTGTGCGACTATGCTTAAGTGTGCCTTGCTATAAGTTAGAATAAATCGAGTCCCTAGAACGCGGCAATTTTAGAAGTAAATAGAAGCTGAATTTTGAGGATTGCTGTTTTGGGCTGCACGTACTGTTTTCGGTGTGCTGTATGTTTGATGAACTAAATTGTGTTTTCTGTAGATATGTGCTATAGAAAAGTTGTAGATAACATGATTATCTTGCTTGTACAAAAATTTGACAGCCATAAACCTGATCGTTTAGGAGTTGTGCTTTTCACAAGCCCAGCACCTGAATCTGTCGAATTTCTGAACAGATTTCAGAAATTGCAATGGTTGCTTAGGTTAATCTTGGAATTAGTTATTGGTGGTCAGAAGAACGTTGTAGATAACTTTATTATCTTACTTGTGTTAAAATTTGACAGCCATAGGTCTGACAGTTTAGGAGTTATGCTTTTTACAAATTCAGTAACTCAATCTGTCCAAATTCTGTACAGATTTCAGAAACTGTATTGTTTGTTCAATTTAATGTTGCAATTTGTTCATGGTCGTTATAAGAAAGTTGTAGATGCTTTTCTGATCTTGCTTGTGTTAAAATTTCATAACCACAGGCCTGATAGTTTAAGAGTTATGAATTTTTTAAACTGGTTGTTGTGTTCTGTCCTCTGTCAGAACAGATTTCAAAAACTGTAATGTTTGATTTGAATAAACCTGGAATCACTTCTTGGTGATTATAAAAGTTATGTAGTGCAATTACCAAGCTTTCCAAAAAGTCTTGGATCACTATTTTTAGTGGTCTGAAGATGAAGTTATGGATGTTTAAAGTCTGAAGACTGAATCTGTCCAGTTCTGGACAGCACAGCCTTCAGAGTATATTTCACCCTTGATACATGTTAAACCAGCCAGTGATATTTATAAATAATGTGTAGACAATTTCATTACCTTTCCAGAAAATCTAGAATCACCTTGTTTGGATGTCTGAATCTTCAGTTATGAATTTTTAAAGTCACAAGTCTGAATCTGTCCAAATCTGGACAGCGCTGTTGTGTTAACAACTTTTGACCTTGCTAAGTGTTTAATCATGCTGTGATGACAATACCAAAGTTGTAAAGCACTTTTCAAGCTTTCCAGAAAGTCCTAATTTGCTATTTTTGGGTTAAAATTTGAAAAGTTGTGATTAAAACAAGTAGCTACTGTGTTGCTGTCCCAAAAATCTGCAAATGCGCTTTTGATTGATTAGTTCACCCTTCTCGCTAAAAATGTTTGGCTTGCTCTTAAGTAATGTAGACTTGCCATAGCTAAGCTAGAGATGACATGTGTGTATTGTTTTATATGTTTCTTCTTTAGTTGATTGTGATATAGAATTTCCATAGACATTGATGCCTATGTCATCGGTTAAACTCGTGTTGAATGCTTTTGTGTGATAAATAGAAGAACTAATGAAAAGCCGTAGCAAATTAAATAAACACTTGTACTTATGGGGTCGTAGTTGTGTTGCGTCAATATACAAAATGTGTGTCATCTTTTTGTGGTGTTAACGTTGTATGCTCGATGATATGTAGTTAGCTAACCCTAGTGTGTGTAATTGCTTGTGATGTCTCGCTACTTAGTGTTTAATTTGCTAGCGCGTACTTAAAGTATCTTGTGATATTTTTCATTGTATTCATACATATGCATCCTGCATCTCATTTAGGACCGAGAGGTGACGACCGTGCAAGTGATGTGGTGCCAACCACAAGATACAGTTGGTGGACGTACTGAAGGAAGGATGGACTTAACCAGTGGATGCTCGCCGAGCGAGTATCTCCCCCAGCAAACACTATCTAAGTGTTAAAATTAAAGGCAAGCCTCGGTTTTATGCATAACCATTTATATATGCTATTTTACTACACTTATTGTTTGTAGGCTTGTACTGTGCACTTAAGTGTAGGAGTTGACGGAAACCCTAGTTGCATGAACTCAGGACTCCCTTTTGAGATGGATACTAGTATGCTAAGTCGAGTAGCTGCTTTACTAATTAGGGATCTCGGTAGAAGTCGAGTGATTTTTCTAGCACTCGCGCGAGGTCAGGATTTGGTTGTATCCACTTTGATAACATGATGGTGATGGTCTGTGGACACGGATCCATGGGGATACGTGGTCTACGAGATGAAATTGGAATAAGGATTAATGTGCGGATACCTGTGTCAAGCGTTTGAACGTACTAAACACATACCGAGAAATATGGTAAATCGGTAAGCCTAGTACCTGATTGAACCTGCTCGCAGACATATCCCCTCACGCGACCTGAGACGTGGTCTCCCATTCCGGTTATGGTGGGTACAAGTGTGGTCACTGCACGACGGCAGTCGGGGTCAGTGAGGCATTGTACGCCAAGGCGGTGAGCCCTGATCTGTTGCCAGGGAATCGATGGGGACGGTTGATATGTGTGGGGACGGAGTGCCCCTACATGTCGTGTGTTTAGGTTTACCTTGCAAGGTTTAAAAACTCGATTCGAATCGTCTTCTTCTCGCAGCTAATGAGACTGCTTGATCCATTGTACTGCATTGAGTAACAAGTGGAATTATGATGAGTTGATACAAGATGTTGATTGCTAAATATGTTTGATACCATGTATGAGTAGATAGTACACTTTTAGCCTTAAGAGAGTCACACTTAATTTTGACAAAGCTAAAACTGATTTTTAGACTCAGCTAGTGCTTTTGGCAAACCAAACCCCACAGCCAAACAGCTGCATGTCTAGAGGTAGAGGAGTATAAACTCCTCACACCGGGTAAGTCTAGCTGAGTATTAGTATACTCAGCCTTGCTTGTGGCATAATTTTTGCAGGTACCTCCTTGTTGTGGTTGATGGTGTGACTTGGCCTCCATCCCTGCCACCGGGATAGATGGTCAAGTGGGTTATTGCTTTCGCAGGAGAGGACCAGGAGGAGTAGCGTGGCCAGGCTTCGCCATATTACTCGGTTTTCTCCGTTAGTTATTTCCGCTGCATTAAAATTTATGATTATTATTTCTGAAACTCCGATAATGTAATCACTATTGATACTTAATAAATTTATGGTATTATGATTTATTGTATTTCTCTGTGCCTCACCTTCGTGTGAGTTAGTGGTATTCGATCCTGGTAAGTGGCTTTATCGGACTAGATCCGAGGGACTGACGGGTTATTCCGGTTTAAGTGTGTTGCTGCCCTTCTGGGTGTGACTTAGGCACTTAACTTGGAATAATTCGGGCGGTTCCGCCACAGCTGGTATCGGAGCGAATACCATCACAGAGAAGTCAATAAGTCATGATTACCAACCTTTTCTAAAAGTAAAACTTGCTAGAAACCAAAGTTGGATAGATATCAGGACGATAAGGATAGACCTAGGACGTGAAGCCTTAGGAAATAGATGGGTAGCTAGGTGGCTATTTATATAGGCCATAAAGGCTCCTACTACTATTAATAGGGATGCTGTAGAAGCACCCGAAAATTAGTTAGGTCTGAGAAGACGACTAGAATGAGCATGCATCATGATTGTCGCATAATTGTTTCTTCTGCACCAACATGCTTCTCTCACCTTTATTCCAATAATAAGAATTTTTGAATAATGTGTTGTATTGCTATGTTATGAAATATAAGAAATGCCTTATCTCTCGCCTAATTAGTAAGTCTTGCTAGGTTGTGTTATGTGTTTGTCTTGCCTTGCTATCTAGGTGGTATTCTAAAGGTTCAACCCTTTTACAAAAAAAATGTTGTCTGTTCTGCTCATGAAAAGATTTCCCCCTCCAAATAACCTTGAGTTAGCAAGTGAAACCGTTGTAGAAAAAAAACATGCTTGTGTTGGTGTTTTCGAACCCTTATGTGTTTCCCCCTTGAAGTTGCACCTACACGGCTTGTAGACACCCATAGATTGACCCCTAAATTGACTAAAACTTCCTTGTGCACTTGTTGTGTCAAAAAAATTATTGTTGGTATCTAGTTGCGCGAACCCTATCAAGGCCATGTTTCTTTCCATAAATCCTTGCCCCTAAAACTTCATAGCATTCCTGTTGATCATCCAGCTGATCTTATTGCCTACCTCTCCTTTCACATGAATCTAGCGATCTTTTTCCTTGTGAATCATGTTGGCTTTATCATCCAAATCTCGGGATCCCCTATGATTCTACCCTATTATCTGGGTATCCGCTATAACCCATTCTCAAGTATCGGATGTCGATCAATCTAATCTCTCATTTCTAGTCTTTCCGATGCTCTTTCTCTAGGCATCATGACGTTGTTTTTGCCAACCTTATCTTTAAATGGCATATCCATGTGAATTAATGGATTTCGCTGTTGTCCTTGGTTCTCTCATGTCTCTAAAAGCTCAACAATCTATTTTGATCTCATGGTCGGTTCATCCTCATATCAAATCTCGTGCTAATAGCTGATCTGATAATCTCCGTGTTGATCATAAAATAATTCGCGGAGTTGATGAGTTCTCATGTGATGCTCTTTTGTCAGCAATCTCTGCTTCAACTCCGGTCACATTCTTATTTTCTGAGCCATACTCTCATGGGCTCCATCTATTTATGTGAAATTCTCGTTGGTTACGTTTGGTAATGGTGTCATGACTAACGACTGATGGTGCCGCGACGAGACGGAGAGCCTACTATGGTGCACACATGGTTGAGCTGCTCGGCACGCGTTGGTATCGCGGTTAATAGTTGTGATCCATTATGAGACTATACTGATGTGCTATCTTTTGTATACATTCTCTCAAAGTGATCGCAACATTTTGTCTCAGCATGCCGCGATATTCTATCCGAATCTATCATCATTATCTTGTCAGATCCCATCTCATGAATTTGCATCTATCTCTAGCCTGGGAGTTACATGCTTCTCCACCCTTGAAGATCCTCATTCGAATCTCGGGACGAGATTCTGTTTAAGGGGGAAGGCTGTGACACTCCAGGTGTCTATTTCGCGTTATGTTGGGAGATTCATCCTAATCTCGGATGCTCAGTAAAAATTTATATTTCTCGATCGTGCCTATCTCTGTTTATCAGGCTTTCTCTCGGAAGTTCACCGAATTCGGAGTTAATCGATCGCGAGAAACAACCAATTTTGGAGCGTGTTAAAACTTTTAATTCTCGGAACTCATGCAGACTCGAAGATCATTCTCGAATTTTAAATCTCATCTGAAGCTCTCTAAATCAAACTCTCGGCGACTATTATCTGGTCTGAGACCGCATCTAATTCCTGAACTTCGATTGATGTCCGACTATTTTAATCCGACTCCGTACTCTCAAACCGAATACTCAATATATCGTCCTCTAATTATTCCTTACTCGACTCGGCCAAATATCTCATGTCCGAACCGAATTCAAAACCCCGTATCGACTGTGATTTTAAAATGTCACGATCCGATTTCTCTGGCTAAAAATCCGAAAGCTGGTCGTATCCCGAGGCATTTTATTTTCGAATCACGCATAGGGAAATTATTTCCGAGAGAATCCAAATCAGACTCTCGGCTGAAATTAATCGCTCATTCGCCCGATCGTCCGAACTCTCGTTCACTCTGTTTTGCGTACCGACGAAATCCGCACGAGAATTTTTCCGGAAAATATTTAGCGCAGCCCGAATTACACGTTTTGGGCCAAGCCCATTTAAAACCCAGCCCATTTGGCCCACTTGGGAACCCTAACCCTAGGGCTGCTTCTATAAATAGGGGTGCTCACTTGTAAATCTTTCACTCCCACCCCTATTCTTTTCCCAGCCGCCACTCTCCCTGCCTTCTTCTCCTCTCACGCGCAGCTTCTTTCTCCTCTGTTCATGGCACACGGCAGCCCGCAGCCATGGCGCCTCCACCTCCCAGCGCCCCTCCTCCCCCAACGCCGGCGCTCCCTGTCTTCAATCCCTTGGCGCAGGTTCCAACCGCAGCGCCCCTGCTTCTTCTTCCCCCTGCACACACGCCAGGGTAGGGAGCCCTGCTTCCCACGGCTACAGCAGGGAGCATGGCTCCTTCCCCTCCCATGGCTGGACCGCCCCCTACTCTTCCCTGCCCACGACCAAGAAACGCCCAGGACCAACGCTCCCCTCTACCTCAGCGCCCTGCTTGTTTTCCCACAGCCGGCCCCTTTCTTCCCCCTGGCCGAACTCCTCCATGGCAGGCGCCCAGGCGAGCTCCCCCTGGTCGCCGCCTCTCCAGCGCGTCCCCTGCAGGCGAGCAGCGACTTCCATCTTCCATGGTCGATCCCTGCAGCAGCTTCTCCCTGCAGTCCTGCGCTGCGCATGCTCTGCTAGTGCTCGTCGAAATGACGCAGCGAGCAGCAGCCATGAGATCCCGTCGGTGGCGCTTGCATTGATCCGATCTGCGCAGTCCTGACCCACGCCGTCGCGTGGTGTTGAGACAGCCCCGTGCCATGTCGTCGATCTGCACAGCGCTTGCGAGCCGTCGTCAAAAAAATAATGGGTGAGCCCCTCGCTAGTATCCCATTGTTTTGGATCTCAAGTGCTTGATAAAAATGTTTGAAGCAGTGAGTGATGTTAATCGCAGAAAGATGTTGCCGCGGAGCCGCACGCGATGCTTGTTCCGGTGAAGCCCCTAAACCGTGGACGCATGTGCAACCCGAATCCGAGTTTGACAGGTTGATAGATTTATGATTTACTATGAATGTGTTTTGATTGATGGCATGCATACAAATATGGTGTATATTGATGTTGAATATGTGTGGCTGCAATAGTTATTTTGTACGTCATAGGAATTGGTCGCGGATGTATTAATTGATTGTTAAAATGCTTTGTCGTGAAATATTGTGTTTGCGCGGCAAAAATTTAATAAATCCTAAAGCATGCTCGATGACTTCCGTAGCCGGCTAAGGGGTTAGTCTATGTTAAATATATCTTATGTATTCATCGTGGCGTAGGATAGCGTGGGTTGAAAATATAAATTATGTGACAGGTGGTTCGTGTTTTAAAGGCGAGATGTGCGAATGATCGGTTAGTGTTTCACTTGTCTAGTCGATAAACGTTGTTATAAATAATTGCACTAAAAGTTGGTCATAAGAATGTCGTGGGCATGTGGTGTGGTTGGATGCGATAAGTAGACTGGAAGTGTGGGTTTGCCTAAGCACGATGCTGTCGAATGTGTGTATCGAAATGCGATGTAGTAGTGATTGCGTTAAATTAAACGGTAATGTCTCGGGTGCACGCCGCAATATGGTTGTATGCGAGACAGGGTAAGATAAAGTATGCTCAACATAAGTGTTTGGTCGTGGTAGGTAGAAATTGTCTCGGCTTCAGTTGAGAGGTGGTGACATGCCGTAAGTAGTCATCACTCCCTCTATAATTAAGTCGAGTCTATATGTGTTAGGCGTTCCTCGAATTATGCTTCACATATAGTGTATGATTGTGCTCACGATTTTGAGTAGACACTTCAAATAAGTCAAGTAGGTTCGTAATGAAAGATGTGTGATGAAGTTAGTTGTTTTAGGATATTGTTGAAATGCTCCATTCATGTGATAGACATGTGTGGATAATTTAAATCGAGTCGATGTGTGTGACGATGATATTCATGAATTAAGTAGATGTCCTAAAATTGTGTAGTGAAGCTTAGGTTAAGTTGCAAGCGATGTGGAAATGTTTTGGTAAAGATGTATGTGAATTGTGAATGATTCATTCGATGTATTAGACATGTCTTGTCGTGGTGGTATGAAAAATGGGTTAGGAATCGATCGGCTAAATACCCAGTTCGGTTAGAGTTATTTTGTTACTTGGGATTGTGGGGGAAGTGATGGTGTGACTACGTAGCCGTCACGTCATCTATTGTGCGACTATGCTTAAGTGTGCCTTGCTATAAGTTAGAATAAATCGAGTCCCTAGAACGCGGCAATTTTAGAAGTAAATAGAAGCTGAATTTTGAGGATTGCTGTTTTGGGCTGCACGTACTGTTTTCGGTGTGCTGTATGTTTGATGAACTAAATTGTGTTTTCTGTAGATATGTGCTATAGAAAAGTTGTAGATAACATGATTATCTTGCTTGTACAAAAATTTGACAGCCATAAACCTGATCGTTTAGGAGTTGTGCTTTTCACAAGCCCAGCACCTGAATCTGTCGAATTTCTGAACAGATTTCAGAAATTGCAATGGTTGCTTAAGTTAATCTTAGAATTAGTTATTGGTGGTCAGAAGAAAGTTGTAGATAACTTTATTATCTTACTTGTGTTAAAATTTGACAGCCATAGGTCTGACAGTTTAGGAGTTATGCTTTTTACAAATTCAGTAACTCAATCTGTCCAAATTCTGTACAGATTTCAGAAACTGTATTGTTTGTTCAATTTAATGTTGCAATTTGTTCATGGTCGTTATAAGAAAGTTGTAGATGCTTTTCTGATCTTGCTTGTGTTAAAATTTCATAACCACATGCCTGATAGTTTAAGAGTTATGAATTTTTCAAACTGGTTGCTGTGTTCTGTCCTCTGTCACAACAGATTTCAAAAACTATAATGTTTGATTTGAATAAACCTGGAATTACTTCTTGGTGATTATAAAAGTTATGTAGTGCAATTACCAAGCTTTCCAAAAAGTCTTGGATCACTATTTTTAGTGGTCTGAAGATGAAGTTATGGATGTTTAAAGTCTGAAGACTGAATCTGTCCAGTTCTGGACAGCACAGCCTTCAGAGTATATTTCACCCTTGATACATGTTAAACCAGCCAGTGATATTTATAAATAATTTGTAGACAATTTCATTACCTTTCCAGAAAATCTAAAATCACCTTGTTTGGATGTCTGAATCTTCAGTTATGAATTTTTAAAGTCACAAGTCTGAATCTGTCCAAATCTGGACAGCGCTGTTGTGTTAACAACTTTTGACCTTGCTAAGTGTTTAATCATGCTGTGATGACAATACCAAAGTTGTAAAGCACTTTTCAAGCTTTCCAGAAAGTCCTAATTTGCTATTTTTGGGTTAAAATTTGAAAAGTTGTGATTAAAACAAGTAGCTACTGTGTTGCTGTCCCAAAAATCTGCAAATGCGCTTTTGATTGATTAGTTCACCCTTCTCGCTAAAAATGTTTGGCTTGCTCTTAAGTAATGTAGACTTGCCATAGCTAAGCTAGAGATGACATGTGTGTATTGTTTTATATGTTTCTTCTTTAGTTGATTGTGATATAGAATTTCCATAGACATTGATGCCTATGTCATCGGTTAAACTCGTGTTGAATGCTTTTGTGTGATAAATAGAAGAACTAATGAAAAGCCGTAGCAAATTAAATAAACACTTGTACTTATGGGGTCGTAGTTGTGTTGCGTCAATATACAAAATGTGTGTCATCTTTTTGTGGTGTTAACGTTGTATGCTCGATGATATGTAGTTAGCTAACGCTAGTGTGTGTAATTGCTTGTGATGTCTCGCTACTTAGTGTTTAATTTGCTAGCGCGTACTTAAAGTATCTTGTGATATTTTTCATTGTATTCATACATATGCATCCTGCATCTCATTTAGGACCGAGAGGTGACGACCGTGCAAGTGATGTGGTGCCAACCACAAGATACAGTTGGTGGACGTACTGAAGGAAGGATGGACTTAACCAGTGGATGCTCGCCGAGCGAGTATCTCCCCCAGCAAACACTATCTAAGTGTTAAAATTAAAGGCAATCCCCGGTTTTATGCATAACCGTTTATATATGCTATTTTACTACACTTATTGTTTGTAGGCTTGTACTGTGCACTTAAGTGTAGGAGTTGACGGAAACCCTAGTTGCATGAACTCAGGACTCCCTTTTGAGATGGATACTAGTATGCTAAGTCGAGTAGCTGCTTTACTAATTAGGGATCTCGGTAGAAGTCGAGTGATTTTTCTAGCACTCGCGCGAGGTCAGGATTTGGTTGTATCCACTTTGATAACATGATGGTGATGGTCTGTGGACACGGATCCATGGGGATACGTGGTCTACGAGATGAAATTGGAATAAGGATTAACGTGCGGATACCTGTGTCAAGCGTTTGAACGTACTAAACACATACCGAGAAATATGGTAAATCGGTAAGCCTAGTACCTGAGTGAACCTGCTCGCAGACATATCCCCTCACGCGACCTGAGACGTGGTCTCCCATTCCGGTTATGGTGGGTACAAGTGCGGTCACTGCACGACGGCAGTCGGGGTCAGTGAGGCATTGTACGCCAAGGCGGTGAGCCCTGATCTGTTGCCAGGGAATCGATGGGGACGGTTGATATGTGTGGGGACGGAGTGCCCCTACATGTCGTGTGTTTAGGTTTACCTTGCAAGGTTTAAAAACTCGATTCGAATCGTCTGCTTCTCGCAGCTAATGAGACTGCTTGATCCATTGTACTGCATTGAGTAACAAGTGGAATTATGATGAGTTGATACAAGATGTTGATTGCTAAATATGTTTGATACCATGTATGAGTAGATAGTACACTTTTAGCCTTAAGAGAGTCACACTTAATTTTGACAAAGCTAAAACTGATTTTTAGACTCAGCTAGTGCTTTTGGCAAACCAAACCCCACAGCCAAACAACTGCATGTCTAGAGGTAGAGGAGTATAAACTCCTCACACCGGGTAAGTCTAGCTGAGTATTAGTATACTCAGCCTTGCTTGTGGCATAATTTTTGCAGGTACCTCCTTGTTGTGGTTGATGGTGTGACTTGGCCTCCATCCCTGCCACCGGGATAGATGGTCAAGTGGGTTATTGCTTCCGCAGGAGAGGACCAGGAGGAGTAGCGTGGCCAGGCTTCGCCATATTACTCGGTTTTCTCCGTTAGTTATTTCCGCTGCATTAAAATTTATGATTATTATTTCTGAAACTCCGATAATGTAATCACTATTGATACTTAATAAATTTATGGTATTATGATTTATTGTATTTCTCTGTGCCTCACCTTCGTGTGAGTTAGTGGTATTCGATCCTAGTAAGTGGCTTTATCGGACTAGATCCGAGGGACTGACGGGTTATTCCGGTTTAAGTGTGTTGCTGCCCTTCTAGGTGTGACTTAGGCACTTAAGTTGGAATAATTCGGGCGGTTCCGCCACAGAAAATGGGGAAAAAAACACGGCTCCGTGCTGAATTTACATACATGTTCAGGCCTCGACAGCCATAATGAACAAAAACACCGGCACTCAAGGTGCCATTACAAACGGAACTCCGGTTCCAACCCCACAGCAGCAGCCATGATCCCAGTACGGACGCGGCCACCGGAAGGCTTTCGTTCGTGTCCCTACTCAAGGGACGCGAAACAGACATCAGAGCCAAAGAGCCGGGGGCCGGCCCGTGGGCGGCGCTGACGGCCTCGACGAGGGGGGAGCTTCCTCTGGCTGCCACCACAGCAGCACGGACGGCGGCGTCCGCCTCTCCACCAACGCCGACGGTCTGCAAGGTGCACCGGCAGGTCCTCACTCCCGTCCTCGCCGCAAAAGCGAGGAAGAGGGCGGAATGTTGCATCCTAGCTGGGCAGCAACAGTTCGCCTTCCCCGGCATGGCTGGAGGACGCCTCCTCCGCTGAGCTGGAGGATGGTCTCCACCACCAGAAGCTGGAAGAGGAGGTGGCCAGCCGACCCGCGCAGGAGGTAGAGCCCCGGCTCGCCTCGCTCTCTGCCCCTGCAAGGATGATGAACATCCTTGCTGCTGAGGGTGGGACCAAGATCACAGCCCAGCCTGCCTCTCCCCCTCCAGGGGCTGGAGGTCACCATCTTGGGTGACCGCCGGCGGAGGGGTGCAGCCGGGCTGCATGATGAAAATCCTTGAAGCCAAACGACGGCTGAAAGGTACCAACTCCCGCAGAGTTGCGTTCCTCCAACGACGAAGCGGAAAAGCGGCGGATATCCCCCATCCGGGGGCTTGGAAGGTGGATGTGATACCCAATTTTCGAAAAAGAAGTTAAATTTATTTTTCCCTTTTCTTTCGTGATCTGTGTAGTTGGGGTTGGAGTTTTTTAGGAAGCATTCACCAGTAAAACAGTATAATACTTGTTGGATTTGTGCGCTGGGGTTGGGAGCTGACGTGAGAGCGAGTTTGGGCCGTGGATCTCGATCCGGCGGTGGGGAGCCCATTAGTTTCCCCCCTTAACCCTAGCCGCCCCCTCCCTCTCACTCCCCCACCCCTTTGGCCGCCCCTCCCCCTCTCTCTTCCTCTCTTGCAGCCGCCCCAATCCCTCTCCATCGTCCCCAAGTGATGGCAGCGCCACCCCTCAACCCTAGCCGCCCCCCTCCCTCTTCCTCTCCAAGGTGGAGCCTCCTCGCTTGGTGTCCGTCGGGTGGGTGCGAGTCTTCCATGGGAGTTTGGAGGGAGGAAGAAGGAAGAAAAGAAGGAGGAAAGGAGGAACTCAAGGTGATTTTCGTGATCATTTTGTTGTATTTGTGCTGCAATCCAATTGGTTACATGTTTACCTATGCGATTTGGTAGAGGTGCTGTCCAGAAATTTAGTGGGTGGACGAACAGCAGTAGTTCTAGGGATTTCTGGGAATTTTTCGTGGGCAATTAGTGGGGATCAGTGGGAGAATCATATATAGCTTTGTCATACCTTTCCAACGAGTACTTATGCGCTCGATTCGGAGTTATAATTTAGGAGATATCGTTGTTTGAATCCGGTTATGTTGTTGTCCAAAAAAACAGATTTTTCAGGTGGGTGAACAGCAGTAGTATTAGCAGTTTCTGAGAATTTTTCGTGGGTAATTAGTGTTAACCAGTATGATAATCATGTAGTTCTTTGTCTTATCTTTCCAATGAGTACTTATGCGCTTGATTTGGATTTATATTTTAAAAGATATCGCTGTTTGAATCCGGGTATGTCGCTGTCCAAAAGGCAAAAAAACAGATTACAGGGTTTATCTTGTGGACTGTTTTGGGCTAATTAGATGTTGGAATTTAATTATAAATTGTATACAAAACTTGTGGGGAATTTTATGTAGATGCCTCTGGAGTTTTTGTTTGTTACCACTGCTGTCATAATTTTAAAGTTATGAAATTATTAAGCAGTGCCGCTGCAGTTTGGTGGGTGTGGGGAGAGATGTAACCCGTGGCAGGGTTTGAGTTTGTGCGTAGGTGCGGCGTCGTTTATGAGCCTGATTATGTGAAATTGGTGCACTAAGTTGTGTGTCAAAAACAGGTGGTGGACTTCCGGATCGTACTTAGGGATTTGTCCGAACTTCCGGTAAAGGCAAGTAAATACAGTGGTGGTTGCTACCGTTTGGTTTGCATCCTATTCCCTGTCATTGAGTATGCATAAGTTTTAATTATGTTAATCATGGAATTCTATTATGAAGTTTATTTGTTTGGAAGTATTAATTCTCAATTGTCTAATATTATGGATGATCATAATGTGGTAATGATATATGTGGTTGATTCCCATCTTGGATGAAGTTGAAGTATTTTTTTGGAATCACGTTATATGAGGTGTTGTAGGCATGACATGCACATCGCATCATCCATCTTGCATTTTGAAGTTATGTCGTGATCTTATGGTCCGACCGTACCGGTACATTTTTAGCATCGTACGTTGCCCGAGGAGGGGTACGATGCGGCTTCATATCCTTAGAGGTATGAAGGCAGAAGTCATCCTTGCATTTGCAGACATTTGCACTCATGAGGTATATATATGAAGTGTGACATTACTATGTTACTATTGTGGTTTCTACCTGCGAGGTGTGGTGACTAGGTGTGTTGTACGTTGTATACGTGCTGCACCTTCATAATAAGAAAGTTGTGGAATCAAGTGGTGGTAAAACAATGTTCTTATGTGGTTAAACAGTTTGATATTATTTTACTTGCTGAGATGTGTCATCTCACTCTTGCATTACTCAATGCAGGTACTTGATACATGTTGGGAATGAGGGGAGTAGCAGCACATCCACTTTCACTCTCACAATAACGCTGCCCAGGCGTAGCCATGATTTAATTAGAAACTTATTGTCAAAGGAAGTTTGTTTTTTTAACTAGTCGTGCGTACTAGTTAATTCAGTTCATGTCGTATGTTTAACTTCTCTTTGCTAGACGATTAATAATACTTAGTATGTTTTTGTCATATATATAGATGTCAGAAGTGTTGTTTAGTACCATTCTAGGGTGTTTGTGGACCCCGGGGTGTTACAGTTGGTATCAGAGGATAGGCTTTAGATTCTACGCAATTTGAAGATAAATTTGACACACTTGCACATACAGGAAGGGTATGGGTTCATATATCTTTCATATAAGTATTTTATTATATAGATGACTAGAACTTCCTTATTCCAAATCCCTTTATGGTTTGATGGGGTATGTCGTTAACGACGTAATGCTTGGTATGATATGTTACTTCTATTTAATATTGGTTTCTTGATGTGGTTGTTATTGAAGATATTATGCAAGTGAAGCTACTAATGTACTTGTTTTATATACATATTGCCATGATGTTTTTTTGGATGCAATGTTTTCAAATCTCTGAGCTATTACCATCATATATTTCTATATGCTTGAATGTGGATGTTTTTTCCCAAAAGGATTCTTGGGTTCTTGTACTTATAGGACCGATTGTTAATTGAGCTTGTGTATAGTGGGTCTAATCCGACTTGGTGTAGTGTGAAAACACTATATGATGTAGTTTTATGGTGTTGTTGAGTTTGATTGACTGTTGGGTTACAACCCAACTTATCAATGTAATATTTCCATGGGTGCAATGCTTTGCGCCTCACTTTTTTTTAGGCTAGTGTGGCTACTTGCTAACTTGATCTTAGTATAAAATTGGTTTGTCTCTATAGAGCAGAGGCAACGTTGTAATGTCTATGAAATCTTTAGACTGGTAGAACTCGAGTGAATTTGTGAGATGACGTAGATTGATAAGTCCAACCATGTCTAACTGATAGGTTTTCTTATTATGTGCAACCTTATTTTTAACAATAAATAGGGTGGTTTCAAGTGGATTTTATGTCGTGCATGTTTTCCTTCTATGGCTTGTTTCAATAGCCATAAAGGCTATGCATAATTTTTAGTTGTTGCAGGCTAGTCATGTGGGCGATTTTGACAACCCGTTTTATATATTTTTTTATGAGCAGTTTCTCTATGCATGCTTGTTGAATCATTATTTGGACCGCTTTATCTTAAACAAAGTCAATGCTTAACTGGGAGTTGCTTATGTTTGTTAGTCATCTATCTCTTTAATGATGGGGTTGTTGCATCAGATTGAGATTTTTCTTATATGAATGATGGTTGATAGATCATGTATGTCTACTACTTTGAATGCATCCTGTGATATCATGAGGTACAAATTGTTCAAGTGCAGTAATAGTAGGTTTTGTTGTATGTGAGGTTAATCAAGGTAGTTTGGTTATGTGGATTGTCTTATTGACGTCCAATTACTCCTGTTGAGCATAGTATCGTGTTATTATTTTAGTATTGAAGGTAATATTTATGAAGCTTTTGCATGAGTCTGTGTCAAGAAGTACATTAGTTTTTCTTGTTGTTATCCCTCCATTGCTTTATGAGTATTGCAAATTTTATCTCTTTTGAGAGGAGGAAAAGACGTTGCATGACATGAGCACCATTTGCTTCACGTCAACCGAATAGTTGTGGAGCGCTCTAATAGTTGGATTCTAGTGTAATAACAACCATGTTTTATAGTGCTAGAGGCGGGTATGTTAGGTGTTTCATACATTGTCGATACATGGATGTTTGACCTTAGTGGCATTAACAAACGAGGTTGTTGAATTCGTTGATTGTTGTGCTTAGTGTTCTAACCTATTAGGTAAAGTGTTGCTTAAAGGCTTTGGGGAGTTGCATTCCCATTTGGTAGTGGAAAATCCTAGTGTTGATCGCACCTGCCAATGCCTTGGGTTTTATTTTATATTGTTTTTTTATTATGGGTAAGGTGTTGTTTCGTTTTGGGAGTCATTTTAAACTAGTTGGAGGCTGAATCAGGCTTCACTTATCTAGAATGTTTTGTAGTAGGTTTCTTCATCTTTGCTTAGGATGCTCAATCACCCAGTTTGGTCTAAACATTTGAGAGTTATGGGTTTCCTATAGCAGCCTTAATTTTGTACGGAAGTATAGACATTGAATTCGGTAAAGTGGGTTTTGTTGGATTACGAAAGTTTTAGTAATTTCATGATCTTCCCAAAGAGTATTGGTTTGTAATCTTCATTGCATATAATTGGAGTTAGGCTACTCTGAAGTTGTTGCACCGTTGTGTCTGAACTTTAGGTGTCGTTAAAACAACTAATAAATCGACCACATTTTGATAGTTTCAGAGCCCAAATTTGGGAATTCTCTTTAAGAAAAACTTTAGTACCTTTTAATGGGTATTTACTTGTAATTGTCTGTTAAATAGATTGGGGGAGGTGGTTGTCCGGATATAAGTCGAATCTCTGATGTGCAGCATCTCAGGCTGAGTTTAGCTGTAGGTCATGCAGGGTTGAGGGCTATAAAGATAAATTCGGGTGCAACTTTATTGCAAAAGTCGTGGACAATTTCCAAACTTTTCCAACGCATGTCCGTTGTAGTTTTAAGTTGAGTATAGCAGGGTTATAGTATTTTGAATTTTAGTTGTCCATTGTTTCTAACCTATCAGTTTTGCAACAAAGCAGTTGCATTGTTTTATCGGTTTGGAAACCAATTCTGAGACACTCATTATAATAAAAGTTTTTGGGAATGTTATAATCTTTTCAATGAGTTTATATTTGTAACATTTTGTTAGATGCAGAGAGTTATGAGGTTTTGAATTTATGTGTCATGTTCCGTCAGGTTCTGGTGGCAGATCATGTATGTCGCCTTAAAGTCAAATTAAAAAAATGGAGATAAAATAAAACTTTGTTTATCCTTTAATAAAAAGTTGTAGGACATGAAGTTTAGATGATTTTACAATATTTCTTTGTTATCATTGCTTTTATAGTGAAAGAGGTAGAGACAGAATAAGCATTTGTGTTGTTGATTGTCAATTTTCTATTTAGGGATATTTCTTTGGGAGTTTGGTTTAGTTATGGTGAGCTCCTTCGCAATCCATGTTAATTATGTTGTATGGTGGGAGGGAATAGATGAAGTGGTTGTGATAGTTATCTTGTTATTGTATATGCGGAGCGTGGGCTGAAACAGAGAGATAGCGAGGGATATTTGAATAGGCCAGTACGTATTGTTGTGAAGCCATGTTTTCTGGTCTTGGCGTGTTTGCGTAAGTATGAAATAGTTACGTCGTGTGATGTCTAGGTGGAGATGCAGATTGTGTGAGTTATTGGATGGATATATACTTGCGTAGTATAATTAAAAAAGAGAGAGTTCTTCGATGGGATGATATAATGTATAGAATGTGCTTGGATGGATATATGGGTAGGCATAGTATGCTTAAATCGATTCTTGCTTGCATGATGTGAGATCAGGCTTAAAATGATTTAAAAAGTAAGCATATTGCTTCTACCCTTATGTTGGCTCTAAGTGTCTCGTAATGAAGAACCTAAAGTTATTAGTCCTTTGATGAACGCTTAATCTTAGAAGAGTATAGAACCTGAATAAATCTATTGCTTGCTGTTTGGGACTACATGACCAATTTTGGTTACGCCGCTAGTTCAATGAATTACACCATGTTTTCGGTAGAGGTGTTGTATATAAAAGTTGTAGCCAACTTCTTCATCTTACTTGTGTCAAATTTCATGACCATAGGTCTAGTAGTTGGGAGTTATGATTTTCTCAAGTCTAGTCTTGGAATCTGTCCGGACTCTGTACAGATTTCGAAACTGATCTTGTTTGCCCAAGTTAAACTTCGAATCAGTTCTTATAAATTATAAAGAAGTGGTAGTACTTTCCTTAAGCTTTCCAACAAATTTTGGATCCCCCTTTTGGTGACCTATAAGTTAAGCTACAGCTGTTTTAATTGGAATCTTTGAATCTGTCCAAATTTGGACAGCAAAGCCTTTCTTATGTCTTTTGATCTTGATATGCATTGAATTAACCTTATAGGTTTATAAATGAAATATAGACAATTTTACTGGCTTTCTAAAAAGTCTAGGAGCACCTGAATTGGATGACTGAGACTCCAATTATGGATTTTTTTGAAGTGAGTAGTTGAATTCTGTCCAAGTCTGGACGAAATTTACGTTTCGCATTGTTTGGCCTTTCTAAGTGTCAAATCTTGTGGTGATGATAATACAAGGGTATAGTGGACTTTGTAAGCTTTCCATAAAGTCCTAGTTTACTTCTATTGGATGCATATTTTGTGAGTTATGAGGAAAACAAATAACCGTTGTGTTGCTGTCTAGAAATATGCAAGCATTAAATTGATCTTTTGAAGTTACTCTTGATTGGATAGGTTTGGTTTAGGCTATTTGAGCACAGTATGTATTGCATTCATATATATATTCATTGAAGTACTTGCATGTGTCAATGTTGATTTGGTGTCAGGAAAGCTTTGTCCGAGTTATATAGGACCGTCTACTATCTTAGCCCGAGTTGGCAGCTTGGCTTAGCACCTACAATTGTCGGAGTCTATGATCAGAGTACACCATGTATTCCATGTCTTTATGTTGAGGAAGTATTTGCGGAATCCAGACCATCAAATCGAGCTAGAGCCGATTCCTATGTAGCAAGACCAGACTCTAGAGTGTCGTCTGCTGCGTATCTTAGAATCCTAGGAGCTTGAGGAGCTGATGCGGCAGAAGTACCCGAACCTTTCTTTATGTGTGAGTTTTGTTGATTCATTGATCTTTCCTTGTCGTTCCGATAGAAGCGTCGGAATTCGAGGTCGAATTCTTTTTAAGGGGGGTAGAGTGTGATACCCAATTTTCGAAAAAGAAGTTAAATTTATTTTTCCCTTTTCTTTCGTGATCTGTGTAGTTGGGGTTGGAGTTTTTTAGGAAGCATTCACCAGTAAAACAGTATAATACTTGTTGGATTTGTGCGCTGGGGTTGGGAGCTGACGTGAGAGCGAGTTTGGGCCGTGGATCTCGATCCGGCGGTGGGGAGCCCATTAGTTTCCCCCCTTAACCCTAGCCGCCCCCTCCCTCTCACTCCCCCACCCCTTTGGCCGCCCCTCCCCCTCTCTCTTCCTCTCTTGCAGCCGCCCCAATCCCTCTCCATCGTCCCCAAGTGATGGCAGCGCCACCCCTCAACCCTAGCCGCCCCCCTCCCTCTTCCTCTCCAAGGTGGAGCCTCCTCGCTTGGTGTCCGTCGGGTGGGTGCGAGTCTTCCATGGGAGTTTGGAGGGAGGAAGAAGGAAGAAAAGAAGGAGGAAAGGAGGAACTCAAGGTGATTTTCGTGATCATTTTGTTGTATTTGTGCTGCAATCCAATTGGTTACATGTTTACCTATGCGATTTGGTAGAGGTGCTGTCCAGAAATTTAGTGGGTGGACGAACAGCAGTAGTTCTAGGGATTTCTGGGAATTTTTCGTGGGCAATTAGTGGGGATCAGTGGGAGAATCATATATAGCTTTGTCATACCTTTCCAACGAGTACTTATGCGCTCGATTCGGAGTTATAATTTAGGAGATATCGTTGTTTGAATCCGGTTATGTTGTTGTCCAAAAAAACAGATTTTTCAGGTGGGTGAACAGCAGTAGTATTAGCAGTTTCTGAGAATTTTTCGTGGGTAATTAGTGTTAACCAGTATGATAATCATGTAGTTCTTTGTCTTATCTTTCCAATGAGTACTTATGCGCTTGATTTGGATTTATATTTTAAAAGATATCGCTGTTTGAATCCGGGTATGTCGCTGTCCAAAAGGCAAAAAAACAGATTACAGGGTTTATCTTGTGGACTGTTTTGGGCTAATTAGATGTTGGAATTTAATTATAAATTGTATACAAAACTTGTGGGGAATTTTATGTAGATGCCTCTGGAGTTTTTGTTTGTTACCACTGCTGTCATAATTTTAAAGTTATGAAATTATTAAGCAGTGCCGCTGCAGTTTGGTGGGTGTGGGGAGAGATGTAACCCGTGGCAGGGTTTGAGTTTGTGCGTAGGTGCGGCGTCGTTTATGAGCCTGATTATGTGAAATTGGTGCACTAAGTTGTGTGTCAAAAACAGGTGGTGGACTTCCAGATCGTACTTAGGGATTTGTCCGAACTTCCGGTAAAGGCAAGTAAATACAGTGGTGGTTGCTACCGTTTGGTTTGCATCCTATTCCCTGTCATTGAGTATGCATAAGTTTTAATTATGTTAATCATGGAATTCTATGATGAAGTTTATTTGTTTGGAAGTATTAATTCTCAATTGTCTAATATTATGGATGATCATAATGTGGTAATGATATATGTGGTTGATTCCCATCTTGGATGAAGTTGAAGTATTTTTTTGGAATCACGTTATATGAGGTGTTGTAGGCATGACATGCACATCGCATCATCCATCTTGCATTTTGAAGTTATGTCGTGATCTTATGGTCCGACCGTACCGGTACATTTTTAGCATCGTACGTTGCCCGAGGAGGGGTACGATGCGGCTTCATATCCTTAGAGGTATGAAGGCAGAAGTCATCCTTGCATTTGCAGACATTTGCACTCATGAGGTATATATATGAAGTGTGACATTACTATGTTACTATTGTGGTTTCTACCTGCGAGGTGTGGTGACTAGGTGTGTTGTACGTTGTATACGTGCTGCACCTTCATAATAAGAAAGTTGTGGAATCAAGTGGTGGTAAAACAATGTTCTTATGTGGTTAAACAGTTTGATATTATTTTACTTGCTGAGATGTGTCATCTCACTCTTGCATTACTCAATGCAGGTACTTGATACATGTTGGGAATGAGGGGAGTAGCAGCACATCCACTTTCACTCTCACAATAACGCTGCCCAGGCGTAGCCATGATTTAATTAGAAACTTATTGTCAAAGGAAGTTTGTTTTTTTAACTAGTCGTGCGTACTAGTTAATTCAGTTCATGTCGTATGTTTAACTTCTCTTTGCTAGACGATTAATAATACTTAGTATGTTTTTGTCATATATATAGATGTCAGAAGTGTTGTTTAGTACCATTCTGGGGTGTTTGTGGACCCCGGGGTGTTACAGTGGAAAGACACGATGCATTAGGGGAGCGCGAAGACATGGTTGCCCTCCAAAGGGGTCGCCCCCCTTTTTAAAGGCGGCTCCCCCCACTTGCGCCCTCAACCGTTGCGGGCTGAGTCTTCTCCAACACGCTCCAAGATCCTCCCCCCCCCCACGGCGCGGGGGCTGGGTCCCACGCGTCATGCAAGCCGGTCCAGAGCAGAAGAAGCCAAACCGCCGCGCGCGGTGCGTGCAACCGCCCGGTGGTTACAAGCACTTCACCACTTTTGCCCAGACCAGCGGGCGAAAGGGCGGGCAGCCATGCAGGCGGCATGCAACCGCGCCAAGTGGGTGCACCTCTCCGACTTCCAACGCGCCCAGCTTGGAGAACCAGGCCCACGCGTCATGCAAACGTGTGCCGGTTGCTACGTGCCTGCAACTACACCGCCACCTGCGCCACCATCGCGCCTCCTCGACTACGGAACCAATACCGCGACTCGAGGCGACCCAGCGCACGACCCAGCGGCTCCAGCCTGGCGCGACGGTCAATGCGGCCGAAGACGGGCCGGCAGTAATGGCGGTGGCAGGCGGGCGGGAGCAGCGGTCACGTCATCAGCCAAGCTTACGTCCCATCTGGGGGCAGCGAGAGAACCCTCTCTCACGGCGTGAAGACAACGCGCCCGTGTCCCATTCCTCGAATGGCTCGCGCACGCGCAACGGCTGCCCCGCGAACCGCTCGCCCCATCGCATTAACTCCGCGGTGGGACAGGCGGCGCCTCTGGCAGGAGAAACGAGCGACGCTTCGCCTTCGCCATAATGACCGCGTCAAAAAAGGTACGCCGCGTCGTTCGATTTCGTATCCTTTTCCTTTTTTCCTCTTTCTCTCTCTTGCAACAGGGACCGGGAAAGGGGGATACCCCGGAAAGGATCCTTCCCCGTGAAGGAACCAGGCTCCGAGCCTCCCTACTGATGAGAGGTTCGAAGGCTGACCCCTCAGAAGGGTTCAACAGCCGCCTCAGAGCACGTGGGCTCCACACCCACTACTGGTCAGAGGTTCAAAGGCCGGCCCCTCGGAAGGGTTCAACAGCCGCCTCAGGCTACTCGGGCTCCGCGCCCACTACTGATTAGGGGTTCGAAGGCTGGCCCGCGAAGGGTTCACAGCCACCTCAGACACAGAGCGAGGGATGACCATGGGTACGTTCGATACATAACCGAGGCTCGGGCTGTGCTCCCGAGGTACCCTAGGACATTTCCGAGACCAGCGGGAACGATCTTGTAACGGAATCCCATCAGAGGGAGGCATCGAGCCCTCGGACCCCGTCACCAGGGGACCGGGTCCGGCAGATCACCCGCGGGTACTTTTGGGCGCGCTTTTGGGCCCCTAGCCGACCCCTAACGAATGGGGCACGGACGTCCGCTCGGATCACCCGCCTGCAGCTCACCGGAGACACCATGTTCGGCGCCCACCGAGGGCAACATGGCGCTCTCCCCCCACCTCCTTGCGGAAAGGCAACGCAGGGGCGTATGTAAAAAAAGCCGAGTCTGTCCCTGAACGCCCTCTCGCCCTGTGCAGAGGCTCGGGGGCTGCTCTCGCAAACCCGGCTCTGGCCAAACCGTTGACAGCGTCAACATACCAGCCCGAGAACTTGAGACCCGACCGTACACCCGGGCTACGGCCAGCTCGCATGAGGGAACGACCAGACCAGCCGAAGCATTGCGCGAGGCGTTAAGACCTCGGAGGAGTCAAACCACTCCTCCGAGGCCTCGGGGGCTACACCCGGCGGGTGCGCTCGCGCGCACCCACCGGAACAAAACGCAACCGAGAAAGGCTGGTCCCCTTGCAAAAAAGTGCGACGAAAGCCTCCAAGCGAGTGCTAACACTCCCTTCGAGGCTCGGGGGCTACTGTCGGGGACCATAATTAGGGGTACCCTCAAGGCTCCTAATTCTTAGCTGGTAACCCCCATCAGCACAAAGCTGCAAAGGCCTGATGGGTGCAATCAAGTCAGGGATCAGTCCATTTGAGGGACTCGATCACGCCTCGCCCGAGCCTAGCCTTGGACAAGGGCAGCCGACCCCGGAGGATCTCCGCCTCGCCCGAAGCCCCCCTCCAGCGGCGAACACGTTCCCGGCTCGCCCGAGGCCCTGTCTTCGCCAAGAAGCAACCCCGACCAAATCGCAGGAGCATTTAATGCAAAGGTGGCCTGACACCTTTATCCTGACGCGCGCCCCTCAGCTGACAGAGCCGAAGTGACCGCCGTCACTTCGCCGCTCCACTGACTGGTCTGACAGAAAGACAGCGCCGCCTGCTCCGCTCCGACTACGGTGCCACTTGACAGAGTGAGGCTGCTAGGCAGTCAGGCCCGGCCGCACACCATAGGAAACTCCGCTCCGCCCGACCCAGGGCTCGGACTCGGGCAAAGCCCCGGAATACAGCGAACTCCGCACCGCCCGACCCAGGGCTCGGACTCGGGCAAAGCCCCGGAAGACGGCGAACTCCGCTCCGTCCGACCCAGGGCTCAGACTCGAGCAAAGCCCCGAAAGACGACGAACTCCGCTCCACCCAACCCAGGGCTCGGACTTGGGCTCAGCTCCAGAAGACGACGAACTCCGCTTCGCCCGACCCCGGGACTCAAGTTCCGCCCTGGCCTCAGCCAACGGCCTCTGCCTCGCCCGACCCAGAGGCTCGGACTCGGCCTCGGCCACGAAAGACGGACTCGACCTCAACCTCAGAGAAGCCTCCACATCGCCCAACCTAGGGCGCGGACCGGCCACGTCAACAGGAGGCGCCATCATTACCCTACTCCAAGCTGACTCAGGCTACGGGGAACAAGACCGGCGTCCCATCTGGCTTGCTCCGCCAGATAGGCGATGATGGCGCCCCGCGCGTTCCCTGACGATGGCGGCTCTCGGCCCCCTTACGAAAGCAAGAGGACGTCAGCAAGGACTCGACGGTCCTAACAGCTGTCCCTCCGCCAGGCTCCAGCACTCCTTCGACGGCCACAACATCACACAAACCGGGTGCCAAGATCTCTCCGGCCGCCACGATGGCGTGTACTTAGGGCGCTAGCTCTCCTCTGCTAGACACGTAGCACTCTGCTACGCCCCCATTGTACACCTGGACCCTCTCCTTACGCCTATAAAAGGAAGGGCCAGGGCCCTCTTAGAGAGGGTTGGCCGCTCGGGGACGAGGACGAGATGGGCGCTCGCATAAGGCCGCTCGCTCCTTCCCCCGGGTGGACGCTTGTAACCCCTACTGCAAGCACACCCGACCTGGGCGCGGGACGAACATGAAGGCGGCAGGATTTCCACCTCTCTCTCTCCCATCTCCGGCCTCCTCGCTCTCCCCCCTTCGCGCTCGGCCTCGCGTCGACCCATCTGGGCTGGGGCACGCGGCGACACTTCACTCGTCGGCTCAGGGACCACCCTGTCTCGAAACGCCGACAAAAACAGAGTATATGAAGTGTGATTTCAGTGCCATGGGGTATGAGGATGGCGATGTTAGTCTTGACGGGCAAGTGGTACCCAAGAAAGACACTTTTTGTTACTTAGGATCAATGCATCAGAAGGATGGAGACATCAATGAGCATGTCAGTCATAGAATGTCACACCCGGCTTTAAGGAACAAAGCCAGATGCATCTCATACATGCGCCAAGAAGAGAACATATATAATAACAGAGTGTATAGAGATAAATGTCACAATAATCAGAGTATTTATTATATAGCAGAAGTTTTATTACAAAATAAAAGATAAATATAAAACGAACTAAGGATCATCGTTGGCGCCAATGTCAACTGAGAAACGCCACCTAGATCAGATCAAACTCCTCGCCTTGTGGCTCCTCCTGAACCACCTGTTCTTCTCATGTGGGGGTATGAGACAGCAAGGGTGAGCTCACACATGATCATAGCTCAACAAGTTGTGGGGAACCAGTGGATATGAACTCACAAAGGTGGGAGTTCATGTGATGTGTAAGGCTAATCAATGACAGGGGTTAAGGCTAAGCATTGCTTTTAAGTAGTTGGTCAAAATTTTATTAGCAGTTACTAAATGTAAGTAAGTACCAAACCTTAAATAAAGTAATAGAACAAAATTAATAATAATCCCATGCATATGCAAATGACAAATTGAATTTATGTTCCATAAATTAATCATCAGAGAGTCCTGAGCCGCTCTTGACCGTGAGCTCTGCTAGTATCCAGTTTTACACTCTGCAGAGGTTGTACCTTTTACCCACAAGTCATGTTACCCATCTGCCAAGGGGTCAAGACTCCCATACACCTCTACCTAGGAGGCGAGGTAGGGCAACACTACGAGGCCTTTACAAAGTTCCACTAGCTTCCAAAAACCCGCTACAGTTTATGGGAAGAGCACTTGCAAGATTCCCCCGTCTGACCACCATCGTAGCTAAGTCAACCGAGAACCTCCTTGCATGTAACTCCCCTACCGCCCTTGCCCCTTTCGGGTAAGGTAGTCTTCCACTAGCTTTCCTAATTAGTCAGCCAAGGGCGTCCCATTAAACCCTTGTGGTGGCACGTGCTTCTCAAGTTAAGCTCTATGTTCTATTTAACATTAATGATCTTGACATGAACAGAAATAGAATAACAAAAGAATTGGAACATAGATAAAATAAATGATTATCCCAAAACCATGTAAAGCAATAGCAAACTACCCAAGTGATTCAGGGGTAAACAAGGTAATGAGATAAACAATCTAGGGTTACCAATCAGATCCCATCAAAATTAAACCTATGCATGAATAAATGATATTAAAGAACATTATTGGGTAAAAAGTGGTCAAGGTCACAACTTGCCTTCAATGAGCTCCTGCTCAGCTACTTCTATCTGCTACTCACCAGGATCCTCAGTCACAGGCTCCTCTACTCGCCACAATACAAACAAGCACAATATATAGAGAAAATTAATATCACACCAAACATCTAAACAAAATATACAGTAATAATCTACATATTAAAATTAAATCCTAGGACCAAGAATCATAATTTTTGGAGTTATAGATTTTAAGATATGAATTTCTAAAGGTTTTATGTGTTTAAAATAGGATTAAGTGAGGAATTAATTTTCTTACTGTTTCCATGACAAAACAGAGACTCTAAGTGATAAAGAATAATCTTACAAAAATTTAGAAAGTGGAATGGGTCAGTTTGGACTAAAAATGGATTTTCAATGAATTTATCAAGTTCTAGTAATTGTTTTCATATTAAAAATCTATTTTCAATTCATTTATTCAATTTTAAGTCAGCTCTGGACTGGGCCTCATTTTTTGTGAAGCGCAGGGGGCTCTGCGTATGATATCCTAGACTTAGTGCATAGTAAAAATGGACGGCGGGTTTATTTCCTAGTTTGTCGGGGGCTCTTTAACAATTTGCACACGCGAAGGGGTATGGATGGGTCTCAGCCACTGGATTAGAAACCAAGGGCCTAGATGAACTCCTCACTTAATGAACTGGTATGCGCTCAGAGCTGCCCGATCTAGATCCGATGGCTCCGTGTTTAAAGTACCGCGATCTAATCTAACGCGTGAGATCACGATCTAACGGTCCAAGATTTAGGGCGCTAGGGGTTTGGCTTGCATCTAATCCGAACTGTCCCTACGAGATCGACGATCCGAAACCCATCGCCACCACTCGGCCGGAACAGGGCTGCGCCACCAAGCCCACTCACGGTGGAGCTTCGCCAGTGACCACACGATCCGCCACCCAACCGACCCAACCGTGAAATTGGTCGGCGCTAAACTTAGAGGGAAGGGTGGCGAACATGCCGAGATAGTTCCCACCGGCCATTAGGGTGATGGTGATGCTGATCATGGCATGGTGCGGTTTGAGCAGTAGAGGGAGAACTCCGGTGACAAATTCCCAAATCACGACGCGACGATCTCAACAATACTCGGGTGTAAACATTGTGTGGATGATAATGGAGGGGGCTGGAGAGATTTCTCACCGAAAGGGGACAGCGTACACCCAGATTCACGCGACGATGCGGCTGCGCCGCGGCTCCCAGGCACCAGTGAGCTCCCCTCTTCCTCACCGAGTGCGGCGGCGATGGAAATTGGTCAGCTGGCGGGGTCCCTTGCGTCCGTCGGCTAGTCATTTATAATCCGAGGCACAGGCGCAACGGCTGTGGCCGATTCGGCCGGAGTCCGAATCCCACGAGGAGTTAGTTGAGCTCCGCAAGCGCCGCGCCTAGTTGTTCCATGACCGCGGAGGAGGACAAACCTGTCCCAAAGGTCCCACATGGCAGCGAGCAATTTCCAGAGACTGCGCGTGGTTTGAGGGGGGCGCCCATTGCGGCTGACGTACGGCCCCACGCGGCAGCGGCGGCTCAGGTACGAGTGCACGTTCCAGAGACCTAGCAGTGGGCCCCGCATGGTAGTGGGTGACGGCGCGCGTAGAGGAAAGAGACTGACAAGGTGGTCCCCAGGTGTCGGCGCGGTAGCCCGGTAGGATGGACTAACCCGCAGGCCATTGCTGTCAGTGCCACTAACTGAAGTTGGGCCGCGTGTGAGGAATTCTCCTGGTGGGCTGAATTGGTGTTCCGAGCCCAGGTAAGCTTTTATTTTATTTCCTTTTTCTTTTCTGATTTGTTTTTCCTTCTCATTTTGAATTCCCAATTTGAATTTGGATATTTTTATGAGTTGCACCTTTGAGTAAATGTACAAATTCAAATCTTAATGTAGAAATAATATATTATATATATTTTTTTATTCTATATTTTTTTGTCACATAGTATTCCCTTTCTTCTTTTCCAAACTTTAGAATTTCTTTTAGGGTTTAATTTCCCATTGGAGTATTAACATACTTATTATTATATATATATATTTTTACTATATTTTTATATCATCACAAAATGCACACAAGTAAGATCCAGCATGATGCACATGTTAATTATGTGCTCTTTGTTCTATTTATCCACTTTTAACTAGTGTTGATCACGTGTAATAAATAGTAGAGGCCACAAACTATTGAGATTATCTGTATTCTCTTTATTACACTTTTGAGTATTACAAAATCCTACCCCCTTAACAAGAATCTCGCCCTCGAGATTTAAGAAGATCTAGGGAAAAGATGGGGAAAATCTATGCGAAGCTCTTCTTCTCTTTCCCATGTTGCTTCAACTTCTCGATGGTGACTCCATTGCACTTTGCACATTTTTATCACCTTATTTCTTGTAACTCGAGTCAAAATATCCAAAATCTTGATCGGGTACTCCGTGTAAGTCAAATCACCCTGAACACTAAGCTCTTCCATTGGTAACTGTTCCTCAGGGACACGGAGACACTTCTTGAGCTGAGACACGTGGAACACATTATGCACATCCGACTGACTAGTAGGTAGATCTAGTTGGTATGCCATCTCCCCAAGTCGCCTAAAGATCAAGAATGGTCCAATATAGCGAGGGGATAATTTGCCCTTAACTTTGAATCTCCTCATTCCACGAAGTGGTGACACCTTGAGGTACACATAATCTCCTTCTTCAAATTCCAGTGGTCTCCTTCTATTATCAGCATAGCTCTTTTGCCTGGTTTGAGCTACCCTCAAATTCTCTCGAATTATACGGACTTGTTCTTCTGCTTCTTGAATCAGTTCAGGCCCAAAGAACTGTCTTTCTCCAGTCTGATCCCAATATAGGGGAGTCCTGCACTTCCTCCCATATAGAGCTTCAAAAGGTGACATCTTCAGACTGGCCTGATAACTATTATTATATGAGAACTCAGCATATGGTAGAATCTTATCCCAACTTCCACCATGCTGAAGGGCACAAGCTCTCAACATATCCTCCAGTACTTGATTAGTCCTTTCAATCTGTCCATTCGTCTGAGGGTGATAAGCCGTACTAAAATTCAACTTTGTATTCATGTTCTCATGAAAGCTTCTCCAAAATCTTGAGGTAAACTGTGAACCTTGATCAGACACGATCTTCTTTGGTACTCCATGTAAACACATAATCCGAGCCATATATAACTCTGCTAGCTGAGAACCTTTGTAAGTAGTCTTTACAGGAATAAAGTGAGCCACTTTAGTCAATCTATCCACAATCACCCATATAGCATCATATCCTTTTTGGGTGCGAGGCAATCCAGTAATTAAATCCATACCAATCTCTTCCCACTTCCACTCGGGTATCTTCAGTGGATGCAATAGTCTAGCTGGCCTTTGGTGTTTAGCCTTAACTCTTTGACACACATCACACATAGCCACATGTGCAGCCACATCTCTCTTCAATCCATACCACCAATATTTTTGCCTCAAATCCCAATACATCTTGGTACTACCAGGACGAATAGAATAATCCGAGTCATGGGCCTCCTTCAATATAGTCTCACGAAGGCTTTCAATATCAGGAACACATATCCTATCCTTGAACCATACGGTGCCTTGCTCATCTTCCATAAATTCTAGACCTCGACCTTCAGTAATCAGATCTTTAATCTCTTTTATTTTAGCATCACCAATTTGTCCTTTACGGATTTCTTGCTCCAAAGTAGGTTCCACATCAATAGTAACTCCCTCAGTATGAGCAACTATCCCCAAGTTAAGTCTCCTAAAATCCTCAACAATCTCATCGGGTAGCTGGGCAACAATAGCTGAATGAACATGCTCCTTTCGACTCAAGGCATCTGCAACCAAATTTGCCTTGCCCGGGTGATAGTGAATCTCCAAATCATAATCCTTAATAAGCTCCAACCAACGGTGTTGCCTAAGGTTGAGATCCTTCTGAGTGAATATATACTTCAAACTCTTATGATCCGTATACACTTGGCACTTGGTTCCCATGATATAATGTCTCCAAATCTTAAGCGCATGCACAACGGCTGCCAGTTCTAAGTCATGCGTGGGGTAGTTCAATTCATGTTTCCGTAACAGACGAGACGCATAGGTGATCACATGTCCTTCTTGCATGAGCACACATCCCAAACCTTGGCCACATGCATCACAATAAATGTCAAATCCTTTCTGTAGATCTGGCATAACCAACACTGGTGGCAACATCAATCTCTTCTTTAATTGATCAAAGCTGTCTTGGCACTTCTCATCCCACTTAAATTCTCTGCCCTTCTCCAGAAGCGAGGTCATAGGCTTAGCAATCTTAGAAAATCCTTCAATAAACCTCCGATAATAGCCAGCAAGTCCCAAGAAACTCCAAATCTCCATAACCGTAGTGGGTACTCTCCACTCCATTATCTCCTTAACTTTAGCAAGATCTACTGAAATTCCTCCATTAGAAATAATATGACCAAGAAATGGCACCTCACCAATCCAAAACTCGCACTTGCTAAACTTGGCATAGAGTTGATTATCTCTTAGCTTCTGTAGCACCAATCTCAGATGTTCCTCATGATCACTATCACTCTTGGAATAGATAAGAATATCATCGATAAATACCACAACGAATCTGTCCAAATATTCCATAAACACCTTATTCATCAAGTTCATAAAATAAGTTGGTGCATTGGTTAATCCAAGCGACATGATAGTGAACTCATATAATCCATATCGAGTTGAGAAAGCCGTCTTAGGAATATCCGATGGTCTAATCCTCATCTGATGGTAACCGGATCGGAGATCAATCTTCGAGAATACCATTGCACCTCTCATCTCATCAAATAAATCCTCAATACGGGGTAACGGATACTTGTTCTTCACAGTAACATCATTAAGTGATCTATAGTCCACACACATCCGCTGTGATCCATCCTACTTCTGTACAAACAGGACCGGCGCTCCCCAAGGTGAGGAACTCGGACGAATGTACCCAGTCTCTTGTAACTCGGTTAACTGCTTCTTCAATTCCTTTAACTCTTCTACAAACATCCTTTATGGCCGTTTAGAAATAGGGGCAGTTCCAGGTAAGAGATCAATAACAAACTCAACTTCTCTATCAGGTGGCATCCCTGGTAACTCCCCTGGAAAGACATCCGGAAAATCTCTAACCACACGGATGTTGTCGCCAACAAACTCCTCAGGTATAAAGAACATTGCATGTTTGGATGAGGTGGTTACTATAATATTAACTGGAAACCTTTCTCCTTTAGGGCTGGTGAGTTATACGGTACCTCTACCACATGCTATAATGGCATTTGCCTTTCTTAACCATGACATACCAAGGATCAGATCTATACTGCTTGCCTCTAATATTATAGCAGTAGCTCCAAATTCTCTACCCATAATGGTCAATGTCAATCTACGTGTCATTTGATTTGCCTCAATAGGCCCTTTAGGTGTAATTACTATCATTGGTTTTCTCATATTTAACAGTGGTATCTCATTTGTGTTGGCATATCGAGCAGACATAAATGAATGTGTAGCACCAGAATCAAATAATATAGTTGCAGGAATAGCATTAACGTAAAACATACCAAGTACGATGTCAGCACCATCCGGAGTAGCATCAACGCTGACTTGATTAACCCTGGGAATAGAGAATCCCTTGCTAGATCCTAGAGTCTGTTGCTTATTCTGAACTGGAGAACTACCCATCCTTTGTGGGCAAACATTTGCATAATGACCAGTCTTCCCACACTTGAAACAAGTGGTGCCTGCACTCTGCCCTGAAAACTTCGTCGGGGTGCCAGTGGGGGTAGCCTGACGAGGCGGTGGAGTCCTCTGTGGTGATTGCTGAACTAGGTGCTGGCCTCCGCCAGTGCGAACTGGTGTACCCTGGGGTGAACAGTAGCGAGGACGAACACTGCTGCTTCCTTATCCTTGAGATATAGCTTTCCTCTTCAAATCTCCCAGCTGAACACGCTTGTGTTCAATAGCTAGAGACTTATCGAGCAGCCTCTGAAATGATTGGAATGTATGTGCCACTAGAGCATGCTGCAGGGGTCCATTAAGTCCTTGAATAAAATGCTCCTGCTTCCTCTCATCCTCAGCAACTTCATCTGGACCATACCTAGATAACTGAATAAACTTGTCGCGGTACTCGCTAACTGACATGCTCCCTTGCTTCAACGATAGAAATTTCTTCTTCTTAATTTTCATCAATCCAGCTGGTATATGATAGTTCCTGAACTGTGTACTGAACTCTCCCAAGTAATAGTGTCAGCAGCATCATGGGCAACAGTATATGAATCCCACCAATCAGCAGCAGGACCTGTCAGACGTCCAGAAGCATATAAAACCTTCTCCCGGTTAGTGCATTGTGCAATATTCAACATCTTTTCCATAGATTTTAGCTAATCATCCACGTCTAGTGGATCAGGAGAGCTTGCAAACGTTGGTGGCTTATGGCTCATGAACTCCCAGTGCTTATCTCGAGGTGGAACTGGAGGTGGAGGTGGAGGCAATGGTACTTGTTGCTGTTGCTATTGTTGTTGAAATTGCTTTTGCAGCTGTTGTTGTGCCCTTCTTTCCTGGCGTATCTCTTCTCGCTCCTGGAGCAACTCCTGACGTATCTCTTCTCTTTCCTAGCGCATCTCCTGGCGTTCTTGCTGCATCTGAGCACGCATATCTGCCATAGTGTCCGCCATTTGTTGCATCATCCTCATCTGAGCTGCAATCAGTGGGTCAACTCCGCCTGGTGGAGGATTAGGAGGATTCATCTCTGCTGGTTGTGGCTGGGGTTGTCTATATATCCACGAGTGTGTCGATTAGGAGGCAAATCAATTCCACCACCCCGCTTGGTATTGACCATCTGAGTTAGATACATATAGTAAGAGAGAGTAGTAGACAAGGCAAGTATTTACAAATCAGGTTACTTTGGGGGATTTATTAGCTAAGCAGATTAATGTTTTACCTACCATAGCTAATTCATTACCTTATGGTGGTACATGCTAAGATGTCCATATATAATATTTCAATCAATCAAAGAAGCAAATCAGACATTTATCATTAGAACAATCAACCAACATTTTAAATAGAGAAAATAGTTTTAATTTTGTCTTAGGTTCCCTATCTCTTAAAAAGATCATAGATGTAGGATTCCAAGGTGTGAAATCCATCTTGTCTTAGAGTAGAAAAGATAAGAGTAATCAGAGTAGAACAGCAAAAGGTGAGACAGGATCAAGATAAGGTAAGTATGGAATAAATCAGAGTAAGGTAAGTAGGTAAGGGTTTTGTCCATTTCTATCTAGGTTTCGTCCTACAGTCAACATTTCCTCAGATACCACTTCTGTCACACCCGGCTTTAAGGAACAAAGCCGAATGCATCTCATACATGCACCAAGAAGACAACATATATAATAACAGAGTGTATAGAGATAAATGTCACAATAATCAGAGTATTTATTACATAGCGGAAGTTTTATTACAAAATAAAAGATAAATACAAAACGAACTAAGGATCGTCGTTGGCGCCAATGTCAACTGAGAAACGCCACCTAGATCAGATCAAACTCCTCGCCTTGTGGCTCCTCCTAAACCACCTATTCTTCTCCTGTGGGGGGGTGTGAGATAGCAAGGGTGAGCTCACACATGATCATAGCTCAACAAGTTGTGGGGAACCAGTGGACATGAACTCACAAAGGTGGGAGTTCATGTGATGTGTAAGGCTAATCAATGACAAGGGTTAAGGCCGAGCATTGCTTTTAAGTAGTTGGTCAAAATTTTATTAGCAGTTACTAAATGTAATTAAGTACCAAACCTTAAATAAAGTAATAGAACAAAATTAATAATAATCCCATCCATATGCAAATGACAAATTGAATTTAAGTTCCATAAATTAATCATCAGAGAGTCCTGAGCTGCTCTTGACCGTGAGCTCGGCTAGTATACCAGTTTTACACTCTGCAGAGGTTGTACCCTTTACCCACAAGTCATGTTACCTATCTACCAAGGGGTCGTGACTTCCATACACCTCTACCTAGGAGGCGAGGCAGGGCAACACTATGAGGCCTTTACAAAGTTCCAGTAGCTTCCGAAAACCCGCTGCAGTTTATGGGAAGAGCACTTGCAAGAATCCCCCGTCTGACCGCCATCACAGCTAAATCAACCCGAGAACCTCCTTGCATGCAACTCCCCTACCACCCTTGACCCTTTCAGGTAAGGTAGTCTTTGACTAGCTTTCCTAATTAGTCAGCCAAGGGTGTCCCATTAAACCCTTGTGGTGGCATGTGTTTCTCAAGTTAAGCTCTATGTTCCAATTAACATTAATGATCTTGACATGAACAGGAATAGAATAACAAAAGAATTGGAACATAGATAAAATAAATGATTATCCCAAAACCATGTAAAGCAATAGCAAACTACCCAAGTGATTCAGGGGTAAACAAGGTAATGAGATAAACAATCTAGTGTTACCTATCGGGTCCCATCAAAATTAAACCTATGCATGAATAAATGATATTAAAGAACATTATTGGGTAAAAAGTGGTCAAGGTCACAACTTTCCTTCAATGAGCTTCTGCTCAGCTACTTCTATCTGCTGCTCACCAGGATCCTCAGTCACAGGCTCCTCTACTCGCCACAATACAAACAAGCACAATATATAGAGAAAATTAACATCACACCAAACATCTAAACAAAATATACAATAATAATCTACATATTAAAATTAAATCCTAGGACCAGGAATCATAATTTTTGGAGTTATAGATTTTAAGATATGAATTTCTAAAGGTTTTATGTGTTTAAAATAGAATTAAGTGAGGAATTAATTTTCTTACTATTTTCATGACAAAGAAGAGACTCTAAGTGATAAAGAATAATCTTACAAAAATTTAGAAAGTGGAATGGGTCAATTTGGACTAAAAATGGATTTTCAATGAATTTATCAAGTTCTAGTAATTGTTTTCATATTAAAAATCTATTTTCAATTCATTTATTCAATTTTAAGTTAGCTCTGGACTGGGCCTCATTTTTTGTGAAGCGCAGGGGGCTCTGCGCAAGATATCCTAGACTTAGTGCATAGTAAAAATGGACGGCGGGTTTATTTCCTAGTTTGTCGGGGGCTCTTTAGCAATTTGCACACGCGAAGGGGTATGGATGGGTCTCAACCGCTAGATTAGAAACTCCTCACTTAATGAACTGGTATGCGCTCAGAGCCGCCCGATCTAGATCCGATGGCTCCGAGTTTAAAGTACCGCGATATAATCTAACGCGTGAGATCATGATCTAACGGTCCAAGATTTAGGGAGCTAGGGGTTTGGCTTGCATCTAATCAAAACCGTCCCTGCGAGATCGACGATCCGAAACCCATCGCCACCACCCGGCCGGAACAGGGTTGCGCCACCAAGCCCACCCATGGTGGAGCTTCGCCGGTGACCACACGATCCGCCACCCAACCGACCCAACCGTGAAATTGGTTGGTGCTAAACTTAGAGGGAAGGGTGGCGAACATGCCGAGATAGTTCCCACCGGCCATTGGGGTGATGGTGACGCTGACCATGGCATGGTGCGGTTTGAGCGGTAGAGGGAGAACTCCGGTGACAAATTGCCAAATCACGACGCGACGATCTCAACAATACTCGGGTGTAAACTTTGCGTGGATGATAATGGAGGGGGCCAGAGAGATTTCTCACCGAAGGGGGACGGCGTACACCCAGATTCACGCGACGATGCAGCTACGCCGCGGCTCCTAGGCACCAGTGAGCTCCCCTCTTCCTCACCGAGTGCAGCGGCGATGGAAATTGGTCAGCTGGCGGGGTCCCTTGCGTCCGCTGGCTAGTCATTTATAATCCGAGGCATAGGCGCAATGGCTGCGGCCGATTCGGCCGGAGTCCGAATCCCACGAGGAGTTAGTTGAGCTCCGCAAGCGCCGCGCCTGGTTGTTCCATGACAGCGGAGGAGGACAAATGTGATACCCAATTTGTAAAAGATAATATAAAAAAGAGAAAGGTTATATTCTTATGTGGGTGTTATATTTATTTACCATCACATGAGAACACTTTACTTAACAAGAATAAATAGTTAACAAAAGACACTCAAATAACTTGTGCATCCTTTGGAGTTTTTGTTTGCTTGTGCAATAAAATAATAACAATAATAATGCTAGTAGAAATAAAACAATGACTTGAGATGAAGTTGAATCCTAAATTGAGAATTAGGGGTTTGAAATAAAAATAGGAAAGGAGGGAAGAAAGAATGATTATACAATACAAAATAAGTATTAAAAATAATAATAATAATAATAACATCATCTCATTCCGAGTTTAATTTGGACATTTAATGGGAAGACACTTTTGCCACAGAATTCGAATTTAAAAGTTGAAAAGAAGTATGAATTTAGAGAGGAAGGAGATAGAAACAGAAAATAAATAAAAAAATAGCAGACCACGTTTTGGGCTTTTTTCCCGCTTGGCCCACTTTTCTTCTCCACTCCGCGACAGCCCACTCACCATGTCCTTGTCACTGTCCCGGGGAGCCCACTGCGTCAGCCTCTTGAGGCCTCACACAAGCCTGATCGCGACTCTCTGTCAGGTGGGGACCGGTCGTCATCACTAACCTCTCAACCGAACTGTAACAAAGTTGGCGTGGGATGCGGGGGTGAATCCGAGCTTTGCGCAGGTGTCCCTCCTCCTTCCGAGATAAAAGCAAGTCTTTCTGACCCTTTCCCTGCGGCCGCCCAACCAAAGCGCCAAAGCACCTTGAACCAAACCTGTCGCGTCGAGTGCGCGCAGTGGGAGATCGGCGGGTCCTGGGGTGAAACCACAAAATTGGCACCACCCTGGGCGTGGAATCAGGTCAGGGAGGAGTGCACAACCTTGAGGAGCATACTCCGATGGGTAGTCATGCGTCAGGGAGATCGGGTGCGTCTACACCATCACTAGAGAATGCCCCGCCGTAGCGCCTGCTCGCTCCGTAGCCGGCTTCTCTGCGACATCATCGCTGGTAAGATGCTAGAGCCAAGTTCGCCGTCATTAATGCTTTGCGTAGCGTTCGTCGAAGCAGTATTTGTGCGATTGGGCGTGCGGGGGAGGAGGATTCCGGTGGGCGGCGCTGGTGCGGGCAGGGGCCTGCCGCGTCTGGCTGCCTTTGTGGGGAAGAGAATTTGGTGAGCGTTGGATCCTTGATGTTGGGTTGTAGTTTGGGGGTGTGGTTGGTCGTTGGATTGACCGCGGATGCTCCAGATCAGGCGAATGGTGAACCCCTTCGGATGTTTAAATCACGATCGTTCATTGCCGATCCAACGCATCTCGTAGCATATCCTTTCGGGTTATAACTGAGTCCATCGGATCTGGATCGTGCGGCTGAAATCCGAGGATACCCCTTCGGATTGTGCATGTTGTAAAAGATCCCCCGAAGTATCTAAGTATCAACCCGCAGTACTGGCTGCTGGTGTATGAGTCTCAGGAATTTTTTATAGATTAGCCCATGTCTTCTCGGGTATTTGAGGCGCAGTCCGAGGACTAGGTAAATCAGAGAAAACTATTTATAAATTGATTTGTGAATATATAAATAATTGCAGAAACTTATTTAATTCATAGAAAATTCATATGGAGTCCAAATTCAACCATTCCAGTTTCTATAATTTTGTAAGATTTTTTTTATCATCTAGTGCCACTGATTTGACATGAAAGCCACTTTAAAATTTATCTCTCAATTAATCTTGTGTCAAATACATTAAATCTTTAGAAATTCATAATTCTTTCATTTTAATTCTGATTTGACTCATTTCAATTGCATTAGTTTCATATAAATATTTAGTATGCAGTAACAACATTTATTATACCATGTATCATTATTTTATAAATAGATCGGTATTTAACTGATGATGGTTAGTCTGGTTAAACTGCTTATCATTATAGACTACTAGAATATGATCTATGGTCAATTTATAACATAGATTAAAGTTGAGATTATTATTTATAGAGTAACCTCTCATATAATCCATGCTGACCAATTTATAATATAGTTTAATATTTTAATCACACAAATCTTTTATAAAATCATAACTCCTTAATCGACTCTGATCTTAGTAGTTCTGGTTCTCGCGATCTCGTTCCGATGCGTGTAGATCACTATTATTCAGTTTGTACTTATGTTTGGTGTGATGTTAATTTTGTCTATACCATGTCTGTTTGTATTGCTACGACTAGCAGTGAGGTCACGAGGATCTGAAGAATCAACCTGGTAACTGGAATCTCAAGTGCTAGGCAAGTTGTGCCCTTGATTCACTTTTGTTACCCAATAATGTTCTTTACAATCATTTACCATGTATAGGTTTAATTTTGATGAGACCCGATAGGTCACCCTAGATTGTTTATCTCATTACCTTGTTTACCCCTGAATCACTTGGGTAGTTTGCTATTGCTTTACATGGTTTTGGGATAATCATTTATTATATCTATGTTCCAATTCTTTTGTTATTCTATTTATGTTCATGTCAAGATCATTAATGTTAATTGGAACACAGAGCTTACATTGAGAAACACGTGCCACCACAAGGGAGGAATGGGACCCCTTGGCTAACTAATTAGGAAAGCTAGTGGAAGACTACCTTACCCGAAAGGGACAAGGGCAGTAGGGGAGTTGCATGCAAGGAGGTTCTCGGGTTGATTTTGCTGCGATGGCGGTCAGACGAGGGATTCTTGCAAGTGCTCTTCCCATAAACTGTAGCGGGTTTTTGGAAGCTAGTGGAACTTTGTAAAGGCCTCGTAGTGGATCCCTAGCCATTCACCTCGGTAGTGTCTAAGGGCCTAGCTAACCCTAGCGACATGGGAAACACGACTTGTGGGTAAAGGGTACAACCTCTGCAGAGTGTAAAACTGGTATACTAACCGAGCTCACGGTCATGAGCAGCTCAGGACTCTCTGATGATTAATTTATGAAACTTAAACTCAATTTGTCATTTGCATTTGCATGGGATTTATTATTAATTTTGTTCTATTATTTATTTATTATGGTCTGGTATTTACTTACACTTAGTAACTGCTAATAAAACTTTGACCAACTTATAAAAGCAATGCTCAACTTTAACCCCTATCATTGATTAGCCTTACACATCACATGAACTCCCACCTTTATGAGTTCATGCCCACTGGTTCCCCACAACTTGTTGAGCGATGAACATGTATGAGCTCACCCTTGCTGTCTCACACCCCCACAGGTCAAGAACAGGTATCACTGGATGAGGCGCATGGTAGATGTTGCGCTGTGTTCGTGAGAGGTCTAGGTCGCCGTCTATTAGTTGACTTTCTGGTGCCAAGGATGGATTTTAGATCCTGTTGTATTTATCTTTTATTTTGTAAGACTTCCGCTATGTAATAAGTACTCTGATTTTATTATGACATTTATCTCTATACACTCTGTTATTATATATGTTGTCTTCTTGGCGCATGTATGAGATGCACCAGGCTTTGTTCCTTAAAGCCGGGTGTGACAACAAACCTGTCCCAAAGTTCCCACATGGCAGCGAGCAAGGTTTGAGGGGGGCGCCCATTGCGGCTGACGTACGGCCCCACACGGCAGCGACGGCTCAGGTACGAGTGCGCGTTCCAGAGACCGAGCAGTGGGCCCCGCTTGGTAATGGGTGACGGTGCGCACAGAGGAAAGAGACTGACAAGGTGGTCCCCAGGTGTCGGCGCAGTACCCCGGTAGGATGGACTTACCCGCAGGCCATTGCTGTCAGCGCCACTAACTGAAGTTGGGCCGCGCGTGAGGAATTCTCCTGGTGGGCTGAATTGGTGTTCTGAGCCCAGGTAAGCTTTTATTTTATTTCCTTTTTCTTTTCTAATTTGTTTTTCCTTCTCATTTTTGAATTCCCAATTTGAATTTGGATATTTTTTATGAGTTGCACCTTTGAGTAAATGTACAAATTCAAATCTTAATGTAGAAATAATATTATATATATATATATATATATATTTATTCTATATTTTTTTGTCACATAGTATTCCCTTTCTTCTTTTCTAAACTCTAGAATTTCTTTTAGGGTTTAATTTCCCATTGGAGTATTAACATACTTATTATTATATTTTTTTACTATATTTTTATATCATCACAAAATGCACACAAAGTAAGATCCAGCATGATGCACATGTTAATTATGTGTTCTTTGTTCTATTTATCCACTTTTAACTAGTGTTTATCACGTGTAATGAATAGTAGAGGCCACAAACTATTGAGATTATTTGTATTCTTTTTATTACACTTCTGAGTATTTCATAGAATTAAAGCTAGATGGTTGAAGTGGTGGCAAGCTGTGGGTGTCTTATGTGACCCCCGAGTGCCACGCAAACTAAAAAGCAAATTCTACAGGACAGCAATCCGGCCGGCTTTGTTGTATGGAGCATAATGTTGGCCCACTAGAAGACGACATGTCCAACAACTAAGTGTGGCAGAGATACGTATGTTGCGCTGGATATGTGGCCACACAATGTAAAGCCCAAACATTGGTAGAAAAAAAAACAATAATAATAATAATAATAAAATAAATAAATAAATCTAAGAATCATGCTTTGGGGATTTTGAAAGCCTTCTTGGATTTCTCATGTCTCTGAATGTTTAACTTCAAAAAGAAAAGAGGAAGGAAATTGTATTAAAGTCATTCACTATTACTAGAATTAAAGAAGAATAAATAATAAATAAATAAAATTTCAAAGTTCAAAAGTATTATTTAAGAGAGAATTGTGAATTCAAGGTTTAAGCATGAATGTAAATTGAGTTTGGAATTTGGGAATGAAAGAAATGAGAAAGATACTATACAAAACAAAATAAAATTTATAAATAAATAATTAATTAACATATTATGCTCAAACTGAACAGTTAAATGTGAAAATGAATTTTGAATTTAAATTGGAAAGTGAAGTTGAATTTGGAAAGAAAAGAAAAGGAAAAGAAAATAGAAAACGCCACTTGGGCCCAAAACCTATAAAACCGGCCCAATTACTCTTCTTCTCCACTCCTGCCGGCCCAAAACCTCTGCGCCACAGACTTGTGGGACCGCGTTGCCAGGCTAATTGCTCACGCGCGCCTGCTATGTCTCACTCTCGCGTGGGCCCGCCTCGTCAGCTTCTTCCTCCTTCCCGACTTCCTCGCTAACAGACGCGCTAAAGACCCGCCAGGCTCCGCAGCCGTAGATCTCGCTGGCCATTACGGCCCCTTCTCGGGGCTATATAAAGCCAGCCGAAGCCGCTCGTCCATCCTCGCCAACGTCGAGCAGCCTCCTTCCTCGTGCGTCCCGTCCGCCGTCCGCTCGTGACTCGTCCGCGCCACCGCCCAGCCAGTCGACCAAGCGTCCATTCCAGCCGTCCGACCTCCGGCGGTCCGGCCGTCCGCTCTTCTTCGTTCGCGCCGGCCAGACTTTTCTCCCCGACCCATCGTCCCCGCGGCCGTTGCTGCCGCGGCGGGAAGCAGCTCGCCGTCGTCAGCCGTTTTCCACGGCGAGTGCTTCGTGGTGGGCGACGGGTTTGTGAACACCAGAGCAGAAAATAGTTGAGGCTACCACAGGGAGGGGAACTGACCGTGCGGTGCTGAGCCCAGAAAATGGTGAGGGGAGAGCGAAGAAGATGCCGCCGTCGCTGGGCTCGGCGACGGGAGCTGGAAGATGATTGGTGGCCCTTGATCCTGATATGGACGGATACAGCTGCGACACGCTTACCTTGTGCCACAACCGTAAGATCTTGATCCCTCGGTCTCGCGTGCATACGGGTTCATAAGCGTGCGATATGATCTGGGCGCTTGAATGATGATCCGATGACCCAGATCACACCGTACCCCTTCGCTGAGCCATGTTTACAAATAAACCCTTGAAGAAATAGATAATAAACCCGCCGTCCTGTGCGGGTGTAGCCTGAGTCTGGGGATTCTTTCGAGAAGGCCCCTGCACTTTTCTGTTATTGAGGCTCAGTCCAGTGAATAAGAAAATCATAGAAAATGATTTAGAAAATGATTTTTAGTGTTAAAATAAATCCAGAAACTTAATTAATTCATAACTAATTCATTTTAGCTCCAAATTGAGTCGTTCCAATTCCTAAAATTTTGTAATAATATTCTCTATCATTTAGTGTCTTTGTTTTGACATGAACTCTGTCAGAAAATTTATTTATCATTTAATCATATTTTAATCACATTAAACCTTAGGAAAATCATAACTTGAATTCTACAACTCCAAAATTAATAATTCTTTTCCTGTGATCTTATTTTAATATGTAGATTATTAATATGTATTTTGCATATATGTTTGGTGTAATGTTAATTTTGCCTATACCATGTATGTTTGTATTGCTACGACTAGCAGTGAGGTCACGAGGACCTGAAGATCATCCTGGTACCTGGATTCTCAAGGCCCAGGCAAGTTGTGCCCTTGATCACTTCTTTTCACCTACTCATGTTCTAATTAATCATAATGATCTGCATAGGTTAATTTTGATGGGACCCAATAGGTTACCCTAGTTTGTCTATCTTTATACCTTGTTTACCACTGAACTTTCTGGGTAGTACTTGCTAGTGCTATATGTGGTTTTGGGTATGAAGATTACACTATTCATGGTTACACTTTTGTTATCAGTGGTTATTTACTGTTCATGTTAAGATCATTATGTTAATTGGAACATGGAGAACCACCCGGGAAAACAGTGCTACCACAAGGGTGGAATGGGACGCCCTTGGCTGATTAATTAGGAAAGCTAGTGGAAGACTACCTTACCCGAAAGGGGCAAGGGCAGTAGGGGAGAGGTCAGTGTAGGGAGGCCCTCGGGAGGATTTTGCTGCGATGGCGGTCCTGCAAGGGATTCCTGCACTGGATCTTCCTATAAACTGTAGCGGGTTTTCGGAAGCTAGTGGAACTTTGTAAAGGCCTCGTAGTGGATCCCTAGCCATTCACCTCGGAAGTGTCTAAGGGCTTTGCAAACCCTGGCGACATGGGATACACGACTTGTGGGTAAAGATGCGCAACCTCTGCAGAGTGTAAAACTGGTATACTAGCCGTGCTCACGGTCATGAGCAGCTCGGACCCTCACATGATTAAATTATGGAACTTAAACTCAATTTGTCATATGCATTGCATCGCAGGTGAAGTTGTTACTTTTGTTCTACTATTTAATTGGGCTGGTATTTACTTATACTTAGTAACTGCTAATAAAATTTTGACCAACATTAAAAGCAATGCTCAGCTCTAACCATCCTTTTTGATAAGCCTTACACTGCACGTGAGCTCCCACCTTTGGCGAGTTCATGCACATTATTCCCCACAACTTGTTGAGCGATGAACGTATGTGAGCTCACTCTTGCTGTCTCACATACACCACAGGTCAAGACCAGGTACTGCAGGATGATGCTCATGGAGGATGCTGTGTTGAGTTCGTGAGTGGTCTAGGCCGTCGTCTCCCAGTCAACTTTGGGTTGCTGGACCGTTGTCTCCTTATAATGTAATTATTTATTTTGTATAGAACTCCTGTTATATGTAAAGATGTGACATTCGATCCTGTGCCACTATACATCATATGTATGAGACTTGGTCCCAGCATACCTGGTGTTTATGTTAACCCCGGGTTTTGGACCCCTAGAATCCGGGTGTTACACACAAGGAGAGATCGAGTCCGGAATGATGATATACGAGAGAGAGTAGGAGTGGCGCCAATTGAGGAGAAGCTTATGCAACATCGTTTGAGATGGTATGGACATATCCAACGAAGACCTGAAGAGGCACCAGTGCATATCGGAATAATTAGGCGTCCCGAGAATGTGAAGAGAGGTAGAGGTCGACCAACCTTGACGTGGACAGAGGCTATGAATAGGGACCTGAAGGAGTGGAATATTGATAAAGAACTCACCGTGGATAGGAAGGGGTGGAAGTGTGTAATTCACATGCCAGAACCCTGATTTGTAGTTTCACTTTTCCTCCTTAATCGTTTGACCTTTTCTTGTGCCCTTTAGATCTTGCTGGTTCTTGTGGGTTTTATCTCTTTTTATGTGTTTCCCTGTTTTGTCCTTTTTCGGTTCTCCTTTGCCTTTGTCTCCCTTTTCTTTTCTTTGGGGGTTGAGATCTGAGATTTTTATACGGGGTTTCATCTCTAGGCTACCCCAACGTGCTTGGGACAAAAAGGCTTTTTGTTGTTGTTGTTGTTGTATTATTCCATGTTGTATGGGATTAGGATTATACACTTATAGTAGCCAATGATCTGCATTTTTCCATTAAACATCCAGATTGAAAAATTACCAACCTTGATTGTCTACAATCTTTATTCAACAAAGTATAGAGCGCTGGTTTGATCGGCGACGACAATAATCCTCTCTTCTCTGTATTTTAAAGGAACATAGGACGAAATCATGTATAAAAAAATAAAACATTATTCCATGTTGTATCGGATTAGGATTATACACTTACACTAGCCAATGATCTACATTTTTCCATTAAACATCCATATTGAAAAATAACTAACCTTGATTGTCTATAATCTTTATTCAACAAAGTATAGAGCGTTGGTTTGATCGGCGGCGAGCGGTCTTGGGTTGGATGACAGCAATGCCGCAGCCACCGGTGTCGCAGCGACGTCGATGTTGTACAGGAAGAAGGATGTCGAGGTGGTCACAGCATTGCGGAAGCCGCCTCCAAGGGCCATGTGGTTGCGCCACCGACACCGTCGCCAGGTTCTACCCACACGCGCCTATGGTAGAGCAGAGGTTGTGGAGGCGGGGGTTGAGGCTGAGCTGCATGCCTGCATGGAGACGAATGCGCTGCAGATGGAGACTGTGGCCGCGGCAGCGGGGCTGCGGTGGGGACATGCTAGGGTTGCTGGAAGTGTTTGCCCTATGCATGCGTTGATGGAGTCACGTTTTTTTATTAATTTGTTTGGTGACAGGAAGCTTCGAGAAGAAACCAGTTGGACGTAGTTGTAGGTGTTGAGGCAGATGAGTTTACGCCTGACCTTGATTCCCGATCGCGCCCTGCACGAGCTTTTGACTGATGATGGGTTTACATAGTTGAGAGTTGGTGTGATGTGATACCTCGAGCGCCCTGGAGAGGACATCGACCTCATGCACCGGAATCCGAGCCTTTGCCGAGTGCCGGACGCTTTGCCGAGTGTCTTTTCTCGGGCACTCGGCAAAGATGGCTTTGCCGAGAGCCACACTCGGCAAAGCTCGGCTCTCGGTAACGAGCCTCTTTACCGAGTGCAGGACACTCGGCACAGGTCCCCACTCGGCAAAGACATGTTTGCCGAGTGTCAAACACTCGGCAAAGGGGGCTCTCGGCAAAGGGCCATCAGCGGCCGTCCCAAAGCTGACGGCCGTCAGTCTTTGCCGAGAGCCAATGGTTGGCACTCGGCAAAGAGTCTTCTTTGCCCAGTGTCGCCAAGTTGACACTCGGCAAAGAACTCTTTGCCGAGTGCCATCTCTAGACACTCGGCAAAGTATATTTTTATTTCTTTTATTTTGTCTCCCAAACTTTTTGTGGTATGTCCCTACACTATGTAGACCTACATGTATCATTTGTGGACAATTTTAACAGAGTTTCAATCGTTAGTAGATTTAGTTCGTTTATTTGAATTTCTTCGGAAAATTTAGATTTGAACTGCAGGTCACTCGAAACTTGGAAAACCGTGCATGAAAAAATGATATTCATGTTACTTAGCATAAGTTACGACCGATTCCAGGAGCGGACCAAAAACTTCGAGCAACATGCTCACTAAACATGGCCGTGAACTTGTCATCCACATGTTTAAAAATTGTATAAAACACAAACAAAGTCAGAAAATCTTGAAACTTGTCCACGTGTCATGATATCATATGTAAAGGCTGCGATAAAAAATTGAAAAAATTTCGAGAAAACTATGACGCGCTATGTGTACAAACCTAAGAGATCCACATTGAAACTCTATGATTTCATGTGTAGTTCTCTTAGGTTTCTACACATAGTGTCTCACAACTTTGTCCAAACATTCTCAATTTTTTATCACAACCTGTACATATGATATCATGACACGTGGACAAGTTTCATGATTTTCTGACTTTGTTTGTGTTTTATACAATTTTTAAACATGTGGATGGCAAGTTCACGGCCATGTTTAGTGAGCATGTTGCTCGAAGTTTTCGGTCCGCTCCTGGAATCGGTCGTAACTTATGCTAAGTAACATGAATATCATTTTTTCATGCACGGTTTTCCAAGTTTCGAGTGACCTGCAGTTCAAATTTGAATTTTCCGAAGAAATTCAAATAAACAAACTAAATCTACTAGCTATTTCAAACACTGTTATAATTGTCCCAAAATGATACATGTAGGTCTACATAGTGTAGGAACATACCACAAAAAGTTTGGGAGACAAAATAAAAAAAATACAAATGTACTTTGCCGAGTGTCAACTTGTTGACACTCGGCAAAGTATGCTTTGCCGAGTGCCACTGGGTGGCACTCGGCAAAGAAGTGTAAATTAATATTTGCCGAGTGCCCCTGAGTGGCACTCGGCGAAGAAGGCGCCTTTGCCGAGTGCCGCCGATCTGGCACTCGGCAAACCACGTCTTTGCCGAGTGCCGCCGATCTGGCACTCGGCAAACCACGTCTTTGCCGAGTGCCGCCGATCTGGCACTCGGCAAACCATATTTTAAAAATAAAAAAAAATCTTTGCCAAGTGCCGCATCGCGGGCACTCGGCAAAGAACATGAACTTAACCACATCGCGGGCTTCTCCTTCTTCTCTCTCTCACTCACGCTCACTGTCGCGCTCACGCCGCCGCCCGCGCTCGCCGCCGACCCCACGCCCGCGCCCGCCCTCGCCGCCGGCCACGCGCCGCCCTCGCCGCCGGCCACGCGCGCGCCCCCGGCCCTGCGCCCACGCTCGCCGCGCGCCCGCTCGCCGCGTGCCCGCACGCCGCCCGTGTTCGCCGCGACTTGCCGCGCCGTCGCCGCCGTCCCCGGAGCGCCGCCGCTGCCTCGCCGCAGGCCACGCGCGCGCTCCCGGCCCTGCGCCCGCGCTCGCCGCGCGCTTGCCGCGCCGCCGCCGCCGTCCCCGGAGTGCCGCCGCTGCCTCGCCGCGCCCTGCGCCACCGCCGACGTGCCGAGCTCGCCCGCACCCGCCCGCGCAAGCCGCGCCCGCCCGCGCCCGCCGCGCGCCGCCGGCTCGCCGTGCCACCGCGAGCGCCGCTCGTCGCGCCGCCCCACCGCCGTCCTACCGTACGCCACCGTCTCCCCCGCCCGTCACCGTCGTCATAAGGTATAATTTTATTAAATTATGTATTAATTTTTATATTAATGTATTTATGTTTTATAGATTAATGTATTGATGTTTTATATATTATGTATTTCATAAACACATGTTTATATTAATGTGTTATATTATGTATTTCATAAACGTGTGGATATATGTGTGGATATACGTGTGGATATATGTGTGGATATATTGTCGGCCATCGTGCCATTGATATATGTGTGAATGTCAGCCATCGTGCTGTTACTTTTATTTGCAGGTTTTGGAAACCTCCCCGTGCAGGGGAGGTGCTGCCGAATTTTTTTGTTGACAGACTTGTTTATTTTTTTGCAGAGGTCTTCCTAGCCACTGCGGGTCTGCCTCGCGTCGCCACTGCACCGACCCGCCACAGCCCCACTAGCCTGACTCCACCGCCACCCTAGGTATAACCTCTACATCCGCATCATGGTCGTAGATCACCTAACCCAGTTAGGCGTCTCCCGTTCGAAAGTGATACGGTGTAGATATACAGATCTTTGCATATCTACAAATGTATCAGTTTCGAATTGTCCACGTTTTTTGGACAGCCCGCGGTTGCGTAGATGGTGTTAGTTTCATGCTCTACTCCGGTCTGAGATAGAGTTTCGGCGTCACCTCCCTGTTGTTCTCCAGATAGTACACTCTCCCTGCCAGGACGTGTATCCAGAGAACAGCGGGGAGGTGCTGCCGAATTTCTATCTCGGATCGGAGTAGAGCATGGAAACTAACTCCATCGGAGCGGGGAGCTTGCGACGTTTGAGACTTATGTTTGTGTTTAATACTTGTGTTGAACACTTATGTTTGTGATGGATATTTATGTTTGTGGTGACGGTTTTATGTTTGTGTTGGCTATTTATGTCTGTGATGATATCTGTGATGTATATATGTGATATATATGTGATATCTTCTGTTTGTGTGGATGGAATACAAAAAACAAATTAAAAAGGTATATACTGGTCACTTTGCCGAGTATTACACTCGGCAAAGAGGCTCTTTGCCGAGTGTCCGGGTCATAACACTCGGCAAAGAGCACAGACCTGGGCACCGGCTTAGGTTCTTTGCAGAGTGTTACATCCCTGGCACTCGGCAAAGAGGTCGGCTTTGCCGAGTGCCACTTGGGACACTCGGCAAAGAACCTGACATGGGGACCCTCCCTGGCGGATTCTTTGCCGAGTGCTGCACGGAAGACACTTGGCAAAACTAACTTCTTTACCGAGTGTCACAGGGGACACTCGGCAAAGCCGCCGTCTCCGTCACTCGACGCCGTAACGGCTGCTTTTCTTTGCCGAGTGCTCTCTGGCACTCGTCAAAGATCTTTGCCGAGTGCCCGATAAAAAGCTCTCGGCAAAGAAGGCTTTGCCGATGCACTGTTCACCGAGCCTTCTTTGCCGAGTGTAACACTCGGCAAAGCTTTTGCCGAGTGTTTTGAACGCTTCGCCGAGTGCTTCAGGCACTCGGCAAAGCGATTGATTCCGGTAGTGTGAGCGGTGAAGCACAGCCTCGGCGAGGTAGGGACCCAGTGTTGAATTAATGTGGGCCTGTCACAAATTAATATTCAATAATAGTCAATGCTAAAGCCTTACTTTAATGTTACGATGTACTAGTATTTTAGTACCATACTGGAAGTTTAAGAGACAATTCAATCTACTTAAATAAGTAGACTATTGGTGCATCTATTGAAAGACTGAAAAAAGATGAAGGACTGTCATACGCTCGCGAGCCGCCGACCGGGCCATGGCCGAGGCAGTGGTCATGGTAGATCGGACCTTGTTCCAAATATTCCTTCCTAGCGGTTGTGTATTTTGCCTAGAGTGATGACCGTCCATTACTGTCATACGACTGATGGCGTCAGTTTCTGGTTGGCTATAACGGTAGCTCTGATGGCGACCGTTACTGTCCGTTGGCCTCCCTCTACGCGTGTATATATACAGAGGAGGGGAGGTTGTTTCTGGTTACAACAGTACATACTCGCTCTGTACCGAATGGTTTGAGATGCGTTGTACACGGTCATTCCCGTCCCACCTTCTGCGAGCACAGGGAGTGTGGGAGAGCATGCCTCCAAAATCGTCATCCGCAGAGCTACACTTGCATAGGTGTGCGGGCAATCAGGTTTTTGGGGAGCATACTCGCGATTGCTCACTCCATCCGCTCGACCAGCGTTGATCAAGTTCCTTGTCGTTGATGCCGTTCGAGGGACTACACTGCGTATATCTGCCTTCATCAACTACGTACGACTACATCGAACATAAACACGAGATGTCTCATGTGATTGGAGCCACGAATGCCTTGAGCATCGATCCCTCCGTAGGGTACAATCTGTTCTTTGTATTTGTGCATATTTTACTGTTGTCTACTGCTTATTGAGTAGTGACACATATGCACATACATGTCGTCACATACATCACTGTGATTTTCTGGATTAAATTAAAAGTGAAAATGCCTATTTGTCCAACAATACAAAAACATGATATTAGGCTTTTTTCTGTTAGTGGTTTTGCTGCTGCGTTAAAACCAAGTGAACCTTTTGATAGGACATTTTACAAGAGGTGGCGTAGTAAGATGATAATGTGGTTGACTGTATTGAACTGCTATCACGCTGCACAGGGGAAACCCAAACAGTTCACTCATGAGGAGGAGAGAATGTTTGACATTGCTAATAACCTATTTCAAGGCGCCGTGATTGGCGCTCTTGCTAACAAGTATGTTGATTCTTATCTAATGTGCACATCTGCAAAAGAGTTATGGGATACATTAGATGAGAAGTTCGGTGTTTCTAATCTTGGTAGCCAGTTGTACATCATGTAGTAGCTATTTGACTACAAGATGGTTGAGAACCGTCTTGTAGTTGAATAAGCTCATGAAATATAGGCACTGGCTAAGTAACTCGAATAGTTCCCATGTGTCTTGCTTGACAAGTTCATGGTTGGCGGTATTATCGCTAAGCTGCCACCTTCTTGGACGGATTTTGCTACCACTCTAAAACATAAGAGACAAGAGTTTAGTGTGGCTGGGCTTATTGGGTCTCTTGATGTTGAGGAGAGGGCGAGAGCAAAAGACACTCATGGAAAAGGAGTTGAGACTTCTAGTGCCAATATGGTACAAAAGAACTCCAATGCGTCACATAATAATAAAAGGATGAACAAGCAACAGAATGCCATGAAGTCCAACCAGGCAGTCTCGTTCATAAAGAAGAATAAAGGAGCTGGTTTTTTGTTTGTGGGAGTACTGATCACTAGGCAAGCGCTTGTCTAAACCGCAAGTTTTAAACAAGAGAAAAAACCAGCTCAAGAGAATAAAACAGCAAACATGGTTGTTAGCGAGACCGCAGAAGGAACATCGGGGTATGGTAATCTTTTACCTCCTGTTCTTTCAGTGTGTCAATCCCCTGAGTGGTGGGCTGATACTGGTGCTAATATTCATGTGTGTGCTGATATTTCTTTGTTCTTTTCTTATTAGTGCAAAGGGACTGGAGTCCAGTTGATGGGGAACGAATCACATGCGCGTGTTCTTGGTGTTGGTATAGTCATTCTAAAGTTTACATCGGGAAAGACACTGCTATTGAAGAACGGGCAACATGACCCCTCCATCAAAAAGAGTCTTGTTAGTGGCTCTCTTTTATGTCGAGATGGCTATAAACTTGTGTTTGAGTCCAATGAATGTATACTGTCAAAGTATGGGACATTTGTTGGAAAAGGCTATGACAGTGGAGGCTTTTTCCGCTTGTCTTTACATGATGTGTGTAATAAGTCTGTGAACAATGTGATATCGAATGAGTCGTATATTTGGCATTCACGACATTGTCACATCAATTTTGGTTGTGTGTCGCGGTTAGCAAATTTAAATTTAATCCCAAAATTTGATTTAGTCAAAGGTTCTAAGTGCTAGGTGTGCATGCAATCTAAGCAGACTAGGGTGGCCTATTAGATCCCATCAAAATTAATCCTATGCATGATAAAATGATTGAGAACATCATTGGGTAAATAAAAGTGGTCAAGGGCACAACTTGCCTTCAATGAGCTCCTGCTCAGCAACCTCTACCCGCTGAACACCTGAATCCTCGGCCACTGGCTCGTCTACTCACCACAGTACAAACAAACATGGAATAAGGGAGAAATTAACATCACACCAAACATGAATATAGAATGCATAATAATAATCTACGCATCAAAACGAGATTGTGGGAACAAGAATCACTAAATTCGGAATTACGGATTTTAAGTTATGATTTTCTGAAGTCCTTATGTGTTTGGTACAACATTAATTAAGTGATAAATTTTAATATGGGTTTCATGCTAATACAGTGTTACTAAGTGATAAAAAATGTTAATACAAAATTATAGGAATTGGAATGGGTCAAAAAGGAGTTAAAATAGATTTTCTAGGAATTTAACAAGTTTCTAGAATTAATTTTGCACTACAAATCCCTTTTAAAATGAATTTCTTTGTTTTGCTGGATGTTTGGACTGCGCCATAATTACCGAGAAACCTAGGGGCTATTACGTGAAAAGTCCTAAGACTCACGCCCGCGATGGACTGCGGGTTGATTTTCCCTTTCCCCGAGGACTCATGTGTCAAAAGGACTGGCGAAGGCGTATTGGCCAAATCTGGCCATCTAAATTAGGTCTCACGGTTCGGATATGTTTCCCTATAACCGAATCGGTAACCCACGGGGAACATCGGATCTCGATCCAATGGCCCAATCGATCTCGGAACCCTAAGTGCTCTCGTCCCTCCAATCAACGATCCATGGTTACAGCCCACCCCAGCCAAACCGGTCCACCCGATTCAATCACCGCCGCCCAAAGCGCATCTAACGGGGGATCCATTGCCTTCCTACCCCGGACGGTCGACGTCGGCACTAGTCCAGCCACGGTAGAGGACTCCGGTGAGACTTTAGGTTTTCGCAACAAGGACCCGAGAGCCATCCCAACGGCGACTACTCAAATTGTCGAACGAATATAAATCATGAGGGCGCATTCATACCGGCGGTTGTGCAGTACGGGCCATAATCACGGTGAGGGGTGGGTGGCGGTGTTGGACATCATCGACGAGCAATTCGGTTGGCTCCGACTGCCGAGCTCGCCTAGGAGGGTCACTACCACGTGCGGAGTGCCCCGGCGTTGGTCCCGGCACCCACCGGCATTCGGCTCCCGACGTGTAGAGGTTGCGTCGACGGCGACATGCCTTCCGCACCTTCCCTCACCTCACACAGCGTCGGCTTCCAGCGTAGTAGTGCTTTGACTTCTCGACTCGATGGGAAGAGGGTCACGGAGGTTGGTGACCGCCCAACTTATACGCAGAGCAGAGATCCAGTGATCGGGCGTTCGTGCCGAGCATCCCGCGCAGACCCTAGAGACGGCGACCGATTCGGTTGGAGAAGGATCTGACACTGCGACCCCACGCATCAGCCACAGCACGAAGAAAGTGAAACTGCCACGTGGGCCCACACGTTAGGGAAACACGGTAGAGCTGGTGTGCGCAGAGAGATGGGGCTAGGTGCCCCACTTGTCAGCTGGCACGCGCGCACCTGCGGAAGGGAGCAGGCCGGTAACTAGGCCAAAATGAGTCGCGCCCAGGACCCAGTTTTAGTTATTCTTTTTCCCTTTTTTATTCCTTCTTTTCTTTTTATTTTCTTTTCTCATTTTTAGATTTCGAATTTTGAATTCAGATTTGGTTGTGATCTTGCACATATATCAAATGTGCACATCCAAATCTTAAGATGAAAAGAATGTATTTATTTACATATTTGTTTCCTTTATTTTATGTGGTATTTTTCTTCTCTTTCTCCAAGGTTTTGATTCCAATTTAGGTTTTAAATTCCATTTGTCCATTAATGTATTGTTATTGACACTAATATTTTTATTATTTATAAATGCACAATCAAATAAACTCCAGCATGATGCACAAATTATTTTGGATGTCACTAGTTATTTAATCAATTTAAATGTGGGTGCTCACATGTTATAGCGAATAGAGAGTAATATATATATATATATATATATATATATATATATATATATATATATATATATATATATAAGTGAAAGCAATCCTTTTCTCAATACTCATAAATTGGGTATTACACCTGCCCCAAAATGCTCTGGGTTAAGAGTTTTGCTGTCTACAAATAGGAATATTCAGAGTTGCAAATCTGTTAGTCCACAAGCCATGTTTCCCGAACTAAGCAGTTGGAATACGAGTGAACCTGAGTAGTGTTTAGATGAATATGGCTTTTACTATTTCAAAAACCACATCAGGGGATTTGGAGCCATCACCATCGATCTGTAGAGTACAGAGAGATATGTGAAACATGGGGATCTTAATTAGGTGAGATGTTTAGGATAGTTGCAGTCCATATCTACACCTTTTGAATCTTCCCCCTCTTCTCATAGTACTAAACAACATGTCAAGTTGACTCTTGGAAAACTTCAAGTTGCTTCATAACACTATAGACGTTGTAGTCGTCTCTTCCGTTTTGACGATCAGAAAAGGAAAAAACAAATCATTAATTAAGAAAACAGAAGCTAGCCACTGTCAGACACGGGCACACCATGCACGCTGCCGAGTGCAAGAACGGGATGGTGGCTAGCCAAGCGAGCAGAGGCATGGGGAGCTCAAATCCGTCATGCACACCACTGCCGAAACGTCAACCAAAAACCAGAACCCCAAAATCATAAACACGGATTAAGATTAATGTATTGCATAGACTAGGCATGACTCACATGACATTAGACCTTGCCCTAGACAGAAACTGCTCATGGTGCATGTCGCACTTGCTCTGCTTTAGCTTCGCCGTCGAGCATCTCCCCTGAAAGGAACACCAAAAAGAACAGAACTCAGATTAGATCGGCACACTGCGCAATCAAGATATTACTCCAGATTTTTTTGACGGGTTCTAGACAGCAAGCTTTACATTTAGTTAAGAAACTTTGAGGTCCTATTTATCAAATGAAATAACCTTTTTCCTTGACAAATTCTATCATGTTACCAGTTCCATGATCTCATAACAAAACTGTTAAAGAAAACCAGGTCTGCAGATTACAGTGTACACTAACATGAATATCCAAAACACATACTCGTGACCAAAGATTAAGGCACTAGACTTCCATATAAGACAATGGCACTGATATATCTACTCAGAACCATGAACATACATTTGTTCAAGAATAACAGTCCTGGTACTTACAGAAAGCTATTGTTGATTTAGACGACCATCTACTTGTATCATGAGATAGGCATTTGAGGGTGGCAACTCTACAAATGAAGAAAGTGCCATTTAACCTATGAGTGTTGGCATAAACCTATTGAGCAGCAGCCGCGCAGACGGTCCACGCGCGCGCAGTATCAGGTAGGGTTCCGAGTTTCTTGCGGGATTTGTTACCTAAAATAGTGGATTTAGCTCGAGATACGGATTGTAACAGGGCTAGACCTCCTCTCTCTCTCTCTCTCTCTCTCTCTATATATATATATATATATATATATATATATATATATATATATATATATATATATATATATATATATATATATATATATATATATATACTATGATACATTAAACATGAACAATCGAACTAATAATTAGTTTACATCTCGTTTTTACCTTAGGCATTATGAGTAGTTCTAATTTTGTCTTAGATTAGCCTTTCCCTACCCCAAATTCTCTGCTTCTCTTCGGCTCTACGTCAATTAGAGGTGTTTAGGGTGGTATTCCGACCCTAGATAAGGCCTAGGATCTCTCCTCCCCAATGGGGTCCCTCCTAGAAGCGAGATCTAGGCGTTGCTGGCGAACTTAGCCGCCCCTCTGCATGCGCGGATCGTCCGACCTCCAGGCGCGGACCGTCCGGCCCATCAGGCAGGGAACCAAGCCCTACACCAGGTCGTGGACCGTCCGGCCCTTGGCCGCGGACCGTCTGCACCTCCGCAGAGAGCACCGCCGCCAGTTCTCAACGCAGTGATTGGTGCCCGGATCGGCGCCAACACACTTTTTGGCGACTCCACTAGGGAAATCATGTACAAACCTATCAGATCGGCCCTCAATGGTCAGTTCAAAAGATAGCTCTGACATTTCCACCGGCAATATCATAGAGCCAACTTGGGAAATCTTGTTGGCTGACGAATAGCTCCAGTTCAAGGAGCACAAGGAGCAGCTGATCCAAGAAGCAAAGGCGAAGTTCTTGGCCAACTTCAAGGTGGACAGGAAAAACAAGGTCGTTCGGCAACGGACGACTGGCTTCGCTCCGACCTACTATGACTACCCCCGAGGTAAGCGACACAAACGAGCTCCAATCTCTTAAAACTTATATAGATGAACGACGAGACCAAATGCAAAATATTAGAGGGGTATGCAAAATGATTATAGAAGGCTAGTACGTGTGTTTGATAAATCTACTATTGCAAATTTTCCTTCGCACGAGGTTGAATTAGGGGGAAAACATGCGTAATTCATCGGCTATAAGTTGTCACGACCATTCACAACCCCATTATGGGATGCCGATAGACACGTACCCTGGGCAACCACAGCCTCCTAAGCACATCGGCGACAAATTTGCCGATCTGCGCATGTCCAGACCATCCGCACGTGAGCGCAGACCGTCCAGGCCAACGGTGACCGGTGTTATTTTTATTGAATTACTGAGATATGCTCCCGAGTCACCACGTACTGCGCAAACCCTAAACTACCTAGTCGGATGGTCTACATACAGCGACGGACGATCCGCATACAACGATGGATGGTCCGACCATATGGCGGAACAGTCCTCACACACAGCTGGACGATCCACGTATCTAACCGAACGGTCTGGTACGGAGTTTTTCGATGAGGATTATTATCCAAATCCACATCTGTCTCAGCTAAACTTCCCATCACACTATACAATGCATCAGCACCATAGTACAACATCCCAAACCCATGGGGACGAGTACTTTATGGCCCCGCCTAGAAGGCCAAAAAGGAATGGCTAGTACTGTGAGCCACATAGGGCAAGTAGTAACGCGCCACAAAACCCAAGCTAATGGGAGGGAAGAAAACAAAATATCCAAACAACCTCACCCATGTTGGACCAGAGAGCCGGTGGTCTCCCACCAACTGCCATTAACATAGTAAGGGAAGAAATAGCTGGGGCGTTTTGAGATAAGCTTGGAGTAAGCATGGCCCCTGGGGGTAGTCATATAGAAGACCTTATGATAGCCAATTTGACCATCACCCATACCCACAAGGAACTAGGATACCCGAATTTGCGAAGTTTTTGGGCCACCAAGGTAAGAGTACGCGCAAGCACATAGGCCAGTTCTTAGCACAATTAGGAGAATTGGCCGACACCGAGGCATTCCGTGTCCGTTTATTTTCATTATCTCTGATAGGGACTGCATTCGCATGATATGCCACGCTCCCTTCTAATTCTATTGTGTCGTGCGGAGATTTAGAGCAAAACTTTCATGACCATTTCTTCTCTGGTGATTACGAGCTAGATTTGGTAGATCTAGTGGCCCTACGACAAGGTAAAGATGAATCAGTTAATGAGTACATCTAGAGATTCTGGGATACAAGAAAACGATGCTTTCAAATTGTAGGAAAGGAGTGACGCCTAAGAGGGGGTGAATTAGGACTTCTAAAACTTTTACTAAACTTGGCCACAAATAAATCACTAGAGCAAAACCTATGCAAATAATCAAATTATAATGTGCAAACTAGGTTTTGTCTAAGTGTTGCTATCTCTACCACAATGGCTAAGTTTCAATCTACACTATATAAGCATAAAGACAAGATTGAAACTTAAATGCTTAATATAAATGCGGAAGTTAAAGAGCAAGGTAGAGATGCAAACTCTCATGGATGACGCTGGTATTTTTACCGAGGTATTCGGAACCGCGCAAGGTTCCGACTAATCCTCGTTGGTGGCCCTACGCAAAGGGAAGCCCACGCGAGGGCCATGCACCTCGGTCGAGTAACTCCGTAGAGAGCCGCGGGCCTTCTCCACGCGCAAGTGGTGCTCTGCTTCTGGCTCCTCTCAGACGCTCCCCGCCGTCTCCACTATCGAGCTTCCGGCCGAAACGCCGTGGGCCTCGTTCCCTCCGGTACATGGTGGCGGCCGTGGCACAAACGTGGTTGTCACGGTCTCGTAAGACTCTCGCCCCACTCGGTACAATTACAACGGCTCGCGCAAGAGCCGAGGGTTGTGTGGTTTTATAAAACTCACTCAACTAACTAGGGTTCACCTAGAGCAAGCGCTAAAGCGGTCTAACTAACCTGAGCACTTCGCAAAGCACCTATGCTAATCACCGAGTGATTCTATTAAGCACTTGGGTGTTTGAGCTCTTGGAAATGTGCACTATATGCCTTGGTATGTTGCTTAGGCTCTCACACATGGAAATGGCCAGTTGGGGTGGTATTTATAGGCCCCAACCCCATTTCTAGCTGTTGGACAGAAAGCAGTAGCTTTTTGTCGATGGGCGCACTGGACAGTCCGGTGCACACCGGACACACACTCTGCAGTGTTCGGTGCCCGCCACATCAGCCGACCGTTGCAGTTTGTAGCAGTCGACTGTTGGATCCAACCATTACCTAGACTGTCCAGTGCTACAGCCCGAGGGCGCCTGTCTGCGGCCCCTCTGCACAGACTATCCGGTTGTCCCACTGGACAGTCCGGTGCACACAGGACAGTTACTGTTCACTGTCCAATGCGCCTCTATGCGCTGGTTGACAACCCTTCTCTTGGATTTCTTTGTTGATTCTTTCGGGCTTCTTTTTTTCTTGAGTCTTGGACTTCTATGCTTCTTTTTATGTCTTCTTTTGAGGTGTTGCATCCTTGTTGCCTTAGTCCAATCCTCTTCACATCCTTTGAACTACAAACACAAACACTTGCAAACACATTAGTTCATAGATTGTGTTAATCATCAAACACCAAAACTCATTAAGCCAAATGGCCAGGGGTCCATTTTCCTTACAATCTCCCCCTTTTTGGTGATTGATGACAACACAACCAAAGCAAGCAAATATAACAAACATTTGAATGAAAATATGCAATCTACTTGCTAGGATGCATGATTGTCCCCATAGAGTGAGATTATGGACTTAAGCCTCCCCTAACTCCATAATTCACTTACTTCCTATTCAGACCAAAGAACCAAAACCAATTGAAAACCCACTTGAAGAAATAAAATTTTAAATTGGTGGTGTTTGGTGTTTGATACAGTTTTCATTGCTTTGGTCCCTAAACTTCTCCCCCTTTGGCATCAGCCGCCGAAAAGGAAGACATTAAAAGCATGTAGGAAGTAAATAAGACTTGCCCTCATAATGGATTTGTCAATTGATACCGATTGTAGGATACCAGTTGAAACACCAAATTGTTACTCCCCCTAAATGAGTGTTCTCTTTAGAAAGAAATTTCCCCCCTTTTTAGAGACGAAGAAATACTCCCCCTGACAGAGATCTTCTACTTAGGAAAAAGCATGTGAAAATAGAGGTGCAAGACATGATTTGATTAGACATACTTCCTTATGCATAGGTAATAGAATATGATTTAACCACTTATGCATGTATAGCAACATGGAAGTATAAGATATGAAATATAGTCTAACCAAATGCTGGAGAAGACATGTAAGTAATACTAAATGTAGTCTCAAAGTTACCAATTGAAACCAATGGCGGACCATTTGAAGGCAAGTGGTAGATTTGTGAGACGTAAGAGTTCTTGTAGATTTGCAGTGGAAGCTTGTTGTCTTTCTCCGGCGACTTCATTTTCCTTACAATGAGACTATTACATGAAATAGGCTTGAAAATGGTATTAGTCTCAACGTCTTAGACATGCACATTGATTTCATATCAAGAGGGGCAAATTATCTATAATCTGAGCTTTGGCACATATAAGTTAAATGATACCAATTGTAGGATATAAGATTTTTAAAGCATTAGTGTCATTTACTTAGGAATGTTCAATAAGCTATGTGTCGTGCTTAACTAAGCGGTTTAAACCATGTAGGTTTGCTCATAAATATGAATTGAAAACAGACAATCCTACCATGTGATTTACCTAGTATGCATGCATTTAAACAAAAGTAAATACCAAATGTAATACTAGGCATGAAAGGTAAAACTAGATACAAGAAAATTGATACGCATATCTAAAAATAAGGAATACAATAAATCTAGTTACCTTAGTCATGGGTGGGAAATTTGGGTCCAAAATATTTACTAGCCCACTTGACAATAGACTTGATCCAATATGATGTATCCCATGTGTTGGAACTTGCTCACTGGCGCAAGTTGATCCAACGGGGCGGTGTAGTAACGCAAACAGGGTTTCTGCACGTGAAGGCAATCGCTCTGTTAATCTGGCCTCTCAAGGGCACTGTGCGGGGGTATTTATAGGTGTCCGGGTGCCCAGCGTTCCGTGTTAAGGACGCATGTGCCCTCAGACACCTAGGTTATCCCCAGAATATTCCCATAAAGCGGGGTTACAGACCGTAATTACAGGGAGGCCTTTACAAATTAGGCCCGTAACGCGCAACGGCCACGCAGGGCCCGTTACAATGGGCCGGATCACACGTGGGCCTCCATCCTGCGACCTCGTCACAGGTCTTCGTCCGGCAGCGTATGATGCGAAGGGTAAGTCTCCCCGCTGTCTTGTCACCGTTGGTGCAGCGAGTACGGCGGAGGCCTCGAGCGAAGGGTGGCGTTTTCGCCTTCGCCCCAACATTTTCCCTCCGAGGGACCAGTTCGACTAAGTCACCTGGTGCCGAAGACGTCACTAGATGGCGGAGACGTTGCCCTCGCTCGAAATGGTTCCGCGGGGGTTTTTGACATGACCGTTGATTGACGCCGTACTGTTGGATTGCGGGTTTCCCGAAGCGCCGCGCTCTGTGTATAAAAGGGGACGGGTGGGGGTGCCTTTGAACTTTATCTTTCCGCGCTCCGCGAAAACCCTAACCGCCTTCTCAATCCTCTTGCTGCTTGTCTGCCCTCCTTGCTCTTGTTTGCCGGAGATCTGGCCCATGTGAAGCAGACCGCTCGCCGCCACCGACGGTACGTAGCGATGTCGACCTCTTCTTCTTCTGCTGCCGCTACGCCGCCGGCCGACGCGTCGTCTGAGGAGACGCTGAGCACTGTGGCGACAGAGGAGTTGCGCGCCGGCGACACGGTGAATTTCGGTGTGTCGCGGATGTCCTCGGTCTGCATGCAAGATATGCAGCGGCTTGGTTACTTTGGCGGCGGAGTCGCTCGTGTCCCGAGGACAGAGGAGGTCCCCGAGCCAGAAGGCGAGTTGGTTGTCTTTGAGGCGTTCTTCGCCGCTGGTCTTCGCTTGCCTGTGCACCAATTTGTGGGAGAAGTCCTCCGCAGATTTAACGTCCAGATCCACCAGCTGACTCCGAATGCCGTGGTGGCTCTGTCGAAGTATGTCTGGGCGACGACTTCGTACGGCGGACAGCCATCGGTCGAAGTCTTCGTGAAGTACTATTGCCTGCACTGGCAGAAAAGGATGATCGGAAATAAGGTTGCTCAGTTTGGGTCCTGTACATTTACGCCGAAGACCGGCAAGACCTCGATGGAGGTGGTTGAGTTGGTTCCTTGCGCTCGCAATAAATGGGGCAACTGGCATGAGTTTTGGTTCTACGTTGTGGAGGGCACAGTCGAGGACCATCCGGGGCTCCCCGTGGCCGAGATGTGCTCGTATTATTACTCAGCATACCCGCAGTTTGAAGTGGCGGAGGATGATGCAGACAAAGGGGCCCTTCGGTGCGCGGCCGGCCTGAGCAGCGGGTGCGATTTGGTTGAGGAGTATGTGGCATATGGGGTGTGGCCTTTGGCGCATGGCTGGGCGCTGGGCGAAGTATGCCCTCGCCAGATGCCTTCCCGTGGTGGGATGATGGTGCGAAGTCCCGCCTTCGCACTGGATCTACGTAGTCGCGATCCGGCCGCCGTTGTGCGTGAGGCGGAGGATGGGGCGGTGCGGATTGTTGGTCGGTACGTGCCAAAGACAGAGGGCCAGTGTAGCTGGGATATACGCGGGTCTAATGACCGCTTGAACAGGGTCTTCGAATTGAACCGCCTGTCGTATGGCGGTTATCCCGGGCAAGACGATGTGGATCATCGCGGGAAGAACCCAGTGGCGGAGACTGGAGACGACCCCGCGCCGGCGGCCGCCCCATCCTCTAAGAAGAGGAAACTAGATATTGCTACGGGAGGACTGGGGGTTTCCGATGGTTTTGCTAGGGAATTGATGAGGACATGCGCGGCCCCAGGGGGAAGGATGTCTTCGCCCGAGCTCCGGGAGTCTTCGGCGCGAATGCTGAGGGTTACCGGGGGTTGGTGGCCTAAGAACGTTCCTGTCCCCTGCGCGGCCGGCGAAGACTTTTTTACATCTCGCGTGGTTCGTGACTTGAGAGTGTTTCCTTATGGCCGGAATATTGCTACTGTTGTGTCGGCAGTGATGGACAAGGATCGCCAGGGAGCTGCGCAGAAGCGCCAGGCAGTCATCAGGCTGCCTGAGGCTAGATCGAAGAGGTCGTGGGGGGCGACGAAAACTGCTGCCCCCGGCGGCAGCCAGCCGACGCTGGCGGCGAAGTCAGCCGCCCCTAGGTCCAGTAGGGTGCCGGAGGTCGTGAAGGCGGCCGGTGCTGGCGGGACCAAGACTGCCCCGTCCGTAGCCGCGAAGGCCTGAGACTTGCCTCCGCCAGGCAAGCGCGTTGCCGACTTCACCACCGATATTAGCGTGGAGGATTATCTTGTTGGTAAGTCGTTAGCCGTTTTTTTCCTAACTGTTGATACATCGCAGGGTCGGGCGAGGAGCAACTTGTTGTTGTTCCGCCTGTGGCCGCGCGGCGGCTGCCGTGGTGCCTAGGGCGAAGGGTAGTGCTCTTAGTGCCGGTGGCGAGATGCCGGCACTTACCACCGTCAGGGACGAGGTGGGCGCTGTGTCCCGCCGGCTAAAGGAGGCATTAAGTCTGGTAAGTTGTGTTAGACTTCGGTTTTTACCAGCTTCGTTGGGGTTGTGGTCTTATGTGCGTCTTGTAGGCGGCTGACTTCGCAGACCGCGTGGCGTCGGGGGCCCTTACGGCAGTTGTGTCTGCCGAAGTCGAGAGACTTCGGGCGCAACATGCTGACGCCGTCTAGGAAAAATCGGCCACCGACAGCAAGTGCCGCAAGTTGGTGGATAAGGTGGCCGCGCTGGAGGGCGAGAGGGCTGACCTCCGGCGCCAACTAGCGGAGGAGAGGAGGGAGGCTAATGAGGCCCTCGCCAAGGCGCAGTCTGCGCAGGCGGAGGCCAATTTGGCTCGGGCGGAGGGTAGCCTTGCCAGACAGCACGCCGAGGAATTGGAAGAGCGGTTCAACGCTCTGCAGACCCGTGTGGAGAGGGCCGAGGCTTCGACGCGCTCGGAGGCTGAACGGACGCGCAAACAGCTTGTGGACTCATACCACGAGCTGGGCGCGCGGACCGCTGACTTCGAAGTGCCAGACCAAGAGGCCGGCCTTCGCTGCCTCGAGTGGCTGCAGGAGGAGTTGCTGGCGCTCCCCACCATTGTGGAGGGGTTTATGTCCTATGCCTCCCTGGTCACCTGCGAAGGGGCGATGAACGCGCTGTCCCGTGAGGGGTGCCGGCACTATGGGGTCTTCGACCAAGCTGATGAGGATTTCGAGCGTGATATCTACAAGGTTGAGGACCCTGTGGTGAAGGAATCCGCGGGAGCCCTCTTCAACCGGATGTGGGGCCCTCACGGTCGGGAGGTGGTCAGGGAGTTCGAGACGGTGAGGGGTCAGGTAATGTTTGACTTTTGTTTAGTGTTGTTGAATGTGGGTTGTATGTGGGTTTGCTGAATCTGTGTGCTGTGTCTTAGGCGGCGCGTAACGAGAAGGTGGAGGACTTCGGGGCCTTGAACAGCGTGCAGCCTGACTCGGTGTCGAACCCGTTGGCGGTTGTGCCCGAGGTCGCCCCGGCGCCGCCCCCAGAGACCGTTGGAGGCGCCCCTGATGCCCCCGCAGCCACTGCGGCCGGCGGTGGCTCGTCGCCAACTACTGCGCCGAGGGCTGAGGATCCTGCGAAGATGGTGGCAGAGGCGGCAGTGGAGGATCCGACGGCGGCTGGGTCTTCGCAGGTGGCATAGTGGGTGTGGGTAGTTAGGGAATTTTGCATATGTTGCTGAACCTTGGTTGTTGCGCAGGTTCAAGATTTTGGGCCTGCGCACGCAGCTGCTACTGCTAATGTTTTGGCGGCTTCGACCGTGGATGATGGGAATGAATCGGATGAATCTGCGTCTAAGCTTTCTGATTTTGATGATTCTAGGAGTTCGGTTGGGTGGACTGAAGAGTCGTCGGACGAGGACTTGGATTACTTTGCGGCCTTGGATGTGGCAGCGGCGGAGGCTTCGCCGCGTGCTGTGGATGCTGAGGTTGTACCTGGTCCAAGTGCGGGGCGTAGGCGGCGAAGGGCGGTTGCGAAGCGTAGAGTGAGTGAGGCGGACGGCGGTCGGCTTTGTGTGAACAGGGCTGGCAGGCAGGAACTGTTGTCCTTGCCGGCCATTGTGAGTGCAGGTGAGGGGGAGCTGTGAAGTCTTTTTGCGGGTGAGGAGCTAAGGATAATGCTATTTAACTATAGGGAGATGGGAATTATTCCGAAGGTTGAACCGATGTAAAGTGTGATGCCCTGGCTTGTTCATATGTAATGGCTTGTATGATGAGGTTGCGTGCCTTTGCACATTCGGCTATGCCCACGAAGGCGTTACGTACTTGGTCTGGTGTATTTGTTATGTTGGTCTGGTGCACATGTGGTCGGTCTTTGCGCGGACAGTTTGGTGTAGTCTTTTCCGCACTTGTTGTGCTTGGTCCGGCTGCATCCTTAGGCGACTGTGGCACGTATAGTTTTCGCGGACAACTTTGATTTTTCGCACTTGTTGTGCTAGTCCGGCTGCACCCTTAGGCGACTTCTGCACGGATGGTCTTCGCGGAAGACTTCGATTTTTCGCACTTGTTGTGGTAGTCCGGCTGCACCCTTAGGTGACTTCTGCGCGGATAGTCTTCGCGGAAGACTTCGATTTTTCGCACTTGTTATGCTAGTCCGGCTGCACCCTTAGGCGACTTCTGCGCGGATAGTCTTCGCGGAAGACTTCGATTTTTCGCACTTGTTGTGCTAGTCCGGCTGCACCCTTAGGCGACTTCTGCACGGATGGTCTTCGCGGAAGACTTCGATTTTTCGCACTTGTTGTGCTAGTCCGGCTGCACCCTTAGGCGACTTCTGCGCGGATAGTCTTCGCGGAAGACTTCGATTTTTCGCACTTGTTGTGCTAGTCCGGCTGCACCCTTAGGCGACTTCTGCGTGGAGTTGTCGCACGCGAGGGTGGCTAGCGCTGGGCCTCACAGTGACTTTGTATTGGTCGAATGTCGAAGACCGTCGGCGTGGTCTTTTTTCGACGTAGATTTTTGCGGGGGATTTCTCACTTGTATATTACATGACTCCGCCTCGTTAAAAACCTCACCCCCGGGAGGAAAAAGAGTGCGGGCCAGAATAAAATTGTTTTTGCGAATTACAAGGGCGAGCTGGCCCTGATGAGTCAAACAAAAAATTTGCGGAGATTATCGATGTTCCAGGAATGCTCCAAGTCTTCGCCGTTTGGCGTTGCGAGCCTGTATGCGCTGGGGGAGGTCTTCGTCTTGACAATGAAAGAGCCCTCCCACTTGGGCTCCAGCTTGCCCCTGGACTCCGTTTGAGCTGTCCGGACGAGTACGAGGTCCCCTTCGCTGAATTCCCTTGGGGTGACTGCGTGGTCGCGCCATGCTTTTGTCTGGGCTTGGTATTTGTCCAGAGCCTGTAGGGCGAAGACGCGGTCTCCGTCGATGAGGTCCTTCGAAGTCGGCTCGTCTACGTCGGGGACGACCGACGCGGCTGTCCGAGGCGACCCATGTTTTATTTCTTGCGGAGTCATGGCCTCCGATCCGTATAATAGGCGGAAGGGGGTGAACCCAGTCGCCCTGCACTCAGTTGTGTTCAGCGCCCAGACCACTTCGGGTAACAGGTCGGGCCACTTGCCTTTTTTGTCGTCGAGGAGCATTTTCTTGACGGCTGTGAAAATTTTGCCGTTGGCGCGCTCCACGACTCCGTTGGACTGGGGGTGGTACACGGAGGCGAAGGCAAGCTTGGTGCCGATGGAGAAGCAGAAGTCTTTGAAATCTTGATTGTCGAACTGCTTGTCTGTCGGGGACCATAATTAGGGGTACCCTCAAGACGCCTAATTCTCAGCTGGTAACCCCCATCAGCATAAAGCTGCAGAGGCCTGATGGGTTTGATTAAGTCAGGGATCAGTCCATACGAGTGACTTGACCACGCCACGCCCGAGCCTAGCCTCGGGCGAGGGCAGCCGACCCTAAGATGACTCCGTCTCGCCTGAGGCCTCCTCTTTCACGGCAGACGCATCTCCGGCTCGCCCTAGGCCCCGCCTTCGATAAGAAGAAACCCTGGCTAAATCACCGCGCCAACCGACCCAGTCACCGGGGCGTTTAACGCAAAAGGTAAGACCGACGGGCGACCAGACTTCGCCAGAGGTGCCATAGGAGGCTCCGCCCAAGGGCTCGGACTCGGGCTAAGGCCCCGAAAGACGGCGAACTCCGCTCCGCCCGACCCCAGGGCTCGGACTCGGGCTAAGGCCCCGGAAGACGGCGAACTCCGCTCCGCCCAAGGGCTCGGACTCGGGCTAAGGCCCCGGAAGACGGCGAACTCCGCTCCGCCCAAGGGCTCGGACTCGGGCTAAGGCCCCGGAAGACGGCGAACTCCGCTCCGCCCGACCCCAGGGCTCGGACTCGGGCTAAGGCCCCGGAAGACGACGAACTCCGCCTCGCCCGACCCAGGGCTCGGACTCCGCCTCGGCCTCTGCCGAACGATCTCCGCCTCGCCCGACCCAGGGCTCGGACTCTGCCTCTGTCTTGCAGGACGGACTCGACCTCGGTTTCGGAGGAGCCTCCACGACGCCCGACCTAGGACACGAGACCGCCACGTCAACAGGGAGCGTCATCATCACCCTGCCCTGAGCCGACTTGGGTCGCAGAGAACAAGACCGGCGTCCCATCTGGCCAGCCACGCCAGATAGGCAAATGATGGCGCCCCGCTAGACCATGACGACGGCGACTCTCAGCTCCCTTACGAAAGCAGGAGGACGTCAGCAAGGGCCCAGCCACTCCGACAGCTGTCTCCCCGTCCGGCTCCGTTACTCCTCCAACAGCCACGACGCCATACCAACAGGGTGCCAAGATCTCTCCGGCTGCCACCTTGGCATGTACATAGGACGCTAGCTCTCTCTCGCTAGACACGTAGCACCTTGCTACACCCCCATCTTGTACACCTGGATCCTCTCCTTACGACTATAAAAGGAAGGACCAGGGCCTTCTTAGAGAAGGTTGGCCTCGCGGGGACGAAGGGCAGGGGCAGGCGCTCTCTCGGGGGCCGCTCGCTTCCCCTCACCTCGCGCGGACGCTTGTAACCCCCTACTGCAAGCGCACCCGACCTGGGCGCGGGACGAACACGAAGGCCGCGGGAATTCTCCGACTCCCTCACGACCCGGCTCCGGCCACCGACCTCTCTCTCTGTTCCCCCCTTCGCGCTCGCCCACGCGCTCGACCCATCTGGGCTGGGGCACGCGGCACTCTCACTCGTCGGCTCGGGGACCCCCCGGTCTCGGAACGCCGACAGTTGGCGCGCCAGGTAGGGGCCTGCTGCGTGTCGACGTTCGATTTCCCGTCAAGCTCCAGATGGGCAGTCTCCAACGACCTCTTCAACCCGGGACGGTGCTCCGTTTCGGGAACCTCGAGTTCATGTCTCTCGACGGCAACTACGACATGATACTCCTTCCACCGCCGCGCGACAGCGACAATGGTGGCGGACAGCCCGCCCGCCGGCGGCGGAATCAACGACGTCTTTCCCGCGTGGGGGAAGGACAACTTTCGAGCTCGCCCCATCCTCTCCCTCGCCATCGGAGGAGGAGGAGGCGGGGCAACCGGGGCCGAGCGGGAGATCGCGCTCTGACGGCTGTCGAGCAAATCGACATCCCCGGCGCCTCAACGGAGGACACGCCAAGCGTCGCCCTCGCGTTCGAGGCAAAGGACGTCGCCCTCGTACCCAAGACGACGACACGATCTGCCCCCGACGTGACTTCATCGCTCCTCGTCGACAAAAAGGTACCGACTGCTACCCATCTTTCGTCATTTCGACTCGGCCTCAGCCCGCCTGGCGACCTCGCTTTGGCGGGCGCTCACATTGAGGCGAGTGCAACCTCTCTGGGGTTTCGTGTGCGGTCGCCTTGGGACCGATTGACGGGTGTCTCGACCTACGGATCCTCTGGGTCCGAGGAAGATGACGACCCCAGCATCTGCTGGGATTTCTCCGGATCTGGCAACCCTAGTGCCATGCGGGACTTCATGACCGCATGTGACTACTGCCTCTCCGACTGTTCCGACGGCAGCCGCAGCCTTGGCGACAAGGACTGCGGCCCGAGTCGCGAATGTTTCCACATCGAGCTAGGGGATCCCTCCGGAGGCGGCTGTCTCGGCATGCCGGAGGATGGTGATCCCCCTAGGCCAGCGCCTCGCGCCGACATCCCGCGGGAGCTAGCTGTGGTCCCCGTTCCGGCGGGGGGTCACGACCCACAGCTCGAGCAAGTCCGCGGGGCGCAGGCCGGGCTCGATGAGGGAGCAGGAGCGCTCGAGGCAATCCGCCAGAACATCGGGCAGGTATGGGCGAGCCAACCCCCGGCCGGAGGAATACGTCACCTGCCCCAAGGTCTCCAGCACCGCATCGCCAACGATGCCAGGGACAGACCGCCACCCGCATCCGGCGGAACCGGTCAGGACCTGGCCGCTGCAGCGATGCTCCTCCGCGTGATGCCGGAGTCATCAACCACCGAGGGTCGGCGAATCCAGGGAGAACTCAAGCATCTCCTGGAAGGCGCTGCGGCCCGGCAGGCCGAGAGCTCTGCCTCCCGCAGGCAGGGATACCCCTCGGAACCTCGTGCCGCGACTTCCCGACTCACGCGGGAAGCCTCGGTCTTCACCGGGCGCACGCGCAACACCGCGCCTGCGGCCCCGGGCCACCTCGGCGACGAGCACCCTCATCGAGACCGTCGGGCACGCCTCGACGAGAGGGTGCGCCGAGGCTACCACCCCAGGCGTGGGGGACGTTACGACAGCGGGGAGGATCGGAGTCCCTCGCCCGAACCACCCGGTCCGCAGGTCTTTAGCCGAGCCATTCGGCGGGCGCCGTTTCCGCCCCGATTCCGACCCCCGACTACTATCACGAAGTACTCGGGGGAGACGAGACCGGAATTGTGGCTTGCGGACTACCGCCTGGCCTGTCAACTGGGTGGGACGGACGATGACAACCTCATCATCCGAAACCTCCCCCTGTTTCTCTCCGACACCGCTCGTGCCTGGTTGGAGCACCTGCCTCCGGGGCAGATTTCCAACTGGGAAGATTTGGTCCAGGCTTTCGCCGGGAACTTCCAGGGCACGTACGTGCGCCCCGGGAACTCCTGAGACCTCCGAAGTTGTCGGCAACTGCCGGGAGAGTCTCTCCGAGACTACATCCGGCGGTTCTCGAAGCAGCGCACCGAGCTGCCCAACATCACCGACTCCGATGTCATCGGCGCGTTCCTCGCCGGCACCACCTGCCGCGACCTGGTGAGCAAGCTGGGTCGCAAGACCCCCACCAGGGCGAGCGAGCTGATGGACATCGCCACCAAGTTCGCCTCCGGCCAGGAGGCGGTAGAGGCCATCTTCCGAAAGGACAAGCAGCCCCAGGGCCGCCCGTCGGAAGATGCTCCCGAGGCGTCTGCTCCGCGCGGCGCCAAGAAGAAAGGCAGGAGGAAGTCGCAAGCGAAACGCGACGTTCCCGATGCAGACCTTGTCGCCGCCGCCGAGCACAAGAACCCTCGGAAGCCCCCCGGAGGTGCTAACCTCTTCGACAAGGCACTCAAGGAGACGTGCCCCTACCATCAGGGGCCCGTCAAGCACACCCTTGAAGAGTGCGTCATGCTTCGGCGCCACTTCCACAGGGCCGGGCCACCCACAGAGGGTGGCAAGGCTCACGACGACGACAAAAGGGAAGATCGCCAAGCAAGAGAGTTCCCAGAGGTCCGCGATTGCTTCATGATCTACGGAGGGCACGCGGCAAACGCCTCGGCTCGGCATCGTAAGCAAGAGCGTCGGGAGGTCTGCTCGGTGAAGGTGGCGGCGCCAGTCGACCTAGACTGGTCCGACAAGCCCATCACCTTCGACCGGGACGACCACCCCGACCACGTGCCGAGCCCGGGGAAGTACCCGCTCGTCGTCGACCCCGTCATCGGCGACGTCAGGCTCACCAAGGTCCTGATGGATGGAGGCAGCTGTCTCAACATCATCTACGCCGAGACCCTCAGGCTCTTGCGCGTCGACCCGTCATCCGTCCGAGCAGGCGCTGCGCCCTTCCACGGGATCATTCCCGGGAAGCGCGTCCAGCCCCTCGGACAGCTCGACCTCCCTGTCTGCTTCGGAACACCCTCCAACTTCCGAAGGGAGACTTTGACGTTCGAGGTGGTCGGGTTCCGAGGAACCTACCACGCGGTGTTGGGGAGGCCATGCTACGCGAAGTTCATGGCCATCCCCAACTACACCTACCTGAAGCTCAAGATGCCGGGCCCCAACGGGGTCATCACCGTCGGCCCCACGTACAAACACGCATTCGAATGCGATGTGGAGTGCGTGGAGTACGCCGAGGCCCTCGCCGAGTCCGAGGCCCTCATAGCCGACCTGGAAAGCCTCTCCCGAGAGGCGCCAGACGTGAAGCGGCATGCCGGCAACTTCGAGCCAGCGGAGACGGTTAAGGCCGTCCCTCTCGACCCCAGTGGCGACGCCTCCAAGCATGTCCGGATCAGTTCTGGGCTCGGCCCCAAATAGGAAGCAGTGCTCGTCGACTTTCCTCGCGCAAACGTCGACATTTTTGCGTGGGGTCCCTCGGGCATGCCCGCCATGCCGAGGGATGTCACCGAGCACTCGCCGCATATCTGGGCAGGAGCCTGACTCGCCAAACGGCCTCTGCGCGAATGACGCCCGGGGGCTGCGCCCTTTCCCCACTCACACATAAGAATCAATTATCAAGGAAGGGTCGGCCTCGCCCCGGCAGAGCCCGACCCTCCCTCGGGGGCTAAAAAGGGGGAACCCCTCTCGTCGAGTTTGGACGTACCGTTCCGCGTCAGAAAAACTCTTTTTTCGGTCAAGAAGGGTTTTTTTTTTGCGTTCTCCCGGAGGCGTCAGAAGCAGGGTCCTGAGGAGCGAACTTGGGTACGAGTAAATGGCGAGACCGACTGAGCTGGGGAACACCTATGCCTCCGGGCTAGGGACACCTCACTCGTCGCCTGCCACGAAAAAGGACCCAGCTCGGGAAATCACCCTGTTGTCGACACTACGGGCCAGGCGCGAAAATCAAAACAAAAAGGAGCATGACTTCACGGAAGAAGAAGTAAAATGTTCAGGCCTCAGTGGCCGCGGCAAATCACACATCCAACAGAAATTGTCCCAACTAAAATCAGGCGTCGCCTCGGGCAGGAGCCGCGCCCTCAACTCTGCCCCCGCCGTCGGTAAGGTCCACCTCTGCTTCCGGCGGCGGCGCAGGAGGAAGAATCTCCGCTTCGAAGACGGTCGCCAGCGCCGCGCTCGGACCCGCAGCGACCGCGTCGAGCCGCTGAACCTCCGCCAGGGCCGCCTCGTCTTCGTCAGGCAAGCAGTACCCCTCGCTGACCCGCTCCAAGTCCACGACGTAGTGGGAAGCGAGCACGGCGAAGGCCCGCCTGACGCCGTGGTGCAGCGCCCCGCGGACTTTACCGCGCGCGTAATCGCCTAGGGCTTGAAGACGGCTTTGGGGAGAGCTCCCTGAAGGGACGTCGCCGGGACCGAGTTTCCGATAGACCTCCGAGACGGCCTCGGACATAGCCGCGAGATCGGCTTCCCTTTGCTCAGCAGCCCCGTCGAGCGCCTCGGCAAGCGCCTTGGCAGACTCGTCGAGGGCAGACTCGAGCTCTGCGAACAACCAGAAGAAAGACCTCAAACCCAAGCGGAAGAAACGGACAAGATTGAGAACCGAGGACGGTCGAGCCATACCTCTGGCTCGGACGTGCTGCTCCGAGGCTGCGACTTGGGCTGCGGCCAGATCGGCCGCAAGGATCTTGGCCCGGCTCTCGGCCTCGGCAGCCTGGCCCCAAGTTCGGTCCCGCTCCTCGGCAACCTGGGCGAGCTCTGACCGCCGTTGTAGCACCTCCGTGCGCGCTGCCGCCGCCTCGGCCTTCAGGTCAGCGCAGAGCAGCTGGAGGTCCGCTATCTTAGCATCTTGCTGAGAGAGGCGCGCGGTAGCCCCGGCGAGCGAAGTCCTCAGGGACCGCAGCGAGCCCCAGACGACGGCCTCGCGGCGAATGAACGACGACTTGGCAGTGCTCCGGTCCGTCAGGTCCTAGAAAGGAAAACAAGATATCACGACGAACGCCTCACTCGCAGAAGCAAGAAGGTATGCCTGAAACCATTACCTGAAGGATTTTGGGGACGTCCCCGCAGAGAACCTCCAGCGACGATCGGAGCAACCCCACTGTCGCCTCCGCACGCTTGCGGAGCTCGTCCCAGGACTGGTCCTCCTCTTCGTCGTCAAGAACGAAGATAGGGCCCGAAGCCTCACGGGTCCGGAATCGGAGCAACTGGCCCCGGGCCTCGGGGCTCCGCCCCACAGCGACAAGGCTGCCGCCCGCCTGGGAGCACTGCGCGTCCGCGCCCACCTCTTCCGAGGCTCCGGGCGCCGACGCTGCGGCCGTCCCGACGTCGGCGGCGACCGTACGCTCTCCGACCGGGATGGTGCCAGCTGCGGTAGCGGCAGACGCCGGCATGGCCAACATGGCTGGTGAGCTCGGGACCGCATCGGCGCCGGCCGCCTCCCCGATCACGATGGCCACCTCGGCAGAGGAGCCCGCCTCGGGGACCTGCTCCCCCAGAACATGCGACGCCTGAGCCCCGTGCGGCGGAGCACCCTGCGAAAGGGTCGGCTGAGCGGCAGGGCCCGAGGTGGCGCCAGCTGCCTAGACCAACGCCGTCTTGAGGGCCTTCCGAGGCGCCAGGTCGGTAGGGCCATGGCTCCGTTTGCTGAAGAAAACAAGAAAGGGAAAATCACGGCCCAGACATATGAATGAAGCGCCGGGACGGAGAGATTCCAAGGTACCTACCCGCTCCGGATCATGATCCACGGTGTCTGGGGGAGGTCTCTTGGCTCCCGCTTCCTGGAACCACCGCCGAGGTCCGCTTCACCAACAGCCCCGGCGCCGCCCTCGCCTCGGACGCCCCTGAGGCCCGGGAGGCGGACTGCCCAGGCGCCGCCATAGCAACCTGAGGGCCGCTCCCCCATGCTGCCGGCGCGGGCGACGGTTCCCGAAGAATGGACCCCTCGGCCCGGCTCCCTGGAGTGGCGTCAGCTCCCCCAGCCGAGGAGTCAAGAACCCTCTCGGGTTGCCCCCGCTCCTCAGGTCGGGGATCCGGCACCTCGGCTCCAGGGACCGATGATGTAGGCCCGCTCGGGGGCTGGCTCGACGACCCCCGGCCACATCCCAAGCTGGGGCTGAGGCCGAGACGGGCGGCCATGTCGTCCTCCTCCTCTTCGTCGTCGACGTCGTCGTCATCATCGGACGTCTCCGGCGACAGCTCCCTGGGAAGCCCTTCCCTCTCCTGCTGACGACGGCGTTTCTCCAGGGCTTCCCGAGCCCGCCTCCGCCTGCGGGCCCGAGCCTTCTCCGCATCCTTTTTCTTCTTCTCCTCCTCCGCGGCGACCCGCCTCGCCGCCCGACCCACCGCGTCCTCCGGGACCGGCGGCAGGGAGGGTTTGTGCCGCCCCACCTCCTAAAAAGGGGGGAGAAAGAAAACCGATAGTGAGAATCAGGAGCAACCCGGTATGTGAAGAAGGGAGGGACAAACACTCACCAAAGCGACGCACCCCTGGTCGGGGCGCATTCGAGGCTGGGAGAGGGCGTGGGGGTCCGGCTTCCCCATCGCGACCGACACCCGCCGGTAGAGGGCGTCGTGGGGAAGAGGATCAGGGGACATCCGTGACCCCTCCCAGTCGGCCTCCTGGGTCATCTCCCAAAGCGACAACCGCCGCTCCGCCAGGGGGAGCACCCTCCGGCGATGGATGGCGGCAACCACTCCCGCGGCGGTGAGCCCTTCCTCCCGCAACGCCTTCAGGGCCTGGAGAAGAGGTTCGAGTTTCTTCTGCCTCTCGTGTGGAGTCCCGTGACGCCAGGCGTCGGGGGCGGCGGTGACAACCCGCTGAGAGAACGGCGGGAGCGACCCTCCGTCATTCCGGAGGTAGAACCACCGGCGCTGCCAACCCTTGTTTGAGGGTGAAAGGACGGCAGGAATATGCTGCAACGACCGCGACTGCCTCAGCAAGAGGGTGCAGCCGCCGGCCCGCACCGCCGCACGGACCCTCCTCTCCCCCGTCGACGAAGCAAAAAGCTCGGCAAAGAAGAGGTGAGTCCACAAATCCCAATGGGGGGCGATCCCCAGATACCCCTCGCACACCGCTACAAAGATAGCGGCTTGCGCGATGGAGTTGGGGGTGAGGTTGTGCAGTTCCACCCCGTAGTGGAACAGGATGGCCCGCATGAAGCGGCTCGACGGCACTCCAAATCCCCGCTCATGGAAGGAGATGAAGCTCACGACATACCCCGGCGGAGGGGATGGAGCGACTCCGCCCGCGGGAGGAATCCATTCCGGCCGCTCCTTATCGGTGAGGGGGCGGAGCAAACCCTCGCCGACGAGGTCCTCCAGGTCACCCGCCGTCACCGTGGAAAAGGGCCACGGGTCGCGCGGCGAGAGGATGGTCACCCGGTCAGCCATCGCCAAGGCAGAAGGGGTGGCGGCGTGAAGGACAGGGGAGGGCGGTTTCCTTTTCCTGGCTAGATCTCTCAGGCTGCGAAAAACCTGAGAAGAAGGCGAGAAGTGAAGTCGAGAACCGTCACTGGGCCCTCTCCGGGGCACATAAAGGCCAAGGTCGAGACGGTTCCAACGTACCGCCCGAACCGGACGCGGGGTTCAAAAAACGCGAAGCAAAACAGCCGTTCCTCGAACGACTCGCGCACACAACGGCAGCTTCGCCGACCGCTTACCCCGGCGCATTAACTTCACGGCGAAACAGGTGACGTTTCTGGCAGGGGCAGCTGGCGACGCTTCGCCTCCGCCAAAACGACCACGCTGAAAAAGGTACGCCACGACGTTCAATTTCAAATCCTTTTTCCCTTTTCCTTCTTTCTCTATCTCTTGCAACAGGGACCGAGAAGGGGGATAACCCCAAAGGGATCCTTCCCCGTGAAGGAACTAGGCTCCGAGCCTCCCTACTGATCAGGGGTTCGAAGGCTGGCCCCCCGAGGGGTTCAACAGCCGCCTTAGATCGCGTGGGCCCGACACCCACTACTGGTCAGGGGTTCGAAGGTCGGCCTCCCGAAAGGTTCCGTGACCGCCTCAGGCTACTAGGGCTCCGTGCCCCCTCCTGATCAGGGGTTCGAAGGCTGGCCCGTCGAAGGGTTCACAGTCGCCTCAGACGCCGAGCGAGGGATGACCAGGGGTACGTTCGATACATAACCAAGGCTCGGGCTGCGCTCCCGAGGTACCCTAGGACATTTCCGAGACCAGCGGGAACGACTCTGTAATGGAATCCCATCGGAGGGAGGCAACGAGCCCTCGGACCCCGTCGCTAGGGGACCGGGTCCGGCAGATCACCCGCAGGTACTTTTGGGCGTGCCTCCGGGCCCCTAGCCGACCCCCAACGAACGGGGCACGGACGTCCACTCGGATTACCCGATTGCAGCTCACCGGAGACACCATGTTCGGTGCCCATCGAGGGTAACATGGCGCACTCCCCCCCTCCTCCTTGCGGAAAGGCGACGTAGGGGCGTATATAAAAAGTCGAGTCTGTCCCTGATCGTCCTCTCGCTCCGTGCGAAGGCTCGGGGGCTGCTCTCGCAAACCCGGCTCCGGCCGAACCGTTGACAGCGTCAACATACCAGCCCGAGAACTTGGGCCCCGACAGTGCACCTGGGTTACGCCCTGCTCGCATGAGAGAACAGCCAGACCAGCCGAGGCATTACGCAAGGCATTAAGACCTCGAAGGAGTGAAACCACTCCTCCGAGGCCTCGGGGGCTACACCCGGCGGGTGCGCTCGCGCGCACCCACCGGAACAAAGTACCACCGAGAAAGGCTGGTCCCCTTGCAAAAAAGTGCGACGCAAGCCTCCAAGCGAGTGTTAACACTCTCTTCGAGGCTCGGGGGCTGCTGTCGGGGACCATAATTAGGGGTACCCTCAAGACGCCTAATTCTCAGCTGGTAACCCCCATCAGCATAAAGCTGCAGAGGCCTGATGGGTTTGATTAAGTCAGGGATCAGTCCATACGAGTGACTTGACCACGCCACGCCCGAGCCTAGCCTCGGGCGAGGGCAGCCGACCCTAAGATGACTCCGTCTCGCCTGAGGCCTCCTCTTTCACGGCAGACGCATCTCCGGCTCGCCCTAGGCCCCGCCTTCGATAAGAAGAAACCCTGGCTAAATCACCGCGCCAACCGACCCAGTCACCGGGGCGTTTAACGCAAAAGGTAAGACCGACGGGCGACCAGACTTCGCCAGAGGTGCCATAGGAGGCTCCGCCCAAGGGCTCGGACTCGGGCTAAGGCCCCGGAAGACGGCGAACTCCGCTCCGCCCGACCCCAGAGCTCGGACTCGGGCTAAGGCCCCGGAAGACGGCGAACTCCGCTCCGCCCAAGGGCTCGGACTCGGGCTAAGGCCCCGGAAGACGGCGAACTCCGCTCCGCCCAAGGGCTCGGACTCGGGCTAAGGCCCCGGAAGACGGCGAACTCCGCTCCGCCCGACCCCAGGGCTCGGACTCGGGCTAAGGCCCCGGAAGACGACGAACTCCGCCTCGCCCGACCCAGGGCTCGGACTCCGCCTCGGCCTCTGCCGAACGATCTCCGCCTCGCCCGACCCAGGGCTCGGACTCTGCCTCTGTCTTGCAGGACGGACTCGACCTCGGTTTCGGAGGAGCCTCCATGACGCCCGACCTAGGACACGAGACCGCCACGTCAACAGGGAGCGTCATCATCACCCTGCCCTGAGCCGACTTGGGTCGCAGAGAACAAGACCGGCGTCCCATCTGGCCAGCCACGCCAGATAGGCAAATGATGGCGCCCCGCTAGACCATGACGACGGCGACTCTCAGCTCCCTTACGAAAGCAGGAGGACGTCAGCAAGGGCCCAGCCACTCCGACAGCTGTCTCCCCGTCCGGCTCCGTTACTCCTCCAACAGCCACGACGCCATACCAACAGGGTGCCAAGATCTCTCCGGCTGCCACCTTGGCATGTACATAGGACGCTAGCTCTCTCTCGCTAGACACGTAGCACCTTGCTACACCCCCATCTTGTACACCTGGATCCTCTCCTTACGACTATAAAAGGAAGGACCAGGGCCTTCTTAGAGAAGGTTGGCCTCGCGGGGACGAAGGGCAGGGGCAGGCGCTCTCTCGGGGGCCGCTCGCTTCCCCTCACCTCGCGCGGACGCTTGTAACCCCCTACTGCAAGCGCACCCGACCTGGGCGCGGGACGAACACGAAGGCCGCGGGAATTCTCCGACTCCCTCACGACCCGGCTCCGGCCACCGACCTCTCTCTCTGTTCCCCCCTTCGCGCTCGCCCACGCGCTCGACCCATCTGGGCTAGGGCACGCGGCACTCTCACTCGTCGGCTCGGGGACCCCCCGGTCTCGGAACGCCGACATGTCGTTATCGACCGTGAGTTCGGACGGTACTCCGAAACGGCAAACAATATTCTGCCAGAAGAATTTTTGGGCTGTCTTCGATGTGATGGTGGATACTGCCCTCGCTTCAATCCATTTGGTGAAGTATTCAACAGCGACGACGGTGAACTTGAGGTTCCCCTGAGCCGTGGGCAGGCGCCCGACAATGCCTAGGCCCCAGCGCTGAAGGGGCCACGTGTGGGTGATCAGCTTCGTGAACTGCGAGGGGCGTCCCGGGCGTGGGGAAAATTTCTGACAGGCTTCGCAGGATCTGACGACCCGATTTGCGGCGCAAATAATGGCGGGCCAGTAGAAACCTTGGCGAATCACCTTTGCTGCTAGGGCCCTAGGCCCTGCATGGGAGCCGCAGGTCCCCTTGTGGACTTCGCGCAGGATTTGGACGCCTTCGGTCTCGGTGACACACTTAAGCATCGGCTAACTGACCCCCTTCTTGTAGAGTTGGCCCTTGATAAGTGCGAAGTCCCGGCTTCGGTGGTTGAGGCGCTTGGCCTCATTGCTGTCGATTGGGTGATAGTACCCCTGCAGGTACAGGGTTATTGGCGCCCGCCAGTCTTCGGTCATGATGAGGTTGATCATGCGGTGGCCCTCGCTGTCGTTGGTTATTTGGAGCCCTTCAGGGATGCAGACGGCTGGCGTCCCGATGACGTGGTAGAACACGTCGGAGGGTAGGGCTTCGCCCCTGGCGGCTGCCTTGGCCAATGCGTCGGCTTCTTCATTCTTGGCTCGGTCCACATGCTGCAAGGTGAATCCCTTGAATTGTCTCTCGAGACTTCGGATGGCCGCGAGGTATTGCATAAGTGCGGGGTCCTTTGCTGCATAGTCTTTCTCGACTTGGCCGGTGACTACCTTGGAGTCTGTTCTGACAATGCAGGTGGTGACACCAAGGGCACTTAGTTTGCGGAGGCCGAGGATGACAGCTTCGTATTCTGCTATGTTGTTTGTGCATCTGTCAGATTCCAGAGCGAAGCTTAAGCATGCCGCGTATCTGTGCTTGACCCTGGCGGGTGAGGTGATGACTGCAGCAGCGCCTGCCCCTGCATGGCACCATGCACCGTCGCAGTGGATTGTCCAAACCTTCTCTGCGGACGGGTCCGGCTGTGTTATTGGCCTGGTCCAGTCGACGACGAAGTCTGCTAGAACTTGTGACTTGATCGTTGTCCTGGGCTCGAAAGTGATGTGGTAGCCGGAGAGTTCGGCCGCCCATTTGGTGATCCATACTGATGCCTCCGGGTTTCTGAATAATTCGCCGAGTCCCCTATCTGAGGTGACGCGGACCTTGAATGCTTCAAAGTAGTGGCGCAATTTGCGCAAAGACATAACAACTGCATAGGCAATCTTTTCGAGTTCCGTCATGTTACATTTGGACGGGGTGAGCACTTCGGAGACGTAATAAACTGGGCACTGTCTGATCATGCCCTCTACCATTTGCTCCTGAACCAGTGCCGCGCTGACCGCGTGCGGCGAGGCCGCAACGTAAAGCAACAGGGGTAGCGAAGAGTCAGGGATTGTAAGAACCGCCAATTCCAACAGGTACTGTTCCAGTGAGGCGAAGGCCGCCGCCTGCTCTAGTCCCCAAGCAAAGTCTTTTGCACCGCGGAGTGTTTTGAGGAAGGGAAGACTTCGCTCAGCGGATTTGGAGATGAATCTGTTGAGGGCGGCCAATCTGCCCGTCAGACGCTGGACGTCTCTGGCTGACTGCGGGGGTGTCATGTTGATGATGGCCTGGATTTTGGTTGGGTTGGCCTCGATGCCACGGTGTGATACCAGGTAGCCCAATATTTTCCCCTGGCGAACGCCGAAGACGCACTTTTCGGGGTTCAGGCGAAGTCGTGCGTCCCGCATGTTCGCGAATGTCTCGGCGAGGTCAGCGAGATGGTCCTCCTTGATCCTGCTGGCGACGACGATATCATCCACATATGTGAATATATTTCTGCCGACTTGCCCTTCGAGCACTGTTTTGGTAAGCTGGGAGAAGGTGGACCCGGCGTTCTTGAGTCCCTCCGGCATTCTGATAAAGCAATATGTGCCGAAGGGTGTTATGAAGCTGGTGCTGGCCTTATCTTCCTCCTTCATATATATTTGATGGTAACCGGAGAAGCAGTCGAGGAGTGACATGACTTCGCACCAGGCCGCGCTATCGACTATTTTGTCGATCCGAGGCAATGGGAAGTTGTCCTTTGGGCAGGCTTTGTTGAGACTGGTGAAGTCGATGCACATTCACCACTTGCCGCTCTTTTTCTGCACCATCACAACGTTGGAGAGCCATGTGGGGTAAGCCACTGGCTCGATAAATTTGGCTTCCAGGAGGCGATGCACCTCGGCCTTGGCGGCTTCTGTCTTCTCGTCGGACATTTTGCGGAGCCGCTGTTTTTTCGATCTCACCGAAGGGTCGATTCCCAAGCTGTGCTCGATTATGGATCGGCTGACCCCGACCAAGTCGAGGGCAGACCAGGCGAAGACGTCTTTGTTCTTGGACAAGCAGCATAGGAGTTTCTCCTCGTCATGCGAGGTGAGGTCTTCGCTGATGGTGACTGTCTGCTTGGGCGTGGCCTGGTCGAGGGGAACAGTCTTGGTCCCGTCGTTGCTCTGCAGCTGTGCTTTGTCGTGTTCTTTTTCGGTTGGGCCGACGGACGCAGGGACCTCGCGCTGGGCCGTGAGGCAGTGAACATTTCTTTGCCCGGGGACGAAGTCCCGCTCTATATTGCGTGCAGTCTGCTGATTGCCGTAGACCGTGATGGCGCCTAACGGACCTGGTATCTTCATGCACAGGTACAATCCGTGAATGGCTGCCTCAAACTTGTTGATGGAGCCCCGGCCCATGATGGCATTGTACGGATACACCATATCGACGATGTCAAAGGTTATTTGCTCACTTCGGGCATTGGGTGCTACACCGAAGGAGGGAGGCAACTCTATTTTGCCGACAGGAAAAGTGCCCTTGCCGCCGAAGCCATACAACGGGTTGTCCGAAGGCTTGAGCAGGCTGTGGCTTATGCCCATGCGGTCGAAGGCATGGAGGAAAATGATGTCTGCTTGACTGCCATTGTCGACTAGGACTTTGTGCAGGTCCCAGCCTGCCACGCTGCAGTTGATAACCATGGCGTCGATGTGGGGGGCGCTGCACAAGTCGACGTCGCGGGCGTCGAAGGTTAGCGGTACATGGGACCACTTCGTCTGCACGACTGGACCGGTGATGGCGATGTGGTTGATGCTGCGGTAGTGGTCCCGCTTCTGCCGCTTTGTGTCGAAGTCGATGCTGGACCCCCAGTGATCATATGAATGACTCCGCGATACGGCTGATCGGCAAAGTCTTCTTGCTTTGGGGCGTGGGGGTTGTTGATGTTTTGTTGTTGCTGGTGGGGAGGTGGGGGTGGGGGAGGTACGATTTGTACTTCCTGGTGGTGTTGGTATGCGTGGTGCGGTGGATGCGGGGCGGGGGCGTGGATGTATGGTGGAGGGTGTTGCTGATAAGTGTGCGCGACAACTCTAGGGTTGTCGGCCTGTTGTGCCCGTGCCATCCTGTCTCTGGTGGCCTTCGTCTCTGGGCAGTCTTTGGTTTGGTGGGCGCAGTCTTCGCCGTGGAAAAGACAGTAGAATCGGCGCGGCGGCTGCACGCGCCCCCGGCCCCTACCGCGAGCTCCATTTCCACGGCCCTGGGGGGATATTCCTGGCGGCGAGGGGCATCAACAGCGGGGTGCTGGTTAGCAATGTTGTGCACCTGCTGCTGATTACGACCGTCTCGACCGGAGTCTGGCTGCGGAGTTCTCGTCCACGTGCGGCTAGATTGTGGAGCATCTTTGGGTTTCCTCTGAGACTCAACTTTGCGCTGGTGGAGCTCTTCGGATTTGGCGTATTTTTCATATAGCTGATATAATTCCTGGAGGTTCTTGGGTGGATCTCTGATGCAGTGGCTGTAAAGGACACCAGCGCGAAGGCCACTGATGGCGTAGTGGATGGCAATCTGGTCATCGACCAAGGGCAGCTATGACTTGAGTTTTAGAAATTTTCGGTAATACTCCCGCAGGGTCTCTTTCTCCAGCTGCTTGCAGAGTGAGAGTTCGGCCAAGGCGTCGGTGTCCGGGCCGTACCCTTGGAAATTGAGCAGGAATTTGTCCCGGAGGCTTCTCCAGGAGTCGATGGACAGCGGTGGCAACCGGGTGAACCAGGTGAGAGCTGGGCCCTCGAGGGCGATGATGAAAGACTTGGCCATCGTGGCGTCGTCCCCACCGGAAGATGCAACGGTGACCTGATAACTCATGATGTACTGTGCTGGGTCAGTGCTGCCGTTGTACTTGGGGTAGGTCCCTGCCCGGAAGTTGGCAGGCCAGGGTGTCACTTGCAGGTGTGGCGCCAGGGGACTTCGCTCGTCGAGGTAGTTGACCCCTTGGAATGGCGCGGCATGTGGGATGGCGCGATCGTGGTAGGGAAAGTGCAGGTCTTCGACTTGTGCACGCTGTTGCAGGGGTGGTCCTTGTTGCAGGCCGAAGTGGCCTTCGCGCTGCATTAGCGCGATCTCTTGCTCGAGCTCCTGGGCCTTCTGCTCTTCGTCTCGTATCATTTGCCGCACCTTGGCTTGTGCAGACACACGTTGACGCTTGGCCTCAAGTATCTCTTTTTGCTTCTGGAGGTTGCGGTTCTTGATGCGCAGGGCGCGCAGCTGTAGCTGTTCTTCTGCGGAGACGCCGATGACTTCGCCTTCCTCGGTGAAGTCCGTGCCCTCTGGTGGAACGAAGTCTGGGGGAGGTTGCGACTGTCCTTCAGGGCTACAGGTGCGGTGAGCGTCGTCTTCAGTAGCCTCTTGGTGGGTGGAGTGGGTTAGTGCGAGGGCCTTGCCCTTTTTTGCGGCCAGCAGTGCTGCCTTCGCAGCCTCGTCAGCCTTCGAGCTAGCTTTCTTGGGTGCCATCGCGGGAGGTTGTTTCGTAGCACGAACGGTGGGCGCCAAATGTTGGAACTTGCTCACTGGCGCAAGTTGATCCAACGGGGAGGTGTAGTAACGCAAACAGGGTTTTTGCACGTGAAGGCAATCGCTCTGTTAATCTGGCCTCTCACGGGAACTGTGCGAGGGTATTTATAGGTGTCCAGGTGCCCAGCGTTCCGTGTTAAGGACGCATGTGCCCTCAGACACCTAGGTTATCCCCGGAATATTCCCATAAAGAGGGGTTACAGACCGTAATTACAGGGAGGCCTTTACAAATTAGGCACGTAATGCGCAACGGCCACGCAGGGCCCGTTACAATGGGCCGGATCACACGTGGGCCTCCATCCTGCGACCTCGTCACAGGTCTTCGTCCGGCAGCGTATGATGCGAAGGGTAAGTCTGCCCGCTGTCTTGTCACCGTTGGTGCAGCGAGTACGGCGGAGGCCTCGAGCGAAGGGTGGCGTATTCGCCTTTGCCCCAACACTATGATATACATCCCTAATTTGCCAAGTCTCCAAATTTCCTGTCGTCCTTCGGACTACTCACTTCCCTTTCAGGATCCAAACCTTCTTGGTGCTTTTCATGGTTGAAATTATTTCCTTTGGCACCCAGATGCGTTTGGTTCCCTTTCCTTTGTTGGCTTTCTTGTTGGCCTTGATTGCTATCACCTTTCCATTCTTTTTCTTCTTGATCAAATATTGTGTAACAGCCTTTTTGTCCACCTTTTTGATGTAGGTGTTGGAGATTTTTCTTGATGGCTTTTGCTTGAGCTTTAGCCTTTGCTTATCCCCGGTCATCGCCTTGCACTGGAAAGACTTATGGCCTTCCTTGTGGCATAACCTACAAATCGCGGTTTCACCCTCCACAGGCTTGTTCAATCCCGCAGTGGTGTTATCCTGTGAAGGTTGGATTTGTTTGGCTTTGCCTTTCTTTTCATACAAAGCCTTACCAAGGCGAGCCACTTCTTGCCTTAATTGCTCATTTTCCTTTGCAACCTCATTCGAACATGTTTCTACAACAATATTCTTAACAAGAACTTGGTTGCAGGGTTTAGAATCATTAATTAAATCAAAGCAGGAAGTAGAGGCATCTTTCTTAATAATTTCAGGAATTTCAATTAAATATACCCTGGAGTGCTACCAATGTTTTCTAGCTTAGTAGTTAGCTCATTATTGTTTATGCTAAGAATTTCCATTTTCCCTAGCAAATTTTCAATAGCATCTTCGGAGTTAGCTAACTTAGCCTTAAGTTTTTCATTCTTTTTAATAAGGCTATCATCGGTAGCTGTAGATGTAGCACTAGATTCTAATTACTCAATTTTAGTTGATAGCTCACAATTCAAATTCGCAAAAGTTTCAATTTTTTCTAGCAAACATTTATAGTCATTTTGAGAGCTAATCAACTTATTTTTCAGAGTTTTAAGTTGAGCCTTTTGTTTAGTGCATAAATCTTAAAAAATTTTAACAGCTTTCGCAAGCTCATCTACGGAGGGCTTTCCCTCACCTTCATCATCACTACTACTTTCATCACTAGAGGATGGAATACTCATTTTACCTCTTGCCATAAGGCACTTGTGTGATGACCGTGATGAGCGTGATGAGGATCAGTGGATGTGTGTCCTTGGAGGTTCATCTTCGCTTGAAGAATTGTCCCAAGTTTTGACACTTGTTAGCGCCTTGCCTTTGCTCCTCTCCTTTTTGGGTTCGGCCATGGTTGGACAGTTGTCCCTAAGGTGGCCCTTCTCCCCACATGCGAAGCATCCTCTCTTTCTTTGCTTTTTCCTATCAATGTTAGAGAGAAGATCCTCTACCTGCAGGGGCACACCCATTAGATTAATCTTGCAGATCATCCCCTTTACCTTTCTGACGTGTCGGATTGTTTCTTCGTCCTCAGAGGATGATGTTGATGGTTGATTATCTTCTTCATCATCACTTTCTTCTTCTCCCTCTTCTTCACTTGAGGAACTTGGGGTGCAAGCCTTCTTTTTACCCTTCCTTTCATCACATGCAAAAGCATATGGCCTTGAGGAAGTTGGCTCCTCTCCCCGACCTGTTTTTCGCGACATCTCAAAGGCCGCAATTTTCCCAATCACAATGGTCGGGGTCATTGTACTCAAGTCCTCCATGTTGTGAAGAATGGTGATGATGCTCCCATATCTTTGTTGTGGTAACAGGGAGATAATCTTCCTCACAATATCCGCATTACCTAGCTTATTAATGCCAATAGAATTGAGCTCATTGATGATTAGATTCAAACGAGACATGGAAAATTAGGGATGTATATCATGGGAAAATAATGAAGGGCTGATGATTTTTGGTAAATCGGCCAATACAGGCAAAGAAGAAGACACGACTACCATCAAAACATCCGACCCAAAATACTCCATGGCCCGATGGTGCCCATTAGGGCTAACACGATCTCAAAAGCAAAAAATTGCAACGCTTGAGAGCAAAGGACAACAAGGAAAAGAAAGTAGAAAAAATATTTAATGACACACATCCACAGTACCCACCACCGCAAAAGAGGTGGAGGCTAAAGGTCGTTGAAATAAATCAAACAACCACAAAGATAGAAAATGAGACAACAACTTTATAGCTCTTTGCAGGTACGGTGGACAGTCCGACTATTAAGGTCGGACCGTCCGCGGATAAACGGACCATCCAACTCTCGAGTCCGGACCGTCTGCTATACACCAGGATGCCTCTAAGGACGCGCGCAATACCTATGGAGAAGGACAACCTGCTGGAAGAGGACTTGGTCGATTACGGGACTACGTCGGAACACTCAGGTATGGACGTAAATGTTATTATGTTCTCCGTCGATTGTGCTATCATCGGTGACGATGAACCCGTCATCGCTCCATTCAATTTTGGTCCTAAAGAGGCCGCCTTCACTAAGCCAAAAGAATCGGTCAACCATTTAAAGCCGCTCTTCGTGCGCAGTCATATTGATGGAATACCGATTGCTAAGATGTTGGTAGATGGAGGGACGACCATAAATTTGATGCCTTACTCATTGTACAGGAAATAAGGAAAGCAAAATGACGAACTTGTCAAGACCAATATGATGCTCAGCGGTGTTGGGACTGACATTTCGATCAAAGCCAAGGGAGTCACATCCGTTGAGTTCCATCGAGACTAAGACCCTTGTTGTTGCATTCTTCATTGCTGATGTAGAAGGAAATTATAGTCTAATCTTAGGCAAAGATTGGATTCATGCTAATTAATGTATACCTTCTACTTTACATCAAATGTTACTACAATGGGTAGGCGATGATGTAGAACAAGTACATGCTGATGCATCGGCCTGCATCACTGTGGTCGATGCCCATGTACTTTGGACCTATGAGACCGCTACATGTCTCACAAGAGTTGACTTTTCTGATTATCAATTCATAAGTATGGATAGGAAAGGCTTCACCCCTATAATGCTAGAGCCGATGGAAAATCGACTAAATCCCAAGTAAAGTTTAAATGATGAGCACACTCATAAGAAACATGTCCTAGGTCGTGGACAACCCGGCCCCTGAGGCTGGATGGTTCGGTCTTTCTTAGGAAGGTTCGGCCCTTAAGGCCAGGCAAGCGTCGCATCATGGATCCAGTGTCGTGGACGGCCCGGCCTCCAAGACCGGACGGTCCAATCCACGCAGAGACCGTCTAGTTCCTCTAAGGGAGGCATAATATAGGAATTCAAAGATCTTGACAAGTTAGGACATGGGTTTACATCGGTCGATCCTTTGGAGAAAATCGACATAGGAGATGGTAAAACTCCAAGGCCAACTTTTGTGAACAAGACCCTGGAGACCGATCCTAGAGATGAAATGATCGGTCTATTAAAAGATTATTCTGATTTCTTTGCTTGGAATTACACCGAGATGCCAGGATTCAGCCGAGAGATAGTAGACCATCGGCTACCTATTAAGTCCGATTTCATGCCTTTTAAGCAGAAACCCAGAACATTTCGTCCAGACTTACTCCCACGAATAAAGGACGGAATTCACCGGCTGTTAGAAGCTAATTTTATCAGACCTTGCAGATACGTAGAGTGGGTCTCCAATATTGTGCTGGTGGAAAAGAAAGAATCAGGTAAGCTCAGAGTTTGCATTGATTTCCGTAATTTAAATAGAGAAACTCCTAAAGATGAATATCCTATGCCTATAGTCGACACGTTGATTAATAATGCATAAGGAAATAGAATTATTAGCTTTATTGATGGTAATGCCAAATATAATCAGATTTTCATGGTCGAAGAAGATGCGTCTAAATGGCCTTTATATGTCCAGGCTTTATTGGTTTATTTGAGTGGGTTGTCATGACATTTGGTCTGAAAAATGTTGGCGCTACTTATCAGAGGGCTATGAACTTGATCTTTCATGAGCTATTGGGAAGTACTGTGGAAGTTTATATCGATGATATTGTAGTCAAATCAGCTGAGTTTAGTTCTCATATAGCTGATTTGCGCAAAGCCTTTGATAAAATGCGTCAGTATAGTCTAAACATGAACCCACGCAAATGTGCTTTCGGAGTGTTGGCTGGTAAATTCTTAGGATTTATCATTCATGAACATGGTATAGAGATAGACCCAGACCGAATTAAATCCATTCGGAATGTGGGACCTCCAACCTGTAAGCTTGAAAGACAGAAGTTCCTCGGTAAGGTAAATTATTTATAAAGGTTTATTTCTAATCTAGCCTGGAAAATTGATGCCTTCACTCCTATCATTCGGCTTAGAAATGATGCCGAATTCACCTAGGGGGTTGAACAACAAGAAGCATTTGATTTTATTAGGAGATATTTGTCTTCGGCTCTTGTATTAAAAGCGCCACTAGTAGGAGTGTCATTCAGACTATACATTGCAGCCGAAGATAAAGTTATTGGAGCTGTTCTGACACAAGAGACTGAAGGAAAGGGGCATGTGGTAACCTACCTAAGTCGGTGGTTGGTGGACGCTTAAACAAGGTACACTTTCATTGAGAAGTTATGTCTATGCTTGCTTTATGCATGCACCAAATGTAGGTGTTATTTATTATCTAGTCACTGCATTGTCTCTGGTCAAACCGATGTGATCAAATACATGTTGGAAAACTCGATCATGAGTAGTAGAATTGGTAAATGGGCTTATGCACTTATAGAATATGACTTGGCCTATGAACCATTGAAATATATGAAAGGCTAGGTCGTAGCAGATTTTATTGTAGAACATCGGGTTTGTTGTCTACTTGTTCTTAAATGCTATAAATTAAGAACAAGGCAACACAATTGTTAATGGTTAAAGACCTTCATCCTTCGGAGCATTATTTCCCTTCGGATATAATAATCTTCAGACAAAGGTCATGAAGGACATACCTTCATCATTTCAACAGATAAATATAAATATGAATAAGAATGCGAAAGTACATTAAAGAATGTAGATAAGGATTAAATCCCCACCATTTATATTTATACTCATAAATAAGAATCAACATCAATGGTATTTATAATACAATGATACCTTCGGTTCGCCAGAAGGTGAGAATGCAAAGATGACGCGAGAGAGATTACAATCCAGCATGAACAGTACGGTATTACTGTTCATCTATTTATAGGCACGGGACGCAGCCTAGATAAGATTATGTTTATGTCCCTGACATTCACTCTTAATCACAATGCTAGTTATCAAGGATTAAGTAGTCTTTTCCCCCTTTAGGTCAGTTTCGTTCTTGATCTTCATCATCATATTAAGCTGAAGTTCCTTCAGTCATAGCTTCGACTTCCATCCATATCACCTTCGGGTTGTATCTTCATATCGCGTGCGTCTTTACCATGAGAGAAAACCTTCATCCTGAAGTCGAAGCCTCCTCTAACATTCTAGGTCATACTAAAAACATATGTTAATCACGTTTTTGAGGACCTTCGGAAGAGGAAGGCCTCAAACAGTAGCCCCTCACAGTGTTAATTTGTTTCTTTGTAACAAATTCAAACTATGACGTGAACGAAGGCCTTTAGCCGAAGGTCCAAAAAAACACCTTCCCTACGCTAGAATAGCGAAAGTCGCTGACATGTAGGACCCACCAATTCATGTGGCGCTGGGCATATAAATAGGGACTCGCATTGATAACATTTGCTGCTCTATTCTAGCTGCTTACACTGTTCGTCATTCCAAATTTTCTTGCTCTTCCGAGTTTTGATTGAATTTTAAGCTTCGGCATTTCAACCGGACTTGATGGCTGACGAGAAGAAGTCTGAGGACTCAGCTCTTTTCGGGTTCTACAAAGCCATGGAAGAGACCAACGTGGAAAAGATTGCTCGTGAGACACTTGCTAGAATATCTAAAACTTCCAGTGACAGTGAAGATTTTGATGTAGAGAGTGGGAACGAAGGTGCTGAAGATTGGCTCTAGCGACCGAGTCATACTATCTTCGGGAAATCAACTATCAAGCAGAGTCAAATTAATGCAATGAAAGGAAGATATTTCCATGATATTTCTATCGTGAGGGCTGGGGGAGATAGCAATGCCCCTGTGCCCAAAACTGACGAAGTAGTTGTGTACAGGAGATTTATGAAAGCAGGGCTTCGGTTTCCCTTGGATAAACTTTTAGTTGAAGTTCTGAAGACTTTTGAAATCTACCTTCATCAGATTATCCCCGAAGCTATCATCAGAGTAGGGGTTTTTATTTGGGCCATGAGAAGCCAGGGGTTAGAGCCGAATGCAAAATGCTTTTGCAACCTTCACGAGCTGTCCTATGAGACGAAGGCTACTAGCAAAGAACAATATAACAATAATTTTGGTTGTTACAGCTTTGTGCCTTGTTCTGATGTGAGCTATCCAGTCCCGACATTTTGGAAGAGGTGGCCAGGAGCCTAGATGCAAGAATGGTTCTATGTGAAGAACGACTTAGTTGAGAGAGAAGATATTAAAGGGATCATTCAACGCCCTATCTAGTCTTGTTTCAGCATTAGGAGACCATCTCTCGTACTTGGGAACGATGTACAAGCGTGCCAAGCTGCTTATAGCATGGTTTGCACCTATATTGGCACCAGGGACTTAGTCCAAGAGCACATTGCTTATAGAGTGTGGCCGCTCGCAAGTGGGTGAGATGCTAAAGGACACTGCTGCTGGTTCCAGCAAAGGTGGATTGGTCTATCTAAAATACACATTCATATACAGGAACCAATTCGATGAGCCGAATGATGACTTGTTAGATTGTATTGAGGCAACCAGCGATGAGTTACTTGGCGCTTATATGAAGGTCGAAGACGATGCTATGACAGTGGCCTTCGGGGGGCGAGGCAAGAAAAGATCGAATAGGGTTTTCAATGTTATTGGTTTCGTATACCTGGACTATTGCTATCCCTCGCGAAAGCAGGGAAAGAAAAGAAAGGCTGCTACTTCTGTTATTTATACTTCACCAAAGGCAAAAAAGGTTATAGTCTTGACACACCGGCCTAGGTATACTGAAATGGCCAAAGTGCCGAAGCTTGCTGAAGGGCCTTCTTCTGTTGTTGAACCAAATTGCCCCGCTACTGCCGAAACGAGGGTGGAATTGGCCAAAGAGCCAATCCCGAAGCTAACAATGGGGCAGCAGAAAACCGAGACGGCCGACGTGCCGAATTGTCCTGCCGAAGCTATAGCACAAACAACTGAAGAGCCTGAATTAAGGAAATGGGTAGAGCAACCGAAGACTTTGAGCCCGCAGCAGGAGACAGAGCTGCCGAGGGTGTCAAAAAATCCTGCAGTAACTCCAAAGAGGAGAAGAATGGCCAGCGTACTAGACGCTGTCATGGAATTGACAAAGGTACTAACTCCTGCCTCTCTAGAAGTACCTAGCATGGGTGAAAATGATACAAAGGAATCTACTGAAGCTATCATAACCCAGGTCGGAACTGAAACTGGGACCTCAGTTCCCGCAAAAACGGGGCCTACGGAGATTGTTGAAGAGAATACTGAAGCAAGACCTTTAGATGCTACAAAAACTCCGCTGTCGTTAGAAAAAGGAAAAGCTAGCAAAAAATATGAATCCCTGCTGCTGAAGCTCCTACTGAGGGATTGGAATTTATAGTGCATCACGCAGCAGGGAAAAATCTATCAGGGGAGCAGATTGCCGAAGCTATGCAATATGCCAAGGATCTGAAGTATCCCCCAGGATCCTTGGTTTTTAATGGCACTGACGAAGAAGACCTTTTGTACTACCTTCTGGATAATAAGGAGATTACTGTTTGCCGAGAGATGGTAAAAAATATAGGATTCCTAAAGTTAGAGCTTGGCCTATCTGCAATGTCGAAGGATGAACTTGCAGACAGTCTTGCTTATAATAGCTTGAAGGTATATATACTTTTGCTCGTAAAGTAAGTTATGTTAATTGTTTTTCTTATTGTTTTTATATTCTCACACACATATATATTATTATTATTTTGTTATTAGGGCTTAATTCTTAGTAAAGCTTTAAGGGCTCAAAAAGAAGCCAAAAATGAAAGCTGTGAGATTACAATTGGGAACCTTTGGTCAGAAGTCATTAGACTGAGAAATGAAGCCCTTGAAAAAGATAAAATTCTGCTCTCCTTGGTAAATAAAGTAAAGGTCAGTGAAACCATGCTTACTACGCAAGCCGAAGCCCACAGAGCCAAAGTTGACAATCTGAAGAAAAGACTTGCCGAAATGAATGAAAATTTTGAACTTGCGAAGGCAAACCAAGAGATAAGTGAATGGACAAGCTCAAGGCTGGAAAAGAATGTTGAAGAGCTTCGTGATTCTAGGGAAAAATGTTATGAAAAATCCTTGGACTACGCCAAGAAGCTAAAAGATAGTTTTGCAAAGGTGGGTGCATACTCATCGGAGCAAAAATTTATCCGAGGCAATCCTGAAGGAATCATTCAGTGGATCGGCGAAGAAGTCAAGCTTTTGAATAAATACTTAGTGATTGTGGGGATTTTTGTGCCTTCATCGGTGCCCGAGGGGTTGCAGCAGTTTTGGAGAAAACTGGCTGTGAACATGTTAAAGTTGTAGCCCAACAAGAAGTCATCTTCTCCATAGATGATACGAAGGAACCTTCGGTCAAAGCTACTCTGATGGGCGGGAAATTTTATTCCGATGTTTGGATGAAAGGCGGTCGTGAGATAGCCGACGAAGCAATAAAGAAGAGTGAAAAAGAATCCCACGATGCCCGAGCACAGGCAAAGGAAGTTGAAGAAGCTGCTGAACGTGCATTAATTATAGGTACTTTTATTCAGTGCCCTTTTGCTTTATTATTCGTTTCTAGCTTCGAAACCTTATTATCATATACTTTGCTGCAGCTGGCCTTTCGCCACCACCGAAGCCATATAACCCTGAGGCGGACCCCATTATAAAAGAAGCTTTGGATGTGATGATTGTCGCTAATAAAATCGTCGACGAAGCTGTCGAAAGGCTACTGAATGAAGCTGCCAAAAAAGTACTTAAAGAAGACTAGATTCTAGTTTTGCTAGGAAATGTAATATTTGTGTATGAGTCAAACACCAAATATGTATATGTATATTAATGTAATATATTTCTTTGTGACGCATGAAAGTTGTGTACACACCATTTTTGAGCCTTCGCCAAAAAAACACCTTCCCTTCTTTTCATGCTTCGCAAAGAAGGAATCACCCCTTCTATGCCACAACTGTTGTTTAATATTGTTGTCGACGAAGATTTTCTTGGTATGAAAAATTATATCTGTCGAAGGTATACTTTGTGCTTCAGCACATTGTTCCATAATTCATCATATATTTTGGGAGGAGCATTTCTTCCCCCTCCACAGCTTTGTTGCTGATGTGATATGATGTATGCTGTAATGCTATGCAAAATAATGCGATGATATGATGCAACATGATGTTTATGCCGAAGTCACATGCCCACACGAGAACACACCCAGACTCTACATCCCCTTGGGAACGACTTTGGAGTCTCTTCACCTTTTACTTATGTGACATTTTAGCTCTGCATCCCCTTAGGAATGACTTTGGAGCTTCTTCACCTTTGATTTAGGTGGTATTTAAGCTCTGCATCCCCTTAGGAACGACATTCGAGCTTCTTCACCTTTTATTTAGGTGGTATCTTAGCTCTGCATTCCCTTAGGAATGACTTTGGAGCTTCTTCACCTTTTATTTAGGTGGTATCTTAGCTCTGCATTCCCTTATGAATGACTTTGGAGCTTTGGAACTTACTCTGCGCTCCCTTAGGAATGACTTTGTAACTTTGGGACTTACTCTGTGCTCCCTTAGGAATGACTTTGTAGCTTTGGAACTTACTCTATGCTCCCTTAGGAACAACTACAATTAATGATGTAACCAAAGTATTTTTATTACATCAAAATTGGATATTAATTCTTCCTGAATTATCTTTCTTTGCAAGAAAATACAAAGGCAAAATAGTTTAAGATACATCAGATCATGATATTCTTTAATCGCACCACTGTAGCCTCTTTTAGTAAATGTGCTTTGATTCAGGCACAGTGCTGTTGACTGTACGAGCTTCGAACTCCTCCCGAAGGTTGTGTTTTTGCTGAGCGTGGCGGTGCCCTTCTAGTGCTAGCGGTGGTGGTGGCAACTGGGCCTAGGAAGCTTGAGAATGGCTTGCCGAAGCAACAGAGGTCGTAGGCTGTTGGTTGCCTACATACTCCGGGACATAAGGAGAGTAGCACAAAGCAGTGTGGAGGACTTGCTTCGGCTGACTCTACCACGCTTCAGCTTCAGCAATTTCCTTCTGCTTCTGAATGGTAACTTGGCATGTCCTTGTTGTGTGGCCCTTGTCCTCACCACAAAAAGGTAGTATAACTTTCGGGGCTAATTGCCAGACCTCCCACCACCAAAACTTCTTCCTCCTCTACCTCTCGAAGCTAGTGGTCTGAAAGAAGTCTGTTGCATGCTTGTAACACCATAAAAGCCATCAATTAAAATAATGAATTTAGTTATTATATTAATTAGGGTAATAATTTTTTTAAGTGTTTAATTATTTATTTGCATTTTGATCATTTTCTTTCTATGCGCTTGACTGATTATCGGATGATTGTTATTAATTTCCTTTTAAAAAGAAATCCTAGTAATTAAATAATAATTAAGAAATATAGTAATTATTAGTCTAAAAATAAGTATTTTGTTTATAAATAGTTTTGATAAATTTTTAGGAATTTTTGAGCTCTTTAAATAATCATTTCGGAATTAAAAAAAAAGAAAAAAAACAAAACCTACACTAACCGGCCCACCAGGGCCCATGCCCCAACCCTAGCACCGCGCGCGCACTCACTGGCAAAAGCCAGCAGTCGCCGCCGCTATCACTCCCTCTCTCCTCTATCTGTTCTCTCTCTCTCCTCTCATCTCCCTCATCTCTCTGCTCTCTCACGCGAGCAGCCCGGCCCTCCAGCCGCCACCCTCGCGCCCCGGGCCCCACCGCGCGATGCCCTGCCTCCGCGCGCGCGCAATTCGCGCCACCTGACAGCGCGACGCCGCCAGCCGCCCGCGCGTGGAGCCAAGCCTGAGCCGCGCCCCTGCCACGACGCCGGCCGAGCACACGTCCAGCCGCGCGAAGCCGCCCAGCCTGCGCTCCCCGTCGAGCCACCTCTACCGCGCGCGCCCGACGTCCAAGCGCCATGAAGCCGCGACCGTTTCGTCTTCGTGAAATAATGGACTTCAACTCTGTTTCCTCTCCTCCCACTAACGATGGCAGTTTTCGGTTTTTGCCATTGATGGCCATGAAGGACAGCAGCGCCCCATTCAAGCTCCCTGGCAGACTTTTTCTCTCCCTCTCTCTATAAAAGGCAGCAGAGCCCTCTCCATTCCAGCCTACCCAAGCTCGCCTCTCTCTCTAGCACTCCTCGCTCATCGCTAGTGCCGCTCGTCGTTCGTTGCCGTTCGTCGCCGGAGCCCATGGAGTTCGCCGGAGTGTGCCGTTCGTCGCCGGAGTTCACCGGAGCCACGCATTCGCCGTCCGTAGTCAAGCCTTGCTCTCCGTCCGGCCGAAACTCGTCGATCCATCCCCGTCACACGCACGAACCCGAGGTTGATGACGACCCAAATTTATTTTGTGTATTTCATAAAGTATTTTTGATTCGATTCATGAGTTGTATATTTTGGTTTGTTGTAATATGAACACATGTGATTTCGATTTATGTATATGTGTGCGGTATGGAATTTGTTAGAGATATGCGATTATTTAGTGCACCGTTATATTTCATGTTAGTCGTGGCGTGGAATTTTGGTTTAGAGAAATATGACGTAGATTTAATAGTCACACGTTGGTGATAAAAATACTAGATAAGAATTTATAGTCAAATTTGGTCACGATAAATTTTAGAAACTATTTGGAGAATTATAGGTGCATTTTAAATGGATTTAGAAAAATGGTATAGAACGCATGTCATATGAATAATATAGGATTTCTAGATGATTTAGTTAATTATTTTGTTAACATTTTCTTTTTATAAAGAAAGGAGAAAATATCATTAGTAGGATGAAAAATAGATTTTTGCTAGTCAAATAAACATGTTCGCAAATTGAGCACTTAGATTTTTAAGAGCAAGCAAAATATTAGTTTATGTCATAATAACCTCACTTGTGTTATAAAAAGTCCAATTACCAATTTATATAGATTTTTAGAATATTAATATTATTAAATTCATTTTTGCTATACTAACTAATTTGAGTTAGAAGTAATAAAAGGTATTAATTTATTTATTAGTATTAAAAGATAATAAATATTATTTATTTTTATTAATGATGTTAAAATATATTTAAACTATATTTATTACACCCACTCATAAATTCACCATTAGGATTCACATTAATAGCTATAATTGAATTAATAAGTATTTACGCGATTAGTACGCAATTAAGATGTGATTAGTGCGACGTGTTAATGTGCATGTAATGGTGTATGTTTATGAAATGGTGCATGTTTATTTATTGGTTTATGTTTTATTTTTGTATGTGCGCTATGCGACTCTATTAGAAGTCGATTGTGCGGTAGGCGATTCGAATACGTTCGAGGACGACCCGCAAGACGCTTTTGAGCAAGGAAAGTGGATTCTCCCTCTGCATATTCTTTTTGTACCTACTCATAGCATATAATAATGTTTACTTTTTGATATACTGCATAATTTGATGGGATAACCTAATTAAGGATTTCCTAGATTTACTACCTGTATTCCTTGTTTAACCTGGGAAAATTATTAAGCTGTGCAAAATTTATGCTACCGCTTAACTTAATGTTTTCTTAATGTCACTCATTAATTAGTTTTAATGTTCCAAAGATTTAATTGGCAATTATGACATTAACCCGATGGTTAAAACAATATTATTTCAAATTAATTGGAATATGGAGTGACCACCCAGGATAACAGTGCAACCATGAGTGCTATCATGGCTCTAGCTTTGGTAATTAGCTCTATATGCTTAGTGCCTAGCAACCTTACCTGAAAGATGGGCAAGAGGGGGAGCGGTAGGTGCTGGCAGCCCACGTTAACATGGGGTCGTATTCTTGGCTAAGGTACTTCACCCAGGGGGCCACCACCATCGTCTTTAGAAACCTTAGCGGGTTGCTTCGTATTAAGTGTATTTTGTGAAAGCCTCATAATGGATCCCTAGCCATTCACCTCGGCAGTGTCTAAGGGTCCGATCAACCCGGGCTAGACGGAATACAAGGCTTGTGCGTAAAGTTGTACCACCTCTGCAGAGTGTAAAACTGATATATCAGCCATGCTCCTGGTTATGAGCGACCTGAACTCCTCACATGATAATTGAACTTAAAGATGGACATAAATTGAGATCCGATGATCTGCCAATAATTTTCTTAAGTGATTTCACTTAAGTGTTTTTGTTATATTCATATTCCTTTGTTTAAATGGGATATTTGGGATTCACACTTATTAGTAAGACAGGTGTTGTTAATAAAATATTGACCAACTAAAATGCTTACTGCTCAACCTTAGCCTCACCTTGTTATACCTGCATTAGTTTTTCCCCCACTTGCTGAGCCCCGACCATAAGTGAGCTCACCCTTGCTAATATTTTGATCAGAGGGTGATGCTGGAGACTTTGATGGAGATTTTATCGACGACGATGATTTCTAAGTCTAACGATGCGCCGGTCATCTTCCTGTGGGAGATTGCCCAGTTGTTTATTTCCGCTTTACATTGATGTGATACTTGCTCCAGATACAATGTTTTAGATGATGTAATAAAGTATTATACTCTCTTTACGCCTTTATTGCATTGTCTTTTGATATATTACACTTGTGACGTCAACATGTGTGGAAATGGATCCTGGCACACATATGGTATGCGCTCGGTTCTACCCCCCTGGAACCGGGTGTGACAGAAGTGGTATCAAAGCTATGCTGACCCAAGGTCGTTAGATTAGTTAGAAATGGAAAGCCTAGTTGTTCAAAACTTGCTAATTTCATTCCTATAAATTCCTTTATCAGTCTTACCTCTTTGAAATTCAACTGAGTTGACACTTCCCTTGTAGATGGTTCACACTCTCCAAACCACCCGCCTCAACACCAGCTACGCCCCTCAGCCCCGGCAGATCCCGGTCTACCCAATGGTAGTCGAGGAAGTTCCGGCGGATCTCCCTCCCATCCGAGTGGAGAATGTTATCAACTTGGAGGACAGCTCGGAGGAGCAGCTGCCGACCCCCACTCCATTGGCAAAATCCCTGGCTTTCGCAGCTGGGTCATCGATGTCATCACCGTCTGCACCAGCCTTCCAAGCACCTGCACCCGGAGGCGACGACCCCGACGACTCCGGAGACGACGATGATGAGGATGACGACGACGAAGACGATGGAGAAGGCGAACACGTCAACGAGGAAGCTGACTACGCCCAGCAGGACAACTTCATGGGGTTTGGTCCTGTTGTCGAACATTACACATCAATGTTCGAGATGGGACACTTCCCCAACCTGCTGCAAGAGGTGCTGCACGCGCTAGGCACCTACGTCCGCCCCCTATACGAAACAGGGCGAGTGAGCGAGCCTCCCTGGGCTTGCTATTACATCACTCGCAAGAGGTGCTGCACGCGCTGCAAGAGGTGATGGATGCAGGTGACAGGGGATTCAGGAGTCTGTCTGCTCACGAGTCCCTGACGCCACTGTCCACCTACGCTGCCTCGGTCAGCGATGCTGCCCGTCGGACCCTGTGGTCGCTCAGCCACACCTACTGGCAGCAGCTGCAGAACACGAGGTTCAGGCATCTTCCTCAGCGTCTGTGTGGAGGAAGCCAGACCAACATCATCCTAGGAGAAGCTGGCGAGGACCGCCTCAACACCCTAGCTGGTGTAGTGGCCGATCTCAACACCGACCTGGACAGTGCCACCCTGGATCTCTACAAGGTGCACTTGGAGCTGGAGAATGCCCACGCTAGGATTGCAGCCCTGGAAGCCCAACTGCAAGGACTGGATCCACCCGAAGCTCAGGTCCCCGCCATGGCGTTGTCTCCTCCCCGCAAGAGGCTACGCTATGGAGAGCCCGGATCCGTCACTAGGCTGCTTTAAGTTTTTGAGCTATGATGTAATAAGTTAGTCTTCGCGTTAGACGATGAACATCTTTTTAAGTTTTCATATTAATAAATAACAACCATGTGATGGTGATTGGTTGAAATGTTTGATTTGGATCTTTGTTTGAGTGCTATGGTCTTATGGAATGATGGCCATAAGAACATATAAAATTTTTAAAACATAAGCTATTTTCCCTCTAGAATCTTTTCTACTCCTCACTTTTCTAAGGATTTCACTTCCTAACCAATCAGATGGTGAACCCACGTCAAGGACCTAACAATCGGAACCAGCGTGGTCAACAAGTACCACCACCACCACCACCGAATCCCAATATGGAGCAGTTCATCGCCGCCCAGATGTAGATTCTGCAAGGACTCACTGTGGCTATTCAACAATTACAACAGAACCAACAGAATCAGCAACCCCAGCAATAGTAGTATGCGCCCCCGGCCAGAGATAAGCACCGGGATTTCATGAGTCATCACCCGCCGACATTTTCTCATGCGGTTGACCCGCTGGATGCCAATGACTGGCTCAAAGTCATTGGAAAGAAGCTGGACATCACTCAGTGCAACGACCGGGAGAAGATCTTGTACGCCTCGGGAAGACTCGAGGGAGCTGCGTCCGACTGGTGGGATGCCTTCACAGCGGTACATCCCAATGCTGATACAATAACCTGGCAGGAGTTCCAAGTGAACTTCCACGCTCATCACATTCCTTCGGGGATTATGAAGTTGAAGAAGAAGGAGTTCCTTTCCCTTACTCAAGGGAATATGTCTGTCAGCGAGTATCGTGATCGCTTCACTCAGCTTTCACGTTATGCCCCTGAAGAAGTGGACACTGATGAGAAGCGCCAAGAGTGTTTCCTAGAAGGATTGATTGGACCTCTGAACTATCAACTTCAGAGCCATACATTTCCCAACTTCCAGACACTGCTGAACAAGGCAATTGGCCTTGAAAGTAAAAAAAAGGAGCTATCTGACCACAAAAGGAAATTTCAAGGTCAGTCAAGCAGGAACACCCGTCCGAATAATGCTCAAGGTTTGCAGTTCCGCTCTGGAAATCAGGGTGGAAATAATTATCAAGTACAACGCTCTGGACAGCAAAGCCAGAGAAATAATCAAAACCAGAACCAGCAAAGGAGCAACCCCCAGACCAACCAGAGGTCTGGTGGAAATTCATAGAACCGTCAAGGTGGCATCAATAACACGCAGGCCAGGAACAACGCACCTGTCCAACCCAATGGCTGCTTCAAGTGCGGTGAGCTAGGCCACTATGCCAACAACTGCCCAAGGCGCAACCAGCAGACACCCCAGAAAGGCAATAATCAGAGAAATGACCAGAACACCCCCGCTTGTGGATCTGCTCAGAACAAGACACCACAGAACCAGAGTAGAGGAAGGGTCAATCACGTCACTGCAGAATCAGTGCTTGAGGATGCCGACATAGTGTATGGTATGTTCCTTGTTAACTCCATACCTGCATCAGTTTTATTTGACTTTGGAGCATCACATTCGTTTATAACTGAGTCATTTGTGGAAAAACACAATATACCTAAGTATCCTCTTAAGAAGATATTACACATTAGTTCACCGGGAGGTGACATGAAGGCCACACACTCATGCCCCCATGTTAATATCAAGATCCAAGGAATAGATTTTTCAATCGACCTAGTGGTCCTAGGATCCAACGGTATTGATGTGATTCTTGGATGCAACTGGTTGAAAAGTTGTGATGGATTGATACAGTGTGCCAATGGAACAATTATGTTGACAAGTCCTCAAGGTGAAAGAATCCAAGTCAACATAGACAAGTCAACAGATGAAAAAGGGAAAACAGTGATCAATCACTTGGAAGAAAAGCCCTTGGAAAATATCAAGGTAGTGTGCGAATACCCAGACGTATTTCCGGAGGAATTACCAGGTATGCCACCTGACCGTGATATAGAGTTTTCTATTGAATTATTACCCGGAACCGCACCGATCTCGAAAACACCTTATAGAATTGTCGGCGTTTCGAAACCCGGGGGGTCCCTGGACCGACGAGTGAATTGTCGCCGCGTGCCCCAGCCCAGATGGGTCGACGCAAGGTGGAACGAGAAGGGGGGAAAGGAGGTAGCCGGAGGGAGGCAGGAGTAAGAGAGTGTGGATCCCGCGGCCTTCGTGTTAGCCCAGCGCCTGAGTCGGGTGCGCTTGCGGTAGGAGGATAGAAGCGTCCACGCGGGAGTGGGAGCGAGAGGCCTTGAGCGAGCGCCATCCCGTCCTTCCCCGCGCGGGCCAACCCTCTGTAAGAGGGCTCTGGTCCTTCCTTTTATAGGCGTAAGGAGAAGATCCTGGTGTACAATGGGGGGCGTAGCAGAGTGCTACGTGTCTAGCGAAGGAGAGCTAGTGCCCTAAGTACATGCCATCGTGGCAGCCGGAGGGGTTTTGGCACCCGGTTCATGTGGTGTCGTGGCCGTCGGAGGAGCGCTGGAGCCTGGCGAGAGGGGCAGCTGTCGGGGCTGTCGAGTCCTTGCTGATGTCCTCTTGCTTCCGTATGGGGGCCGAGAGCTGCCGTCGTCACGGAGTGTGCGGGGCGCCATCATTGCCTATCTAGCGGAGCGAGCCAGATGGGACGCTGGTCTTGTTCCCCGTAGCCTGAGTCAACTCGGGGTAGGGTAATGATGGCGCCTCCTATCGACGTGGTCGGTCCGCGCCCTAGGCTGGGCGAGGTGGAGGCTCCTCCGAGGTCGAGGTCGAGTCTGTCTTCCGTGGCCGTGGTCGAGTCCGAGCCCCTGGGTCGGGCGAGGCGGAGACCGTCGGCTGAGGCCAGGGCTGAGTCCAAGCCCTGGGGTCGGGCGAAGCGGAGTCCGTCTTCTTCCGAGGCTGAGCCCGACTCCAAGCCCTGGGGTCGGGCGAGGCAGAGTTCGTCGTCTTCCGGGGCTGAGCCCGAGTCCGAGCCCTGGGTCGGGCGGAGCGGAGTTCGCCGTCTTCCGGGGCCGAGCCCGAGTCCGAGCCCTAGGGTCGGGCGAGGCGGAGTTTCTTATGACGCCCGAGCCCGGCCTTGGCTGCTGTCAGCCTAACTCTATCGGGTGGCTCAGCAGTCGAAGCGGCGCAGGCGACGCTGTCCTCTTGTCAGACCGGTCAGTAGAGCGGCGAAGTGACTGCGGTCACTTTGGCCCTGTCGACTGGAGGGCATGCGTCAGGATAAAGGTGTCAGGCCACCTTCGCATTAAATGCCCCTGCGACTTGGTCGGTCGGCGTGGCGATGTGGCCAAGGTTGCTTCTCGGTGAAGACTGGGCCTCGGGCGAGCCGATAGTGTGCCTGTTGCTGGAGGGGGATCCTCGAGCGAGACGTAGGTTCTCCGGGGTCGGCTTCCCTTGCCCGAGGCTAGGCTCGGGCTAGGCACGATCATGTCCCTTGAATGGACCGATCCTTGGTTTAATGGCACCCATCAGGCCTTTGCAGCTTTGTGCTGATGGGGGTTACCAGCTGAGATTTAGGGGCCTTGAGGGTACCCCTAATTATGGTCCCCGACAGTAGCCCCCGAGCCTCCAAGGGAGTACTAATACTCGCTTGGAGGCTTTTGCCGCACTTTTTTGCAAGGGGACCAGCCTTTTTCGGTTGCATTCTGTTCCGGTGGGTGCGCACGAGCGCACCCGCCTGGTGTAGCCCCCGAGGCCTCGGAGGAGTTAGTTTTACTCCTTCGAGGTCTTAGTGCGCTTCGCAACACTTCGGCTGGTCTAGTTGTTCCCTCATGCGAGCTGGCTGTAGCCCGAGTGCACGGTCGGGTCCCAAGTTCTCGGGCTGGTATGTTGATGCTGTCAACGGTTTGGCCGGAGCCGGGTTTGTGAGAGCAGCCCCCGAGCCTCTGCACAGGGCGAGAGGATGGTTAGGGACAGACTCAACTTTTTTACATACGCCCCTGCGTCGCCTTTCCGCAAGGAGGAGGGGGGGAAGCGCCATGTTGCCCTCAGGTGGCGCCGAACATGGTGTCTCTGGTGAACTGCTGGCGGGTAATCCGAGCGGACATCCGTGCCCCATTTGATAGGGGTCGGCTAGAGGCCCAGAGGCGCGCCCAAAAGTACCTGCGGGTGATCTGCCGTACCCGGTCCCCTGTCGACGGGGTCCGAGGGCTCGATGCCTCCCTCTGATGGGATTCCGTTACAAGATCGTTCCCGCTGGTCTCGGAAATGTCCTAGGGTACCTCGGGAGCGCAGCCCGAGCCTTGGTTATGTATCGAACGTACCCATGGTCATCCCTCGCTCTGTGTCTGAGGTGACTGTGAACCCTTCGAGGGCCAGCCTACGAACCCCTGATCAGTAGTGGGCGCGGAGCCCGAGTGGCCTGAGGTGGCCGTTGAACCCTCCGAAGGGCCGGCCATCGAACCTCTGACCAGTAGTGGGTGTGGAGCCCACGTGCTCTGAGGCGGCTGTTGAACCCCTTCGAGGGGCCAGCCTTCGAACCTCTGATCAGTAGGGAGGCTCGGAGCCTGTTTCCTTCACGGATAAGGGTCCTTTTCGGGGTATCCCCCTTTCCCGGTCCCTGTTGAGAGAGAGAAAGAGAAAAAGGGAAAGGACACAAAATCGAATGACGCGGCGTACCTCTTTCGACGCGGTCATTATGGCGAAGGCGAAGCGTCGCTTGCTTCTCCCGCCTGAGACGCCGCCTGTCCCGCCGCGAAGTTAATGCGACGGGGCGAGCGGTTCGCGGGGCGGCCGTTGCGCGTGCGCGAACCGTTCGAGGAACGGATCACGGGCGCGTCATCTTCACGCCGTGGGAGAGGGCTTCCCCGCTGCCCCTGGATGGGACGTGAGCTTGGCTGGCGACGTGACCGCTGCTGCTGCCCGCCTGTCACCGCCATTACTGTCGGCCCATTTTTGACCGCGTTTGACCGTCGCGCTTGGCTAGTACTGCAGGGTTGCCTCGAGTCGCGGTATTGACTCCGCAGTCGAGGAGGCGCGGTAGTGGCGTGAGTGGCGGTGCAGTTATTCACACGTAGCAACCGGCGCGCCGGTTGCATGACGCGTGGGTCTGGACCTCCATGCTGGGCTCGTTGGAGTCGAAGGGGTGCGCCCACTTGGCACGGTTGCATGCCGCCTGCATGGCTGTCCGCCCTTTTACCCGCTGGTCTGGGCGAAAGTGGAGGAGTGCTTGTAACCGCCGGGTGGTTGCATGCACCACGCGCGCGCGCGGCGGTTTGGCTTCTTCTCCCCTGGACCGGCTTGCATGACGTGTGGGACCCAGCCCCCGCGCCGTGGGGGGGTGAATCTTGGAGCGTGTTGGAGAAGATTAGACCCGCAACGGTTGAGGGCGCAGGTAGGGAGAGTCGCCTTTAAAAGGGGGGCGACCCCCTTGGAGGGCAACCATGTCTTCGCGCTCCCCACATGCATCGTGTCTTTCCACCTTCCGAGCCCCCGTGTGGGGGGCGCCCGGAGCCCTTCCGTCTTGTCGTCGGAGGAACGCAACTTCGTGGAAGTTGGTACCTTTCAGCCATCGTTCGGCTTCAAGGATTTTCATCAGGCAGCCCGGCTGCACCCCTCCGCCGGTGGTCACCCAAGACGGTGACCTCTAGTTCAATGGAGGCGGAAAGCGAGCCGGGCTGCGGCCTCTGCCCCTCCCTCAGCCTCAAGGATTTTCATCACTAGTGCTGGGAAGGGGAGTGTGCCGAGTTGGGGTCGGCCCCCGCGTGGGCGGTGGTCCGCTCCTTCCCTCAGTGATCAGGGGGAAGGGCGTCCGCCGTTCACGGCATGGGCAGCTGAAGCGTGCCTGGCTCTCTGAACCGAGCGGCTTCGAAGCCGCTCCCGGTGCCGCCTTTCGCCACGGCAGCTGGAAGAGGTTCCGCCACCGACGAGCTTACCAGCGCCACCCGCGGACTGACCTCCAACTCTACGGCCTTCTGCCCGTCCTTGCCTCTCGAGTTGGGGGCATGGGCGAGGGCCTCACGGCAGCGGCATCCGCCCTAAGGTCATCGCTGCCGCTGTTCGGCCCTCCAGAGCAGAAGTCGTCGTCGTCGCCGCTGCTGGGGCGGGCGACGACGAGCCGTTCGTCGGTCTTCTGTTACTCCGCAGGCCCCCCCAGTCGCGTGGGGTTGTTCGTACCTCTAGAGGTGGAAACGGAGTTCCGTTGGTAATGGCACCTTGAGTGCCGGTGTTTTGTCCATTGCGGCTGTCGAGGCCTGAACATGTTCGTATTTTCGGCGCGGAGCCGTGTTTTTTCTTCATTTCGAGCACTAAGACTCGCCTTGTTGATTATCTGAACCGCTTCACCGAGCGTGAGTTACCTCGTGCAAAGGTGAAGAGTGAGGTATCCGTATCCCGGAGGCATAGGAGTCCCTCGGCTCGGTCGGCCTTGCTGTCCGAGGCCCCTCTTGCTTAGTTAAAGGAACCCCTCGGCCGCTCTTCGATGAGCCGAAGCCGGAGGTAGCGGTGTCAGCATGGACGGAGGCAGAGTTGGCTTCGAAAAGGAGGTGAAGTTGGCCAGAGCCTGGCCGGGTCGTCCACTAGTGGAGCCGACGCCGGAGTTGAGCTGCCGAGGCCACAAGCCGAGCTGATGTCTTTGAGGGTCAGCTGGCCGAGGCCTCGGGGTGGCCGGCCGAGCCGCCTGCTCGGGCCAGATTCTCGAAGAAGACCCTGGCAGCGATGGCCCGGGTATGGTGCTGATGTCGTCCTTCAGAGTGGGGGCCCTCCAACCGCGTCGCCATCCGAGGCTAGGTCAGACCCCGCCGAAGGTGTAGTTGATGCCGAGGGTGCTGCTGCCCCCTTCGGCTGTCGTCGTCCGAGCCTGCAGGATCAGGTCGTCTTGTAGTGTGTGTATGTTTTCTGAGGCCGCCGAGGCCTAAACACACCGTCGCCGTGTTGTAAAGCTGCGTTTCTTTTCCTCTTGTTTCGAGTACCCGGACTCACTTGTCGGTAACAGAATTGTTTGTGCGGGCGAGAGTTGCTTTTCACGGAAGGTGATGAGTGAGGTATCCGTATCCCAGAGGTGTAGGAATCCCTCGGCTCGATCGGCCTTACCGCTTACGCGCGCTCTTACTCGTCCATAGGTTCTGTTACCGACGCAGTCGAGAAGGCTCGAAAAATCATTTCGGCAGAGGAGCTTCTCGAGCATGAAGACTTGTTCGGTCCGTGGAGTCACTTATCCGAGCGCGAGTTACTTATCGCAGAAGGTGATGAGTGAGGTATCCGTATCCCGAAGGCGTAGGAGTCCCTCGGCTCGGTCAGCCTTGGCTGCTTACGTGTACTCCGCCGTTTTCAGGATCCACTTTTGAAGTAGTCAAAGAGCACGAAAAGCATTCTGGCAGAAAAGATTTTTTTTCTTTTTTCGAGGAAAATTTTGACGCAGAGGGGGTTGCCCCCTTCTAGCCCCCGAGGGAGGGTCGGGCTTTGCCGAGGAAAGGCTGACCCTTCCTTGACGACCAGACTTGGTGTGTGAATGAAGTATACGAGCAACTTGAAAACATCTTAAGGGTAGAAGCGACGTAGCTGTTGGATGTTCCAAGCGTTGTTGTAGACCTCGCCTTGGCTGTTGGCCAGCTTGTATGTCCCGGGCTTCAGAACCTTGGCGATGACGAACGGCCCTTCCCAGGGAGGCGTGAGCTTGTGCCGCCCTCGGGCGTCTTGTCGCAGCCGAAGCACCAGGTCGCTCACCTGGAGGTCTCGGGACCTAACCCCTCGGACATGGTAGCGTCACAGGGACTGCTGGTACCGCGCCGAGTGTAGTAAGGCCATGTCCCGAGCCTCCTCCAGCTGGTCCAGTGAGTCTTCTCGGTTGGCTTGGTTGCTTTGGTCGGTGTAGGCCCTCGCCCTCGGGGAACCGTATTCTAGGTCTGTGGGCAAGATGGCCTCGGCCCCATAGACTAGAATGAACGGTGTGAAGCCCGTGGCTCGGCTCGGCGTTGTCCTCAGACTCCAGACCACCGAGGGGAGTTCCTTCATCCACCGCTTGCCGAACTTGTTGAGGTCGTTGTAGATCCGAGGCTTGAGTCCTTGCAGGATCATGCCATTGGCCCGCTCCACTTGCCCATTCGTCATGGGGTGAGCCACGGCAGCCCAGTCCACTCGGATGTGGTGATCCTCGCAGAAGTCCAGGAACTTTCTGCCGGTGAACTGGGTACCGTTGTCGGTGATGATGGAGTTCGGGACCCCAAAGCGATGGATGATGTTGGTGAAGAACGCCACCGCCTGCTCGGACCTGATGATGTTTAGGGGTCGGACCTCGATCCACTTGGAGAATTTGTCGATGGCGACCAACAGGTGCGTGTAGCCCCCGGGTGCCTTCTGCAAGGGGCCAACAAGGTCTAGACCCCACACAGCAAACGGCTAGGTGATGGGTATTGTCTGCAGAGCTTGAGCGAGCAGGTGGGTCTGCCTCGCGTAGAACTGACACCCTTCGCAGGTGCGGACAATTCTAGTAGCGTCGGCCACCGCCGTCAGCCAGTAGAATCCTTGTCGGAAGGCGTTTCCAATGAGGGTTCGAGGTGCTGCGTGATGGCCGCAAGCCCTGAGTGTATCTCTTGCAAGAGCTGCTGGCCTGCGGCGATAGAAATGCATCGCTAGAGGATGCCTGAGGGGCTGCGGTGGTACAGCTCCTTCCCATCCCCCAGCAAGACGAAAGACTTGGCGCGCCGCGCCAACCGCCGAGCTTCGGCTTGGTCGAGGGGCAGCTCCCCTCGGTCGAGATATTGCAGGTACGGGGTCTGCCAGCTTTGATTTGGCGCGACCTCGCTTGGTTCCCCTTCGACGCACAGTGCCTCACCCTTGGGGGTCGAGGGTACCTCGGGCTGAGCCGAGGGTACCTCGGACCGGGCCGAGGGTACCTCGGACTGAGCCGAGGGTGCCTCGGGCGGAGCCGAAGGTGCCTCGGGCGGAGCCGAAGGTGCCTCGGGCTCGGGCGTGTCCTCGGTCTTGACGGAGGGTTGATGCAGGTCTCGGGAGAATACGTCCGGGGGAACTGTTGTTCGTCCCGAGGCTATTTTAGCCAGCTCGTCCGCAGTCTCATTGTAGAGTCGGGCGATGTGGTTGAGCTCGAGCCCGTAGAACTTGTCTTCTTGGCGCCGAACCTCATCGCAGTAAGCTTCCATCTTCAGGTCGCGGCAGTGGGAGTTCTTCATGACTTGGTCGATGATGAGCTGTGAGTCACCGTGAGTGTCGAGGCATCGGACCCCTAGCTCGATGGCGATTCGCAACCCGTTTACCAGAGCCTCGTACTCCGCCACATTGTTGGACGCCGGGAAGTGGAGGTGTAGCACCTAGCGTAGGTGCTTCCCGAGGGGCGAGACGAAGAGGAGGCCTGCGCCGGCCCCTGTCTTCATCAACGACCCATCGAAAAACATGGTCCAAAGCTCCGGTTGGATCGGAGCCGTCGGGAGCTGGGTGTCGGCCCATTCAGCCACGAAGTCCACCAGGACCTGGGACTTGATGGCCTTCCGGGGGGCGAACGGGATCGTCTCGCCCATGATCTTCACCGCCCACTTCGCGATCCTACCCGAAGCCTCTCGGGACTGGTTGATCTCTCCCAGGGGGAAGGATGACACCACCGTCACCGGATGAGACTCGGAGTAGTGTCGCAACTTCCGCCGTGTCAGGATCACCGCATACAGCAGCTTCTGGATTTGTGGGTAGCGGATCTTGGTCTCGGACAGTACCTCACTGATGAAGTAGACTGGCCTCTGGACGGGCAGTGCATGCCCTTCTTCTCGTCTCTCAACCACGATCGCGGCGCTAACCACCTGGGTGGTCGCGGCGACGTAGATCAAGAGGGCTTCTCCGGCAGCGGGGGGCACCAAGACGGGCGCGTTCGTGAGGAGCCCCTTCAGGTTCCCGAGGGCTTCCTCGGCCTCAGGAGTCCAAGTAAAGCACTCAGCTTTCCTTAAGAGGTGGTACAGAGGCAGGCCTCTTTCGCCGAGGCGGGAGATGAAGCGGCTCAGAGCCGCGAGGCATCCCATAACCCTTTGTACGCCTTTCAAGTCCTTGATTGGCCCCATGCTGGTGATGGCTGCAATCTTCTCCGGGTTGGCTTCGATGCCCCGCTCGGAGACGATGAACCCCAAGAGTATGCCTCGGGGGACCCCGAAGGCACACTTTTCGGGATTAAGCTTCACGCCTTTCGCCTTAAGACATCGAAACGTCGCTTCAAGGTCGGAAAGGAGGTCGGAGGCCTTCCTCGTCTTGACTATGATGTCATCGATGTAGGCCTCGACCGTTCGGCCGATGTGTTCACCAAACACATGGTTCATGCATCGCTGGTACGTCGCCCCCGCATTCCTCAAACCAAACGGCATTGTAACATAGCAATACATGCCGAAGGGTGTGATGAATGAAGTCGCGAGCTGGTCGGACTCTTTCATCTTGATCTGGTGATACCTTGAGTAGGCATCGAGGAATGACAGGGTTTCGCACCCAGAAGTGGAATCCACGATCTGATCGATGCGAGGCAGAGGGTAGGGAACCTTCGGACATGCTTTGTTTAGACCAGTGTAGTCTACACACATCCGCCATTTCCCCCCCTTTCTTTCTTACTAGCACAGGGTTGGCAAGCCATTCGGGATGGAATACCTCTTTGATGAACCCTGCCGCCAGTAACTTGTGGATCTCTTCGCCTATGGCTCTGCGCTTTTCTTCGTCGAATCGGCGCAGAGGCTGCTTCACGGGTCGGGCCCCAGCTCGAATATCCAGAGAGTGCTCGGCGACTTCCCTCTGTATGTCGGGCATGTCAGAGGGACTCCACGTGAAAACGTCGGCGTTCGCGCGGAGAAAGTCGACGAGCACTGCTTCCTATTTGGGGTCGAGCTTGGAGCTGATCCGGATCTGCTTGGAGGCGTCGTTGCAGGGGTCGAGAGGGACGGACTTGACCGTCTCCGCTGGTTCGAAGTTGCCGGCGTGGCACTTCACGTCGAGCGCCTCCCTAGAGAGGCTCTCCAGGTCAGCGATGAGGGCCTCGGATTCGGCGAGGGCCTCGGCGTACTCCACGCACTCCACATCGCATTCGTATGCGTGTCGGTACGTGGGCCCGACAGTGATGACCCCGTTGGGGCCCGACATCTTGAGCTTGAGGTAGGTGTAGTTGGGGACGGCCATGAAGTTGGCGTAGCATGGCCTCCCTAGCACTGCGTGGTAGGTTCCTCGAAACCCGACCACTTGGAACGTGAGGGTCTCCTTTCGAAAGTTGGAGGGCGTCCCGAAGCAGACGGGTAGGTCGAGTTGTCCGAGGGGTTGAACGCAGGAGCCCGAGGGTCTCAGAGTAGATGATGTTGAGGCTGCTGCCTCCGTCCATGAGGACCTTGGTGAGCCTGACGTTGCCGATGATGGGGTCGACAACGAGTGGGTATCTCCCCGGGCTCGGCACGTAGTCCGGATGGTCGGCCCGGTCGAAGGTGATGGGCTTGTCGGACCAATCTAGGTAGACTGGCGTCGCCACCTTTACCGAGCAGACCTCCCGGCGCTCTTGCTTGCGGTGCTGAGCCGAGGCATTTGCCACTTGCCCGCCATAGATCATGAAGCTGTCGCGGATCTCGAGGAACCCTCCTGCCTTGTGATCTTCCTTCTTGGCGTCGTCGAGGGCCTTGCCACCCTCCGCGGGTGGCCCGGCCTTGTGGAAGTGTCGTCGAAGCATGGCACACTCCTCGAGGGTGTGCTTGACGGGCCCCTGATGGTAAGGGCACGGCTCCTTGAGCATCTTGTCGAAGAGGTTGGCACCTCCGGGAGGTTTCCGAGGGTTCTTGTGCTCGGTGGCGGCGACAAGATTCGCGTCGGCGGCGTCTCGTTTCGCTTGCGACTTCTTCTTGCCCTTCTTCTTGGCGCCACGCTGAGTTGATGCCTCGGGAGCATCTTCCGGTGGGCGGCCCTGGGGCTGCTTGTCCTTCCGGAAAATGGCCTCAATCGCCTCCTGGCCAGAGGCGAACTTGGTGGCGATGTCCATAAGCTCGCTCGCCCTGGTGGGGGTCTTGCGACCCAGCTTGCTCACCAGGTCGCGGCAGGTGGTGCCGGCGAGGAACGCGCCGATGACATCTGAGTCGGTGACGTTGGGCAGCTCCGTGCGCTGCTTCGAGAATCGCCAGATATAGTCCCGGAGAGACTCTCCCGGCTGCTGGCCGCAGCTTCGGAGATCCCAGGAGTTCCCAGGGCGCACGTACGTGCCCTGGAAATTGCCGGCGAAGGCTTGGACCTGGTCGTCCCAATTGGAGATCTGCCCCAGAGGCAGGTGCTCTAACCAGGCTCGAGCGGTGTCAGAGAGGAACTGGGGGAGGTTGCGGATGATGAGGTTGTCATCGTCCGTTCCACCTAGTTGGCAGGCCAGCCGATAGTCCGCGAGCCACAGTTCCGGTCTTGTCTCCCCCGAGTACTTTGTGATAGTAGTCGGGGTTCGGAACTGGGTCGGGAACGGTGCCCGTCGTATGGCGCGGCTGAAAGCCTGCAGACCGGGTGGTTCGGGCAAAGGACTCCGATCCTCCCCGCTGTCGTAGCGTCCCCCACGCCTGGGGTGGTAGCCTCGGCGCGCCCTGTCATCGAGGTGGGCCCGACGGCTGTGATGATGACGCTCGTTGCCGAGGGGACCTGGGGCCGCAGGCGCTGTGTTGCGCGTGCGCCCGGAGTGGATCGAGGCTTCCCGCATAAATCGGGAAGTCGCGGCGTGATGTCCCGAGGGGAAACCCTGCCTTCAGGAGGCAGAGCTTTTGGCCCGTCGGACCGCGTCGTCCTCCAGGAGATTCTTGAGCTCTCCCTATGTACGTCGCCCTTCCGTAGTCGATGGCTCCGGCATCACGCGGAGGAGCATTGCTGTTGCAGCCAGGTTTTGGCCGACTCCGCTGGAATCCAGCGGCGACCTCACCCTGACGTCGTCGGCGATGCGGTGCTGGATGTCGTGGGGGAGATGACGCGCTTCTCCGGCCGAGGGATGGATCGCCCATTCCTGCCCGACATCCCTGCGGATCGGCACAAGCGTTCCTGCTCCCACGTCGAGCCTGGCCTGCCTCTCGCGGGTTTGCTCGAGCTGTGGGTCAGGACCCCCCGCCGGGACGGGGAGCACAACTAGCTCCCGAAGGATGTCAACGCGAGGCGCGGGCCTAGGGGGATCACTGTTCTCCGGCATACCAAGATGGTTGCCTTCGCCGGGACCCCCTAGATCGACATGGAAACATTCACGACTTGGGCCGCGGTCCACATTGTCGAGGCCGCGGCTGCCGTCGGAACAGTCGGAAAGGCAATAGTCGCATGCGGTCATGAAGTCCCGCATGGCACTGGGGTTACCAAGTCCGGAGAAATCCCAACAGATGTCGGGCTCGCCATCTTCCTCGGACCCCGAGGACTCGCAGGTCGAGTCGGTCGTCAGTCGGTCCCAGGGTGACCGCACACGATACCCCAGAGGGTTTGGACTCACCTCTATGAAAGTGCTCACCGAAGCGGAGTCGCTTGGTGGGTCGAGGCCGAATCCAAAAGACATGAGATTGGAATCGGTCGGTACCTTTCGGTCGACGGTCGGTGACGAGGTCGCGTCTAGGACTGACTGCACCACTGTCTCGGGTACAAGGGTGACGCCCAGCAAGTCCTTCGCGAGCGAGCTAGCGTCGTGCGTTTGCTTGAGATCGGCGATTTGCGGGGAGGCGGCGCTCGTCTTCGTCTCAGACGCGAGATCGATGCCCGACACGCCCTCCATTGGGGCGCCGTCGACTCGCTCGACAGCCAACGAGGTGCCGCTTCCCGCTTGGCCATGGTTGCCCCGCCTCCTCCTCCGTCGGCGGGGGAGGGGACGGGACAAGCCCGAATGTCGTCCTTCCACCACGTGGGGAAGGCGTCGTCGATTTCCCCGCCGGTGAGCGGGTTGTCGACCGCCATTGTCGCTGTCGCGCGGCGGGGGAAGGAGTATCATGTCGTAGCTGCCGTCGAGGGACATGAACTCGAGATTCCCGAAACGGAGCACCGTCCCGGGCTAGAAAGGTTGCTGGAGACTGCCCATCTGGAGCTTGACGGGAAGCTGTTCGTCAACACGCAGCAGGCCCCTACCTGGCGCGCCAACTGTCGGCGTTTCGAAACCCGGGGGGTCCCTGGACCGATGAGTGAATTGTCGCCGCGTGCCCCAGCCCAGATGGGTCGACGCAAGGCGGAATGCGAAGGGGGGAAAGGAGGTAGCCGGAGGGAGGCAGGCGTAAGAGAGTGTGGATCCCGTGGCCTTCGTGTTAGCCCAGCGCCTGAGTCGAGTGCGCTTGCAGTAGGGGGATACAAGCGTCCACGCGGGAGTGGGAGCGAGAGGCCTTGAGCGAGCGCCGTCCCGTCCTTCCCCGCGCGGGCCAACCCTCTGTAAGAGGGCCCTGGTCCTTCCTTTTATAGGCGTAAGGAGAGGATCCAGGTGTACAATGGGGGGCATAGCAGAGTGGTACGTGTCTAGCTAAGGAGAGCTAGTGCCCTAAGTACATGCCATCGTGGCAGCCGGAGGGGTTTTGGCACCCGGTTCGTGTGGTGTCGTGGCCGTCGGAGGAGCGCTGGAGCCTGGCAAGAGGGGCAGCTATCGGGGCTGTCGAGTCCTTGCTGACGTCCTCTTGCTTCTGTAAGGGGGGCCGAGAGCCGCCGTCGTCACGGAGTGTGCGGGGCGCCATCATTGCCTATCTGGCGGAGCGATCCAGATGGGACACCGGTCTTGTTCCCCGTAGCCTGAGACAGCTCGGGGTAGGGTAATGATGGCGCCTCCTATCGACGTGGTCGGTCCGTGCCCTAGGCTGGGCGAGGTGGAGTCTCCTCCGAGGTTGAGGTCGAGTCTGTCTTTCGTTGCCGTGGTCAAGTCCGAGCCCCTGGGTCGGGCGAGGCGGAGACCGTCGGCTGAGGCCAGGGCTGAGTCCGAGCCCTAGGGTCGGGCGAAGCGGAGTCCGTCTTCTTCCGGGGCTGAGCCCGAGTCCAAGCCCTGGGGTCGGGCGAGGCGGAGTTCGTCGTCTTCCGGGGCTGAGCCCGAGTCTGAGCCCTGGGTTGGGAGGAGCAGAGTTCGCCGTCTTCCGGGGCTGAGCCCAAGTCCGAGCCCTGGGTCGGGCGGAGCGGAGTTCGTTGTCTTCCGGGGCTGAGCCCGAGTCTGAGCCCTGGGTCGGGCGGAGCGGAGTTCGCCGTCTTCCAGGGCCGAGCCCGAGTCAGAGCCCTGGGTCGGGCGGAGTGGAGTTCGCCGTCTTCCGGGGCTGAGCCCGAGTCCGAGCCCTGGGTCGGGCGGAGCGGAGTTCGCCGTCTTCCGGGGCTGAGCCCGTGTCCGAGCCCTGGGTCGGGCGGAGTGGAGTTCGCCGTCTTCCGGGGCCGAGCCCGAGTCCGAGCCCTAGGGTCGGGCGAAGCGGAGTCCGTCTTCTTCCGGGGCTGAGCCCGAGTCCGAGCCCTGGGGTCGGGCGAGGCGGAGTTCGTCGTCTTCCGGGGCTGAGCCCGAGTCTGAGCCCTGGGTTGGGAGGAGTGGAGTTTGCCGTCTTCCGGGGCTGAGCCCGAGTCCGAGCCCTGGGTCGGGCGGAGCGGAGTTCGCCGTCTTCCGGGGCTGAGCCCGAGTCTGAGCCCTGGGTCGGGCGGAGCGGAGTTCGCCGTCTTCCAGGGCCGAGCCCGAGTCCGAGCCCTGGGTCGGGCGGAGTGGAGTTCGCCGTCTTCCGGGGCTGAGCCCGAGTCCGAGCCCTGGGTCGGGCGGAGCGGAGTTCGCCGTCTTCCGGGGCTGAGCCCGTGTCCGAGCCCTGGGTCGGGCGGAGTGGAGTTCGCCGTCTTCCGGGGCCGAGCCCGAGTCCGAGCCCTAGGGTCGGGCGAGGCGGAGTTTCTTATGACGCCCGAGGCCGGCCTTGGCTGCTGTCAGCCTAACTCTGTCGGGTGGCTCAGCAGTCGAAGCGGCGCAGGCGGTGCTGTCCTCTTGTCAGACCGGTCAGTAGAGCGGCGAAGTGACTGCGGTCACTTTGGCCCTATCGACTGGAGGGCGTGCGTCAGGATAAAGGTGTCAGGCCACCTTCGCATTAAATGCCCCTGCGACTTGGTCGGTCGGCGTGGCGATGTGGCCAAGGTTGCTTCTCGGTGAAGACTAGGCCTCGGGCGAGCCGATAGTGTGCCCGTTGCTGGAGGGGGGGTGCTCGGGCGAGACGTAGGTTCTCCGAGGTCGGCTTCCCTTGCCTGAGGCTAGGCTCGGGCGAGGCACGATCATGTCCCTTGAATGGATCGATCCTTGGTTCAATCGCACCCATCAGGCCTTTGCAGCTTTGTGCTGATGGGGGTTACCAGCTGAGATTTAGGGGCCTTGAGGGTACCCCTAATTATGGTCCCCAACAAGAATGGATGTCAAAGATTTAGTAGAACTGAAGAAACAAATAGAAGAATTACTAGAAAAAGGTTTCATTCGCCCAAGTTCATCCCCTTGGGGAGCCCTAGTGCTATTTGTGAACAAGAAGGATGGTTCGAGGAGAATGTGTGTTGATTATAGAAGTTTGAATGAAGTAACCATCAAGAACAAGTACCCGTTACCTCGGATTGAAGATTTACTTGATCAGATGAAAGGAGCTAAGATATTCTCGAAGATAGATCTGAGATCGGGATATCATCAGTTAAAGATTCGAGCAGAAGATGTACCCAAGACAGCCTTCACGACAAGATATGGATTATATGAGTTTTTGGTCATGTCGTTTGGACTGACTAATGCACTAGCATACTTTATGAACTTGATGAATAAAGTATTTATGGAATATCTGGATCAGTTTGTGGTCGTATTCATTGATGACATACTGATATATTCTCCGAATAAAAAAACACATGAAGATCATCTAAGGCTAGTCCTACAAAAGCTTCGTGACAACCAACTGTACGCAAAATTCTTGAAGTGTGATTTTTGGCTTAAGGAAGTTGCTTTCTTAGGGCATATCGTTACCGATGGTGGAATTAAAGTGGACCCAGGAAAGATAAGTGAGATACTAGATTGGAAGCAACCAAAGGATGCGTCCAAGATCAGAAGTTTTCTTGGATTGGCAGGATACTATAGAAGATTTATTGAAGGATTCTCCAAGTTAGTGAAACCACTTACATCTCTACTGGAGAAAGGCAAAGAGTTCAAGTGGGATGAAGCTTGCCAGAATTGTTTTGAAGAACTCAAGAAAAGGTTAACCACTGCACCGATACTGGTAATGCCAGACATCCACAAGGGATTTGATGTGTATTGCGATGCATCACACCTTGGACTTGGATGTGTGCTAATGCAAGAAGGAAAGGTGATTGCTTATGCTTCAAGGCAGTTGAGGAAGCATGAGAAGAATTACCCTACGCATGATCTGGAACTAGCTGCCGTAGTGCATGCTTTGAAGATTTGGAGGCACTATATGATTGGAAACAAGTGCAAGATCTTCACGGATCACAAAAGCTTGAAATATATATTCACTCAGAAAGAACTCAACCTCAGACAGAGAAGATGGCTTGAGTTGATTAAAGATTATGATTTGGAAATACAATATCACCCCGGAAAAGCAAATGTAGTAGCTGACGCTTTGAGCCGTAAGGGTCAAGTGAACAACCTCACTACTCATTTGATGTCACTAGAATTGTGTTGGGAAATGGAACGACTCAACCTTGGATTGCTCAATAATGTAGAAGCAACGGTGATGGAAGTGGAATCTACTTTGGAAGAAGAGATTCATAAAGGACAAGAGTCCGATGAGAAGATTAAGGAAGTTAAAACTTTGATTAGTTTGGGAAAAGCCCCAGATTTCACGGAAGATGAACAAGGCACCATATGGTTTAAGAAGAGAATCTGCGTACCGGAAATTGAACACCTGTGCCAACTTATCTTGAGAGAAGCTCATGATTCAGCTTACTCTATTCACCCTGGAAGTACAAAGATGTACCAGGATCTTAAGGAAAAGTATTGGTGGTACGGTTTGAAAAGAGATGTTGCTACTCATGTTGCATTATGTGACGTGTGTCAGCGAGTTAAAGCCGAACACCAAAGACCAGCAGGATTGCTACAACCTCTCAAGGTACCGGAATGGAAATGGGAAGAAATCAGTATGGATTTCATAGTTGGATTACCCCGTACTCGAGATGGCTATGATTCAATATGAGTCATAGTAGACAAGTTGACTAAAGTAGCACACTTTATACCGGTGAAGACAACTTACTCAGGAGCCCAGTTAGCAAAGTTGTACATGTCGAGGATTGTTTGTCTGCATGGAGTACCGAAGAAGATCGTATCCGATCGAGGAACCCAGTTTACCTCACGCTTTTGGAAAAGATTACATGAGTCCATGGATACCAAGCTAAACTTTAGTTTAGCTTATCATCCGCAAACGGATGGGCAAACGGAAAGAACAAACCAAGTGTTGGAAGATATGCTAAGAGCTTGCGCTCTAAAGCATGGTAGAAGCTGGGATAAAAGTTTGCCTTATGCAGAATTTTCGTATAACAACAGTTATCAGGCAAGTCTAAAAATGGCACCGTTTGAGGCACTTTATGGACGAAAGTGTAGAACACCGCTTTATTGGAATCAGACTATTTGGTCCAGAAACTCTCCAAGAAGCAGAAAAACAAGTGCAGATTATCAGAGAAAATTTGAAGACAGCACAGTCAAGGCAGAAAAGCTATGCTGATAATAGAAGAAGATAATTGATGTTTGAAGTAGGAGACTTTGTCTACCTTAAAGTTTCACCGATGAGAGGAATGAAAATGTTTAAGGTTAAAGGAAAATTATCACCTCGCTATATTGGCCCATTCAAGATTTTGGAAAGAAAAGGTGAAGTAGCCTATCAGTTAGAGCTACCCGATAGATTATCGGATGTGCATGATGTATTTCACGTATCACAGCTTAAGAAGTGCTTGAGAGTACCAGAAGAACAGTTACCCATGGAAGAACTGAATGTTAATGAGGATTTGACTTATTCGGAGTATCCAGTCAGAATTTTGGAAACATCTCGCAGAATTACACGGAGTAAAGTCATTAACATGTGCAAGGTTCAGTGGAGTCATCATTCGGAAGATGAGGCCACTTGGGAAAGAGAAGATGAACTCAGAGCAGAATTTCCCCAGTTATTCTCGGAAGTTTCTTAATCTCGAGGACAAGATTCTTTTTAAGAGGGGTAGGTTTGTAACACCATAAAAGCCATCAATTAAAATAATGAATTTAGTTATTATATTAATTAGGGTAATAATTTTTTTAAGTGTTTAATTATTTATTTGCATTTTGATCATTTTCTTTCTATGCGCTTGATTGATTATCGGATGATTGTTATTAATTTCCTTTTAAAAAGAAATCCTAGTAATTAAATAATAATTAAGAAATATAGTAATTATTAGTCTAAAAATAAGTATTTTGTTTATAAATAGTTTTGATAAATTTTTAGGAATTTTTGAGCTCTTTAAATAATCATTTCGGAATTAAAAAAAAAGAAGAAAAAAAACAAAACCTACACTAACCGGCCCACCAAGGCCCATGCCCCAACCCTAGCACCGCGCACGCGCGCTCACTGGTAAAGCCAGCAGCCACCGCCGCTATCACTCCCTCTCTCCTCTGTCTGTTCTCTCTCTCTCTCCTCTCATCTCCCTCATCTATCTGCTCTCTCACGCGAGCAGCCCGGCCCCCCAGCCGCCACCCGCGCGCCCCGGGCCCCACCGCGCGACGCCCTGCCTCCGCGCGCGCAAGCCACGCCACCCGATAGCGCGACGCCGCCAGCCGCCCGCGCGTGGAGCCAAGCCCGAGTCGCGCCCCTGCCGCGACGCCGGCCGAGCACACGTCCAGCCGCGCGAAGCCGCCCAGCCTGCGCTCCCCGCCGAGCCACCTCTGCCTCGCGCGCCCGACATCCAAGCGCCATGAAGCCGCGACCGTTTCGTCTTCGTGAAATAATGGACTTCAACTCCTCCGTTTCCTCTCCTCCCACTAACGACGGCAGTTTTCGGTTTTTGCCATTGATGTGTCACACCCGGCTTTAAGGAACAAAGCCAGGTGCATCTTATACATGCGCCAAGAAGACAACATATATAATAACAGAGTGTATAGAGATAAATGTCACAATAACATCAGAGTATTTATTACATAGCGGAAGTCTTATTACAAAATAAAAGATAGATCGTCGGCGCCAATGTCAACTGAGAAACACCACCTAGATCAGATCATACTCCTCGCCTTGTGGCTCCTCCTGAACCACCTGCTCTTCTCCTATGGGGGGGTGTGAGACAGCAAGGGTGAGCTCACACATGATCATAGCTCAACAAGTTGTGGGGAAACCAGTGGACATAAACTCACAAAGGTGTGAGTTCATGTGATGTGTAAGGATAATCAATGATAGGGGTTAAAGCTGAGCATTGCTTTTAAGTAGTTGGTCCAAATTTTATTAGCAATTACTAAGTGTAAGTAAATACCAAACCATAGATAAAGTAATAGAACAAAATTAATAACAAACCCATGCATATGCGAATGACAAATTGAATTTAAGTTCAATAATTTAAACATCAGAGAGTCCTGAGCTGCTCATGACCGCAAGCACGGCTTGTATACCAGTTTTACACTCTGCAGAGGTTGTACCCTTTACCCAGAAGTCATGTTACCCATCTGCCAAGGGATCGCGACTTCCCATACACCTCTACCTAGGAAGCGCGGCAGGGCAACACTACGAGGCCTTTACAAAGTTCCACTAGCTTCCGAAAACCCGCTACAGTTTATAGGAAGTTCCAATGCAGGGTTCTTGTGTGACCGCCATCGCAGCAAAATCAACCAAGGACCTCCCTACACTGACCACTCCCCTACTGCCCTTGCCCCTTTCGGGTAAGGTAGTCTTCCACTAGCTTTCCTAATTAGTCAGCCAAGGGCGTCCCATTAAACCCTTGTGGTGGCACGTGGTTCTCAAGTTAAGCTCTATGTTCCAATTAACATTAATGAACTTGACATGAACATAAATAGAATAACAAGAATAATTGGAACATAGATATAATAAATGATTATCCCAAAACCATGTAAAGCAATAGCAAACTACCCAAGTGATTCAGGGGTAAACAAGGTAATGAGATAAACAATCTAGGGTGACCTATTGGGTCCCATCAAAATTAACCTATGCATGGATAAATGATATTAAAGAACATTATTGGGTAAAAAGTGGTCAAGGGCACCACTTGCCTTCAATGAGCTCCTGCTCAGCTACTTCAACCTGCTGCTCACCAGGATCCTCAGCAACAGGCTCTTCTACTCGCCACAATACAAACAAGCACAATATACAGGGAAAATCAACATCACACCAAACATGTAAACAAAATACACAGTAATAATCTACATATTAAAATAAAATTCTAAGAACAGGAATCATAATTTTTGGAGTTATAGATTTTAAGTTATGAATTTTCAAAGGTTTTATGTGTTTAAAATAGGATTAAATGAGATATTAATTTCTTATTGTTTTCATGACAAAACAGAGGCTCTAAGTGATAGAGAATTAAATTACAAAATTTTAGGAAGTGGAATGGAGTAATTTGGAGTTCATATGCATTTTCTATGAATTATCAAAGTTTTAGCAATTATTTTCCTATTAAAAATCCATTTATAAATTATTTTCTCTGGTTTTATAATGTTCTGGACTGGGCCTCAAATTTAGAGAAACCCAGGGGTCCCAGGGAAACTTTCCCAAGACACAACGCACATCACTCTCTGGACGGCGGGTTCGTTTATAGAAAAATCCGAGGACTCTTTAGCATAATGCCATTGCGAAGAGGTAAGCTCTATTCTGGGCCGCTGGATCGAGGATCCATGGTCAGGAATGAATCGCGCGAAGGGGAGCATGCGATTAAATCTGAACCGCCCAACTACGATCCCACGACAGTCGCTAGCTCTTCTCTCCATCTAATCGTGATCGCCCATTGCTAAATCTACGGTTCGGATTTTGCTGGGTGACGTGATTATATCCTTTAATCGTAGCCGCCCACGCACGAATCAACGGCCGAGCGCCTTTTTCCCCCAACCAAACGCCGGAGCAGCGGCGCCACCGCACCCACGGTGAGAGCCTCGCCGGAGATCAGCGATTTGCCCCAATCCCGAACAACAATGGGGCAATTCCAGCGCTACACGTCTATGGGCCAAAAGGAAACAGTAGGGGAGAGCTCATACCGAGTATTACGGCGGCGTTAGGGCGATCCACGGTGGAGAGTGGTAATGGTGTCACCCGAGGACGACGGCGAGGAATCCCAAGGTTCTGTGCCCGGATTCGTCCCAGGAACGCCTCGGGCGACCTTCACCGCCACAGGGCGACTCCAATCGAACTCCTGTCAAGAGCTTTGGGTAGACACGGCCCAAGGTTCTACGGCGGCGGCAATTCTCCCTTTAACGATGACGGCGTGGCTGAGAGAGGAAAGATGAGCTATGGGCGGCGCCTGGACGGAGTGCGGGGAAAGGTCACGGTGGTTCGGTTCTTATATTTCGGTTCGGAGGGAACGGCCTGCCCGATCTTAGCGGCGATCTTGACCGCTCGGACGTGCCACCGCTGGCGAGATCCGGGGAGAAGAAAGTGCTGACAGCGCGGGGCCACAAGTCAGCGAGAAGCCGAGCGCGCGCTGAAGACCGACAAGCGGGCCACGGCTGGCAGCCAACGGAGAGCGTGCGCGCGGTGAGTGGATGCCGGTGGGCCCCGCCGGTCAGCGCAAGGGCGCGGCAGTCTGCTGGTGTTTGGGCCGCGCGGGTGGAAAGCCTGGGAATGGGCCGAGCGCGTGGGGGGGGGGGAAGTCGGGCCGGAATGTGGTAATGCGGCCCAAGGGGGTTTTATTCTTTTTCTTTTTTTCTTTCTTTACCTTCTTTTCTTTTATCTTCTCCTTCTCTAGAAATTCAAACTTCACTTTAAATTCAAACTTTGGGGTACATTTGTACACAGGCTAATCACTTATTTTGATCATACCAACTGTGGTGAAGTTACTTAATTATGATTTTATTTTGTATTATATAAAATCTTCATTTCTTTCCTCTTTTCTAAATTCTAGAGTGCAAATAGGGTTGGAACTAATTCTCTTCTTTTATGTATTCTTATCATCATTACCACTGTGTACAAATGCACAAACCAATAAACGCCAGCATGATGCACAATTTTAATGGCATATATTCTTTTATTAATTATTTGCTTTTGAATATGGTGTTCACTTGGGCTGATGCATCAAGGTTAAACCCACATAAGGAGAAATTGTTTCTCTATTGGTATTATTTCTAGCAAATTACAAAGTGGGTGTTAAAAATCCTACCCCCCTTAAAAATAATCTCGTCCTCGAGATTTAAGAAGATCTAGGGAAAAGGTGGGGAAAATCTATCTGAAGCTCTTCTTCCCTCTCCCACGTTGCTTCATCTTCACCGTGGTGACTCCATTGCACTTTGCACATCTTTATCACCTTATTTCTTGTAACTCGAGTTAAAGTATCCAAAATCTTGATAGGATACTCCGTGTTAGTCAAATCACCCTGAACACTGATCTCTTCCATCGGTAACTGTTCCTCGGGGACACGGAGACACTTCTTAAGTTGAGACACGTGGAACACATTATGCACATCCGATAGAGTAGCAGGTAGCTCAAGTTGGTATGCCATCTCCCCAACTCTTCTAAAGATCAAGAATGGTCCAATGTAGCGAGGGGACAATTTGCCCTTGACTTTGAATCTCCTCATTCCACGAAGTGGTGACATCTTGAGATACACATAATCTCCTTCTTCAAATTCTAGTGGTCTTCTTCTGTTATCAGCATAGCTCTTTTGCCTGGTTTGAGCCACTCTCAAATTCTCTCGAATTATACGGACTTGTTCTTCTGCTTCTTGAATCAGTTCAGGCCCAAAGAACTATCTCTCTCCAGTCTGATCCCAATATAGAGGAGTCCTGCACTTCCTCCCATACAAAGCTTCAAATGGTGACATCTTCAGACTGGCCTGATAACTATTATTATATGAGAACTCAGCATAAGGTAAGCTTTTATCCCAACTCCCTCCGTGCTGAAGGGCACAAGCTCTCAACATATCTTCCAATACTTGATTAGTCCTTTCGGTCTGTCCATCAGTCTGAGGGTGATAAGCTGTACTAAAATTCAACTTTGTACTCATATTCTCATGAAAGCTTCTCCAAAATCATGAGGTAAACTGTGAACCTCGATCAGACACGATCTTCTTTGGTACTCCATGTAAACACACAATCCGAGCCATATATAACTCTGCTAGCTGAGAACCTTTATAAGTAGTCTTCACCGGAATAAAGTGAGCCACTTTAGTCAATCTATCCACAATCACCCATATAGCATCATATCCTTTCTGGGTGCGAGGCAATCCAGTAATGAAATCCATACCAATCTCTTCCCACTTCCACTCGAGTATCTTCAGTGGGTGCAGCAGTCCAGCTGGCCTTTAGTGTTCAGCCTTAACTCTTTGACATACATCGCACATAGCCACATGTGCAGCCACATCTCTTTTCAATCCATACCACCAATATTTCCGCCTCAAATCCTGATACATCTTAGTACTACCAGGATGAATAGAATAATCTGAATCATGAGCCTCTTTCAATATAGTCTCTCGAAGGCTTCCAATATCAGGAACACACATCCTGTCCTTGAACCATACAGTGCCTTGCTCATCTTCCGTAAATTCCGGAACTCGACCTTCAGTAATCAGATCCTTAATCTCTTTTATTTTAGCATCACCAATTTGTCCTTTGCGGATCTCTTGCTCCAAAGTAGGTTCCACATCAATAGTAACTCCTTCAGTATGAGCAACTATCCCCAGGTTAAGTCTCCTGAAATCCTCAACAATCTCATCGGGTAGCTGGGCAACAATAACTGAATGAACATGCTCCTTTCGACTCAAGGCATCTGCAACCAAATTCGCCTTGCCTAGGTGATAGTGAATCTCCAAATCATAATCCTTAATAAGCTCCAACCAACGACGTTGCCTAAGGTTGAGATCCTTCTGAGTGAATATATACTTCAAACTCTTATGATCCGTATATACTCGGCACTTGGTCCCCATGATATAATGTCTCCAAATCTTAAGCGCATGCACAACGGCTGCCAATTCCAAGTCATGAGTGGGGTAGTTCAATTCATGTTTGCATAACTGACGAGAAGCATAGGCAATCACATGTCCTTCCTGCATGAGCACACATCCTAAGCCTTGGCTACATGCATCACAATAGATATCAAATCCTTTCTACAGGTCTGGCATAACCAATACTGGTGGTGACATCAATCTCTCCTTCAATTGATCAAAGCTGTCTTGGCACTTCTCGTCCCACTTAAATTCTCTTCCTTTCTCCAAAAGTGAAGTCCTAGGCTTAGCAATCTTAGAAAATCCTCCAATAAATCTCCGATAATATCCTGCCAGTCCCAAGAAACTCTGAATCTCAGTAACTATAGTGGGTACTCTCCACTCCATTATCTCCTTGACCTTAGCAGGATCCACTGATATTCCTCCATTGGATATGATATGACCAAGAAATGGCACCTCGCCAATCCAAAACTCGCACTTGCTGAACTTGGCATATAGCTGGTTATCTCGTAGCTTCTATAGCACCAACCTCAGATGTTCCTCATGATCGCTATCACTCTGGGAATAAATAAGAATGTCGTCGATGAATACCACGACGAATCTGTCCAAATACTCCATAAACACCTTATTCATCAAGTTCATAAAATAAGCTGGGGCATTGGTCAATCCAAACGACATCACGGTGAACTCATATAATCCGTATCGAGTCGAGAATGCTGTCTTAGGAATATCCGACGGTCTGATCCTCATCTGATGGTAACCGGATCGTAGGTCAATCTTCGAGAATACTCTAGCACCTCTCACCTGATCAAATAAATCCTCAATAAGGGGTAACAGATACTTGTTCTTCACAGTAACATCATTAAGGGATCTATAATCCACACACATCCTTTGTGATCCATCTTCTTTTGTACAAACAGAACCGGCGCTCCCAAGGTGAGGAACTCGGACGAATGTACCCAACCTCTTGTAATTCCGATAATTGCTTCTTAGGTTCCTTTAGTTCTTCTACGGACATCCTGTATGGCCGTTTGAAAGTAGGGACAACCCAGGTAAGGGATCAATGACAACTCAACTTCCCTATATGGTGGCATCCCTGGTAACTCTTCTAGGAAGACAGCCGAAAAATCTCTAACCACGCGGATGTTGACACCAACAAACTTCCCATCTACTAAGAATGCCGCTAGTCTGGTGGCGGTAGTTACTGCAATTCCATCTTTAAATCTTTCTCCTTTGGAACTGGTGAGTTCTATGGTTCCTTTAGCACAGTGTATAAACTGCCTTTACCTTTCTTAACCATGACATACCAAGGATCACGTCTATAGTGCTCTCTTCTAACAGTATAGGGGTAGCCCATCTGGGTTAGAAACACAGGGTACGAAAGAGAGGATTGTAGACAAGGCACGTAATTACGAAGCATGCTACTTTGGGGAATTTATTAGCTAAGTGTGTCACCTACTAAAGCTAATACATTACCTTATGGTGGTACATGCTAAGATGTCCATATATAGTACTTCAATCAATCAAAGAAGCAAATCAGGCATTTATCATCAGCACAATCAATCAACATTTTAAATAGAGAAAATAGTTTTAATTTTGTCTTAGGTTCCCTATCTCTTAAAAAGATCATAGTCATAGGATTCCAAGGTGTGAAATCCATCTTATCTTAGAGTAGAAAAGATAAGAGTACCCAGAGTAGAATAGCAAAAGGTGAGACAAGATCAAGATGAGATGAGTATAGAATGAGTCAAAGCAAGGTAAGTAGGAAAGGGTTTGTCCATTTCTATCTAGGTTTCGTCCTACAGTCAACATTTCCTCTGATACCACTTCTGTCACACCCGGCTTTAAGGAACAAAGCCAGTGCATCTCATACATGCGCCAAGAAGAAAACATATATAATAATAGAGTGTATAGAGATAAATGTCACAATAACATCAGAGTATTTATTACATAGCGGAAGTCTTATTACAAAATAAAAGATAAATATAAAACAAACTAAGGATCGTCGGCGCCAATGTCAACTGAGAAACACCACCTAGATCAGATCATACTCCTCGCCTTGTGGCTCCTCCTGAACCACCTGCCCTTCTCCTGTAGGGGGGGTGTGAGACAGCAAGGGTGAGCTCACACATGATCATAGCTCAACAAGTTGTGGGGAAACCAGTGGACATAAACACACAAAGGTGTGAGTTCATGTGATGTGTAAGGCTAATCAATGATAGGGGTTAAAGCTGAGCATTGCTTTTAAGTAGTTGGTCCAAATTTTATTAGCAATTACTAAGTGTAAGTAAATACCAAACCATAGATAAAGTAATAGAACAAAATTAATAACAAACCCATGCATATGAGAATGACAAATTGAATTTAAGTTCCATAATTTAAACATCAGAGAGTCCTGAGCTGCTCATCACCGCGAGCACGGCTAGTATACCAGTTTTACACTCTGCAGAGGTTGTACCCTTTACCCACAAGTCATGTTACCCATCTGCCAAGGGATCGCGACTTCCCATACACCTCTACCTAGGAAGCGCGGCAGGGCAACACTACGAGGCCTTTACAAAGTTCCACTAGCTTCCGAAAACCTGCTACAGTTTATAGGAAGTTCCAATGCAGGGTTCTTGTCTGACCGCCATCGCAGCAAAATCAACCAAGGACCTCCCTACACTGACCACTCCCCTACTACCCTTGCCCCTTTCGGGTAAGGTAGTCTTCCACTAGCTTTCCTAATTAGTCAGCCAAGGGCGTCCCATTAAACCCTTGTGGTGGCACGTGGTTCTCAAGTTAAGCTCTATGTTCCAATTAACATTAATGAACTTGACATGAACATAAATAGAATAACAAGAATAATTGGAACATAGATATAATAAATGATTATCCCAAAACCATGTAAAGCAATAGCAAACTACCCAAGTGATTCAGGGGTAAACAAGGTAATGAGATAAACAATCTAGGGTGACCTATTGGGTCCCATCAAAATTAACCTATGCATGGATAAATGATATTAAAGAACATTATTGGGTAAAAAGTGGTCAAGGGCACCACTTGCCTTCAATGAGCTCCTGCTCAGCTACTTCAACCTGCTGCTCACCAGGATCCTCAGCAACGGGCTCTTCTACTCGCCACAATACAAACAAGCACAATATACAGGGAAAATCAACATCACACCAAACATGTAAACAAAATACACAGTAATAATCTACATATTAAAATAAAATTCTAGGAACAGGAATCATAATTTTTGGAGTTATAGATTTTAAGTTATGAATTTTCAAAGGTTTTATGTGTTTAAAATAGGATTAAATGAGATATTAATTTCTTATTGTTTTCATGACAAAACAGAGGCTCTAATTGATAGAGAATTAAATTACAAAATTTTAGGAAGTGGAATGGAGTAATTTGGAGTTCATATGCATTTTCTATGAATTATCAAAGTTTTAGCAATTATTTTCCTATTAAAAATCCATTTATAAATTATTTTCTCTGGTTTTATAATGTTCTGGACTGGGCCTCAAATTTAGAGAAACCCAGGGGTCCCAGGGAAACTTTCCCAAGACACAACGCACAGCACTCTCTGGACGGCGGGATCGTTTATAGAAAAATCCGAGGACTCTTTAGCATAATGCCATTGCGAAGAGGTAAGCTCTATTCTGGGCCGCTGGATCGAGGATCCACGGTCAGGAATGAATCGCGCGAAGGGGAGCATGCGATTAAATCTGAACCTCCCAACTACGATCCCACGACAATCGCTAGCTCTTCTCTCCATCTAATCGTGATCGCCCATTGCTAAATCTACGGTTCGGATTTTGCTGGGTGACGGGATTCTATCCTTTAATCGTAGCCGCCCACGCACGAATCAACGGTCGAGCGCCTTTTTCCCCCAACCAAACGCCGGAGCAGCGGCGCCACCGCACCCACGGTGAGAGCCTCGCCGGAGATCAGCGATTTGCCCCAAACCCGAACAACCATGGGGCAATTCTAGCACTACACGTCTATGGGCCAAAAGGAAATAGTAGGGGAGAACTCATACCGAGTATTACGGCGGCGTTAGGGCGATCCACGACGGAGAGTGGTAATGGTGGCACCCGAGAACGACGGCGAGGAATCCCAAGGTTCTGTGCCCGGATTCGTCCCAGGAACGCCTCGGGCGACCTTCACCGCCACCGGGCGACTCCAATCGAACTCCTGTCAAGAGCTTTGGGTAGACACGGCCCAAGGTTCTACGGCGGCGGCAATTCTCCCTTTAACGATGACGGCACGGCTGAGAGAGGAAAGATGAGCTATGGGCGGCGCTTGGACGGAGTGCGGGGAAAGGTCACGGTGGTTCGGTTCTTATATTCCGGTTCGGAGGGAACGGCCTGCCCGATCTTCGCGGCGATCTTGACCGCGCGGACGTGCCACCGCTGGCAAGATCCGGGGAGAAGAAAGTGCTGATAGCGCGGTGCCACAAGTCAGCGAGAAGCCGAGCGCGCGCTGAAGACCGACAAGCGGGCCACGGCTGGTAGCCAACGGAGAGCGTGCTCGCGATGAGTGGATGCCGGTGGGCCCCGCCGGTCAGCGCAGGGGCGCGGCAGTCTGCTGGTGTTTGGGCCGCGCGGGAGGAAAGCCTGGGAATGGGCCGAGCGCGTGGGGGGGGGGGAAGTCGGGCCAGAATGTGGTAATGCGGCCCAAGGGGGTTTTATTCTTTTTCTTTTTTTCTTTCTTTACCTTCTTTTCTTTTATCTTCTCCTTCTCTACAAATTCAAACTTCACTTTAAATTCAAACTTTGGGGTACATTTGTACACAGGCTAATCACTTATTTTGATCATACCAACTGTGGTGAAGTTATTTAATTATGATTTTATTTTGTTTTATATAAAATCTTCATTTCTTTCCTCTTTTCTAAATTCTAGAGTGCAAATAGGGTTGGAACTAATTCTCTTCTTTTATGTATTCTTATCATCATTACCACTGTGTACAAATGCACAAACCAATAAACGCCAGCATGATGCACAATTTTAATGGCATATATTCTTTTATTACTTATTTGCTTTTGAATATGGTGTTCACTTGGGCTGATGCATCAAGGTTAAACCCACATAAGGAGAAATTGTTTCTCTATTGGTATTATTTCTAGCAAATTACAAAGTGGGTGTTACATGATGGCCATGAAGGACAGCAGCGCCCCATTCAAGCTCCCTGGTAGACTCTTTCTCTCCCTCTCTCTATAAAAGGCAGCAGAGCCCTCTCTATTCCTACCTACCCAAGCTTGCCTCTCTCTCTAGCACTCCTCGCTCATCGCTAGTGCCGCTCGTCGTTTGTTGTCGTTCGTCGCCGGAGCCTGTGGAGTTCGCCGGAGTGTGCCGTTCGTCGCCGGAGTTCACCGGAGCCACCCATTCGCCGTCCGTAGTCGAGCCTTGCTCTCCGTCCGGCCGAAACCCGTCGATCCATCCCCATCACACGCACGAACCCGAGGTTGATGACGACCCAAATTTATTTTGTGTATTTTATAAAGTATTTTGATTCGATTCATGAATTGTATATTTTGGTTTGTTGTAATATGAACACATGTGATTCCGATTTATGTATATGTGTGCAGTATGGAATTTGTTAGAGATATGCGATTATTTAGTGCACCGTTATATTTCATGTTAGTCGTGGCGTGGAATTTTGGTTTAGAGAAATATGACGTAGATTTAATAGTCACACGTTGGTGATAAAAATACTAGATAAGAATTTATAGTCAAATTTGGTCACGATAAATTTTAGAAACTATTTGGAGAATTATAGGTGCATTTTAAATGGATTTAGAAAAATGGTATAGAACGCATGTCATATGAATAATATAGGATTTCTAGATGATTTAGTTAATTATTTTGTTAACATTTTCTTTTTATAAAGAAAGGAGAAAATATCATTAGTAGGATGAAAAATAGATTTTTGCTAGTCAAATAAACATGTTCGCAAATTGAGCACTTAGATTTTTAAGAGCAAGCAAAATATTAGTTTATGTCATAATAACCTCACTTGTGTTATAAAAAGTCCAATTACCAATTTATGTAGATTTTTAGAATATTAATATTATTAAATTCATTTTTGCTATACTAACTAATTTGAGTTAGAAGTAATAAAAGGTATTAATTTATTTATTAGTATTAAAAGACAATAAATATTATTTATTTTTATTAATGATGTTAAAATATATTTAAACTATATTTATTACACCCACTCATAAATTCACCATTAGGATTCACATTAATAGCTATAATTGAATTAATAAGTATTTACGCGATTAGTACGCAATTAAGATGTGATTAGTGCGACGTGTTAATGTGCATGTAATGGTGTATGTTTATGAAATGGTGCATGTTCATTTATTGGTTTATGTTTTATTTTTTTATGTGCGCTATGCGACTCTATTAGAAGCCGATTGTGCGGTAGGCGATTCGAATACGTTCGAGGACGACCCGCAAGACGCTTTTGAGCAAGGCAAGTGGATTCTCCCTCTGCATATTCTTTTTGTACCTACTCATAGCATATAATAATGTTTACTTTTTGATATACTACATAATTTGATGGGATAACCTAATTAAGGATTTCCTAGGTTTACTACCTGTATTCCTTGTTTAACCTGGGAAAATTATTAAGCTGTGCAAAATTTATGCTACCGCTCAACTTAATGTTTTCTTAATGTCACTCATTAATTGGTTTTAATGTTCCAAAGATTTAATTGGCAATTATGACATTAACCCGATGGTTAAAACAATATTATTTCAAATTAATTGGAACATGGAGTGACCACCCAGGATAACAGTGCAACCACGAGTGATATCATGGCTCTGGCTTTGGTAATTAGCTCTATATGCTTAGTGCCTAGCAACCTTACCTGAAAGATGGGCAAGAGGGGGAGCGGTAGGTGCTAGTAGCCCACGTTAACATGGGGTCGTATTCTTGGCTAAGGTACTTCACCCAGGGGGCCACCACCATCGTCTTTAGAAACCTTAGCGGGTTGCTTCGTATTAAGTGTATTTTGTGAAAGCCTCATAATGGATCCCTAGCCATTCACCTCGGCAGTGTCTAAGGGTCCGATCAACCCGGGCTAGACGGGATACATGGCTTGTGGGTAAAGTTGTACCACCTCTGTAGAGTGTAAAACTGATATATCAGCCGTGCTCCCGGTTATGAGCGACCTGGACTCCTCACATGATAATTGAACTTTAAGATGGACATAAATTGAGATCCGATGATCTGCCAATAATTTGCTTAAGTGATTTCACTTAAGTGTTTTTGTTATATTCATATTCCTTTGTTTAAATGGGATATTTGGGATTCACACTTATTAGTAAGACAGGTGTTGTTAATAAAATATTGACCAACTAAAATACTTACTGCTCAACCTTAGCCTCACCTTGTTATACCTGCATTAGTTTTTCCCCCACTTGCTGAGCCCCGACCATAAGTGAGCTCACCCTTGCTAATATTTTGATCAGAGGGTGATGCTGGAGACTTTGATGGAGATTTTATCGACGACGATGATTTCTATGTCTAACGATGCGCCGGTCATCTTCCTGTGGAAGATTGCCCAGTTGTTTATTTCCGCTTTACTTTGATGTGATACTTGTTCAAGATACAATGTTTCAGATGATGTAATAAAGTATTATACTCTCTTTACGCCTTTATTGCATTGGCTTTTGATATATTACACTTGTGACGTCAACATATGTGTGGAAATGGATCCTGGCACACATATGGTATGCGTTCGGTTCTACCCCCTGGAACCGGGTGTGACAATGCTCGAAGTCTGAGAACTTTGATGGCTATGTTGAGCATTGCTGGCCCTATCATCGTTGGTATTGGAGTTGTGGATTGATCGGACATGCCTGGGGTGAAGTCTTCCTCCGAAGCCCCTGGTTATCTCAAAAAACTTATAGGCCTCCTCCCTTCTTTGGCGAAAATCATTGTCGGCCCGGATGTACTCATCCATCTTCTAAAGAAGCTTCTCTAGAGTTTGTGGAGGCTTCCTAGCAAAATATTGAGCTGTAGGTCCTGGCCGAAGCCCCTGATCATGGCCTCAATGATAATTTCATTGGGCACTGTGGGCGCTTGTGCTCTTAAGCGCAAAAACCTTCGAACATACACCTAAAGGTATTCCTCATGGTCCTGCGTACATTGAAACAAGGCTTGAGCTATGACTGGCTTTGTCTGAAAGCCTTGGAAACTAGTGAACACCATGTCCTTGAGCTTTTGTCACAACGTAATTGTCCCTAGCTAGAGAGAAGAGTACCAAGTTTGGGCCACATTTTAGACTGCCATGACGAGGGACTTCTCCATGACGGTAGCATTTCCCCCATACAAAGATATTGTTGCTTCGTAACTCATCAAGATTTGCTTTGGATCCGAGTGCCCATCATACATGGGCAACTGAGGTGGCTTGTAGGACTGTGGCCATGGGATAGCTTGCAATTCTGCTGCCAGAGGAGAAGCATCATCAAAGATAAAGCTATCATGATGGAAGTCATCATACCATTCATCTTCGTTGAATGAGCTCTCCTGACGAAGCTCCCTGTGCTGAGGCCTTCGGTCATGGTCATCTTGGGTAAGATGGCGCATTTCTTCAGCGGCTTCGTCGATCTTCTTCTGAAGGTTGGCCAGCCGGGCCATCTTTTCCTTTTTCCTTTGCACCTGCTGATGAATGACTTCCAGGTTCCTAATCTCCTGGTCCAGCTCCTCCTTCTGAAGTGTTGGGCTAGTAGCCTTTCTTTTCTGGCTTCTAGCTTCTCGGAGAGAGAGCATCTCCTGGTTTGTGTCCAGTGGCTACAGTGCAGCCCCTGGCGCTGCTGTCTTCTTCGTGGCATGACGAAGGTTGATGCTTTGCCAAAAGTTGTGGAAGTGAGTACACCGGAGGTGGGCGCCAATGTTGTCTACTTGTTCTTAAATGCTATAAATTAAGAACAAGGCAACACAATTGTTAATGGTTAAAGACTTTCGTCCTTCGGAGCATTATTTCCCTTCGGATATTATAATCTTTAGACAAAGGTCATGAAGGACATACCTTCATCATTTCAGCATATAAATATAAATATGAATAAGAATGCGAAGTACATTAAAGAATGTAGATAAGGATTAAATCCCTGCCATTTATATTTATACTCATAAATAAGAATCAACATCAATGGTATTTATAATACAATGATACCTTCGGTTCGCCAGAAGGTGAGAATGCAAAGATGACGCGAGAGAGAGATTACAATCCAGCATGAACAGTACGGTATTACTATTCATCTATTTATAGGCACGGGACACAGCCCGGATAAGATTACATTTATGTCCCTAACATTCACTCTTAATCACAATGCTAGTTATCAAGGATTAAGTAGTCTTTTCCCCCTATAGGTCGGTTTCGTTCTTGATCTTCGTCATCATATTAAGCCGAAGTTCCTTCAGTCATAGCTTCGACATCCATCCATATCACCTTCGGGTTGTATCTTCATATTGCGTGTGTCTTTACCATGAGAGAAAACCTTCATCCTGAAGCCGAAGCCTCCTGTAACTGTCTAGGTCATACTAAAAACATGTGTTAATCATGTTTTTGAGGACCTTCAGAAGATGAAGGACCCTGTCGGTACCCTGAAACTAGGGTACCCCTTATTGCTGTATAAAAACGCAGTACCCACGCGGCTATTTTTAGTCACGTGGTAAAAGAGTTGTATGTGGGACCAGGCCATGACTCGCCCAAGCCTCGGGCGACTACTCTGGGCCAGCAACAGCACCTGACCCCACCACATGGGCGGGTCCAGTGCCGCCACGTGTCCAGAGAAAGTGACATACTCTAAGGCATCACCAGTGAGTCCGAACCCCCATGGGAAGGTGCCGGACCCCTGTATATACGGTCTGTGCCTCCAAGTTTGGTCCAGGACCTCCACGTGTGCAAACCGGACCCCTAGAATGGGATTCGGACCCCCCTGTATGGGGTCCGGGCCGCCCATAGTGGGGTCCCAGGGTTCCAGGACAGAACATACCCGGGCCTTAATCAGGACCCAGGCGGGGGTTCGGTGCCGACACGTGTCCAGACCTGATCTGGTGGGATTCGGACCTTATCACATACACTCCTGCTCCCCGCCCAGGCGGAGACCCGATGCTGCCACGTGGCCTACTGCGCGCGGCGTAAGCCAACGGGCAGAACCTGGCATGAAGCCTCTGGGCTACGCGCGTCTTTGCATTCATTATAAATAAGACGTGCGCATGTCCATTCCAGTGACAGGCGGCGTGTCCAGTCCACGCTGCGTGGGTCGTGCTGTTACTCACACGTTACCATAGCAAGGACAATGACTCACCATTACTCGCGTGTTTCCAAGAAAGGGTCACTGCCTATTAATGGTGCATGGACTGCAGTCATCATGACTCCCGCTGATTACTCATGCGTTACTAAGGCGGAGAGAATCTGAACGGCTCCGCCTATACGCCTCTACGCACAACAAGCGTACCAGGCTACTCCGTATTCTACTGCAACAAGCCATCACCCACCTGCGGACACGGTAAGACGTGGAAGTAGCCAGTCGAAGAAGCAACACAGCGTCCAGCAAAGATCTTTGTGTGCTGTCAGCATTAATTATTCACATAATGTATTCCTTCCATTATGCTCCTGGGCCCACATGTCGGAGCTCAGCATCCTTGTATGGACCTCCCTTAAACTATAAAAGGGAGGGGACACAGCGTTACAAGGGACATGGTCAATACAACTTACGGACAGTGGATGTAGGGTATTACGCTCCAGCGGCCTGAACCACTATAAACCCTCGAGTGTTCTTGTGTTCATCCAAAATTCACCAATCAGACAAGCGCTTAGGCCCCCTCCTCATCTTAGGATTAGGGCGGGTGCATTCCGCCACCCGGCTAGAGGATTTTCCCACGGACATTTGGCACGCTAGGTAGGGGGTCTGGCCTTGGGTTTTTCGCCTGTTTTCTTGCTCGACATGATGGTTCAGATCAGCGAGCACCACGACTTGTCTTCCGAGGACTTCCCGATGGAGGAAGGGGCAGCATCTTCCATGCCACGAGGCTCTAACCGCCCTGCGCCTAGTGCTGCTGCTATGCACGCTACGTAGCAGCACACGCCCGCGCAGACATCCAGGACTACGTCGAGGGCTGCTCCTGGTGGGGCGTTGTCTGCAGCCAGGGAGTTGCTACGTAACCCTCCAAGTTCCACGGCCTCGCCGAGGGCCATGAGGCAGTGGCACGAAGATGTCGACCGTCTCCTCGGCATGGCCCATCCTGGCTCGGCCAGGTCCAAGCCTCGATCATTTCGGCATCAACACGAGGCGTCGACATCTGTGCGCTCACCCTCAGTGAGGGGTGCACGGACTGACGACCTGCTGGCAGAGCTCAACCGCAGGCGTGCGGGCGAGGATGCTCGAGTCTCTCTAGAGAGGTCGCGTGAGCACCGGCAAAACTTCGAGGGTCGCAACCTCGACCAAGACTTCGCTGCAGTTGCACCACAAACTCCAAGGGGCGCCCGAATCCAGGCGGGTGTCCCATTGGTCGGCGAGGGCTATGCCGCACTAGCGGATCATCTCCGCGCGGTGATTTCGCCACCCAAGTTCCGGCCACACCTGCTGGAGAAGTACGACGGTACGTCAAACCCGTCGGAATTCTTGCAGGTCTACGTCACCGCCATTACGGCAGCTGGTGGAAACACTGCCATAATGGCAAGCTACTTCAATGTAGCCTTGACCGGGCCAGCCCGAACCTGGCTCATGAACCTCACCATAGGGTCGATCTACTCCTGGGAAGAGCTCTGTGCACGGTTCACAGCAAACTTCGCCAGTGCTTATCAGCAGCATGGTGTGGAGGCTCATCTCCATGCAGTAAGAAAGGAACCTGGGGAGACTCTCTGGGCTTTCATCTCCCGCTTCACCAAGGTACGAGGGACTATACCTCGCGTCTCTGATGCCTCCATTATCACTGCTTTCCAACAGGGGGTGCGTGATGAGAAGATGTTGGAGAAATTAGCGACGCATGACGTAGAAACCATCACTACGCTCTTTGCTCTGGCCGACAAATGTGCCAGAGCTGCCGAGGGCCGTGCATGACACTCGACACCGCAGATCAGAGTTACCCAGACAGGCGGCTTAGGTGCCGCCACATAGGGCGGTGGCAAGAAGAAGAACCGCGATCACGATAAGTCGCAGTCTGGTGCTCCAGTCATCGCATCTGCGGCTGGGGGCCAGGACGAGCGCGGCAAGCGCCCACGGCAACAGGGAAGTAACAGTGGGTCATGCCCTGTTGTCACACTCGGGCTTTAAGAGACAAAGCCGGGTGCATCTCATACATGCGCCAAGAAGACAACATATATAATAACAGAGTGTATAGAGATAAATGTCACAATAACATCAGAGTATTTATTACATAGCAGAAGTCTTATTACAAAATAAAAGATAAATATAAAACGAACTAAGGATCGTCCTTGGCGCTGATGTCAACTGGGAAACGTCACCTAGATTAAATCAAACTCCTCACTTTGAGGCTCCTCCTGAACCACATGTTCTTCTCCTATGGGCGGTGTGAGACAGCAAGGGTGAGCTCACACATGATAATAGCTCACCAAGTTGTGGGGAATAATGTGGCATGAACTCACCAAAGGTGGGAGTTCATGTGATGTGTAGGGCTGATCAACAATAGGGGTTAAAGCTGAGCATTGCTTTTAATAAGTTGGTCAAAATTTTATTAGCAATTACTAGATGTAAGTAAATACCAAACCATAATAAATAATAATAGAACAAAATTAATAACAAATCCCATGCAATGCATATGACAAATTTAGTTTAGGTTCCATATTTAATCATCAAAGAGTCCTGAGCTGCTCATGACCGCGAGCACGGCTAGTATACCAGTTTTACACTCCGCAGAGGTTGTACCCTGTACCCACAAGTCGTGTATCCCATGTCACCAGGGTTAGCTAGACCCTTAGAAACTACCGAGGTGAATGGCTAGGGATCCACTACGAGGCCTTTACAAAGTTCCACTAGCTTCCGAAAACCCGCTATAGTTTATGGGAAGAGCACTTCCAAGAATCCCCCGTCTGACCGCCATCGCAGCAAAATCAACCCGAGAACCTCCTTGCATGCAATCCCCTACTGCCCTTGCCCCTTTCGGGTAAGGTAGTCTTCCACTAGCTTTCCTAGTTAGTTGGCCAAGGGCGTCCCATTAAACCCTTGTGGTGGCACGTGTTTCTCAAGTTAAGCTCCATGTTCCAATTAACATTAATGATCTTGACATGAACATAAATAGAATAACAAAATAACTGGAACATGGATATAACAAAATATTATCCCAAAACCATGTAAAGCAATAGCAAAACCACCCAAGTAATTTAGGGATAACAAGGTAAAGAGATAAACAATCTAGGGTGACCTATCGGGTCCCATCAAAATTAATCCTATGCATGGTAAATGATTATAAAGAACATTATTGGGTAACAAAAGTGGTCAAGGGCACAACTTGCCTGACACTTGAGATTCCAGTTACCAGGGTGATTCTTCAGATCCTCGTGACCTCACTGCTAGTCGTAGCAATACAAACAACCATGGTATAGACAGAATTAACATCACACCAAACATAAGAACATACTGAATAATAATAATCTACGCGTCGCTACGAGATCGTCGGAACGAGAACCACTAAGATCGGAGTTAGGATTTTATAGAAGATCTGTGTGATTAAAATATTAAACTATATTATAAATTGGTTAGTATAAATCATATGAGAGGTTATTCTATAAATAATTATCTCAACTTTAATCTAAGTTATGAATTGTCCATAGATCATATTCTAGTAGATTATAATGATAAGTAGTTTAACCCGACTAACCAATATAAATTAAATAAAGATCTAATTAAAAAGAATGAAACATAGTATAATAAGTGTTGTTATTGCATAGTAAATATTCATACGAAACTAACGCAACTGGAACAGATCAAATCGGAGTTAAAACAAAGGAGTTATGAATTTCCTAGGGTTTTATGTGTTTAGTACAAGATTAAATAGGATATTAATTTTAATGTGACTTTCATGTCAAAACAGAGGTACTAGATGATAAACAATAATATTACAAAATTATAGGAATTGGAATGAATTAATTTGGACTATGTATGCATTTTCTATGAATTAAACAAATTCTAGCATTTATTTTTACATCAAAAATCATTTCCTAATTCCTTTTTCTAGATTTTATAATTCTCTAGACTGGGCGCACTATTATTAAAAGTGTAGGGGTCTCAGTGCAATAAATCCCCAGACTCAGTAAACACCCCGAGGGGACGGCGGGTTAATTGTTTAAGAACTTGAGGACTCATATGCAAACCTTACAGGCCGAAGGGGTATCTGCCATCGTGAGCCGCCCGATCATCGGTGGACGGCTAGGATTAGGTTTCTTCTACAAACAAACCGGTACGCACCAGTTCTAATCTCGGCCATGCGATGGAGATCCAACGACCGAGATTTTATTAAGCGTGATGTGATCTGGTTCGCCCAAATACGATCCAACGGCTACCGACACTTCTATTCTTATCCGTCCATCACCAGATTAGCGGCCCTAGTCCCATCTCCCCCAACCCGACCTCGGACACAGCGGCGTCGCCCAATCGTGCAGCCGTAAGCTCGCCGGAGTTATGAGAGCCCACGACGCAAGGCACCATTCTATAATCTAACGATTGCTACGCAATGCGGAGTGGTTATAGGAGCTTCTGAGGATAATCTTACCCGGGGCGAGGCTATGGCGAGGCCGGCCCATGGCGTGTGGTGGTTCAGCGGCACCCAGCGAAGTCCGGCGAGCAATTGGCTAGGCTCCGATCGTCTCACGGGTCTGGTGACCGCACGGAACCTCACTATGTGCCCCCCTCCCAGCGCCTAGACCGGCGGACAGGACAGGGACCGTCCATGGCAGCCCGCCATTCTTCTCTGCACCTGACATCCTCACCACGACTCCCTGGTCCGCCATGAGGCCCGCGACGCACTGGATCATGATTGGCAAGAAGCAGCGGGTCATGGCCGGTGAGGGAGGTTGCTGCTGCTCATGGCCTAAGCGAGAACCAGTGGCAGGAGGAAGGAGGAAGAAGAGTGGGCACCGTTCACCGGAGATCGAAATCCACAGCCATGGCGTGGATGGCCCGGGTGCATGCGTTAGGGAGGTTATTATATGCAAAGGGGTGAGCCGCGAGGGCGGCGGGCGAGGCCGAAGCTCCCGGCGTCTGTTATGGCACGAAGCGCCCGAGAACGGGGAAAGAAATCTATCGGAGGAGCGCGAGGTGCGTGCGTCTGTTGCGAACGGCCCGAGCCGAACGACGAGGGGAAGAGGATGACCCAGACAAGTGGGGCCCACATGGCAGCGCTGAGAGAGGTGGAAGGGCTGGCGAGTGGAAATGGGTTGCGCGAGCTGGATCCGAAGATGGGTCGAAAGCAGGGAATAGAGGCCCACTCGGCCGAAGAATGCTTTCTTTTTTTTCTTTTATTCCTTTCCAAACTCAAAAACTTCAATTCTAAAAGAAATTATTTTTGTGGCAAATTTTTCCTTGGGTTAGATATTAAATTTGAACTTGCCAATATAATTTTTTAATAAGTTTTATTTTGTATTTTATAGTATTTCTCTCCTTCTATTCTATTTATTCAAAGTAGGTATTAAATCCTCAATTTGAATGTTGATTTATTTATGTCACCAAATGCACACACACAATAAATCCCAGCATGATGTATATTTTATTTAAGTGTCATTTGTTTTAATTACTCATTCTTATCTATAGTTATTCTCTTGTTATAATGATTAGATGGCACACAAAATAAGGAGATCAACAATATTCTCATTGTATACATTTTTGGGTATTACAAATCCTACCTCCCTTAAAAAAAATCTCGTCCTCGAGATTTAGGAAGGACTAGGGAAAAGAGGGGGAAATTCTATGCGAAGCTCTTCTTCTCTTTCCCATGTAGCTTCACCTTCTACGTGGTGACTCCATTGAACTTTGCACATCTTTATCACTTTATTCCTTGTAACTCGAGTAATGTATCAGGAATCTTGATAGGATACTCCATGTAAGTCAAATCTCCTTGAACACTGAGCTCTTTCATTGGTAACTGTTCCTCAGGGACACGGAGACACTTCTTAAGTTGAGACACATGGAATACATTATGCACATCAGACAGATTATCAGGTAGCTCGAGTTGATAGGCCATCTCTCCAACTTGCCTAAAAACTCTGAATGGTCCAATAAAGCGAGGGCACAAGTTGCCCTTGATTTTAAATCTCCTTATTCCACAAAGTGGTGACACCTTGAAGTACACATGATCACCTTCCTCAAACTCCAGTGGTCTTCTTCTATTATCAACGTAGCTCTTTTGCCTGGTTTGAGCCACCCTCAAAATCTCGTGAATTATATGGACTTGTTCTTCTGCTTCTTGAATCAGTTCAGGCCCAAAGAGCTGTCTTTCTCCAGTCTGATCCCAATATAATGAAGTCTTGCACTTCCTGCCATTTAGAGCCTCGAACGGTGACATCTTCAGACTGTCCTGGTAATTATTATTATATGAGAACTCAGCATAAGGTAGACTCTTGTCCCAACTACTACCATGCTGAAGGGCACAAGCTCTCAACATGTCCTCCAATACTTGATTAGTCCTTTCATTCTATCCATCAGTCTGAGGATGGTAGGGCAAACTAAAATTCAACTTTGTATCCATATTCTCATGAAAACTTTTCCAAATTCTGGAGGTAAACTATGATCCTCTATCCAAAACGATCTTCTTCGGGACACCGTGTAGAGACAGAATCTGAGCCATATATAACTCTGTCAATTGAGATACCTTATAAGTAGTCTTGACCGGAATGAAATGAGCCACTTTGGTTAGTCCATCTACAATAAACCATATAGAATCATATCCTTTCGAGGTGCGTGGCAATCCAGTAATGAAATCCATACCAATCTCTTCCTACTTCCACTCGGGTATCTTGAGTGGATGCAGTAGTCCAGTTGGCCTCTGGTGTTCAGCCTTAACTCTTCGACACACATCACACATAGCCACCTGTGCAGCCACATCTCTCTTCAATCCATACCACCAGTATTTCAGCTTCAAATATTGATACATCTTGGTACTCCTAGGATGAATAGAATAATCTGAGTCATGTGCTTCCTTTAGTATAGGCTTTCAATCTCCGGAACACATATCCGATCCTTGAACCATACCGTGCCTTGCTCATCCTCCGTGAATTCTGGACCTCTATCTTCAGTAATCAGATCCTTGATCTCTTGTATTTTAGCATCACCAATCTGTCCTTTGCGGATTTCTTGCTCCAAAGTAGGTTCTACATCAATAGTAACTCCTTCGGTGTGAGCAACTATCCCCAGGTTAAGTCTCCTAAAATCCTCAACAATATCATTGGGTAGCTGGGCAACAACAGCTGAATGAACATGCTCCTTTCGACTCAAGGCATCTGCAACCAAATTTGCCTTGCCCAGGTGATAGTGAATCTCCAAATCATAATCCTTAATAAGCTCCAACCAACGATGTTGCCTAAGGTTGAGATCCTTCTGAGTGAATATATACTTCAAACTCTTATGATCCGTGTATACTTGACACTTGGTTCCCATAATATAATGCCTCCATATCTTAAGTGCATGCACTACGACTGCTAATTCTAAGTCATGAGTGGGGTAGTTCAATTCATGCTTCCGCCACTCACGAGACGCGTAGGCAATCACGTGTCCTAATCGCATATGTACACATCCCAAGCCTTGGCCATAGGCATCACAATAAATGTCAAATCCCTTCTACAGATCTGGCATAACCAACACTGGTGGCGACATCAATCTCATCTTTAATTGATCAAAGCTATCTTGGCACTTCTCATCCCACTTAAACTCTCTTCCTTCTCCAGAAGCGAGGTCATAGGCTTAGCAATCTTAAAAAAACCTTCAATAGATCTCCAATAATATCCTGCAAGTCCCAAGAAACTCCGAATCTCCGTAACTGTAGTGGGTATGCTCCACGCCACTATCCCCTTGACTTTAGCAGGATCCACTGTCATCCCTCCATTAGAAATGATATGTAAGGAATGACACCTCGTCAATCCAGAACTCGCATTTACTGTACTTGGCGTAGAGTTGATTATCTCATAGCTTCTGTAGCACCAATCTCAGATGTTCCCCATGATCACTACCACTCTAAAAATATCGTCGATGAAAACCACGACAAATCTGTCCAGATCATGAACACCTTATTCTTCAGATCCATAAAAGAGGTTAGTGCACTAGTTAGTCCAAATGACATAACAGTGAACTCATATAAACCATATCAGGTCGAGGAATCCGTCTTGGGAATATCCGATGGCCTAATCTTCATTTGATGGTAACCCAATCGGAGATCAATCTTCGAGAATACCCTTGCGCCTCTCGTCTGATTAAATAAATCCTTAATGCAGGGTAATGGACACTTGTTCTTCACAGTGACATCGTTAAGAGACCTATAATCCACGCACATCCCTTGCGATCCTTCTTTCTTCTGTACAAATAGAACCGGCGCTCCATAAGGTGAAGAATTCGAATGAATGTACCCAGCCTCTTGTAATTCCGTTAATTGCTTCTTAGGTTCCTTTAGTTCTTCTACGGACATCATGTATGGCCGTTTAGAAATAGGAACAGTCTCAGGTAAGAGATCAATGACAAACTCAACTTCCCTATCTGGTGGCATCCCTAATAACTCCTCTGGAAAGAAATCCGGAAAATCCTTAACTGCACGAATGTTGCCACCCACAAACTTCTCATCTACTAAGAATGTCGCTAGTCTGATGGTGGTGGTTACCGCAATTTCAACTTCAAATCTTTCTTCTTTGGAACTCGAGAGCTCTATGGTTCCCTTAGCATTGTGTATATACTGCCTTTGCCTTTCTTAACCCTGACATACCAAGGATCACGTCTATAGTGCTCTCTTCTAACACTATAGGGTAGCCCATCTAGGTTAGAAATACAGGGTAAGAAAGGAAGAATTGTAGACAAGGTGAGTAATTTACGAGAAATGTTACTGCTGGGGATTTATTAGCTAAGTAGATTAGTATGTCACCTACTAAAGTTAATTCATTACCTTATGGTGGTACATGCTAAGATGCCCGTCTATACTATTTCAATCAATCAATGAAGCAAATCAGACATTGATCATCAGAACAATCAACCAACATTTTTTTTAAATATAGAAAATAGTTATAATTTTGTCTTAGGCCTCCTATCTCTTAAAAAGGTCATAAATGTAGGATTCCAAAGTGTGTAATCCATCTTGTCTCAGAGTAGAGAAGGTAAGAATACTCATAGTAGAATAGTAGAAGGTGAGACAGGATCAAAATAAGTATAGAAAGAATCAGAGTGAGATAAGTATAGAATGAATCATAGTAAGGTAAGTAGGTAAGGGTTTGTCCATTTCTATCTAGGTTTCGTCCTACAGTCAACATTTGCTTTGATACCACTTCTGTCACACCCGAGCTTTAAGGGACAAAGCCGGGTGCATCTCATACATGCGCCAAGAAGACAACATATATAATAACAGAGTGTATAGAGATAAATGTCACAATAACATCAGAGTATTTATTACATAGCGGAAGTCTTATTACAAAATAAAAGATAAATATAAAACAAACTAAGGATCGTCCTTGGCACCGATGTCAACTAGGAAACGTCACCTAGATTAAATCAAACTCCTCGCTTTGAGGCTCCTCCTTAACCACATGTTCTTCTCCTATGGGGGGTGTGAGACAGCAAGGGTGAGCTAACACATGATCATAGCTCAACAAGTTGTGGGGAATAATGTGGCATGAACTCACCAAAGGTGGGAGTTCATGTGATGTGTAGGGCTGATCAACAATAGGGGTTAAAGCTAAGCATTGCTTTTAATAAGTTGGTCAAAATTTTTTTAGCAATTACTAGATGTAAGTAAATACCAAACCATAATAAATAATAGTAGAACAAAATTAATAACAAATCCCATGCAATGCATATGAAAAATTGAGTTTAGGTTCCATATTTAATCATCAGAGAGTCCTAAGCTGCTCATGACCGCGAGCACGGCTAGTATACCAGTTTTACATTCTGCAGAGGTTGTACCCTGTACCCACAAGTCATGTATCCCATGTCGCCAGGGTTAGCTAGACCCTTAGACACTACCGAGGTGAATGGCTAGGGATCTACTACGAGGCCTTTACAAAGTTCCACTAGCTTCCGAAAACTCGCTACAGTTTATGGGAAGAGCACTTGCAAGAATCCCCTGTCTGACCGCCATCGCAGCAAAATCAACCCGAGAACCTCCTTGCATGCAATCCCCTACTGCCCTTGCCCCTTTCGGGTAAGGTAGTCTTCCACTAGCTTTCCTAGTTAGTTGGCCAAGGGCGTCCCATTAAACCCTTGTGGTGGCACGTGTTTCTCAAGTTAAGCTCCATGTTCCAATTAACATTAATGATCTTGACATGAACATAAATAGAATAACAAAATAACTGGAACATGGATATAACAAAATATTATCCCAAAACCATGTAAAGCAATAGCAAAACTACCCAAGTGATTTAGGGATAACAAGGTAAAGAGATAAACAATCTAGTGTGACCTATCGGGTCCCATCAAAGTTAAGCCTATGCATGGTAAATGATTATAAAGAACATTATTGGGTAACAAAAGTGGTCAAGGGCACAACTTGCCTAGCACTTGAGATTCCAGTTACCAGGGTGATTCTTCAGATCCTCGTGACCTCACTGCTAGTCGTAGCAATACAAACAACCATGGTATAGATAGAATTAACATCACACCAAACATAAGAACATACTGAATAATAATAATCTACACGTCGCTACGAGATCGTCGGAACGAGAACCACTAAGATCGGAGTTACGATTTTATAGAAGATCTGTGTGATTAAAATATTAAACTATATTATAAATTGGTTAGTATAAATCATATGAGAGGTTATTTTATAAATAATTATCTCAACTTTAATCTAAGTTATGAATTGTCCATAGATCATATTCTAGTAGATTATAATGATAAGTAGTTTAACCCGACTAACCAACATAAATTAAATAAAGATCTAATTAAAAAGAATGAGACATAGTATAATAAGTGTTGTTATTGCATAGTAAATATTCATACGAAACTAACGCAACTGGAACAGATCAAATCGGAGTTAAAACAAAGCAGTTATGAATTTCCTAGGGTTTTATGTGTTTAGTACAAAATTAAATAGGATATTAGTTTTAATTTGACTTTCATGTCAAAACAGAGGTACTAGATGATAAACAATAATATTACCAAATTATAGGAATTGGAATGAATTAATTTGGACTATGTATGCATTTTCTATGAATTAAACAAATTCTAGCATTTATTTTTACATCAAAAATCATTTTCTAATTCCTTTTCTGGATTTTATAATTCTCTGGGTGCACTATTATTAGAAAGTGTAGGGGTCTCAGTGCAATAAATCCCTAGACTCAGTAAACACCCCGAGGGGATAGCGGGTTAATTGTTTAAGAACTTGAGGACTCATATGCAAAACTTACAGGCCGGAGGGGTATCGGCCATTGTGAGCCGCCCGATCATCTATGGACGGCTAGGATTAGGTTTCTTCTACAAACAAACCGGTACGCACCAGTTCTAATCTCGGCCATGCGATGGAGATCCAACGACCGAGATTTAATTAAGCGTGATGTGATCCGGTTCGCCCAAATACGATCCAACGGCTACCGACACTTCTATTCTTATCCGTCCATCACCAGATTAGCAGCCCTGGTCCCATCTCCCCCAACCCGACCTCGGACACGGCGGTGCCGCCCAATCGTGCGACCGCAAGCTTGCCAGAGTTATGAGAGCCCGCGACACAAGGCACCATTCTATAATCTAACGATTGCTATGCAATGCGGAGTGGTTATCGAAGCTTCTGAGGATAATCTTACCCGGGGCGAGGCTATGGCGAGGCCGGCCCATGGCGTGTGGTGGTTCAGCGGCACCCAACGAAGTCCGGCGAGCAATTGGCTAGGCTCCGATCGTCTCACGGGTCTGGTGACCGCGCGGAACCTCACTATGTGCCCCCCTCCCGGTGCCCAGACCGGTGGACAGGACAGGGACCGTCCATGGTGGCCCGCCATTCTTCTTTGCGCCTGACATCCTCGCCACGAGTCCCTGGTCCGCCATGAGGCCCGCGACGCACTAGATCATGATTGGCAAGAAGCAGCGGGTCATGGCCGGCGAGGGAGGTTGTTGTTGCTCGCGGCCTAAGTGAGAACCAGTGGCAGGAGGAAGGAGGAAGAAGAGTGGGCACCGTTCACCGGAGATCGAAATCCGCAGCCATGGCGTGGACGGCCCGGGTGCATGCGTTAGGGAGGTTCTTATATGCAAAGGGGTGAGCCGCGAGGGCGGCGGGCGAGGCCGAAGATCCCGGCGTCTGTTACGGCACGAAGCGCCCGAGAACGGGGAAAGAAATCTACCGGAGAAGCGCGAGGTGCGCGTGTCTGTTGCGAACGGCCCGAGCCGAACGACGCGGGGAAGAGGATGGCCCAGTGTAACACCTTGAATTTGAGGATATAAAATTTCTTTCCAAATATCCGCCAAATTCAGGTGTTACCCTCTTTTCCTTAGCCTTTCTTTCTCTTTGCAAAATAATGGAGGAATATTTTGCTTTTTATGTAAGTGTTGGATGTATAAATGAAACTCTAAAAGGGGTTTTGATTGTTGCATCATGCTGAAGTATACAATTTTCTTTTGGATGATGATTGTGTTTTGAAGTGCATTCATAAATACAAATAGTAAAAAAAGAAGAAGAAGAAATAAATAGAAAACCAACCCACGCGTAGGCCTTCCCGCGGCCCAGCTCGTGCCCCAGCCGTAGCAGGCCCAGCTCGCACCCCTCCGCGGCCCAGCGCGCGGCGCCCGCGCTCGCCCTCCCAAACCCTTGCGCTGCCGCGCCCAGCGCTCGGCCGCCGCACGCATGACGCAAGTGCAGCCGCAACCGCGTTCAGCCACCCACCCCTGGCCAGCTTGCCCAACCTATTAGCCCTCTCTTCTTCCCCAAGTAACTGCCCCCCCACGGTAGGAGCACCATTTGGACCCTCAGGTTCCCCTCACCTCGCTACCCTCTCTCTCATTCTTGCACGGCCAGCCCAGCGCCATCGTCGTGGTCGCCTTCCCACACAACTGTCGCCGCGTGCCTCGCCGCGCCTCGTTCGAGCTATGCCCGGCGTCGCAACATCCCGTGTCGGCCCTGATGCGACCGTTCCCGAAGCCACGGGCGCCACCATATAGTGCCCCGTCAGGCCACACGTCCAGTCCTTGCGCGCAATTGCATTCGGTTGATGCTGTCTCGCCGCGGGTCTGTGCTACTCTCGTCATCGCCGAGGTTAGTGGCCGGGTGAGGCTCCCTCTTCTCCTCCCTCTATCCCTCTCCTCTCTATCCCGTCGATGCTCCGGTGAGCTGCCGTGGAGCCACCGCGCTGCTCTGCTTGTCCGCTCGCCCCGCGGCGTCAAGCCACTGCTTGAGGGCTCGTTCCCTGTGCTCTAGTGCGACCGCGCCCGCGTGAGCATGTCCCTGCTCCGGCGAGCGCTCGACGCCAGTGCCGCCATGTCCACCTGCATGCCCCTTCGTTATCCTGTAACCGCTGCTGTGCGTGGTCCATGGAAGAGGAGAGAGAGAAACGAAACCTGCATGCACTTTTTCCATGCATACGATTCCCACGGGACGCACGCAGCAAGAAACCATCTGTATGCATGCATGCGGCATGCATCTCCAACTTTTGGTCGCATACGACAATCAGGGCAGTTTTCCGCATGCAGAGTTGTGACAGATTTTCTGTGGCTGCAATCCGGAGCTCTCTTTGCGGCTAGCCCTCATCCGGTAGTATTGCACCACATCAGGTTGATCTGTTGTTTATTAATTACGCACTAACATTCATATTATAAATTCATTTTGTGTTGTTCCAATTATGTTAGCTTCGTATTTATGTCGTGTACATGTTAAAAATATTAATTTATCGTAACACACGTTTTAATTAATATACTATGATGGTCACTAAAATATCAATTTAATATAAACTAATTTATAATTTGAAGTTGTTCCTTTATAAATATACGTTAACGTGATTAATACTATCGCAAATGTTTTGATTTATTACTTGCTCAATATAATCGCGACATCTGATTAGCAGTTCTCATATGTCGCTTGTTTATAATCTACAAATTATTATTTAGTCAATATATTATGGGTCGTAAACCTGTCTCGACTCGTTTCAGTCATGCCAACTTCGTAACAACATCGATTTCGTATTAGTAACGTAATTTTATCAGGCCGCAAGTTTTAACTATTTAATTAGTTATTCATTCGATACTTATTAAAAATGACCTTCTAACTAAAACTACTTTATAGTTTCTAACTCGTGCTTTTAAAATTAAATGCTAACTTGATTAATACCGATTTAAACACTTTTCATTTAATACCTATTTAGTATAATCGCGATATTATTAGTGATCCTCGCGTGTCGCGAGTGCTGTCGCGCATGCTGTCCGCGCATTGCCGCGCGCATTATTTCGCATGTCAATTGCGAGTTGTTTGTGTGTAGCCATTGTTCGTTCGCGCATTCGCGCCGCGTGTCTGGTGCGTGTGTTGTTCGCGCATGTTGTTTCACTGTCATTCGCGTGCTGTTTGCGCGTCATCGTCATTCCCTCGCGCGTTCGTGTCGCGCATATCTCGCGTATTGATCACGTGTGTCGCACGGCATCTGTGCGTGATAATAAATTATTTTCACTTATAAACTCTCATGTTGATAACGTTAATTCGTCAGGTCACATATTTTAGATAATTAACTTAAGGTTTGCTCGACTAATATTTATTAGATTAATATTCTAACTAGATTAAATGTGTAGTGTTCCACTGGGGCTTTTATAATAAATATCAACATGACAAATATTAACTTAACTACTTTTTATGTATTTGATATTTATTTAGTACAAATGCGTCACCTATTTAGTTTTCGCCTGTCGCGCGTGCTGTTTCGCACGTGGTAACATGCTGGTTCGCGCGTCGGTCGCGCCGGTCGCCCGCACTGTCTCGTGCGTCGTTCGCGTGCTATGTCGCGCGTGTCCGCGCGTCGTCTGCACGCTGTCGTATTGTTTCATGCGTCGTAAATTCGCCTCGCTTAGAATCCCTCGTGCTAATTATATTAGTTATTTGTTTGATAACTGCTAGTGTGGTAGATTTAATCAAAACTACATAGAGGTTATAAGTTATATTTTAATTGAATGTCGTGACTACTACTTGCGTAGCGTAAACGTTATAACTTCTCGACTGTAGCTTCGACTATCGCGTTTCTTTTTCCTCGCGTGACCGTAGTAACACGCTCTATTTCATTCTGCATGTTTTATTATGTTTTTCTTTGAATGGTGTAATGTTCTTATGCATATATGTTGGTTTGCTTGTGCTTGTTCGTCTTCGCTGTGTGTCGCGAATAGATTGCGATATGTTCCTGAGCTTCAAGGAATCGACGATCAAGACTTGGTGAACCACTGGTCCCGAGATCAAGCTCTTCGAGTTCTACGAGATTGAAGACTCTGAGCATCTGTTTGGTGAAGGCAAGCATCCTCTGACCCATTATGTCCTATTTACTTTATAATTCATTGTCCCGCATACTACGAACAACCTAAGGATTGACTAGCTTTCTATTTACCTGGTCCTTGATTACCTTTTGGGCTATTATGGTTAGATTCATGCTATTGCTTTACTTTAATCAATGAACATGATGTGAACACTTATGATACGATGTTGTCATTATGATTATGATGTTGGACTGGTGATACTTTAGGGGGCTCGAGCGGTTTCTCGAGTGCCTCTCCGTAAGGACCTGTTCGTTGGATGACCGCCTGGGAAAACAGTGCAACCATGAGGGTGGAATGGGATGCCCTTAGCTGAATAATTAGAGGAACTGGGGTGTAGTTCGCTTCGCTGTCGTGCCGTTAATGGGGCTCGGTGTATGCGGCTCGCTCTACCAAGATTGGTTCGCCCCTTGGGGAGGAGTGCGGTGCATTTAGGAAACCTAACGGGCGGCTACAGCCTCAGGGAATCTTTGTAAAGGCTTCATAGTGAATCTCTAGCCATTCACCTCGGTAGTGAATAAGGGTCATGCAAGCCCGGGCTAGAGAGGGAATCACAACTTGTGGGTAAAGTGCGTAACCTCTGCAGAGTGTTATGAAACTGATATATCAGTCGTGCTCGTGGTTATGAGTGGCCAAGGGAGCTCCATTGATTAGTGATACTTGATCAGAGATGTTCGGATTACAGGTGGTGATGAGAATGATGGTTTTTTATTATGATTATGGTAATGGTAAGTGGTATTCTTTCCGTTTGGAAAGGATACTTTGGGTTAAGAACTTGGGTTAATGCTAAAACCTGGCTTTCTACTAGTAATAATAACCTGACCAACTAAAAGCAACTGCTTGACTTAACCCCATTTAAAGCTAGTCCACTACAGCCAAACGGGACATTTGCTGAGTACGTTGATGTGTACTCACCCTTGCTTTCACAAAACACCAGGTAAAGAAGAAGGTGTCGAGGCGGATCTCCAGGAGTTCTAGGACTTTGGCGAGTTTGGGGATTAGGCTAGCGACCTCCCCTAGTCAGCTGCATGTGGTGGGTTTATTTACGTTGGCTACGATTCGATTCTGTGTACTTTGATTTATATTATGTAAATGGCTCTAGTCTGTAATATTATACTTACTCTTTATTGTAATTCAAAGCATTGTGCTATGATGAGTCATTTATGTAATCGCTGTGTACGTGAATTACTGATCCTGGCACGTACATGGTTCGCATTCGGTTTACCTTCAAAACCGGGTGTGACATCCAGACGAGTGGGGCCCACATGGCAGCGCTGAGAGAGGTGGAAGGGCTAGCGAGTGGAAATGGGTTGCGCGAGCTGGATCCGAAGATGGGCCGAAAGCAGGGAATAGAGGCCCACTTGGCCGAAGAATGCTTTCTTTTTTTCTTTTATTCCTTTCCAAACTCAAAAACTTCAATTCTAAAAGAAATTATTTTTGTGGCAAATTTGTCCTTGGGTTAGATATTAAATTTGAACTTGCCAATATGATTTTTTAATAAGTTTTATTTTGTATTTTATAGTATTTCTCTCCTTCTATTCTATTTATTCAAAGTATGTATTAAATCCTCAATTTGAATGTTGATTTATTTATGTCACCAAATGCACACACACAATAAATCCCAGCATGATGTATATTTTATTTAAGTGTCATTTGTTTTAATTACTCATTCTTATCTATAGTTATTCTCTTGTTATAATGATTAGATGGTACACAAAATAAGGAGATCAACAATATTCTCATTGTATACATTTTTGGGTATTACACCTATCCATCCCAACAGTCGCCACAACACCTCGGAATGCCGAGAGATCCTCAAGCTCGCGAAGCGCATCAGCGAGCGGTGCGAGCAGGCCTCCAAGGATGGCTCGCTGCCTCGTCGCTAGCCTGGCAAGGAGAAGATCGACGAAGGTGACGTGGCCGCGGGAGAACAGGACCTCGGGTATCAGTCCCCCGAGCAAGTCCTCAAGGACATCCTCACTGGAGACTCCGACTCCGGTGATGACAACGACCGCCACAAGAAGCTGTACGTGATGTATGGCGGAAGCTGGGAGCTCACCTCCCATAGGAACGTGAAGTCCCTACGCCACGAGGTCCTTTCGACGATCCCAGGGGTCCTGAAAGCAGCCCCACATCAGAGGTGTCACACAAAGTTTTGGAAGACAAACCGAATGCGAACCATGTACGTGCCAGGATCAGAAACTCACGTACACAGCGATTACATAATTGGACATCATCACACAATGCTCGAAATAAATAGCGGAAATGTACTTTTTTCCATCAAGATGTCCAAGACATCCAGAGAGTCTAATACATAACCATTGTTCAACATAAATATCAAAGTGCGGAAATGCGAAACGTAGATGCTAAGCCTACATAGGCAGCTGACTGGGGGTTTGCCACTAAGAAAGAACTAGAACTCGTCGTAGTCCTGAAACTCCTCAAAATCTTCCATGTTGCCAGCATCACCTCCTGAGCACTGAGTACAGTGGGGACAACCTGGGGTGGGGTGGTTTGTAAAGCAAGGGTGAGTACACTTCAACGTACTCAGCAAATGTCCTCTTTGGCTAAAGTGGACTAGCTGTATATGGAGTTGAGGTCAAGCAGTTGCTTTTAGTTGGTCAAATATTTATTATCATTAGTAGAGCCAAGTTTTAGTAATGAACCCAGTTATTACCCAGAAGTACCTCCTCAAATGAGGAAATACCAGAGATCAGATTTTATAACATCATTATTGATCATCAACATAAAAGTATCTAGAGTTCTTCTAATCAAAGAGGATCCCAAGGCTGCTCTTAACCATGAGCTCGGCTGATATACCAATTTCTAACACTCTGCAGAGGTTGTACACTTTACCCACAAGTCGTGATCCCTTTATGCCTTGGGTCGATCAAACCCTCAAGCACTACCAAGGAGAGTCGGCAAGGTTTCACTATGTAGCCTTTACAAAGACTCCCCTGGTGCATAGCTGCTTTTTAGGTTTCGCCAGTCGTACAAACGCAGTACACCTCCCCAAGGTGGGTGACTATCAAAAACCAAATCGAATGAACCTCTGCACCCCAACCTTGGCAGAGCGAGCACTATGCCCCTATCACACACGGGTTTTGGGGCACCAAGACCCGGGCGCAAACATAAACACCAGGTGTGCTGGGACCACGTCTCACACATATGATGAATCATGGCACATGATTGAATGTCACATCTTTACTACATAACAAGAGTTTGTACAAAATAAATAAATAATTACATTATAAGGAGACAACGGTCCAGCAACCCAAAGCTGACTGGGAGACGACGGCCTAGACCTCTCACGAACTCGTCACAGCATCCTCCATGCGCCTCATCCTACGGTACCTGTTCTTGACCTGTGGGGGTGTGAGACAGCAAGAGTGAGCTCACATACGTTCATAGCTCAACAAGTTGTGGGGAATAATGTGCATGAACTCGCCAAAGGTGGGAGCTCACGTGAAGTGTAAGGCTTACCAAAGAGGATGGTTGAAGCTGAGCATTGCTTTTAAAGTTGGTCAAAATTTTATTAGCAAATACTAAGTATAAGTAAATACCAACCCAATTAAGTAGTGGAACAAAAATAACAACATCACCTGCGATGCAATGCATATGACAAATTGAATTTAGTTCCATAAATTAATCATGTGAGTGTCCGAGCTGCTCATGACCGTGAGCACGTCTAGTATACCAGTTTTACACTCTGCAGAGGTTGCGCATCTTTACCCACAAGTCATGTTACCCATCTACCAAGAGACGGCCAATCCCATACACCTCTACCGAGGAGGCGAGGCAGGGTAACACTACAAGGCCTTTACAAAGTTCCACTAGCTTCAAAAAACCCGCTACAGTTTATAGGAAGCTCCAGTATAGGAATCCCTCACCTGACCGCCATCGCAGCAAAATCAACCAAGGACCTCCCCACACTGACCACTCCCCTACTGCCCTTGCCCCTTTCGGGTAAGGTAGTCATCCACTAGCTTTCCTAGTTAATCAGCCAATGGCGTCCCATTAAACCCTTGTGGTAGCACTGTTTTCCCGGGTGGTTCTCCATGTTCCCATTAACATAATGATCTTATCATGAACAGTAAATAATGAACAGATAATAAAAAGTGTAATCATGAGTAGTGAATATCTCTATACCCAAAACCACATAAAGCAATAGCATGTACTACCCAAAAATTTAGTAGTAAAACCAGTGGTGAAACAAGGTATATAGATAGTCAAAATCTAGGGTAACCTATTGGGTCCCATTAAAATTAACCTATGCAGATCATTATGATTAATAAGAACATGACTGGGTAAAAAGAAGTGATCAAGAGAACAACTTGCCTGGGACTTGAGATTTCAGGTACCAGGATGATCTTCAGATGACTCGTGATCTCACGCTAGTCGTAGCAATACAAACAAACATGGTATAGGCAGAATAAACATCACAACAAACATAAGAATAAGCTGCATAATAATAATCTACGCGTCGCTATGAGATCGTAGGAACAAGAATTACTAAATTCGGAGTTACAGTTAAGAAGTTATGATTTTCCGAAAATCCACGTGGTTAAATATAGAATAGACTAAGTGCAACATTTTAACCTATATTTCATGACAAAACAAAGTCACCAGATGATAATAAATATTATTGTGAGACTAATGCAACTAGAATGGATCAAAACAGAGTTAGAATGAATTAAATATGAATTAAACAAGTTTATGGATTTATTTTTATACTAAAAACCTATTTTCTTTATTAAATTCTGAATTTCCTAGCGGTTCTGGACTGGGCACAATATTTCTTAAGAGATCAGGGGCTAACTCACATATTCGCCCATGACTCATAGAACACCGCACAGGATGGCGGGTTCATTTATTAAAAGTAGAGGGGCTTTACTAGAAAGTGTCTTGGCCGAAGGGGTATCGGCCAACGAGCACCGCTGGATGCAAGATCAACGGTGCAGATTACACAAACCTTTTTATGAACTGGTACCCCTGGGATCAAATCGCATCCGTCGGCCGGAGATCTAACGGTTCCCGCGGGTTCTCCTACCCTCCGATCTGAGGACGGCTGCGCCGTAATGCCCAGACGCTGGCAGATCCGCAAAGCGACGAAGGGAGAGCAGAACTAGGCGAGGGCGCGAGGCCGTGTGCTGGGAGCGACGAGCAACGCGAGAGGCCATTGACAGCTTGGTGACGGTTAAGCTTCTACGCAACCCGACTGGCTTGGAGCAACAGCACGAAGGCAGGTCGACAGCAACGCGCACACGAGGCCTCCGCGACGGCGGTCGTGCGATCGGTCGGATCCCTCTCTCTCTCCAAGCTATGTGCTCTCTCGGTGGTTGATCCCTCTGTCCTCCTCTAAGATGTTCGTGACAGCTTGAAGATGGCGTGAGGCCACGGTCTATACCTATATATACACCAGCCCCCAGGGAATCAGGTTTTGTTTGTTACGATTTGGTGCAAGGGAAAAAAGTCGGAACTACCAGAGTCTGTTGCTATGTCCATGCAAAGGAGAGAAGCTTCTAAACGTGGGTCCTACTTGTCATTGAACCAGGTCGTGAGCAAGGGGTCATGCGGCTCGGCTGGAGAGCTCCATTTGCTTGCTTGATGATGTCACACTGATGTAATCCACGTCTAGTGAATAAAGAAAATGATAAAAAAAATGCAAAGGGACATGGACTGAGCAATGAGTAAATTAGGCCATGGAGAGGTCGACCATCATGTGAGGTAGGCTTCTTTTTTAATTTATTTTATGTTTTCAATTTCGTTTTCTTCATTTTCCCTATTTTTTTATTTTTAGATTTAGTTATACCAATTCAAATCTGATTTTAAATTTTAAAACCATATTTATATGCACAACCAAAATACCAACGTGAATGCAAATATTTTATATATATTTACTCATTATTTGCTTTGCTCAAATAAGTATTTGTATGCATGAAATTTAATAATCATAGAATTGACATAGTTATATAACCCAATAGGAGTAATTTATATAGAATATCTCACTATCCTATTTATTATAGTTTAAGTATATAGCCAACATTTTATATTTACTATTTATTAAATTTTAGGGAAGATAGTCTCAATTCATAACTTTGTTATAATACGATTGAAATTTTTAAATCTTTAAGGAATTTACTTAATTCACCAAGATACAATTTTGGAGTGCTACAACCCCGGCCCCCATTGACGGCCCTCCGGCAAAGCCAACTACACCCCAGGTTCATCTAATTAATCAGCTAAGGGCGTCCCATTCCACCCTCATGGTTGTACTGTTATCCCAGGTGGTCACTCCACGAACAGGTCCTTATGGAGAGGTACTCAGGAAAAAGGCTTGAGCCCCCTAAGGTATCACAAGATCATCCACAATATCAGGATAATAGTATTGTATTATGAATGTTCATACCATGTTCATTGATTAAGTTAAGGCAATAGCAACATGTTAACCATTTTAACCCAAAAGGTAAACAAGGATAAGTGAATACAGACTAGTCAATCCTTAGGTTTCATAAAGTAATGCGGGACAGTGAATCATAAAGTATGTAGGACATAATGGGTCAGAGGACACTTGCCTTCACCAGGTTGTTGCTCAGGGGGTTCTCCAACAACACACTCAGGAAACTTGGACTACTCATTGTCTAAATAAAGCGAGCATGCATTCAATACATTTGGAAAGTATAAATGAACATCACACCAAACATGTACAAACATTGGAACACATCTTAAAAGGACACAATACTACATAAGGGGTAATGAATTCAGAGTATAACATAAACTATGGCATACATTATCTTTATTTGAAAATAGATTATTATTTTCCTAAGTGTTATTTACATGTACATAATCATAGATCATTTTATTTTATTGTGACCTATAATTTAAAACAGAGATGAACTCATGTAATACATATTATTAATCTCACAAACTTAAACAAGTTTAAATCTCTAAGGTTCTCCTTTTATTTATTTTATTAAATAAATAAAGCATACATCTACATTAGTTCATATTCAATCCTAAAAATTAGAGTGTGCAGACAGTACGTGAAACCATTTTATTTAAATAGAGAATAATTCTATGAGCATTTTGCAATTTGAATCACTAAATTTGGAGTTCATATGCAAAAGTTATGAAATAAACAAGTTTGGGAATTCAAAACATGAAACTAGGGCTAATTCTATAAATAATTAAAAGTCCAGGGCTAAGTTTGGAAGATTACAGGGGCCTACGTGCACAAACCAGGGATGACGGGTTGATTTCCTAAGACTAGGGGGTTTCTTAAGCAAAACAGCCACGCGAAGGGGTATTGGATGAATCTAACTGTTGGATCAGAAACTGACGGTCGAGATTAGATCTGCGACCGAGGGCGTGCGCGGGGGGCGGGCGACAGCGACAGAGGGGGAGAGAGCGCGCTGACCGAGCAGGTCCAACGCCAGAGGGGAAACGGATGGCTACAGGGGTCCGAGGGGGTCCGAGCCGTTCAATAGAGATCGGACGGGAAGGGGTCCGAGGGGGTCCGAGACGTTCGATCGAGATCGGACGGGAAGGGGTTCGAAGGGGTCCGAACGGGTCCGAACTGTGACACCCCAATGTCACCTAGGGTTTCTTCTTTAAGCTAACTTAAACCATTATCACATGTGAACCAAATAGAGGCATGAACATCAAAAATTAATAGGTTTAAAGTGAGTTTTTTTCATCTTAAGAAAACTCTCCTTAATCATGTCCTGAACCTCAAGTTAAGAAGAACTCTCAAACCCTAATTAATCCTAAGTGAACCATTAAGCACATAAAAGGGAATTTGGGAAAAGACTTGGGAAAAATACAAAATTTTGGTAAGAACCAAATAACAAAGTTTTACTACACTAAATGACCAACAAAATATAGTCAGAAAGTTTTGCCATTTGGTTTTTCCAAAATCCCCAAATCAGCCCTTGAACCAAGGTCCCATGGGGAAATTCAGAATTCAGAATTCTGAATTTTAGAACCCTTTTTCAAGATCAAATGTGTTCCCTATTTTCCAAAACTCGAAACCAAAAAGTCCAAATATCAAAGTGGTGCCAAATTTCCTTGAACATGCTCTGGAAAAATTTGAACTCAAACAAAAATCGTTTGGCACGATTTTGGCACCGTTTGTCCTCGGGACCTGACTATCTGACACTGGCACCTTGGTGACGCTACAACTCTCTGGCCCTAGCCTAAAACCGTGCGATATCCACACACAAACGACAAAGCACAGTTAGGGGAACAAATCCTTCATAGCGATCTTGCCCAAATTCACGAAGGTTTGTGCCCAATCGGTGTTAGAACTCGGGCTGAAGCAACGGTTCCACGTGTTCGACCGTGGCTTACACGCCCGGTTCACGCCCGTTCGCGCACCCGCACTCCGCAGTGTACGCCCGTGCACCGTGCCATGCCTATAAAGCAGCCCCAGGCCTCGGACGTACCTCCCCGCGAGCTCTCAAGTCCTGCCCGAGCCAAGTTCACCACCACGCCACCACCCGCCATCACCACCCGAGCCTCGGCCACCATGGCCAGCTCCCTCCAGTCACTTCCAAGCCGCACCAGCCACTCGGTTAGCTTTGCCAATAGCCCGTGAAGCTTTCCAAGCCCTCAGACCCGGCAGAACTTCACCAGAGACCCGAGATCGTCCTCGCCGGACTTCGGTCACCCGCGGCCGCGCGTAGACCGAGCAATCCGGTGAGCCATTCTCAAATTCCTCGCGCTCATATCTTCCTTGATCTCTGGTGAAGCTCCCTGACCTGTTCAATTGAACTTTACCGCCCTGGTTAGGCCGGATTCCTCGCCGACGACGAGCTCCCCCGCCTGCGCGTGTGGACCGACCTACTCCGACCACCATCGTCGACGATCTGTACCTCGACGTGATCGCCAGAGACCCACGGACCTCACTCGACCCCTCATCAGAGCAACCTCGCCGCCGGTAAGCCCCTCCGCCCTTTTCCTCTGCTGTGGTCACTGTTCCATTAGGGGAAGGATCGCGGGTTCGATTTTGGGAAACCCTAGGGGGTTTTCTTCAGAGACATAGACTCAGATGAATAGTGAACCGAGCACCTGTCTGTAATACATTTAAAACCTCTCGCTAGGGACCATAGTGCAAAACCGTTTTCCCTTTATCCATTTCTATTTAATCTTCTTAAATTTAGCAGCGAACTTAGGAAAATTATATCTTGAGTTATATTCAACCAAATGTAACCAAACCAATTTTGCTGGATTCAAAATATTATGAACTATCACCTAAAAATACAGAACCATATGCTTTCTGTTTTAGATTTTAGAGTTTGAAATTAATTAAAGAAACTGACCAAACCTTTTTAAAGGGAGGAAAATTAGTTATGCTTCTGTGCTGAACTTAAGAAAATTCGTAGAAGTTCAAACCCCACTTAGACACTGTTTAAAAATATTGAACATCCCAGTATTGAAGATTTAAGTAGGGTTATCTATTAAAAGCCATTTTTGCCCAAAACTTAAGAAAATGAGAAAGGCACTGGAAAATAATGAACAGTGAATGCAATTATTTTTCCTAGTCCACTTAAGTAATAGAGAACCTAGGAAAAATAAAAGGGACCCTAGTCCAGAACAAATTCTAGGTGAAATGTTTTATTAGGCACTAACCAAACTAGAAAACAATTATTAGAATTATGAAAGCAATTTCAAAATTGATAAGAAAAATTCAGTGGACTTGTAACCACTAAGATACCACTACAAAAATGATAAACACCCCAGCCCATCATTTTAAGTAGGGTGAACAAATAGAACTTGATATTGAGCCATAGTTCAATTAAATCATAAGAAAGCCAATAAGAGTGCAATAATGGGCAAATAAATTTTTACCAGATTAATAATGAAGTAGGCCACCAGCGAAAAATGCAAAACCTAATTGAAAGCTACAAAATAATACCCATTGCCCCTACTTCATGAAAAAGGCCATTTTGTTCAAGAAATCCCTACCACCCTTCCCTTAAGCAAAAAGTTACCAAACTTCAGAATGATTGCTCTTGCACAAAGAAGAAGATAGGAAAAATTTGAAGTCTGTTGTTTGATATTTTTCAAGTATAGTGGTAGTAGAAAGCATTCCTTTGGCTAGAAACTTTAGAAAATCGTAACAAAATAACTAATAAGTATTAGTGACTAAAAATTTGTACAAAGTCATGTTATAACATCTACATGCCAGCAAAAATATGTCTTAGAAAATAACCCACTATTAAAAAGGAGTTGTAGTTCAAAACACCCCCTCTGCCCTAATATTTGATAATTTTATACAAAGAGAACCAGTAAGAAGCCACTCTAATTTTTGCAGAATTTTTGGAAATTTATTAAGCTATCTTGTAGTTCAAACCCACCTTAAAAGCATAAAAGAAATAGAAAGGAAGAGAGGGAAAATAAATCTCACTCCAATGAATTCAACTAGAAATCTTAATAAACTCCCACTAAGACAGTAGAAAGAAATTAGTGGAACACCAAAATGAACTTACCAATTAGTTTAACCAAGCTTGACCCTAATTTGCTAAGTGTACCACAAAAACCTTCAGTAGTAAGATTAAGCTCTACCTTATTAAATTGATCATCCCCCATCAATTTTAATTGCTAAATTGCATATCCTGCCATGCATATGTCTTACTCATTGCATTCATTAGATTGCAATCTCGCAGACGGAGAGTACGTGCTCATCCCTGAGCAAGGAGCTGTCCACGAGGAAGACCAGGAGCAAGCTCCCAAGACTGCCATCGAGGATCTCCCCGCAGCCCCAGCTATTGAAGGCAAGCCCCGGTTTTATGCATAACCATATCTATATATGCTATTTTACTATACTTAATGTTTGTAGGGTTGTAATGTGCACTTAAGTGTAGGAGTTGCTTGAAACCTCTAGTTGCATGAACTCAGGATTCCTTTTTGAGATGGATACTAGTGTGCTAGGTCGAGTAGATGCTTTGCTAATCAGGATCTCGGTAGAAGTCGAGTGATTTTTCTAGCACTCGCGCGAGGTGAGGAATTGATTGTATTCATCTTGATAACGGGATCTATGTTGGTCTATGGACATGGATCCAGGGAGGATGCCTTGTTCATAAGACGGGAAAAGGAATTAAGGATTAAGGTGTGGATACCTGAGTCAAGCGTTTGAATTACTAAGCACATGTTGGGAAATATGGTAACTGGTAAACCTAGTACCTGAGTGAAGCCGGGAGCGGACTTTACCCCTCACGCGACTTGAGACTGGGTCTCCCATGCTAGCTATGTTGGGTACAAGTGCGGCCATTGCACGGTGGCAGCCGGGGTCATTGGAGCATTGTATGCCAAGGTGGTGAGGCCTGGCCGCGAACGGGAAATCGATGGGGACGATTGACGTGTGTGGGGACGGAGTGCCCTGACATGTCGTGTGTTTAGGTTTACCTTACAAGGTTTTAAAACTCGATTCGAATCGTCTGCTTCTCGTAGCTAATGAGACTGCTTGACCCCTTGTACTACGTTGAGTAAGAAGTGAAATGAGGTTTACATGAGATAACTTGTTGATTGTATTAAATGCTTGTTACCATGTATGCTTAGAAGGAGCAAATTTAGCTAAGATAATGATGCTAGAATTTGAAAAGCTAAAAATTGATCTTAGACTCAGCTAGTGCTTTTGGCAAACCAAACCCCTCAGCCAAACAACTGCATGGTCTAGAGGTAGAGGGGTAGTTTCCTCACACCGAGTAAGTCTAGCTGAGTATTAGTATACTCAGCCTTGCTTGTGGCATAATTTTTGTAGGTACGCTTCAGGATATGGTTGATGGTGTGACTTGGCCTACCACCCTGCCACCGGGTTGGACGGTCGAGTGGGATGCTGCTCCGGCAGGAGAGGAGTAGGAGGAGTAGTGGGCTAGGCCTTGCCTAATTCCTCGCTACCGACGATATCGATTATCCGCTGCGTTTTATTTTGTGAACTTATATCAGCTACTTGGAAAACTCCAATTTATGTAATAACTCCAGTACTTTAATTTGAGGTTTTTCTTGTTTTGTTATATTTCTTCTGTGACTCACCTTCGAGTGAGTTTGTGATATTTGATCCTGGTTAAGTGGCTCTATCAGACTAGATCTGAGGGACTGACGGGTTATTCCGATTTAAGTGTGTTACGGCCCCTGAGGCGTGACTTAGGCACTTAAGCTGGAATAATTCGGGCGGTTCTGCCACAGCTGGTATCGGAGCAAATACCACCACAGAGAAGCACAATAAACCATGAATACTAAATTTAGAAAACCTATAACTTGCTTAGAAACTAGTACAAATCATCAAGACTAGAACGCTAGACCTAGGACGAAAGGCCTTAGGAATAGTGGGAGGAATAGGTGGCTAATTAAGTAGGCCCTGTGGGCCAGTATTTAGAATTTCAAGGATGCCCTAAATAGCACCCTTCTGACTCGAAGAGGAGAAGTTATTTTCAGCATGCATGCATTATAAAACTAAAGGGAAGAGAAACTAAAGAAATGAAAATTTGATCTAACCTATTTCCTTTTAAACCACCCAGGTTCCTTTTATTTTCTTCCTTCCACCATAATCTTTACATCTGATACCCTTCCGTAGATGACTTCACCTACCCCCGCCAATGGAGGAGACACTCGTTTCAGCTCTGATTTCCTTTCTCACGATGGCTTTCCTTCCATCTTGTGGGAAGTGCTTAACTCCGCTGGTTACCCTACGCCCCTTTGTACACGGTGCAGCTATACGAGGAGCATCGGGTACCATGTTGCCGAGTCTGGCTGACCTTGGAGGCTCATCCCCTTCAGCCGGGTTGGCGTTCTCTTGACTCCGAGACGATTGGATTCAGGTCGGATGACACCACTGAAGCAACACCCATGAAGACCCTGACGACTTTCTGTGGCTACCATCCCCTGGAGATGGTGATGCACCCCTTAGGACTCTTCCCCGCTGAGAAGAAGGATGACCCCATGTGGTGCAACCGTGTGAGCCATGTGAAGGATGTGTGGGCAATGTATCCTAACTTGGCTGGGAGGGTCACTGTTCAGTGCATGAGTGCGTTGTACCACCTTCAGGCCCTACAGAGCGTGCTATGGCACATCTTGCTAACATCGCTCAAACCGCCAAGCTCACCCTCGACAGCCGAGAAGACTTTGTGGTTGACTTGTCCTCTGAGTTGGTGGAGAAGGACCTACAGGTGGAAAGGCTGAGCCAGCGCATCACCACCTTGGAGCAGCAAGTGAAGATCCGAGACAACACTATTGATGTCTTGGAGAACTAGCTCCATGATGTGCAGCGGGAACTTGAAGAAGCTAATGAGCTGGACATGCACCACTTAGAGATGGAGGCCAATGAGTCTAGAAGCGAGGGAGAAGAGGCTCCTAAGGAGTTAGGACCAGCCCCTGGTGGCAATGGGACTACCTCCGCAATGCCCCCTTCACCCGCATCCAGTGTCGCTTCCACTACTCAGGGTTGATAAGTCGTTTTGACGCTTTAGGCGGATAGAAACCTACACAAGCTTAATAATGGCAGATTTTGGGCTAGGCTTACGGGTACCTTCCCCTAATTGATGTAACCTTTGAGAACTTTTGAGATCTGTGGGATGTTTGTAACCATGTTATCTTCATTCGAACTTAATGTTATGACTATGGCAATTTCTTTCCATATGAGATGAGATAATAGAATATTGTTCGAAATTGTGAATTGGGATAACAATGGCGACGATCTCTGTTTTCATATGGCAGCTAGGCAGCATCGCGGGCAAAACGAGCAAGTTCCCCCGCCACCTCCTCCAGCTCCCATAGTGCAGGAGCTGATGGCCCAGCACAACGAGATTCAGCGACAGCTTTTGCAGCGCCAGCCCCACCCTCAGCAGTATGGTGGAGGCCAGCCGCAGCGACCTCCAGAAGTGGCAACCTACCAGGAATTCCTGAGTACGCAGCCGCCCTTGTTCACCAAGGCAGAGGATTCGTTGGACGCCGACGTGTGGTTATGCGTCGTGGAGTCCAAGTTTCTCGTCCTCGCGGGAGACTGCCCTGATGATACCAAGGCTCGCTTCGCCGCGCAGCAGCTTCGTTGCCCTGCTCAGACTTAGTGGGACCACTTCCATGCTATGCTACCTGCTGATCGTGAAGTGTCTTGGGAGGAATTCAAGACTGCTTTCAGAGGGCACCACATCCCAGCTGGAATTCTCTATCGCAAGATGAATGAGTTTCTGGCACTCAATCAAGGAACCCGCATGGTCTTGCAGTATGCTTAGGCCTTCAACGACCTGTGCTAGTACGCAGGTTATCATGCTGATTCCGATGAGAAGAAGAGAGACTGCTTCCGCAGGGGGTCTCAATACCAAGTTGCGTGAGCGTCTCAACACTGTCTAGGCTGATAGCTTCAATGAGTTGGTCAACTTGGCCATCTTCTAGGAGGATTGTATTGTAGCTCACCGGGCAGAGAAGAAGAGAAAGGCACCAATGGCAGCACCATCCACTTAGGCCCAGAGGTTCAGGATTGTTTCTCACAACTAGAGCAGGGGATTTCAGCAGCAGGCAGGCAGATGGGTGATCAGGCCACCTTAGCAGCAGCAGCCGGCACCCACTCGTTTTCTAGCTCCCGCTCCAAGGAACAATCAGCCTCCTCAGAGCAGTTCCACAAGGGAAATGGGAACAAGTGCTTCACTTGTGGCAATGTGGGCCATTATGCCAAGAATTGCCCAAGAAATCAGCAGAGGCAGATGCCAGCACCAAATCAATACAAGGGAAGAAAGCAGAAGGTACAAGTCAGGCAAGGGAAGCTCAACTTCACTACTCTAGAGGAGTTACTTGAGGGAGCCCCTGTCATGACTGGTATCTTTTTAGTTTATAATCAACCTGCATTAATTCTGTTTGATTCTAGTGCATCTCATAGTTTCATTAGCCAAAAGTTCAGTGCTAAATGTCAACTGGCTTTCTATCACACAAAAGGGTCATTCATGATAGCCACACCTGGGGGTAAAATTGCAACTAACCAATTAAACCAAAGTGTGTCTATTCAACTGGGAAGCCACATTATCAAAACCACCCTCCTTGTTTTGGGTTTAGAGAATGTGGATATTATTCTGGGAGCCAATAGGATGACCAGACACCAAGTAGAGCTTGATGTGGCCTGCCACATCATTGAAATCAATTCCCCAATCTATGGGAGTTTCACCTTGTTTTTGCCCAGTCAAGATTCTACTCAGTCATGTGCTTTTGCTATGATGGAGTCACCTGTGGAGAAGATTCCAGTGGTCTATGAGTATGCAGATGTTTTTCCGGATGAATTACCAGGAATGCTCCGGACCGGGATATCGAATTCGCCATCGAGTTGCAACCGGGAACGACACCTATTTCCAAGAGGCCTTACCGGATGCCACCCGCTGAGTTGGCAGAATTGAAGAAGCAATTGCAAGAATTGCTGGACAAAGGTTTTATTCGCCCAAGTACTTCGCTTTGGGGATGTCCAGCCTTGTTTGTAAAGAAGAAGGATGAAAGCTTCAGGCTATGCATAGATTACCGCCCACTTAACGCGGTGACTATCAAGAACAAGTATCCTTTGCCTCGTATTGATGTTCTTTTCGACCAGTTGGTCGGAGCCAAAGTGTTTTCCAAGATAGACCTTCGCTCCGGCTATCATCAGATCAAGATACGAGCAAGTGATATTCCGAAGACTGCCTTCTCGACCATATATGGGTTGTATGAATTCTTGTGATGTCATTTGGGCTGACTAATGCACTAGCATACTTCATGTATCTGATGAATTCTATTTTCATGCTTGAATTGGACAAGTTTGTAGTGGTTTTCATCGATGATATCTTGGTGTACTCAAGGAACGAAGAAGAGCATGCCGATCATTTGCATGTAGTACTTCAACGTCTGCGAGAGCACCATATATATGCCAAATTTTCAAAATGTGATTTTTGGCTAAAGGAAATCAAATTCTTGGGTCACACTATCTCTCAGATAGGTATAGTTGTTGATCCTGATAAGGTGCAAGAGGTGATGAACTGAAAGCCGCGAACGACTGTCCTTCAGATTCGAAGTTTTCTAGGATTGGCCGGTTATTATCGAAGATTCATTCTGGATTTCTCTCGAATTGTGAAGCCCATAACTGAATTGCTAAAGAAGGAAGCCAAGTTTGTTTGGGGTCAGAAGTGCGAAGAGGCCTTCCATGCATTGAGGCAACATCTGACCACAGCACCGGTGTTAGCGCAACCCGATAGCAGCAAGCCATTTGATGTGTACTGTGATGCCTCTGGCACTGGACTAGGTTGTGTCTTGATGCAAGACAACTGAGTCATTGCTTACGCATCAAGAGCACTCAGGCCTCATGAGCAAAATTATCCCACTCATGACTTGGAGTTAGCAGCCGTGGTCCATGCATTGAAAATGTGGAGACACTATTTGATGGGAACCCACTACAACATCTTCACAAATCATAAGAGCCTTAAGTACATCTTTACTCAGGATGATCTCAACATGAGGCAGAGAAGATGGCTAGAGCTAATCAAGGACTATGACCTGGAGGTACATTATCACCCAGGAAAGGCCAATGTGGTGGCAGATGCCTTGAGTCAGAAATTACAATGCAACTGTGTCAGGATGGATTCTCGCATTGACACCTTGTGTGATGAGTTGAGCAAAATGAAGATCGAAGTGATTCCTTCTGGTGCTTTGTCTTACATTTCCGTTGAGCCATCTTTGCAAGACCAGATCATCATGGCCCAGCTCAGTGACAAGGGAGTGCAAATCATTAAGGAGAACCTCCATCAGAAGACCGAGAAGTATAAATTTTTCCGCCAAGATGGAAAGGGCATATTGTGGTTTGAAAGCATATTGGTGGTTCCTAAAAATAAAGATCTCAAGAAGAAAATCTTGGATGAGGCCCATCTCTCTAAATTCTCCATGCATCCAGGGAGCACCAAAATGTACCATGATCTGAAGCCCTTGTATTGGTGGACCAGAATGAAGAGGGAGATAGCCTAATATGTATCAGAATGTGACACCTATCAGAGGATAAAGGCAAGCCACTTGAAATCAGCTGGAGCTTTGCAACCCCTATCTATACCTTCGTGGAAATGGGATGACATCAGCATGGATTTCATTGTGGGTCTGCCCAACACCTCTCGTCATCATGATTCGATTTGGGTTATTGTGGACCGACTGACGAAAGTGGCACATTTTCTCCCAGTGCACACCACTGATAAGGCTCAAAAGTATGCAGAATTGTACACTGACCGAATCGTGTGTTTGCACGGATTGCCCTAGACCATTGTTTCTGACCGAGAAGACCAATTTATTGCCAGATTTTGGGAACAACTGCAAGAGTCCTTGGGAACCAAGCTAATCAGAAGTTCAGCTTACCACCCGCAGACTGATGGTCAGACCGAGAGGGTAAATCAAATTCTTGAAGATATGCTGAGGGCTTATGCGATCGATTGTGGCAAGAACTGGGATAAGCACCTCTCCTTGGCAGAGTTTGCTTATAACAACAGTTATCAATCCAGCCTAAAGATGGCACCCTTCGAAGTTCTCTATGGGAGAAGGTGTAGAACACCCCTCAATTGGTCTCAGCCTAGAGAAAGAGAAGTTTTCAGACCTGACTTAGTGACTGAAGCCAAAAGGAAGGTCAAACTAATCAGGAAGAATCTAGAAGCTGCTCCGGCCAGGCAGAAGAGTTACCATGATAAGAGAAGGAAACCTCTCTAGTTCGAGGTGGGAGATTTCGTATATTTGAAGGTATCACCCACCAAAGGAGTGCAGAGGTTTGGGATCAAAGGCAAGTTAGCCCCTCGTTACATTGGACCTTATGAGATCATAGAAGCATGTGGACCCGTGGCATACAAATTGAAGTTACCTCTAAGAATGTCTACCATCCACAATGCATTCCATGTATCCCAACTGAAGAAATGTGTTCGATTGCCGACTAAGATCATAGCAGAACCAGAATTGGAGATAGAGCCAGATCTATCGTACCAAGAGTACCCTTCCAAGGTTCTCGATTACAAAGAAAGATCAACTCGGCCTAAATCGATCAAGATGTATAAGATCCAATGGAGTAATCACTCAAAGGAAGAGGCTACTTGGGAGACTGAGGAATTTCTGCGTTCCAACTTCCCCGATTGCCTACCTAAGGAAATTGGTACGTAATCATGCCCAACCCCTCCTCCTGCCCTTTGAATCTAAAATTCAGAAAAATGATCTTAATATAAAAACAGTTAATTGTAAGACAAGAATTAAAAGGACTTCCTTCTGAAGTTGCAAAGAGAATGACATTCGAAGAGCAGTTGCCTTAATAAATAAAGCACCTACTTCAAGCAAGCCTTAACCCTTCGCTTCACCTCGGGAGAACTCCGACCCGAATCTCGGGACGAGATTCCTTTAAGGGGGGAAGGCTGTGACACCCCAATGTCACCTAGGGTTTCTTCTTTAAGATAACTTAAACCATTATCACATGTGAACCAAATAGAGGCATGAACATCAAAAATTAATAACCGTGGTGATGCTACAACTCTCTGTCCCTAGCCTAAAACCGCTCGACATCCACACACAAATGACAAAGCACAGTTAGGGGAACAAATCCTTCACAACGATCTTACCCAAATTCGTGAAGATTTGCGCCCAATCGGCGTTAGAACTCGGGCAGAAGCAATGGTTCCACGTGTTCGACCATGGCTGACACGCCCGGTTCACGCCCGTTCGCGCACCCGCGCTCCGCAGTGCACGCCCGCGTGCGCTCGTTGGTCCACAACCGCCTGTGCACCGCGTCGTGCCTATAAAGCAACCCCAGGCCTCGACCGTACCTCCCCGCGCGCTCTCAAGTCCTACCCGAGCCAAGTTCACCGGACTTTGCCTCGAGCATACCGCGCCACCACCCGCCATCACCACCCGAGCCTCGCCCACCGTGGCCAGCTCCCTCCAGTCACCGAAGACCCGAGATCGTCCTCGCCGGACTTCGGTCGCCCGCGGCTACGCGTAGACCGAGCAATCCGGTGAGCCATTCTCAAATTCCTCGCGCTCACATCTTCCTTGATCTCTGGTGAAGCTCCCTGACCCGTTCAATTGAACTGTACTGCCCTAGTGAGGCCGGATTCCTTGCCGCCGACGAGCTCCCCCGCCTGCGCGTGTGGACCGACCTACTCCGACCACCATCGCCGACGATCCGTACATCGACGTGATCGCCAGAGACCCCCAGACCTCACCCGACCCCTCACCAAAGCAACCTCGCCGCTGGTAAGCCCCTCCGCCCTTTTCCTCCGCCACGGTCACAGTTCCATTAGGGGAAGGATCGCAGGTTCGATTTCGGGAAACCCTAGGGGGTTTTCTGCAGAGTCATAGACTCAGATGAATAGTCAACCGAGGACCTGCCTGTAATACATTTAAAACCTCTCGCCAGGGACCCCAGTGCAAAATCGTTTTCCATTTATCCATTTCTATTTAATCTTTTTAAATTCAGTAGAGAACTTAGGAAAATTATATCTTGAGTTGTATTCAACCAAATGTAACCAAACTAATTTTACTGGATTCAAAATATCATGAACTATCACCTAAAATACTGAACCATATGCTTTCTGTTTTAAATTTTAGAGTTTGAAATTAATTAAAGAAACTGACCAAACCTATTTAAAGGAAGGAAAATTAGTTATGCTTCTGTGCTGAACTTAAGAAAATTCGTAGAAGTTTAAACCCCACTTAGACACTGTTTAAAAATATTGAACACCCCAATATTGAAGATTTAAGCTGGGTTATCTATTAAAAGCCATTTTTGCCCAAAACTTAAGAAAATGAGAAAGACACTGGACAATAATGAACAGTGAATGCAATTATTTTTCCTAGTCCACTAAAGTAATAGAGAACCTAGGAAAAATAAAGGGGACCCTAGTCCAGAACAAATTCTAGGTGAAATGTTTTATTAGGCACTAACCAAACTAGAAAAACAATTATCAGAATTATGAAAGCAATTTCAAAATTGATAAGAAAAATTCAGTGGACTTGTAACCACTAAGATACCACTACAAAAATGATAAACACCCTAGCCCATCATTTTAAGTAGGGTGAACAAATAGAACTTGATATTGAGCCATAGTTCAATTAAATCATAAGCAAGCCAATAAGAGTGCAATAATGGGCAAATAAATTTTTACCAGATTAATAATGAAGTAGGCCACCAGAGAAAAATGCAAAACCCAATTGAAAGCTACAAAATAATACCCATTGCCACTACTTCATGAAAAAGGTCATTTAGTTCAAGAAATCTCTACCACCCTTCCTTTAAGCAAAAAGTTACTAAACTTCAGAATGATTGCTCTTGCACAAAGAAAAAGATAGGAAAGATTTGAAGTCTGTTGTTTGATATTTTTCAAGTATAGTGGTAGTAGAAAGCATTCCTTTGGCTAGAAATTTTAGAAAATCATAACAAAATAACTAATATGTATTATTGGCTAAAAATTTGTACAAAGTCATGTTATAACATCTATATGCCAGCAAAAATGTGTCTTAGAAAATAACCCACTGTTAAAAAGGAGTTGTAGTTCAAAACACCCCCTCTGCCCTAATATTTGATAATTTTATACAGAGAGAACCCCTCACTTTTTAAGCCCCAAATTTTGAGACAGAGAATTATACACCAGTAAGAAGCCACTGTAATTTTTGCAGAATTTTTGGAAATTTATTAAGCTATCTTGTAGTTCAAACCCACCTTAAAAGCATAAAAGAAATAGAAAGGAAGAGAGGGAAAATAAATCTCACTCCAATGAATTCAACTAGAAATCTTAATAAACTCCCACTAAGATAGTAGAAAGAAATCAGTGGAATACCAAAATGAACTTACCAATTAGTTTAATCAAGCTTGACCCTAATTTGCTAAGTGTACCACAAAAACCTTAAGTAGTAAGATTAAGCTCTACCTTATTAAATTGATCATCCCCCATCAATTTTAATTGCTAAAGTGCATATCATGCCATTCATATGTCTTACTCATTGCATTCATTAGATTGCAATCTCACTGACGGAGAGTACGTACTCATCCCTGAGCAAGGAGTTGTCCACAAGGAAGACCAGGAGCAAGCTCCCAAGACTGCCATCGAGGATCTCCCCGCAGCCCCAGCTATTGAAGGCAAGCCCCGGTTTTATGCATAACCGTATCTATATATGCTACTTTACTACACTTAATGTTTGTAGGATTGTAACGTGCACTTAAGTGTAGGAGTTGCTTGAAACCTCTAGTTGCATGAACTTAGGATTCCTTTTTGAGATGGATACTAGTGTGCTAGGTCGAGTAGCTGCTTTGCTAATCAGGATATCGATAGAAGTCGAGTGATTTTTCTAGCACTCGCGTGAGGTCAGGAATTGATTGTATTCATCTTGATAACGGGATCTATGTTGGTCTGTGGACTTGGATCTAGGGAGGATGCCTTGTCCATAAGACGGGAAAAGGAATTAAGGATTAAGGTGTGGATACCTGAGTCAAGCGTTTGAACGTACTAAGCACATGTCGGGAAATATGGTAACCGGTAAACCTAGTACCTGAGTGAAGCCGGGTGTGGACTTTACCCCTCACATGACCTGAGACTGGGTCTCCCATGCTAGCTATGGTGGGTACAAGTGCGGCCACTGCACGGTGACAGCCGGGGTCAGTGGAGCATTGTATGCCAAGGCGGTGAGGCCTGGCCACGAACGGGGAATCGATGGGGACGGTTGACGTGTGTGGGGATGGAGTGCCCTGACATGTCGTGTGTTTAGGTTTACCTTGCAGGGTTTTAAAACTCGATTCGAATCGTCTGCTTCTCGCAGCTAATGAGACTGCTTGACCCCTTGTACTACATTGAGTAAGAAGTGAAATAAGGTTTACATGAGATAACTTGTTGATTGTATTAAATGCTTGTTACCATGTATGCTTAGAAGGAGCAAATTTAGCTAAGATAATGATGCTAGAATTTGAAAAGCTAAAAATTGATCTTAGACTTAGCTAGTGCTTTTGGCAAACCAAACCCCTCAGCCAAATAGCTACATGGTCTAGAGGTAGAGGAGTAGTTTCCTCACACCAGGTAAGTCTAGCTGAGTATTAGTATACTCAGCCTTGCTTGTGACATAATTTTTGCAGGTACTCTTCAGGATATGGTTGATGGTGTGACTTGGCCTACCACCCTGCCACCGGGTTGGACGGTCGAGTGGGATGCTGCTCCGGTAGGACAGGAGCAGGAGGAGTAGTGGGCTAGGCCTTGCCTAATTCCTCGCTACCGACGATATCGATTATCCGCTACATTTTATTTTGTGAACTTATATCAGCTACTTGGAAAACTCCGATTTATGTAATAACTCCAGTACTTTAATTTGAGGTTTTTCCTGTTTTGTTGTATTTCTTCTGTGACTCACCTTCGAGTGAGTTTGTGGTATTTGATCCTGGTTATGTGGCTGTATCAGACTAGATCTGAGGGACTGACGGGTTATTCCGATTTAAGTGTGTTACAGCCCCTGAGGCGTGACTAAGGCACTTCAGCTGGAATAATTTGGGCGGTTCTGCCACACGAACGGGTCTGAAGGGGTCCGAACGGGTCCGAGCCGTTCAATCAAGATCGGACGGGGAAAAGACAGACCGAGAAGGATGAGCGGCTACAGGTGGCGCTGACAGGCAGCACAGGGCATCAGACGCGCGTGCGCGAAGCGGTACCCACGGTCTGAGTCGTTCGATCTGAATCGGACGGAGGGGATCAGACTAGGGAAACAGAAGGTTGTAGGCGGTGCCGCTCCTCTCCGCGGTGGTGAGGTCGCCGGAGTTGAGGCAAGCGCGAGCTAGGGTGGCTCCGGGGTCACCGGAGTACGGCAGAGAGGAAGAGGGTGCCACGACGAACCCAATGGCGGGGAAGATGCCACGAATCCATGGGCAGAGAGGGGAGAACGACGGTGACAAGGCCTCGGGCGGGCCGGAGAAACTCCAGTGAGCCATTCTTGCCACGGGGAGGGGACTTCAGGCGCACTAAGGCCTGGGCTGGCTTCAGCAGAGGCAGAGGTGGCACAGGAAACTACTAAAGTGAACTAGAACGGGCTAAATCGGTCGGCCACCGCGCAAGCATGGCGGACCGCCGCGGTCGAGCACCGGCGAAGGCGAAATTGGACGAACACATGGTGCAATAAAGGAAATTGGGCACAGGGACGGGTGTCTCACCTCAGGGCGGAGCTCGGGGAGGCTTGGCGCGATCTCCAGTGAGCTAGATGGTCGGGAACACAAGCGCGGGTCTCCGGTGGCGGCTGGCGGCAAGGGCAGAGCGCGAGAGAGGGCGAAGGTGTGCGAAATGAGGCGAGGGTTGTGCGCAGGGCGCTGGCAGGGCTATAAAAGGGAGCTGGGCGTGTGGGCGGCGTTGTGGCCGAGAAACCCGGTGACGTGCGTGAGTGCGCATGCGCCGGTCCACGGCGACGCGTGGAGAGGGCGGAGCTGACAGGGCTGGCCCACGGCGTAGAGAGAGAAAAGAGGGACGCTCGGGGCAACGGCTCGACGACTGGTGATCCGGGCCCGCGAGACAGAGAGAGAGAGCGGGTGAAGTAAACCGGCGCCGACAGGTTGGTCCCACCAGGCAGAGAGCGAGAGAAGGAGTGCGCGGGGGAGAATAGCCGCTGACAGGCGGGGTCCGCCTGTCAGGGACGGCAGGCGCGCGGGCGCGTGGCTTGGCTGGGCTGCTTTCCTTTTTCTTTTTCTCTGGATTTTCTAATTCCTTTTCTATTTCTTTTTCTATAGGGTTTTCAAATCCAAATTCAACAATGTTTCAAATTCAAATAAATTCAAACTTGTGCAACACTTCAAAGAATATTTTAAGCTCAGCATGATGCAACATGTCATGACTCATAAAGTTTTGACAAAAATAAATAATTAATCTCTACTAGTCCAAGCTATTTCTAATCAAAAAGGAAAAAGAGAGAGAGGATCTAGAGAGAGAGAAAGCCTACAGTGAGAAAAAGGAAGAGTAACACATGATTTTGGGTGATAATTAGAAAGAAATTTTATACCCCCAAAATCAGGGTGTTACAGACCTATCCCCCTTAAAAGAATCTCGCCCTCGAGATTCAGGGCTGGCTAGAAAAGAGCTCGGGGTACTTGGCTTTCAGATCATCCTCTGTTTCCCAGGTTGCTTCTTCTTCTGAGTGGTGACCCCATTTGACTTTGCACATTCTGATGGTACTTCTCCGAGTGACCTGATCTGCTGTCTCCAGAATTTGAGTTGGCTTCTCAATATAAGTCAGATCTTCTTGAACTTCAAGATCCTCTGCTGGCAACTGCTCCTCTGGCACTCTCAAGCATTTCTTCAACTGAGACACATGGAACACATCGTGCACCGCTGACAGATTCTCTGGCAAACTGAGTTGATAAGCCACTTCTCCGCGTCTTGCTTGAATCTGATACAGCCCAATATATCGGGGTGCCAGCTTGCCTTTGACTCCAAACCTCTTGGTTCCTCTGATAGGTGACACCTTCAAATAGACGTAGTCCCCCACTTCAAAACTGAGTTCTCTTCTTCGGGTGTCAGCATAGCTTCGCTATCTGGACTGCGATGCCTTTAGATTCTCTCGGACCATTCTGATGTTCTCTTCGGCTTCAAGCAAAATATCTAGACCGAACACCTGTCTTTCACTAGGTTGGTCCCAATGCAATGGAGTTCTGCAATTCCTCCCATAGAGCGCTTCAAATGGTGACATATTCAGGCTGGCTTGGTAGCTGTTGTTGTAAGAAAATTCTGCATATGGTAATCTCTTGTCCCGACCTATCTTATCTTGCAAAGCACAAGCCCTCAACATATCCTCCAGAATCTGATTTGTTCTCTCTGTTTGACCATCTATCTGTGGGTGATAAGCTGAGCTGAACTTTAAGTGTGTGCCCAAAGCTTCATGCAACTGCTGCCAAAATGAGAGGTGAATTGGGTGCCTCTATCTGATACTATCTTCTTCGGAACGCCATGCAAGCACACAATCTGAGCCATGTATAGTTCGGCTAACACCGCACTGTTGTATGTGGTCTTGACTGGTATGAAATGGGCCGCATTTGTCAAACGGTCCACTACTACCTAGATGGAGTCATAACCAGTACGAGTGCGGGGCAAACCGACTATGAAATCCTTTCCGATCTCATCCCATTTCCACTGAGGAATCTACAACGGTTGCAACAAACCTGCAGGTCTCTGATGTTCTGCTTTAATCCTCTGACAACTGTCACATACAGCCACATACTCTGTTATTTCTCTTTTCATACCGTACCACCAGAATCTTTTCTTCAGGTCTTGGTACATCTTCTCACTACTAGGGTGTATAGAGTATGTTGTCTCATGAGCTTCCTTGAGAATCAGTTCCCGGATCGATTTGATGTCGAAGCACAAAGTCTATCCTTGAACCATACCACTCCTTCCGCATCTTCATGGAAATCCTTGCATTTTCCATCTATGATCAGCTGCCGGATCTCGTTGATCTTCTCATCATCCTTCTGACCTTTTCTGATATCTTGCTCTAGAGTGGGTTCCAACTCAATTGTCACTCCTTGAGTATTGTTCAGAAATCCGAGACTCAATCTGTCGAACTCCTTTGCTAGATCATACGGCATTGGGTGAGCTGCTAACATATTGACTTGACTCTTTCTACTCAGAGCATCTGAAACCACGTTTGCTTTGCCTGGGTGATAATGAATCTCCAGCTTATAATCTTTGATCAATACTAGCCATCTTCGCTACCTCATGTTTAACTCTGACTGAGTGAATATGTATTTGAGGCTCTTGTGATCCGTGTATATATCACACTTCTGCCCATAAAGATAATGTCTCCAGGTCTTCAATGCATGAACCACGGCTGCTAACTCCAGATCATGAGTAGGATAATTCTTCTCATGAATCTTCAACTGTCGGGACGAGTATGCCACTACTCTCCCTTCCTGCATCAACACACATCCCAGTCCGGTGTACGAAGCATCGCAATACACTGAGAATGGCTTGTGAACATCTAGCAGAATCAGTACTGGCGTCGTTGTCAATTTCTCCTTTAATGTCTCAAAGGACTTCTGGCATGCTGGGGTCCATTTGAACTCAACCTTCTTTGCTAGCAAGGCTGTCATTGGTCTGGCAATCTTGGAGAAACCTTCAATAAAACGCCGATAGTAACCGGCCATTCCAATGAAACTCTTGATTCCTCGGACATCTTTTGGTGCTTTCCAGTCCAGAATCGCTGCTACCTTCTTTGGATCCACAGCTAGTCCATCTCGGTTTATGATATGACCCAAGAATAGGACTTCACTGATCCAGAACTCGCACTTGCTAAGCTTGGCATACAACTGACAATCTCATAGCCTCTGAAGTACTTTCCTCAAATTCTCCCCATGCTCTTGCTCATTCTGGGAATATATAAGAATATCATCAATGTACACCACTACGAACTTGTCGAGGTAGTCCATGAACACACTGTTCATCAAGTACATGAAATAAGCTGGCGCAATCGTCAAACCGAATGACATGATCATGAACTCATATAGTCCATGCGTGGTGATGAATGCTGTCTTCGGTATATCTGGGGGTCCGATTCTGAGCTGACGGTAGCCTAACCTCAGATCTATCTTTGAGAATACACTGGCTCCTCTCAACTGATCGAATAAATCTTCAATTCTAGGCAGGGGGTACTTGTTCTTGATAGTAACCTCATTCAAGGATCTGTAGTCAATGCACATCCTCGTTGTTCCATCCTTTTTCTCCACAAATAGCATTAGGGCTGCCCAAGGCGAGGTACTTGGTCTGATGTAGCCTTTCTCTAACAACTCATCAATCTGCTTCTTGAGTTCCACCAATTCTGGTCCGGACACTCGATAGGCTCTCTTGGAAATAGGGGCGGTGCCTGGAATAAGCTCTATGGCAAATTCAACCTTCCTTTCAGGTGGCATACCTGGTAACTCCTCGGGAAACACATCTGGGAAATCTGATACTACACTAATAGCCTCTGATGGTTTAATCTCCTCAATATGAGCGGTGACTTTGTGACAACTCCCTTTCCTTGGTCCTGACAAGACCAACTCTACTAACACTTCTTCTCCAGATAGGGACACTAACTTCACTGTTCTCTTATCACAACTAAGACTGGCTTGATACTTGGTTAACCAATTCATCCCTAGGATGACATCTATAGTTGTATCTTGGTTACCCATAACTATTAAATCAGCGGGGAACTCTATCCCCCTTATTTGAATCTTTGCACTAGGGCAAAATCTATTAGTTTGGGTCCTTCCACCAACTGAACTAACTCTCATAGGTGGGTACATGGGTGCTACTGGTATATTATGTGATTCTACCCATGATGCAGTCACAAAAGAATGCGTTGCTCCAGTATCAAATAAGACATTTGCAGAATGGTACTCGACTGAAAATGTACCTAGTGCCACTCCTGGAGTCTCCTGGACTGTGTCGGCCTCCAAGTGGTTCACCGTTCCATACTGGACACGAGGTTGCCCACGGTTGTTGCCTCCTTGCTGCATTGCATTCTGTCTGACTGGGGCATTGGGAGCTGGCTGCTGCTGAGCCACTTTCTTTGGGCAATTATTCGCCCAATGCACGACTTCCTCCTTGAGCTGGCGCTACTTCATTGTTCTGGTTGGTTGCTGGGGCAAGAAGACAGGCTGCCTGGTTGTTCTGACGCTAGTATTGATTTCCTCCTTGCTGGTTGTTCTGACGGTACTGCTGCTGCTGAGGAAACTGTCTCTGGTACTGTTGCAGCTGGTTTGACACTGATGCTGGAGCTGTGCTGGTGCTGGTGACCTTGCTTGAATTGTTGAGGTGGGTTGCCAGAGTAGCGGGGATGACTGCTACTCCCGGTCTGAGGTCCACCAATCTTGCGTTTCCTGTCCTCCATCTCCCGACGCTTCCTTTCAGTCATGATTGCTCTGTCTATCAGATGCTGGAAGGTGGGGAAAGTGTGGTTCATGAGCTGGTAATGGAGGGATCAACCAATCCTCTCAGAAAGCGGTACTGCCTCTTGGCATCCGTGTTGACATCTTCTGGGGCGTAACGAGACAACTACAGAAACTTATCCCTGTACTCACTCATGGACAGGGGGCCTTGCTTCAGGGCGAGAAACTCCTCCTTCTTCACTATCATTAGTCCCTCGGGCACATGGTAGCGATGGAAGTTGTCCCTGAACTCCTCCCAAGTGATGGCTTCAGGGTTGGCATGGGTGGCGAGGTAGGACTCCCACCAAGACTATGCTGCTCCTCTCAGCTGTCAGGGACCATACAACACTTTCTCATGATCATTGCACTAGGTAGTGTGCAACTCACGCTTCACGGTATGCAGCCAATCTTCCACGTCCATGGGATCTACAGAGGGGGCAAAGACAGGGGGATGGTCCCTCATGAACTCTGCCCGCTTGTCTCTGGGCACTTGAGGCATCTGGACTTGCACTGAAGGCTGAGGCGGTGGTGGCTGTCACTGAGCCTGCTGCATCGCTGCTAATGTCTGACCAATTGCCTGAACTGCCTGGGTCTGCATCAAGAACATTTGCTTGATAGTCATTGGTGGTGGTGGTGGCAAATGCTGCTGCGGGGCTGCTTCCTCTTGGGGTGCCTGCTGTTTAGGCTGAGCACGCCTCACACCTCTGCGCCTGTTCTCAGACATCTGTAGAAATGACACACATATAAAATATGACTCTGCAGTCTTTCAGCATAAGAAAAGATGTATAGAGAATCTTCATAGAACTGGACAAGTGACCATCTTCACTGATAGCTTCTTAGATAAAGAGGAAAGTGGAAATAAATGGATTACCCATCTAAATAACTGACTTTATTAATAACTACACCAAGTTACAGGGGATACCCACAGCTTGATGACAATCATTACAAAGATCCAACTTCATTACATGTTCATCATGACAAACATCCAACAAGAGATAACCAAACTAACTCTAACTAAGACTGACTAGGCTAAGACACTGAATTAAGCATTATTATAGACTCCGACTCCATCGATCTAGGGATCTAAATCTATGCGGGTCCTGCAGTTTGGGGTACCATAGTCAAAACTACCACGGGGCGGTGAATGGTAAGGGTGCTGAATCCCAACAGGGGCGGGGGAACCACCATCCAGATAGTGGTGTGCTGCGCACTCAGCACGCAATTCCGCAACCTCCGCCCAAACCTTACCCAACTCATCAAGGGCGTGGTCCAACTCTATGTTGAGCACGGCGACCAAGTTGACCATGCTGCTCAGCCTGGGATTGCCCTCACCAACAGGCGAGACAATCACACCTCCAGCACTGCCGGTCGAACGGCGAGGGTAGTACTTTAGGTCAAGGCCATCAGCTACCTCGCTGAACAACGAGCAATACTGAGAAAGTGCACGTCGTGCTGCATCTTGCATGGCTGCCTCGGTAGTGTCCCTCCCAGTGATAGAATAGTGCTCTGAGAAGGCCTCTGCACCCTAGAGATCATCGTCCGGACGGCGCACCAAGCAAGTAGCCTCCCACTGGTCCGGGTATAACCCGCGTTGATGCTGGTAGACTACACAACGGTACTCGATAGACCATGTGTGTCGGTCAAAGGCCCGACACAGCAAGGTATCGAGAGCGTCATGGAAGTGACACCCACGAGCGGCATCACGAGTGATGGGTCTAGCGATCCATCCATCCGGCTCCATCTCCTCCGAAAGCTCCGTGTCGTGGCTCGAACGGCCACCGGTGTCATCATCATCTCTGTCTCCTTCAGGGTCTCCTCCAGCAGCCGGGATGCCCTGAAGTGGTGCAGGGGGCATCTCTGGCTGAGGTGCAGGGGAAGGCGGCCTCTCAGACTCCACCTCCTGCTGAGGCAAGGGGGAAGAGTCCTGCTGCTCCTGGCGTCGGCGCTCCTGCTCCTCGTGCAGGCGACGATGCAGTCTCTCTAGGTGACTGGACTGACCTAGCACCGTGCGACGCAGGGGATGCTCCGCCAGGCGAGAAGGCAAAAAGGGGATCACAGACTTACGTGTAGTGCACCTGATATGATCCATCTACAGAAGACATTGTAAGCACAAGAGTAAGAGTAGAACTATGAGACCAGAAAGTAAACAGAAAGAAAGTGAGACAACTTTTTGAGATAAGTAGATAACATAGAGTTGGTCAAGATGACCAACTTTTGAAAGAACTCTGAGGTCAAGGTAAGAGTAGAGGTCTATAGTCCTTAGGGAAACCATTCTAGTCTAGGTTAGCGATCCTACAGTCAGCAAGGCTTTGATACCACTTATGTCACACCCGGTTTTGGAAGGCAAACCAAATGCGAACCATATACATGCCAGGATCAGAAACTCACGTACACAACGATTACATAATTGAACATCATCACACAATGCTCGAAATAAATAGCAGAAACGTACTTTATTACATCAAAATGTCCAAGACAGAGTCTAATACATAACCATTGTTCAACATAAATATCAAAGTGCGGAAATGCGAAACATAGATGCTAAGCCTACAGAGGCAGCTGACTGGGGGTTGCCACTAAGAAAGAACTAGAACTCGTCGTAGTCCTGAAACTCCTCAAAATCTTCCATGTTGCCAGGATCACCTCCTGAGCACTGAGTACAGTGGGGACAACCTGGGGTGGGGTGGTTTGTAAATCAAGGGTGAGTACACTTCAACGTACTCAGCAAATGTCCCGTTTGGCTAAAGTGGACTAGCTGTATATGGAGTTGAGGTCAAGCAGTTTCTTTTAGTTGGTCAAATATTTATTATCATTAGTAGAGCCAAGTTTTAGTAATGAACCCGGTTATTACCCAGAAGTACCTCCTCAAATGAGGAAATACCAGAGATCAGATTTTATAACATCATTATTGATCATCAACATAAAAGTATCCAGAGTTCTTCTAATCAAAAAGAGGATCCCAAGGTTGCTCTTAACTGTGAGCTCGGCTGATATACCAGTTTCTAACACTCTATAGAGGTTGTACACAGTACCCACAAGTCATGATCCCTTTATGCCTCGGGTCGATCAAACCCTCAAACACTACAAAGGTGAGTCGGCAAGGTTTCACTATGTAGCCTTTACAAAGACTCCCCTAGTATATAGCTGCTCATTAGGTTTCGCTAGTCGTACAAACGCAGTACACCTCCCCAAGGTGGGTGACTAACAAAAACCAAATCGAATGAACCTCTACACCCCAACCTTGGCAGAGCGAGCACTACGCCCCAGCCCCCATTGACGGCCCTCCGGCAAAGCCAACTACACCCCCAGGTTCATCTAATTAATCAGCTAAGGGCGTCCCATTCCACCCTCATGGTTGTACTGTTATCTCGGGTGGTCACTCCACGAACAGGTCCTTACAGAGAGGTACTCAGGAAAAAGGCCTGAGCCCCCTAAGGTATCACAAGATCATCCACAATATCAGGATACCAGTATCGTATGATGAATGTTCACATCATGTTCATTGATTAAGTTAAGGCAATAGCAACGTGCTAACCATGATAACCCAATAGGTAAACAAGGATAAGTGAATACATACTAGTCAATCCTTAGGTTTCATAAAGTAATGCAGGACAGTGAATCATAAAGTATGTAGGATATAATGGGTCAGAGGACACTTGCCTTCACCAGGTTGTTGCTCAGGGAGGTCTCCAACAACACACTCAGGAAACTCGGACTGCTCGTTGTCTAAATAAAGCAAGCATGCATTCAATACATTTGGAAAGTACAAATGAACATCACACCAAACATGTACAAACATTGGAACACATCTTAAAAGGACACAATACTACATAAGGGGTAATGAATTCAGAGTATAGCATAAACTATGGCATACATTATCTTTATTTGAAAATAGATTATTATTTCCCTAAGTGTTATTTACAAGTACATAATCATAGATCAATTTATTTTATTGTGACCTATAATTTAAAACAGAGATGAACTCATGTAGTACATATTATTAATCTCACAAGCTTAAACAAGTTTAAATCTCTAAGGTTCTCCTTTTATTTATTTTATTAAATAAATAAAACATACATCTACATTAGTTCATATTCAATCGTAAAAATTAGAGTGTGCAGACAGTATGTGAAACCATTTTATTTAAACAGAGAATAATTCTATGAGCATTTTGCAATTTGAATCACTAAATTTTGAGTTATGAAATAAACAAGTTTGGGAATTCAAAACATGAAACTAGGGCTAATTCTGTGAATAATTAAAAGTCCAAGGCTAAGTCTGCAAGATTACAGGTGCCTACGTGCGAAAACCAGGGACAGCGAGTTGATTTTCTAAAACCAGGGGGTTTCTTAAGCAAAACAACCACGCGAAGGGGTATCGGATGAATCTAACTGTTGGATCAGAAACCGACGACCGAGATTAGATCTGCGGCCGAGGGCGCGCACGCGGGGGCGGGCGAGCGCTGATAGGCGGGACAAGGAGTGTCAGTGACAGAGGGGGAGAGAGTGCACTGATTGAGCGGGTCCAACGCTAGATAGGAAATGGACGGCTACAGGGGTCCGAGGGGGTCCGAGCCGTTCGATCGAGATCGGACGGGAAGGGGTCCAAACGGGTCCGAACGGGTCCGAGGGGGTCCGAGATGTTCGATCGAGATCAGACGGGAAGGGGTCCAAACGGGTCTGAGTCGTTCGATCAAGATCGGATGGGGAAAAATCAGACCGGGAAGGATGAGCGGCTGCGGGTGGCGCTGACAGGCGGGACAAGGCGTCAGACGCGCGTGCGCGAAGTGGTACCCGCGGTCTGAGCCGTTCGATCTGAATCGGACGGAGGGGATCAGACCAGGGAAATAGACGGCTGCGGGCGGCACCGCTCCTCTCCGTGGCGGTGAGGTCGCCGGAGTTGAGGCAGGCACGAGCTAGGGTGGCTCCGGGGTCGCCGGAGTAGTGCAGAGAGGAAGAGGGTGCCACGGCGAACCCAATGGCGGGGAAGAGGCCACGAATCCATGGACAGAGAGGGGAGAACGGCGGTGAGAAGGCCTCGGGCGGGCCAGAGAAACTCCGATAAGCCATTCTAGCCACGGGGAGGGGACTTCAGGCGTGCTAAGGCCTGGGCTGGCTTCAGCAGAGGCAGGGGTGGCACAAGAAACTACTCCGGTGAACTAGACCGGGCTAAATCGGTCGGCCACCGCGCGAGCACGGTGGACCGCCGCGGTCAAGCACCGGCGAAGGCGAAATTGGACGAACATAGGGTGCAATAAAGGAAATTGGGCACGAGGACAGGTGTCTCACCTCGAGGCAGAGCTCGGGGAGGCTTGGCGTGATCTCCGGCGAGTTGGATGGTCGGGAACACGAGCGCGGGTCTCCGGTGGCGGCTGGCGGCAAGGGCAGAGCGCGAGAGAGGGCGAAGGTGTGCGAAATGAGGTGAGGGGTGTGCGCAGGGCACCGACGGGGCTATAAGAAGGGAGCTGGGCGCGTGGGCGGCGTCGTGGCCAAGAAACCCGGCGACGTGCGCGAGTGCGCATGCGCCGGTCCACAACGACGCGCGGAGAGGGCGGAGCTGACAGGGTTGGCCCACGGCGCAGAGAGAGAAAAGAGGGACGCTCGGGGCAACGTCTCGACGACTGGCGATCCGGGCCCGCGAGATAGAGAGAGAGAGCGGGTGAAGTAAACTGGCACCGATAGGTTGGTCCCACCGGGCAGAGAGCGAGAGAGGGAGCGCGCGTGGGAGAATGGCCGCTGACAGGCGGGGTCCGCCTGTCAGGAACGGCAGGCGCGCGGGCGTGCGGCCTGGCTGGGCTTAACTGGGCCGGCTAGGCTGCTTTCCTTTTTCTTTTTCTCTGGATTTTCTAATTCCTTTTCTATTTCTTTTTCTATAGGGTTTTCAAATCCAAATTCAACTAGGTTTCAAATTCAAATAAATTCAAACTTGTGCAACACTTCAAAGAATATTTTAAGCTCAGCATGATGCAACATGTCATGACTCATAAAGTTTTGACAAAAATAAATAATTAATCTCTACGAGTCCAAGCTATTTCTAATCAAAAAGGAAAAAGAGAGAGAGGATCTAGAGAGAGAGAAAGCCTACAGTGAGAAAAAGGAAGAGTAACACATGATTTTGGGTGATAATTAGAAAGAAATTTTATACCCCCAAAATCAGGGTGTTACAAGAGGTGGCGGAGCACCACTATCTCTTTCGGGGCATCCGACTGCCCCGAAAACATGGCAGGGGTCGGCATACTACCACTCATCACTGCACGGGTCATCGCCAACAAGAAGCTACATCATGTCCTGATTGATGGTGGGGCTGGGCTCAACGTCATCAGTCATGCTGTGTTCAAGCAGCTTCAGATCCCAGGATCCCGATTGGGACCCTCTCGCCCATTCTCCGGAGTGGGCCGTCAACCGGTGTATCCCCTTGGGAGCATCACACTCCTGGTTACATTTAGGACTGAGGAGAACTTCTGCACTGAGAACGTCTAGTTCGACATTGTGAAGGTTAACCTCACTTTCAATGCCATCATTGGCAGGCTTGCCCTGTACCGGTTCATGGCCATTGCCCATTACGAGTACTTGGTCCTCAAGATGTCCATCTGGAGCAGACGGCGGTCCCGTCAAGACCATCCAGGTCGGCATGGATTCCTCCCATACCACTCGCATCGCGGGCAATCTGGAGGAGAAATCGGAAATCGCGCTCGTCGCCTGCCTCTAGGCAAATGCCGACGTATTCGCATGGGAACCATCGCAGATGCCTGGGATCCCCAGGGAGGTGATCGAGCACCATCTGAAGATCCAACCTAATGCCAAACCGGTGAGTCAGAAGCCTCGAAGACAGTTCATTGAGCGGCAGGATTTCATCCGTGAGGAGGTCCGGAAGCTACTGCGCGCCGGCTTCATCGAAGAGGTCCATCACCCAGTATGGCTGGCCAATCCAGTCATTGTTCCCAAAGCTAACGGGAAGCTTCAGATGTGCATCGACTACACCAACCTCAATAAGGCCTGTCCCAAGGACCCATATCCACTTCCACGAATAGATCAAATCGTGGATTCTACCTCTGGGTGCGACCTCCTGTCCTTCCTAGATGCTTACTCTGGTTTCCATCAGATCCAAATGTCTAAGCAAGATAGGAAGCATACCACTTTTGTAACTGTGGATGGGCTTTACTGTTATTTCGTAATGCCTTACCGTTTGAAAATTGCCTTGCCGACATTTGTACGAGCGATGAGTAAGACCTTTGGTGACCTAATTAGGGATAGGGTAGAGGTATACATTGATGACATCATGGTCAAGACTAAGAGAGGGTCGACCCTAGTGGAAGACTTAACCCTGGTCTTTGACAAGCTGCGGGCAACGCGCATGAGGCTGAACTTGGAAAAGTGCGTCTTTGGTGTCTCCGCAGGGAAGTTGCTGGGATTCCTGGTTTCGCACCGGGGAATTGAAGCAAACCCAGAGAAGATCAAAGCAATTGAGACAATGAGGCCTCCGGCCCGAATCAAGGATGTCCAGAAGCTTACAGGGTCACTGGCTGCCCTTAGCCGCTTCATCTCAAGACTGGCCGAGAGGGCGCTACCCTTCTTCAAGCTATTATGGAAGTTCAGCCCATTCTCTTGGATCGAGGAGGCAGAACGAGCCTTTCAAGAGTTGAAGCAGCACCTTGTGTCCCTACCAATACTGGTAGCTCCAGAGCCAGGGGAGCTATTGTACTTATACATTACAGCGGCTACAGAGGTGGTGAGCATGGTGCTGGTCATCGAAAGGACGGCACAACATCCCCAGGGGAGTCAAAAAGTTCCCCTAGGAGAAAGTGGTGGTCCGACCACCACGATGGTCATGGAAGGTCAAGAGTTTGAGGGCTCGGGACCAACCGCAGGGGTTCAAACCATCCAGAAGCTAGTCTACTACGTCAGCAAAGTCCTCAATGAGGCGAAGGCCAGGTACCTTGAGACGCACAAGCTTATCTATGCTATACTTGTTGCGTCTATGAAGTTACACCACTATTTTCAGGCACACAGGGTCGTGGTGGTGACCTCCTTCCCGTTAAGGGCCATTCTCCACAACTCTAACGCCACAGGCAACATCTCCAAGTGGGCCACGGAGCTTGTTGAGTTCCAACTAGACTTCCAGCCTCGCCACGCTGTCAAGAGCCAGGTTCTGGCTGACTTCATTGTGGAATGGACCCCTTCCCCTAGCGCTCCTAGGGGTCCAGATCCCGATTCGGACCCCACACCTGCGGAGCCCGGGGCTCCGGTCTTCACCAAGCCCCACTGGATGCTCTTCTTCGACGGATCTGCCCGCCAGCAGGGTGGCGGTGGTGGAGTGGTCCTCGTCGACCCAAGCGGAGATCAAGTGAAGTACATGGTGCACCTTGAGTTCAAGGCCACCAACAACATGGCAGAGTATGAAGCACTGATTTTTGGCTTGTCTGCGGCCCTATCCCTAGGGATTCGCCATCTCCTCGTGAAGGGGGACTCCCAGCTAATTATCAAGCAGGTCCACGGAGAATGTAGCTGCAACGAGCCCAGGCTCACAGCTTACCTCCTCCACGTAAGGAAGCTGGAAAAGGATTGCATTGCCCTGGAACTGCAACATGTTCCTCGGGCTAACAACTCAACAGCAGATGAACTCTCCACGAGGGCATCAACTTGGGCGCCCGTGCCCGAGGGCGTCTTCGAAAGATGGCTGCTGAGACCTACCGCCCAGCCTGCTGAACCGGGCGAAGGGGGCGAGACTAGCACCTCGAAGCTAGCGGTCCTGGTGGCGTTCCATCTACAGAACCCACCAAGGATTGTGTGTGCTACAGAGGGTCCTGCCAACCTCTTAGCACCACAGCCAGTAGCTTAGAGTGGTCCCGATGCATGGATCTCTGAGATCCGGGACTACCTAAAAGAAAATGTCCTTCCTAAAGATCATATGTCCGCAGAGCACATAGTGCGGTTGGCTAAACGATACACGGTGGTAGAAGGGGATCTATACCGCTGTGGCGCCAACGGCATTCTCATGCGGTGCATCACCCAGGAGAAGGGCCGTGAGCTGCTCGCGGAGATCCATGGAGGTGAGTGCGAAAGTCATTCATCATCCCACACACTGGTTGGTAAGGCCTTTCGGCACGGCTTCTATTGGCCAACCGCTCTCCAGGATGCAGCTGAGTTGGTCAAGTTCTACAAAGCATGTCAGTTCCATGCAAAGCAGATACACACACCGGCTCAGGCTCTGCAAATGATTCCACCCTCCTGGCCATTCGCCGTATGGGGGGTGGATATCCTGGGACCATTCCCCAGGGCTATCGGCGGTACCGTTTCCTCTTCGTTGCTATCGACAAATTCACAAAGTGGCCAGAGGCCACCCCTGTGGTCAGTATCACCTAGGGTGTTGTTGTTGCCTTCCTCAAGTCGATTATCTGTAGATTTGGGGTCCCAAGCCGTATCATTGCGTACAACGGGACCCAGTTCAAAAGTCGGCTCTTCCAAGAGTATTGCGAGGGCATTGGCACCCAGCTCTGCTTTGCGTCTGTGGCTCATCCCATGAGCAATGGTCAGGTTGAGAGGGCAAACGCAGAAATCCTTAGGGGACTCAAGACACGCACCTATGGCTACTTAAAAAAGCATGGTTCAAATTGGGTCAATGAGCTTCCGTGCGTACTATATATGGGGAACCGGACCACACCCAGCCGAGCTACCGGGGAGACCCGTTCTTCCTGGTCTACGGGGCTGAAGCCTGTCTTCCCTCGGAAATTATTATGGGCTCGCCACGGGTCCAGTCTTTCGATGAAGCTATGTAGGAACAACTACGACATGAGGATGTGGACTTCATCGACGAACGTAGATGGCGAGCGGCGATTCGAAATGCACAGTACAACCAAACGCTTAGGCGCTACCACCAGCGGTTTGTGCATAGTAGGGAGCTCAGGGTCGAGGATCTAGTCCTAAGGCGAGTACTGAACCGAGAAGGGCTCCACAAACTCTCCCCCAGTTGGGAAGGACCCTTCAAGGTGACAGAAATATGCCGACCCGGGTGTGTCCGCCTTGCCACAACAAGAGGAGTACCTCTTCCCAATCCCAGGAATATAGAGCATCTCCGTAAGTTCTATCCATAAAAGCAAAACTGGGGGGTTGAGTTTTCTTCCTTTGTAACTAGGTTGCACATATGTGTATGTCAATCCGGTGAGGCTCACCCTCGTAAGCCCGGTCTATTGGTCTACACCCATGTATATCAAGTTATAAGGAAAAGATTTACCCCCCAGATGTGCTTTTGTGATGGTTATAAGCATTATTTTTTATCTAACCCACCCATACAGTTTTCCACCCTTGCTGGTATGATGACATCCGAATTGGGTAGCCAAGCTTGCAGTTCAGGACCCCTCTACTGCTGCAGGGGGTCCAGCAACCTAGGGTCCAGTTCTAGAGAATGGGCGCTCGTCTCCTGGAGTGGTCCGGAGCTATGTAGCTGCTTAGCATGGTTCCATACCGTAAGCCTGCACGCTCCACCACTCTGCAACGGGTACCCTAGTATTTGGACTGTGATCCTGTGGGTCCAGGCATACGGCTTGGCTTCCTAGGCTAAATCCTGCAGGTCATGTTGCATGAATCAAAGGATGAAAGATACCATATGGTGGGTCCTATCGGTGTGCTCCTAAAACTTCAAAGCTGAAGCTGTGTGCAGGACCAGGTCATAGTCTAGAGGTAGGTAGTCTCAAACTATAGAGACTACCTCCTAGGGGCCGGTCCACCAATTCTTTGTTTGGTATACTGGTATCCAGCCTCGACACGTCGAGCCTACCTCCCAGGGGGCCAAGTACAAGGTGGAAGTTGATGACGCTACACATAACAAGGGCAAATAACATAGAGATAAGTTCCAGTGCTACTTGATTAACGGTTCTTAAAATATGTTACATGGCCAAAAGTTATTACAGCCGCCCCCAGCGGAACCCTCGCCTTGTCTCTAGAGGTTTAGCTATTCGGCGTCGGCAGGATCATGCTGAAAGCGCGCAACCACCATCTCCACTGCATCTTGTACACTCTCCCGGGCGGCATCTTCTATGGCGGCTATCGGACCATCGATCACCGGCGCCAAGGATATGGCGGGGTTGTGACTCCGGAAGCACGTCAGGACGTAGTCTACCACTGCCCGGCAGAGCTTGCTGCCCTCTGCCTCCAGGCGGGCACCGAGGATCTGATCCAGGCGCCGGAGGCGATCGGCGGCAGAGTCTAGCACCGGGAGGGCATCGGAGATCGACACAGGCGGCTCCGACACTGGAATGGGGCTCATCCCTAGTGTCACCAGTGCTGTGATTGCCTTGCCGGCCCACTCGGCAATGCACTGGACCCCGGCGTGGTGTTATTCTTGGAGATCTTCGAGGGCCTTTCTGGTGGCCTCCATTGCCTGGGGACCCGGTGCTACCTACACCACATCGAACTAGTGGATCTGCTCCTCCAGCTTCCTCTCCTTTTCCTCTGCTTCGAGCTCGTGCTCGGCTAGCAACTCGCCTCGCCGGACGAGCATTTCTTCCCTGAAGGCGAGATCTGTCTCTCGTTTGGTGAGATCCGTCTCCCGCCTATCCAAGGACAGCTCCTTCTCCTTAAGGTTTTCCTCGACAAGGGCGACGTTGCTGGCCTTGCTCTCGAGCTCTTGCCACCATTTCTGCAGCCTTTCCACGGCCTTTACCTGGTGGGCACGCTGGGCTTCCATAGTCTTGTCCAGAGCACTCAGTTTGGTCTGGTACTCCGTCGTGAGGGCCTCCCTCTGGGTCACGGCTTCCTCCCTCTCGGCCACTTTCTTCTCCCTCCGGGTCACCTCCAGCTCCCTGGCACACACCCTCTGGAGGTCTTTCTTGTACTCCTTGCGGTCCCGCTCGAGTTGGGACCGCACGGAGGTGAACTATCGGGATGCCATCTTGGTGCGCTCCTCCAGTTGGGTGCGCCAATCATTGAGGCGCTGGTGCTTAGCTTCAAGTGCCTCCCACTCCCGCAAGATTGCTGCCTCAGTTTCACTAAGAACCTGGTGGGCGCGGGACAGCATGCGGGGGAGGGGGACTGGCGCCGCTTCTCGCTCGGCACCCGACCGGAGTCGCCGCCTAAATACCACCTCCATCTCTTTCGGTGCAGGCGGGGGGATGGAGCTGGACGTGCCCCCTGTGTCACCCCCAGTGTTGGGAGTGGGCGCAGATCCCCCAGCTGGGACCTTCTCTGCCACTGCGACGCCGCCTGACACTGGCGCCACTGCCGCCGGATCCCCAGTTGGGGCATGGGAGGCCAGTGGCGCTGTCCTGGTAGCAGCTGGGAGCGGACCGTCGGCACCACCCTCAGCGTGTTCCTGCTGCTGAGAACCAGACCTGTCGGTGGGCCTGGTATCTGGCAGAGGAGGCGTGGCCTTGGGAGCAGCGGAGGAAGAAGCCATGGCAAACAGATGATGGGTTAAGACTTGTCGGCATGATGATTAGGCTCGTGGAAAAAGGGACTACACTTACTTGGGGCCCTGGACTTTCCAGTGACCCTCGAAGCGAGGCGATCACTGCTCCTACTGCTGTTGCCGCACTGGTTGTGGCTGCTGCTGCTGAGGTCGCAATTGTTGCCCCTCCTTTTGCTGCTGCTGTTGCTATTACTGTTGGTGGTGCTCCTGGGGGTGATCACCCCCGGATGGTGGTGGTGGCGGCGGGATCGGGGGACTGATGTGCCTCTGCGCGTCGTGGGCCTAGGAGCTGGCCTCCTCGGTCCCATCTGCAGCCTTCTAGCGCTTCTGGGTGGGCTTCGAACGAGCGACCCATCAGCGCGACGCAACCTGCGTCGCCTCTCCTCATCCAACCCCCCGGAGCTACCTGGGGCGAAGGCACTGCTTGCAGCCCCTTTGCCCTTGTCCAAGGGGCTGGGGGCCATGGCGGGATTGGCACTGGGAGCCACACCGATGGGCTAGGGACCCCCAGCCAGTGCACCAAAGATCCGGATCCCACGGAGGGGGTCCCAGCCGCTGGTCTAGCGAACCGCCATGCCGCTGTCATTGAAGGTCGGCAACGTGGCCAGGATCACCGTCCTTAGGCCTGGGTCATCACAGAGCGCCGTGATGTCCTAGGGGGGTATCAGGGATTCAGGAACAAAAGTCTCCCCAGTAATCCCCCCACTAGGAGTTCCAGCTCGTCCCAGGACAGATCGGTACCCGCCTGTGGCGGAACCACCCGAATTATTCCAGCTTAAGTGCCCAAGTCACGCCTTAGGGGCCGTAACACACTTAAATCGGAATAACCTATCAGTCCCTCAGATCTAGTCTGGTGGAGCCACTTAACCAGGATCAAATTCCACAATCTCACTCGAAGGTGAGTCATAGAAGAAATACAATAAAACAGGAAACCTCAAATTAAGTGCTGAATTATTACATAAATCGGAGTTTTGAGTAGCAAATAAGAGTTCACGAAATAAAATGCAGCGGATAATCAATGTCGTCGGTATCGAGGAAATGGGCAAGGCCTAGCCCACTACTCCTCGTGCTCCTCTCCTGCCGGAGCAGCATCCCACTCGACCGTCCAACCCGGTGGCAGGGTGGTAGGCCAAGTCACACCATCAACCATTTCCTGAATGGTACCTGCAAAAATTATGCCACAAGCAAGGCTGAGTATACTAATACTCAGCTAGACTTACCCGGTGTGAGGAAACTACTCCTCTACCTCTAGACTACGCAGCTGTTTAGCTGAGGGGTTTGGTTTGCCAAAAGCACTAGCTATGTCTAAAATCCATTTTAACTTTTCAAATTCTAGTATTATTAGCTTAGCTACATTTGCTCCTTCTAAGCATACATGGTAACAAACATTTTAGTTCAATCAACAAATTATCTCATGTAATCCTCATTTCACTTCTTACTTGATGCAGTACAAGGGGTCAAGCAGTCTCATTAGCTGCGAGAAGCAGACGATTCGAATCGAGTTTTTAACCTTACAAGGTAAACCTAAACACACGGCATGTCTGGGCACTCCGACCCTGCACATGACAACCGTCCCCATCGATTCCCCGTTCGCGTCCAGGCCTCACCGCCTTGGCATACAATGCTCCACTGACCCCGGCTGCCGCCGTGCAGTGGCCGCACTTGTACCCACCATAGCTAGCATGGGAGACCCAGTCTCAGGTCGCATGAGGGATAAAGTCCGCGCCCGGCTTCACTCAGGTACTAGGTTTACCGGTTACCATTTTTCCTGGCATGTGCTTAGTACGTTCAAAAGCTTGACTCAGGTATCCACACATTAATCCTTAATTCTTTTTCCCGTCTCATGGTCAAGGCATCCTCCCTAGATCCAAGTCCATAGACTAACATAAATCCCGTTATCAAGATGAATACAATCAATTCCTGACCTCGCGCGAGTGCTAGAAAAATCACTCGACTTCTACCGAGATCCTGATTAGCAAAGCAGCTACTCGACCTAGCATACTAGTATTCATCTCAAAAAGGAATCTTGAGTTCATGCAACTAGAGGTTTCAAGCAACTCCTACACTTAAGTGCACATTACAATCCTACAAACATTAAGTGTAGTAAAGTAGCGTATAATAATATGATTATGCATAAAACTGGGGCTTGCCTTCAATTGCTGGGGCTGCGGGGAGATCCTCGATAGCAGCCTCAGAAGCTTGCTCCTGGTCCTCCACTTGGACAGATCCTTGCTCGGGGATGAGCACGTACTCTCCGTCGGCAAGATTACAATCTAATGAATGCAATGCGTAAGATATATGCATGATGTGATATGTGCTTTAGAAATTACAACCTTTGACGGTGTATGATCTACTTGAGTTGGACAAGGTTAAACCTTACTTATGTAAGACTTTTGGGTGGTATACTTGGTAAATTGGATCAAACTTAGCTAAGGTAAGTGGTAGGTTTATTTTTTGGGGTTCCACTGAATTCTTTCTAAAGCCTTAGTGAGTTTTGACAAGAATTCAAGTTGGACTCATTGGAGCGAGGTTTATTCCTTCTTTCTTTTTCTTTATTCTCCTTAAGTTTTTGGAGTAGGTTTGAACTACAAGTTGTTTTAATAAAATTCCAAAAATTCTGCAAAAATTACAGTGGCTTATTACTGGTGTAAACATTTCTGTCTCAAAATTTGGGGTTCAAAAAGTGAATAGTTTTCTCTGGACAAAATTACCAACTTTCAGGGCAGAAGGGGTGGTTTGAACTACAACTATTACTTAACTGTAGGTAATTCTCTAAGACTTATTTTTGCTGGATTTTAGGTGCTATAACATGACTTGGCACAAAATTTTATCCATTAATACCTATTAGTTATTTTATTAGGGTTTTCTCAAGTTTCTAGCCAAAGAGGTGCTTTCTACTACTACTATATTTGAAAAATATCAAACAACAAATTTCTGATTTTTCTTAGTTTCTATTTTGTGCAAGAGCAATCATTCTAAAGTTTGGCATCTTTTTGCTTAAGGGAAGGGGTGGTATGCATTAATTGGATTAAATGACCTTTCTTATACAATATTAGCAATGGGTATTATTTTGCATCCTTTTAATGGGTTTGCATTTTTCTCTGGTGGCCTATCTCATTATTGACCTAGAAAAATTTTATTTGCCCATTATTGCCTTATTATGGGTTATTCATGATTTATTTAGAAAATGACTCATTATCATATTACACTTATTTACCCTACTTAAAATGATGGGCTAGGGTGTTCATTATTTTTGCAGTGGGGTCCTAGTGGTTATAAGTCCACTGGATTTTTATTATCAATTTTGGGTCTGGTTTTGTAATTTTAATAATTGATTTCCAGTTGGCACAATGCTGAATAAAATATTTTATTTTAAAACTGATCTGGACTAAAGGTCCCTTTATTTTTCTTAGGTTCTCTCTTACTTAAGTAGATTAGGAAAAATAATTTCACTCAATGTTCATTAATTTCTAATGCCTTTCTGATTTTCCTAAGTTTTGGGCAGAAATGATTTTTAATGGATACCTACACTATATTCTTCAATACTGGGGTTCCTACTATTTTTAAACAGTGCTTAAATGAGGGTTGAATATCTACAAATTTTCTTAGGTTCAGCACAGAAGAAAAACTAATTTTCCTTAATTAAACAAGGTTTGGTTAGTTTCTGTTTTTAATTTTAAACTCTAAAAATTAGAACAGAAAGCATAGGGTTTAATATTTTTAAATGATAATTCATAATATTTAGGATCTAGCAAAATTAGTTTGACAACTTTTGATTAAGAATTCATCAAGTTATGGATTTTCTAATTTCTCTGGTTATTTAAAAAAATTAACAGAATTGATTAAAGGGAAAACTACTTTGCACTGGGGTCCCTGGCGGGTATTTCATGTTTTTCCTCACGAATCAGTCCCTAGACTACTATTCACATGAGACACTGACATTGCAGAAAACCCCTGGGGTTCTTCTAATCCTAACCCGAGGTCCTTCTCCTAACTTAAACAGCGCCCACGGCGAAAGAAAGGGCGGAGGGGCTTACCGGCGGCGGGATTGCTCCGGTGAGACGGTCGAGGACGTAGGGGAGGTCTCGGGGATCACAACGATGTGCGGGTCGCCGTCGGGGGTGGTCGGAGTTGGCCGGTCCGCGTGCGCAGACGGGGGAGCTCATCGGCGGCGAGGAGTCCGGCCTATCCAGGGCGAAATTGACCAATCAAACGGGTCAGAGAGCTTCACCAGGGATCAATGAAGGGGTGCGCGCGAGGAATTGAAGAATGGCTCACCGGAGAGCTTGGTCCACGCGCAGGGGCGGGCGACCGAAGTCCGGCGAGGGTGATCTCGGGCTTCCAGTGAAGTTCTGCCGGGTCCGAGGGCTTGGAGAGCTTCACGGGCCTATGGTGAAGCTAACCGAAGCGCTGGCGCGACTAGGGGGGTGACTGGAGTGGGCCGGCCATGGTGGCAGAAGCTCTAGCGGCAATGGCGGGTGGAAAAGAGCTCGCCGGAGCTAAGGAGGGGTGGTTGGCCGGTGATGGTGAGCGCGGGGTGAAGTGAGGCGCGCCCGGGGAGGCTTCATAGGCACCGGCAGGCACGGCCGAGGGCAGGGGCGCACGGCGGACTTGACCGAACGCCGGGGCGAGCGCGTGCGCGGGTTGAGCGAGCGCCGGCGTGCCGACCAGGGTCGAACACGTGTGCCCGTGCGTTCTGCCCAAGTTCTGGCGCGTGTGGTCACTCATCCGAGCCTGCTCTCACCTTGGTCAGTGCACAAAACCTCTTCCCCTCCCTACAAGCTACCGATCTTGTGTGGGGGTCATAGGATTTTGCCTACTGGTTGCAGAGATATGGAGCCCGGAAATCCGGTTTGTCTCCCTGCTCAAATCCGAGGCAAATCCAAGGTTTTGTCGTGTCTAGGGCTCGCGTCCCAATGCCATCTTCTGGCATACGACAGAGGGGTTAGTTAGGCACGTTTTTGTTAATGGGGTCATTAGGATTTGAGTTAGGGATCAAGGTGAACACGCTTGATCTTTGGCTCAAGGTCTGAAATTCAGAATTCTGAAATTCAGAATTTCCTATTGAGTCCCCTCATGAGAAGCTTGTTTGGGGTTTTATTTGAATTATTTTGGCCAAGCTTCCTCAATCTTTATTGTTGCTTATTAAATGTATTTCAATGTTTATAATTGGCCCAAGCCATGATTTTAAAATTTTCATGCCCTTTCCCCCATTCTCTTGAATTTTGCTCATAGGGCTCAATTAGGGTTTTTATTGGGGTTGCTCATGTTGCCTTTTTGAAAACCCATTTGTTTTGCACATGATACTTTTAAGTATAGGCTTGGTGGATCCTTTATTCTTAAGTCAATTTGATGTTCATACTTAAATTTGGTTCACATAAGATGATGGTTCATGGGTTAGCACTTTGAGAGAAACCCTAGGTGACACTGGGGTGTCACACGGCCCTAGCTGGATCCTACAGATGTCGTTCGGGCCGGTGAACCAGCAGGACAGGCGTGGCCTCTTCTGCAGCGGCGTGATCCGGCGCTTCAGGAGATCGCCGACCACGTGCATTGATGTCAGGCCGCCCGTGGCCAAGACCTTGATCCTGTCTAATACGGGCAGGAACTCTGGTGAGAGGGATGGCTTGGTCCTCCATTGCTTGCGGTCGAGTGCTGGCCCATTGGTTGGCAGGATGAGGCGGTCGTTGGCCTCGGTGCTGGCGATCACCCAGTCGTTGTGCTAGTTTTCCCACCTCGCACCACCAAAGGTGGGGATGTAGACTATGGCCGGATCTGGCCTCGTGTGAAAGTAGTAGGCACCGATGTGGTCCCTAGCCTTCCCGGACCTGGCCAGCATGAAAAAATAACGGAAGAGGGAAGTGCAGGGGGCCACAGCTACAAACATCTCGCAGAGGTGCGCGAAGATCGCAGCCTGGAGGATGGAGTGGGGTGTGAGGTGTTGAAGCTGAAGCCCGAACTCCTCCAGCAGTTGTGGGGTGAATCCTTTTCTAAGGAAACTCTCCTGCGCGCCCCTGAAACGCCGCAAGAAATCTCGTTCGACGGGCACCTAGGACCCAGGTAGCCCAGTTTGTGACACAGGGCCCGGGTCCACAAGTCATACAGTTTGTGTGCCGGATTTTGGGTGCGGAAAGAGCGGGGTGTGAACCGCCGCACGCGATAGCGTGCCTCCTTGGGGCCGCTGCAGAAGACAAAAGGTTATTTTTAAAACCAATGCAGCGGCAACGAGGCACCCCACGCGTGGCCTGACAAAACCACCAGGCGTGGGGAGCCGTGGGTCATTCAGCCGCGGGGATAGATATGGCAGTTGACGTGACCGAAGGTGGATTGACAGTGGGCGCGTCAGCAAACGTGCTAAAACAACGCGCCAATCACCTATCAGGCCATGTTGAGGCAAAGTACAAGCTTTGGCCCCTCCTGCAGGCTCGCATCCTCCCCTGAAACTAGGGTACTGTCGAGGACCATAATTAGGGGTACCCCCAACACTCCTAAACTCGGCTGGTAATCACCATCAGCACAAGCTGCAGAGCCTGATGGGCGCAATTCAAGTCAAGGCTCCGTCCACTCAAGGGACGCGATCTCGCCTCGCTCGAGCCCAGCCTCGGGCAGGAACAGAAGACCCAGGCGGATTCACGCCTTGCCCGAGGGCCTCCTCAAGCAACGGGCACACCCTCGACTTGCCCGAGGCCCAGCTCGGGTAGGCTTCGCAGTGAAGCAACCTTGGCCAGATCGCCTCACCAACCGACTGTATCGCAGGAGCATTCAATGCGAGGATCGTCTGACACCTTATCCTGACGCACGTTCCTCAGTCGGCAGGGCCGAAGTGACCGCAGTCACTTCGCCCCTCCACTGACTGACCTGACAGGAAAATAGCACTGCCTGCCCCGCTCCGACTGCTGTGCCACCCGTCAGGGCAAGGCTGACAACAGCTAAGTCCAGCCTCAGGCGCAACAGGAAGCTCCACCTTGCCCGACCCCAGGGCTCGGCCCCCGCCTCGGCCTCGGAAGGTGGTCTCCGCCTCGCCCGACCCCAAGGCTCGGCCTCAACCTCGGCCTCGGAAGGTGGTCTCCACCTCGCCCAACCCCAAGGCTCAGCCTCAACCTCGACCTCGGAGGATGGTCTTCGCCTCGCCCGAACCCAGGGCTCGGCCTCAACCTCGACCTCAGAAGGAATCGCGTCCTCACCCGACCCCAGCCTTGGCCTCAGGAGGAGTCTCCGCCTCGCCCGACCTTGGGCTCGGATCGACCACGCCACGGGGGGGATCATCATTACCCTACACCTAGCTAGCTCAGGCTACGGGGAACAAGACCGGCGTCCCATCTGGCTCGCCCCGGTAAACCAAGTAATGATGGCACCCCATGTGCGCCCATGACGACGGTGGTTCTCAACCCCTACGGAAGCAAGGAGACGTCAGCAAGGTCCCGACAGCCCCGACAGCTGTGCTTCTCTAGGGCTCAAGCGCTCCTTCGACGGCCACGACATCGCATGCACAGGGCTCTAGCACCTCTTCGACAACCACGTTGGCATGTACATAGGGCTCTGGCTCCTCTCTGCCGGACACGTTATCATATTTCTACACCCCCATTGTACACCAGGACCCTCTCCTTACATCTATAAAAGGAAGGTCCAGGGCCCTCATACGGGAGGTTGGTCGCGCGGGAGGACGGGCTGACGAACAGGCTCTCTCTCTCCCTCGCGAACGCTTGTAACCCCCTACTGCAAGCGCATCCGCCCTAGGCGCAGGATAACCCGAGCCACGGTTCTCTCCCCCTTGTGTTCCATCTCGCGTCGACCCATCTGGGCTGGGACATGCAGCGACAATTTACTCGTCGGTCCAGGGACCCCCCAGGGTCGAAACGCCGACAGTTGGCGCGCTAGGTAGGGGCCTGCTGCGTGTTGACGAACAACTTCCCGTCGAGCTCCAGATGGGTAGTCTACAGCAACCTCTCCAGCCCGGGATGCTGCTCCATTTTGGGAGTCTCGAGTTCATGTCCCTCGACGGCAGCTACGACATGGTACTCCTTCCTCCGCCGCGCGACAGCGACAATGGCGGTCGTCCGCCCGCCCAGCGGCGGCGGACTCAACGACGTCTTCCTCCCGTGGCAGAAGAGCAGCATCCGGGTCTGTCCCGCCACCTTCCTCGCCGCAGGAGGAGGAGGCAGGGCAACCGTGGCCAAGCAGGAGGCGGCACCTCGCCGGCCGTCGAGCGAGTCGACGGCGCCGGCACCCCAGTGGGGGACATGTCAGGCGTCGACCTCACGCCCGGGACGATGGCGAGTGTCGTTCCCCCACAACGTGACAACCCCAAGCGGACAAATGACGTCAGCACTCTCGCGGAAGACTTGTTGGGCGTTAGCCTCGTACCTGAGATAACGGTACAGTCCGTCCCCTACGTGACTTCGTCACCGTCCGTCGATCAAGAGGTACCGTCCGCTTTCCACCCTGTGCCTTTTAGATTCAGCTTCGATCCACCAAGCAACCCCGCTTCGGTGGACGCTTTCATAAAGGCATATCCTAACCTTCCGGGGTACCATATGTGGTCATCCTGGGACTGACTAACGGCCGTCTCGACCTACGGGCCCCCGGGTTCCGAGGAAGATGACGAGCTCGACTCTGGTTGGGATTTCCTCGGGCTCCGTGCTCCTAGTGCCATGCGGGACTTCATGACCGCATGTGACTACTGCCTCTCCGATTACTCCAATGATGGCCACGGCCTTGACGACGAGGGTTGTGGCCCAAGTCGCGAATGTTTCCACGTCGATCTAGGGGGTCTCGACGAAGGCAACCACCTTGGTATGCCGGAGGATGACGATCCCCCTAGGCCTACGCCTCGCGTTGACATCCTGCGGGAGCTAGCTGTGGTCCCAGTCCCTGTGGGGGTCAGGACACACAGCTCGAGCAAATCCGCGGGATGCAGGCCAAGCTCGACGAGGAAGCAGGACAACTTGTGCAACTCTTGCAAAACATCGGGCAGGAGTGGGCAGGCCGAGCACTAGCCGGAGAAGCGCTTCATCAGGCCCAGGACATCCAGCACCGCCTCGCTGACGATGTTAGGGCAAGGCTGCCCCCGGCTTCTAGTGGGGTCGGCCAGAACCTGGTAGCAGCGGCAATTCTACTCCGAGCGATGCCGGAGCCATCCACCACCGAGGGGCGGCGTATCCAGGGAGAACTCAAGAATCTCCTGGAGGATGTCGTGGTCCGACGGGCCGAGAGCTCTGCCTCTCAAAGGCAAGGGTACCCCCCGGAGCATCGTGCCGCGACTTCCCGATTCATGCGGGAAGCCTCGGTCCACATCGGGCGCACGCGGGACGCAATGCCTGCAGCCCTGGGTCGCCTCGGCAACAAGCACCACCGCCGCGACCGTCGAGCCCACCTCGATGAGAAGGTGCACCGAGGCTACCACCCCAGGCGTGGGGGATGCTATGGCAGCGGGGAGGATCGGAGTCCCTCGCCCGAACCACCCGGTCCGCAAGCTTTCAGCCGGGCCATACGTTCGGCACCGTTCCCGACCCGGTTCCAAGCCCCGACTACCATCACTAAGTACTCGGGGGAAACAAGGCCGGGACTATGGCTTGCGGACTACCGGCTGGCCTGCCAGCTGGGGGGAAAGGACGATGACAACCTCATCATCCGTAACCTCCCCCTGTTCCTCTCCGATGCCGCCCGAGCCTAGCTGGAGCATCTGCCTCCTGCGCAGATCTCCAACTAGGACGACCTGGTCAAAGCCTTCGCTGGAAACTTCCAGGGCACATTCGTGCGCCCTGGGAACTCTTGGGATCTCCGAAGCTGCCGCCAGCAGCCAGGAGAATCCCTGCGAGACTACATCCGGCGATTTTCGAAGCAGCGCACTAAGCTACCCAACATCACCGACTCAGATGTCATCGGGGCGTTCCTTGCTGGCATCACTTGCCGCGACCTGGTGAGCAAGCTGGGTCGCAAGACTCCCACCAAGGCGAGCGAGTTGATGGACATCGCCACCAAGTTTGCCTCTGGTCAAGAGGCGGTCGAAGCCATCTTCCATAAGGACAAGCAGCCTCAGGGACGCCAATAGGAGGATGTCCCTGAGGCGTCCGCCCAGCGCGGCACGAAAAAGAAGGCCAAGAAGAAGTCGCAAGCGAAACGCGATGCCGCGACACAGATCTTGTCGCCACCACCGAGCACAGTAACCCTCAGAAGCCTCTCGGAGGGGCCAACCTGTTTGACAAGATGCTCAAGGAGTCGTGTCCCTATCACGAGGGTCCCGTCAAGCACACCCTTGAGGAATGCGTCATGCTTCGGCGCTACTTCCATAAGGCCGGGCCCCCAGCGGAAGGTGGCAAAGGCCAGGACAACGACAAGAAGTAGAGCGACAAGGCAGAAGAGTTCCCCGAGGTCCACGACTATTTCATGATCTACGGTGGGCAAGTGGTGAATGCCTCGGCTCGGCACCACAAGCAGGAGCGCTGGGAGGTCTGCTCGGTGAAGGTGGCACGCCAGTCTACCTAGACTGGTCCGACAAGCCCATCACCTTCGACCAAGACGACCACCCCGACCGCGTGCCGAGCCCAGGAAAGTACCCGCTCGTCGTCAACCCCATCATCGGCAACGTCAGGCTCACCAAGGTCCTCATGGACGGAGGGAGCAGCCTCAACATCATCTACACCGAGACCCTCGGGCTCTTGCAAATCGATCTATCCACGATCCGGGCCGGTGCGGCGCCTTTTCACGGGATCATCCCTGGGAAGCGTGTCCAGCCCCTTGGACAACTCGATCTGCCCGTCCGCTTCGGGACTCCCTCCAACATCCGAAGGGAAACCCTCACGTTCGAGGTGGTCGGGTTCCGAGGAACCTACCACGCGATGCTGGGGAGACCATGCTACGCCAAGTTCATGGCCGTCCCCAACTACACCTACCTCAAGCTCAAGATGTCGGGCCCCAACGGGGTCATCACCGTCGGATCCACGTACCGACACGCATACGAATGCGACATGGAGTGCGTGGAGTACACTGAGGCCCTCGCCGAATCCGAGGCCCTCATCGCCGACCTAGAGTGCCTCTCCAAGGAGGTGCCTGATGCGAAGCGCCACGCCGGCAACTTCGAACCAGCGAAAGCAATTAAGTCTATCCCCCTCGACCCCAGCAATGACGCCTGCAAGCAAGTTCGGATCCGCTCCGAGCTCGACCCAAAATAGGAAGCAGTGCTCGTCGACTTTCTCCGCACGAACACCGAGGTGTTTGCATGGAGTCCCTCAGACATGCCTGGCATACCGAGGGATGTCACCGAGCACTCGCTGGATATCCGAGCTGGAGCCCGACCCGTGAAGCAGCCTCTGCACCGATTCGACGAAGAAAAGCGCAGAGCCATAAACGAGGAGATCCACAAGCTGATGGCTGCAGGGTTCATCAAAGAGGTATTCCATCTCGAATGGCTAGCCAACCCTGTGCTTGTGAAAAAGAAAGGTGGGAAATGGAGGATGTGTGCAGACTACACTGGTCTAAACAAAGCATGTCCGAAGGTTCCCTACCCTCTGCCTCGCATCGATCAAATCGTGGATTCCACTGCTGGGTGCGAAACCCTGTCATTCCTCGATGCCTACTTGGGTTATCACCAAATTAGGATGAAAGAGTCCGACCAGCTCGCGACTTCTTTCATCACACCTTTTGGCATGTACTACTATATTACTATGCCATTTGGTTTGAGGAATGCAGGTGCGACATACCAAAGGTGCATGAACCACGAGTTCGGAGAGCACATCGGCCGAACAGTCGAGGCTTACGTCGATGACATCGTAGTCAAGACGAGGAAAGCCTCCGACCTCCTCTCTGACCTTGAAACGACATTCAAGTGTCTGAAGGCGAAAGGCGTAAAACTTGATCCCGAGAAGTGTGTCTTCGGAGTCCCCCGAGGCATGCTCCTGGGGTTCATCGTCTCCGAGCGAGGCATCGAGGTCAACCCGGAGAAAATCGCGGCCATCACCAACATGGGGCCAATCAATGACTTGAAAGGAGTACAGAGGGTCATGGGATGCCTTGCGGCTCTGAGCCGCTTCATCTCGCGCCTCGGCGAAAGAGGCCTACCTTTGTACCACCTCTTAAGGAAGACCGAGCGCTTCACTTGGACCCCCGAGGCCGAGCAAGCCCTCGGGAACTTAAAGGCGCTCCTTACAAGCGTGCCCATCTTGGTGCCCCCCGCTGCGGGTGAAGCCCTCTTGATCTACGTAGCCGCAACCACTCAGGTGGTCAGCGCCATGATCGTGGTCGAGAGACGAGAAGAAGGGCATGCATTGCTCGTCTAGAGGCCTGTCCACTTCATCAGTGAAGTGCTATCCGAGACCAAGATCCGCTACCCGCAAATTCAGAAGCTACTGTACGCGGTAATTCTGACGCGGCGAAAGTTGCTTCACTACTTCGAGTCTCATCCGGTGACTGTGGTGTCATCCTTCCCCTAGGGAAGATCATCCAGTGCCGAGAGGCCTCAGGTAGGATTGCAAAGTGGGCGGTGGAGATCATGTGCGAGACAATCTCGTTCGCTTCTCGGAAGGCCATCAAGTCCCATGTCTTGGCGGACTTCGTGGCTAAATGGGTCGACACCCAACTTCCAACAGCTCTAATCCAACCAGAACTCTAGACCATGTATTTCGATGGGTCGCTGATGAAAACAGGAGCGGGTGCGGGCCTGCTCTTCATCTCACCCCTCGGGAAGCACCTCCGCAACATGCTGCGCCTCCATTTCCCGGCGTCAAACAACGTGGCCGAGTACGAGGCTCTGGTTAATGGGTTGCGCATCGCCATTGAGCTAGGGGTTCGGCGCCTCGACGCTCGTGGTGACTCGCAGCTTGTCGTCGACCAAGTCATGAAGAACTCCCACTGTCGCAACCAGAAGATGGAGGCCTACTGCGACGAGGTTCGGCGCCTGGAAGACAAGTTCTACGGGCTCGAGCTCAACCACGTCGCTCGACGGTACAACGAGACTGTGGATGAGCTGGCTAAAATAGCCTCGGGGCAGACAACGGTTCCTCCGGACGTCTTCTCCTGAGACCTACATCAACCCTCCGTCAAGAACAATGACACGCCCGAGACCGAGGAGGCCTCGGCCCAGCCCGAGGCACCCTCGGCCCCCGAGGGTGAGGCACTGCGCGTCGAGGAAGAGCGGAATGGGGTCACGCCTAATCGAAACTGGCAGACCCCGTACCTGCAATATCTCCACCAAGGAGAGCTACCCCTCGATAAAGCCGAAGCTCGGTGACTGGCGCGGCGCGCTAAGTCGTTCGTCTTACTAGGTGACAAAAAGGAGCTCTACCACTGCAGCCCCTCAGGCATCCTTCAATGATGCATATCCATCACCGAATGTCAGGAGCTATTGCAAGAAATACACTCGGGGGCTTGCGGTCACCACGCAGCACCTCGAGCCCTCGTTGGAAACACCTTCCAACAAGGTTTCTACTGGCCGACCGCGGTGGCTGACGCCACTAGGATTGTACGCTCCTGCCAAGGGTGTCAATTCTACGCAAGGCAGACGCACCTGCCCGCTCAGGCCCTGCAGACGATACCCATCACCTGGCCGTTTGCTGTGTGGGGTCTGGACCTCGTTGGTCCCTTGCAGAAGGCACCCGGGGGCTTCACGCACCTGCTGGTCGCTATCGACAAATTCTCCAAGTGGATCGAGGTCCGACCCCTAAACAGCATCAGGTCCGAGCAGGCGGTGGCGTTCTTCACCAACATCATCCATCGCTTTGGGGTCCCGAACTCCATCATCACCGATAAAGGCACCCAGTTCATTGGTAGGAAGTTCCTAGACTTCTGCGAGGACCACTACATCCGTGTGGACTGGGCCGCCGTAGCTCACCCCATGATGAATGGGCAGGTAAAGCGTGCCAACGGTATGTTCCTGCAAAGACTAAAGCCGAGGTTCTACAACGACCTCAACAAGTTCGTCAAGCGATGGATGAAGGAACTACCTTCGGTGTTCTGGAGTCTGAGGACGACGCCAAGCCGAGCCACGGGCTTCTCGCCGTTCTTTCTAGTCTATGGGGCCGAGGCTATCTTGCCCACAGACTTAGAATACGGTTCCCCGAGGACGAGGGCGTACGATGACCAAAGCAACCAGACCAGCCGAGAAGACTCACTAGACCAGCTGGAAGAGGCTCGGGACATGGCCTTACTACACTCGGCACGGTATCAGCAGTCTCTGCGACGCTACCACGCCCGAGGGCTTCGGTCCCGAGACCTCCAGGTGGGGGACTTGGTACTTCGGATGCGACAAGACGCCCGAGGGCGCCATAAGCTCACTCCTCCCTGGGAAGGGTCATTCATCATCGCCAAGATTTTGAAGCCCGGAACATACAAGCTGGCCAACAGTCAAGGCGAGGTCTACAACAACGCTTGGAACATCCGATAGCTACGTTGCTTTTACCCTTAAGATGTTTTCAAGTCGTTCATATACCTCGTTCTCTTTACATACACAAATAGAGTCTAACCGTCAAGGAAAGGTTAGCCTTGTCTCAGCAAAGCCCGACCCTCCCTCGGGGGCTAGAAGGGGGGAACCCCCTCTGCGTCAAAATTTTGCTCGGAAAAGTTTTCCACCAAAACGACTTTCGTGTTTCCCGACTATATCGATAACAGAACCCCACAAAATGAATAAGAGCGCATGTAAGCGGCAAGGCCGATCGAGCTGAGGGACTCCTACGCCTCCGGGATACGGATACCTCACTCGTCACCTTCCGCGAAAAATAACTCTTACTCGGATAAGCGATTCTGCTACTGACGAACAAGTCCGGATACTCGAAATAAGAGGAAAAGAAACGCAGCTTTATAACACGACGACAAAGTGTTTAGGCCTCGGCGGCCGCGAAAGACACATGCATGTTCCAAACAAACTGCTCCGGCAGAATCAGGCATCACTCGGGGGAGGAGCGGCACCCTCGTCTTCGTCTCCACCCTCGGCGAGATCCGCCCCGGCCTTGGACGGCGACGCAAGCGGAAGAATCTCCACCTCGAAGGAGGACGCCAGCACCGCGCTTGGGCCTGCGACGGCTGCGTCAAGCCTCTGAACCTCGGCTAAGGCAGCTTCATCTTCATCGGGTAGACAGTACCCCTCGCTGACCCGCTTCAGGTCCACGTCGTAGTGGGAAGCCAGCACGGCGAAGGCCCGCCTAACGCCGTGATGCAGCGCCTCGCGGAGTCTGCTGCGCACATGGCCGCCCAAGGCCCGCAGGCGACTCTGGGGGGAGCTTCCCGAGGGGACGTCGTCAAGACTAAAGACCTGGTAGAAGGCCGAGATAGCTTCAGACATGGCCACGCGGTCGGCCTCCTTCTGCTCAGTCGCCTGGGCAAGTGCCTTGGCGGACTCGTTGAGGGCCGACTCGAACTCTGCAAACAGCCAAACCAAATTCTTCAGACACAAATTGAAGAATGACGCTGAATCAAAGTCACAAAGCGGCCAAAACATACCTTTAGCCTGGGCACGCTGCTCCGAAGCTGTGGCTTGGGCGGATTGGGCAGACCCGACGGCCACGGCTAGGTCCTCCGCAAGGGCTCCGGCCCGAGCAGACACCTCGGCTAGCTGGCCCCCAAGGGCCTCAGCCCGGCCTTCAGCCTCGTCAGCCTGGTTCCGAGATTGGTCCCGCTCGCCGATGACCTGGCCAAGCTCCAGCTGCCGCTGCTGCGCCTCTGCGCGTGCCGTCGCTGCCTCCACCTCCAGCTCATCACAGAGCAACCGAAGGTTCGCCGCCTCGGTGCTCCGTTGGGCAAGGCGTTCAGTAGCCTCGGTAAGCGTGGCCCTCAGGAACCGCAGCGAACCCCAGACGTCGGCCTCGTGGCGGATGAACGATGACTTGGCGGTGCTCAGATCCGTCAGATCCTGAGGAAGGGAAGCAGGGCATCACAAAGAATGCCCTGGTCACGCGAAAGGTATGCCTGAAATCCTTACCTAGAGGATCCTAGGAACGTCCCTGGAAAGGATCTCCATGGTCAACCGAAGCAACCCCATCGCTGCCTCGGCATACTCACGGAGCTCATCCCGAGACTGCTCCTCCCGCTCATTGTCAAGGACGAAGAGGGGTTTCGAGGCGCCGCGGGTCCAGAACCGGAGCGCCTGTCCACGCCGCTCATTGGGATCGCGCCGCACGGGGATGAGGTCACCGCTCCCCAAGACAGGCCGTGGTTCTGCGCCCCCCTCCTCCAAGGCGTCGGGACCCCCTGCAGTCGACGCATCAGGTACCCCTCGGCTAAGGAGGCGGGCTTCCGATCACCGACCTCGAGCAGCGGCACCTCAGCCATCTCAGCATCAGCGGCGACGGGTGGCTCCACGAGCAGAACAGCAACAGCCTCGGTAGAAGCTGGTGCCGGCGCCGGCAACATGTCAGGTGGGCTCAAGGCCGCGGCCGCGCCAGCAGTCTCCCCCGGCACGACGGCCGCCTCGACGGAGGGGTCAGCCTGGGGAGCTCGCCCCATGGCAACTCATGCCGCCTGGTACCCCCGCTTGAGGGCATCTTGTGCTGCAGAAGCCGGCACCGTCTTAAGGGCCTTCCGGGGAGCCAGACCGGCCGAACCGTGCCTCCGTTTGCTAAGAGGAAAAGGTAAAGTAGGATCAGGACACACGAAGAAGGAGCCAGGACAGAGGTATCCTTAGATACTTACCCGCTCCGGACCAAGGCCAATCGTGCATGCGAGGAGGCCCCTCGAGCCTCGGTCCCCGCAGGTGCCGCCGAGGTTCGCCCCGCTGCCGGCTTCGGCGCCGTTCCCACTTCGGGCGCCTGGGGCGCCGGAGGGACGGCCTGCCCATGCGCCGTAACGACGGCCCGTGGATCAACCTCCTATACAGCCGGCACAAGCGACCGCTCTTGGGAGACAGGCAGGTTGGCCCGACTCCCCGGAGTCACCCCAACTACCTCGGCCAGGGGGTCAAGTACCCCCTCAGCCTGCCCCTGCTCTTCGGACCGGGACCCTGATGTCCCGGCCCCAGATGCCGACGGTGCCAGCCCACTCGGGGGCTGGCTTGACGACCTCTGGCCCAGCCTCAGATCCGAGCTAAGGCCAAGGCGGGCCGCCATGTCGTCGTCCTCGTCATCATCGTCTTCATCGTCGTCGTCAGGCATCTCCGGTGATGGCTCCCTCGGGAGCCCGTCCCTCGCTCTGCCTTCGACGGTGCCTCTCCAAGGCGTCCCGAGCCCGCATCCGCTCACGAGCCCGGGCCTTTTTCACGTCCTTCTTCTCCATCTTCTCCGCAGCGACCCTCCGTGCGGCTCGGTCCACCGCGTCCTCCGGGACCGGTGGCAAGGAAGGCTTGTAACACCCCAACTCCTAGATACGAACGGAAATCCCGACTGAGAGAATCAAAGGCAACCTGACACAAGATAGGAGAAGGAGCGGACACTCACTAGGGACACGCACCCACGCTCGGGACGCATCAAGGGCTAGGTAAGGGTGCCGGTGTCCAGCCTCCCCACCGTGCCCGCTACCCGCCTACGGAGGTCATCGGTAGAGAGGGGGACCAAGGACATCTGCGAACCCTCCAAGTCGACCCCCGGCATCATCTCCGAAAGCGGCAGCCGCAGCTCTGCCAAGGGAAGCACCCTCCGGCGATGGATGGCGGCAACCACCCCCGCGGCGGTGAGCCCCCCATCTCGTAACTCCTGCAAGGCCTCCAGAAGGGGCTGGAGTTTCTCCTGTTTCTCGCGCGTGGCCCCATAGCGCCAATTGCTGCCGGAAGCGGTCACCACTCATTGAGAAAACGACGGGAGCCTTCCATCGTCATTCCGGAGGTAAAACCACCTGCGCTGCCACCCCTTGTTCGAAGACACGAGGATGGCGGGGATGTACTGCTGCGTGCGCGCGCCTGCCTCAACTGGAGGGTGCAGCCACCGGCCCGCATCGCCATGCGAACCTTCTTCTCCCCCGTTGTCAAGGCAAAAAGCTCCGTGGAGAAGAGATGGGTCCACAGATCCCAGTGGGGGTCAATCCCCAAAAAGCCTTCGCAAACCGCCGCGAAGATGGCCGCTTGCGCAATGGAGTTGGGGTTGAAGTTGTGCAGCTCCACCCCGTAGTAATGCAGGAGCGCCCGCATGAAACGGCTTGCTGGCACTCTGAACCCCCGCTCATGGAAGGAGACGAAGCTCAGCACATACCCCGGCGGCGGGGTTGGGTCAGCCCCGCTCGGAGGGACCATCCACTCCGGCTGTGGGTCACCGGAGAGGGGACGGAGCAAACCATCAGCGACAAGGGCCTCCAGATCGTCCACCGTGACGATGGAGAAAGGCCACGGGTCGCGCAGCGGAACGACGGTCACTCGGTCGGCCATCGCCAAACGAAGGGGGTGGTGGCGGAGCGGACAAGGTACGCGGTCTTCTTTCTCTAGCTATTCCCTTAGGTTGCGAAAACCAAAGCAGAAGGCGAGCAGCAGAGTAAAGAACCGCCACCAGTCCCTCTTCCGGGTATATAAAGGCCCGGGCAAGACCTGTTCAACACTTCGCCTGAACCCGCCGCGAAGTTCAAACTCAAAGACGAAACGCCCGTTCCTCGAACGACTCGCGCACGCACAACGGCTGCCCCACGAACCACCCGTCCCGTCGCATTAACTTCGCGGCAGGGCAAACGACACCTTTGGCAGGCGAAGCGGGCGACGTTTCACCTCCGTCATGATGACCGCGTCAAAAAAGGTGCACCACATCGTTTAAATTCGTATCCTTTTCTTCTTCCCTTTTCTCTCTCTTGCTACAGGGACCGGGAAAGGGGATATTTTGAAAGGGATCCTTCTCCACGAAGGAAGCGGGCCCCGAGCCCTTTTACTGATCAGAGGTTCGAAGGCTGGCCCCTCGGAAGGGTTTCGACAGCCGTCTCAGAGCACTCGGGCTTCAGACTCATTACTGATCAGAGGTTCGAAGGCTGGCCCCTCGGAAGGGTTTGACAGCCGCCTCAGAGCACTTGGGCTCCGTGCCCACTACTGATCAGGGGTTTGAAGGTTGGCCCCTCGAAGGGTTCGACAGCCGCCCCAGAGCACGCAGAGCGAGGGATGGCTCTGGGTACGTCCGATACATGGCCGAGGCTCGGGCTACGCTCCCGAGGTACCCTAGGACATTTCCGAGACCAGCAGGAGCGATTTTGTAACGGAATCCCACCAGAGGGAGGCATCAAGCCCTTGGACCCAATCGAACAGGGTCGGGTCCGGCAAATCACCTGCAGGTACTTTTGGAGCGCGCCTCTGGGCCACTAGCCGACCCTTATCGAACGGGGCACTGGCGTCCACTCAGATCACCCGTTAGCAACTCAATGGAGACACCATGTTCAGCGCCCCCCAGGGGCAACATGGCGCTTTCCCCCCCCCCCCCCCCCTCCTCCTTGCGGAAAGGCGACGAAGGGGCATATGATAAAAGCCGAGTCAGTCCTTGATCGTCCTCTCGCTCTGTGCAGAGGCTCGGGGGCTGCTATCGCAAACCTGGCTACGGCCAAACCATTGATAGCGTCAACAGACCAGCCTGAGAACTCGGAACCCGACCATGCACCCGGGCTACCATCAGATCGCATGAGGGAACAACCAGACCGGCCAGGGCATCACGAAAAGCATTAAGACCTCAGAGGAGTCAAATCACTCCTCCGAGGCCTCGGGGGCTACACCCGGCAGGTGCGCTCGCGCGCACCCACCGGAACAAAATGTAACCGAGAAAGGCCGGTCCCCTTGCAAAAAAGTGCGACAAAGCCTCCAAGCGAGTACCAACACTCCCTTTGAGGCTCGGGGGCTACTGTCGGGGACCATAATTAGGGGTACCCCCAACACTCCTAAACTCGGCTGGTAATCACCATCAGCACAAGCTGCAGAGCCTGATGGGCGCAATTCAAGTCAAGGCTCCGTCCACTCAAGGGACACGATCTCGCCTCGCTCGAGCACAGCCTCGGGCAGGAACAGAAGACCCAGGCGGATTCACGCCTCGCCCGAGGTCCTCCTCAAGCAACGGGCGCACCCTTGACTCGCCCAAGGCCCAGCTCGGGCAGGCTTCACAGTGAAGCAACCTTGGCCAGATCGCCTCGCCAACCGACCGTATTGCAGGAGCATTCAATGCGAGGATCGCCTGACACCTTATCCTGACGCACGTTCCTCAGTCGGCAGGGCCGAAGTGACCGCAGTCACTTCGCCCCTCCACTGACTGACCTGACAGGAAAACAGCAACACCTGCCCCGCTCCGACTGTTGTGCCACCCATCAGGGCAAGGCTGACAACAGCTAAATCCAGCCTCAGGCGCAACTAGAAGCTTCGCCTCGCCCGACCTCAGGGCTCGGCCCCCGCCTCGGCCTCGGAAGGTGGTCTCCGCCTCGCCCGACCCCAAGGCTCGGCCTCAACCTTGGCCTCGGAAGGTGGTCTCCGCCTCGCCCGACCCCAAGGCTCGGCCTCAACCTTCGACCTCGGAGGATGGTCTCCGCCTCGCCCGACCCCAGGGCTCGGCCTCAACCTCGACCTTAGAAGGAATCGCGTCCTCACCCAACCCCGGCCTCGGCCTCAGGAGGAGTCTCCACCTCGCCCGACCTTGGGCTCGGACCGACCACGCCACGGGGGGGATCATCATTACCCTACCCCTAGCTAGCTCAGGCTACGGGGAACAAGACCGGCGTCCCATCTGGCTCGCCCCGGTAAACCAAGTAATGATGGCACCCCGCGTGCGCCCATGACGATGGTGGTTCTCAGCCCCCTACGGAAGCAAGGAGACGTCAGCAAGGTCCCGGCAGCCCCGACAGCTGTGCTTCTACAGGGCTCAAGCGCTCCTTCGACGGCCACGACATCGCATGCACAGGGCTCTAGCACCTCTCCGACAACCACGTTGGCATGTACATAGGGCTCTGGCTCCTCTCTGCCGGACACGTTAGCATATTGCTACACCCCCATTGTACACCTGGACCCTCTCATTACATCTATAAAAGGAAGGTCTAGGGCCCTCATACGGGAGGGTGGTCGCACGAGAGGACGGGCTGACGAACAGGCTCTCTCTCTCTCTCCCTCGCGAACGCTTGTAACCCCCTACTGCAAGCGCATCCGCCCTAGGCGCAGGATAACACGAGCCGCGGTTCTCTCCCCCCTTGTGTTCCATCTCGCGCCGACCCATCTAGGCTGGGACACGCAACGCCAATTTACTCGTCAGTCCAAGGACCCCCGGGGTTGAAACGCCGATAGGTACCCCTTACTGTTGTATAAAAACGCAGTACCCACGCAGCTATTTTTAGTCGCGTGGTAAAAGAGCTGTATGTGGGACCAGGCCATGACTCGCCCAAGCCTCGGGCGACTACTCTGGGCCAGCAACAGCACCTGACCCCACCACATGGGCGGGTCCGGTGCCGCCACGTGTCCAGAGAAAGTGACATACTCTGAGGCATCACAAGTGAGTCCGGACCCCCATGGGAAGGTGCCGGACCCATGTATATACGGTTCGGGCCTCCAAGTTTGGTCCAAGACCTCCACGTGTGCGAACCGAACCCCTGGAATGGGATCCGGACCCCCTGTATGGGGTCCGGGCCGCCCATAGTGGGGTCCCAGGGTTCCAGGATAGAACATACCCGGGCCTTAATCAGGACCCAGGCGGGGGTCCAGTGCTGACACGTGTCCAGACCTGATATGGTGGGATCCGGACCTTATCACATACACTCCTACTCCCCACCCAGGCGGAGATCCGATGCTGCCACGTGGCCTACTGCGCGCGGCGTAAGCCAACGGGCGGAACCTAGCATGAAGCCTCTAGGCTATGCGCGTCTTTGCATTTATTACGGATAAGACATGCGCCTGTCCATTCCAGTGACAGGCGGCGTGCCCAGTCCACGCTGCGTGGGTCGTGCTGTTACTCACACGTTACCATAGCAAGGACAATGACTCACCATTACTCGCGCGTTTCCAAGGAAAGGGTCACTGCCTATCAATGCTGCATGGACTGCAGTCATCATGACTCCCGCTGATTACTCATGCGTTACTAAGGCGAAGGGAATCTGAATGGCTCCGCCTATATGCCTCTACGCACAACAGGCGTACCAGGCTACTCCGTATTCTACTGCAACAAGCCATCACCCACCTGCGGACATGGCAAGACGTGGCAGTAGCCAGTCGGAGAAGCAACACAGTGTCCAACAAAGATCTTTATGTGCTGTCAGCATTAATTATTCACATAATGTATTCCTTCCATTATGCTTCTAGGCTCGCATGTCGGAGCTCAGCATCCTTGTATGTACCTCCCTTAAACTATAAAAGGGAGAGGACACAGCGTTACAAGGGACATGGTCAATACAACTTACGGACAGTGGATATAGGGTATTACGCTCCAGCGGCCTGAACCACTATAAACCCTCGAGTGTTCTTGTGTTCATCCAAAATACACCAATCAGGAAAGCGCTTAAGCCCCCTCCTCATCTTAGGATTAGGGCGGGTGCATTCCGCCACCCGGCCGGAGGATTTTCCCACCGACAGACCCCAACAGGGTTGATGATACTCATGAGCTAGACATACCATATCTCACTGTTACTCCCTGCACTTTATATTTTGATGGATCGATTTGCAATGAAGGGCAAGGAATTGGCATCGTGCTTGTTTCACCAAGTAACGCATCCTTCGACTTCTCTAGCCGATTAAAACTTATTGCACTAACAACCAAGCCGAATATGAGGCCCTCTTTTTTGTCTTAGAGCTTCTAAATTGTATGAGAGTAAAACATGTGAACACATTTGGTCATTCTCAGCTGGTTGTCCAGCAGATATTAGAAGAGTATCAATGCTTAGATGGTACTCTAAATAGCTACCTTGAAAATGTTGGGACATTATTCATTCTTTTGACAAATTCAACATTCGACATATATCCAGGGTTGAGAATTGCAGAGCTAATAATTTAGCACAGGATGCATCAGGTTATCGGATAAAGTGAAAGAAATTTCACAACACCGAAAATCTGATAACCGGTGCTAGGAAAGTTCTCCTGATTGATTTGGCTGATAACATAGCTGATGCATTTGATTGGAGGACATCCATAATTAATTACCTACAAAATCCAGTGTTAGGACGGATAGGAACATTCGGCGTATAACTTTCAAGTATGTTTTAATGAGCGATGAACTTTACCACCGAATAGTCAACGATGTCCTGCTTAAATGCTTGGGCCCAGGTGATGCTATATTAGCCATGGCTGAAGTACATGAGGGGATTTGTGGTAACCATCAATCGGCTCCAAAGATGAAGTGGTTATTGCGAAGATCTGGCTTCTATTGGCCTAACATGATAGCTGATTGTTTCAAGTACTACAAAGGATGCCAAGTATATTAGAAATTCGGCGACCTACAGTTGGTCCCCGCAGCCGAATTACATTCTATCATTAAACCTTGGCCTTTCAGAGGATGGAGATTGGACTTTATAGGAGAGATTCATCCTTCATTATCAAAAGGGCATCGGTTCATGTTTGTTGCCACTGACTACTTTACCAAATGGATTGAAGTCGTTGCTCTGAAGAACATGACACACAGGGAGGTAATTAAGTTCATAACTGAGCATATTATTCATAGATTCAGCATTCCCCAGACTTCGACTACAGACCAAGGGGCTTCTTTTATGTCAAAGGAGGTACGTGAGTTTGCTGAATTATATAGAATTAAATTGCTCAGTTCATCTCCATATTATGCGCCAATGGACAGGACGAGTTTAGTAATAGAACATTGATTAGCCTGATAAAAAAGAAGATATCTGATCATCCTAAGCATTGGCATAAGATTTTGTCTGAAGCTTTATGGGCTCATAGAATATCTAAACACCGTGCTACTAAAGTATCTCTGTTTGAGCTTATCTATGGGCAGGAAGCAGTGTTGTCTGTAGAGATAAGTTTAAATATTGTAAGGTTCGCCAAGAAAAATGATCTAACTGTCGGTGATTATTATAATTCAATGATGGACAATATTGATGAAGTGACTGACAAGAGAGTGACAACCTTAGGAGAAATAGAAAAAGGACAAGATCATGGTCACCAAAGCTTACAACAAAAAGGTCAAGGCTACATTGTTCTAGGTAGGCGACCTGGTATGGAAGACCATCTTGCCTCTAAGGAGCAAAGACCGGAAGTTTGGGAAGTGGTCGCCAAGCTGGGAAGGCCCTTACAAAGTCACACAGGTGATGTCTGGTAACGCCTACTTGTTGCAAACATTACAAGGCAAAGACTTGCCCAAGGCGTTAAACAGGCGTTTCCTCAAGCAATATCATCCTAGTATGTGGAAAGATGCCTAAGAAAACCGATATGATCACATCGAGTTAGTTGCTTTTGGTTTGCTTAGCTCTGCCATAAGACAGGGGACATATGTTGAGCAGCAAAATGGCCACACGGACGGTCCAGCCCCGAGGCCGGACGGTCCGCGGTTCGGACAGTCCGCACTGGTGGCGCGGACGGTCCGTGTGCGTAGGATCAGTTAGGGTTCCGAGTTTCTTGCGGGGTTTGTTACCTAAAACCGCGAATTTAGCTCGAGATACGGATTGTAACGGATCCAGACCTCCCCTCTATATATTTATGGAGGACTACGACCGATTAAACATGAACAATCAAATCAATAATCAGTTTACATCTCGTTTTTACATTAGGCATTAGGAGTAGTTCTAGTTTAGCCCTAGATTAGCCTTTCCCTACCCCCAATTATCTGCTTCTCTTCGGCTCTACGTCGATTAGAGGTGTTTAGAGTGGCCAGCCGACCCTAGACAAGCATAGGATCTCTCCTCCCCGACGGGGTCCCTCCCGGGAGTGAGATCAAGGCGTTGCCGGCGAACTCTGCCGCCACTACGCACGTGTGGACTGTCTGGCCCGTCAGACAGGGAACCGAGCCCTACGCTAGGTCGCAGACCGTTCGGCCCCTGGCCGCGGACCGTCCACACCTCCACAGAGAGCACCGCCGCCGGTTCTCAACACAGTGATTGGCGCCCGGATCGGCACCAACAATACCCATGCCTTGGCTATTTATGTTCGGCCAGTTATTAAGAAATGAAACCGTACACAGGTTTCAAAATGGTACCTGATCTAGGTAGCCTACTGTTGACACAAGGCACCCATGCGGCGGATTGCTGCGCGGCTGCCGGTCCTCGTCGATGCGCGTGCGTTGGGGGAAGGAGGGAGCGAAGGATAGGGGTGCAAGAGCGAGAAAATCATAAAAAGCGATGAGGTGAGCGGCGAGGGCCGACAGGGAGACGGGGGAGGACGACAGGTAGGTTGCGACAGGGGTATCGCAAGGTGGACGGGGGCGGGGGCATGGTATCCTTGTGGACATCCTCGTTAAGCTCTTATAATATGTTTGATTTGAGGTCAAAGTAGGATGAGTCGGGGGCGCCACCGTCCCCTCGATTTTTTGGATCACGCACCTCGTCGCTGTTTGACTCTCAACCAAACACTATAGAAAACATGGCCGCCTCATTCTATCCCTCTTTGTACATTCAACCAAACGCAATAGAGTAGTAATAGACATAGATAATAGACAATAGATTTTAATTATACTAAAAGAGGAGTCAATAGCAATAAACTTTTATGGAGGAGCCAAACTGTAATAGCAATAAACTCGCCCGGTTGAGCCAGCCACGCAAAAAAAGGGGATAAACGAATAGACCCACCGCATCTCAACATCCTCTCCTCGTGTTCTCCCAACGCCGCCGCAGCGTTCTTGTCGGGCTCCGGTCAGGTACGTCGAGCTCGGGCCAGCCGCGATGTCCCTGCTTGGTTTTATTATACGGGAGATTCGGCAGTCCGCTACAAGGTGAAGTGGGAGAACGGGGAGGAGGGTGAAAGATTGGGGTTTCCTCGCTCTTTAACTTGGGGCAGATTTGTTCTCTGATTTTCTTCTACCCCCCTCTGCAGGTGAAGTATGCTGATGAACTTCAGGGACTGGATCTCGTACCGGCTCGGTTCCTCGCTGCTGTCCGCCAGGCCGTTCGCGCTCTCCCCCGGTGCTGATGACGGCGCCTCCGAGGGTGATGCTCATGGTGCGCTCCCTTTCCCTGGTGATTGTTGTTTTCAACAACGGCGTTCCCCATGGTTATAGACTTGGAATTTTTGTTTCTCTGAAATGTCATCTTGTAGTCTAGTCTGCTGTTGCTGAAAATAGTCTTGATGTTGTTAGGCTTAAAACCTAGCCCTCAGTTATATGATATGGAACCGGATAAATTGACCAGATGGCCTATTGCATGTCATTCTTATTCGCCATTCCCATCACACGGGCCTAATTACTGGGGCTTGCAGGAGAGGCTAGTGTGCTTGCGATGGGACTGAGGGTTTTTGCCTTTCCGGGTTGGTCTGGCAATGTGCTTGGCTTAATCTTTTGGCTATTCATATTAGGTTTTTAGCATGTTTTAGGATTTTTTGTAGGGATAGGGCTTTTACTATTATATTGGGAATTTAGCATGTCATACTAATCATTACGTCTAACGGACAAAGCCTTACGGTTTTCATCATTGGAACGCATTGGTTTTTCAGCTTCCATCGTTGTATGTGTTACTGCAACCCCATGATGTGCTCTTAACCAAAAAAGAAATCGTTGCTTCTTTTTTTCTCTGTCAGCTACATCCTGATGTGTCCTATACTGTCCCCAAGGACCCTCTTGCTAATTATCATTTTTAATTTCATCACATGTGGGCATATTTTAAATTCTATGATACATTTTTTATCCTCCTGTTCTTAATAATTTTAATGTGGCTTGCTTAATGAATGTTATAATTCAGGTACAACACACAATGACTTTGTAGATACTGTTACTGCCAATACATTTTCTTCTAATGATATGCGGGCGTCAGAGGTCACAGCCAACTCTGGTAGTGGTGCAATTTATTCTGGTATTGTTCAACAAGATGATGATAACAAGAAGTCAGATCCACTGATGAAAGTCGAGGCGCTTCAAATCAAGTTTCTGCGGTTAGTATACAGGACTGGAGTGTCTCCCAGTGCTGATGTAGTTGCACAGGTTCTGTACAGATTGCAGCTTGCAAATTTAATTAAAGCCAGTGAATCAGATGCAAGGAGAACAAACCTAGCTATCAACAAAGCTAGGGTTATAGCAGCACAGCAGGAAGCACCGGGTGGGCCTGATTTGGATGTCTCAATGCAAATCCTTCTTCTGGGGAAGTCTGGTGTGGGAAAGAGTGCCACAATAAATTCAATTTTTGATGAGAGGAAGGTTGCTACTGATGCTCTGGTTCCTGCTACTCATAGGATAAAGAAAATTGAAGGAACAATTAAAGGAATAAGAGTCACAGTCATCGACACACCTGGCCTGGTGTCTCATTACCATGGCCAAAGGAGGAACATGAAGATTCTGAATTCTGTCAAGCACTTCATTAAGCGATCCCCACCTGATATCGTCTTATACTTTGAGCGTTTGGACCATATTAACAGCAGATACAGTGATTACCCACTGCTGAAGCTTATGACTGACATATTGGGGTCTCCAATGTGGTTCAACACTGTCCTTGTAATGACTCACTGTTCCTCATCTCCTCCTGAAGGACCAGATGGTTACCCATTGGAATATGATACTTATACGCGTTACTGCAAGAATGTGGTGCAGCGTCACATCCAGGCTGCAGTTTCCAACACACAGTTGGATAATCCATTTGTGCTCATAGACAATCATCCAATGTGCAGACGAAACACCAAGGGTGAAAGGGTTTTACCAAATGGGCAGGTATGGGTATCAGAACTGCTGCTGCTGTGTGGGGCAACCAAGTTGCTGACAGAAGCAAATTCCTTGCTTAAGTTTCAAGATAGCTTCCTACTGTCACAAGCAAACACCAGGCTGCCTTCGCTGCCTCATCTTCTTTCTTCACTTCTTAAGCCTCACTCTTCATCCAGTTCAGATGCCATTGACAGTCAATTGACAGAAATGTCAGATGAGGAGGATGAATATGATCAACTACCACCCTTCCGCATTCTAAAGAAATCTGAATATGAAAATTTGACAAATGAACAGAAGTCTGCATATCTTGACGAACTGGACTACCGTGAGACTTTGTACCTAAAGAAACAGTGGAAAGAAGGAATCAGAAGGAAAAAGCTTACTGAAGCTCAGAGTGATGAAGTTGGTGATGATTATGATGAGAGTGCATCCCCAGAGATTGTGCACATGTCAGATATGGACATTCCACTAAGTTTTGACTCTGATTATCCTGTGCATCGTTACCGTCACATTATAACTGATGATCAGTTGTTTAGACCAGTTTTGGATCCCCAAGGATGGGACCATGATATTGGGTTCGATGCCATCAATTTTGAAGCATCTCAAGAGTTGAAAAAGAATGTCTCTGCGGCAATTACAGGACAGATGAGAAAGGACAAGGAAGACATGTATATCCATTCAGAATGTTCAGTAAGTTACAATGCTCAGAGAGGCTGCTCCTTGATGGGGGGTATGGATATGCAGACGGCAAGCAAAGATTTGGTCTGTACTGTTCATGGGGATGCCAAGTTCCACAATCTGCCTTGGAACAGTATTGGAGGTGGCATTTCTGTTACTAAGTTTGGCAACAAGTACTTTGCTGGGGCTAAGTTAGAAGACTCTGTTACCATTGGGAGACGAGTTAAACTGGTAGCCAACGCCGGTAGGATGTCTGGCTGTGGGCAGGTGGCACATGGAGGTGGTGTGGAGATTACAGCAAGGGGGAAAGATTACCCTGTGAGGGAAGGGAGTGTCACTGCCGCGGTCTCTGCTTTGTCATTTGAGAAGGAAACCGTAATTGGGGCCAACCTTCAGTCAGACTTCCGAGTGGGCCGTGGATCAAAAATATCAGTCAGCGCTAACCTAAATAGTAGAAATTTGGGCAATCTCAGCGTCAGAACTAGCACATCAGACCACGCTGAGATAGCTTTGATAACAGTTGTCTCCTTGATCCAGTTCATTCTTAGGAGAAGATCAGCAGCAGATAATAAAGGTGAGCAACAGATTGGCACCAATTTGGATGACTAAATAACAGGTACAAGGAAAAGACAATGATTGCATGCTTTAGATGCTCATCGTCATCAGGATTTGCTGCAATTATGTTAACCTAAGGCGCCTGTCAATCTAGAGTTCCAATTTGTACAGAATTCTTGTATATCAATTATGAGTATGAATAATGTATGAAGGAGGCATTTTCCATGAGAAGAGCTCCTTCTGCCCATAAGCGATTTTTTAGGTTTTAAGGATGTAATCAGACGCCGTTTTGAGTTTTAACATCACACAAAGTTTATTTAGTTTATTACTTGCATAGGAATGTTTATTTACTTACCGAGCTTCTGTTTTCCAATTTTAAAAGATCTCAGTGATGAGATTTTACTGCTCAGAGACGGATACGACCTTTATCTGTATAAATGAGGAAACTATAACATCACATGGTTTTTGTTTTGCAATAGAAGTATCATATAGTTGATTCTTGGTTTCCATAAGTGTTCTTACGGTGGTAAGGCGAGCAAGCAAATGGGATCACCGGCTTAGCGCCTAGGCGACTGTCTATGCGGGCAAGAGGGCAAGACGCCAAATATTCTCCGAGCATGTGGACGCCTAGGCGATGCCTTAATAACATTGGTTTCCATATAAGATGTGAAAACAATGAAGCGCTTATGAAGAAAAAAGACCTTTGATTCTTTGAAGTCCATGTGTTATAGTGATTGTCACCTGATCGGACCACATAAACATATTTACTTTATAACTTGTGTCGGCCAAAAAAAACCGGAAAACTTTGTTAAGTACAATTTGGTCTTATAACTGAGCTTTCTGAATCATGTCATCAATGCAGGTGATACATACGCCTATGTAAGAAAAATGGACCGCAACTTATTTATTTAAGTGATTTTGATGTTGATGATCAACATAATTATTTAGACTAATGTGTGTTGGGGGCCTTCTCCTTCCGAATGTCCTTAAAAACATAATTAACCATTTGTTTCCAGCATAAGCTATTACAGAAAACTTCGTCTTCAAGATGGACAGCTTTCGGCTCGCAATGAAGATGATCGAAAGAGAAAAGGACTACTTAGTCCTTAATAACTTGTATTACGATCATGTGTAAATGTTGAAGACATAAATGTACTTTAGCTCGGGCTGCGTCCCGTGTCTATAAATAGATGAACAGTAATACCATATTGTTTATGATGGATTGTAATCACTCTCCCGCATTCTCGCCTTCGAGCAAACCGAAGGTATCAATGTAATATCAATATTGTTTAATATTCATTTACATTTATGGAACATGAATATAAATGAATTAATGAAGATCCAATTTTTATCTTTATCCTTTCGCATTTCCATTCATATATTAAATAATGGATGTTTGTCTTTTGTGATCTTCGTCTGATGAGTATTATCTCCATATGGAGATAATGCTTCGGAAGACGGAGATCTTTAATCCTATTGTGTTGCCTTGTTCTTGATTCATAGTATTCGAGAACGAGTGGCCAACATTGGCATCCACCTCCGGTGAACCTATTCGACCACCTTCGGCAAGCATCCACCTTCGTCATGCCGCCGAAGAAGACAACAGTGCCAGGGGCTGCTTTGCAACCCTGGACATAAATCAGGACACACTCTCCTTGCGAGAAGCTAGGAGCCAGAAGAGAAAGGCTACTAGCCCAACACTTCATGAGGAGGAGCTTGACCAGGAGATCAGGTTAGATCAAAATCTTGCCAAGGTTATATTAAGCGCTAGGCGTTAGGCGGGCGTTAGGCCACTGCTTAGCGCCTATAAAGCTTAAGCATAGATTAATCGTGCTTAAGCGTTTGTAGGAATATTACAATATAATATATATTTGCACAGAAAAACAGTTTTACCTAGAAATTATAGGTACTTACCTGGATTAATAGACATGTTTTTGCAGCCTTGCTGCACGTTCCCAGCTTCTTACCTTCAGCCCTTCACCAAACAGCAGCAGCATCACAAATCAACAAACAATAGATTAAACTGTAAAAGAGATGAACAAATCAACAAGAAGACTAAAAGAAAAGAAACTTATCTTCTTTTCATCTTCTTTCCTTCAGCCTTTCACCAAACAACAGCAGCACAAATATAAGAAAGATCTCATAATCACAATTCACAAATAAACATTAACAGCTCATAGCAGACTTAAACTAATTCAAATAGATAATAGACTAGTTCATGACACACAACACACTAGTAGCGCAGTGGAGCAATATAAATATTACAAACTTAGATTAGTTCAAACTTCAAATAAACTGATAAACATAACAGCAGGTCAACTGCAGTCCTGCAATTCACCATTACTCCACATGGACATAGTCACTGGTGTTTGAAATCTCACAGTTGTCCTCTTCATAATCAATATCCTCAAGCACATTGTCTTCATCTTCTTTTTCAGATTCCCAATCTTCTTCGTCCACCTCTCTAGCCACTCTTGCGCTCCTGCGAGGTTGAAGCTCATCCTCTACTCCCATTGCATCTCCTAGGACAGACCATGGTATACCTGTCCCTTGCATTTCTCCCTCATCCTCATCCCTGATTTGAACTAATGCTTGTTCATCCCCTCCCTCAAAGAAAAATCCTTGAGCTTCGGAACAATCAGAACTCAAGAGCACCTCATAGTTCTTGTTTCGGGAAATTCTCTCTTTCTTGGACAACATTCTATTGTTGAATTGGATGAAGACAAGATTGTTGAGGCGTTCTGTTGTTAATCTGTTCCTTCTCTTAGTATGAGTCTGCAAATATGCTCACAGGTCACAATCCTTGTCATAAGTGTAAACAATTGGTACTAGAAAGTCATTTTAAGAGTCAAGGAGCAATCTGACCTGTTCAAAAACGCTCCAAGTTCTTTCACAACCGGATGAGCTAGTGGTTAATGAAAGGATCCTAATGGCAATTGCTTGCAAATCAGGTGCTCCACCCCCATAGAGCCTCCACCAAGATGCTGTAATGAAGAAATGTCATGCCTCAAACCATGAAACAAGGAGCAGCTGCAATTCAAATATGATTTATGGCTTTATTCACAGCACAATATTACCTGGATTGAAATCAAAGCGTTGGCAGCTCCTTGCCATATTTTTTGAGAAAGATCCTTGTTTTGTTTGAAACCTATCCAAGTCATCATTGACAGCTCTATATGCTTTCTCGTCCTCACCATGATAAAATGTCTCAACACATAGCATGAATTTTTCCATAATGGTTGAATCACAGAAGATGCTGCTGTTGGTGTAACTATAGTATGGATTCAGCATATATGCAGCCACATGCAGTGGGGAATCAAGCCTGTTTTTCATTTTTTTCTCAACAATGGACATAACTTCTTTGTATTTTATCTCAACATTTCCAAATGCTTCCTTAATGGCCTTCTTTGCATTGATTAGTTCTCCATAGAGGAAACCCATAGATGGCTTCACATCCCCATCTACCAAACGAAGAAGTTTGACAAGAGGCTCAAATACCTTCAAGCAAAGTGACACACCTTTCCAAAATGGTATGCTTAACACCATTGCTGTTGCCTCCTTTCCCTTCTTAGACTTCACATCGGGTAAGTCATACCACTTTGAATTGACAACCATCTTTCTAAGGTCATCTTTCTTCTCCATCATGCTTTGCAAAGTAAGGTAGGCTGTAGCAAATCTTGTTACCCCAGGTCTTATAATATCTCTCTTCAATGTGAATGATCTCATACATGCCAAGGTGCGGTGGTGACCATAGACAAAGATGGTGAATGATTTAGCTTGGTCAATTCTCTTCTTGAATCTTGGAAGGTTGCCAATGCCTTGTAGCATTAAATTTATTGTGTGAGTTGCACAAGAACTCCAAAAAATATTAGGCCTCTTGTCATGCAACAATGCCTTAGCTCCCATATTGTTAGAAGCATTGTCCGTGACAACTTGCACTACTGAGTCCGGTCCTAAATCCTGAATTGCTTTATCCACCAACTCAAATATGACCTCACTTGTGTGTGACACATTTGACATCTCCTTTGACTTGATAAAACTTGTCCCTGCAGTGGTATGTGTACAAATGTTCATGATGCTTCTCCTCTTCATATCTGTCCAAGCATCGGTCATAACAGAGCAGCCATACTTGTTCTTCTCGTCTTCACGGTCTTGCAGCAAGCTTTTAGTTCTAGCATGCTCCTCTTCTAGCAGCTTCTCTCTATAATGATGTTGAGATGGTGGCTGAAAACCAGGGCCAAATCGACCAATAGCCTCAACCATTTCCTTGAACTCATCATTGTCACAAGCATGGAATGGAATACCATGTGTGTACACCCATCTAGCAACATATTGCTGCACCTGGTGTGTTCTCTCTTTCCAAAGAGCCTCATTAATGTTTTGTTGCCTCTTGGCTTCAGCTTGATTTGCTTTAGGATCAATGCGACGAGCAAAACTGTCCATGGGGCCAAGTTTGCTTACTGAGTCTGAGCTCCCAACAAGAGACTGCACATATGTGGGTTCATCATCAATCAATTGCACATTGTCTCTAACATCTCTATCATGTTGCAGCTTCTCTCTTTTTTTTGAATTGCTGATTCCAAATCTTTCTTGCACTTGGCCTTAACATCATCACTCACTTTCTTGCACTTTGCAACAGCACTACCAACATGACCAAGATGTTGTTTGAACCTGTGTATTCCTCCTGTGCTCTCATGGCCACAAAGCAGACACTTCACTCGGTTCTTATCATTTGGATCAACTAATCGCCCCCATTCCCATCCTATATCACTTGATTTCCTCTTTAATTGACTCTCAGGCTCAGTGGTTGCATCAACTTGAGGCTCAGATAAAGACATCCTACACAAAGCATGTGCATGTACTAATTAAACATCCAAGCCAAAGTGTCCATGTTAAACATTGCATAGAACATAACAGAAGAGGTGGAGGAGCAGCAGAAAAATAGCAAAGGCGGGAGAGGGAAGAACGCCTGGAATACTGGATGATTGGGGAAGAGGAGAAAGGTTGTGCTGACCTGGACGATTGGGGAAGAGCAGAAGAGGACAATCCGGCAGGCAGCAGCAGCAGACTTGGATAAAGTGGAAATGCAGCAGCTCCCACCGTTTCCCTCCTCTGTCCTCTCCCGCTTTTTTTCCCTCCTCTGTCCTCTCCCGCACAGCAGCTCCCTCCACTTTTTCCTACATGCAGCAGCAGCTCCCGCAGCAGATAAAGTGGAATTCCCGCCACTTTATTTCCCGCCTCTCTTCCACTCTTTTTTTTCCCGCCACTGCTTTCCCTGCGCAGAAACTGCATGCACTTTTACTGCATGCGCTTTTCACTGCGCCCAGACCGCTTTAGCGCGCGCTTTTCCGCTTTAGCACGCGTAGCCCAAATTAGGCGCCGCCTAAGCGCGCCCGACGCTGAAAGCAACGCCTTTGGCCTAAGCGCAGCGCTAAGGCACCGCTTAGCATCTAATCGTGACTAAGCGGACGCTTAAGCGCGCTTTTTTGAACATTGAATCTTGCACATATTGCTCATTTTAAACCTTTGATCATATCATGTCTCTTTCATTTGGTACAAATGCATATTTCTCATTCTTCCTGTGCCAAAGCTAAGACTAATGTGCTTCCAAGAGTATTTATGTACTTAGTCTTACATTGAAAGGGAAATAGAGTTAAAGGCAAAGGCAAGGCTTCCACTGTAACTTTGTCAGTATTGTATACCCTTTGCCCTCCTCATGTATTTACATTCATATCTTTCTTGTAAAAGCCTCTCGATTTCTCTATTTTTGGCGCTTAATGCCAAAGGGGAGAAATTAATAGGCCAAAGCAAAATGACCACAGCACCACCCATTTTCTCAAAACCTTTTCAAATTTGAATCATTTGCAAAAACCCTCTTGACAGCTAAGGGGAGAACTTTTTTAGGGGGGGCTTTTATTTAGCCAAAGGAAAAGCATTTGAAAAAGGGGGAGAATCTTTCAAAACTTGAAAATGCTTTAGAAATCATATTCTTATACCATTGGCTAATTGCAAAAGAATTTGAAAAGACTTTTCCAAAAGATTTGCAAAAACAAGCTAAGTGGTGCAAATGTGGTCCAAAATGTTAACTATATCAAAACAATCATATTTGCTTAAAACTGCTTTCACTTCAAAGTAACTTATGCACATCTGTCAAAATGCAAACTAGCTACAGTTCTATACTTTATATTTGCTTTGGTTTGTGTTGGCATCAATCACCAAAAAGGGGGAGATTGAAAGGGAAATGGCCTCAACCATTTCCTATAATCGATTTTGGTGTTTGACGACCATCACAAACCTTTTGGACTAACTAGTTTGCCTAGTTGATCTTTTCTCAGGTGCATAAAGTTTATATACACATATAAGGAAAATGAACCTTGTGGCAATCCTACAAGTATGGAGAAAAACAGATTTTCACCAGCTTGCGGCGCACCGGACAGTGTCCGGTGCCCAGGCTAGGGTGCCCAACGAACTGGCCGCTCTCGAGAAAACGCAACGCTCCTCGGCTAAAAATCACTGGACTGTCCGGTGAGCCTACGAGCAACGGTCATCTTCACCAACAGTTGTAACACCCTAGGTGTTTGCCTTAAGTAAACAACATATATGGACCTAAGCATGGAATGCCAGTGTAAATAATGATCTCTTTATCCAGTGTGCTTTTGTCTCTCAAGACTAAAAAATAATAATAATTCACCAAGATCCGACTTTAGTAATCTCTTGGCATGCAAGCGCTGTGGCGGTTGGACTGTTTGAGCGAGCAAACGTGAATATGGACAACGTTTGAATTTTATAAATTCGGACTGTGCGTGTAACTGCGAAATCATGCGCGAGAGGGATAATGGAGTTTGGTCCCCAGCAGGTTATGCCGGGCAGAGCAGTAAAGTATTCGGGTCATTAATGGACGAAGTTTTTCTGATTTCGATCGTCTCAAACACGACCTATAATATCAAAGTCGATGTCGTTTGGTTTGGTCTATTTGCTTTTGGCCCTGATCCGAGTATTTGGTTAGCAAATGAATTTATTGTATCTCAGTCATTCCAAGAGTGATAGTGATCATGAGGAACATCTGAGATTGGTGCTACAAAAGCTACGGGATAATCAACTCTACAAGTACAGCAAATGCGAGTTCTGGATTAACAAAGTGCCATTCCTTGGACACATCATCTCTAATGGTGGAATCTCAGTGGATCCTGCTAAAGTCAATGGGATTGTGGAGTGGAGCATACCCCGTACAGTTACTGAGATCCGTAGTTTCTTGGGGCTTGCAGGCTACTACCGACGATTTATTGAAGGGTTCTCTAAGATTTCTAAGCCTATGACCTCACTTCTAGAGAAGGGAAGAGAGTTTAAGTGGGACTGGAAGTCCCAAGATAGTTTTAATCAACTGAAGTTGAGATTGATGTCACCCCCAGTGTTGGTTATGCCATATCTACAGAAGGGATTTGATATCTATTGTGATGCGTGCGGCCAAGGCTTGGGATATGTTCTTATGCAAGAAGGACACGTGATTGCCTACGCGTCTCGTCAGTTGGGGAAACATGAGTTTAACTACCCTACTCATGACTTAGAACTGGCAGCCGTAGTGCATGCGCTCAAAATATGGAGACATTATATTATGGGAATCAAGTGCCAAGTGTACACCGACCACAAGAGTTTGAAGTACATATTCACTCAGAAGGGTCTCAACCTTAGGCAACGCCGATGGTTGGAACTCATAAAGGATTATGATTTGGAGATTCACAATCACCCGGGCAAGGCGAATCTGGTTGCGGATGCCTTGAGTCGGAAGGAACACGTCCATGCATCTATTGTTGCCCAGCTACCCGATGAGATTGTTGAGGATTTCAGGAGACTCAACCTGGGAATAGTTGCACATACTGAAGGAGTCACCATTGAATTGGAACCTACCTTGGAGCAAGAAATCCACAAGGGTCAGATTGGTGATGCTAAAATTCAAGAGATCAAAGATCTGATTACTAAAGGTAGAGGTCCAGAATTCACTGAGGATGAGCAAGGCACGGTATGGTTCAAGGATCGGATATGTGTTCCAGAGATTGACAGCCTCCGTGAGACTATATTGAAGGAAGCCCATGACTCTGATTATTCTATTCATCCTGGTAGCACTAAGATGTATCAGGACTTGAAGTAGAAGTACTGGTGGTATGGGCTGAAGAGAGATGTGGCTGCACAAGTGGCTATGTGTGATGTGTGTCAAAGAGTTAAAGCTGAACATCAAAGACCAACTGGACTATTGCACCTGTTAAAGATACCCAAATGGAAGTGGAAAAAGATAGGTATGGACTTCAGTGTCGGGTTGCCTCGCACCCTGAAAGGGTATGATTCCATATGGGTGATTGTGGACAGGCTAACCAAAGTAGCTCACTTCATTCCGGTCAAGACTACTTACAAGGGATCTCAGTTGGCGGAGTTATATATGGCTCAGATTGTGTGTTTACATGGTGTACCAAAGAAGATTGTTTCTGATAGAGGCTCACAATTTACCTCAAGATTCTGGTAAAGCTTTCATGAGAATATGGATACAAAGTTGAGTTTCAGTTCGGCCTATCATCCTCAAACTGATGGCCAGACTGAAAGGACCAATCAAGTACTAAAGGATATGTTGAGAGCTTGTTCCCTTCAGCATGGAGGCAGTTGGGACAAGAGTCTATCATATGCTGAGTTCTCCTATAATAATAGTTAACAGGCCAGTCTGAAGATGTCACCATTCGAGGCTCTATATGGCAGGAAGTGCAGGACTCCTCTATATTGGGATCAGACTGGAGAAAGACAGTTCTTTGGGCCTGAACTTATTCAAGAAGCAGAAGAACAAGTCCATATAATCCGGGAGAACTTGAGGGTAGCACAGACCAGGCAAAAGAGCTATGCTGATAATCAAAGAAGACCACTAGAATTTGAGGAAGGTGATCATGTGTACCTCAAGGTGTTACCACTTCGTGGAATGAGGAGATTCAAAGTTAAGGGAAAGTTATCCCCTCGCTTTATTGGACCCTTCAGAATCTTTAGGCGAGTTGGGGAAATGGCATACCAGCTCGAGCTACCTGATCATCTATCTGATGTACACGATGTATTCCACGTGTCTCAACTCAAGAAGTGTCTCCATGTCCCTGAAGAACAGTTACCAATGGAAGAACTCAGTGTTTAGGGTGATTTGACTTATATAGAATATCCTATCAAGATTCTTGACACTTTGACTCGAGTTACAAGAAATAAAGTGATAAAGATGTGCAAAGTGCAATGGAGTCACCATGGAGAAGATGAAGCTACTTGGGAGAAAGAAGAAGAACTTCGCATAGAATTTCCCCATCTTTTCCCTAGTCCTTCCTAAATCTTGAGGACGAGATTCTTATTAAGGGGTAGGATTTGTAATACCCAAAAATGTAATATGAAAATATAGTTGATTTACATATATGTTTTTGCCTCCATTTGTTATAACATGTGAACAATCACATCAAAAGTTATTAATTAACTAATGACATATAAATAATATATGCATCATGCTGGGGTTTATCTGTGTGTGCATCTAGTAATAATTGTGACACCCCAGTGTCACCTAGGGTTTCTTCTCAGTACTAATTCGAGGGCCATTATTTCATGTGAACCAAATTGGGCAAAGGCACCAACCAACTTAAGAATAAAAGATCCACTAAGTTTATATCTAAAGAATCATGCCTAAAACAAATGAGGTTTTCAAAAAAAATAAGGAAAATGTTGAAACCCTAGACCAGCCCTAATTAAGCCACTTAAGTAGAAAGGAAGAAAAGGGGTAAAAAGACCATGAAAAACATGGAATCATGGCTTAGGCCAATTATTAAAATTTGAATACACTAACTAAGCTACAATAAAGATTATAAAAGTTTGGCCAAAATAGTTTGTTAAAAACCTCAAGCAAGCCATTCAAGTGGAGGTTTAATAGGGAAATCTGAAATTCAGATTTCTGAATTTTCAGCCTCTAAACCAAAACCGAGCGCGTTCACCTTAATATCTATCTCAAAACCCTAAGCTCCTATTGACAAAAATGTGCCTAACTAACCCCTCTACCTCATACCTGAAGATGGCATTAGGACGCGTGCCCTGGACACGTCAAACCTGAGATCTTCTCTCGGTGTTCAGCAGTGAGACAAACCTAACTTCACCCCTCTATATCTCTTGATCCAGCCAGCGAAACCCATAAGCCTCCACACACAAACAACAAAGGAATGTTAGGGGAAGAGATCTCTCAACGGGATCATGGCCATAATCTCAAAGATTTGGAGCCAATCCACGCTTGAACATGACCACTCTCTGCGCTGCGTCGTGCTCGACGCCGTGCCCACACACCAGAGCGCGCACTGGCGCTCGCCCACGCACGCCCCGAGCACTTATCAGAGCCACCCCTCGGCCGTGCTCGCCCGCGCCTTTAAGACCACCCCCGAGCACGCCTCACCTCACCCCGCGTTCACCCTCGCTAGCCAAACACCCCTCCCTTAGCTCCGGCGAGCTCTCCTCCGCCCGCCATCACTGCCCGAGCCTCGGCCACCGCGGCCAGTTCCCTCCAGCCACTTCCAAACCGCGCCAGACGCTCAGTTAGCTTCACCAGTGGACCGTGAAGCTTCCCAAGTCCTCGGACCCGGTAGAACCTCATCGGAGACCCAGGATCGCCCTCGCCGGACTTCAGTCGACCGCAGCCGCGCGTAGACTAAGCAATCCGGCGAGCCATTCTCAAATTCCTCGCGCACATGTCTTCCTTGATCTCTGGTGAAGCTCCCTGACCCGTTCAATTGAACTGTACCACCCTGGTTAGGCCGGATTCCTCGTCGCCGACGAGCTCCCCCGCTTGCGCACGTGGACCGACCTACTCCGACCACCATCGCCGACGATCCGCACCTCGACGTGATTGCCAGAGACCCCTGGACCTCGCTTGACCCTCACCAGAGCAACCTCGTCGCAGGTAAGCCCTTCCGCCCTTTTCCTCCGCCGCGGTCACTGTTCCATTAGGGGAAGGACCGTGGGTTCGATTTCGCAAAACCCTAGGGGGTTTTCTGCAGAGTCATAGACACAGATGAATAGTGAACCGAGGACCTGTCTGTAATACACTTAAAACCTTTCGCCAGGGACCCCAGTGCAAAACCCTTTTTCCTTTATCTATTTCTGTTTATTCTTTTTAAATTCAGCAGAGAACTTAAGAAATTTATATCTTGAGAAATATTTAGCCAAATCTAGTCAAACCAATTTTACTAGATTCAAAATATTATGAACTATCACATAAAAATACTGAACCCTACACTTTCTGTTTTAAATTTTAGAGTTTAGAATTAATTAAGGAAACTGCTCAAACCTTATTGAAATAAAGAAAATTAGTTAGGCTTCTGTGCTGAACTTAAGAAAATTTGTAGAAGTGCAAACCTCACTTAGACACTGTTTAAAAATAGTAAGCACCCCAGTATTAAAGATTTAGACATGGTTATTTATTAAAGGCCATAATTGCCCAAAAACTTAGGAAAATGAGGAAGGTACTAGAAAATAATGGACAATGGATGCAAATATTTTTCCTAGTCCACTTAAGTAATAAAGAACCTAGGAAAAATAAAAGGGACCCTAGTACAGAACAAATTCAAGGTAAAATATTTTATTAGGCACTAATAAAACTAGAAAGACCATTATTAAAAATATAAGGACAATTTCAAAATTGGTAAGAAAAATTCAGTAGACTTCTAACTACTAGGACACCACTCCAAAAATGATAAATACCCCAGCCCATCATTTTAAGTAGGTTGAACAAATAAAACTTGATATTGGGCCATATTTCAATTAAATCATAAGCAAGCCAAAAAGTGTGCAACAGTGGGCAAATAAATTTTTACCAGATTATTAATGGAATAGACCACCAAAGAAAAATGCAAAACCTATTCAAAACTACAAAGTAATATCCATTACCCCTACTTCATGAAAAAAGCCATTTAATTCAAGAAATTCCTACCACCCTTTCCCTTAAGCAAAAAGTTACCAAATCCTAGAATGATTGCTCTTGCACAAAGAAGAAGATAGGAAAAATTTGAAATCTGTTGTTTGATATTTTTCAAGTATAGTGGTAGTAGAAAGCACCCCTTTGGCTAGAAACTTTATAAAATCATAACAAAATAACTAATAAGTATTAGTGGCTGAAAATTTGTACAAAGCCATGTTATAACATCTGGATACCAGGAAAAATAAGACTTAGAGAATAACCCCCTGTGTAAAGGAAGTTGTAGTTCAAAACACCCCCTTTGCCCTAACACTTGATAATTTTGTACAGAGAGAACCCCACACTTTTTAAGCCCTAAATTTTGATATGGAGAATTATACACCAGTAAGAAGCCACTGTAATTTTTGCAGAATTTTTGAAAATTTATTAAGCTATCTTGTAGTTCAAACCCACCTTAAAAGCATAAGAGAAATAGAGAAGAGAGGAATTAGAAAGATTAATAAGTATTATCCCAACATGGCATCTAAGAATATTGTTAAAAATATCCATAAGATATAAAGAAGAAAATCAGTAGAACACTAAAAATGGGTTAACCATTTAGTAATCAACTTGACCCTAAATTGCTAAGTGTACCACAAAAATCTCCAATAGTAAGAATAAGCTCTACCTTATTAAATTGATCATTCCCCATCAAATCTTACTTGCTAAATTACATATCATATCATGCATATATCTTACTTATTGCATTCATTAGATTGCAATCTCGCTGATGGAGAGTACGTGCTCATCCCTGAGCAAGGAGCTGTCCACGAGGAAGACCAGGAGCAAGCTCCCGAGACTGCCATCGAGGATCTCCCCGCAGCCCCAGCATTTGAAGGCAAGCCCCGGTTATATGCATAACCATTTATATATGCTATTTTACTACACTTAATGTTTGTAGGCTTGTAATGTGCACTTAAGTGTAGGAGTTGCTTGAAACCCTTAGTTCCATGAATTCAGGATTCCCTTTTGAGATGGATACTAGTATGATAGGTCGAGTAGTTGCTTTGCTAAATCAGGATCTCGGTAGAAGTCGAGTGATTTTTCTAGCACTCGCGTGAGGTCAGGAATTGATTGTATTCATCTTGATAACGAGATCTATGATGGTCTATGGACTTGGATCCATGGGGAATGCCTTGTCCATGAGATGGGAAAAGGAATTAAAGATTAATATGTAGATACCTGAGTCAAGCGTTTGAACATACTAAACACATGTCGGGAAATATGGCAACCAGTAAACCTAGTACCTAAGTGAAGCCGGGCGCGAACTTTACCCCTCACGCGACCTGAGACTGGGTATGCCAAGGCGGTGAGGCCTGGCCGCGAACGAGGAATCAATGGGGACGGTTGATATGTGTGGGGATGGAGTGCCCCTACATGTCATGTGTTTAGGTTTATCTTGCAAGGTTAAAACTCGATTCGAATCATCTGCTTCTCGCAGCTAATGAGACTGCTTGGCCCCTTGTACTATATTGAGTAAGAAGTGAAATGAGGATTACATGAGATAACATGTTGGTTGTATTAAATGATTGCTACCATGTATGCTTAGAAAGAGCAAACTTAGCTAAATTAATGATGCTAGAATTGGGAAAGCTAAAAGTTGACCTTAGATACAGCTAGTGCTTTTGTCAAACCAAACCCGTCAGCCAAACAGCTGCATGGTCTAGAGGTAGAGGAGTAATTTCCTCACACCGGGTAAGTCTAGCTGAGTATTAGTATACTCAGCCTTGCTTGTGGCATAATTTTTGCAGGTACGCTTCAGGACATGGTTGATGGTGTGACTTGGCCTACCACCCTGCCACCGGGTTGAACGGTCGAGTGGGATGCTGCTCCGGCAGGAGAGGAGCAGGAGGAGTCGTGGGCTAGGCCTTGCCCTATTCCTTGCTTTCGACGATATCGATTATCCGCTGCAGTTTATTTGTGAACTTATATTAGCTACTGAAAAACTCCGATTTATGTAATAACTCCAGTACTTTAAATTGAGGTTTCCCTATTTTATTGTATTTCTTCTATGCCTCACCTTCGAGTGAGTTTGTGGTATTTGATCCTAGTTAAGTGGCTTTATCAGACTAGATCTGAGGGACTGACAGGTTATTCCGATTTAAGTGTGTTACGGCCCCTGAGGCGTGACTTGGGCACTTAAGCTAGAATAATTCGGGCGGTTCTGCCACAGCTGGTATCGGAGCAAATACCACCATAGAGAAGAATAATAAACCATGAATACCAAATTTTCAAAAATCTAAAACTTGCTTAGAAACTAGTGTGAATCGTCATGACTAGAATGCTAGACCTAGGACGAAAGGCCTTAGGAATAGTGGGAGAAATAGGTGGCTAATTAAGTAGGCCCTGTGGGCTAGTCCTTAGCTTTTTAAGAGAGGATGCCCTAAAAAGGCACCCTTTTGTTCAGAGAGGAGACGTTACTTTCAGCATGCATGCATTATAAAAAAAACTAAAAGGGTTAAGAACTAAAGAAGTAAAAATTTGAGCTAATCTGCTTCCTTTTTAAACCATCCAGGCTCTTTTATTTTCTTTCTTCCACCATAATCTTTACATCTGATACCATTCCGCAGATGACCTCACCTAACCCTGCTAATGGAGGAGACAATTGTTTCAGCTCTGATTTCCTTTCTCACGATGGCTTTCCTTCCATCTTGTGGGAAGTGCTTAACTCCACCGGTTACCCTATGCTCCCTTTACATGGTGCAGCTGTACGAAGAGCATCGAGTACCACGTTGCCAAGTCTAGCTGACTCTGGAGGCTCATCCCCTTCAGCCAGGTTGGCGTTCCCTTGACTCCGAGACGATTGGGTTTAGGACGGACGACACCACTGAAGCGGCAGCTATGAAGAACCTGATGACTTTTTGTGGCTACCATCCCCTGGAGATGGCGATGCACCCCTTGGGACTCTTCCCTGCTGAGAAGAAGGATGACCCCAAGTGGTGCAACCGCGTGAACCATGTGAAAGACGTATGTGTAACACCCACTTTGTAATTGCTAGGAATAATGTCAATAGAGAAACATTTTCTCTTTATGTGAGTTTGATCTATATTCATCATCATATGAGAACACCATGTCCAAGAACAATTAATAAAAGACATGCTACCAAATTGTTGCATCATGCTGGACATTTTATTTTGTGTGCATTTTGTGACAAAAAAATATTAAAGACCAAAAAAGAGAGAATTTAAAACCTAAAAGGAATTCTTGAGATTAGAGAAGAGGAAGGAATATTATTCAATACAAATAAAGTTATCATTAAAATCACTTCAACACAGTTGAGATGATCAAAATAAATAATTAACCAGTATATAAAGTGCCACAAAGTTTGAATTTGGATTGAAGTTTGAATTTGAAAAGAGAAATGAAAAAGAAAAACAGAAAATGAAAAAGAAAAAGATAAAATACCTACCTGGGCCGGCGACTCCCATTTCAGCCCATCTACTGTTCACTCACCGCGCGGCCCATTACCTTCACAGCGCGCGCGCCCGGGCCAACTGCCATGTGGGGCCCGCTTGTCATTCACTCTACCTCGCCATTCCGTCACTCCTGTGTGGGTCCCGCAAGTCTGCGGTCCACCCGTCCGCGTAACCATCGCGCCTGCCTCACTCTCACTCGCTCGCGGGCTCCACTGGTCGGTCGCACAATGCACGCACTCTCCTTTACTTCGCACGCGCGCCCGTCGCCGACAGCTCGGACCCACCTGTCATCCCGGTCGTCGCGCGCTAACAACCAGACCGCGTCGCGCGGCGGAGCTCGCCCACCTTCCGCGCTTCCTGGGCTCCGACTCCGCGACCCGGGCGATAAAGGCCAACCCACCTTCCACGACCCCATCGCATTCGCATCACGCCGCCACCACCAGTCCACCCTCGGACCGCTCGTAGGCTTCGGAGGAAGGCTAGCCGCGGGCGACGAACGGCGCGCCACCGCGGATTGGGGGCTCTGCATCAACCGGGACAACGAGGTAAGCACCGAGCCCTTCTCTGGTGTTGGTAGGAAGCAGTAGATGCAGCGCCGCGTAGAAATCACGGCGAGCGCTCCCGGGATTTCTCACCGAAGCAACGCCGGCCGCCTTAAACCGCGATGCATCGTGGACCTGGGGTCTGTGTCGTGTAACGATCGAAATTGAGGGGAGAATGGGGTTCGGGACGTCTCGAATCTCGCGTGGGCCGGTTGAATTGGAGTTTGGCGCTCGGTGTGGCCGGATTTCGTGGACTCCGGCGGCTCCTCCGCCGTGTGCCGGGGGCCGGTTGCTATGCTCGATTTCGGCCAAAATCGGTTGGAGTATAGAGTTCGGTGGGTCATTAGCTTTGCGTGGACCGAACGAATTGGGTTATGGCGCTTGGGAGGGCCGGATTCACTATCTCCGGCGAACCCGCCGCCGTGGGGTGACCTGCGCGCCGTGAACCAGCGCCGGAGGTGGATGACGAGCCCGTGACCGTTGGATGCATCATTGACGGTTGCGATTGCATCGGGGTATAACGATTGGGGGAAATGTCCTGGAGCGTTGGATCTGGATCGTAGGGCCGTGATTGAAACCCGTCTTCATTAAACCCTGGCCGTTGATCGCCGATCGAACGGCTGTCGTCGCATACCGGTTCAGTTTATACTAAATCTAATCTGGGCCCTCGGCTGGGAATCGGACGGCTAGGATCAAACCATACCCTTTCGCGCTGGCATTTTTGTATATGAACCCCTCGGTTTATACGAATTAGAACCCGCCGTCCACTGCATAGTGTTCTGAGTCTTAGGAAATTATGCGCAGAAGCCCCTGACGTTTCTGGAAAATGAGGCCCAGTCCAGAGATCATTTAAATTGAATAAATGAAATAGAAAATGGATTTTTAATAGGAAAATAATTGCTAGAACTTTATAAATTCATAGAAAATTCATACTAACTCCAAATTAATTCATTCCAGTTCCTAAAATTTTGTAATTTTATCCTCTTTCATTTAGTGTCTCTGTTTTGGCATAAAAACAGTAAGGAAATTTATTTATCACTTAACCCTATTTAAAGCACATAAAACCTTTGAAAATGCATAACTTAAAATCTATAATTCAGAAAATTATGATTTCTGTTTCTAGGATTTTATTTTAATATGTAGAATATCCCTGTGTATTTTGTTTACATGTTTGGTGTAATGTTAATTTCTCTATATACACTGTGCTTGTTTGTATTGTGGCGAGTAGAAGAGCCCGTTGCTGAGGATCCTGGTGAGCAGCAGGTTGAGGTAGCTGAGCAGGAGCTCATTGCAGGCAAGTTGTGCCCTTGACCACTTTTTACCCAATAATGTTCTTTAATATCACTTATCCATGCATAGGTTAATTTTGATGGGACCCGATAGGTCACCCTAGATTGCTTATCTCATTACCTTGTTTACCCCTGAATCACCTGGGTAGTTTTTGCTATTGCTCTACATGGTTTTGGGATAATTATCTATTACCTCTATGTTCCAATTCTTGTTGTTATTTTGTTTATGTTCATGTTGTTATCATTAATGTTAATTGGAACATAGAGCTTAACTTGAGAACCACGTGCCACCACAAGGGTGGAATGGGACGCCCTTGGCTGACTAATTAGGAAAGCTAGTGGAAGACTACCTTACCCGAAAGGGGCAAGGGCAGTAGGGGAGAGGTCAGTGCGGGGAGGTCCCTGGTTGATTTTGCTGCGATGGCTATCAGCCAGGAACCCTTTACTGGATCTTCCCATAAACTATAGCGGGTTTTCGGAAGCTAGTGGAACTTTGTAAAGGCCTCGTAGTGTTGCCCTGCCGTGCTTCCTAGGTAGAGGTATATGGGATTCATGACCCCTTGGCAGATGGGTAACATGACTTGTGGGTAAAGGGTACAACCTCTGCAGAGTGTAAATCTGGTATACTAGCCGAGCTCACGGTCATGAGCAGCTCAGGACTCTCTGATGTTTAAATTATGGAACTTAAATTCAATTTTGTCATTTGCATTGCATGGGTGTTGTTATTAATTTTGTTCTATTACTTTACTTATGGTTTGGTATTTACTTACACTTAGTAATTGCTAATAAAATTTTGACCAACTACTTAAAAGCAATGCTAAGCTTCAACCCCTATCATTGATTAGCCTTACACATCACATGAACTCACACCTTTGTGAGTTTATGTCCACTGGTTCCCCACAACTTGTTGAGCTATGATCATGTGTGAGCTCACCCTTGCTGTCTCACACCCCCCCCCACAGGAGATGATCAGGTGGTTCAGGAGGAGCTGCCTAACACTGAGGAGTTCGATCTGATCTAGGTGGCGTTTCCCAGTCGACATTGGCGCCGACGATCCTTAGTTTGTTTTATCTTTACTACTTTATTTTGTAATAAGTCTTCCGCTATGTAATAAATACTCTGATGTTAATGACATTTATCTCTATACACTCTGTTATTATATATGTTGTCTTCTTGGCGCATGTATGAGACGCACCCGGCTTTGTTCTTTAAAACCGGGTGTTACAGAAGTGGTATCAGAGGAATGTTGACTGTAGGACGAAACCTAGATAGGAATGGACAAACCATTACCTACTTATCTCATTCTGATTCATTCTACACTCACCTTACTCTGATTCTTTCTACACTTATCTTAATCCTGTCTCACCTTCTACTGTTCTACTCTGATCATTCTTACCTTTTCTACTCTGAGACAAGATGGATTTCAAACCTTGGAATCCCTACCCCTATGACATTTTTAAGAAATAGGAAACCTAAGACCAAATTAAAACTATTTTCTCTATTAAAAAAAAAAATGTTGGGTGATTGTTCTGATGATCAATGCCTGATTTGCTTCTTTGATTGATTGAATTATTATAGATGGACATCTTAGCATGTACCAACATAAGGTTTTGAATTAGCTATAGTAGGTGAAATATTAATCTACTTAGCCAATAAGTCCCTCAAAGTAACATGATTGTAATTGCTGCCTTGTCTACTGCTCTATCTTACCTTATGTATCTAACTCAGATGGTCAATACCAGGAAAGGAAAGATTATCACGCAACAGCAAACAGAAATGAATCCTCCAAATCCCCCACCTGTTGAAACCGAGCAAGTGATCGCAACCCAAAGGCTGGTAATACAGCAATTGACAGACATGATGACCGAAATGCAAAGCCAGATAAGACAAGAACGCGAGGAAATACGTCAGGCCCGTCTGGAGATACAGCAAGAAATAAGGCAATCACGGTTGGAGAGACAACAACAAGAGCAACCACCATCTCCACCACCACCGGCTCCACCAAGCTACATAAACATATATGTAAATTACTACTATTTGTAAGATCTACATGTTCCTTTAGTTAGTATTCGGTATGATACCATTTTAGGAGGAATAAAAAGGTCTATTTGACCCCATAATTTGCTAATAAAATTATGCGTCATGCTGAGATTTTGGTTTGGGTATATGTGTTGGACAATATGAGAAAACCCATGAGAGTAATTACACCTAAAGGGATGTGCGTGGATTAAAGGTTCCTTAATGATGTCACGGTGAAGAACAAGTATCCGTTGCCCCGTATTGAGGATTTATTTGATCAGATGAGAGGTGCAAGAGTGTTCTCGAAGATTAACCTCCGATCGGGTTACCATCAAATGAAGATTAGACCATCAGATATTCCTAAGACGACTTTCTCGACTCGATATGGATTATATGAGTTCATCGTTATGTCGTTTGGATTAACTAACGCACCAGCCTATTTTATGAACTTAATGAACAAGGTGTTTATGGAGTATTTGGATAGATTCGTCGTGGTATTCATCGACGATATTCTTATTTATTCTCAGAGTGAAAGTGATCACGAGGAACATCTGAGGATGGTGCTACAGAAGCTACGAGATAATCAACTCTATGCTAAGTTCAGCAAGTGCGAGTTTTGGATTGGCGAAGTGCCATTTCTTGGTCATATTATTTCTAATGGAGGAATAGCAGTGGATCCTGCTAAAGTTAAGGAGATAATGGAGTGGAGAGTACCCACTACAGTTACTGAGATTCGAAGTTTCTTAGGACTTGCTGGATATTATCGGAGGTTTATTGAAGGATTTTCTAAGATTGCTAAGCCTATGACTTCACTTTTGGAGAAAGGAAGAGAGTTTAAGTGGGACGAAAAGTGTCAAGAAAGCTTTGATCTATTGAAGAAAAGGTTGATGTCGCCACCAGTTTTGGTTATGCCAGACTTACAAAAAGGATTTGATATCTACTGTGATGCATGTGGCCAAGGATTAGGATGTGTGCTCATGCAAGAAGGACATGTGATTGCTTATGCTTCTCGTCAGTTGCGGAGACATGAATTGAACTACCCTACTCATGACTTGGAATTGGCAGCCGTTGTGCATGCACTTAAGATTTGGAGACATTATATCATGGGGACCAAGTGCCAAGTGTATACGGATCATAAGAGTTTGAAGTATATATTCACTCAGAAGGATCTCAATCTTAGGCAACGCCGTTGGTTGGAGCTTATTAAGGATTATGATTTGGAGATTCACTATCACCCGGGCAAGGCAAACTTGGTTGCAGATGCCTTGAGTCGAAAGGAGCATGTTCATTCAGCTATTGTTGCCCAGCTACCCGATGAGATTGTTGAGGATTTCAGGAGACTTAACCTGGGAATAGTTGCTCATACTGAAGGAGTTACAATTGATGTGGAACCTACTTTGGAGCAAGAGATCCGCAAGGGACAAATTGGTGATGATAAGATAAAAGAGATTAAGGATCTGATTACTGAAGGTCGAGTTCCGGAATTCACGGAAGATGAGCAGGGCACTGTATGGTTCAAGGACAGAATATGTGTTCCTGATATTAAAAGCCTTCGAGAGACTATTTTAAAGGAGGCCCATGACTCGGATTATTCCATTCATCCTGGAAGTACCAAGATGTATCAAGATTTGAAACGGAAATATTGGTGGTATGGATTGAAAAGAGATGTAGCTGCACATGTAGCTACGTGCGATGTATGTCAAAGAGTTAAGGCTGAACATCAGAGGCCAGCTGGACTACTGCATCCACTGAAGATACCCGAATGGAAATGGGAAGAGATTGGTATGGATTTCATTACTGGATTGCCTCGCACCCAGAAAGGATATGATGCTATATGGGTGATTGTGGATAGATTGACTAAAGTGGCTCACTTTATTCCTGTCAAGACTACTTATAAGGGTACTCAGCTAGCAGAGTTATATATGGCTCGGATTGTGTGTTTACATGGAGTACCAAAGAAGATCGTGTCTGACCGAGGTTCGCAGTTTACCTCAAGATTTTGGGGAAGCTTTCATGAGAACATGAGCACGAAGTTGAATTTCAGTACGGCTTATCACCCTCAGACTGATGGACAGACTGAAAGGACTAATCAAGTATTGGAAGATATGTTGAGAGCATGTGCCCTTCAGCATGGAGGAAGTTGGGATAAGAGTCTGCCTTATGCTGAATTCTCGTATAATAATAGTTACCAGGCCAGTCTGAAGATGTCACCTTTTGAAGCTTTATATGGGAGAAAGTGCAGGACTCCTCTATATTGGGATCAGACTGGAGAGAGACAGTTCTTTGGTCCTGAATTGATTCAAGAAGCAGAAGAACAAGTTCGTATAATTCGAGAGAATTTGAGAGTGGCTCAAACCAGGCAAAAGAGTTATGCTGATAATAGAAGGAGGCCACTGGAATTCGAAGAAGGAGATTATGTGTATCTCAAGGTGTCACCACTTCGTGGAATGAGGAGATTTAAAGTTAAGGGCAAATTATCCCCTCGCTACATTGGACCATTCTTGATCTTTAGAAGAGTTGGGGAGATGGCATACCAACTCGAGTTACCTGCTAGTCTATCAGATGTGCATAATGTGTTCCATGTATCTCAACTGAAGAAATGTCTCCGTGTTCCTGAGGAACAGTTACCAATGGAAGAGCTCAGTGTTCAAGGTGATTTGACTTACACGGAGTACCCGATCAAGATTTTGGATACATTGACTCGAGTTACAAGAAATAAGGTGATAAAGATGTGTAAAGTACAATGGAGTCACCACAGTGAAGATGAAGCAACTTGGGAAAGAGAAGAAGAGCTTCGCATAGATTTTCCCCACCTTTTCTCTAGTTCTTCTTAAATCTCGAGGACGAGATTATTTTTAAGGGGGGTAGGATTTGTAACACCCACTTTGTAATTGCTAGGAATAATGTCAATAGAGAAACATTTTCTCTTTATGTGAGTTTGATCTATATTCATCATCATATGAGAACACCATGTCCAAGAACAATTAATAAAAGACATGCTACCAAATTGTTGCATCATGCTGGACATTTTATTTTGTGTGCATTTTGTGACAAAAAAATATTAAAGACCAAAAAAGAGAGAATTTAAAACCTAAAAGGAATTCTTGAGATTAGAGAAGAGGAAGGAATATTATTCAATACAAATAAAGTTATCATTAAAATCACTTCAACACAGTTGAGATGATCAAAATAAATAATTAACCAGTATATAAAGTGCCACAAAGTTTGAATTTGGATTGAAGTTTGAATTTGAAAAGAGAAATGAAAAAGAAAAACAGAAAATGAAAAAGAAAAAGATAAAATACCTACCTGGGCCGGCGACTCCCATTTCAGCCCATCTACTGTTCACTCACCGCGCGGCCCATTACCTTCACAGCGCGCGCGCCCGGGCCAACTGCCATGTGGGGCCCGCTTGTCATTCACTCTACCTCGCCATTCCGTCACTCCTGTGTGGGTCCCGCAAGTCTGCGGTCCACCCGTCCGCGTAACCATCGCGCCTGCCTCACTCTCACTCGCTCGCGGGCTCCACTGGTCGGTCGCACAATGCACGCACTCTCCTTTACTTCGCACGCGCGCCCGTCGCCGACAGCTCGGACCCACCTGTCATCCCGGTCGTCGCGCGCTAACAACCAGACCGCGTCGCGCGGCGGAGCTCGCCCACCTTCCGCGCTTCCTGGGCTCCGACTCCGCGACCCGGGCGATAAAGGCCAACCCACCTTCCACGACCCCATCGCATTCGCATCACGCCGCCACCACCAGTCCACCCTCGGACCGCTCGTAGGCTTCGGAGGAAGGCTAGCCGCGGGCGACGAACGGCGCGCCACCGCGGATTGGGGGCTCTGCATCAACCGGGACAACGAGGTAAGCACCGAGCCCTTCTCTGGTGTTGGTAGGAAGCAGTAGATGCAGCGCCGCGTAGAAATCACGGCGAGCGCTCCCGGGATTTCTCACCGAAGCAACGCCGGCCGCCTTAAACCGCGATGCATCGTGGACCTGGGGTCTGTGTCGTGTAACGATCGAAATTGAGGGGAGAATGGGGTTCGGGACGTCTCGAATCTCGCGTGGGCCGGTTGAATTGGAGTTTGGCGCTCGGTGTGGCCGGATTTCGTGGACTCCGGCGGCTCCTCCGCCGTGTGCCGGGGGCCGGTTGCTATGCTCGATTTCGGCCAAAATCGGTTGGAGTATAGAGTTCGGTGGGTCATTAGCTTTGCGTGGACCGAACGAATTGGGTTATGGCGCTTGGGAGGGCCGGATTCACTATCTCCGGCGAACCCGCCGCCGTGGGGTGACCTGCGCGCCGTGAACCAGCGCCGGAGGTGGATGACGAGCCCGTGACCGTTGGATGCATCATTGACGGTTGCGATTGCATCGGGGTATAACGATTGGGGGAAATGTCCTGGAGCGTTGGATCTGGATCGTAGGGCCGTGATTGAAACCCGTCTTCATTAAACCCTGGCCGTTGATCGCCGATCGAACGGCTGTCGTCGCATACCGGTTCAGTTTATACTAAATCTAATCTGGGCCCTCGGCTGGGAATCGGACGGCTAGGATCAAACCATACCCTTTCGCGCTGGCATTTTTATATATGAACCCCTCGGTTTATACGAATTAGAACCCGCCGTCCACTGCATAGTGTTCTGAGTCTTAGGAAATTATGCGCAGAAGCCCCTGACGTTTCTGGAAAATGAGGCCCAGTCCAGAGATCATTTAAATTGAATAAATGAAATAGAAAATGGATTTTTAATAGGAAAATAATTGCTAGAACTTTATAAATTCATAGAAAATTCATACTAACTCCAAATTAATTCATTCCAGTTCCTAAAATTTTGTAATTTTATCCTCTTTCATTTAGTGTCTCTGTTTTGGCATAAAAACAGTAAGGAAATTTATTTATCACTTAACCCTATTTAAAGCACATAAAACCTTTGAAAATGCATAACTTAAAATCTATAATTCAGAAAATTATGATTTCTGTTTCTAGGATTTTATTTTAATATGTAGAATATCCCTGTGTATTTTGTTTACATGTTTGGTGTAATGTTAATTTCTCTATATACACTGTGCTTGTTTGTATTGTGGCGAGTAGAAGAGCCCGTTGCTGAGGATCCTGGTGAGCAGCAGGTTGAGGTAGCTGAGCAGGAGCTCATTGCAGGCAAGTTGTGCCCTTGACCACTTTTTACCCAATAATGTTCTTTAATATCACTTATCCATGCATAGGTTAATTTTGATGGGACCCGATAGGTCACCCTAGATTGCTTATCTCATTACCTTGTTTACCCCTGAATCACCTGGGTAGTTTTTGCTATTGCTCTACATGGTTTTGGGATAATTATCTATTACCTCTATGTTCCAATTCTTGTTGTTATTTTGTTTATGTTCATGTTGTTATCATTAATGTTAATTGGAACATAGAGCTTAACTTGAGAACCACGTGCCACCACAAGGGTGGAATGGGACGCCCTTGGCTGACTAATTAGGAAAGCTAGTGGAAGACTACCTTACCCGAAAGGGGCAAGGGCAGTAGGGGAGAGGTCAGTGCGGGGAGGTCCCTGGTTGATTTTGCTGCGATGGCTATCAGCCAGGAACCCTTTACTGGATCTTCCCATAAACTGTAGCGGGTTTTCGGAAGCTAGTGGAACTTTGTAAAGGCCTCGTAGTGTTGCCCTGCCGTGCTTCCTAGGTAGAGGTATATGGGATTCATGACCCCTTGGCAGATGGGTAACATGACTTGTGGGTAAAGGGTACAACCTCTGCAGAGTGTAAATCTGGTATACTAGCCGAGCTCACGGTCATGAGCAGCTCAGGACTCTCTGATGTTTAAATTATGGAACTTAAATTCAATTTTGTCATTTGCATTGCATGGGTGTTGTTATTAATTTTGTTCTATTACTTTACTTATGGTTTGGTATTTACTTACACTTAGTAATTGCTAATAAAATTTTGACCAACTACTTAAAAGCAATGCTAAGCTTCAACCCCTATCATTGATTAGCCTTACACATCACATGAACTCACACCTTTGTGAGTTTATGTCCACTGGTTCCCCACAACTTGTTGAGCTATGATCATGTGTGAGCTCACCCTTGCTGTCTCACACCCCCCCCCCACAGGAGATGATCAGGTGGTTCAGGAGGAGCTGCCTAACACTGAGGAGTTCGATCTGATCTAGGTGGCGTTTCCCAGTCGACATTGGCGCCGACGATCCTTAGTTTGTTTTATCTTTACTACTTTATTTTGTAATAAGTCTTCCGCTATGTAATAAATACTCTGATGTTAATGACATTTATCTCTATACACTCTGTTATTATATATGTTGTCTTCTTGGCGCATGTATGAGACGCACCCGGCTTTGTTCTTTAAAACCGGGTGTTACAGTATGGGCGATGTATCCTGACTTGGTTGGGAGGATCACTGTTCAGTGCATGAGTGCGTTGTACCGCCTTTAGGCCATGAAGAGCGACGCTATGGCACATCTTGCTAACCTCACTCAAACCACCAAGCTCACCCTCGACAGCCGAGAGGACTTCGTGGTCGACTTGTCCTCTGAGTTAGTGGAGAAGTGAAAGGGAAATGTGCCCTTGGGCCATTTCTAAGTGTTTTGGTGATTTAGTGCCCAACACAGGTGCCTAATTGTAAAATGGTGGACAAAGTACAAATCAAGGATAAAGGTATGTTTCTCAAACTTAGTACATTGTTTTATGGACTAATGTATTGTGTCTAAGTGCTGGAAACAGAAAAAATCGAGTTGGAGAAGAGATAGCTCGAGCAGCCAAAGTCTGCCCAGTCTGGGTGCACCGGACTGTCCGGTGGTGCACCGGACAGTGTCCGGTGCGCCAGGCTGGCTTAGGCAAAGTGGCTGCTCTCGGGACTTCGACGGCGGTGTACGACTAAAATTCACCGGACTGTCCGGTGTGCACCGGACTGTCCGGTGGGCCGCTCACAGGCAAACTCGTCGCTCTCGGGAAACCATCAACGGCGTACGGCTAAAAATCACCGGACTGTCCGGTGTGCACCGGACTGTCCGGTGAGCCAACGGTCGGTCGGGCCAACGGTCGGCCGCGCAATCTGCGCGGGACACGTGGCCGAGCCAACGGCTAGAAGATGGCACCGGACTGTCCGTGTGTGCACCGGACATGTCAAGTGCACCAACGGCTCCCAGGCTGCCAACGGTCGACTGCGCTGTTTATGGAAAGAAATCGGGCACCGGACATGTCCGGTGTGCACCGGACTGTCCGGTGCGCCAGACGACAGAAGGCAAGAATTGCCTTCCCAGATTGCTCCCAACGGCTCCTAGCTGCCTTGGGGCTATAAAAGGGACCCCTAGGCGCATGGAGGAGGACACCAAGCATCCTTTGAGCATCATTGATCACTCACACTTCATTCTCGCGCACTTGTTTGACATTTTAGTGATTTGAGCTCCGTTCTAGTGTGCTAGTCTCTTGAGCTCAAGTCTGGGTTTTGCGTGTGCGTATTCGCTGTGATCTTTGTGTCGTGTGTGAGTTGCTAATCCCTCCCTTGCTCTGTGATTCTTCGTGAACATCTTGTGTAAGGGCGAGAGGCTCCAAGCTGTGGAGATTCCTCGCAAACGGGATTAAGAGAAGCAAAGCAACACCGTGGTATTCAAGTTGGTCTTTGGACCGCTTGAGAGGGGTTGATTGCAACCCTCGTCCGTTGGGACGCCACAACGTGGAGTAGGCAAGCATTGGTCTTGGCCGAACCACGGGATAACCACTGTGCCATCTCTGTGATTGATATCTCTTGGTTATTGTGTTGTGTTGAGATCCTTCTCTAGCCACTTGGCATATTACTGTGCTAACAAGTAACCAAGTTTTGTGGCTTAAGTTTTTGAAGTGTTACAGGGTCACCTATTCACCCCCCCTCTAGGTGCTCTCAATTGGTATCAAAGCCGTTCTCTTCAAGAAAGGGACTAACCGCCTGAAGAGATGGATCCTAAAGGCAAGGGGATGGTGATCAACGACAAGGAGAAGGAGTCCTTCGTCAACGAGCCCAATGATGACAGGCCCACCGACTCAGGCTTGGGCCACAAAAGAAAAGACGGGAGGAAGAAGAAGACAAGGCGCATCAAGGAAATTGTCTACTACGACAGCGACGAATCTTCCTCCTCCCAAAAGGACGACGACGACTACGATAGACGAAAGACGGTTAACTCAAACTTTTCTTTCGATTATTCGCGCATCCCGCATAGTTCAAATGCTCAATTGCTCCCCATTCCACTTGGCAAGCCCCCTCACTTTGATGGAGAGGATTACGGATTTTGGAGCCACAAAATGCGTACTCACCTGTTTTCTCTCCATCCAAGCATTTGGGAGATTGTGGAAAGTGGAATGAAATTTGATAGCTCGGATAGCCCTGTGTTTATTAATGAACAGATTCATAAAAATGCACAAGCTACTACTGTGTTGCTAGCCTCTTTGTGCAGGGACGAGTATCACAAGGTGAGCGGCTTGGACAATGCCAAGCAGATCTGGGACACCCTCAAGATCTCTCATGAGGGAAACGACGTCACCTTGCTCACCAAAATGGAGTTGGTGGAGGGCGAGCTTGGACGGTTCGCGATGATAAGGGGCGAGGAGCCGACACAAACATACAACCGGCTCAAGACCCTTATCAACAAAATAAGGATCTACGGGAGCACGCGATGGACGGACCACGACGTCGTCCGCCTAATGCTAAGGTCATTTACCGTTCTTGATCCTCATTTGGTGAACAATATACGTGAAAATCCCAGGTACACCAAGATGTCGCCCGAAGAAGTTCTTGGGAAGTTCGTAAGTGGGCGAATGATGATCAAGGAGGCAAGATACGTGGACGACGCGTTGAACGGTCCTAGTCATGAGCCTCAACCCATTGCTCTCAAGGCAACAAGGAGCAAGGAGGCGCTACCAAGCAAGGTGGCACAAGTTGAGGCGGCCGGACTCAATGATGAGGAGATGGCCCTCATCATTAAGCGCTTCAAGACGGCGCTTAAAGGTCGCAAGGGGCAGCCTAGCAAGACCAAAGCCAAGGGGAAGCGCTCATGCTTCAAATGCGGTAAGCTTGGTCATTTTATTGCTAACTGTCCCGACAATGATAGTGATCAGGACCAAGGGAACAAGAGGGAGAAAAAGAAGCATTACAAGAAGGCCAAGGGCGAGGCACATATCGGAAAGGAGTGGGATTCGGATTGTTCCTCCTCCGACTCTAACAATGAAGGACTCGCCGCCACAGCCTTCAACAAGTCATCCCTCTTCCCCAACGAGCGTCACACTTGCCTCATGACAAGAGAGAAGAAGGTAAGCACTCATACTAGTACTTATGCTTCTTCGAGTGAAGATGAGTCTAGTGATGATGATGAGATAGATTACTCATGCTTATTCAAGGGATTAGATAGAACCAAGGTAGACAAAATTAATGAATTAATTGATGCCTTGAATGACAAGAATATGCTTTTAGAAAAACAAGAGGATTTGTTGTATGAAGAACATGACAAATTTGTAAAAGCACAGAAATCTCTTGCTCTAGAAATTAAGAGGAATGAAATGCTCTCTAGTGAATCATCTTCTTGTCATGAAACTATTGCTAAGTTAAAAAGTTTTAATGATGATTTAAATGCTAAACTAGAAGTAGCTAGTAAATCTAATTCTTGTGTAGAAATTGTTGAAACTTGTAATAGGTGTAAAGATTTTGACATTGATGCTTGTAGTGATCATTTAGTTTCAATTTCCAAATTAAATGATGAATTAGCTAATCTTAATGCCCAACTTAAGACTAGCAAGAATGAATTTGACAAGCTAAAATTTGCAAGGGATGCCTACACGATTGGTAGACACCCCTCAATTAAGGATGGACTTGGCTACAAGAGGGAAGCCAAGAACTTGACAAGCCATAAGGCTCCCATCTCCGCCAAGGAGAAAGGGAAGGCCCCTATGGCTAGTAGTGTGCAAAAGAACCATGCCTTTATGTACTATGATAGAAGACAACCTAGAAATGCTTATAGGAGTTGTAATGTATATAATGCCTTTGATTCTCATGCCATGGTTGCTTCTAGTTCTTCTTATGTTCATGATAGAAATGTTGGTAGGAGAAATGTTATTCATAATATGCCTAGGAGAAATGTCGTTAATGTTCCTAGGAAAGTTAATGAACCTTCTACAATATATCATGCTTTAAATGCTTCTTTTGCTATTTGTAGAAAGGATAGGAAGATAGTTGCTAGAAAATTAGGGGCAAGATGCAAGGGATACAAAACTTGCATTTGGGTCCCTAAGGATATTTGTGCTAACCTTGTAGGACCCAACATGAGTTGGGTACCTAAGACCCAAGCCTAAATTTGCCTTGCAGGTTTATGCATCCGGGGGTTCAAGCTGGATTATTGACATCGGATGCACAAACCATATGACGGGGGAGAAGAAGATGTTCACCTCCTACGTCAAGAATAAAAATTCCCAAGATTCAATAATTTTCGGTGATGGGAATCAAGGCAAGGTAAAAGGGTTAGGTAAAATTGCAATCTCAAATGAGCACTCTATCTCTAATGTGTTTTTAGTAGAGTCTCTTGGATATAATTTGCTATCTGTCAGTCAATTATGCAATTTGGGATATAACTGTTTGTTTACAAATGTAGATGTGTCTGTCTTTAGAAGATGTGATGGTTCACTAGCTTTTAAGGGTGTATTAGACGGCAAGCTTTACTTAGTTGATTTTGCAAAAGAAGAGGCCGGTCTAGATGCATGCTTAATGGCTAAGACTAGCATGGGCTGGCTGTGGCATCGCCGCTTAGCACATGTGGGGATGAAGAACCTCCACAAGCTTCTAAAGGGAGAACACGTGATAGGTCTAACCAATGTTCATTTCGAAAAAGATAGACCTTGTGCAGCTTGTCAAGCAGGGAAACAGGTGGGAGGCTCTCATCACACCAAAAATGTGATGACAACATCAAGACCCCTGGAGCTGCTACATATGGACCTCTTCGTACCCGTCGCCTATCTGAGCATAGGAGGAAGTAAGTATGGTCTAGTTATCGTTGATGACTTTTCCCGCTTCACTTGGGTGTTCTTTTTGCAGGATAAGTCTGAAACCCAAGGGACCCTCAAGCGCTTCCTAAGGAGAGCTCAAAATGAGTTTGAGCTCAAGGTGAAGAAGATAAGGAGCGACAACGGGTCCGAATTCAAGAACCTTCAAGTGGAGGAGTTTCTTGAGGAGGAGGGGATCAAGCACGAGTTCTCCGCTCCCTACACACCTCAGCAAAATGGTGTGGTAGAGAGGAAGAACAGGACGCTCATAGATATGGCGAGGACTATGCTTGGAGAATTCAAGACCCCCGAGTGCTTTTGGTCGGAAGCCATGAACACGGCTTGCCACGCCATCAACAGGGTCTACCTTCACCGCCTCCTCAAGAAGACGTCATATGAGCTGCTAACCGGTAACAAACCTAATGTATCGTATTTTCGTGTTTTTGGGAGTAAATGCTACATTCTAGTGAAGAAGGGTAGGAATTCCAAATTTGCTCCCAAAGCCGTAGAAGGATTTTTATTAGGTTATGATTCAAATACAAAGGCGTATAGGGTCTTCAACAAATCATCGGGTTTGGTTGAAGTCTCTAGCGACGTTGTATTTGATGAGACTAATGGCTCTCCAAGAGAGCAAGTTGTTGATCTTGATGATGTAGATGAAGAAGACGTTCCAACGGCCGCAATACGCACCATGGCGATTGGAGATGCACGGCCTCAGGAACATTTGGAGCAAGATCAACCGTCTTCCTCAACTATGGTGCATCCCCCAACCCAAGATGACGAATAGGTACCTCAAGTGGAGGCACATGATCAAGGGGGAGCACAGGATGTTCAAGAGGAATAAGCACCTCAGGCACCTCCAACCCAAGTTCGAGCGACAATTCAAAGGGATCATCCCGTCGACCAGATATTGGGTGATATTAGCAAGGGAGTAACTACTCGCTCAAGATTAGTTAATTTTTGTGAGCATTACTCTTTTGTCTCTTCTATTGAGCCTTTCAGGGTAGAAGAGGCCTTGCTAGATCCGGACTGGGTGTTGGCTATGCAGGAGGAACTCAACAACTTCAAGCGCAACGAAGTTTGAACACTGGTGCCTCGTCCCAAGCAAAATGTTGTAGGAACCAAATGGGTGTTCCGCAACAAACAGGACGAGCACGGGGTGGTGACGAGGAACAAGGCTCGGCTTGTGGCAAAAGGTTATGCCCAAGTCGCAGGTTTGGACTTTGAGGAGACTTTTGCTCTTGTGGCTAGGCTAGAATCAATTCGTATCTTGCTAGCATATGCCGCTCACCATTCTTTTAGGTTGTACCAAATGGATGTGAAGAGCGCTTTCCTCAACGGGCCGATCAAGGAGGAGGTGTACGTGGAGCAGCCCCCTGGCTTCGAGGATGAACGGTACCCCAACCACGTGTGTAAGCTCTCTAAGGCGCTCTATGGACTTAAGCAAGCCCCAAGAGCATGGTATGAATGCCTTAGAGACTTTTTAATTGCTAATGCTTTCAAGGTTGGGAAAGCCGATCCAACTCTTTTTACTAAGACTTGCGATGGTGATCTTTTTGTGTGCCAAATTTATGTCGACGACATAATATTTGGTTCTACTAACCAAAAGTCTTGTGAAGAGTTTAGCAGGGTGATGACGCAGAAATTCGAGATGTCGATGATGGGCGAGTTGACCTACTTCCTTGGGTTCCAAGTGAAGCAACTCAAGGACGGCACTTTCATCTCCCAAACGAAGTACACGCAAGACTTGCTAAAGCGGTTTGGGATGAAGGACGCCAAGCCCGCAAAGACGCCGATGGGAACTGACGGACACACCGACCTCAACAAAGGTGGTAAGTCCGTTGATCAAAAAGCATACCGGTCCATGATAGGTTCTCTGCTTTATCTATGTGCTAGTAGACCAGATATTATGCTTAGCGTATGCATGTGTGCTAGATTTCAATCCGATCCTAAGGAGTGTCACTTAGTGGCTGTGAAGCGAATTCTTCGATATTTAGTCGCTACGCCTTGCTTCGGGATCTGGTATCCAAAGGGGTCTAACTTTGACTTGATTGGGTACTCAGATTCCGACTATGCTGGATGTAAGGTCGATAGGAAGAGTACATCGGGGACGTGCCAATTCTTAGGAAGGTCCCTGGTGTCATGGAACTCCAAGAAACAAACCTCCGTTGCCCTATCCACCGCTAAGGCCGAGTACGTTGCTGCGGGACAGTGTTGTGCGCAACTACTTTGGATGAGGCAAACCCTCCGGGACTTTGGCTACAATCTGAGCAAAGTCCCACTCCTATGTGATAATGAGAGTGCTATCCGAATAGCGGAAAATCCTGTTGAGCACAGCCGCACAAAGCACATTGACATCCGGCATCACTTTTTGAGAGACCACCAGCAAAAGGGAGATATCGAAGTGTTTCATGTTAGCACCGAGAACCAGCTAGCCGATATCTTTACCAAGCCTCTAGATGAGAAGACCTTTTGCAGGCTGCGGAGTGAGCTCAATATCTTAGATTCGCGGAACTTGGATTGAAATATAGCATACATGTGTTTATGCCTTTGATCATGTTCATTCTGCATTTTGTTGCTTATTGTGGTGCTCAAGTTGTACAAACACTCCCTGGACCTCACAAGTCCTGTTTGCAAGTAATGCACATATTTAGGGGGAGCTGTGCTACAACTTGACCCTTTGAGACTAACCATGTACTTGAGTTTTGTTGTTTTAGTCTCCAAGGAAAATTGAAAGGGAAAAGGTGGACTTGGACCATACAAGACTTCCACTGCACTCCGATGAAAAGAGTAACTTTTCCAAGTTCATCTTCATACTCTTATTGCCTTTGTGTTCTTATTTGAAGATTTTGGTGAGGCAATGGGGTTAAAGGGCCAAGATTGATCCCGTTTTGGTGCTTGATGCCAAAGGGGGAGAAAATAAAGGCTAAAGCAATAAATGGATCAGCTACCACTTGAGAAATTTTGAAAATAGTAGATTAGAGCTTTTGGTTTGTCAAAACTCTTTTATTGTCTCTTATGTCAAAAGTTGGCCTCTTGTGGGGAGAAGTGTTGATTATGGGAAAAAGGGAGAGTTTTTGAAATCCTTGATCAAATTTCTTTGGAAAACCTCTCTTTATGTCTCTACAAGTGGTCTTGACTTAGAGATAGGAATTTGAGTTTGGTTTGCAAAAACAAACCAAGTGGTTGCATAGAGTGATCCATATATGTCAAAATTGAATCAAAACAATTTTGATTTCTTATTTGATTTGATTTTGTACTTGTTCTACTTGCTTTATGTTGTGTTGGCATAAATCACCAAAAAGGGGGAGATTGAAAGGGAAATGTGCCCTTGGGCCATTTCTAAGTGTTTTGGTGATTTAGTGCCCAACACAGGTGCCTAATTGTAAAATGGTGGACAAAGTACAAATCAAGGATAAAGGTATGTTTCTCAAACTTAGTACATTGTTTTATGGACTAATGTATTGTGTCTAAGTGCTGGAAACAGAAAAAATCGAGTTGGAGAAGAGATAGCTCGAGCAGCCAAAGTCTGCCCAGTCTGGGTGCACCGGACTGTCCGGTGGTGCACCGGACAGTGTCCAGTGCGCCAGGCTGGCTTAGGCAAAGTGGCTGCTCTCGGGACTTCGACGGCGGTGTACGGCTAAAATTCACCGGACTGTCCGGTGAGCACCGGACTGTCCGGTGGGCCGCTCACAGGCGAACTCGTCGCTCTCGGGAAACCATCAACGGCGTACGGCTAAAAATCACCAGACTGTCCGGTGTGCACCGGACTGTCCGGTGAGCCAACGGTCGGTCGGGCCAACGGTCGGCCGCGCAATCTGCGTGGGACACGTGGCCGAGCCAACGGCTAGAAGATGGCACCGGACTGTCCGGTGTGCACCGGACATGTCAAGTGCACCAACGGCTCCCAGGCTGCCAACGGTCGACTGCGCTGTTTATGGAAAGAAATCGGGCACCGGACATGTCCGGTGTGCACCGGACTGTCCGGTGCGCCAGACGACAGAAGGCAAGAATTGCCTTCCCAGATTGCTCCCAACGGCTCCTAGCTGCCTTGGGGCTATAAAAGGGACCCCTAGGCGCATGGAGGAGGACACCAAGCATCCTTTGAGCATCATTGATCACTCACACTTCATTCTCGCGCACTTGTTTGACATTTTAGTGATTTGAGCTCCGTTCTAGTGTGCTAGTCTCTTGAGCTCAAGTCTGGGGTTTGCGTGTGCGTATTCGCTGTGATCTTTGTGTCGTGTGTGAGTTGCTAATCCCTCCCTTGCTCTGTGATTCTTCGTGAACATCTTGTGTAAGGGCGAGAGGCTCCAAGCTGTGGAGATTCCTCGCAAACGGGATTAAGAGAAGCAAAGCAACACCGTGGTATTCAAATTGGTCTTTGGACCGCTTGAGAGGGGTTGATTGCAACCCTCGTCCATTGGGACGCCACAACGTGGAGTAGGCAAGCATTAGTCTTGGCCGAACCACGGGATAACCACTGTGCCATCTCTGTGATTGATATCTCTTGGTTATTGTGTTGTGTTGAGATCCTTCTCTAGCCACTTGGCATATTACTGTGCTAACAAGTAACCAAGTTTTGTGGCTTAAGTTTTTGAAGTGTTACAGGGTCACCTATTCACCCCCCTCTAGGTGCTCTCAAGAAGGACCTACAGGTGGAAAGGCTGAGCAAGCGCATCACCACCTTGGAGCAGCAGCTGGAGATCCGAGACAACACCATTGATGTCTTGGAAAACCAGCTCCATGATGTGCAGCAGGAACTTGAAGAAGCTAATGACCACCTAGACATGCACCACCTGGAGATGGAGGCCAATGAGGCCGGAAGTGAGGGAGAAGAGGCTCCTGAGGAGTTAGGACCAGCCCCTGGTGCCAATATGACTGCCTCCGTGATGCCCCCTTCACTCGTATCCGGTGTCGCTTCCACTACTCAGGGTTGATGAGTCATTTTGAACGCTCTAGGAGGATAGAAACCTACGTGATCTTAGTAATGACGGATTTTGGACTAGGCTTACGGGTACTTTCCCCTAATTGATGTAACCCTTGAGAACTTTTGAGATCTGTGGGATGTTTGTAAACATGTTATCTTCATTCAAACTTAATATTATGATTATGGCAATTTCCTTCCACATGAGATGATAGCATGATGTTCGAAATTGTGAATTGGGATAACAATGGCGGCAATCTCTGTTTTCAGATGGCAGCTAGGCAGCGTCGCGGGCATAACGAGCAAGTTCCCCCGCCACGTCCTCCAGCTCCCACGGTGTAGGAGCTGATGGCTCAGCAAAACGAAATTCTGCGACAGCTTTTGCAGCGCCAGCCCCACCCTCAGCAATATGGTGGAGGCCAGCCACAGTGACCTCCGGCAGCGGCAACCTACCAGGAGTTCCTGAGTACGCAGCCGTCCTTGTTCACCAAGGCAGAGGATCCGTTGGACGTTGATGTGTGGTTACACGCCGTGGAGTCCAAGTTTCCCCACCTCACGGGAGACTGCCCTGATGACACCAAGGCTCGCTTTGCCACGCAGCAGCTTCGCGAACCTACTCGGACTTGGTGGGACCACTTCCGTGCTATGCTACCAGCTGGTCATGAAGTTTCTTGGGAGGAATTCAAGACTGCTTTTAGAGGGCACCACATCCCAGCTGGAATTCTTGATCGCAAGCTGAATGAGTTTCTGGCACTCAATCAAGGAACCCACACGATATTGCAGTATGCTCAGGCCTTCAACGACCTGTGCCAGTACGCAGGATATCATGCTGATTCCGATGAGAAGAAGAGAGACCGCTTCCGTAGGGGTCTCAACACCAAGTTGCATGAGCGTCTCAACACTGTCCGGGCTGATAGCTTCAATGAGTTGGTCAACCTGGCCATCTCCCAGGAGGATTGTATTGTAGCTCACCGGGTAGAGAAGAAGAGAAAGGCACCAATGGCAGCACCCTCCGCTCAGACCCAGAGGTTCAGGATTGTTTCCCACAATCAAAGCAGGGGATTTCAGCAGCAGGCAGGCAGATGGGTGATCAGGCCACCTCAGCAGCCGCAGCCAGCACCCACTCGTTTTCTAGCTCCCGCTCCAAGGAACAATCAACCTCCGCCGCAGCAGCAGTTCCGCCAGGGAAATGGGAACAAGTGCTTCACTTGTGGCAATGTGGGCCACTATGCCAAGAATTGCCTAAGAAATCAGCAGAGGCAGATGCCAGCACCAAATCAAGACAAGGGAAGAAAGCAGAAGGTACAAGTCAGGCAAGGGAAGCTCAACTTCACTACTCTGGAGGAGTTACCTGAAAGAGCCCCCATCATGACTGGTATCTTTTCAGTTTATAATCAACCTGCATTAATTCTGTTTGATTCTGGTGCATCTCATAGTTTCATTAGCCAAAAGTTTGGTGCTAAATGTCAACTGCCTTTCTATCATGCAAAAGGGTCATTCATGATAGCCACACCTGGGGGTAAATTGCAACCAACCAATTAAACCAAAGTGTGCCTATTCAATTAGGAAGCCACATTATCAAAACCACCCTCCTTGTTTTGGGTTTGGAGAATGTGGATATTATTCTAGGAGCCAATTGGATGACCTGACACCAAGTAGTGCTTGATGTAGCCAGCCGCATCGTCGAAATCAATTCCCCAATCTGTGGGAGTTTCACCTTGCTTCTGCCCAGTCAAGATTCTACTCAGTCATGTGCTTTTGCTATGACGGAGTTACCCCTGAAGAAGATTCTAGTGGTCTATGATTATGCGGATGTTTTTTCCAGATGAATTACCAGGAATGCCACCGGACTGGGATATTGAATTCGCCATCGAGTTGCAACTAGGAACGTCACCTATTTCCAAGAGGCCGTACTGGATGCCACCCGCTGAGTTGGCAGAATTGAAGAAGCAATTGCAAGAATTGCTGGACAAAGGTTTTATCCGCCCAAGTACTTCGCCTTGGGGATGTCCAACCTTGTTTGTGAAGAAGAAAGATGAAAGCTTGAGGCTATGCATAGATTACCGCCCACTTAACGCGGTGACTATCAAGAACAAGTATCCTTTGCCTCGTATTGATGTTCTTTTCGATCAGTTGGTTGGAGCCAAAGTGTTTTCCAAGATAGACCTTTGATCCGGCTATCATCAGATCAAGATACGAGCAAGTGATATTTCGAAGGCTGCCTTCTTGTCACACCTGGTTTTGGGGGCACCAAAACCCGGGCGCGAACATAATCACCAGGTGTGCTGGGACCAAGTCTCACATATATGATGAATCATGGCACAGGATCGAATGTCACATCTTTACTATATAATAGGAGTTCTGTACAAAATAAATAAATAATTACATTATAAGGAGACAACGGTCCAGCAACACAAAGTTGACTGGGAGTCGACGGCCTAGACCTCTCACGAACACATCGCAGCATCCTCCATGCGCCTCATCCTGTGGTACCTGTTCTTGACCTGTGGGGGGTGTGAGACAGCAGGAGTGAGCTCACATACGTTCATCGCTCAACATGTTGTGGGGAATAATGTGCATGAACTCGCCAAAGGTGGGAGCTCATGTGAAGTGTAAGGCTTACCAAAGAGGATGGTTTAAGCTGAGCATTGCTTTTAGGGTTGGTCAAAATTTTAGCAAATACTAAGTATAAGTAAATACCAACCAAATTAAGTAATAAAACAAAAGTAATAACAACACCTGCGATGCAATGCATATGACAAATTGAATTTAGTTCCATAGATAAATCATGTGAGGGTCCGAGCTGCTCATGACCGTGAGCACGGCTAGTATACCAGTTTTACACTCTGTAGAGGTTGCACATCTTTACCCACAAGTCATGGTACCCACACTACGAGGCTTTTACAAAGTTCCACTAGCTTCAGAAAACCCGCTACAGTTTATAGGAAGCTCCAATGCAGGGATCCCTTGCCTGACCGCCATCGCAGCAAAATCAACCAAGAACCTCCCTACACTGACCACTCCCCTACTGCCCTTGCCCCTTTCGGGTAAGGTAGTCCTCCACTAGCTTTCCTAATTAATCAGCCAAGGGCGTCCCATTAAACCCTTGTGGTAGCACTGTTTTCCCGGGTGGTCGCTCCATGTTCCAATTAACATAATGATCTTATCATGAACAGTAAATAACAACTGATAACAAAAGTGTAATCATGAATAATGTATCTCCATACCCAAAACCACATATAGCACTAGCAAGTACTACCCAAAAAGTTTAGTGGTAAACAAGGCATAAAGATAGTCAAACTAGGGTGACCTATTGGGTCCCATCAAAATTAACCTATGCAGATCATTATGATTAATCAGAACATGAGTAGGTAAAAAGATGTGATCAAGGGCACAACTTGCCTGGGACTTGAGATTCCAGGTACCAACTTGCTTTTTAGATGACTCGTGGCCTCGCGCTAGTCGTAGCAATACAAACAAACAGTGTATAGGCAAAATTAACATTACACCAAACATAAGTGCAAACTGAATAATAATGATCTACGTGAAGCTACGAGATCGCGGGATCGAGAACTACTAAGATCGGAGTCATGGTTAAGGAGGTATGATCTATAAAAGCTCTACGTGATTTAAATATTAGACTATATTATAAATTGGTTAGTATAGATCATATGAGAAATTATTCTATAAATGGTTATCTCAACTTTAATCCAAGTCATTATTTGATTAAAGATCATCTAGTCAAATTATAATCATAAGATCAGAGGTTAATCCAATAGACATAGATTAATCCAATTAACATAGGATAAATAAATATCTAATTATAAAAGTATAGGACATGGTGTAATCAATGTTGTCATTGCATAGTAAATATTTATACAAGACTAATGCAACTTGAACGGATCAAATCGGAGTTAAAATGGATAAATTATGAATTTTCGAAGTTCGTATGTGCTTGCTACAAAATTAATGGAGTAATCAATTCTAGTATGGGTTTCATGCTAAAACAGTGTTACCAAGTAATAGACAATATTAATACAAAATTATAGGAACGGGAATGGACTAAAAAGGGTTTAAAATCAATTAGTTATGAATTAACTAAGTTTCTAGAATTATTTTACATTAAAAACTATATTCTGCAATAGTTTATCCCATTTGTTCTTTGTAAGGACTGTGGCCATCATTTTCCAGTAGTACAAGGGTCATATTATAAAGTTCCAGGGCCCCATTGTATTTAATTTGCAGAGGACGTGGTTGGCGGCTATAATATACCAGAGTCTAGGGTTTCCTGTGCAAAATTACCTGCGGATGACGCAGTAGAGACACTTGGCGCCCAACCAGTGGCTGGAGCTAGGCCACACACGGGTTCCCACAGTGGGGCGCACGGGATCCACTCCGCACCAAATCCCCACCATCCGAACACGTGCCATTATAAAGGGATCAACGTGGACCGCTAGATCGGTGATCTACGGCCGATATTCTATGGTGCGAACGGATATCTACGACATCAACCAGAGCCGTCCGATAAGATCAAACGGCGCACGACCCTTCTCCTTACCCCAACGCTGCCAAGGCAGAGCCACCAGAATCCCTGCGGCCGTGGAGCTCACCGGCGCACCAAAGTCGGCCACCTAGAGCTCAAAACCAAATCGGATAGGACTACACGATGCTTATGCTATTGCGAACCTGGGTGGAGGGTACTCACCGGAAATCGGGGGTCGAAGGAGGCCGGCCACGACGCATGGCGGCTCCACCGTGGACCATCTGTTCCGGTGAGCAATTGGGCTCGCACGGACGACCATCTTCCCCCAACACGGCCACGGACACATCCCCAGTGATGGGATGAAGCCCCCTGGGTTAACATCCAGGGCCCATTGGCGACGAGAGCGGGGATGTGCGGTGGCCACGAGAGTATCGCACAACGGCTATCTCTCCGATTCTCTCTCATCTCTTGCAATGGCGGAACTGGGTGCATTGGGTTGGGGAGAACGAGGAGACTGCGACGCCCGATTTATACTCCAGTAGCGAAGTCCGAGCGAGGCACGAGGAGCGAGATCCCCGGCGAGGTAATCAGTGTTCGCACTAGTTTGTTACGAAGCTTGCGCGGGTGAAGATGATTCTGACGTGGGGGTCCCACACAGCAGCGACCCAACTCTGTGACCTCGCTCAGCCACGCTAGGAACCTACCAGGCGAGGTCCGCGCAACAGTCACTGGGGAGGGCGCACGTGAAAGGCAGGCGGGAGAGGTGCAGATGGGCCGAGCGATGCCAGATCCGGCCCAGGTGGGGTGGTTGTTTCTTTTTTTGTTTTATTTTATGTTTTCTATTTCCAATTGAATTCACTTTTGAATCTAAGTTTGAATTTTCTATCTCAAACAAAATGCACAATCAGAATCCAGCATGATGCAATATTAATTATATATATTTATTCATTCATTTATTATTCTTCATAAGCAATTGCTTTTGAATATGTAGCACCCATGTAATTATTTTAAGAAAAATAGTTTACATTGTATGATCTCTAAAAAAATGTTCTCACATTAATACTTATAAACATCAATAAATGCTAATTTATATAACAATCTTTTTATTGAATTTTTGTTATAAAACTTTTATTTAAGGAGATGTGACTTCAAATGTTATGGGAATTCTAAAGAAGAAAGAAAAAAAATATTCTTATTCAAGATCTTTGAAAAATCTTACTATATTCTCAAAATGAGATTTAGGATGTTACAAATCCTACCCCCCTTAAAAATAATCTCGTCCTCGAGATTTGTAAGAAAGAGGGATATAAAAGAATTGGTTTGTGATTTGTTTGCCTTAAATTTCTAATTGGTTCAAAAATTCAGAGTCTCACATTTTTTCTATAGTGGGTGATTAGGAGAGCATAGGTATCCAACTAGTTATTCTGTAGGATATAAGAGATGGATAGGTTAGGGCAAGAATAGCTAGGGGTAAGAAGGTTTATGGTGTGGAAGAACTTCGTGTTGGGTGGTAAGGCATCTGAAGGTTGAGTTTGACTTCTATCCTTCCTTGACGAGGTTGATCTTTTCCTCTCCGGTCTTGGTCTCATTAATTCGAGGTTAATGTATATCAACGGAGTTAGAGAATATAGATTTGGATGAGATAGACTACATGATGTGGGTCAAAAGTTTGTTAGATGTTTAGTGGGGATAGGCAGATTATGTAATCTATCACGACTCTATTGGTTGGGTTAGATCTCATGCGCGGCTGAGTTGGTCTAAGGCACTAGTTTTGTTTTAAGTGCATGAGGGGTATGTCCTTATCTTTTGTACCAGTATTAGGTAACTTACTCTAGATTAGATCATAATAGATTAGATAAAATCTAGATTAGGTTGGATATGACTAGATTAGACTAGTTTAAGTTAGGTGGATCTACTAAGGTAATAGAGTATCTTTTAAGATAAGATGGATCTATGAGTATAGGGTAGAATCTTTTAAGATGAGATAGATATTGTTAGGCTAGATACTTTAATGAGAGATAATCTAGTTTGTCTAGTTATTTTGATGAGCATTTTTTTCCTATATGTATATGCAGATGTAATTGTGGACATTACAACACAACTAATCACACTCAATCAAAGATCCAAATCAAACAAGTATCATAAGAACAAGCACTCAAGCGTATAAATACCAAAAAATAGTTTTGTTTTTTTGTTCCTAAGAGTAGATCTCCTACTCCTAAAGTCACTTTAGGCACATGATTTCAATGTGTAAAATCCACATTTGCCTTTAGAAAGAGAAAGGTAAGAGTAATCAGAGTAAAGCGGAAATAGATGAGAAAAGATTAAGAAAAGTTTAGAAAAGATTCAGAGTAGCAAAGGTAAGTAGACAATGGTTGTCCAGTTCCATCTAGGTTTCGTCCTACAGTCAACATTCCTCTAATACCACTTCTGTCACACCCGGTTTTGGGGGCACCAAGACCCGGGCGCGAACATAATCACCAGGTGTGCTGGGACCAAGTCTCACACATATGATGAATCATGGCATAGGATCGAATGTCACATCTTTTCTATATAATAGGAGTTCTGTACAAAATAAATAAATAATTACATTATAAGGAGACAACGGTTGTAACGCCCCGAATTTTGCAGTTGAATTTTTTCTTTTCTTTACTCGCCAAAATTCGGGCGTTACCTTTTCTTTTTCTTTTTCCCCTCGCTAAACCTTGACCTTTTCCAAAGTTTTAGCGGGAATTCGGTTTGGATTTCCCGTGTAAGAGAAAACTCTAAAGATATTTTGTGTTGTTTGATGCACCATGCCGAACCTTGCATTTTTGATTGTTTGAAAGTGCAAACGCATTCATCTAAAAGATCGGATTTCGAGAATAAGCGGAAAACCTTTTCTTTCTTTCTTTTTCTTTCTCTCTCTCCTCTTTTTCTCTCTCTCCCGCGCCGTGGGCCGACCCCGACCGGCCCAAGCCCCTGCGCGCGCCCCCCTCTTGGGCCTTGGCAAGGCCCAGCCGCCCCCCACCCCCCCCCCTTTTTTTTCCAAACCCCCTCTCCCTCTCCCTCATTCTCTCCCTCTCTCTCTCCCCACCTAAGCCGCCGCCCCACCTCTGCCCTAAGCCGCGCCGCCCTAGGCCGCCGCCGCCCTTGGCCGCCCTCGCCGTCGGCCACCCCCCCCCCCCGCCGGTGAGCCCCTCCCCCCTCTCTCCCTCCTCTCTCCCTCTCCCCCCCTCTTCTTCCCCGCCCTGGCGCCCCAGCTGCTGGCCGCTGCCGGCCGCTGGCCCGCCCCGGCGCGCCCCCTGGCCGCCCGGCCGGCCGCTGGCCCGCCCCGGCCGCCCCCCAGCCGCGCCCGCCCGGTCGCTGGCCGCCCCCAGCCCGGCCGCTGGCCGCCCCCAGCCCGCGCCCTCGGCCGCCCTGGCCCCCTGGCCGCGCCCCCTGCCCCGGGCCGGCTCAGCCGCCCCGGCCCCAGCTCGGCCGCCCTCCGCCGCGCGCCCGCCCCAGCTCGGCCGCCCTGCGCAAAACCGGTTCAACCGCCCCTAGGGCCGGTTCAACCGCCCCCCCTCTGTTTTTTTTTATTTATTTTTTATTTTATTTTATTTACTTTCTGTGATCATAATTACTTTATTTTAGGTAGACTGATCATTGTTCATGCTATGGAAAATAGGAAGTTTAATTTAAAATTCCGTTATGCTATTGATTCACGTAGTTAATTGTTTAACCCGTGCAATGTTGATCAACTAAAAATGATTAGGTTTCCATTAGTATATGTATAACAGAATTCTTTTGTTAAGAATCAATTGTAGCTAATCATTAGTGCATAAGATTTAACCCCCCCCCTGCGAGACCCTTTCCCATTTCTTTCTAACCATAACAAATGCGATGTCGAATGTCATACTTGATGCATATTCACTTTATTTGGTCCCTTGTATGGTGTACTGTTCTTTTGTATTAAATATGTGGATGGGTGTATGTATGTTTGCGCTCGCATAGAGAACGATCCGGTCGAAGAGCCCGAAGAATTCGCAGGAGAAGCCCCTGAGCAGCAGTCGGTTGGTGGAGGCAAGTGTCCTTTGACCTATTGCTGTCCTATTCATTCTTTAATTCACCTCCCGCATTACACATTTATACCTAAGGATTGACTAGCTTTTGTTATTCATGTCCTTGTTTACCTATTTGGGTCGGATTATTACTGCTTAGTCTGATGCTATTGCTCAACTCTAATCAATGAACATGATGTGATTATCTATGATACGCTGTTTTCCCCTTCTTATTTATGATTATATTTGTGACCTTTAAGGGGACTCGAGCGGTTTCTCGAGTGCCTCTCCGTAAGGACCTGTTCAATGGATGACCGCCCGGGAAAACAGTGCAACCATGAGGGTGGAATGGGACGCCCTTAGCTGAATAATTAGAGGAACTGGGGTGTAGTCCGCTTAGCCGTTGTGCCGTCAATGGGGCTCGGTGTATGCGGCTCGCTCTGCCAAGGTTGATTTGTCCCTTGGGGAGGAGTGCGGTACATTTAGGAAACCTAACGGGCGGCTACAGCCTTGGGGAATCTTTGTAAAGGCTTCGTAGTGAATCCCTAGCCATTCACCTCGGGAGTGAATAAGGGTCTTGCAAGCCCGGGCTAGAGAGGGAATCACGGCTTATGGGTAAAGTGCGCAACCTCTGCAGAGTGTTACGAAACTGATATATCAGCCGTGCTCACGGTTATGAGCGGCCAAGGGAGCTCCAGAGATTAGTGATACTTGATCAGAGATATTTTGGTACAGGTGGCAATGAGATTGATGGTTCTGATTATGATTATGGTATTGGTAAGTGGTATTCTTTCCGTTTGGAAAGGATACATTGGGCTAATAACTTGGGTTAATGTTAAAACCTGGCTCACTACTAGTAAGTAATAACCTGACCAACTAAAAGCAACTGCTTGACTTATCCCCACATAAAGCTAGTCCACTACAGCCAAACAGGATACTTGCTGAGTATGTTGATGTGTACTCACCCTTGCTCTACACACCAAACCCCCCCCTCCAGGTTGTCAGCATTGCAACCACTGCTCAGGAGAAGATGAAGCTGTGGAAGGAGACTTCCAGGAGTTCCAAGACTACGACGAGTTCTAGGTGTGGGTTAGCGGCAACCCCCAGTCGGCTGCCTGTGAAGGCCGCGTTATCTACGTTTCTTTTCCGCACTTTGATTTATTGTAAGAACTATATGGACGTCTCAGACGTATGATGTAATCGACTATTATTTCCCCTTTTAATACTATTTGAGCACTGTGTGATGATGTCCATGTTATGTAACTGCTGTGTACGTGAATAACTGATCCTGGCACGTACATGGTTCGCATTCGGTTTACCTTCTAAAAACCGGGTGTGACATAAGTGGTATCAGAGCCGTGCTGACTGTAGGACCGCTAACCTAGAGTAGAATGGTCGTTCTAAGGACTATAGACCTCTGTCCCTGCCTTGACTTTGGTATCCCTTCAAAAGTTGGTCCTACTGACCAAATCTATGTTCTACTATATATTATACCTTGCTGAAAAATTTGTTTTATTCTGATCCTTCATTTATTTATGATTCATTATTATTCTGATCCTTCATTTATTTATGGTTCATTATTTGCTGGTCATATTAATTCTGTTCTCACCCTTTTGCTTGCGATGTCTTTTGTAGATGGCTCGTCTTAGACACACTGCACGAAAGTCCGTCATCCCCTTCTTACCCTCCCGCCTTGCTGAGCGTCCGCTTCGCCGTCCCATGGCCGGACAGTCCAGCCACTTGGAGAGACTGCACCACCGCCTGCATGAGGAGCAGGAACGTCGACGACAGGAGCAGCAGGGCTCTTCCTTCTCGCTCCAGCAGGAGATAGAGTCTGTGAGGAGCTGCTCCCCTGTGCTTCCCCTGGAGGCGCCCCCTGCACCACCCCTGGGCGCCCCAGCTTCTGGAGTAGCTGCTGGAGGAGACCCAGACGACGGAGGTGGCGACGACAGCCCGAGCCACGACACCGACCTCGACCTCTCTAGCCATGAGCCGGAAGGATGGGTTGCTCGACCCATCACTCGCGACGCTGCTCGCGGGTGTCACTTCCACGACGCGCTCGACACCCTGCTACGTCGGGCACTTGACCGGCGTACTTGGTCCATCGAGTATCGCTGTGTGGTCTACCAGCATAGTCGCGGGGTCTACCCAGACCGCTGGGAGGCGACCTGTTTGGTGCGCCGTCCGGAGAACAGTCTCCAGGGCGCGGAGGCTTGCTCAGAGCACTATTCTATCTCTGAGCGGGACTCAGCTGAGGCAGCCATGCAGGATGCTGCACGGCGTGCGCTTTCGCACTACTGCTCGGTTCTCGGTGGGGTAGCTGACGGCCTCGACCTGAAGTATTACCCCCGCCGTCCATCTGGCAGCACAGGAGGCGTGATTGTTTCACCTGCTGGTGAGGACAATCCTAGGTTGAACAGCACAGTCAACCTAGCCGCCGTGCTAAACACGGAGCTGGACCATGCATTAGACGAGCTGAGTAGGGCTCGTGCTGAGATCGCCTTGCTGCGGGCTGAGCGCGCGGAGCGTCGTCACTTGGATGATGGTTCCCCCGCTCCCGTTGGGACTCAGCACCCGTACCGCTCACCTCGGCGTGGACTCCAGTCTTATGGCAATCCCGACTGCAAGACCAAGATAAATCTAGAACCATAGATCGTTAGAGTTGGATCTTGTAATTAATACGAAATATATATACATAGAAGCTTCAGTCTTAGCGTTAGTCTCGGTTTTAGTTAGTCTTAGTTAGACAGGGTAGTTTGCTATATCCTGTGCATTTATGTTTGTCATGATGAACTATGTTTGGTTTGGATCTTTGTAATGATTGTCACCAGAGTGTGGGTATCCCCTGCATTTTGGTTTACATATTATGTTAATGGAGTTAGTTATATAGTTGGGAAAAACCTTTATTCCACTTTCCTCTTTATCTGAGAAGCTGTGTGGTCTGTGTTGGAGATCAGTGAAGATGCTCATCTGTTCAGTGCTGTTGGAGAATTCTATACTCTTTTCTTATGCTGCAAGATTTGCCAGATCAGTTCTGATGTGTGGTTGCGTTCTGCAGATGTCAGAGAACAGGCGCAGAGGAGGAAGGCGTGCTCAGCAGGAGCAAGCCGCCCCGCAGGATGAGGTGCCCCAGCAGCAGCACCTGCCGCCCCCGCCCCTGATGTCGATCGAGCAGATGTTTCTGATGCAGACTCAGGCAGTTCAGGCCATCGGTCAGACTCTGGCCGCCATTCAGCAGCAGCAGCAGCAAGCACCACCCCAGCCTCAGATGCCTCAGATGCCTAGAGACAAGCGTGCTGAATTCATGAGAGGTCATCCCCCAACGTTCGCTCACTCTTCTGACCCCATGGATGCTGAAGATTGGCTGCGCACTGTGGAGCGGGAGTTGCATACCGCTCAGTGTGACGACAGGGAGAAAGTCTTGTATGGTCCCCGTCTGTTGAGAGGAGCAGCCCAATCATGGTGGGAGTCTTACCTCGCCACCCATGCCAACCCCGATGCCATCACCTGGGAAGAATTCAGAGGTAGCTTTCGTCAGTACCATGTGCCTGCAGGTCTGATGACAGTGAAGAAGGAGGAGTTCCTGGCCCTTAAGCAAGGGTCATCATCTGTCAGTGAGTATCGAGACAGGTTTCTGCAGTTGTCCCGCTACGCTCCTGAGGATGTCAACACCGACGCCAAGCGACAGTACCGTTTCTTGAGAGGCTTGGTTGACCCTCTGCAGTACCAACTGATGAATCATACCTTCCCGACATTCCAGCACCTGATTGACAGGGCAATCATGACAGAAAGGAAGCGTAAGGAGATGGAAGATCGTAAGCGCAAGATCAGTGGACCCCAGCCTGGAAGCAGCAGCCGTCCTCGTTTCTCAGACAATCAACCTCAGCAGTTTAGGCAGAACCAGCGTCCACCTCAGCAGCATCAGCAGCATCAGCAGCGTCAGCAGTATCAGCAGTTCCAAAGGCAGTACCCTCAGCATCAGTACCAGAATCGTCAGAGCAATCAATCAGGAGGTCAGTTTCAGAGGCAGAATCAGCAGACACCTCGTCTTCCTGCCCCAGCAAGCCAGCAGAGCAATCAGGCAGCACCAGCTCAGGTTGGAAACAGGGCATGTTTCCACTGTGGAGAGCAAGGCCACTGGGTGATGCAATGTCCGAAGAAGGCAGCCCAGCAGCAGTCAGGCCCCAATGCCCCAGCGAAGCAGAATGCGTCTCAGTCTGGAGCAGGCAACCGCCCTCAGCAGCGCTATAATCATGGAAGATTGAACCACTTGGAGGCTGAAGCAGTGCAGGAGACCTCCGGCATGACAGTAGGTATGTTCCCAGTCGACTCCCATATTGCAGAAGTGTTATTTGATACTGGAGCAACGCATTCTTTTATTACTGCATCGTGGGTAGAAGCACATAATCTTCCAATTACTACCATGTCAACCCCCATTCAAATTGACTCAGCTGGTGGTAGAATTCGAACTGATAGCATATGTTTGAATATAAGTGTGGAAATAAGGGGGATAGCGTTTCCCGCTAACCTTATAGTAATGGGTACTCAGGGAATAGATGTCATCCTAGGGATGAATTGGCTAGATAAGTATCAGGCAGTTATCAGTTGTGATAAAAGGACAATCAAGTTGGTGTCCCCACTAGGAGAGGAAGTGGTGACCGAGTTAGTCCCGCCTGAGCCAAAGAAAGGAAGTTGTTATCAGATGGTTGTCGATAGCAGTGAAGCAGACCCAATTGAGAGTATCAAGGTTGTGTCTGAATTCCCAGATGTGTTCCCAAAGGATTTACCGGGTATGCCACCAGAGCGGAAAGTTGAGTTTGCCATAGAGCTTCTTCCTGGAACCGCCCCTATCTTTAAGAGAGCTTACAGAATATCTGGACCAGAGTTGGTTGAGCTTAAGAAGCAGATTGATGAGCTGTCAGAGAAAGGTTACATCCGGCCAAGCACCTCGCCTTGGGCCGCCCCCGTCCTGTTTGTGGAAAAGAAAGATGGCACCAAGAGGATGTGTATCGATTATCGAGCTTTGAATGAAGTCACGATCAAGAACAAGTATCCTTTGCCCAGAATAGAAGATCTGTTCGACCAGTTGAGAGGAGCCAGTGTGTTCTCCAAGATTGATCTGAGGTCAGGTTATCATCAGCTCAGGATCCGACCTTCGGACATTCCGAAGACGGCATTCATTACCAAGTATGGTTTGTATGAGTTCACAGTGATGTCTTTTGGTTTGACCAATGCACCAGCGTTCTTTATGAATCTGATGAACAGTGTATTCATGGATTATCTTGATAAGTTTGTGGTGGTATTCATTGATGACATTCTGATTTATTCTCAAAGTGAAGAAGAGCATGCAGATCATTTGAGGATGGTATTGCAGAGATTGCGAGAGCACCAGTTGTATGCAAAGTTGAGCAAGTGTGAGTTCTGGATCAGTGAAGTCCTGTTCTTGGGTCACATAATCAACAAAGAAGGATTGGCTGTGGATCCGAAGAAAGTGGCAGACATTCTGAACTGGAAAGCGCCAACGGATGCTCGAGGAATCAAGAGCTTCATTGGAATGGCCGGATATTATCGGCGATTCATTGAAGGGTTTTCGAAGATTGCGAAACCAATGACAGCGTTGCTAGGCAACAAGGTTGAGTTCAAGTGGACCCAGAAATGTCAAGAGGCCTTCGAAGCGCTGAAAGAGAAGTTGACAACAGCGCCTGTCCTAGTCTTGCCTGATGTGCACAAGCCCTTCTCTGTGTACTGTGATGCTTGTTACACGGGTTTGGGATGTGTGTTGATGCAAGAGGGAAGAGTTGTGGCTTACTCGTCCCGACAGCTGAAGGTTCATGAGAAGAACTACCCAATCCATGATCTAGAGTTGGCAGCAGTGGTTCACGCACTGAAGACATGGAGACACTATCTGTATGGACAGAAATGCGATGTTTACACAGATCACAAGAGTCTGAAGTACATATTCACTCAGTCAGAATTGAACATGAGGCAAAGAAGATGGTTAGAGTTGATCAAAGACTATGAGTTGGAGATCCATTACCATCCAGGCAAAGCAAACGTAGTGGCAGATGCTTTGAGCAGAAAGAGTCAAGTCAATCTGATGGTCGCTCGTCCGATGCCTTATGAGTTGGCCAAGGAGTTCGACAGGTTGAGTCTCGGATTTCTGAACAATTCGCGAGGAGTCACAGTTGAATTGGAACCTACCTTGGAGCGCGAAATCAAAGAAGCGCAGAAGAACGATGAAAAGATCAGTGAGATTCGGCGACTGATTCTAGATGGCAGAGGCAAAGATTTTCGAGAAGATGCAGAAGGCGTGATATGGTTCAAAGACCGCTTGTGTGTTCCCAATGTCCAGTCCATTCGGGAGTTGATTCTCAAGGAAGCTCATGAGGCAGCTTATTCGATTCACCCTGGCAGTGAGAAGATGTATCAGGATCTGAAGAAGAAATTCTGGTGGTATGGAATGAAGAGGGAAATCGCAGAGCACGTGGCTATGTGCGATAGTTGTCGAAGAATTAAGGCAGAGCACCAGAGACCTGCTGGATTGTTGCAACCGTTGCAGATCCCTCAGTGGAAATGGGATGAAATCGGTATGGATTTCATAGTCGGATTGCCTCGCACTCGAGCCGGCTACGATTCCATTTGGGTAGTAGTGGACCGCTTGACCAAGTCAGCCCACTTCATACCTGTCAAGACCACCTAAAGCAGTGCAGTATTGGCAGAGTTGTATATGTCTCGGATCGTTTGTCTTCATGGTGTGCCAAAGATAGTGTCAGACAGAGGAACGCAGTTCACCTCTCATTTCTGGCAGCAGTTGCATGAAGCTTTGGGCACGCATCTGAATTTCAGTTCAGCTTATCATCCGCAGACAGATGGCCAGACCGAAAGAACCAATCAAATTCTTGAAGATATGTTGAGAGCCTGTGCGTTGCAAGATCAGTCCGGATGGGACAAGCGATTGCCTTATGCAGAGTTTTCCTATAACAACAGTTATCAGGCCAGTTTGAAGATGTCACCATTTCAAGCGCTCTATGGAAGGAGTTGTAGAACTCCGTTGCAATGGGATCAGCCTGGAGAGAAGCAAGTGTTTGGGCCAGATATTTTGCTTGAAGCTGAAGAGAACATCAAGATGGTCCGAGAGAATCTGAAGATAGCGCAATCGAGGCAGCGAAGCTATGCAGACACAAGAAGAAGAGAGCTGAGTTTTGAAGTCGGAGACTTTGTCTATCTGAAAGTGTCACCGATCAGAGGAGTCAGAAGGTTCGGAATCAAAGGCAAGCTAGCACCCCGCTACATTGGTCCGTACCAAATCCTCTCGAAGCGTGGAGAAGTGGCCTATCAGCTCAGTCTGCCAGAGAATTTGTCAGCTGTGCATGATGTCTTTCATGTGTCTCAGTTGAAGAAGTGCTTGCGTGTGCCAGAAGAGCAGTTGCCAGTGGAAGGTCTGGAAGTCCAGGAGGACTTGACCTATGTCGAGAAGCTAGCTCAGATCCTTGAGGTTGCAGATAGAGTCACCCGAAGGAAGACCATCAGGATGTGCAAAGTCAGATGGAGTCACCACTCTGAGGAAGAAGCAACCTGGGAGCGTGAAGATGATTTGATGGCCAAGTACCCAGAGCTCTTTGCTAGCCAGCCCTGAATCTCGAGGGCGAGATTCTTTTAAGGGGGATAGGTTTGTAACGCCCCGAATTTTGCAGTTGAATTTTTTCTTTTCTTTACTCGCCAAAATTCGGGCGTTACCTTTTCTTTTTCTTTTTCCCCTCGCTAAACCTTGACCTTTTCCAAAGTTTTAGCGGGAATTCGGTTTGGATTTCCCGTGTAAGAGAAAACTCTAAAGATATTTTGTGTTGTTTGATGCACCATGCCGAACCTTGCATTTTTGATTGTTTGAAAGTGCAAACGCATTCATCTAAAAGATCGGATTTCGAGAATAAGCGGAAAACCTTTTCTTTCTTTCTTTTTCTTTCTCTCTCTCCTCTTTTTCTCTCTCTCCCGCGCCGTGGGCCGACCCCGACCGGCCCAAGCCCCTGCGCGCGCCCCCCTCTTGGGCCTTGGCAAGGCCCAGCCGCCCCCACCCCCCCCTTTTTTTTCCAAACCCCCTCTCCCTCTCCCTCATTCTCTCCCTCTCTCTCTCCCCACCTAAGCCGCCGCCCCACCTCTGCCCTAAGCCGCGCCGCCCTAGGCCGCCGCCGCCCTTGGCCGCCCTCGCCGTCGGCCACCCCCCCCACCGGTGAGCCCCTCCCCCCTCTCTCCCTCCTCTCTCCCTCTCCCCCCCCTCTTCTTCCCCGCCCTGGCGCCCCAGCCGCTGGCCGCTGCCGGCCGCTGGCCCGCCCCGGCGCGCCCCCTGGCCGCCCGGCCGGCCGCTGGCCCGCCCCGGCCGCCCCCCAGCCGCGCCCGCCCGGCCGCTGGCCGCCCCCAGCCCGGCCGCTGGCCGCCCCCAGCCCGCGCCCTCGGCCGCCCTGGCCCCCTGGCCGCGCCCCCTGCCCCGGGCCGGTTCAGCCGCCTGGCCGCCGGTTCAACCGGCCGGCTCAGCCGCCCCGGCCCCAGCTCGGCCGCCCTCCCCCGCGCGCCCGCCCCAGCTCGGCCGCCCTGCGCAAAACCGGTTCAACCGCCCCTAGGGCCGGTTCAACCGCCCCCCCTCTGTTTTTTTTATTTATTTTTTATTTTATTTTATTTACTTTCTGTGATCATAATTACTTTATTTTAGGTAGACTGATCATTGTTCATGCTATGGAAAATAGGAAGTTTAATTTAAAATTCCGTTATGCTATTGATTCACGTAGTTAATTGTTTAACCCGTGCAATGTTGATCAACTAAAAATGATTAGGTTTCCATTAGTATATGTATAACAGAATTCTTTTGTTAAGAATCAATTGTAGCTAATCATTAGTGCATAAGATTTAACCCCCCCCTGCGAGACCCTTTCCCATTTCTTTCTAACCATAACAAATGCGATGTCGAATGTCATACTTGATGCATATTCACTTTATTTAGTCCCTTGTATGGTGTACTGTTCTTTTGTATTAAATATGTGGATGGGTGTATGTATGTTTGCGCTCGCATAGAGAACGATCCGGTCGAAGAGCCCGAAGAATTCGCAGGAGAAGCCCCTGAGCAGCAGTCGGTTGGTGGAGGCAAGTGTCCTTTGACCTATTGCTGTCCTATTCATTCTTTAATTCACCTCCCGCATTACACATTTATACCTAAGGATTGACTAGCTTTTGTTATTCATGTCCTTGTTTACCTATTTGGGTCGGATTATTACTGCTTAGTCTGATGCTATTGCTCAACTCTAATCAATGAACATGATGTGATTATCTATGATACGCTGTTTTCCCCTTCTTATTTATGATTATATTTGTGACCTTTAAGGGGACTCGAGCGGTTTCTCGAGTGCCTCTCCGTAAGGACCTGTTCAATGGATGACCGCCCAGGAAAACAGTGCAACCATGAGGGTGGAATGGGACGCCCTTAGCTGAATAATTAGAGGAACTGGGGTGTAGTCCGCTTAGCCGTTGTGCCGTCAATGGGGCTCGGTGTATGCGGCTCGCTCTGCCAAGGTTGATTTGTCCCTTGGGGAGGAGTGCGGTACATTTAGGAAACCTAACGGGCGGCTACAGCCTCGGGGAATCTTTGTAAAGGCTTCGTAGTGAATCCCTAGCCATTCACCTCGGGAGTGAATAAGGGTCTTGCAAGCCCGGGCTAGAGAGGGAATCACGGCTTATGGGTAAAGTGCGCAACCTCTGCAGAGTGTTATGAAACTGATATATCAGCCGTGCTCACGGTTATGAGCGGCCAAGGGAGCTCCAGAGATTAGTGATACTTGATCAGAGATATTTTGGTACAGGTGGCAATGAGATTGATGGTTCTGATTATGATTATGGTATTGGTAAGTGGTATTCTTTCCGTTTGGAAAGGATACATTGGGCTAATAACTTGGGTTAATGTTAAAACCTGGCTCACTACTAGTAAGTAATAACCTGACCAACTAAAAGCAACTGCTTGACTTATCCCCACATAAAGCTAGTCCACTACAGCCAAACAGGATACTTGCTGAGTATGTTGATGTGTACTCACCCTTGCTCTACACACCAAACCCCCCCCTCCAGGTTGTCAGCATTGCAACCACTGCTCAGGAGAAGATGAAGCTGTGGAAGGAGACTTCCAGGAGTTCCAAGACTACGACGAGTTCTAGGTGTGGGTTAGCGGCAACCCCCAGTCGGCTGCCTGTGAAGGCCGCGTTATCTACGTTTCTTTTCCGCACTTTGATTTATTGTAAGAACTATATGGACGTCTCAGACGTATGATGTAATCGACTATTATTTCCCCTTTTAATACTATTTGAGCACTGTGTGATGATGTCCATGTTATGTAACTGCTGTGTACGTGAATAACTGATCCTGGCACGTACATGGTTCGCATTCGGTTTACCTTCTAAAAACCGGGTGTGACAACGGTCCAGCAACACAAAGTTGACTGGGAAACGACAGCCTAGACCTCTCACGAACACATCGCAGCATCCTCCATGCGCCTCATCCTGTGGTACCTGTTCTTGACCTGTGGGGGGTGTAAGACAGCAAGAGTGAGCTCACATACGTTCATCGCTCAACAAGTTGTGGAGAATAATGTGCATGAACTCGCCAAAGGTGGGAGCTCACGTGAAGTGTAAGGCTTACCAAAGAGGATGGTTGAAGCTGAGCATTGCTTTTAGAGTTGGTCAAAATTTTATTAGCAACTACTAAGTATAAGTAAATACCAACCCAATTAAGTAATAAAACAAAAGTAATAACAACACCTGCGATGCAATGCATATGACAAATTGAATTTAGTTCCATAGATAAATCATGTGAGGGTCCGAGCTGCTCATGACCGTGAGCACGGCTAGTATACCAGTTTTACACTCTACAGAGGTTGCGTATCTTTACCCACAAGTCATGTTACCCATTTGCCACGGGGTTGTACGGGCCCCATACACCTCTACCAAGGAAGCGAGGCAGGTGTAATACCCAAATTGGTAAACCATGGTAATGGAGATAATTCTCCTATTACTTTGTTTCAAGTGAACTAAGCATGAGAACAACCACATCTAAAGTGGTTAAATGACTAATGACAACTTATGCATCATATTGGAGTTTCTATGTTTGTGCCTTAAATAAAGTAATAATAGTAATAATAACAATAAGGATAAATTTGCCTCCAAAAATGAATTCAAATTAGAAGTAATTTTGAATTGGGAATTTAAGAGAGAAATACTATAAGAAGACAAGATAAAATTTATAAGTAAATAAACTCATCCCACACTAGTATGTTTATTTGGTACACTTAACATGACTACAATTCATCTCCATATTTGAATTCAAATTGTGAATTCAAAGTTCACACAAGAATTTGAATTTAGTTTTGAAAGGTGAAAATAAGAGAAAAATAGGAAAGGAAATGAAAACAGAAATAAATATAAAAAAAAGAGGAAGAACTCCATTTCTGCGCTGGGCCGAATTTGGCTTCCCAACCGGCCCAACTAAACACCAGCGCGCCGCGCTCGCGCCTGGCGCTCGCTGGCGGGCGGGCCCCATATGCCAGCCTCACTCATCGCGCGCTCGCTCTCACCTGTCTCCGCCATGTGGGGCCTTGTGGTCGGGATCGCCCCTCCCCCTCGCGTCCCCCGTTAATGCCACTGGCGGGCGGACCCCACGCGTCAGCTCTGCCCCTTTCCCCTTTCTTCGCCGCGCTGCTCGGATGAGCTCGACCGGGGCGCACTTCGCAGGATTCGTTGGAGCCCCACTGCGCACGCTCGGACTCGGACTGGGCACAGGGTATAAATCGTGCCGCTCTCCTCCCGCCCCTCATTGAGCCGTGCGATTAGCCAACGCCGCCGCCGCCCGAACCGTGTCCGCGGTAAGCGAGAGGTCCGCCACCATAGAATCGGGTCGGCATCGCCGATTGGTGGCCAGGATAGTGTTAAGATTGTTCATCGGCGTATGTGGATCGTCGGCGTGAAGTATTGCGCTCGGTGGTCCGCCCAAACGTCTGGAATTCCTCACCGGAGCTGGTGACCCGCCGCGAACCCGGATAGCACCGTGGGCGAGGCTCGTCACAGCGGGATCCCCGGTAAGAACACCACGCCTAGAATCGCCTTTGTGTGTTGAAACCTCCGGAGTCATCGGCCGGGCACGCGGACTCTCGGGTCATCTCTAATCTCTCACTGACGCGCCACCGCCACCACAATCCGCGCAACACCGTGGGTGTAGATCATCACAACACTATCGCTGGTAAAGTCTACCTCAATCTTCTCACCGTTCGACTAGCTTCGTGTAGCTCCAGTTAATTTGATGATGGTGCTCGGGGGAGACCGATTGGGTCACCGTCGATCTCACCCACCGCGCGGTCAGGGCGGCGACGCCCCTGTTGGGTTGGTGGGAGGAAGATGGTGTGAACACCGTAGGATGGTTGATGAATGGCTAGGATTAGATTGAGGAGAGATTCACCGTGGGCCGTTGATCGGTAATCGTGTGGCTATAGATCCGTACCGGTTCGGGGTCTAATCTGGTGCGTTGGATTTTGATCGGGCGGCCCGTATTACGCTTCGGTTCACTTAAAGCCCAGATCTAATCTGAACCACAGGCTTCAGATCCAACGGCCGATATTATCCCATACCCTTTCGCATTGCTCATCTTGCAAAAGAGCCCCTCGGCTTTCACGGAATAAACCCGCCGTCCACCGCGGGTGTAGTCTGAGTCTGGGAATTTTATCCCCGAGCCCCCTGTGCTTCCCAGTAATTGAGGCCCAGTCCAGCGCTGTATTAAAATGATTAAATGAATTAGAAATTAGATTTTTAATACAAAAATAATTGCTAGAGTTTGTATAATTCATAGAAAATTCAATTTAGCTCCAAATTGAACCATTCCAGTTTCTAAAATTTTGTAATAATATTCTTCATCATTTGGTGTCTCTGTTTTGGCATGAAAGGCTCATTTAAATTTATCTAATACTTAATCTTGTATTAAATACATAAAAGCTACAGAAATTCATAACTTAAAATCTATAACTCCAAAATTAATGATTCCTGTTCCTAGAATCTTATTTTAATGTGTAGATTATTATTATGTATTTTGTTTACATGTTTGGTGTAATGTTAAATTTGCCTATACTATGTTTGTTTGAATTGCTACGACTAGCAGTGAGGACACGAGTCATCTGAAGATCATCCTGGTACCTGGATTCTCAAGGCCCAGGCAAGTTGTGCCCTTGATCACTTCTTTTCACCTACTCATGTTCTAATTAATCATAATGATCTGCATAGGTTAATTTTGATGGGACCCAATAGGTTACCTAGTTTGATTATCTTTATACCTTGTTTACCACTGATCTTTCTGGGTAGTACTTGCTAGTGCTATATGTGGTTTTGGGTATGGAGATACACTATTCATGATTACACTTTTTGTTATCAGTTGTTATTTAATGTTCATGTTAAGATCATTATGTTAATTGGAACATGGAGAACCACCCGGGAAAACAGTGCTACCACAAGGGTGGTATGGGACACCCTTGGCTGATTAATTAGGAAAGCTAGTGGAAGACTACCTTACCCGAAAGGGGCAAGGGCAGTAGGGGAGAGGTCAGTGTAGGGAGGCCCTCGGGAGGATTTTGCTGCGATGGCGGTCCTGCAAGGGATTCCTGCACTGGATCTTCCTATAAACTGTAGCGGGTTTTCGGAAGCTAGTGGAACTTTGTAAAGGCCTCGTAGTGTTACCCTGCCTCGCTTCCTTGGTAGAGGTGTATGGGATTCATGACCCCTTGGCAGATGGGTAACACGGCTTGTGGGTAAAGATGCGCAACCTCTGCAGAGTGTAAAACTAGTATACTAGCCGTGCTCACGGTCATGAGCAGCTCGGACACTCACATGATTAAATTATGGAACTTAAACTCAATTTGTCATATGCATTGCAGGTGATGTTGTTACTTTTGTTCTATTACTTAACTGGGTTGGTATTTACTTATACTTAGTAATTGCTAATAAAATTTTGACCAACTCTAAAAGCAATGCTCAGCTCTAACCATCTTCTTTGGTAAGCCTTACACTTCACGTGAGCTCCCACCTTTGGCGAGTTCATGCACATTATTCCCCACAACTTGTTGAGCGATGAACGTATGTGAGCTCACTCTTGCTGTCTCACATACACCACAGGTCAAGACCAGGTACTGCAGGATGATGCTCATGGAGGATGCTGCGATGAGTTCGTGAGAGGTCTAGGTCGTCGTCTCCCAGTCAACTTTGGGTTGCTAGACTGTTGTCTCCTTATAATGTAATTATTTATTTTGTATAGAACTCCTGTTATATATAAAGTTGTGACATTCGATCCTGTGCCACTATACATCATATGTATGAGACTTGGTCCCAGCATACCTGGTGTTTATGTTAACCCCGGGTTTTGGACCCCTAAAATCCGGGTGTTACAGAAGTGGTATCAGAGGAATGTTGACTGTAGGACGAAACCTAGATAGAACTGGACAACCATTCTTTACTTACCTTTGCTACTCTGATTCTTTTCTAAACTTCTCTTAATCTTTTCTCATCTATTTCCGCTTTACTCTGATTATTCTTACCTTTTCATTCTAAAGACAAATGTGGATTTCACACTTTGAAATCCTATGCCTAAAGTGACTTTAGGAATAGGAGACCTACTCTTAGGAACAAAAACAAAACTATTTTTATGGTTATCTATGCACTTGAATGTTTGTTCTTATGATACTTGTCTGATTTGGATCTTTGATTGAGTGTGATGAGTTGTGGAGTAATGTCCTCAATTACATCTGCATATACGTATAGGCATAAATAGGAATTCATAAGACAACTAAACAACTTAGATTATCCTCCACTAAAAGGTATTTATTTCGTAGAAGTTCTTCTTATCTTAAAAGACACTCTCTTATCTTAATAGATCCATCTTATCTTACAAGATACTCTCTTACCTTAATAAATTCATCTTATCTTGAAAAGATTTTGTTATCCCAATAGGTCTAACTGATCTCAAAAGATTCTATCTTATCTTTATGGATCCATCTTATCCTAATAGGCATACTTATCCACCCTAGTTTATCAACTATGATTTAATGCAAATTAATTAGATCTTATCTAGTTAAACTGGTCATACCAATCTAATTTAGATCTCATCTAACCTAATATGATCTAATCTAAAGTGACTTATCAAACATGTTAGATAATACTGATGAAATAGATTAGACTCCACTCCTATAAAACATGTCTTAACTTAGTTCACCCTGCACTAAATTAAGAACGACAAGACCAACTTGGCCATATGCAACTACCTTAACCATCCAATAGTTGCATAACCCCTCAATTTTAACCTAGCAAGAAGATTCTAACCTACTTACATCATATAATCCATCCTATCCCAAAAGATTCTAACATGTATCCTACCCTAGTAGATCTATCTAACCTAAACTAGTCTAACCTAGTCATATCCAACCTAATCTAGATTTTATCTAATCTATTATGATCTAATCTAGAGTAAAGTTACTTAATGCTGGTACACAAGATAAGACCATACTCCTAAATCACTTAAGCCTAATTTGGAAACTTATATCAACTTGGCCATACACAACAACTCGATCTATATAACAAGTTACATAACCTACCCAATCAATAGAGTCTTAAAGGATTGCATAATCTATCAACCACCACCTGACATCAAACCAGATTTTTACCTATATTATGTAGTCTATCTCATCCATACCTATCTTAACCACATTCTCTAGCCCAATAATATACACTAACTCCTAATCAGTGAGACAAGACCGAAGAAGATGATCGACTTCATCAAGGAAGGATGAGCACCAACTCAAGTCTTCAAGGATCAAGTGAGGTCACCAAGATGAGTCAAGATCCACAATCTTGGATGAAGTCTTTTCTTATCCTACTCTTTCTTACCTAAACCCATCTATGCTTTAAAGACATCTCCTATCCTACATAATTATGTGGACATACATATATATACCCATGCTCTCCTAATCACTTACTAATGAAAAGAAAGAGAGACTCTTGATTTTTGAACTAATTAGAAACTAAAAGCTAAATCGCAAACCACTCTTCCTATATCTTCTTTCTTACTAATCTTGAGGACGAGATTATTTTTAAGGGGGGTAGGATTTGTAATACCCAAATTGGTAAACCATGGTAATGGAGATAATTCTCCTATTACTTTGTTTCAAGTTAACTAAGCATGAGAACAACCACATCTAAAGTGGTTAAATGACTAATGACAACTTATGCATCATATTGGAGTTTCTATGTTTGTGCCTTAAATAAAGTAATAATAGTAATAATAACAATAAGGATAAATTTGCCTCCAAAAATGAATTCAAATTAGAAGTAAATTTGAATTGGGAATTTAAGAGAGAAATACTATAAGAAGACAAGATAAAATTTATAAGTAAATAAACTCATCCCACACTAGTATGTTTATTTGGTACACTTAACATGACTACCAATTCATCTCCATATTTGAATTCAAATGGTGAATTCAAAGTTCACACAAGAATTTGAATTTAGTTTTGAAAGGTGAAAATAAGAGAAAAATAGGAAAGGAAATGAAAACAGAAATAAATATAAAAAAAAGAGGAAGAACTCCATTTCTGCGCTGGGCCGAATTTGGCTTCCCAACCGGCCCAACTAAACACCAGCGCGCCGCGCTCGCGCCTGGCGCTCGCTGGCGGGCGGGCCCCATATGCCAGCCTCACTCATCGCGCGCTCGCTCTCACCTGTCTCCGCCATGTGGGGCCTTGTGGTCGGGATCGCCCCTCCCCCTCGCGTCCCCCGTTAATGCCACTGGCGGGCGGACCCCACGCGTCAGCTCTGCCCCTTTCCCCTTTCTTCGCCGCGCTGCTCGGATGAGCTCGACCGGGGCGCACTTCGCAGGATTCGTTGGAGCCCCACTGCGCACGCTCGGACTCGGACTGGGCACAGGGTATAAATCGTGCCGCTCTCCTCCCGCCCCTCATTGAGCCGTGCGATTAGCCAACGCCGCCGCCGCCCGAACCGTGTCCGCGGTAAGCGAGAGGTCCGCCACCATAGAATCGGGTCGGCATCGCCGATTGGTGGCCAGGATAGTGTTAAGATTGTTCATCGGCGTATGTGGATCGTCGGCGTGAAGTATTGCGCTCGGTGGTCCGCCCAAACGTCTGGAATTCCTCACCGGAGCTGGTGACCCGCCGCGAACCCGGATAGCACCGTGGGCGAGGCTCGTCACAGCGGGATCCCCGGTAAGAACACCACGCCTAGAATCGCCTTTGTGTGTTGAAACCTCCGGAGTCATCGGCCGGGCACGCGGACTCTCGGGTCATCTCTAATCTCTCACCGACGCGCCACCGCCACCACAATCCGCGCAACACCGTGGGTGTAGATCATCACAACACTATCGCTGGTAAAGTCTACCTCAATCTTCTCACCGTTCGACTAGCTTCGTGTAGCTCCAGTTAATTTGATGATGGTGCTCGGGGGAGACCGATTGGGTCACCGTCGATCTCACCCACCGCGCGGTCAGGGCGGCGACGCCCCTGTTGGGTTGGTGGGAGGAAGATGGTGTGAACACCGTAGGATGGTTGATGAATGGCTAGGATTAGATTGAGGAGAGATTCACCGTGGGCCGTTGATCGGTAATCGTGTGGCTATAGATCCGTACCGGTTCGGGGTCTAATCTGGTGCGTTGGATTTTGATCGGGCGGCCCGTATTACGCTTCGGTTCACTTAAAGCCCAGATCTAATCTGAACCGCAGGCTTCAGATCCAACGGCCGATATTATCCCATACCCTTTCGCATTGCTCATCTTGCAAAAGAGCCCCTCGGCTTTCACGGAATAAACCCGCCGTCCACCGCGGGTGTAGTCTGAGTCTGGGAATTTTATCCCCGAGCCCCCTGTGCTTCCCAGTAATTGAGGCCCAGTCCAGCGCTGTATTAAAATGATTAAATGAATTAGAAATTAGATTTTTAATACAAAAATAATTGCTAGAGTTTGTATAATTCATAGAAAATTCAATTTAGCTCCAAATTGAACCATTCCAGTTTCTAAAATTTTGTAATAATATTCTTCATCATTTGGTGTCTCTGTTTTGGCATGAAAGGCTCATTTAAATTTATCTAATACTTAATCTTGTATTAAATACATAAAAGCTACAGAAATTCATAACTTAAAATCTATAACTCCAAAATTAATGATTCCTGTTCCTAGAATCTTATTTTAATGTGTAGATTATTATTATGTATTTTGTTTACATGTTTGGTGTAATGTTAAATTTGCCTATACTATGTTTGTTTGAATTGCTACGACTAGCAGTGAGGACACGAGTCATCTGAAGATCATCCTGGTACCTGGATTCTCAAGGCCCAGGCAAGTTGTGCCCTTGATCACTTCTTTTCACCTACTCATGTTCTAATTAATCATAATGATCTGCATAGGTTAATTTTGATGGGACCCAATAGGTTACCTAGTTTGATTATCTTTATACCTTGTTTACCACTGATCTTTCTGGGTAGTACTTGCTAGTGCTATATGTGGTTTTGGGTATGGAGATACACTATTCATGATTACACTTTTTGTTATCAGTTGTTATTTAATGTTCATGTTAAGATCATTATGTTAATTGGAACATGGAGAACCACCCGGGAAAACAGTGCTACCACAAGGGTGGTATGGGACGCCCTTGGCTGATTAATTAGGAAAGCTAGTGGAAGACTACCTTACTCGAAAGGGGCAAGGGCAGTAGGGGAGAGGTCAGTGTAGGGAGGCCCTCGGGAGGATTTTGCTGCGATGGCGGTCCTGCAAGGGATTCCTGCACTGGATCTTTCTATAAACTGTAGCGGGTTTTCGGAAGCTAGTGGAACTTTGTAAAGGCCTCGTAGTGTTACCCTGCCTCGCTTCCTTGGTAGAGGTGTATGGGATTCATGACCCCTTGGCAGATGGGTAACACGGCTTGTGGGTAAAGATGCGCAACCTCTGCAGAGTGTAAAACTAGTATACTAGCCGTGCTCACGGTCATGAGCAGCTCGGACACTCACATGATTAAATTATGGAACTTAAACTCAATTTGTCATATGCATTGCAGGTGATGTTGTTACTTTTGTTCTATTACTTAACTGGGTTGGTATTTACTTATACTTAGTAATTGCTAATAAAATTTTGACCAACTCTAAAAGCAATGCTCAGCTCTAACCATCTTCTTTGGTAAGCCTTACACTTCACGTGAGCTCCCACCTTTGGCGAGTTCATGCACATTATTCCCCACAACTTGTTGAGCGATGAACGTATGTGAGCTCACTCTTGCTGTCTCACATACACCACAGGTCAAGACCAGGTACTGCAGGATGATGCTCATGGAGGATGCTGCGATGAGTTCGTGAGAGGTCTAGGTCGTCGTCTCCCAGTCAACTTTGGGTTGCTGGACCGTTGTCTCCTTATAATGTAATTATTTATTTTGTATAGAACTCCTGTTATATATAAAGTTGTGACATTCGATCCTGTGCCACTATACATCATATGTATGAGACTTGGTCCCAGCATACCTGGTGTTTATGTTAACCCCGGGTTTTGGACCCCTAAAATCCGGGTGTTACAGCAGGGTAACACTACGAGGCTTTTACAAAGTTCCACTAGCTTCAGAAAACCCGCTACAGTTTATAGGAAGCTCCAATGCAGGGATCCCTTGCCTGACCGCCATCGCAGCAAAATCAACCAAGAACCTCCCTACTCTGACCACTCCCCTACTGCCCTTGCCCCTTTCGGGTAAGGTAGTCCTCCACTAGCTTCCCTAATTAATCAGCCAAGGGTGTCCCATTAAACCCTTGTGGTAGCACTGTTTTCCCGGGTGGTCGCTCCATGTTCCAATTAACATAATGATCTTATCATGAACAGTAAATAACAACTGATAACAAAAGTGTAATCATGAATAATGTATCTCCATACAAAAAAACCACATATAGCACTAGCAAGTACTACCAAAAAAGTTTAGTGGTAAACAAGGCATAAAGATAGTCAAACTAGGGTGACCTATTGGGTCCCATCAAAATTAACCTATGCAGATCATTATGATTAATCAGAACATGAGTAGGTAAAAAGAAGTGATCAAGGGCACAACTTGCCTGGGACTTGAGATTCCAGGTACCAACTTGCTTTTCAGATGACTCGTGGCCTCGCGCTAGTCGTAGCAATACAAACAAACAGTGTATAGGCAAAATTAACATTACACCAAATATAAGTGCAAACTGAATAATAATGATCTACGTGAAGCTACGAGATCGCGGGATCGAGAACTACTACGATCGGAGTCATGGTTAAGGAGGTATGATCTATAAAAGCTCTACGTGATTTAAATATTAAACTATATTATAAATTGGTTAGTATAGATCATATGAGAAATTATTCTATAAATGGTTATCTCAACTTTAATCCAAGTCATTATTTGATTAAAGATCATCTAGTCAAATTATAATCATAAGATCAGAGGTTAATCCAATAGACATAGATTAATCCTATTAACATAGGATAAATAAATATCTAATTATAAAAGTATAGGACATGGTGTAATCAATGTTGTCACTGCATAGTAAATATTTATACAAGACTAACGCAACTTGAACGGATCAAATCGGAGTTAAAATGGATAAATTATGAATTTTCAAAGTTCGTATGTGCTTGCTACAAAATTAATGGAGTAATCAATTCTAGTATGGGTTTCATGCTAAAATAGTGTTACCAAGTAATAGACAATATTAATACAAAATTATAGGAACTGGAATGGACTAAAAAGGGTTTAAAATCAATTAGTTATGAATTGACTAAGTTTTTAGAATTATTTCACATTAAAAACTATATTCTACAATAGTTTATCCCATTTGTTCTCTGTAAGGACCGCGACCATCATTTTCCAGTAGTACAGAGGTCATATTATAAAGTTCCAGGGCCCCATTGTATTTAATTTGCACAGGACGTGGATGGCGGCTATAATATACCAGAGTCTATGGTTTCCTGTGCAAAATTACCTGTGGATGACGCAGTAGAGACACTTGGCGCCCAACCAGTGGCTGGAGCCAGGCCACACGGGTTCCCACAGTGGGGCGCACGGGATCCTGTCCGCACCAAATCCCCACCATCCGAACCCGTGCCATTATAAAGGGATCAACGCGGACCGCTAGATCGGTGATCTACGACCGGTATTCTATGGTGCGAACGGATATCTACGACATCAACCAGAGTCGTCCGATAAGATCAAATGGCGCACGACCCTTCCTCTTACCCCGACGCTGCCAAGGCAGAGCCGCCAGAATCCCTGCGGCCGTGGAGCTCACCGGCGCACCAAAGTCGTCCAGCCAGAGCTCAAAACCAAATCGGATAGGACTACACGATGCTTATGCTATTGTGAACCTGGGTGGAGGGTACTCACCGGAAATTAGGGGTCAAAGGAGGCCGGCCACGACGCATGGCGGCTCCGCCGTGGACCATCTGTTCCAGTGAGCAATTGGGCTCGCCCGGACGACCATCTTCCCCCAACACGGCCACGAACACATCCCCAGTGATGGGATGAAGCCCCCTGGGTTAACATCCAGGGCCCATTGGTGACGAGAGCGGGGATGGGTGGTGGCCACGAGAGTATCGCACAACGGCTATCTCTCTGATTCTCTCTCATCTCTTGCAATGGCGGAACTGGGTGCATTGGGTTGGGGAGAACGAGGAGACTGCGACGCCCGATTTATACTCCGGTAGCGAAGTCCAAGCGAGGCACGAGGAGCGAGATCCCCGGCGAGGTAATCAGCGTTCGCACTAGTTTGTTACGAAGCTTGCATGGGTGAAGATAATTCTTACATGGGGGTCCCACACAGCAGCGACCCAACTCCGTGACCTCGCTCAGCCACACTAGGAACCTGCCAGGCGGGGTCCGCGCAACAGTCATAGGGGAGGGCGCACGTGAAAGGCAGGCGGGAGAGGTGCAGATGGGCCGAGCGACGCCAGATCCGGCCTAGGTGGGGTGGTTGTTTCTTTTTTTTGTTTTATTTTATGTTTTCTATTTCCAATTGAATTCACTTTTGAATCTGAGTTTGAATTTTCTATCTCAAACAAAATGCACAATCAGAATCCAGCATGATGCAATATTAATTATATATATATTTATTCATTCATTTTTTATTCTTCATAAGCAATTGCTTTTGAATATGTAGCACCCATGTAATTATTTTATGAAAAATAGTTTACATTGTATGATCTCTAAAAAAATGTTCTCACATTAATACTTATAAACTTCAATAAATGCTAATTTATATAACAATCTTTTTATTGAATTTTTGTTACAAAACTTTTATTTAAGGAGATATGACTTCAAATGTAATGGGAATTCTAAAGAAGAAAGAAAAAAAATATTCTTATTCAAGATCTTTGAAAAATCTTACTATATTCTCAAAATGAGATTTAGGATGTTACACTTCTCGACCAGATATGGGCTGTATGAATTTTTGGTAATGTCATTTGGGCTGACTAATGCACCAGCATATTTCATGTATCTGATGAATTCTGTTTTCATGCCTGAACTGGACAAGTTCGTAGTGGTTTTCTGTCATGGTCGGGCGCACGTATGTGAGACGACGTCGTGCCCGTGACGTGCGCCGCGCCCTAGAGCAAGCAGTGGCCATGCAGGACAGCTAGGGGCTAGGAGGGAAAGTAGGACAGCCTGATGTTATTCAGTTCCTTAGATTGTGGAGTTACTGTTATTTAGTTCCTTAGATTGTGGAGTTTGTTGCTCCTTTCGGTTGGGCCTCTAGCCATATAAAACTGTAACCGCACAGGAGAGAAGGAATCAAGTATTATCAGCCTATCATCTCCCTCTTCCTCTCTAGGTCGGCAACTCGGGGGTATAACCCGGTTGACGAAGTCGGCGACGGCGTGGGGGTATAACCCTGCCGGCACGATGGATCGCGACTACGAACTACGTAGCCGGGGTCCCGCTGCCTTGGGTACCACTGCCCTTGGCAACCTGGTATCACGGTCACGTCGATCCTCCCCCACCCGCTCCAGCCGCTCCTCCACCGCAGCTGCCGCCATCACTAGCCCACCATCCTCGCCACCACCATCCACTGCCTCGGCCACCGACCACAACACCATGGCCAAACCCTCCCTCGCCGAGATCATGGCACAGCTGAAGTCCCTGACCACGGAGATGACGACCTTGAAGTCAGACATGGCGGCCATCAAGGACACGTCTTCGTCGTCCCGCGGCAACGGTGCTGCCCGACGTGCGAAAGGCCTACGTGATCAAGACTTCCACCACAAACATAAAAAGTGGGATTTCCCCCGCTTCGACGGTACAACCGACCTAATGCTCTTCCTCCACAAATGCAACGCCTATTTCCACCAACACCGAACAATGGCAGAGGAGCGCGTGGCGCTAGCGTCATACTACCTAGACGACGTCGCCCAGCTGTGGTTTACCCAACTGCAGGACGACGAGGGCACACTGACGTGGGGACGTTTCAAGGATCTCCTGAACTTGCGATTCGGTCCTCCCCTCCGTTCCGCCCCGATGTTCGAGCTCTCGGAGTGTCGCCACACGGGCACCATGGAGGAGTACTCCAATCGTTTCCAAGCCCTTCTTCCACGCGCCGGGCGCATGGAGGAGGCCCAACGCGTTCAGCTCTACACGGGCGGGCTTTTGCCTCCTTTGAGCCACGCAGTTCGCATCCATAACCCTGAGACCCTCGCCGCCACGATGAGTCTCGCACACCAGGTCGAGCTGATGGAGTTGGATTGGGTCCAGTAGGCTCTGCCCTGGGCCGCGTCACGTGCGCTGCTTCCAACATCGGCGCCCCGAGCGATGGTTCCGGTGGCCCAGACACCATTGGCTCTACCCGCCCCAGCGTCGCCCCTGCTAGCACTTCAGGCACCGCCACCCAGGGGCACTCCCAACCCGGCTAGGCGTCTCTCGACCGAGGAACAAGCAGAACGATGCCGCCTAGGTCTCTGCTACAACTGCAACAAGCCGTATTCGCGGGGCCATAACCGCGTCTGCCATCACATCTTCTTCATCTACGGTGTTGAATTGGAAGAGGGCGCCACGGACGAGGAAGCCCCGGTGTTTTCCCTGCACGCGGTCGCTGGCATTCCCGGCAACAACACGATCCAGCTCCGGGTCCGGGTGGGCACGACCGACTTCATCGCGCTCATTGACACCGGTTCCACGCACAACTTCATTGGGGAGGAGGCCACCCACCGCGCTGGTGTCCACATCGAACAGCGCCCACGTCTGACGGCAACTGTGGCAAATGGCGAGCGTGTTTCCTGCCCTAGGGTGCTCCGTCACGCACCAGTGTTCATCGACGGACTAGAGTTTTAGGTGGATTTGTTTCTTATGCCCCTTGCAGGATATGACGTGGTGTTGGGAACCAACTGGATGGCGCCATTGGGGGACATCATGTGGAACTTGGCGGCTGGCACTATGGCATTCCAGCATGCGGGCAGGTCTGTCTGCTGGCAAGGCCTCGCCCCTAAGACCCCTGGCCATCTCCACTCTATCGAGGCCAGGGAACCATTCCTCGACGCACTCCTGGGTGAATTCCACGACGTCTTCGCCGAGCCAAGTGGCCTGCCTCCGGAGCGGGGCCAGACGCACCGCATCGTCCTCAAGCCCGACGCGACTAGTGGCGGTCTGCCCATACCGCTACCCTGCGGTGCACAAAGATGAGTTGGAGAGGCAGTGCCACGACATGATCGCTCAAGGCATCGTCAGGCATAGCGACTGCGCGTTCTCCTCCCCGGTCCTCCTCGTCAAGAAGCAGGATGAATCGTGGCGGTTCTGCATCGACTACCGCGAGCTGAACGCCATCACGGTGAAGGATGTGTACCCCATCCCTGTCGTCGACGAGTTGCTCGATGAGCTCCATGGTGCCCGGTTCTTCACCAAGCTCGATTTACGCTTTGGGTACCATCAAGTGCGCATGAGGACCAAGGACATCCACAAGATGGCTTTCCACACTCACGATGGCCTCTACGAGTTCTTAGTGATGCCATTCGGCCAGTGCAATGCCCAACAACATTCCAGGTCCTAATGAACAATGTACTGCGCCCTTGCCTTCGTCGCTTTGTACTCGTTTTCTTTGATGATTTATTGATCTACAGCAAGTCATGGGCGGACCACCTCCGACACCTCCGCACGGTCCTCAGTGAGCTACGCCGCCATGTCCTCTTCGTCAAGTGCTCCAAGTGTGCGTTCGGGGAGCCTTCGGTTGCCTACCTCGGACACACAATTTCGACGGACGGTGTGGCTATGGACGCGACCAAGGTCCAGGCCATCCATGACTGGCCGGTGACTCGGTCAGCACGGGCGGTATGAGGCTTCCTCGGCTTGGTGGGGTACTACCGCAAGTTCATCCACAATTATGGCACCTTGGCGGCACCACTCACCAGCCTGCTCAAGAAGGAAGGCTTCTCCTGGGGTACGGAGGCCGCCAAGGCATTCGAGGACCTAAAGACCGCCGTGACTGCAGCACCGGTCCTGGCCATGCCTGATTTCACCAAGCCCTTCATGGTCGAGTGTGACACATCCTCTCACGGCTTCAGGGCAGTGCTCATCCAAGACGGCCACCCGGTCGCCTTCTTCAGTCGGCCGGTGGCGCAGCGACACCGCGCTCTTGCAGCCTATGAACGCGAGCTCATCGGCTTGGTCCAGGCAGTGCGGCACTGTCGCCCGTATCTATGGGGACGCTGTTTCAGCATCAAGATGGACCACTACAGTCTCAAGTACCTGCTGGATCAGTGCCTCACCACCATTCTGCAACACCATTGGGTTGGCAAGCTACTTGGGTTCGATTTCTCCGTCGAGTACAAGTCGGGCGCTGCGAACACCATGGCTAACGCACTGTCTCGGTGGGACACTGAAGACGGGACACTGCTCGTCCTCTCGGCCCCCTGTTTCGACTTCATCGACCGCCTACGCCACACCCAGCTCGTCGACCCGGCCCTCGTCGCCCTCCATGCTGACATCACGGCGGGGTCTCGCCAGGCGCCTTGGGCGCTCGTCGACGACATGGTTCACTTTTCCAGCCGGCTGTACATTCCACCCACATCCCCGCTACTCCAGGAGATCGTGGGGGCGGTCCATGAGGATGGCCACTAGGGCGTCCAGTGCACCCTTCACCGGCTCCGTCGTGACTTCCATTTGAAAGGGAAATGTGCCCTTGGGCAATTTCTATTATGTTTTGGTGATTAACACATTCAATTAAGTTCTTATGTGCTTAATGAAGAGAGAAGTGTAAATCAAAGAGAAGGTATGTTTCTAGACTTAGTACATAGTTTTTAAGTACTAATTTGTTTTATCTAAGTGCTAGAAACAGTGAGAAGAGGAGAAGAAAAGAACCAAAAAGACTTGGCTCGGTGCAGCCAAAACTCAGCTCAGTCTGGCACACCGGGCTGTCCGGTGGTGCACCGGACAGTGTCCAGTGGTGCACCGGACAGTGTACGGTGCGCCAGGCTGGACTCTAGTGAAAAGGCCGCTCTCGGGAAAAGTTCAGCGGCGTACGACTATAATTCACCGGACTGTCCGGTGGTGCACCGGACTGTCCGGTGAGCCAACGGTCGCCAGCGCAACGGTCGGCCGCGCAATCTGCGGGCGACGCATGGCCCGCACCAACGGTCGACAGGGGGCACCGAACTGTGTCCTGTATGCCAACTGGCCTAGGACTGCAACGGCCGTCTACGCTAGAAAAGAAAGGAGATCAGCACCGGACCGTCTACAGTGACTGTCCGGTGGCGCACCGGACTGTCCGGTGCACCACTCGATAGAAGGCAAGAATGGCCTTCCTTGTTGGCCTCCAACAGCTCCTAGCTGCCTTGGGGCTGTAAAAGGGACCCTAGGTGCATGGAGGAGCTACAAAAGCTTACAAGAAACATTCTAAGACTCCAAGACTCCAACTTCACGCATTTGATTCTTTGTGATAGTGACTTGAGCTCCGTTTGAATTGAGAACTCTGTGCGTTGTGTTTTGAGCTCAAGTTGTGACCTGTGTGCGTGGTTGTGCTGTGGATTTGAGTCTTGTGTGTGTTGCTCTCCCCTCCCTTATTTCTGTGCTTCTTTTGTGATCATCATTGTAAGGGCGATAGGCTCCAAGTTGTGGAGATTCCTCGCAAACGGGAGTAATCATCTAAAGGAAAAACCATGGTATTCAGGTTGATCATCGGATCACTTGAAAGGGGTTGAGTGCAACCCTCATCCGTTGGGACGCCACAACGTGGAAGTAGGCAAATGTTACTTTGCCAAACCACAGGATAAAAATCGCGTCTCTTGTGTTGATCTCTCTGTGATTGTTTTGTCCACAAGTACTCGCTTCTCAACTACTTAGTCGCACTAACATTTCTATAACCAAGTTTTGTGGCTATTTAGTGTTGAATTTTATAGGATCACCTATTCACCCCCCTCTAGGTGCTCTCAATTGGTATCGGAGCCATTCTCTTCATTAAGGGACTAACCACCTGAAGAGATGGATCCTAAGGGAAAGGGGATGGTGGTCAACGACAAGGAGAAGGAGTCCCTCTTCAACGAGCCAAGAGAGGACATGCACACTGACTCTGGCTTGAGTCACAAGAAGAAGGACAGGAAGAAGAGGAGGCGCATCAAGAAGATCATCTACTACGACAGTGATGCCTCGTCTTCTTCACCACACGATGATGATGATGACTCCTCGTCAAAGAAGAAACCGGTGAATCAAAACTATTCATTTGATTATTCTCGTATTCCATTTAATTCTAATGCTCATTTGCTATCAATTCCACTTGGGAAACCTCCACACTTTAATGGAGAAGACGACTCTTTTTGGAGTCACAAAATGCGTAGTCACTTATTTTCTCTCCATCCTAGTATTTGGGAGATTGTTGAAAACAGAATGCATTTTGATAGCACCGACAATCCCGTTTTCATAAATGAGCAAATTCATAAGAATGCACAAGCTACTACTGTTTTGCTAGCATCCTTGTGCAGGGATGAGTACAACAAGGTGAGCGGCTTGGACAACGCCAAACAAATATGGGACACCCTCAAGATATCTCATGAGGGAAACGACACCACCATGATCACCAAAATGGAGTTGGTGGAAGGCGAGCTAGGAAGATTTGCGATGATCAGGGGAGAGTAGCCAACGCAAACCTACAACAAGCTCAAGACCCTTGTCAACAAGATTAGAAGCTATGGAAGCACAAGATGGACGGACCAAGACGTCGTCCGACTTATGCTAAGGTCATTCACGGTAATTGACCCCCATCTTTTAAACCTTATTCGTGAAAATCCAGGTACACCAAAATGACGCCTGAGGAGATACTCAGAAAATTCATGAGCGGAGGCATGATGGTAAAGGAAGCGCGATACATGGATGATGCTCTTAATGGCCCTCTACCCATCTACGAGCCTCAACCCGTTGCTCTCAAAGCAACAAGCACCAGGGAGGCGCTACCAAGCAAGGTGGCACAAGTTGAGACTGCCGGGCTAAACGAAGATGAGATGGCCCTCATCATCAAGCGCTTCAAGACCGCACTGAAAGGACGCAAGGAGTACCCCAACAAAAAAAAGCAAGGGGAAAGCGCTCCTGTTTCAAATGCGATAAGACTGGTCATTTCATAGCACAATGCCCCGATGATGATAATGACCAGGAACAAGAAAAGCATGGGAAGAGGGAGAAGAAGAAGGTGTACAAGAAGGCGAAGGGCGAGGCACACCTTGGCAAAGAATGGGATTCAGACTGCTCTTCATCCAACTCCGACGATGAAGGACTGGTAGCCTCGGCCTTCAACAAATCTTCGCTCTTCCCCAACGAATGCCACACTTGCCTCATGGCCAAGGAGAAGAAGGTAAGCATTCAAGATACCTCTAAGTATACTACTTCTAGCGATGATGATTCTAGTGATGATGAAGTAGATTACTCTAGCTTATTCAAAGGTTTAGATAGAGCTAAGGTAGAAAAGATCAATGAATTAATTGATGCTCTAAATGAAAAGGATAGATTGTTAGAAAAACAAGAGGATATTTTATATGAGGAGCATGATAAATTTGTTAGTGTGCAAAAATCTCTTACTTTAGAGATTAAAAGGAATGAAATGCTATCCTCTGAATTGTCCATTTGTCATGAATCCGTCTCTAGTTTAAAGATCTTAAATGATGGTTTAAATGCTAAGCTAGAGGAAGCCAATAAATCTAGTTCTCGTGAAGAGCATGTTGTTATTTGTGATAGATGTAAGGATTTTAATGTTGATGCTTGTGATGAACATCTTATTTCTATCACCAAATTAAATGATGAGGTGGCAAGTCTTAATGCTCAACTTAAGACTTGCAAAACTAATTTTGATCAATTAAAATTTGCTAGGGATGCCTACACCGTTGGTAGACACCCCTCAATTAAGGATGGGCTTGGTTTTTGAAAGGAAGCCAAGAACTTAACAAAGCAAAGGACTCCCATTCCCAACAAGGAGAAAGGGAAGGCCCCTATGGCTAGTAGTAATCAAAAGAATCATGCTTTCATTTATAATAGGAAATTTGCTAGTCATTCCAATTATAATAGGGGTTATGATCATGATGCTTTTGATTCACATGCTATGTTTGCCTCTAGCTCTACTTTTGTGCATGGTAGAAGTAGGCCTAGGAGAAGTAATGTTGTGCATCATGTGCCTAGGAGAGTACGTAATGAACCTTCTACCATTTACCATGCTTGCAATACTTCGTTTGCGCTCTTATGTAAGAATGAAAAAGTAGTTGCTAGAAAGTTGGGATCCAAATGCAAGGGAGACAAGACTTGTATTTGGGTTCCAAAGGCTATTGTGACTAACCTTGTAGGACCCAACAAGAGTTGGGTACCTAAAACCCAAGCTTAAATTGCCTTGCAGGTTTATGCATCCGGGGGATTTAGCTGGATAATCGACAGCGGATGCACAAACCACATGACGGGGGAGAAGAAGATGTTCACCTCCTATGTCAAGAACAAGGATTCCCTGTAACACCCGGATTTTAGGGGTCCAAAACCCGGGGTTAACATAAACACCAGGTATGCTGGAACCAAGTCTCAAACATATGATGTAAAGTGGCACAGGATCGAATGTCACATCTTTATATATAACAGGAGTTCTATACAAAATAAATAATTACATTATAAGGAGACAACGGTCCAGCAACCCAAAGTTGACTGGGAGACGACGACCTAGACCTCTCACGAACTCATCGCAGCATCCTCCATGAGCATCATCCTGCAGTACCTGGTCTTGACCTGTGGTGTATGTGAGACAGCAAGAGTGAGCTCACATACGTTCATCGCTCAACAAGTTGTGGGGAATAATGTGCATGAACTCGCCAAAGGAGGGAGCTCACGTGAAGTGTAAGGCTTACCAAAGAAGATGGTTAGAGCTGAGCATTGCTTTTAAAGTTGGTCAAAATTTTATTAGCAGTTACTAAGTATAAGTAAATACCAACCCAATTAAATAGTAGAACAAGAGTAACAACTTCACCTGCAATGCAATGCATATGACAAATTGAGTTTAAGTTCCATAATTTAATCATGTGAGGGTCCGAGCTGCTCATGACCGTGAGCACGGCTAGTATACCAGTTTTACACTCTGCAGAGGTTGCGCATCTTTACCCACAAGTCATGTTACCCATCTGCCAAGGGATCGCGACTTCCCATACACCTCTACCGAGGAGGCGAGGCAGGGTAACACTACGAGGCCTTTACAAAGTTCCACTAGCTTTAGAAAACCCGCTACAGTTTATAGGAAGATCCAGTGCAGGAATCCCTTGCAGGACCGCCATCGCAGCAAAATCCTCCCGAGGGCCTCCCTACACTGACCTCTCCCCTACTGCCCTTGCCCCTTTCGGGTAAGGTAGTCTTCCACTAGCTTTCCTAATTAATCAGCCAAGGGCGTCCCATACCACCCTTGTGGTAGCACTGTTTTCCCGGGTGGTCGCTCCATGTTCCAATTAACATAATGATCTTAACATGAACCATAAATAACAACTGATAACAAAAGTATAATCATGAATAGTGTAATCTTCATACCCAAAACCACATATAGCACTAGCAAGTACTACCCAGAAAGTTCAGTGGTAAACAAGGTATAAAGATAGACAAACTAGGGTAACCTATTGGGTCCCATCAAAATTAACCTATGCAGATCATTATGATTAATTAGAACATGAGTAGGTGAAAAGAAGTGATCAAGGGCACAACTTGCCTGGGCCTTGAGAATCCAGGTACCAGGATGATTCTTCAGATCCTCGTGACCTCACTGCTAGTCGTAGCAATACAAATATACATGGTATAGGCAAAATTAACATTACACCAAACATATATGCAAAATACATATTAATAATCTACATATTAAAATAAGATCACAGGAAAAAGAATTATTAATTTTGGTGTTGTAGAATTCAAGTTATGATTTTCCTAAGGTTTAAGGTGATTATAATATGATTAAATGATAAATAAATTTTCTGACAGAGTTCATGTCAAAACAGTGATTCTAAATGGTAGAGAATATTATTACAAAATTTTAGGAATTGGAATGACTCAATTTGGAGCTAAAATGAATTAGTTATGAATTAATTAAGTTTCTGGATTTATTTTAACACTAAAAATCATTTTCTAAATCATTTTCTATGATTTTCCTATTCACTGGACTGGGCCTCAATTATAAGAAAGGTCAGGGGCTAATCCGCAAAAGTTCCTAAGACTCAGGCGAATCCCATTGTGGACGACGGGTTGGTTTCCTAAAAACCGAAGGGCTTTTATGCAAAACAACCCGGCCGAAGGGGTATCCAACGACCCTGGCCGTCCGATTCAAAACGGACGCACCAGATTAGATTTTCCCCCGACCGAACCGGTACGAGCCGTGAGTCGCACGATTAAAGATCAACGGCCCACGAATGCCCACGATCCAAACTACCCCGAACCACACGATTGAAGACCGACGGCTCGGATTTAAACTGACGAAGGGGTACGCCCCGATCTAATCGGGACCGTCCACGCGCCATCCGACGGTCCGAGGATCGCCCCCAACCTCCCGACGGCAGCCGAGCAGAGGTGCCCCGGCCACGGCGGAGCCCTCGCCGGCGCCATCAAATTCCACCGCCCCGGCCACCCATTGTGGCTAATATCGCGAGAAAATGAAATTAAGGGCTATGTGATCACATAGGGGGCGTCTCACCGAGGATGATCAAGCCGAGGAGGCCGACCACGGCGCGCGGCGGGTCCGAAGCGGTGGTGCAGCGACGGCGAGAAATTCTGGTGCCGCCGGTGGCTTATCTTCTGAAGTTCTGTTGCGGCCACCTTCAACACATCCGAAAGGAGCCCCTGGGTTCCTTAATCCGAGCACGGTCGTCGGTACGCTCGGATTCGCCCGCGGCGGATCGCTCTCACAAATGGCGGCGTCGGCCTTCTTCTGCTTGAGCTCACGGGTGGATGAGGGAAGGGGTCGCGGAGCTTCGGCTTTATACCCAAGGAGCGACCCGCGGCCGTTGCACGGACGCCGAGATTACCGGCGAGCTTCGGAGTCCGCGCGCGTTCGTTGCGGCGAGCTGTTGAGGGCGAGCCCGACATGTGGACCCCGCGGACCAGAGAGAGGGAGGGAGGAGCGAGCGCGGGTGAGAGCGACTGGGCAGGGGGCCCCGCGCGTCAGTGAGAGGCGAGAGCGCGCGTGAGGGGGAGTGGCTGGCTCGTGGACCCGGGTTGTCGGCGCCAGGGAAGAGCAGGCACGCGCGCGTGAGACTGACTGGTGGGACCCGCGTGTCGGCGCCAATTCCAGGTTGGGCTGCGCGGGCCAAAACAGTTGTGGGCCGAAAAACGGGATCCGAGGCCCAGGTAAGTTTTTCTTCTTTTCCTTTTTATTTTCTATTTTCTTTTCTCCATTTTCAAATCCAATTTGAGTTCAAATTTCAAAATCAAATTCTTGGGTAAATTCTCCTCAGATTAAAAGTATACCTTGTAAACTCTAGTCTTACTTTTATTTATACTTTTTATTTTGTATATACCTTCCTTTTCTTCTTACTTTCAAAACCCAAATTCCAATTCAAATCAAACCAGGTTTTAAATTCTAGATTTCAAATTTATGCACAAGTTAAACTTTCACATGATGCACAATTTACTACATAGTGTTTCTTTATTTATTTTATTATGATTATTTACCTTTAAAAAAAAAGTGAATTATAAAGTTTAATTATTTATCAATGGTATTTGCACAGATTTCTTCTATCAATCCCAAATTCAGAATTTGGGTATTACAAATCCTACCCCCCTTAAAAATAATCTCGTCCTCGAGATTTGTAAGAAAAGGGATGTATGCTCATATTGTTCTCGGAACATATGCACAAACAAAGAAATCTCAGCATGAGGTATAATTCTTTAACAAAACATAGGGTCAATAGACCTTATTATTTCTTCTAAAATATTATCATATCATCTACTAACTAAAGTAACACCTAGATCTTACAAATCATCATAATTTATATCTATGTAGCTTGGTGAAGCTGGTGGTGGTGGTGGAGGTTGTTGTTGTTGTCTCTCCAATCGTGCTTGTCTTATTTCTTGGCGGGCCTGACGTATTTCCTCGCGTTGTTGTCTTATCTGATTCTGCATCTCGGTCACCAGGTCTGTTAACTGTTGTATTACCAGTCTTTGGGTAGCAACCACTTGATTGATTTCAACAAGTGGAGGATTTGGAGGATTCATTTTCGGTTTGTTGTTACGTGATAATCTTCCCTTTCCTGGTATTGACCATGAAAGTTAGAAGGTAATAGTTTTGCAAAGGAAATTATTCAGTAAGCGGAAGGAATAAGCTAGTAGCTGGTTATACTCTAAAGATTCTTTGGTAGGGCTTAATCTTTGTTTTATGTCCAGATTGGGGTGACCAATCATATAAGGTGAATATCCAAGGGTAAGATAGAATCAGTCAAGATGAGAGATATATATGGGTGAGATAGACTACAAGATGTAGGTTAAAAGTTTGTTTGTTGTTAGGTGGGAATAGAAAGGTTATACCATTCATCATGATTCTATGGGTTGGGTTAACTCATGGTTGAATTGATCCAATGTGCTAGGATAAGTTAATACATGGCTAGTAGGGTTAAATCTCTTCTACCATTATCACTAATGTGTTTAAGTAGACCACATTAGATTAGATCATATTAGATTAGATGGGATCTAAATTAGATTGATATAACTAGTTTGACTAGATGAGACTAGTTAAAGTTAGATAGATCTTCCTGGGTAGGATATATTTTATCAGGATATGTTATAAATCTCTGTTAGGTTAAAACAGAGGGGTTATGCAACTATCTGATGGGTAAGGTAGTTGCATATGGTTAGGTGGTTGTATATGGTAAGGTTGGTTTAGGGCACCAATTTTAGGTTAGATTGGTATAACTAGTTTGACTAGATAAGATCTAATTAATTTGCATTAGATCATGGTTGTTAAACTAGGGTGGATAAGTATGCTTATTAGGACAAGATGGATCCATAAAGATAAGATAGAATCTTTTGAGACCAGTTAGATCTATTAAGATAGGATAAGTAAAGTGGTTAGGATAAGATGAATCCTTCAAGATAAGATGAATCTATTAAGATAAGAGTATATTTTTAAGATAAGATGGATCTATGAGTGTAGGATAGAATCTCTTAAGATGAGATGGATATTGTTAGGTTGGATACTTTAATGAGGGATAATCTAGTTTGTCTAGTTAGTTTTATAAGCATTATGTAGATGTAATCGTGGACATTACTCCACAACTCATCACACTCAACCAAAGACCCAAATCAGGCAAGTATCATAAGAACAAACATTCAAGTTCATAGATATCTATAAAAATAGTTTTGTTTTTTTTTTGTTCCTTAAGAGTAGGTCTCCTATTCCTAAAGTCACTTTAGGTACAGGATTTCAAAGTGTGAAATCCACATTTGTCTTTAGATTGAAAGAGGTAAGAATAATCAGAGTGAAGCGGAAATAGATGAGAAAAGATTAAGGAAAGTTTTAGAGAAGAATCAGAGTAAGGTAAGTAGGTAATGGTTGTGTCCATTTCTATCTAGGTTTCGCCCTACAGTCAACATTCCTCTGATACCACTTCTGTAACACCCGGATTTTAGGGGTCCAAAACCCGGGGTTAACATAAACACCAGGTATGCTGGAACCAAGTCTCAAACATATGATGTAAAGTGGCACAGGATCGAATGTCACATCTTTATATATAACAGGAGTTCTATACAAAATAAATAATTACATTATAAGGAGACAACGGTCCAGCAACCCAAAGTTGACTGGGAGACGACGACCTAGACCTCTCACGAACTCATCGCAGCATCCTCCATGAGCATCATCCTGCAGTACCTGGTCTTGACCTGTGGTGTATGTGAGACAGCAAGAGTGAGCTCACATACGTTCATCGCTCAACAAGTTGTGGGGAATAATGTGCATGAACTCGCCAAAGGAGGGAGCTCACGTGAAGTGTAAGGCTTACCAAAGAAGATGGTTAGAGCTGAGCATTGCTTTTAAAGTTGGTCAAAATTTTATTAGCAGTTACTAAGTATAAGTAAATACCAACCCAATTAAATAGTAGAACAAGAGTAACAACTTCACCTGCAATGCAATGCATATGACAAATTGAGTTTAAGTTCCATAATTTAATCATGTGAGGGTCCGAGCTGCTCATGACCGTGAGCACGGCTAGTATACTAGTTTTACACTCTGCAGAGGTTGCGCATCTTTACCCACAAGTCATGTTACCCATCTGCCAAGGGATCGCGACTTCCCATACACCTCTACCGAGGAGGCGAGGCAGGGTAACACTACGAGGCCTTTACAAAGTTCCACTAGCTTCAGAAAACCCGCTACAGTTTATAGGAAGATCCAGTGCAGGAATCCCTTGCAGGACCGCCATCGCAGCAAAATCCTCCCGAGGGCCTCCCTACACTGACCTCTCCCCTACTGCCCTTGCCCCTTTCGGGTAAGGTAGTCTTCCACTAGCTTTCCTAATTAATCAGCCAAGGGCGTCCCATACCACCCTTGTGGTAGCACTGTTTTCCCGGGTGGTCGCTCCATGTTCCAATTAACATAATGATCTTAACATGAACCATAAATAACAACTGATAACAAAAGTATAATCATGAATAGTGTAATCTTCATACCCAAAACCACATATAGCACTAGCAAGTACTACCCAGAAAGTTCAGTGGTAAACAAGGTATAAAGATAGACAAACTAGGGTAACCTATTGGGTCCCATCAAAATTAACCTATGCAGATCATTATGATTAATTAGAACATGAGTAGGTGAAAAGAAGTGATCAAGGGCACAACTTGCCTGGGCCTTGAGAATCCAGGTACCAGGATGATTCTTCAGATCCTCGTGACCTCACTGCTAGTCGTAGCAATACAAATATACATGGTATAGGCAAAATTAACATTACACCAAACATATATGCAAAATACATATTAATAATCTACATATTAAAATAAGATCACAGGAAAAAGAATTATTAATTTTGGTGTTGTAGAATTCAAGTTATGATTTTCCTAAGGTTTAAGGTGATTATAATATGATTAAATGATAAATAAATTTTCTGACAGAGTTCATGTCAAAACAGTGATTCTAAATGGTAGAGAATATTATTACAAAATTTTAGGAATTGGAATGACTCAATTTGGAGCTAAAATGAATTAGTTATGAATTAATTAAGTTTCTGGATTTATTTTAACACTAAAAATCATTTTCTAAATCATTTTCTATGATTTTCCTATTCACTGGACTGGGCCTCAATTATAAGAAAGGTCAGGGGCTAATCCGCAAAAGTTCCTAAGACTCAGGCGAATCCCATTGTGGACGGCGGGTTGGTTTCCTAAAAACCGAAGGGCTTTTATGCAAAACAACCCGACCGAAGGGGTATCCAACGACCCTGGCCGTCCGATTCAAAACGGACGCACCAGATTAGATTTTCCCCCGACCGAACCGGTACGAGCCGTGAGTCGCACGATTAAAGATCAACGGCCCACGAATGCCCACGATCCAAACTACCCCGAACCACACGTTTGAAGACCGACGGCTCGGATTTAAACTGACGAAGGGGTACGCCCCGATCTAATCGGGACCGTCCACGCGCCATCCGACGGTCCGAGGATCGCCCCCAACCTCCCGACGGCAGCCGAGCAGAGGTGCCCCGGCCACGGCGGAGCCCTCGCCGGCGCCATCAAATTCCACCGCCCCGGCCACCCATTGTGGCTAATATCGCGAGAAAATGAAATTAAGGGCTATGTGATCACATAGGGGGCGTCTCACCGAGGATGATCAAGCCGAGGAGGCCGACCACGGCGCGCGGCGGGTCCGAAGCGGTGGTGCAGCGACGGCGAGAAATTCTGGTGCCGCCGGTGGCTTATCTTCTGAAGTTCTGTTGCGGCCACCTTCAACACATCCGAAAGGAGCCCCTGGGTTCCTTAATCCGAGCACGGTCGTCGGTACGCTCGGATTCGCCCGCGGCGGATCGCTCTCACAAATGGCGGCGTCGGCCTTCTTCTGCTTGAGCTCACGGGTGGATGAGGGAAGGGGTCGCGGAGCTTCGGCTTTATACCCAAGGAGCGACCCGCGGCCGTTGCACGGACGCCGAGATTACCGGCGAGCTTCGGAGTCCGCGCGCGTTCGTTGCGGCGAGCTGTTGAGGGCGAGCCCGACATGTGGACCCCGCGGACCAGAGAGAGGGAGGGAGGAGCGAGCGCGGGTGAGAGCGACTGGGCAGGGGGCCCCGCGCGTCAGTGAGAGGCGAGAGCGCGCGTGAGGGGGAGTGGCTGGCTCGTGGACCCGGGTTGTCGGCGCCAGGGAAGAGCAGGCACGCGCGCGTGAGACTGACTGGTGGGACCCGCGTGTCGGTGCCAATTCTAGGTTGGGCTGCGCGGGCCAAAACAGTTGTGGGCCGAAAAACGGGATCCGAGGCCCAGGTAAGTTTTTCTTCTTTTCCTTTTTATTTTCTATTTTCTTTTCTCCATTTTCAAATCCAATTTGAGTTCAAATTTCAAAATCAAATTCTTGGGTAAATTCTCCTCAGATTAAAAGTATACCTTGTAAACTCTAGTCTTACTTTTATTTATACTTTTTATTTTGTATATACCTTCCTTTTCTTCTTACTTTCAAAACCCAAATTCCAATTCAAATCAAACCAGGTTTTAAATTCTAGATTTCAAATTTATGCACAAGTTAAACTTTCACATGATGCACAATTTACTACATAGTGTTTCTTTATTTATTTTATTATGATTATTTACCTTTAAAAAAAAAGTGAATTATAAAGTTTAATTATTTATCAATGGTATTTGCACAGATTTCTTCTATCAATCCCAAATTCAGAATTTGGGTATTACATTCCCAGGATACGATTATTTGTGGAGATGGGAACCAAGGCAAGGTCATAGGTTTGGGAAAGATAGCCATCACAAGCGAGCACTCTATTTCAAATGTATTTTTAGTAGAGTCATTAGGATATAACCTCCTGTATGTAAGTCAATTGTGCCACATGGGCTACAATTTTTTGTTTACAAATGTTGATGTTTCTATCTTTAGAAGGAGTGATGGTTCATTAGCATTTAAGGGTGTATTAGACGGCAAACTCTACTTAGTTGATTTTTCAAAAGAGGAGGCTGATCTAGATGCATGCTTAATAGCTAAGACTAGTATGGGCTGGCTGTGGCATCGCCGTCTAGCACATGTTGGGATGAAGAACCTTCACAAACTTCTAAAGGGAGAACATGTGTTAGGACTAACAAATGTATGTTTCGAGAAAGATAGACCTTGTGCAGCTTGTCTGGCAGGGAAATAGGTGGGAAGCACTCATCACAGCAAGAATGTGATGACAACATCAAGACCACTGGAGCTTCTCCCCATGGACCTCTTCGGACCCGTTGCCTATCTTAGCATCGGGGGAAGTATGATTTAGTAATTGTTGATGATTTTTCCCGCTTAACTTGGGTATTCTTTTTGCAGGATAAATCAGAATCCCAAGGGACCCTCAAGTGCTTTCTAAGGAGGGCTCAAAATGAATTTGAGCTCAAGGTGAAAAAGATAAGAAGTGACAACGGGTCCGAGTTCAAGAACCTACAAGTTGAGGAGTATCTTGAGGAGGAAGGTGTCAAGCACGAGTTCTCCGCTCCCTACACACCACAACAAAACGGTGTGGTAGAGAGGAAGAACAGGACGCTTATCGACATGGCAAGGACGATGCTTGGAGAGTTCAAGACACCCGAGCGGTTTTGGTCGGAAGCTGTGAACACATCTTGCCATGCCATAAACTGGTATATCTGCATCACCTCCTCAAGAAGACCTCCTACGAACTCATTACCGGTAACAAACCCAATGTTTCTTACTTTTGTGTATTTGGGAGCAAATGCTACATTTTGGTGAAGAAAGGTAGACATTCTAAATTTGCTCCCAGAGCTGTAGAAGGGTTTTTACTAGGATATGACTCAAATACAAAGGAGTATAGGGTCTTCAACAAATCATCGGGTTTGGTTGAAGTCTCTAGCGACGTTGTATTTGATGAGACTAATGGCTCTCCAAGAGAGCAAGTTGATCTTGATGAAATAGATGAAGATGATGTTCCAACGGCCGCAATACGCACCATGGCGATTGGAGATGTTCGACCACAAGAACAACAAGAGCAAGATCAACCTTCTTCCTCAACGATGGTGCATCCCCATATCAAAATGATGGACAGGTTCCTCAAGAAGAGGCACGTGATCAAGGGGGAGCACAACAAGAACAAGTTATGGAGGAAGAAGCACCACTGGCCCCTCCAACTCAAGTCCGAGCGACGATTCAAAGAAATCACCCGTCGATCAAATTCTGGGTGACATAAGCAAGGGAGTAACGACTCGCTCAAGATTAGTTAATTTTTGTGAGCATTACTCGTTTGTCTCTTCTATTGAGCCTTTCAGGGTAGAAGAGGCCTTGCAGGATCCGGACTGGGTGTTGGCCATGCAGGAAGAGCTCAACAACTTCAAGAGGAATGAAGTTTGGAGCCTGGTGCCACGTCCCAAGCAAAATGTTGTGGGAACCAAGTGGGTGTTCCGCAACAAGCAAGATGAGCACGGGGTGGTGACAAGAAACAAGGCTCGACTTGTGGCAAAAGGTTATGCCCAAGTCGCAGGTTTGGATTTTGAGGAGACTTTTGCTCCTGTGGCTAGGCTAGAGTGTATTCGAATATTATTAGCCTATGCCGCTCACCACTCTTTCAGGTTGTTTCAAATGGATGTGAAGAGCGCTTTCCTTAACGGGCCAATCAAGGAGGAGGTGCATGTGGAACAACCCCCTGGCTTTGAGGATGACAGGTACCCCGACCATGTGTTTAAGCTCTCTAAGGCGCTCTATGGACTTAAGCAAGCCCCAAGAGCATGGTATGAATGCCTTAGATATTTCTTAATTGCAAATTCTTTCAAGGTTGGGAAAGACAATCCCACTCTTTTCACTAAAACTTGTGATAGTGATCTTTTTGTGTGCCAAATTTATGTAGATGACATAATATTTGGTTCTACTAACCAAAAGTCTTGTGAGGAGTTTAGCAGGGTGATGACTCAAAAGTTTGAGATGTCGATGATGGGCGAGTTGAACTACTTCCTTGGGTTCCAAGTAAAGCAACTCAAGGACGACACCTTCATCTCCCAAATGAAGTACACTCAAGATCTTCTCAAGCGGTTTGGGATGAAGGACGCCAAGCCCGCGAAGACACCGATTGGAACCGATGGGCATGTCGACCTCAACAAAGGAGGTAAGTCCTTTGATCAAAAGGCATACCAATCTATGATAGGGTCATTGCTTTATTTATGTGCTAGTAGACCGGATATTATGCTTAGCGTATGCATGTGTGCTAGATATCAATCCGACCCAAGGGAATGTCACCTTGTGGCCGTTAAGCAGATTCTTAGATATTTAGTTTCTACGCCTTGCTTCGGGATCTGGTATCCAAAGGGGTCTACCTTTGACTTGATTGGATATTCAGATTCCGATTATGCTAGATGCAAGGTTGATAGGAAGAGTACATCAGGGACGTGCCAATTCCTAGGAAGGTCCCTGGTGTCTTGGAGTTCAAAGAAACAAACCACCGTTGCCCTATCCACTGCTGAGGCCGAGTATGTTGCCGCAGGACAGTGTTGCGCGCAACTACTTTGGATGAGGCAAACCTTCCGGGATTTTGGCTACAATCTGAGCAAAGTCCCACTCCTATGTGACAATGAGAGTGCAATCCGCATGACGGATAATCCTGTTGAACATAGCCGCACTAAGCACATAGACATCCGACATCACTTTCTGAGAGACCACCAGCAAAAGGGAGATATCGAGGTGTACCATATTAACACCGAGAATCAGCTAGCCGATATTTTTTACCAAGCCATTAGATGAGAAAACCTTTTGCAGGCTGTGTAGTGAGCTAAATGTCTTAGATTCACGTAACTTGGATTGATCTATAGCATACATGTGTTTTATGCCTTTGATCATGTTACTTTATGCATTTATGTAATTTGTTGCTTATTTATGGTGCTCAAGTTGTGCAAGGGATCCCCGGACCTCACAAGTCCATATGTGAATGATGCACATATTGAGGGGGAGATGTGCTACAACTTGACCCCTTGAGACTAATTCGTTTGTTTGAGTGTACTTGATGTAGTCTCAAAGGTGGATTGAAAGGGAAAGGAGAACTTGGACCATGCCTAGACTTCCACTGCACTCCGGTATTAGTGTACTTAATTCCAAGTTCATTCTCTTGCTCTTATTGCCTATTTGCTCTTAATTGACATTTTTGGTGAGGCAATGGGGTTAAAGGGCCACTAATGGTGCCGTTTTGGTGCTTAATGCCAAAGGGGGAGAAATTAAGGTCAAAGCAAATGGATCAGCTACCACTTGTGAATTTTGAAAACAATAGAGTTAGAACTTTTGATTTGTCCAAATTGCTCTTATTACAAAATTTAGTCTCTTGTGGGGGAGAATTTTTTATTATGGCAAAAGGGGGAGTTTTTGGTACTTGATCAATTTTTTCCATTGAAATATCTCTCTTTGTGCCTAAACAAGTGTGTTTGACTTAGAGATAGGAAAATGAATTTGATTTGCAAAAACAAACCAAGTGGTGGCAAAGAATGATCCAAATATATCAAAACTTGTGCAAAGACAATTTTGTTCTCAATTGCATTGATGTTGCACTTCTTTTGGTTGCTTTTGGATGTGTTGGCATAAATCACCAAAAATGGGGAGATTGAAAGGGAAATGTGCCCTTGGGCAATTTCTATTATGTTTTGGTGATTAAGTGCCCAACACATTCGATTAAGTTCTTATGTGCCCAATGAAGAGAGAAGTGTAAATCAAAGAGAAGGTATGTTTCTAGACTTAGTACATAGTTTTTAAGTACTAATGTGTTTTATCTAAGTGCTAGAAACAGTTAGAAGAGGAGAAGAAAAGAACCAAAAAAACTTGGCTCAGTGCAGCCAAAACTCAGCTCAGTTTGGCACACCGGACTATCCAGTGGTGCACCGGACAGTGTCCAGTGCGCCAGGCTGGACTCCGGTGAAAAGGCCGCTCTCTGGAAAAGTTCAGCGGCGTACGGCTATAATTCACCAGACTGTCCGGTGGTGCACCGGACTGTCCGGTGAGCCAACGGTTGCCAGCACAACGGTCGGCCGCGCAATCCGTGGGTGACGCGTGGCCCGCACCAACGGTCGGCAGGGGGCACCGGACTGTCTGATGTGCACCGGACAGTGTCCGGTGCGCCAACCGGCCCAGAACTGCAACGGTCTTCTGCGCCAGAAAAGGAAGAAGATCGGCACCGGACCGTCTACAGTGACTGTCCGGTGGCGCACCGAATTGTACGGTGCGCCACTCGACAGAAGGCAAGGATGGCCTTCCTTGTTGGCCTCCAACGACTCCTAGCTGCCTTGGGGCTATAAAAGGAACCCCTAGGCGCATGGAGGAGCTACACAAGTTTACAAGAAACATTCTAAGACTCCAAGACTCCAACTTCACACATTTGATTCTTTATGATAGTGACTTGAGCTCCGTTTGAATTGAGAACTCTGTGCATTGTGTTTTGAGCACAAGTTGTGACCTGTGTGCGTGGTTGTTCTATGGATTTGAGTCTTGTGTGTGTTGCTCTCCCCTCCCTTACTTTTGTGCTTCTTTTGTGATCATCATTGTAAGGGCGAGAGGCTCTAAGTTGTGGAGATTCCTTACAAACGGGAGTAATCATCTAAAGGAAAAATCATGGTATTCAAGTTGATCATCGGATCACTTGAAAGGGGTTGAGTGCAACCCTCGTCCATTGGGACACCACAACGTGGAAGTAGGCAAGTGTTACTTGGCCGAACCACGGGATAAAAATCGTGTGTCTTGTGTTGATCTCTCTGTGATTGTTTTGTCCACAAGAACTCGCTTCTCAACTACTTAGTCGCACTAATATTTCTATAACCATGTTTTGTGGCTATTTAGTGTTGAATTTTACAGGATCACCTATTCACCCCCCTCTAGGTGCTCTCACCATTTCCCCAACATGAAGCAATGGGTGCAAGACATGGTGCGTGTGTGCACGGTGTGTCAGCAGTACAAATCCGAGCACCTTCAACCGGCGGGCCTGCTCCTTCCTCTATCAGTGCCGCAGGGTGTCTGGACGGACATCACGCTGAATTTTGTGGAGGCCCTCCCTCCCGTCCGTGACAAGTCGGTGATCCTTACCGTGGTGGATCAGTTCAGTAAGTACTGCCATTTCATCCCCCTGGCGCACCCGTACTCTGCTGAATCCATCGCCTAGGCCTTCTTCACCGACATCGTTCGTCTACACGGTGTTCCTCAGTCCATCGTCTCTGATCGGGACACGGTCTTCACCTCCTCCTTTTGGCATGAACTCATGCGCCTGATGGGCACAAAGTTACACATGACGACGGCGTTCCACCCCCAGTCCGATGGGCAGTCCGAGTCGGCCAACCGCGTCATCGTCATGTACCTGCGGTGTTTGACGGGGGATCGACCACGCCAATGGGTCAGGTGGCTACCTTGGGCTGAGTACCTCTTCAACACGGCGTTTCAGTCCTCCCTGCGTGACACTCTGTTCCGCGTGGTGTACGGGTGCGACCCACCCTCGATCAGATCTGTAGCATCCCAAAAATTCAAATCTTGAAATTTTCTCAAACTCGCTCTAAATTCAAAATGAATTTCAAATTTCATTTCAAAATGTTTGTTTGCGAGTTGATATCAACAAATAAAATTATAGTGGTCTATATTCTCTCTAAAATCTCCTCAAAATATTCTACAAATATTTCCCCATTGATCACCCTCAAACTCTTTCAGAAATATTGCCCAGATATTCCACCGATATATGTCCAAGTATTTTCTTCCTGAGAAATACCTTCAGAATCATTTTCAAGTCCCTACAAATATTTTCTCCATAACTTTCCTCATGCTCATACGTATACGTATGCCTCCGGTGTCATACAGTGAGCTCTACAAGCTAATTACACTCATATAAGACAAATCCATGCTAATCTCCCACTAATCCTCTCATCCCTCCCCCTAATCCCCCCACCATGGCTATAAATAGAGGGGCAAGGGCCTCCTCTCATCCCACCCCAAGCCATTTCATGGCAACTCCCTCCCTCCCCCCCCCCCACACGCCCACTCCCACTCCACTTCCCACACAAGCACACACTAGCACAAGGATCGTTCGGTCGTTCTTCGATCGTTCGTCCACCTGTTCTTAGTTTGTTCATTCGTTTGTCCGATCGTTCGATCGTTCGTCCGATCGTTCATGGTTCGTTCGTCCGTTCGTCCGATCGTTCGATCGTTCGTTCGTTCGTTCGTCCAAATAATCTTTTTCCTGCCGTTATGCTGCCAAAATTCCGATCGTTCGTTCGTTCGATCATTCGATCGTTCATCGTTCGTTCATAGTTCCTATTCATCGTTCATCGTTCGTTCATCGTCACTATTCATCGTTCGTTCATACGAACTATTCGCCATCACTATTCATCGTTACTATTCATCGATCATCTGATTACCCCAAATTTCAACTATTCATCCATCATGCTGTCCAGTCCACCTAAGACCAGCCAGACCCATATTCCAGTCATACGAACTCCGGTGACTGTGATTTTCCTTCCAGTAGGGAACTTCCCATCTGGTCACCCATCCCAGATTTCTCCAAGTTGAGCACGCTTAACTTTGGGATTCTTTCAAGCCAGACTTCCAAAAAGAAAGGCGAACCATGTTTGTATGGATACGTCTTCAATCCTATAAAACCTGGCCCAAGATACCACAGCCTACTCGGACCAGAATAACACAGCATTCCAGCTATTTGGGTCCCACCTTACTGTTGTCTGATGAGACACAGTAGGTAGGAACAGTTTCCACCAACATAAACCTCTGCCCATGAAAAGCCCAAAAATAATTCCTCGCACCCCGCTCTAAAATACATTTGTATTTTTGATTTTCCAAATATCTCTAAATATTCAAATTCTAGAATATTCCTTTCCTTTTCTTTTTCTCCCTATGATTATAAAATCCAAAACTCCTCCATCCAAACTCAGATTTCAGTCATTCTTGTTTCTAAAATTCTTGTCAAACTATTCCCTATCCAACCATGTCATCCCTTAAGCATGGTTTATATTCCAGAAAACTCCCAAAATACTCTTGTCCCATATTCTACCTATAACTCTCCTGTTCATGCTAAGTCAGACGATTCTTTCGTCACTATTCTCACCAATAGTGAACTTCACTGAGCTACACCACATACACCCAGCTATAAATACACCCAGCTACCCTCTCCCACTCCACACACTCAACACCCTCAGCCAAGGCAAACACCCCACCCACTCAGTTACTTCGCTCTGCTGGCTACACGCAAAGTGTCGCTTCGCCTCCAGTCCACCTCCTGGTAAGCACCTCCGCTCCACCACTAGTAGTACCTCAACACCACATGACACAGATTCTACTCAAGACTCTGCCCATCCATATATCGTTATTCTGACCACTATACTAAATATTTGTTGGTATACTTGCTGGTTTGTTGTATGCTTGTTCATGTTGCATAGTTATCGGAGCGTTCGTGCCGTCTCGTGGAGGCTAGATCTGCAAGTCTACGCCAGGCGGTGGAGCCAGAAGCCAGTTCCGCGAGCTCCCCTTCCCCCTTCCCCGGATAAGCACGGCAAGCTCACTGGATCCCTTTGATGCATAAATTACCTATGCTTTTACAACCACAACCCTCAGCCTGTTATTTTATGCATGATATGATTTTGAGACAAGTTATTATGGCCACCCAGCCGCTTGCCGCAATCAATACTTGATATATTTGTTACAACTGATTTGAGGAAAGGTGTGAGTTTTCAAAAGAAAATGATTTTCAAAATGTGTTTGATGAAGGGTTTCCACCCTTATCACCTTTGAGTAGGGATGATCAGGGACTCCATGGTTTAGGGGAGGGCCTAAGGTGATGGCTCAGCTGGTTTAGGCGTGAGCAAAAGGATTGTCCCCTCGTATAAGGACCGGTTTGTCATCTTTCACTACCTGTACTCATGATAAGTACAACCACTCGAGACTATGTGGGCAGTCACTCAATCTGAACTCGTACGGTCCAACCCTAGGGTTATGAAGGCTGGGGAGCACCGGGAGGATAAGGAGGGGGAATGTTTTGTCCGGTTTGGGCATGGCAGTGGCCTGACTCCTTCCGGTATAACCGTTAAGGTTAGGACGTGCGAGGAAAGAAAGAGATTCGGATTCGGGTCTCACTATCTATGGGATCGCAGAGCCGGACTAGTGGGTAAAGTGTACACCTCTACGCAGAGTTTGAAAACCTATTCGAATAGTTCGTGTCCACAGGAATGGACGAGTCTGGTATGGTATGGCAATTAATGTCTTGTTTTCAAAAAAGGGTGCATTTGAGAAAAATGGTTTTTAAAAGGTCCGGCGGTTGAGCCGTGAGCTATGGTGGACGGGAAGTCCAGTAGCTGTTATTGAAAATGAAAACCAGTGGGAAACTGCTGAGATACCTGGATGGTTTAGTCCAGGGGATTTTGTTCTAATATTGAAAAAGTTCCTGCTCCTTTGGGAGAGGATGCGCTTTGAAAAAAAATACAAAATGTTTTACAAAACAACCCTGCATAAAATATTGCTGTTTCTGCAAATATCCTGAGCTCCACATATTCCATGCATTATATATGATTTCCCCATTCCACGGGTGAAGGTGGGCTGCTGAGTATGTTTGTACTCACCCTTGCTTATTTGTTGTTTTTCAGAAAAAGGAGTTCGGGTAAGAGTTACGACTGTTCCCAACCTTGCCTGTGGCTGTTGGACCGCTGATTTGCTTCGCTGTGTATATCGGGCTGCTTCATCCCCACTCTGATGATATGTCCCGAGTTATGGACCAACTCTTAAAGTTGATCGCCACCTTTATAGGTTTGTCTCGTTTAAGCAGATCTGTAATCATCTGATGTATAAATGTGTTTACTAGCCTCCTGGGACTAGTAATTGTATCACATTTGAGTCCCAGAGGATTGGGGCGCTTCAGGTGGTATCAGAGTTGTTAGGTTGGCCGCAGGACGTAACCCTTAGCCTGATCAAAAGTTTTTGAGTCCAAACTATTTTCTTAAAAAAATTCTTGCTCTCATCCCTTCATTTCAAAAATGCTTTTCCCCATTCCTTCTCTCAGAAGTTAGATGGAGGTTCGCTGCCAAACCAGCTTTTGCCAGAATGAAGATGGTTTCCCCAAGTTGTTGAGAGCATGCACAGTCCGCCTCGGAATTAGGAGCCAGCCAGAGTATGATGGTCGTGAATTCATCGAGCATGGCACGGAGAAGTGTGTCGTGACTGTATACATTGGATCCAGTCCGCACCATGTGGAATGGAGTGTCACTGCTGCTGGGCACAGATTCAAAGACACATGCCAAGTCATCGCTCGCAAGGCATTGAGGGCCCTGTGTCAGATCTATGAAGAAGAAGTGGCCGACACCCCGCTCAGATTCTTTCCACCCTTTCAGAGAGACCGTCCCGTTTGGATGGCCAAGATGCGTGCATTGGAAGGGCAGCAGCTGCTTGAGGACGACCCCACAGTCGTGTACCTCACCGCATACCTGCTCACCCTGGATGCACAGTATGATTTCTTGGCTCAGCACCACTGTCAGATGATTGCCCGAGCAGAAGATGTAGAGAAGCTCAACCGTAAGCTCCATGTGGATCTCACCTCAACTCAAGCCCGTGTAGCTGCCTTGGAAAGTCGTGAAGCCATTGCTGTTGAAGCCCTGAAGCAAGCCAAGGATGAGCATGTCCAGAAGTTGATGGAGGCCTACTTGGTAACCCATAACCAACGTAGAGCCCTACGGATCCAAGAGCCCGCTTCATCCAACCCTGTTCAACCCATCAGAGCTGAAGATCCCCAGATTCTTGAAGGTCACCCGGTCTCTATCAGAGGAGATAAGAAGACTTGGGAACTACCGGAAGGAGCCATAGTCTTGGAAGGAATCCCAGTCTTCCCTCAGGCTATGAATAAGCAAGGGCACCCTGAATCCTCCCAAGATCCCCCGGAGTTGTTTGAGCCCCTCACCATGAAGAAGATTCCAGCACCGCCCCATGAAATCAAGGAAGAAGCTGCAAGCACCCCGCCAGCACCGCCGCCCTCTGAGGAGCTACAAGAGTCAGTCCTGCTTGAAGAAGAGTTCAACCCTGTCTTACCATCTCAGTCGCCGCCAGAAGAAGTCATCAACATCAGCTCCCTCTTAACCCATCCAGGAGATGCCTCAGATTGAAGTTGTGCGCCAGCCTTGCTAGAAGAGAAGCTGTCTGGTCTGAAGTTAGTTATGCCAGTCCTCTGCATGCATTGGGTAGTGAAGTTTTTCTTCACTTTGGCTAGAGCCCTGCATGTATGAGAGGTAATCGTGTAGACTCGCGTTTTGCAAAACTCTAATTGTGTGGTGTAACACCCCTGGTGTTATTGTAACTAAAACTTGAGCATGACATCATAAGCATTGGCATTGCATATGTTTGATACACCTAGAGTGCATTCACTAGGCAAAAATCTCAAACAAGTTGTATTGTTTACAGTGTTTTTGCAAAGAGAACCCTGGATAGGACACTTAACCCTAAACAGGGATTAAAGGGGTAAGACCTAATCCATGATGAGAAAACCTAAAGTCTTTAGGAAAAGAGTCATATAATGTCCCCAAAAACAAAGTTGAATCCCATTTATACCCCTGGGACATCAAGAATCTCAATTAGAACCCTGGAAAAACCCTAAACCCAAACCCTAGGGACCTATGTGCAAAATTAGCCCACTTTTGGACTAAAATGCAAAAACCAAGTCAGATAAGTATTTTAAGTCATTTGGTTCACAAATATGTGGACTTGAAAGCCAAACCCTAAGTTTTGGACTCATTTGCAAAAAGGACCCCAATTTTGATTCCTATGCTAAGTCTGAAATCAGGGTTATAGGCCCAACTTTGGGGCTGTGTAGCTTTCAAAATAATGAGAATTCATATTAGGTCACCACAGCAAAATTGTAACCTGATTATAGAAGAACAACTTTGCTTAAGGTGGTAAGCTCACTTGTTAAGAAAAATCCAGAGATAATTGGGCCTGAAGTTGGACTGTCAGACTGTTTGAGGTTTGAAATTCAGAGTAGCAGTGTTATGAGATGAACTTTGAGCTCGATTTTGAGTGGGATCCAGTGACTTTTTGTGGGAGCACATTGTAGCAAAGTTATAAACAGATTATAGCTCTATAACTTTGCTGAAGAAAGTTGGCATAGGTTTCACACAAAATCAGGAGTAAATTGAGCTCCAAGAAGCTCTGTCAGGTCGACTGACTGAAGAAGCACCATGCTACAGTGCTCAGATTGGGATAAGACTGCCAGCACCGGATGTTCACCGCCGGCGACCAATTGCCGCCGTGATTCGTGCGACAGCCGGTCCATGTTGTTCTCGGGGTAAGTGGGTAACACCAGTGTACGCCGCCGTGGGTAAGCTTCAACCGTTAAAGAATCCCGGCCACCGTACGGTGTCACCACGGTCGAAGCTGATAAGCTCGCCGGTAACCACCGCCTTCCGGCCGTGCGCCGCGTGGCCTAGCCGTTTTACAGCACCGCCGTGACACCTTAAGGCTGTCCCATCATCGCCGGGGAGCCTACCACGCCGTGGGACACGAATTCACCGCACCCGTCTTCTTCTTCATTTCCGGCCGCCGCGCGTCCTCCCGAAATTCACTGGCCACCGCCTTGCCTTCCTATAAATTGAGCCCGTGACTAGCTCCGCGAGGTCGTCAGCTAACCAGCCACCACTAATCAGCCACAATCATCCACCAGTGAGCTCGAATTTGCGTTTTCCCCCAAATCTCTTTCCGCCACCGTGAAACAAGCTTCATCGTCGCCAGCCCTTTTCCTGGTCAGTCCAACCCTCCCTCTGCTTCGTTTAAGTCTCTTCACGTGTCTGCGATGCTTACTGACCCGTCCGATTGGGCTAGGAGTCCACTGACCATCGGGAACGCATGGATCTTTGATTCATCTGCGCGCCCTCCGTGGCCAGACCGAATTAGTTCACCAATTATGCAATTAACTTAGGGAAATCGATGGTTGGGGCGTAAATTCGGTTTCGACCGAAGTAGGGCATCAATCCTTAGGTAAATCGGCCGGCGTAGGTGCTCGCCGGAGCTCGGCTGGGCGTGAACGCCGTCGGGGACCTCAAACCAAGAATAGATGGAAGTGCAGGGGTCTATCTGTAAACGTCAGTGACTCTGTTAAATAGTGTTTGACGCCCGTTCTGATTAACCGAAACTCCAAGGCTCTTTTTGCAAGGTCGCCAGGGCGTGGGCGCACGCGCGCGCTTTCCTCGTTGAACTGGGCCGCTGGGCTGAAATCAGCCCAGTACTATTCACTGGTTTCCTTTTTCTTTTATTTCCAGAGCCAAAACAATTATAAAAAAATATAGAAAAATGGTAAAATTGTGAAACCAATTTTCCTAGGCTTGTTATTTTCCCTAGAATTTAATAAAAATAGTTTTGTGATTTTTAGTGGAAATAAGAAATTTTAGGGCATAAAAAGTAGTTAAAAGTATTAGTTAGGGATTTTTAAAAGATAAATGGTAATCCCAAAAATGCTCAAAATTTTTATATGAGCTCCTCATATTATTTAGAAGCCTTGGATAGAGTTTGGGTTGATTTGGACTTTGTTTGATCACCAAACCCCAAAACACCCCCCCTGCCCTATGAACTCCTTTACTGACTCCGGAAACCCTAAGTTCTCGGAGTACCGTGAAGGAAAGTTGTATTAAAGACTTAGATAATAAGTTTATATTATCTTTGCACCCTCATGAGCATCCCATGGCATCCATTCTTATACATCTGTATGGTTATGATTAGAACGTGAAGAAGAAGTAGAAGTCACCGAAGAGAGGACACCACCACCCTCGGATTCTCAAGCAGGCAACTGCTTCTACTTTGATATTTGCGGATCCGAGCCAGACTCACCTATTAACAAAGGCAAGCCCCGGTGCATGCAACCCCTTTCCTTGTATTTTTAAATACTTTTCGCACACTTTAAGTCAAGTGAAATGTGCATTAAGTTCATAGGAATTGCTAGGAACCTTTTGATGCATTGCTTTCCTTGATATCCACACCTTTATGGATACTTCTGGTGAAGTATCAAAATTGTTTTACAAAAATGCTTAGCCCTGCTTAGGTCTTGTGGATAGAGGTTGTCTTTTGCTGTACTGCCTAGCTCAGGGGTTATCCTGAGGAAAGATGACTTCTACCTGCAAGAATATTTTCTTTTGGAGCAATGGTGGGATCTTACTGCAAAGTTCCCTGTGATGCTCTTTTCATCCTAAGGAACAGAAACAATCCTAAGGATGGAAGTACTTAAATCGAGACTTGGGTTAGGAACAGGTGATGTTCTACCCAGGTTGATTAAGGATTGAACGTGTATGTAGGCGTGCTGATCGAGGACCCTTTAACTGGTCACATGCCTCGTCATGGGTAAGCCTTGCCTCAGGCAGACTAAGGCCAGAATAAGATAACACCAAATGGGCGTGGAGCGGTGGCGCGAGTAGCGTGTACCCTCCGTGGCAAGAGGCAGGACGGTGGTGTATCTGTGCTCTCGGTTTGTGTGAACCTGATCTGGTCTTAAGAACCCTGGTGGTGGGTTGACATATGCAAGGGTTAAGTGCTACATATGTCGTGTGATTGGAGATCCTCAGCTGAGTATAATCGATTCGGATCGCCGTACCTTCACGGTTATGAAGACTTGGTCACTTCCCTGCAACCTAGAGTCAGGATGTGAACAGTATGGATAAAAATGATGTTGTACTGATGAAATGATGAAATTAGACTAGAGGCAAACAGAGTCTATTAATACTTAACATGGCATTAAAAGATTGAAAGTAAGGACTCACCTTAGTAAGCTATTCTGCAAAGGTATCTAAGTTGATTTTTGCTAAAGCCTCTCCTTGATTCCTACTTATCCAGCATACCTTGAGAGTCTTTTCCTTAGTCGGGTAAGACTTGCTGAGTAATTCCATACTCAGGGTTTATCCCCTTGTTGTTTTTAGGTGAGGAAGCGACAACCCTTTGTTGCTTCTGTACCAAAGTGGTTCCTAATGAAGATAAGCAAGAGTAAAGGATCCTCCATTAAGACTTTTGTGTGATAACTGTCGGGAGGAGTTTTTACCTCCCTTGGTATGTGTAATAATATTACTCTGCACTCGTTATATATTCCTGGTCTGTAATAAACAACCTGATCTTACTTTTTAATAAATGTAAGTTATGTAATCGCTTCCGCATTTCTTTATCTCCGATGTTCTGTAATGTCTGCATGACGGGTGAGACGTTCCTGGAAAGGTAAGGAAAGATACCGAGCTTGTCAAGTAGTTCAGGGGCACCTATAGGGTTGTCTGAGGTCCGTTGGACAAGGACAACTATAGGTGGGCCTAATTACTTGGGAGGTTCCGTCACAGCTGGTATCGGAGCGTAGCCCTTCTTGACAGATATTATGTGGCATTTTCAAAAGGATTTTCTAAGACTTATCTAGAAAATTGCTTCTCTTCTTACCTAAGTATTTCTGAAGAGTTCATTTCAAGGACCAGATAGGAAGAGTGCAATGTATAGAAGGTTGAATCGACTAAGGTTGATTCTGTACTTATTCATGCATCATGCTAAGAATTATACTAATAAATTTTCCCCCTTAGCAAATGCCACCACGTACAAGGAAAATGGCACGTAAGCATACTGGACCCATCGGTGTGCCTCGGCATCAACTTGCCCCACGGGAGCAAGACAACAGTAGCGGGAGCAACGATCCTATTGGTGATCTCGAAGCTCGCGTGAATCAACTCCAAGCGGAGTTACAGCGTAGGACTAATCTATGGGTTGCGGACGGTGACCGGATAAATGATTTAAGAAGTTACATCCACACCCTGCAAGATCAACTAGCTGACCGAGATTTGGCGCTTGACTGGGCAGTACAATCTCGCTTAGTAGCTTTAGCTAAGGAAGCAAAGGCTCGAGCACGAGTCAACGAACTTAGCGTTGCTATTGATAACCTGCAGGTATATTGCAATACTTTACATGAAGAAGTTCATGTACTATATTCGCAATTACACCCAAATATCCCTGCGGATCCCATCAGGTCTGAAGCCGGACCCTCGCATACTGCGGGAGAAGCGCTTTGTGGAGAGTTAGACCTTTTTAGGCCCCCTCCTTCTTTGAGGCTGGTCGACGTATGGTCTCCCACCCCTGACGATGAAGCTACCAAGAATAAGCAGGAGTAGTAATGTAGTTGTAAAAGTAGAAGTAGTAAATTGTGTAATAGGTTGAACTCTTGTATAATGGGTAATGTGTCCTGTTATGTAATATCGAGTCTGTATCATTACTTTTTATAGTAATGTAAAATGGAAGGTTTCTCTGGCATATTATGTTTACTTCAAATGTTCTTTGCCTCAGATGCCGACCAGGACTCGAGGACAGGACGCAGCAGGAACTTCTGGGGGAAGGGACGTCACCCCAAATCCACCTCCGGTTCCTCCCACGTTGGTCGAGGCGATTGCCGCCTTGGTAAACGCCACTGCAGATAATACCCGCTTTCTTAGGGAAATGGCGGGTCAACAGCTCCAGCAGCAGGCGGGAAGGGGTTATCAGCAAGGCCCCCGTGAAACCACCTATCTGGACTTCTCTGAAACCCGTCCACCCCTATTCGTCAAGGCAGAGGACCCGTTGGAAGGCGACGAGTGGATACGAGTTATTGAACAAAAGTTTGGTCTTCTCCGTTGTTCAGAAACGCAGAAGCCATTATTCGCAGCGCAACAACTACGTGGCCTTGCCAGTACCTGGTGGGGAAATTTTGTGGCTATTCAACCTGTCAACCATCAAATCACCTGGGAAGAATTTAAAGCAGCCTTCTGTGAGCACTACATACCCGAAGGTGTGCTGCATATGAAACAAGAGGAATTCATGAAGCTGAAACAAGGAGGAGATACCATCAATCAGTATCTCAACAAGTTTAATCACCTGTCGCAGTATGCCATCGACCAGGTGAATGCTGATTTAAAGAAAAAGAACTACTTCATGAGGGGTCTAAATGACCGGTTGCAGAGAAAGATGGCCACATGTATAGATCTCACGTATGGAAAGGCTGTCAGCATAGCCTTATCTGTTGAAGCAAAATACGCAAGTTCTGGGAAGAACAAGGGATTCGGTGGTGAAAGGCCTAATCAGGGCCAGGCGAAGAGGCAACGGTTTGTGATCCGGCCTTCTAGCCAAAATCGCACTTTTTCTCGTCCACCTGCATTCCCTTTCAAGCAGCCAATCATTATTCGCCCCAACAATACCCCCACTCCCCCAAATCAGCCGGGTGCCCCAGGCACTCGATTCCCTGCCTTGCCCAGCTCTTCAACCGGGTGTTTCAATTGCGGCAAGTCGGGACATTTCATCAAAGACTGCCCATATCCCAAGCAAAATCAATCAAATGCTCAGCAAGGATCTGGGAAATCAACTCAGCCCAAGGGAAATACTGTGGGGAGGACTACAAAGAAGACGAGGCGTGTATACTACACCCAAGTGGCCACTACACCGGAAGGAGAGCCGGTGATGATGGGTATGTTTCCCGTGGCCAGTCACCCTGCAATTATTCTTTTTGATTCTGGTGCTTCACATACATTCATTAGCAAGAAATTTGTGGAGCAACATCACATTGCATGCCATGAATCAAAAGAGGGATTTAAAATTCATTCACCTGGGGGACATATTTTTACTCGAGAAGTGGCCTATGAAGTGCCAGTAACAATGGCCGGACGGAACTTTCCTGCTAACATGATTGTAATGAAAGGCCAGGACATAGACGTAATTTTGGGTATGAATTTGTTAACCCAACACAAGGCAATTCTCAACACTGAACTCAGAACCGTCAGGTTGAGCTATAATCAAGAAGAGATTCTTTTGTCTCTCCCCGTAACCAATCCAGCCAAAGCTTCTGGTAGAATATATGAAGCCATTGTACCGGAGATCAAGAACATTCCGGTAGTATGTGAGTTTCCAGATGTATTTCCGGAAGATTTGCCTGGACTGCCCCCTGAAAGAGATGTAGAATTTGTAATTGAGCTAAAGCCCGGTACGGCTCCCATCTCCCGAAGATCGTACCGTATGCCCCCTAATGAGTTGGCGGAATTGAAGATTCAATTACAAGATCTACTGAACAAGGGATTCATCCGGCCAAGCTCGTCTCCATGGGGTTGCCTCGCCATTTTTCTTAAGAAGAAGGATCAAACCTTGCGAATGTGCGTGGATTATCGACCCCTAAATGAGGTCACCATCAAGAATAAGTACCCTCTTCCAAGGATCGACATCTTATTTGATCAACTGACTGGGGCGAGGGTATTTTCTAAAATCGATCTCAGGTCGGGCTATCACCAAATCCGTATTCGGCCCGAGGATATACCGAAGACCGCGTTTACTACGCGGTACGGATTGTTTGAATACCTGATAATGTCTTTCGGGCTAACAAATGCTCCTGCCCACTTCACCTATTTGATGAACTCGGTGTTCATGCCCGAGTTGGACAAGTTCGTGGTGGTCTTCATCGACGATATCTTGATATATTCTAAAAATGAAGAGGAGCATGCTCAACATCTACGGATTGTATTGACGCGCCTGAGGGAACATCAGCTATATGCCAAATTCAGCAAGTGCGCGTTTTGGCTGGAGGAAATTCAATTTTTGGGGCACGTGTTATCGGCCAAAGGAATTGCGGTAGATCCTAGCAAAGTCAAAGATATTCTGGAGTGGAAACCCCCAAATACTGTTCACCAAGTCCGGAGTTTTCTTTGACTAGCTGGATATTATCGCAGATTCATACCAGATTTTTCTAAGCTTGTGAAGCCAATCACAAGTTTATTGAAGAATGACATTAAGTTCAATTGGTCTTCTAAGTGTAATGAAGCCTTTGAGCAATTGAATACATTATTAACCACTGCTCCGGTATTGGCTCAACCGGACATCACCAAGCCTTTTGATGTATATTGTGATGCGTCAGACAGTGGACTCAGCTGTGTATTAATGCAAGAGGGCCGAGTAATTGCATATGCTTCAAGGCAGTTGCGCCGACATGAGGAGCATTACCCAACTCATGATTTGGAGCTAGCTGCTGTGGTTCATGCCCTGAAAATTTGGCGTCACTATCTGCTGGGAAATATCTGTCATATATATACAGATCATAAAAGCTTGAAGTACATCTTCACCCAGTCAGAATTAAATATGAGGCAAAGACGATGGCTTGAGCTTATTAAGGACTATGAACTGGAGATCCATTATCACCCAGGCAAAGCCAATGTGGTGGTAGATGCACTAAGCCGTAAGGCTTCCTGCCACTGTCTTATGGTGAAGACCCCTGACAACACTTTGTGTCAGGAAATGGAAAAGTTAAACCTGGGGATGATCCAACAAGGGACTCTGAATCAGCTAAAGCTTGAGTCAATCATTTTGCAAAGAATAGTTGATGCTCAAAGGGATAATGTGGGCATGAAGCACATACGAGAGAAGATAAGGGCTGGAACAGCCAAATGTTTCAAGGAAGATGATCAAGGTGTGATATGGTTTAAAACCCGCATAGTAGTGCCAAAGAACGAAGAACTCCGCCAGCAAATTCTTGATGAAGCACATCTTAGTCGTTATTCTCTTCATCCCGGAAGCACTAAGATGTACCAAGACTTGAAGCAACATTACTGGTGGACAAAGATGAAGATCGAAATTGCACGCTATGTGGCTAAGTGTGACACTTGTAGACGTGTCAAGGCCATACACATGAAAAACTGCTGGTCCATTACAATCTTTGCCAATCCCAACATGGAAATGGGAAGACATAAGTATGGACTTTATTGTGGGACTGCCCAGGACGGCCAAAGGGTATGATTCTATTTGGGTTATCGTTGATCGCCTCACAAAGATTGCCCACTTCTTACCCGTCAGGGCCAAATATACAGTAGCCACTTATGCAGCATTATATATTGCCCGTATTCTCAGTTTGCATGGTATTCCAAAAACTATAGTGTCGGATCGTGGACCTCAGTTCGTATCCAAGTTTTGGGAAGAACTTCATAAATCCTTGGGTACCAAACTGCTCCACAGTTTGGCCTATCATCCTCAAACAAGTGGACAGACTGAGAGGGTCAATCAAATACTTGAGGATATGCTGCGGGCATGTGTTCTGGACTTCTCACAGAAATGGGATGAATGTTTGCCCTTAGCGGAGTTTTCATACAATAACAGTTATCAAGAAAGTATCAAGATGGCACCTTTTGAAGCTTTATATGGGCGACGGTGTCGAACTCCGCTAAATTGGTCTGAACCTGGAGAAAGGTACTTCTTTAGGCCTGATATGGTAAAGGAGGTTGAAGAAAAGGTTCAGAAAATTATTCATAATATGAAGAAAGCTCAGACTCGACAAAAGAGTTATGCAGACCGACGACGACAACCCTTATGCTTTCTGGTAGGCGATTATGTCTACTTGAAAGTTTCACCAATGAAGGGTGTATCGCGTTTCGGGGTTAAAGGGAAACTTGCACCCAGGTATATTGGTCCATTTCCGGTACTTGAGCAATGTGGGCCAGTGGCATATCGACTATAACTCCCCGAAATTCTGTCTACTATTCATAGTGTGTTCCATGTGTCGCAATTGAAGAAGTGTCTTCGGGTTCCCGATCGAACCATTGAAGTGACAGATGTTGTCCTGGAACCAGATTTAACATACTCGGAACATCCTATTCGAGTTCTGGATCAAAAGGACAGGGTTACCCGGAGAAAGACTCTCAAGTTCTACAAGATACAATGGAACCAACATGCTGAGGAAGAGGCTACGTGGGAAACTCAAGACTTCTTGAATAAGAATTTCCCAGGCTTTCGAGCCTCATGTAATTTGTAAAGTGTATATAGTTATTGCAATAAAGGAATGAACCCCCACACCACCCCTGCCTTGTACCAGAAATAAGGGAATAAAAATGTGACACATTTCCTTTTCCATTACTCACCCTAGGACTTTAAATCTCGGGACGAGATTCTTTTATGGGGGGAAGGATGTAACACCCCTGGTGTTACTGTAACTAAAACTTGAGCATGACATCATAAGCATTGGCATTGCATATGTTTGATACACCTAGAGTGCATTCACTAGGCAAAAATCTCAAACAAGTTGTATTGTTTACAGTGTTTTTGCAAAGAGAACCCTGGATAGGACACTTAACCCTAAACAGGGATTAAAGAGGTAAGACCTAATCCATGATGAGAAAACCTAAAGACTTTAGGGAAAGAGTCATATAATGTCCCCAAAAACAAAGTTGAATCCCATTTATACCCCTGGGACATCAAGAATCTCAATTAGAACCCTGGAAAAACCCTAAACCCAAACCCTGGACCTATGTGCAAAATTAGCCCACTTTTGGACTAAAATGCAAAAACCAAGTCAGATAAGTATTTTAAGTCATTTGGTTCACAAATATGTGGACTTGAAAGCCAAACCCTAAGTTTTGGACTCATTTGCAAAAAGGACCCCAATTTTGATTCCTATGCTAAGTCTGAAATCAGGGTTATAGGCCCAACTTTGGGGCTGTGTAGCTTTCAAAATAATGAGAATTCATATTAGGTCACCACAGCAAAATTGTAACCTGATTATAGAAGAACAACTTTGCTTAAGGTGGTAAGCTCACTTGTTAAGAAAAATCCAGAGATAATTGGGCCTGAAGTTGGACTGTCAGACTGTTTGAGGTTTGAAATTCAGAGTAGCAGTGTTATGAGATGAACTTTGAGCTCGATTTTGAGTGGGATCCAGTGACTTTTTGTGGGAGCACATTGTAGCAAAGTTATAAACGGATTATAGCTCTTTAACTTTGCTGCAGAAAGTTGGCATAGGTTTCACACAAAATCAGGAGTAAATTGAGCTCCAAGAAGCTCTGTCAGGTCGACTGACTGAAGAAGCACCATGGTACAGTGCTCAGATTGGGATAAGACTGCCAGCACTGGATGTTCACCGCCGGCGACCAATTGCCGCCGTGATTCGTGCGACAGCCGGTCCACGTTGTTCTCGGGGTAAGTGGGTAACACCAGTGTACGCCGCCGTGGGTAAGCTTCAACCGTTAAAGAATCCCGGCCACCGTACGGTGTCACCACGGTCGAAGCCGATAAGCTCGCCGGTAACCACCGCCTTCCGGCCATGCGCCGCGTGGCCTAGCCGTTTTATAGCACCGCCGTGACACCTTAAGGCTGTCCCATCATCGTCGGGGAGCCTGCCACGCCGTTGGACACGAATTCACCGCACCCGTCTTCTTCTTCATTTCCGGCCGCCGCGCGTCCTCCCGAAATTCACTGGCCACCGCCTTGCCTTCCTATAAATTGAGCCCGTGACTAGCTCCGCGAGGTCGTCAGCTAACCAGCCACCACTAATCAGCCACAATCATCCACCAGTGAGCTCGAATTTGCGTTTTCCCCCAAATCTCTTTCCGCCACCGTGAAACAAGCTTCATCGTCGCCAGCCCTTTTCCCGGTCAGTCCAACCCTCCCTCTGCTTCGTTTAAGTCTCTTCACGTGTCTGCGATGCTTACTGACCCGTCCAATTGGGCTAGGAGTCCACTGACCATCGGGAACGCATGGATCTTTGATTCATCTGCGCGCCCTCCGTGGCCAGACCGAATTAGTTCACCAATTATGCAATTAACTTAGGGAAATCGATGGTTGGGGCGTAAATTCGGTTTCGACCGAAGTAGGGCATCAATCCTTAGGTAAACCGGCAAGCGTAGGTGCTCGCCGGAGCTCGGCTGGGCGTGAACGCCGTCGGGGACCTCAAACCAAGAATAGATGGAAGTGCAGGGGTCTATCTGTAAACGTCAGTGACTCTGTTAAATAGTGTTTGACGCCCGTTCTGATTAACCGAAACTCCAAGGCTCTTTTTGCAAGGTCGCCAGGGCGCGGGCGCACGCGCGCGCTTTCCTCGTTTAACTGGGCCGCTGGGCTGAAATCAGCCCAGTACTATTCACTGGTTTCCTTTTTCTTTTATTTCCAGAGCCAAAACAATTATAAAAAAATATAGAAAAATGGTAAAATTGTGAAACCAATTTTCCTAGGCTTGTTATTTTCCCTAGAATTTAATAAAAATAGTTTTGTGATTTTTAGTGGAAATAAGAAATTTTAGGGCATAAAAAGTAGTTAAAAGTATTAGTTAGGGATTTTTAAAAGATAAATGGTAATCCCAAAAATGCTCAAAATTTTTATATGAGCTCCTCAAATTATTTAGAAGCCTTGGACAGAGTTTGGGTTGATTTGGACTTTGTTTGATCACCAAACCCCAAAACACCCCCCTGCCCTATGAACTCCTTTACTGACTCCGGAAACCCTAAGTTCTCGGAGTACCGTGAAGGAATGTTGTATTCAAGACTTAGATAATAAGTTTATATTATCTTTGCACCCTCATGAGCATCCCATGGCATCCATTCTTATACATCTGTATGGTTATGATTAGAACGTGAAGAAGAAGTAGAAGTCACCGAAGAGAGGACACCACCCTCGGATTCTCAAGCAGGCAACCGCTTCTACTTTGATATTTGCGGATCCGAGCCAGACTCACCTGTTAAGAAAGGCAAGCCCCGGAGCATGCAACCCCTTTCCTTGTATTTTTAAATACTTTTCGCACACTTTAAGTCAAGTGAAATGTGCATTAAGTTCATAGGAATTGCTTGGAACCTTTTGATGCATTGCTTTCCTTGATATCCACACCTTTATGGATACTTCTGGTGAAGTATCAAAATTGTTTTACAAAAATGCTTAGCCCTGCTTAGGTCTTGTGGATAGAGGTTGTCTTTTGCTGTACTGCCTAGCTTAGGGGTTATCCTGAGGAAAGATGACTTCTACCTGCAAGAATATTTTCTTTTGGAGCAATGGTGGGATCTTACTGCAAAGTTCCCTGTGATGCTCTTTTCATCCTAAGGAACAGAAACAATCCTAAGGATGGAAGTACTTAAATCGAGACTTGGGTTAGGAACAGGTGATGTTCTACCCAGGTTGATTAAGGATTGAACGTGTATGTAGGCGTGTTGATCGAGGACCCTTTAACTGGTCACATGCCTCGTCATGGGTAAGCCTTGCCTCGGGCAGACTAAGGCCAGAATAAGATAACACGAAATGGGCATGGAGCGGTGGCGAGAGTAGCGTGTACCCTCCGTGGCAAGAGGCTGGACGGTGGTGTATCTGTGCTCTCGGTTTGCGTGAACCTGATCTGGTCTTAAGAACCCCGGTGGCGGGTTGACATATGCAAGGGTTAAGTGCTACATATGTCGTGTGATTGGAGATCCTCAGCTGAGTATAATTGATTTGGATCGCCGTACCTTCGCGGTTATGAAGACTTGGTCACTTCCCTGCAACCTAGAGTCAGGATGTGAACAGTATGGATAAAAATGATGTTGTACTGATGAAATGATGAAATTAGACTAGAGGCAAACAGAGTCTATTAATACTTAACATGGCATTAAAAGATTGAAAGTAAGGACTCACCTTAGTAAGCTATTCTACAAAGGTATCTAAGTTGATTTTTGCTAAAGCCTCTCCTTGATTCCTACTTATCCAGCATACCCTTGGGAGTCTTTTCCTTAGTCGGGTAAGACTTGCTGAGTAATTCCATACTCAGGGTTTATCCCCTTGTTGTTTTTAGGTGAGGAAGCGACAACCCTTTGTTGCTTCTGTACCAAGGTGGTTCCTAATGAAGATAAGCAAGAGTAAAGGATCCTCCATTAAGACTTTTGTGTGATAACTGTCGGGAGGAGTTTTTACCTCCCTTGGTATGTGTAATAATATTACTCTGCACTCGTTATATATTCCTGGTCTGTAATAAACAACTTGATCTTACTTTTTAATAAATGTAAATTATGTAATCGCTTCCGCATTTCTTTATCTCCGATGTTCTGTAATGTCTGCATGACGGGTGAGACGTTCCTGGAAAGGTAAGGAAAGATACCGAGCTTGTCAAGTAGTTCAGGGGCACCTATAGGGTTGTCTGAGGTCCGTTGGACAAGGACAACTGTAGGTGGGCCTAATTACTTGGGAGGTTCCGTCACATGTGGCACCCTAGGGCATTTCAAAATGAATTTCGCTTGATGTTTTCTCCCCTTTTGAGTGCATATGTGATGCTTTAACGTTAGTGCTCATAAGTTGCATTTAGAATAGTTCTCAATTCAGGAGCCAAGCAATAGTAGTTATGCTTAGCCCCCGAATCTGAGTAGTTCGTGCTTTGGAAAAACTCTATTCTTCCCTTATTCAAAACATTTGATTTGTTTGTGCTTATCATTGCTAAGCTTGTGTGTTTTCTTTTTGTTTTTCTTAAAAAGGTTTTCTCTAAAAACATAGATAACAAATTAGAGCTAATCCTCACCTTATGCTTCCATTCTCATCTTAACCCATCTCAAGAGAAAAGTGCCTTACCCAAGAAGATACCGAGAAGCTTACCCTTGAAGCCTGGAATAAGCTACAGAAGAAACATATCTAGCCGCTCAGCCAAAAGGGCCGACCGTGAGAATCAAAGCAATTCCCCTGAGTCAAAGTAAACAGAAAAAGAGGACAAAAGGAGTTATTACCATACAGAGAGGCAAAGATTCTTGGAACCAGAGACCACAAACATCAGGGTCATTGACCCCACCACTCACCCGTGCCCCCCGCACGCGTGCCCGCCTCCATGCGCACTACCGCCACCCCACACCCCCTTTGCAGCGCACCACCGCCCCACGCCCCCTTTGCAGCGCACCCACCGCCGCCATCATCGCCGGCAACACCAAGTCCCCCCCCTCCATCGCGCTTGCTTCCACGTAGCACCTGCTCCATCACCACCACTCCACACCCTTGCATACCGCTCGCCTATAAAATCCCCCCACCAGCTCCCTCAATCCCCATCTCGCTCAAAGCAAAACAGTCCCGATAAAATCCCCTCTGCCAAATCGCAAGCAACTCCATTTTCCCACTCCCTCTCCCCTAAGGTCACAATGCTTGGTGATTCTTGGGTTGAAGACTGTTGTACATGGTTCGACATCTTCGGTTTCCTCATCTGTATGATAGTAATACTCTTTGATAGAATCCTCCAGTGGGAAGAGCAAAGAGAAAGAAAGGATCAGTGAAAAGAAGATAGTGAAGAGAAGATAAGAAGAAGGTTCTCCGAGAATCAACCTTGTGTCAGTCATTTCTCCGCAGCCTGCTCAAGCAGCAACAGCAGAAGAAGGCCCCGTAACACCCTTGTTATGAGGTACTTCGAGGAGTTCAAATCCCCAAGATTCAAGAGTTCTACCCTCATTCTTTTTAAGTGGGGTAGTGTTCCAGCAAGTTCCTGCTGTGGAGAAAAAGAAGGAGGCATGTAGCAAGCTTGTGAAGGACCAGATCATCAAAGCTTATAAGTTCCTAGATGAGAACTGGTCACCCAAGTTTTGTTGATGAAGAACTAGAAGACCAATCAAGGAAGGAATCCATGTGGAAGTTCGCAAGAGGAAGGTTTGTGTGTTGGCATCGATGCTTCTTCAATAAGCTAGCTGCCAAGCGAAACCTAGAAGCCTGAAGATGATCTTGAGTAGCCAGAATCAGCGTTTGCAATCGGCAACCAGATGCTCCTCAAGGCCAGATCTTGTTGAAGTTCCATATCCTCGAGGAGTTGCAAAGTGAAGATATGTAGCTGAAGTAAAGCTATACCCATAACCCTTCTAAGCCGAATCTCGAGGACGAGATTCCTTTTAAGTGGGGTAGATTTGTAGCATCCCAAAAATTCAAATCTTGAAATTTTCTCAAACTCGCTCTAAATTCAAAATGAATTTCAAATTTCATTTCAAAATGTTTGTTTGCGAGTTGATATCAAAAAATAAAATTATAGTGGTCTATATTCTCTCTAAAATCTCCTCAAAATATTCTACAAATATTTCCCCAGTGATCACCCTCAAACTCTTTCAGAAATATTGCCCAGATATTCCACCGATATATGTCCAAGTATTTTCTTCATGAGAAATACCTTCAGAATCATTTTTCAAGTCCCCACAAATATTTTCTCCATAACTTTCCTCATGCTCATACGTATACGTATGCCTCCGGTGTCATACGGTGAGCTCTATAAGCTAATTACACTCATATAAGACAAATCCATGCTAATCTCCCACTAATCCTCTCATCCTCCCACTAATCCACTCATCCCTCCCCCTAATCCCCCCACCATGGCTATAAATAGAGGGGCAAGGGCCTCCTCTCATCCCACCCCAAGCCATTTCATGGCAACTCCCTCCCTCCCCCCCCCCCACACGCCCACTCCCACTCCACTTCCCACACAAGCACACACTAGCACAAGGATCGTTCGGTCGTTCTTCGATCGTTCGTCCACCTGTTCTTAGTTTGTTCGTTCGTTCGTCCGATCGTTTGATCGTTCGTCCGATCGTTCATGGTTCGTTCGTCTGATCGTTAGATCTTTCGTCTGTTCGTTCGTCCAAATAATCTTTTTCCTGCCGTTATGCTGCCGAAATTCCGATCGTTCGTTCGTTCGATCATTCGATCGTTCATCGTTCGTTCATAGTTCCTATTCATCGTTCATCGTTCATTCGTCGACACTATTCATCGTTCATTCATACGAACTATTCACCATCACTATTCATCGTTACTATTCATCGATCATCTGATTACCCCAAATTTCAACTACTCATCCATCAAGCTGTCCAGTCCACCTAAGACCAGCCAGACCCATATTCCAGTCATATGAACTCCGGTGACTGTGATTTTCCTACAGTAGGGAACTTCTCATCTGGTCACCCATCCCAGATTTCTCCAAGTTGAGCATGCTTAACTTTGGGATTCTTTCAAGCCAGACTTCCAAAAAGAAAGGCGAACCATGTTTGTATGGATACGTCTTCAATCTTATAAAACCTGGCCCAAGATATCACAGCCTACTCGGACCAGAATACCACAGCATTCCAGCTATTTGGGTCCCGCCTTACTGTTGTCTGATGAGACACAATAGGTAGGAACAGTTTCCACCAACATAAACCTCTGCCCAAGAAAAGCCCAAAAATAATTCCTCGCACCCCGCTCAAAAATACATTTGTATTTTTGATTTTCCAAATATCTCTAAATATTCAAATTCTAGAATATTCCTTTCCTTTTCTTTTTCTCCCTATGATTATAAAATCCAAAACTCCTCCATCCAAACTCAGATTTCAGTCATTCTTGTTTCTAAAATTCTTGTCAAACTATTCCCTATCCAACCATGTCATCCCTTAAGCATGGCTTATATTCCAGAAAACTCCCAAAATACTCTTGTCCCATATTTTGCCTATAACTCTCCTGTTCATGCTAAGTCAGACGATTCTTTCGTCACTATTCTCACCAATAGTAAACTTCACTGAGCTACACCACATACACCCAGCTATAAATACACCCAGCTACCCACTCCCACTCCACACACTCAACACCCTCAGCCAAGGCAAACACCCCACCCACTCAGTTACTCCGCTCTGCCGGCTACACGCACAGTGTCGCTTCGCCTCCAGTCCACCTCCTGGTAAGCACCTCCGCTCCACCACTAGTAGTACCTCAACACCACATGACACAGATTCTACTCAAGACTCTGTCCATCCATATATCGTTATTCTGACCACTATACTAAATATTTGTTGGTATACTTGCTGGTTTGTTGTATTCTTGTTCATGTTGCATAGTTATCAGAGCGTTTGTGCCATCTCGTGGAGGCTAGATCTGCATGTCTATGCCAGGCGGTGGACCCATAAGCTAGTTCCGCGAGCTCCCCTTCCCCCTTCGCCGGATAAGCACGACAAGCTCACTGGATCCCTTTGATGCATAAATTACCTATGCTTTTACAACCACAACCCTCAGCCTGTTATTTTATGCATGATATGATTTTGAGACAAGTTATTATGGCCACCCAGCCGCTTGCCGCAATCAATACTAGATATATTTGTTACAACTGATTTGAGGAAAGGTGTGAGTTTTCAAAAGAAAATGATTTTCAAAATGTGTTTGATGAAGGGTTTCCACCCTTATCACCTTTGAGTAGGGATGATCAGGGACTCCCTGGTTTAGGGGAGGGCCTCAGGTGATGGCTTAGCTGGTTTAGGCATGAGCAGAAGAATTGTCCCCTCGTATAAGGACCGGTTTGTCATCTTTCACTACCTGTACTCATGATAAGTACAACCACTCGAGACTGTGTGGGCAGTCACTCAATCTGAACTCGTACGGTCCAACCCCAGGGTTATGAAGGCTGGGGAGCACTGGGAGGATAAGGAGGGGGAATGTTTTGTCCGGTTTGGGCATGGCGGTGGCCTGACTCCTTCCGGTATAACCGTTAAGGTTACGACGTGCGAGGAAAGAAAGAGATTCGGATTCGAGTCTCACTAGCTATGGGATCGCAGAGCTGGACTAGTGGGTAAAGTGTACACCTCTGCGCAGAGTTTGAAAACCTATTCGAATAGTCCGTGTCCACAGGAATGGACGAGTCTGGTATGGCATGGCAATTAATGTCTTGTTTTCAAAAAAGGGTGCATTTGAGAAAAATGGTTTTTAAAAGGTCCGGCGGTTGAGCCGTGAGCTATGGTGGACGGGAAGTCCAGAAGCTGTTTTTGAAAATGAAAACCAGTGGGAAACTGCTGAGATACCTGGATGGTTTAGTCCAGGGGATTTTGTTCTAATATTGAAAAACTTCCTGCTCCTTTGGGAGAGGATGCGCTTTGAAAAAAAATACAAAATGTTTTACAAAACAACCCTGCATAAAATATTGTTGTTTCTGCAAATATCCTGAGCTCCACATATTCCATGCATTATATCTGATTTCCCCATTCCGTGGGTGAAGGTGGGCTGCTGAGTACGTTTGTACTCACCCTTGCTTATTTGTTGTTTTTCAGAAAAAGGAGATCGGGTAAGAGTTACGACTGTTCCCAACCTTGCCTGTGGCTGTTGGACCGCTGATTTGCTTCGCTGCGTATATCGGGCTGCTTCAGCCCCACTCTGATGATATGTCCCGAGTTGTGGACCAACTCTTAAAGTTGATCGCCACCTTTATAGGTTTGTCTCGTTTAAGCAGATCTATAATCATCTGATGTATAAATGTGTTTACTAGCCTCCTGGGTCTAGTAATTGTATCACATTTGAGTCCCAGAGGATTGGGGCGCTTCAAGATCCTACGAGCCAGGCGACACCAGGGTGCAAGCAGTCGCGAAGTCCATGGAGGAGAGGGCAGAGTTCCTGGCCGATGTGCGCTACCGCCTCGAGCAGGCGTAGGCTACACAGAAGCTGCAATATGACCGCAATCACTGCCCGGTCAGCTACCAGGTCGGCGACTGGGCTCTACTTCGTCTTCGGCAATGCTCGGCGTCCTCACTTCCCGCAAGATACGGGTGGTAAGCTCAAGCCTCGCTTCATTGGGCCGTATCGTGTAGTTGAACTCATCAACAATGTCACTGTCCGCCTTGCTCTTCCGGAGGGCGCCCGCATCCACGACGTCTTCCACGTGGGCCTCCTAAAGAAGTTCCAAGGCGCTCCACCCGATGTGATACCGCCGCTTCCACCACTTCGTCATGGCGCCATTGAACCAGAACCTGAGCGCGCGGTGCGCTATCGACTCGCCCGCGGCGTTCCACAGGTCCTCATCAAGTGGAAAAACTCTTCTGCGTTGTCATCTACTTGGGAGGACACCGACACGTTCCGCACCAGGTTTCCCTCCTTCCAGCTCGAGGACGAGCTGACTCTCGATGGAGAGGGAGATGTCATGGTCGGGCGCACGTATGTGAGATGGCGTCGTGCCCGTGATGTGCGCCGTGCCCTAGAGCAAGCAACGGCCATGCAGGACAGCTAGGGGCTAGGAGGGAAAGTAGGATAGCCTGTTGTTATTCAGTTCCTTAGATTGTGGAGTTGCTGTTATTCAGTTCCTTCGATTGTGGAGTTTGTTGCTCCTTTCGGTTGGGCCTCTGGCCATATAAAACTGTAACCGCACAGGAGAGAAGGAATCAAGTATTATCAGCCTATCATCTCCCTCTTCCTCTCTAGGTCAGCAACTCAGGGGTATAACCCGGTTGACGAAGTCGGCGACGGCATGGGGGTATAACCCTGCCGGCGACGACGGATCGCGACTATGAACTACGTAGCCGGGGTCCCGCTGCCTTGGGTACCACTGCCCTTGACATTTTCATTGATGATATCTTGGTGTACTCAAAGAACGAAGAAGAGCATGCCAGTCATTTGCATGTAGTGCTTCAACGTCTGTGCGAGCACCGTCTTTATGCTGAATTGTCAAAATGTGATTTTTGGCTAAAGGAAATCAAATTCTTGGGTCACACTATCTCTCAGGCAGGTATAGCTGTTGATCCTGATAAGGTGCAAGAGGTGATGAACTGGAAGCCACCAATGACTGTTCGTCAGATTTGAAGTTTTCTGGGATTGGCTGGTTATTATTGAAGATTCATTCCGAATTTCTCTCGAATTGCGAAGCCCATAACTAAATTGTTGAAGAAAGAAGCCAAGTTTGTTTGGGTCAGAAGTGCGAAGATACCTTCCACACATTGAGGCAACATCTGATCACAGCACCGGTGTTAGCGCAACCCGATAGCAGCAAGCCATTTGATGTGTATTGTGATGCCTCTGGCACTGGATTGGGTTGTGTCTTGATGTAAGACAACCGAGTCATTGCTTACGCATCAAGAGCACTCAGGCCTCATGAGCAAAATTATCCCACTCATGACTTGGAGTTAGCAGCCGTGGTCCATGCATTGAAAATGTGGAGACACTATTTGATGGGAACCCACTGCAACATCTTCACAGATCATAAGAGCCTTAAGTACATCTTTACTCAGGCTGATCTCAACATGAGGCAGAGAAGATGGCTAGAGCTGATCAAGGACTATGACCTGGAGGTACATTATCACCCAGGGAAAGCCAATGTGGTAGCAGATGCCTTGAGTCGGAAATTGCAATGCAACTGTGTTATGATGGATTCTCGCATCAACACCCTATGTGATGAGTTGAGCAAAATGAAGATTGAAGTGATTCCTTCAGGTGCTTTGTCTCACATTTCCATTGAGCCAAATTTGCAAGATCAGATCATCATGGCCCAACTCAGTGACAAGGGAGTACAAATCATTAAGGAAAACCTCCGTCAGAAGGCATAGAAATACAAATGTTTCCGCCAAGATGCAAAGGGTATATTGTGGTTTGAAAGCAGATTGGTGGTTCCTAAAAATAAGGATCTCAAGAAGAAAATCTTGGATGAAGCCCATCTCTCCAAATTCTCCATGCATCCAAGAAGTACCAAAATGTACCATGATCTGAAGCCCTTGTATTGGTGGACCAGGATGAAGAGGGAGATAGCCCAATATGTATCAGAATGTGACACATGTCAAAGGATAAAGGCATGCCACTTGAAATCAGCTGGAGCTTTGCAACCCCTATCTATACCTTCGTTGAAATGGGATGACATCAGCATGGATTTTATTGTGGGTCTGTCCAACACCTCTCGTCATCATGATTCAATTTGGGTTATTGTGGACCGATTGACGAAAGTGGCACATTTTCTTCTAGTGCACACCACTGATAAGGCTCAGAAGTATGTAGAGCTATACATTGACTGAATCGTGTGTTTGTACGGATTGCCCCGGACCATTATCTCTGATCGATGAGCCTAATTTGTTGCTAGATTTTGGCAACAACTACAAGAGTCCTTGGGAACCAAGCTAATCAGAAGTTCAGCTTACCACCCACAGACTGATGGTGAGACCGAAAGGGTAAATCAAATCCTAGAAGATATGCTGAGGGCTTGTGCGATCGATTGTGGTAAGAACTGGGATAAGCACCTCTCCTTGGCAGAGTTTGCTTATAACAATACTTATCAATCCAGCCTAAAGATGGCACCCTTCGAAGCCCTATATGGAAGGTGTCGAACACCCCTCAATTGGTCTCAGCCTGGAGAAAGAGAAGTTTTCGGAACTGACTTAGTGACTAAAGCTGAAAGGAAGGTCAAACTAATCAGGAAGAATCTAGAAGCTGCTCAGGCCAGGCAGAAGAGTTACCATGATAAGAGAAGGAAACCTCTCCAATTTGAGGTGGGAGATTTCGTATTTCTGAAGGTATCACCCACCAAGGGAGTGTAGAGGTTTGGGATCAAAGGCAAGTTAGCCCCTCGTTACATTGGACCTTATGAGATCATAGAAGCATGTGGACCTATGGCATACAAATTGAAATTAACTCCAAAAATGTCTGCCATGCACAATGTATTCCATGTATCCCAACTGAAGAAGTGTGTTCGATTGCCGAGTGAGATCATAGCAGAACCAGAATTGGAGATAGAACCAGATCTATCGTACCAAGAGTACCCCTCCAAGGTTCTTGATTGCAAAGAAAGATCAACTCGGGCTAAATCGATCAAAATGTATAAGATCCAATGGAGTAATCACTCAGAAGAAGAGGCTACTTGGGAGACTGAGGAATTTCTGCGTTCCAACTTCCCCGATTGTCTACCTAAGGAAATTGGTACGTAATCATGCCCAACCCCTCCCCCTGCCGTATGAATCAAAACATAAGAAAAATGATCTTAAAATAGAATGAGTTAATTATAATACTAAAGTTAAAAGGACTTCCTTTTGAAGTTGCAAAGAGGATGACATTCGAAGAGCAGTTTGTCTTAATAAATAAAGCACCCACTTCAAGCAAGCCTTAACCCTCACTTCACCCCGAAAGGACTCCGACCCAAATCTCAGGACGAGATTCCTTTAAGGGGGGAAGGCTGTGACACCCAAGTGTCACCTAGGGTTTCTTCTCAGTACTAACTCAAGGGCCATTATTTCATGTGAACCTAATTGGGCAAGAGTGATATGACCACGCCATTAAGCAACATGTTACAACCCCCAAGTCATACTACATCAACCCAAGTACAACCAACATCATCACCAACCCAAGTCTTTGATGGACCAATTACACGTAGCCGAGCTAAGAAGCTACAGCAAGAGGTGCACGCGCTACTTTATGAATTTCATTTAAACACTAATGAGAATTTTATGCTACCTAAGTCGTGTATGTTGATATTACTTAGGTTCACCAAAGAGGAAGGACAAAACATATCAAGGGCGAATCAGCAAGAAGAGCTATATCCGAGTCAGTCCAGCGCAACAGAACCGTCCAGAAGAAACAGTCATATCTTTTGATTTCCAAAAGCTATGAAGGCGCATAAGTACTTTTTGGAAAGCTCTTGAAGTCTAGTTTCCAATGCTGCTAAAGCCGACTTAACCACATCTACCAGAAAGGCAGTCGACCTACTTTAGTGCCGACTGGTCAGAAGGTCAACAGTCAGCTTGATGACCAAGTTTTCGTATTAAACTGCATCATTCTACGAAGTTTCATTAAGCATGCTATATATGGTGAGAAAGCTTATCAAGTAAGCTTTCCAACGCATCCAACCCCACGTCATTTGAAGATTCCTAGAAGAAGTTATTGTCAAAATACTGAAAGCTGCGCAGAAGTCAAACAGCCACACGGAAATCAGTTCTGCAGATCTCCCGAAGAGGCTCCTTCACATTAGCTCGTGAAAATACTTTTGTTCTGTGTTTATACCTCGCTAAGGCTGGTTGTTACTAGTATAAATACCCCCCTATGTCTATGATGTAAGGCAGCTTATGATAATCTAAAACAGAACCCCTTTGTTCAGCTGTGTGCTAACAAATATTGAGAGTGATCTCTACCCCTTTGCTCTTGTGAATTCCTTCGCGGGATTGCAGAAGCGGCGGCTTCATCCGCTCCCAATTGGTGCTCCTACTCCCTTCGAGGTCTCCTCGATTGATTGTAGGCTGTGTTGGTTGGTTCTTTGAGAGTGTGGTTGGGCGAATCCTCGATTCAGGCTGCCGGTTAAAGACGGTGGTTGGCTTCGAGTTTTATTTGTCAGGTTGCACTAGTTATCGCTGCTTGCAGCAAGTTATCTTGGCTTCTTTGAAGCTAGTTATCTGAAGATTGATCCTACGTCGTGAAGATCGGGCATCGTGACGCATCATCTTTCTTTGGTACTTTTCTTTCTTCTCTTTTTTTGATACTTTTTTTATACAACTAAACACAGAGATCTGATATGATATTGCACACTTTATAATACTTAACAAAGAACTCAACCGGCAGCTATAACTTAAATAGGATCAAAGTTAACGCGAAGGAAATGATGAGAGTTTTCAGATTTTTTTTCTTTTTGTGGATATTTTTAGATATATATAAGAGGCTCAAAGGGAACACAAAGGATAGAGTGACCAGCAACTAAACAAAGACTCTAAGGACTGAAACTTAACAAAACTCACTAGAACAACAGATTGAAACAAAGGGCTATGACAAAATATTTTATGGCTTTTTGGTGGATAGGACGAACACAAAATATATGTAGCTAAGGGTAAAGAATCCTACCGTGGCAACTGAGGCTTTGATACCAGATGATGCATCACGATGCCCGATCTTCACGACGTAGGATCAATCTTCAGATAACTAGCTTCAAAGAAGCCAAGATAACTTGCTGCAAGCAACGATAACTAGTGCAACCTGACAAATAAAACTCGAAACCAACCACCGTCTTTAACCGGCAGCCTGAATCGAGGATTCGCCCAACCACACTCTCAAAGAACCAACCAACACAGCCTACAATCAATTGAGGAGACCTCGAAGGGAGTAGGAGCACCAATTGGGAGCGGATGAAGCCGCCGCTTCTGCAATCCCGCGAAGGAATTCACAAGAGCAAAGGGGTAGAGATCACTCTCAATATTTGTTAGCACACAGCTGAACAAAGGGGTTCTGTTTTAGATTATCATAAGCTGCCTTACATCATAGACATAGGGAGGTATTTATACTAGTAACAACCAGCCTTAGCGAGGTATAAACACAGAACAAAAGTATTTTCACGAGCTAATGTGAAGGAGCCTCTTCGGGAGATCTGCAGAACTGATTTCCGTGTGGCTGTTTGACTTCTGCGCAGCTTTCAGTATTTTGACAATAACTTCTTCTAGGAATCTTCAAATGACGTGGGGCTGGATGCGTTGGAAAGATTACTTGATAAGCTTTCTCACCATATATAGCATGCTTAATGAAACTTCGTAGAATGATGCAGTTTAATACAAAAACTTGGTCATCAAGCTGACTGTTGACCTTCTGACCAGTCAGCACTAAAGTAGGTCGGCTGCCTTTCTGGTAGATGTGGTTAAGTCGGCTTTAGCAGCATTGCAAACTAGACTTCAAGAGCTTTCCAAAAAGTACTTATGCGCCTTCATAGCTTTTGGAAATCAAAAGATATGACTGTTTCTTCTGGACGGTTCTGTTGCGCTGGACTGACTCGGATATAGCTCTTCTTGCTGATTCGCCCTTGATATGTTTTGTCCTTCCTCTTTGGTGAACCTAAGTAATATCAACATACACGACTTAGGTAGCATAAAATTATCATTAGTGTTTAAATGAAATTCATAAAGTAGCGCGTGCACCTCTTGCTGTAGCTTCTTAGCTCGGCTACGTGTAATTGGTCCATCAAAGACTTGGGTTGGTGATGATGTTGGTTGTACTTGGGTTGATGTAGTATGACTTGGGGGTTGTAACATGTTGCTTAATGGCGTGGTCATATCAAAGAGGCACCAACCAACTTAAGAATAAAAGATCCACTAAGTTTATATCTAAAGAATCATGCCTAAAATAGATGAGGTTTTCAAAAAAAACAAGGAAAATGTTGAAACCCTAGACCAACCCTAATTAAGCTACTTAAGTAGAAAGGAAGAAAAGGGGTAAAAAGACCATGAAAAACATGAAATCATGGCTTAGGCCAATTATTAAAATTTGAATACACTAACTAAGCTACAATAAAGATTATAAAAGTTTGGCCAAAATAGTTTGTTAAAAACCTCATGCAAGCCATTCAAGTGGAGGTTTAATAGGGAAATATGAAATTCAGATTTCTGAATTTTCAGCCTCTAAACCAAAACCGAGCGCGTTCACCTTAATCTCTATCTCAAAACCCTAAACTCCCGTTGACAAAAATGTGCCTAACTAACCCCTCTACCTCATATCTGAAGATGGCATTGGGATGCGTGCCCTAGACACGTCAAACTCAGGATCTTCTCTCAGTGTTCAGCATTGAGACAAACCCAACTTCACCCCTCCATATCTCTTGATCTAGGCAGCGAAACCCATAAGCCTCCACACACAAACAACAAAGGAATGTCAGGGGAATAGATCTCTCAATGGGATCATGGCCATAATCTCAAAGATTTTGAGCCAATCCACGCTTGAACATGACCTCTCTCTGCGCTGCCTCGTGCTCGACGCCGTGCCCAGACGCCAGAGCGCGCACTGGCGCTCGCCCGCGCACGCCCCGAGCACTTGTTAGAGCCACCCCTCGGTCGTGCTCGCCCACGCCTTTAAGACCACCCCCGGGCACGCCTCACCTCACCCCGCTCTCACCCTCGCTGGCCAAACACCCCTCCCTTAGCTCCGGCGAGCTCTCCTCCGCCCACCATCACTGCCCGAGCCTCGGCCACCGCGACCAGTTCCCTCCAGCCACTTCCAAGCCGCGCTAGACGCTCGGTTAGCTTCTCCAGTGGACTGTGAAGCTTCCAAGTCCTCGGACCTGGTAGAACCTCACCGGAGACTCGGGATCGCCCTCGCCGGACTTCGGTCGCCCGCAGCCGCGCGTAGACCGAGCAATCCGGTGAGCCATTCTCAAATTCCTCGCGCACATGTCTTCCTTGATCTCTGGTGAAGCTCCCTGACCCGTTCAATTGAACTATACCCTGATGCCTGCGCACGTGGACCGACCTACTCCAACCACCATCGCCGACGATCCACACCTCGACGTGATCGCTAGAGACCCCCGAACCTCACCCGACCCCTCACGAGACCAACCTCGCCGTAGGTAAGCCCCTCCGCCCTTTTCCTCCACCGTGGTCACTGTTCCATTAGGGAAGGACTGCGGGTTCGATTTTGCAAAATCCTAGGGGGTTTTCTGTAGAGTCATAGACTTAGATGAATAGTGAACCGAGGACCTGTCTGTAATACACTTAAAACCTTTCGCCAGGGACCCCAGTGCAAAACCCTTTTTCCTTTATCTATTTCTGTTTATTCTTTTTAAATTCAGCAGAGAACTTAGGAAATTTATATCTTGAGAAATATTTAGCCAAATCTAGTCAAATCAATTTTACTGGATTCAAAATATTATGAACTATCACATAAAAATACTGAACCTTGCGCTTTCTGTTTTAAATTTTAGAGTTTAGAATTAATTAAGGAAACTGCCCAAACCTTATTAAAATAAAGAAAATTAGTTAGGCTTCTGTGCTAAACTTAAAAAAATTTGTAGAAGTACAAACCCCACTTAGACACTATTTAAAAATAGTAAGGACCCTAGTATTGAAGATTTAGACAGGGTTATTTATTAAAGGCCATAATTGCTCAAAAACTTAGGAAAATGAGAAAGGTACTAGATAATAATGGACAGTGGATGCAACTATTTTTCCTAGTCCACTTAAGTAATAAAGAACCTAGGAAAAATAAAAGAGACCCTAGTCCAGAACAAATTCAAGGTAAAATATTTTATTAGGCACTAATAAAACTAGAAAGACCATTATTAAAAATATAAGGACAATTTTAAAATTAGTAAGAAAAATTCAGTAGACTTCTAACTACTAGGACACCACTCCAAAAATGATAAATACCCCATCCCATCATTTTAAGTAGGTTGAACAAATAAAACTTGATATTGGGCTATATTTCAATTAAATCATAAGCAAGCCAAAAAGTGTGCAACAGTGGGCAAATAAATTTTTACCAGATTATTAATGGAATAGACCACCAGAGAAAAATGCCAAACCTATTCAAAACTACAAAGTAATACCCATTACCCCTACTTCATGAAAAAGGCTATTTACTTCAAGAAATTCCTACCACCCTTTCCCTTAAGCAAAAAGTTACCAAATCCTAGAATGATTGCTCTTGCACAAAGAAGAAGATAGGAAAATTTTGAAATCTGTTGTTTGATATTTTTCAAGTATAGTGGTAGTAGAAAGCACCCCTTTAGCTAGAAACTTTAGAAAATCATAGCAAAATAACTAATAAGTATTAGTGGCTGAAAATTTGTACAAAGCCATTTTATATCATCTGGATACCAGCAAAAATAAGTCTTAGAGAATAACCCCCTGTGTAAAGGAAGTTGTAGTTCAAAACACCCCCTTTGCCCTAACACTTGATAATTTTGTACAGAGAGAACCCCTCACTTTTTAAGCCCTAAATTTTGAGACAGAGAATTATACACCAGTGAGAAGCCACTGTAATTTTTGCAGAATTTTTGGAAATTTATTATGGTAACTTATAGTTCAAACCCACCTTAAAAGCATAAGAGAAATAGAGAAATAGAGAGGAATTAGAAAGATTAATAAGTATTATCCCAACATGGCAGCTAAGAATATTGTTAAAAATATCCATAAGATATAAATAAGAAAATCAGTAGAACACTAAAAATGGGTTAACCATTCAGTAATCAACTTGACCCTAAATTGCTAAGTGTACCACAAAAATCTCCAATAGTAAGAATAAGCTCTACATTATTAAATTGATCATTCCCCATCAAATCTTACTTGCTAAATTACATATCATGCCATGCATATATCTTACTTATTGCATTCATTAGATTGCAATCTCGCTGACGGAGAGTACGTGCTCATCCTTGAGCAAAGAGCTGTCCACGAGGAAGACCAGGAGCAAGCTCCCGAGACTGCCATCGAGGATCTCCCTGCAGCCCCAGCATTTGAAGGCAAGCCCTGGTTATATGCATAACCATTTATATATGCTATTTTACTACACTTAATGTTTGTAGGCTTGTAATGTGCACTTAAGTGTAGGAGTTGCTTGAAACCCTTAGTTGCATGAATTCAGGATTCCCTTTTGAGATGGATACTAGTATGATAGGTCGAGTAGCTACTTTGCTAAATCAGGATCTCGGTAGAAGTCGAGTGATTTTTCTAGCACTCGCGCGAGGTCAGGAATTGATTGTATTCATCTTGGTAACGGGATCTATGATGGTCTATGGACTTGGATCCAGGGGAAATGCCTTGTCCATGAGATAGAAAAGGAATTAAGGATTTAATGTGTGGATACCTGAGTCAAGCGTTTGAACATACTAAACACATATCGGAAAATATGGTAACCGGTAAACCTAGTACCTGAGTGAAGCTGGGCGCAGACTTTACCCCTCACGTGACCTGAGACTGGGTCTCCCATGCTAGCTATGGTGGGTACAAGTGCGGTCACTGCACGACGGCAGCCAGGGTCAGTGGAGCATTGTATGCCAAGGCGGTGAGGCCTGGCCGCGAACGGGGAATCGATGGGGACGGTTGATATGTGTGGGGACAGAGTGCCCTACATGTCGTGTGTTTAGGTTTACCTTGCAAGGTTAAAACTCGATTCGAATCATCTGCTTCTCGCAGCTAATGAGACTGCTTGACCCCTTATACTACATTGAGTAAGAAGTGAAATGAGGATTACATGAGATAACATGTTGGTTGTATTAAATGATTGCTACCATGTATGCTTAGAAAGAGCAAACTTAGCTAAATTAATGATGCTAGAATTGGGAAAGCTAAAAGTTGACCTTAGATACAGCTAGTGCTTTTGGCAAACCAAACCCCTCAGCCAAACAACTGCATGGTCTAGAGGTAGAGGAGTAGATTCCTCACACCGGGTAAGTCTATCTGCGTATTAGTATACTCAGCCTTGCTTGTTGTATAATTTATGTAGGTATGCTTCAGGACATGGTTGATGGTGTGACCTGGCCTACCACCCTGCCACCGGGTTGGACGGTCGAGTGGGATGCTGCTCCGACAGGAGAGGAGCAGGAGGAGTAGTGGGCTAGGCCTTGCCCTATTCCTCGCTTTCGACGATATCGATTATCCGCTGTAGTTTATTTGTGAACTTATATCACCTACTAAAAAACTCCAATTTATGTATTAACTCCAGTACTTTCAATTGAGGTTTCCCTGTTTTATTATATTTCTTTGGGACTCACCTTCGAGTGAGTTTGTGGTATTTGATCCTGGTTAAGTGGCTTAATCAGACTAGATCTGAGGGACTGACGGGTTATTCCGATTTAAGTGTGTTATGGCCCCTGAGGCGTGACTTGGGCACTTAGGCTGGAATAATTCGAGCGGTTCTGCCATAATAATAATAATAGTACTAATGGAAATACAGTAATATCCAAATTTGGGATTAAGGGCTAAATTGCAAATTGGATGTTGGAGAGAAAGAAAATACTATATTGTATAAATAAAATAAATATATAAATAAATATAATTTCTCCATACTGATATTTGAATTCAGACATTTAACCTAAGTATGAATTTCACAAATATGAATTCAAATTCGAAACCTAAATATGAAAATGAGAGAAATAGGAAAAAGAAATGAAAAAGAAAAAATAAAAGAGATGTTGGCCATGTGGGCCGAATTCACCTCACGGCCCACCTCACCTCTCTCCACGCAGCCCAAACCCAAAGAGATCGGCGCCGAGACCCTGGGCCCGCGGGTCAGTCTTAACGCACTAGCGCGCACCATCCATCACTGACAGCTAGGGCCCTGCTGGACCGTCCGCTCCACAGCTTGCTGTCTCTGGGATTGTGGACCCAACTTGTCAGGCGTCTCCTTCCCATGAGTGCATGACTCCGATAAGCTTGGATCTCCGCTAGGGATTCCAGGGGTGGTTGCTGGTGCCCCAGAATCGATTTCTCCCCCCCTGGCGCTATAAAATCGTAGCTCCCGCGACTGTTTCCCCTCTTCTCGCCCACTCGTGCCCACGCCTGCTAATCCATATCGCCACCACCGCTGCCGCAAGCTCGAAGTGGAGTCTGTCTTCGTTGACCAGCATATTCACCATTGTGCGTGCCTCGGTACCTGATCTGGTGTGGTTGTGGCGTCGTCTCGGTGGTGACCACGAGTTCTTTGGCCCCAAGACTAGCACTACCTCACCGTAATTGCTCATCGTCGAGCAAGGGCTTCGCGCGTCCGCACCTCATCGGAACCAGTGATCTCCACTCCAAGATTTCCGGTACAAGACACTCACTCGTAATCACTTTAATCCGTAGTACCTTTCATGTTGTACGAAATTCAAGTTTAGGTTTCACTTCGCCTACGGGCTGTCACCGGCGGGGGGTGCGGCCGCCGGAGTGGTAGTCGCTGGACTCCTCCGGCGAAGGTAGAAGACGGATCCGTAGCCATCAGATCCGTGGGTGAGGGTAGAGATTAGATGGTGAATGTACCCCTTCGCGAAATCCATCTCGGCAGTAAGATCGTGATTGGACGAGCGAGAGGAGTCGGGGTATGAGTGATTTTAGGCCGTCGATTACGGATCTAGTGGCATGTTTTAAGTACCGGTTCCGGGATATATTAGTACCGTGGATCAATGATCCTACAGTTGAGAGCGAGCGGGGAGCCGTGCGATGTGCACCGCGGATCTTGTATCTGACGACTAGGATCGGGTCCTGGTTCAAAGCAATAGAGATCTAATCTGGGCCCTAGAGTTCTGATCGGACGATTCCGATTACGCAGTAACCCTTCGACCGTGTAAACTTGCTAAAGAACCTCTAGCTTTATTAGAACTAACCCGTCGTCCCGTGCTCTGTTGACTGAGTCTCGAGATTTTTACGAAGTCGCCCTGCACTCTCTATTTATTACGCACACAGTCCAGATAGTTGTAAAACCGATAGAATCATTTAGAAAATGAATTTTTAATATAAAATAATTGCGTAAACTTATTTAATTCCTAGAAAAATTCATATTAAGTCCAAATTGATCCATTCCCGTTTCTATAATTTTGTAATATTATTGTTATCAATTAGTGCCACTGTTTTGACATGAAAGCCACATTAAAATGGATCTCTTAATTAATCTTGTACCAAGCACATAAAACCTTTGGAAATTCATAACATAAAATCCATAACTACAAATTTAATGATCCTTATTCCTATGATCTTATTTTAATATGTAGATTATTAATATGCATTTTGTATACATGTTTGGTGTGATGTTAATTTTTCCTTTGTACTATGCTTGTTTGTATTGTGGCGAGTAGAAGAGCAAGTGGCTGAGGATCCCGATGTTCCACAGGTAGAAGTTGCTGAGCATGAGCTCATTGAAGGTAAGTTGTGCCCTTAACCACTTTTATTACCCAATAATGTTCATTGTTATCACTTATTCATGCATAGGATTAATTTTGATGGGACTCAATAGGTCACCCTGGACTAGTTATCCTTTTTACCTTGTTCAGCCCTAAATCATTTGGGTAGTTTTGCTATTGCTCTATATGGTTTTAGGTTTAATATTACATTATGTCCATGTTCCAATTATTTTGTTATTTTATTTATGTTCATGTCAAGATCATTATTTTTAATTGGAACATGGAGCTTAACTTGAGAAACACGTGCCATCACAAGGGTGGAATAGGATGCCCTTGGCTGGCTAACTAGGAAAGCTAGTGGAGGACTACCTTACCCGATAGGGGCAAGGGCAGTAGAGGAGTAGACGTGTAGGGAGGTTCCCAGGTTGATTTTGCTGCGATGGGGGTCAGACGGGGGATTTCTGCATTGCTCTTCCTAGAAACTATAGCGGGTTTTCTGAAGCAAGTGGAACTAGGTAAAGGCCTCATAGTGTTACCCTGCCTCGCTTCCTTAGTAGAGGTGTATGGGGCTCGTACAACCCCGTGGCAGATGGGTAACATGACTTGTGGGTACAGGGTACAACCTCCACAGAGTGTAAAATTGGTATACTAGCCGTGCTCGTGGTCATGAGCAGCTCAGGACTCTCACATGATTAAACTATGGACCTAAATTCAATTTGTCATTTGCATTGCATGGGATTTATTATTAATTTTATTCTATTATTTATATTATGGTTTGGTATTTACTTACATCTAGTAATTGCTAATAAAATGTGACCAACTTATTAAAAGCAATGCTCAGCTTTAACCCTTATTATCGATCAGCCTTACACTTCACATGGACTCCCACCTTTGGTGAGTTCATGCACATTATTCCCCACGACTTGTTGAGCTATGATCTTTTGTAAGCTCACACTTACGATATATAAACCCCCCCCCACAGGAGACGAACAGGTGGCCCAGGAAGAGCCACACAACAAGGAGTTCAACTTGATCTAGGTGGCGTCTCCTAGTCGACTTTATGGCACCAAAGATGGACTTTAGTTTGTTTTATATTTATCTTTTATTTTGTAAGACTTCCGCTATGTAATAATTACTTTTATGATATTGTGACATTTATCTCTATACACTCTGTTATTATATGTGTTGTCTTCTTTTGCGCATATATGAGATGCACCCGATTTTATTCCCTTAAATCCGGGTGTGACATAAACCTTCATGTATTTTCTTTTTAGAAAGAAATGTAAAAACAAAAGAGTAAAAATATATCAAATCAGAGCTCTCTTTTGGCCAGAACATTGCGCCATCTTCAGTAGATATGCCTTGACTCAGGCACAGTACTATTAACTGTGCGAGCTTCAGACTGCTCTCGAAGGTCACATTGCTGCTGAGGCCGAAGATGCCCTTCTGGCTGCTGATCATGACTTGGGGAGGCGCCAGTGGTGGGGGTGGTGGTAACTGAGGCCAGGAAGCTTGAGAGTGACTTGCTGAAGCAGCAGAAGCCGTAGGCTGTTGATTGCCTACGTATTCCGGGATATATGGAGAGTAGCACAAAGCAGTATGTAGGACCTGCTTCGGCTGATTCTGTCGTGCCTCGGCTTCAGCAATTTTCTTTTGCTTTTTGATCATGACTTGGCACATCTGAAAGGGAAATAGTCTCAATATTTCCTATAATCAATTTTTGTGTTTGACGACCATCACAAACCTTGTGGACTAACCAGTTTGCCTAGTTGATCATTTCACAGGTGCATAAGTTCATCTACAACTATTCTAAATCGACTATCCGGAATACCATAGATTATTCCAGACAGGAGAAGTTTTTTTGGAAAAACACCTAAGCGCGGACCGTTCGGGCCCTTGCGGCAGACCGTCCGCGACACCAAAGTGAGCCTCGGACAGGAACACTGCATAAACGCAAGTCAACACTACGGATTGTCCGATGGAGAACCGAGCACCGTCCGAGACCAAGCGTGGACCGTCCGGCCTCAAGCGCGGACCGTCCGGTCGGTGAAAACCAGAAAAACCTGAAGGTGACGGGTTCGGTAAAATGTATTTTTAGCGTCCTCGCGGACCGTCCGGGGTGCACGACCGGACCGTCCGCGACTGCTTTATCTGATATCTAACGACACATTAAATGCTCTATAGCCGTTGACATAGCCGTTCCTGCTGCCCGTTGCGATTTCAGTCGTTGATATGTAGGGCCGGACCGTCCAAACCAGGGGCGCGGACCGTCCGCGGTTGGCAGGAAAGGAGCAACGGCTAGGAAGTGGTTGGGGGCTATAAATACAACCCCAACCACCTCCATTCACTTCACCCAAGCACTCCAATCCTTCACATTCAATACAAGAGCTAGCAATCCATTCAAAGACACAATCAAAGCTTCCAATCTCTGCAAGTTCCACAATTGAGACAAGTGATCATTAGTGATTAGTGACTTGAGAGAGAGTGATCTGTGTGTTATTTGTCGCTCTTGACGCTTGGCTTTTGCAATCGTGCTTTCTTCTTCTCCCATTCTTATTCTCAAGTGACTTGTAATCAAAGCAAGAGACACCAAGTGTGTGGTGGTCCTTGTGGGGTCTAAGTGACCCGTTTGATTAAGGAGAAAGCTCACTCGGTCTAAGTGACCGTTTGAGAGAGAGGGAAAGGGTTGAAAGAGACCCGGTCTTTGTGACCACCTCAACGGGGACTAGGTTCTTTGGAACCGAACCTCGGTAAAACAAATCACTGTGTTCATCCGCTTTATTTCTTGGTTGATTTGTTTTCCCTCTCTTTCAGACTCGGATTTAATTCTAACGCTAACCCCAGCTTGTAGTGTGTGCTTAAGTTTGTAAATTTTAGATTCTGCCTATCCACCCCCTCTAGGCGACTTTCAATTGGTACCAGAGCCCGGTACTTCATTAGAGTCTAACCACTCAAAGTGATGTTGGGAGATCACGCCAAGCGGGAGATCGTGACCAGCGGAGACAAGTCTGCAAGCTCGGGAAGAACTCATTCAAGGGAACTCGGCCACAAGCATAAGGAGGAATCCTCTTCCTCCATCAAGTCACAACGGAGAGGCAAGAAGAAGAAGAAGATGAAGAAAGTGGTCTACTACGAGACTGACTCTTCGTCACCCTCCACCTCCGGCTCTGAATCGTCATCCGTCACTTCTAAGCGCCATGAGCGCAAGAAGTATAGTAAGATGCCCCCCGCTACTCTCGCATTTCTAAGCACACTCCATTACTTTCTGTTCCCTTAGGCAAATCACCATCCTTTGATGGTGAGGATTATTCTATGTGGAGTAATAAAATGATGCTCCATTTAACATCTCTCCACAAAAGTCTTCGAGATATTGTTGAGTATGGAGTGCAGGTACCTAAGGTGGAGGACAAGGACTACGATTCGGACGAGGCCGACCAAATTTGGCACTTTAACTCCCAAGCCACAACTATACTCCTCGCTTCCTTGTGTCAAGAGGAGTATAATAAGGTGCAAGGGTTAAAGACGGCCAAAGAAATTTGGGACGTCCTCAAGATCGCACACGAAGGGGACGAGGTGACCAAGATCACCAAACGAGAGACGATCGAGGGGGAGCTCGGTCGTTTCATCCTCAACCAAGGAGAGGAGCCACAAGCCATGTACAACCGGCTCAAGACCTTGGTGAATCAAGTGCGCAACCTCAGGAGCACCAAATGGGATGACCATGAAATGGTCAAGGTTATTCTAAGATCACTCGTTTTCTGCAATCCTACCCAAGTTCAATTAATATGTGGTGATCCTAGATATAAGCTAATGTCTCCCGAGGAGGTTATAGGAAAGTTTGTGAGCTTTGAATTGATGATCAAAGGCTCCAAACAAATTGTCAACTTGGAGCAAGGCGGCACCTCCACACCTAGGCTGCAACCCGTCGCATTCAAAGCGACGGAGGAGAAGAAAGAAGAGTGTACATCAAGTAGGCTCCCCTTCGACGCCTCCAAGCTCAACAACGAGGAGATGGCGCTCATCATCAAGAGCTTTCGCCAAATCCTCAAGCAAAGGAAGGGGAAAGGTTACAAGCCCCATTCCAAAAGGGTGTGCTACAAGTGTGGTAAGCCCGGTCATTTTATCGCTAAATGCCCTATGTCTAGTGATAGTGACAGGGACAACGACAAGAAGGGGAGGAAGAAGGAAAAGAAGAAATACTACAAGAAGAAGGGCGGCGATGCCCACATGTGTCGGGAATGGGACTCCGACATGAGCTCCACCGACTCCTCCTCCGACGAGGAATGAAAAGTTAACTAAGGAGCTTAGCATTTGCCATGACACTATTTCCAACCTTAGAACTGAGAACGCTAATTTATTTGCTAAGGTTGAGAAGTTAAATGCTTGTGATGATTCAATTACCAATCTTAAAAATGATAATGCTGGTTTCATTGCTAAGATTGATAAATTGAATGAATCAATTGCTAGCCTTAAAACTGAGAATGGTAAGTTAATTTCTAAGGCTAAAGATTTAAATGTTTGCAATGAATCTATTTCCTATCTTAGAGATGAAAATGCCATGCTAAAATCTAAGATAGATGAAGTAAATGTTTGCAAACCCTCTACATCTACTGTTGATCATGTCACTATCTGTACTAGATGTAGAGATGTTAATGTTGATGCTATTCATGATCACCTTGCTTTAATTAAACAACAAAATGATCATATAGCTCAACTAACTGCTAAAATTAATGAGCATGAGATAGAAAATGAAAATTTTAAATTTTCTAGGAGCATGCTCTATACTAGGAGACGCCCTGGCATTAAGGATGGCATTGGTTTCCAACAGGGAAGCAATGTCAAGCTTAATGCCCCTAAAAAATTGTCTAACTTTGTTATGGGCAAAGCTCCCATGGTTCAGGATAATGAGGGTTACATTTTATATCCTGTCAATTATCCTAAGCACAAGATTAGGAGAATTCATGCTAGGAAGTCTCATTCTGTTTCCCATCATGCTTTCATGTACAAGAATGAGGCATCTAGCTCTAGGCATTCTACCCATGTTAAAATGTCTAAAAAGAAAACTCCTACTACATCAAATGAACCTAATGTTTCATCTAAAACTTTTGATGTTTCTTATGTGCTTACTAACAAATCAGGCAAAGTAGTTGCCAAATATGTTGGGGGCAAACACAAGGGCTCCAAGACTTGTGTTTGGGTACCCAAGGTGCTTGTTTCTAATGTGAAAGGACCCAAGACCGTTTGGGTACCTAAGAACAAGACCTAAATTGTTTTGCAGGTTTATGCATCCGGGTGCTCAAGTTGGATAATTAATAGCGGATGCACAAACTGTTGGTGTTTCGGGTCCGACCGCGCACCCAGGGTTGCCCCTCAAGGTGCTTTTTGGAGTAGGACGGTGTTATCGACTGTAGCTCGATGGTTCGTGCTAAATGCACGAGAGATAGTGGACAATTGTATACAGGTTCGGGCCGCTTTGAGATGCGTAACACAATACGTCCTGGCTGGAATGCTTTATGCGGCGGGTTACAAAGGAGCTCTCTAGTGTCGGAAAACGTAGAAAGCGGGGTGGATGGCTAAGCGACGAGTGATGTCTCTCTCGATCGATCGTCTTGAAGGGGTGCCCCTAGGCCTTATATACTCGACCGTGGGGCATTATATGTGGATATGATAATAACGTGAGCTGGAATTGTAGTGAACTAACAGAGTCTATCTTCCTATAGTTCAGCTAACTCATCCTTGCCCAATTCTGACGTACGGGGCTCCTATGCGGGAAGGTCGGGTCACTGCTTGCAATTATTGCTCAGACGTTGTTGGGCCATCTAGACTTGCACCGACCCGGCCTTGTGCTGATCTGTCTCACCATCCGTTCCTCCCAGGCCCACGAGGGGGAAGACCTTACGAATTATGAGGCCTTTAGGCCTTTCGTGAGATCTTCTATCCTTCTAGTGGACCCGGGGGATATCTGTCCCCCACAAGCCCCCAGTCTTTGGGCTGCTTTTGAAATAAATGGCCCAAAGATCCCAGGTCTAGCTTGCGGTATTTGATTTTGCCAGGGAATGCTTTTGGAAATAAGTCTGCGGGCCACTGCTTCAGAAATCTGAGCGATCCGGTTAACATACTTCTTTTTATTGTCTTATCCTACTATCATTCCTCAACATTTTGGTGTTCTGTCTCGGGTTTGTGCCTCGAAGGTCAGCATTTTGCACTGTCAACCTGTGAAGTCCATTGGGTGCACCGAAGGTGCTCCCAATGGGTGTAGCCCCGAGCTTCGAGTAGATTTTTGCAGACAATCCACTCAAAGGTCTATACTTCGGGTATTATCAGAAATCATTTTCATCTTCCACTCGTGTTTTTTCAGAGGCCAGCCTTGCCTTGTGCTTTAGAGGTTAGCATTTTGCTTCTTCAGGAATGATGATTCATTGGGTGCACCGAAGGGTGTAGCCCCCAAGCTTCGAGTGGATTTTTGAAAATAATCCACTCGAAGGTCTTCATTTCTTGCTTTTTTCTGGGAATCATCCTTTTCTTTTGTCGAATGCCTTAGAGGTCTGCATTATGTCATCAACGTTATGCTTCAGAGGTTAGCATACATTTTCATTTTTGAAGCCGAGTACACGATCTGCCCATATCTTGCTAGGTCTGGCAATTTATTTGATCTGCAACTGATTGGACGTTCGATAGATGGGTCTTGACTAGTCTTCATGTCACTTCGTGCTTTGATGCTTCTGTTAATTAGACTTGTACCTTATCAGCTATATTTGGCTTTCCTTTGATCCTTGCTGGTATCTCTTTTCTGTCTTGGAGTATTCATTGCGTATACTGCATGGATGTGACAGTTTTGGAAAATATACTGATAATTTCTGGGCGTCCCCCCCCCAATGGGTGTAGGCAAGGGACGGCTTGGTACGCCGAGCGTTTAGCAAACTGCTTCTGAGTAGTAACTTGATGTGACCGCGGGTGTAATCATATCGCCCGTGCAGTTGACTGGAGTCCCAATGGGTGTCGTGTTACGTGAAACGGCGTCAGCCGCCTGACGTGTCTTTAGACAGTTTGAATTGCATATTGAATTTTTGTGACTGTTCGGTGGCCGTGGTAGGAGGTGAGCGGTTGCTGTAATACCCACTTTGTAAGAAAGATCTAAAAGGGAGAAATTATATTTCTTCATAGATATGTGTGTTATCCCTATTCATCATTTCATGTGGACACCTCACTTAAACAAATAAATAACTAACAAATGACACCACTAAATTGTGCATCATGATGGAGTTTTGCTTGTTTGTGCAATTGATAATAAAATAATAATAATAGAAATACAATAATGAGATGGAGATTTGAATTTAACCCAAAGTTGCACTTTAGGGTTTTAGAAATAATATGTAAAAGAGAAAAGAGAAGGAAGAAATTACTATGTGAATAAAAATAATTATAATATATATATTATTCTTGTACAGATTTGAGTTTGTACAGTTGACTCAAAGGTGAAGTTCATAACAGGATTCAAATTCAAATTAGAGATTCAAATGAAAAGAAAATAAATCAAAAAGGAAAAGGAGAATAAAAGAAAAGAATAAAAATAGCTAATTGGGCCGGCTTACCACGTTTCGGCCCATCAGTTGGAATCGCCTGTGCGGCCCGCTTGACCTGCGTGTGCGCGGACTGACATCGGGGGCCTACTGGGCGACCTCTTCCTCTCGTACTCGCCCTCCCCTTCTCACTGTGTGTGGGACCCACCGCTCCTATTCCTCTTCCCGGCCATGGACCGCGGCGCGGGTTGTTGCGCTTGTCCGGCATTCGAGCGAGGCCAACTGCCAGATGGACCCCGCTGGGCAGTCCCTTTTTGCGCGCAACCGGCTTCCACTATCGGGCGGGCCCGAGATGGCAGCTCCCACTCACGCACGGCACCTCGCGCTGGTGCTCACCACGGAGTTCGGCCGCCATACCGTAACTACTTCGCCGCGAAATCCACGGAAGAGGGTAGGCTGGACCAGGTACAAAGGTAATCCCGCACCTCTCTTTCTCCCTCTTAGCTCGCAAACACCCTTACACAACCGAAGCACCACAATCGTGAGAATTAGGGCGGGTTGCGGGTGATTCGCGCCGCCGCCAGGGATTGCCGTCGCTGGGGGGTCTCTGCTCTCGGTGTTGGCTTTTGGAGTATTGTCATCGCTTGGGGAAGCCGTATGTGCCAAGCAATTGGGCCGTGAGGCTATGGAGCGACGTCAATTTCTCGCCGTCAATCGGAATCCTCCGCGGATCCCCTTCTTCCGTGACTGGGTACTTCATCGGCATTAGTGGCGGTATGTAGTGCATCCATGAATCCGCTTTAACCTCCGCTTCGAGTAGACGCTATCAGACCTAGGTATAGTTTTGGTGGGTGCGCCCGTACCATGTCGCCGGTGTGATCCGCCGCCATGCGGGCATGGCGCCTCTGTCCGTAGCACGGGGGAGGGAAGAAGTCGTGTGTACCATAGGATTGTTCATCTACGGCGGTAAATTGGATCCTGGCGTAACGATTGGAGGTAAGGGAATCAGGACCGTTCAGGTGAGATCGTGCGGATCAGGGTGATTTTGGGGCAAGTATGATCTGCGCCGTTGGATATAGGATGGGTGGTCTTGATTAGATCATGGTTATTCTGCTGCGCGTTTCAATCTGGGCGCTCCGTTTAGATCGGACGACTGTGAGAGCCCCGTACCCCTTCGGCCAGCATAGTTGCAAAAGAAACCCTAGAAAATCTAGGAATCAACCCGCCATCCGAATGCATAGTGCGCTGAGTCTTGGTACTCTTCTCTATTAACCCCCCTGGACTTTTTGGAAATTGAGGCGAGGTCCGAACAGTAGAGAATATTCATAAAATCAATTAGAAAAACGAATTTTAGTATTAAATTTATTGCAGAAACTTGCTAAATTCATAGAAAATTCATATGAACTCCAAATTAGTTCATTCCAGTCTCTAAAATTTTGTAAGATTATCCTCTATCATTTAGAGTCTCTGTTTTGTCATGAAAACAGTAAGAAATTTATTTATCACTTAATCCTATCTAAAGCACATAAAACCTTTGAAAATGCATAACTTAAAATCTATAACTCAGAAAATTATGATTCCTATTCCTAGGATTTTATTTTATTGAGTAGAATATTTCTGTGTATTTTGTTTACATGTTTGGTGTATTGTTAATTTCTCTATATGCATTGTGCTTGTTTGTATTGTGACGAGTAGAAGAGCCCGTTGCTGAGGATCCTGGTGAGCAGCAGGTTGAAGTAGCTGAGCAGGAGCTCATTGAAGGCAAGTTGTGCCCTTGACCACTTTTTACCTAATAATGTTCTTTAATACCACTTATCCATGCATAGGTTAACTTTGATGGGACCCAATAGGTCACCCCAGATTGTTTATCTCATTACCTTGTTTACCCCTGAATCACTTGGGTAGTTTGCTATTGCTTTACCTGGTTTTGGGATAATCATTTATTACCTCTATGTTCCAATTCTGTTGTTATTCTATTTATGTTCATGTCAAGTTCATTAATGTTAATTGGAACATAGAGCTTAACTTGAGAACCACGTGCCACCACAAGGGTTTAATGGGACGCCCTTGGCTGACTAATTAGGAAAGCTAGTGGAAGACTACCTTACCCGAAAGGGGCAAGGGCAGTAGGGGAGTGGTCAGTGTAGGGAGGTCCCTGGTTGACTTTGCTGCGATGGCGGTCAGCTAGGAACCCTGCATTGGAACTTCCTATAAACTGTAGCGGGTTTTCGGAAGCTAGTGGAACTTTGTAAAGGCCTCGTAGTGGATCCCTAGCCATTCACCTCGGTAGTGTCTAAGGGCCTTGCAAACCCTGGCGACATGGGATACACGACTTGTGGGTAAAGGGTACAACCTCTGCAGAGTGTAAAACTGGTATACTAGCCGAGCTCACGGTCATGAGCAGCTCAGGACTCTCTGATGTTTAAATTATGGAACTTAAATTCAATTTGTCATTCGCATATGCATGGGTTATTATTAATTTTGTTCTATTACTTTACTTATGGTTTGGTATTTACTTACACTTAGTAATTGCTAATAAAATTTTGACCAACTGCTTAAAAGCAATGCTCAGCTCTAACCCCTATCATTGATTAGCCTTACACATCACATGAACTCACACCTTTGTGAGTTTGTGTCCACTGGTTCCCCACAACTTGTTGAGCTATGATCATGTGTGAGCTCACCCTTGCTGTCTCACACCCCCCCCCCACAGGAGAAGAACAGGTGGTTCAGGAGGAGTCACAAGGCGAGGAGTATGATCTGATCTAGGTGGCGTTTCTCAGTTGACATTGGCGCCGACGATCCTTAGTTCGTTTTATCTTTATTATTTTATTTTGTAATAAGTCTTCCGCTATGTAATAAATACTCTGATGTTTTATGACATTCATCTCTATACACTCTGTTATTATATATGTTGTCCTCTTGGCGCATGTATGAGATGCACCTGGCTTTGTTCCTTAAAGCCGGGTGTGACTGAAGTGGTATCAGAGGAATGTTGACTGTAGGACGAGACCTAGATAGAAATGGACAAACCCTTTCCTACTTACCTTACTCTGACTCATTCTACACTCATCTCATTTTGATCTTGTCTCACCTTCTACTGTTCTACTCTGATCATTCTCATCTTTTCTACTCTAAGACAAGATGGATTTCACACCTTGGAATCCCTACCCTTATGACATTTTAAGAGATAGGGAACATAAGATGAAAATAAAACTATCTTCTCTATTTTAAAAATGTTGGTTGATTGTTCTGATGCTCAATGTCTGATTTGCTTCTTTGAATGATTGAATTATTATAGATGGACATCTTAGCATGTACCAACATAAGGTATTGACTTAGCTATAGTAGGTAAAATATTAATCTGCTTAGCTAATAAATCCCCCAAAGTAACATGATTTGTAATTACTGCCTTGTCTACTATTGTCTTACCTTATGTATCTAACTCAGATGGTCAATACCAGGAAAGGAAAGATTATCACGCAACAGCAAACAGAAATGAATCCTCCAAATCCTTCACCTGTTGAAAACGATCAAGTGATTGCAGCCCAAAGGCTGGTAATACAACAATTGACAGACATGGTGACCGAAATGCAAAACCAGATAAGACAAGAACGCGAGGAAATACGTCAGGCCCGTCTGGAGATACATCAAGAAATAAGGCAATCACGGTTGGAGAGACAACGACAACAACCACCATCTCCACCACCACCAGCTCCACCAAGCTACATAAACATATATATAAATTACTACTATTTGTAAGATCTACATGTTCCATTAGTTAGTATTCGGTATGATACTATTTTAGGAGGAATAAAAAGGTCTATTTGACCCCATGTGTCGCTAATAAAATTATGTGTCATGCTGAGATTTTGGTTTGTGCATATGTGTTGGACAATATGAGAAAACCTATGAGAGTAATTACACCTAAAGGGGCCTGTTGAGGCGAATCAAATGACACATAGATTGACATTGACCATTATGGGTAGAGAATTTGGAGCTACTGCTATAATATTGGAGTCAAGCAGTATAGATTTGATCCTTGGTATGTCATGGCTAAGAAAGGCAAAGGCCGTTATAGCATGTGGTAGAGGTACCGTAGAACTCACTACCACTAAAGGAGAAAGGTTTCAAGTTAATATTGCAGTAACCTCCTCACCCATGCGTGCAATGTTCTTTATACCGGAGGAGTTTGTTGGTGACAATATCCGGGTGGTTAGAGATTTTCCGGATGTCTTTCCAGAGGAGTTACCAGGGATGCCACCTGATAGAGAAGTTGAGTTTGTTATTGATCTCTTACCTGGAACTGCCCCTATTTCCAAACGGCCATATAGGATGTCCGTAGAGGAGTTGAAGGAACTTAAGAAGCAGTTAATTGAGTTACAAGATGCTGGGTACATTCGTCCGAGCTCCTCACCTTGGGGAGCACCGGTTTTGTTTGTACAGAAGAAGGATGGATTGCAGCGGATGTGTGTGGATTATAGATCACTTAATGATGTTACGGTGAAGAACAAGTATCCGTTGCCCCGCATTGAGGATTTGTTTGATCAAATGAGAGGAGCAAGAGTATTTTCGAAGATTGATCTCCGATCCGGTTACCATCAAATGAGGATTAGACCATCGGATATTCCCAAGACGGCTTTCTCGACTAGATATGGATTATATGAGTTTACAGTTATGTCGTTTGGATTGACTAATGCACCAGCTTATTTTATGAACTTAATGAACAAGGTGTTTATGGAGTATTTGGACAGATTCGTCGTGGTGTTCATCGACGATATTCTCATTTATTCTCAGAGTGATAATGATCATGAGGAACATCTGAGGTTGGTGCTACAGAAGCTTCGAGATAACCAGCTATATGCCAAGTTCAGCAAGTGCGAGTTTTGGATTGATAAGGTACCATTCCTTGGACATATTATTTCTAATGGAGGAATAGCAGTGGATCCTGCTAAGGTTAAGGAGATAATGGAATGGAGAGTACCCACTACAGTTACTGAGATTCGGAGTTCCTTGGGACTCGCAGGATATTATCGGAGATTTATTGAAGGGTTCTCTAAGATGGCCAAACCTATGACTTCGCTTTTGGAGAAAGGAAGAGAATTTAAGTGGGACGAGAAGTGCCAAGATAGCTTTGATCAACTGAAGAAAAGATTGATGTCGCCACCAGTATTGGTTATGCCCGACCTACAGAAAGGATTTGATATCTATTGTGATGCATGTGGCCAAGGCTTAGGATGTGTGCTCATGCAGGAAGGTCATGTGATTGCTTATGCTTCTCGTCAGTTGCGGAAACATGAATAGAACTACCCCACTCATGACTTGGAATTGGCAGCCGTTGTGCATGCGCTTAAGATTTGGAGACATTATATCATGGGAACCAAGTGTCAAGTATATACGGATCATAAGAGTCTGAAATATATTCACTCAGAAGGATCTCAACCTTAGGCAACGCCGTTGGTTGGAGCTTATTAAGGATTATGATTTGGAGATTCACTATCACCCGGGCAAGGCAAATTTGGTTGCAGATGCCTTGAGTCGCAAGGAGCATGTTCATTCAGCTATTGTTGCCCAGCTACCCGATGAGATTGTTGAGGATTTCAGGAGACTTAACCTGGGGATAGTTGCTCATACTGAAGGAGTTACTATTGATGTGGAACCTACTTTGGAGCAAGAAATTCGTAAAGGTCAAATTGGTGATGCCAAAATAAAAGAGATTAAGGATCTGATTACTGAAGGTCGAGTTCCGGAATTTACGGAAGATGAGCAAGGCACTGTATGGTTCAAGGACAGGATGTGTGTTCCTGATATTGAGAGCCTTCGAGAGACTATATTGAAAGAGGCCCATGATTCGGATTATTCTATTCATCCTGGTAGTACCAAGATGTATCAGGATTTGAAACGGAAGTATTGGTGGTATGGATTGAAAAGAGATGTGGCTGCACATGTGGCTATGTGCGATGTATGTCAAAGAGTTAAGGCTGAACACCAGAGACCAGCTGGACTATTGCTTCCACTGAAGATACCCGAGTGGAAATGGGAAGAGATTGGTATGGATTTTATTACTGGATTGCCTCGCACCCAGAAAGGATATGATGCTATATGGGTGATTGTGGATAAATTGACTAAAGTGGCTCACCTTATTCCAGTGAAGACTACTTATAAAGGCTCTCAGCTAGCAGAGTTATATATGGCTCGGATTGTGTGTTTGCATGGAGTACCGAAGAAGATCGTGTCTGATCGAGGTTCACAGTTTACCTCAAGATTTTGGAGAAGCTTTCATGAGAATATGAGTACAAAGTTGAATTTTAGTACGGCTTATCACCCTCAGACTGATGGACAGACTGAAAGGACTAATCAAGTTTTGGAAGATATGTTGAGAGCATGTGCCCTTCAGCATGGAGGAAGTTGGGATAAGAGTCTACCTTATGCTGAATTCTCATACAATAATAGTTATCAAGCCAGTCTGAAGATGTCACCTTTTGAAGCTTTATATGGGAGAAAGTGCAGGACTCCTTTGTATTGGGATCAGACTGGAGAAAGACAATTCTTTGGGCCTGAACTGATTCAAGAAGCAGAAGAACAAGTTCGTATAATTCGAGAGAATTTGAGAGTGGCTCAAACCAGGCAAAAGAGCTATGCTGATAATAGAAGAAGACCACTGGAATTTGAAGAAGGAGATTATGTGTACCTCAAAGTGTCACCACTTCGTGGAATGAGGATATTCAAAGTCAAGGGCAAATTGTCCCCTCGCTACATTGGACCATTCTTGATCTTTAGAAGAGTTGGGGAGATGGCATACCAGCTCGAGTTACCTGCAACTCTATCGGATGTGCATAATGTGTTCCATGTGTCTCAACTTAAGAAGTGTCTCCGTGTCCCTGAGGAACAGTTACCGATGGAAGAGCTCAGTGTTCAGGGTGATTTGACTTACACGGAGTACCCGATCAAGATTTTGGATGCTTTGACTCGAGTTACAAGGAATAAGGTGATAAAGATGTGCAAAGTCCAATGGAGTCACCACGGTGAAGATGAAGCAACTTGGGAAAAAGAAGAAGAGCTTCGCATAGATTTTCCCCACCTTTTCCCTCGTTCTTCTTAAATCTCGAGGACGAGATTATTTTTAAGGGGGTAGGATTTGTAATACCCACTTTGTAAGAAAGATCTAAAAGGGAGAAATTATATTTCTTCATAGATATGTGTGTTATCCCTATTCATCATTTCATGTGGACACCTCACTTAAACAAATAAATAACTAACAAATGACACCACTAAATTGTGCATCATGATGGAGTTTTGCTTGTTTGTGCAATTGATAATAAAATAATAATAATAGAAATACAATAATGAGATGGAGATTTGAATTTAACCCAAAGTTGCACTTTAGGGTTTTAGAAATAATATGTAAAAGAGAAAAGAGAAGGAAGAAATTACTATGTGAATAAAAATAATTATAATATATATATTATTCTTGTACAGATTTGAGTTTGTACATTTGACTCAAAGGTGAAGTTCATAACAGGATTCAAATTCAAATTAGAGATTCAAATGAAAAGAAAATAAATCAAAAAGGAAAAGGAGAATAAAAGAAAAGAATAAAAATAGCTAATTGGGCCGGCTTACCACGTTTCGGCCCATCAGTTGGAATCGCCTGTGCGGCCCGCTTGACCTGCGTGTGCGCGGACTGACATCGGGGGCCTACTGGGCGACCTCTTCCTCTCGTACTCGCCCTCCCCTTCTCACTGTGTGTGGGACCCACCGCTCCTATTCCTCTTCCCGGCCATGGACCGCGGCGCGGGTTGTTGCGCTTGTCCGGCATTCGAGCGAGGCCAACTGCCAGATGGACCCCGCTGGGCAGTCCCTTTTTGCGCGCAACCGGCTTCCACTGTCGGGCGGGCCCGAGATGGCAGCTCCCACTCACGCACGGCACCTCGCGCTGGTGCTCACCACGGAGTTCGGCCGCCATACCGTAACTACTTCGCCGCGAAATCCACGGAAGAGGGTAGGCTGGACCAGGTACAAAGGTAATCCCGCACCTCTCTTTCTCCCTCTTAGCTCGCAAACACCCTTACACAACCGAAGCACCACAATCGTGAGAATTAGGGCGGGTTGCGGGTGATTCGCGCCGCCGCCAGGGATTGCCGTCGCTGGGGGGTCTCTGCTCTCGGTGTTGGCTTTTGGAGTATTGTCATCGCTTGGGGAAGCCGTATGTGCCAAGCAATTGGGCCGTGAGGCTATGGAGCGACGTCAATTTCTCGCCGTCAACCGGAATCCTCCGCGGATCCCCTTCTTCCGAGACTGGGTACTTCATCGGCATCAGTGGCGGTATGTAGTGCATCCATGAATCCGCTTTAACCTCCGCTTCGAGTAGACGCTATCAGACCTAGGTATAGTTTCGGTGGGTGCGCCCGTACCATGTCGCTGGTGTGATCCGCCGCCGTGCGGGCATGGCGCCTCTGTCCGTAGCACGGGGGAGGGAAGAAGTCGTGTGTACCATAGGATTGTTCATCTACGGCGGTAAATTGGATCCTGGCGTAACGATTGGAGGTAAGGGAATCAGGACCGTTCAGGTGAGATCGTGCGGATCAGGGTGATTTTGGGGCAAGTATGATCTGCGCCGTTGGATATAGGATGGGTGGTCTTGATTAGATCATGGTTATTCTGCTGCGCGTTTCAATCTGGGCGCTCCGTTTAGATCGGACGACTGTGAGAGCCCCGTACCCCTTCGGCCAGCATAGTTGCAAAAGAAACCCTAGAAAATCTAGGAATCAACCCGCCATCCGAATGCATAGTGCGCTGAGTCTTGGTACTCTTCTCTATTAACCCCCCTGGACTTTTTGGAAATTGAGGCGAGGTCCGAACAGTAGAGAATATTCATAAAATCAATTAGAAAAACGAATTTTAGTATTAAATTTATTGCAGAAACTTGCTAAATTCATAGAAAATTCATATGAACTCCAAATTAGTTCATTCCAGTCTCTAAAATTTTGTAAGATTATCCTCTATCATTTAGAGTCTCTGTTTTGTCATGAAAACAGTAAGAAATTTATTTATCACTTAATCCTATCTAAAGCACATAAAACCTTTGAAAATGCATAACTTAAAATCTATAACTCAGAAAATTATGATTCCTGTTCCTAGGATTTTATTTTATTGAGTAGAATATTTCTGTGTATTTTGTTTACATGTTTGGTGTATTGTTAATTTCTCTATATGCACTGTGCTTGTTTGTATTGTGACGAGTAGAAGAGCCCGTTGCTGAGGATCCTGGTGAGCAGCAGGTTGAAGTAGCTGAGCAGGAGCTCATTGAAGGCAAGTTGTGCCCTTGACCACTTTTTACCTAATAATGTTCTTTAATACCACTTATCCATGCATAGGTTAACTTTGATGGGACCCAATAGGTCACCCCAGATTGTTTATCTCATTACCTTGTTTACCCCTGAATCACTTGGGTAGTTTGCTATTGCTTTACCTGGTTTTGGGATAATCATTTATTACCACTATGTTCCAATTCTGTTGTTATTCTATTTATGTTCATGTCAAGTTCATTAATGTTAATTGGAACATAGAGCTTAACTTGAGAACCACGTGCCACCACAAGGGTTTAATGGGACGCCCTTGGCTGACTAATTAGGAAAGCTAGTGGAAGACTACCTTACCCGAAAGGGGCAAGGGCAGTAGGGGAGTGGTCAGTGTAGGGAGGTCCCTGGTTGACTTTGCTGCGATGGCGGTCAGCCAGGAACCCTGCATTGGAACTTCCTATAAACTGTAGCGGGTTTTCGGAAGCTAGTGGAACTTTGTAAAGGCCTCGTAGTGGATCCCTAGCCATTCACCTCGGTAGTGTCTAAGGGCCTTGCAAACCCTGGCGACATGTGATACACGACTTGTGGGTAAAGGGTACAACCTCTGCAGAGTGTAAAACTGGTATACTAGCCGAGCTCACGGTCATGAGCAGCTCAGGACTCTCTGATGTTTAAATTATGGAACTTAAATTCAATTTGTCATTCGCATATGCATGGGTTATTATTAATTTTGTTCTATTACTTTACTTATGGTTTGGTATTTACTTACACTTAGTAATTGCTAATAAAATTTTGACCAACTACTTAAAAGCAATGCTCAGCTCTAACCCCTATCATTGATTAGCCTTACACATCACATGAACTCACACCTTTGTGAGTTTGTGTCCACTGGTTCCCCACAACTTGTTGAGCTATGATCATGTGTGAGCTCACCTGTAACACCCACTTTGTAATTGGTTAGAAATAATATCAATAGAGAAACAATTTCTCTTTATGTGAGTTGACCTTTATGCATCATGCTGGTTTTTATTTTTGTGTGCATCTTGTGACGATATAAAAATCTTATGAAAAGAAATATATTAATACCCAAAGGGGGAATTTAAGATTTAAAAAAAAAGAATTCTAGAAACTTGAGAAAAGAGAAAACAACATTAAACAAATGAGGTAAAATAAAATATATAAATAAGAATATATTTATTTACTCAAAAATTTGAATTTTGATACACTTTGATCATCAAGGAATCTCAAAACAAATTTAAATTCAAATGTGAATTCTAAAAAAAAAGGGAAAAGAAATCAGGAAAAAGGAAAGGAAAAGAAGTCTGTTGGACCGGATTCACCTGCGCTCGGCCCAAACCACCTCCCACCACATTACCGCATGGCCCAGCTCCACTCTGCGGTGCCGCCATGTGGGGCCCCTGGTCAGTCGCTTGGCGCGTTTTCTCTACTAGCATGTTACCGCCAGGTGGGCCCGCCATGTCATCCCTGATTCAACCGGGTCCTCGTTCACCTCAGCCGATGTTCAACGGCTGGGTCGTGGTTCTCGCCACTGCATTCGCGCCCGCCAAGCTGTTGAGCTGCGCACGAATTGCGGGACTGTTGCAACGACCGCGGCGTCCCTGGGGTATTTACGTCGTGCGCCCAACGACACCTCCCCTAGTTTTCCCTGAGCACAACAGCCACGTTCTTATCATCGCCATTGGCGGCGTAGCAACTTTGGTGCCGGGTCTGGGGCTCCGCCAGTCGTGTACCGGGAAGCTCGGACCGTTTTAGGATCGTCGTCGGCGGAGCTTTAGCCGTCGGGAACTGGCGGGATCTACTGGTGGACTATCTTCGGTAAGTTGGTTTTCCATTTACGCGGTGCCTTCGGGATTTGTTGGGGCGTTGCGGGAGTGTGGGCGAAAGCGGCCAGGGATCAGTGCGCCACCGAAGGGCAGCGGTGTAGTGCGTTGGCTAGGTAGGGCCGGTCAGTATGCCGGATGGCCGACAGGAGAGAGAAAGAGACTCGGGGAGGACGCGCCGCCGTAGTGCTTGGGCGGCCGGAGGTTGAGGACGACTGTGGCACGTTAATTTGGTGATCTACGGTTCAGATTAGGTACCATGTACCGTTTCGGATTGAACGAGCGTGAGTCCTTGGATGTTAATCGGACGAATCCGATCGACTGAGCCCGTTTAAAATCTTGGTCGCTGGTTTGGGATCCATCGGCTACGATCCTGTACTGGTTCAGGTGAAGAGTGATCTAATCCGCGCCATTGGATCTTGATCCAACGACCCAGATACAACCATACCCCTTCGCGGGTACATTTTTCTAAAGAGACCCTGGAAAACCTTTTTATCAACCCGCAGTCCACTGGGTTGTTCTCTGTGTCTTAAGAATTATTACACTAGAGCCCTTGACCTTTCTGATTATTGAGGCGCAATCCAGGGAGAGGAAAATCAGATTAAATAAATTAGAAAATGTATTTTTAATACAAAAACAACTCCTAGAACTTGTTTATTTCATAGAAAATGCATATGAACTCCAAATTACGCCATTCCAGTTCCTAAAATTTTATAATTTTATTCTCTATCACTTAGAACCTCTGTTTTGTCATGAAAACAGTAATAAATTTAATTCCTCACTTAATCCAATTTAAACACATGAAACCTTTGAAAATCCGTAACTTAAATTCTATAACTCCAAAAATTATGATTCCTGTTCCTAGAATTTTATTTTAATGTGTGGATTATTACTGTGTATTTTGTATATATGTTTGGTGTAATGTTAATTTCTCTATATGCACTGTGCTTGTTTGTATTGTGGCGAGTAGAAGAGCCCGTTGCTGGGGATCCTGGTGAGCAGCAGGTTGAAGTAGCTGAGCAGGAGCTCATTGAAGGCAAGTTGTGCCCTTGACCACTTTTTACCCAATAATGTTCTTTAATATCACTTATCCATGCATAGGTTAATTTTGATGGGACCCAATAGGTTACTCTAGATTGTTTATCTCATTACCTTGTTTACCCCTGAATCACTTGGGTAGTTTGCTAATGCTTTACCGGGTTTTGGGATAATCATTTATTACCTCTATGTTCCAATTCTGTTGTTATTCTATTTATGTTCATGTCAAGTTCATTAATGTTAATTGGAACATAGAGATTAACTTGAGAACCACGTGCCACCACAAGGGAGGAATGGGACCCCTTGGCTGACTAATTAGGAAAGCTAGTGGAAGACTACCTTACCCGAAAGGGGCAAGGGCAGTAGGGGAGTGGTCAGTGTAGGGAGGTCCCTGGTTGATTTTGCTGCGATGGCGGTCAGCCAGGAACCCTGCATTGGAACTTCCTATAAACTGTAGCGGGTTTTCGGAAGCTAGTGGAACTTTGTAAAGGCCTCGTAGTGTTGCCCTGCCGCGCTTCCTAGGTAGAGGTGTATGGGATTCGTGACCCCTTGGCAGATGGGTAGCATGACTTGTGGGTAAAGGGTACAACCTCTGCAGAGTGTAAAACTGGTATACTAGCCGAGCTCACGGTCACGAGCAGCTCAGGACTCTCTGATGTTTATATTATGGAACTTAAATTCAATTTGTCATTCGCATTGCATGGGTTTATTATTAATTTTGTTCTATTACTTTACTTATGGTTTGGTATTTACTTACACTTAGTAATTGCTAATAAAATTTTGACCAACTACTTAAAAGCAATGCTCAGCTTTAACCCCTATCATTGATTAGCCTTACACATCACATGAACTCACACCTTTGTGAGTTTATGTCCACTGGTTCCCCACAACTTGTTGAGCTATGATCATGTGTGAGCTCACCCTTGCTGTCTCACACCCCCCCACAGGAGAAGAGCAGGTGGTTCAGGAGGAGCCGCCTAACACTGAGGAGTTCGATCTGATCTAGGTGGCGTTTCCCAGTCGACATTGGCGCCGACGATCCTTAGTTCGTTTTATCTTTATTACTTTATTTTGTAATAAGTCTTCCGCTATGTAATAAATACTCTGATGTTTTATGACATTTATCTCTATACACTCTGTTATTATATATGTTGTCTTCTTGGCGCATGTATGAGATGCACCTGGCTTTGTTCCTTAAAGCCGGGTGTGACATCACCCTTGCTGTCTCACACCCCCCCCCCACAGGAGAAGAACAGGTGGTTCAGGAGGAGTCACAAGGCGAGGAGTATGATCTGATCTAGGTGGCGTTTCTCAGTTGACATTGGCGCCGACGATCCTTAGTTCGTTTTATCTTTATTATTTTATTTTGTATTAAGTCTTCCGCTATGTAATAAATACTCTGATGTTTTATGACATTCATCTCTATACACTCTGTTATTATATATGTTGTCCTCTTGGCGCATGTATGAGATGCACCTGGCTTTGTTCCTTAAAGCCGGGTGTGACAGTTGCCTTCTTCTTCTATAAATAGTGCTCTTGCTTCTCCAGCGTTTTCACGCTTCTTGCTACTGCTTTCTGCTTCCTCTCCTCTCCTTCCTTCCACTTCCACCATGGGCAAGAGCAAGAAAGGTGGCAGCTTTCACATCACTCGGGTGACAAACGCAAGCGCGAGCCGACTCCTCCCTCGGAGGACTTCGGTGACTCAGAATACTCGGAGGAGGAGTTCTCCTCCGAGTCCGAGGGCTCTCCGGCTCCTGCCTCTCCCCCGGCGTCGTCTAATGATTCAGACGACTCCTAGGGGATCACCGCAGAGGTATGGACCTACATCCGGGCCGTCGAGCATGCCGGGCTCGAGGGCTCGGATGAGTCGGAGTACTCCTCAGACGAGGAGGACTCCTCCAACTCGTCCGAGGAGGGCAGCGGCGGCGACGGCGGTGGCGGCGACGGCGACGGAGGCGACGGTGACGGTGGCAGCGGCAGCGACAAGGGCGGTGACGGCAAGCGGCAAGGGCGGCGGCGGCAACGGCGGCAGCGGCAGCAAGGGCAGCAACAAGGCTAGTGGCTAGATGCCACTGGTTTTAGATGTTAGTGTAGATTAGTAGTAAAAATATTATTAGTGAAATAATGTAGTAGTAGCTAGTAGTATAGTTAGTTAAATGTAATGTAGTAGAAAGGAAAGCATCAGCTCATAATGAGTTGATTTGTAAGTTCGATGGTACTTCCCATATAATGAAGAATGGTTTCAATCCCTCTTATGCATGTCATTCTGCCTTCTTGTTGATCATTGTTTGTATTGATGCCTTCTGCAGAGGTTGTTTCTGAACGTAACGCTTAAGTAGCAACTTAGAATCGTTGAGCCGTGCCTCAGACTGCCTTCTTCCCGGTGCCAGCGCTTTAGTAGTGGTGGCCGAGTGATAACAGGCCGCGTCAGTGTTTTAGAAATAACGACCGAGCGGTTGCTGGCGATGTCGGTGTTTTAGAGTTAACAACCAAACGATTACTGGCGACGTCGGTGTTTTTAGAAGTAACAGCCGGGTGGTAATGGGGGCCGCGTCGGTGTTTTAGAAATAACGACCGAGCAGTTACTGGCGACTTCGGCGTTTTAGAGGTAACAGCCGAACGATTACTAGCGACGTTGGTGCTTTAGAGGTAGCAGCCGAGTGATAATTAGACCGTGTCGGCTACCTTGAAGGTGATAGCCGAGTGGAGTCAGATAATGTCAGCGTTTTTAGAAACAACAGCTGAGTCAATTTGAGCCACGTCGGCCGTTTTGGAAATAACGGCCGAGTGATGACATGGCACGCCAGCGTTTTGGAAATAACCGCTGGGTGATGACTAGGCACTTTTTGGAAAGGCATCTGGCCTGGGAAAACCCCATATGTACTGTACTGTTGCATTCCTCCACGCTCCATTCCCTAGTTTTTGCTTAGCTTTTTGCATCCAGGCTTTCTCTGCTTTTCTGCAATATCGCTTCTGCTCCGCTCACCGGTGAGGTTGAAATGGCGCCTAAGCGGAAAGCTTCGAGTTCGTCCGTCGCAATCATTCCCCCCACTGATCCCAACAGTCAGTTGCCCTTCGCAGGTAACCATATGTCTGTTGTCTCCGAATCCGACCTTATTCATCTCGTTTCCATCGGGGTTCTTCCACCAAAGGAGCTCTGCTCGTGGCGAATTTGCCGTGGGGTCACTGTTCCGACAGAGGGCACCCATGAATCCGTCATTTACGTTCCTTTTCTCATCCGCGGGCTCGCTCTGCCCATTTCTCCTTTCTTCCGCGGTCTCCTTGATTTCTATCGCCTGAATCTGACCCATCTGAATCCAAATTCCATTCTACAAGTTTCTGTTTTCGTTCATTTATGCGAAGCCTTTCTTGGAATTTCCCCACTTTGGCCTTTGGAAGTATCTGTACCACTGTCGGCCTGGGATGGTCGGGGGGCAGCACCAGCTAGTGGGGGGCGCGAGCTTGGAGATGCGCCGCGGAAGGAAAACTGATTACCTCGACATCCCCCTCAAGGACAGCATCAAGGGATGGCGCCTAGAATGGTTTATCATGGAGAATCATGGGAATTCCCTCCCCCCACGGTCAGGGAGACAGCCGGATGTTCGCACTCCGAGCTGGACTGAGTCCCCCACAGACCAGAAAGTGGCTGAAGCAGGGGTTTTGTTAGCAGAAGTTGGGTTGCTGAAAGAAAGGGGTCTGACTGCAGAAGCTGTGGTCGCTGACTTTGTTTTCAAGAACATTCAGCCACTGAAAGACAGAGCATATCTGGCTTATCTATACCGAGGCTTGGCTGACCCAACCCGGGTAACCAACAGAAGAATTCCTACAGTGGATTTAGTGAGCCGGCTTGAGATGATACTTAGAGGCAAGGTATCGAACATCGGCGCCCCTGTTGCATACTCGGCCTGGAATCTGCCTCCTTCCAAGGCTTTTAATAGTTTCGTGTCAAATCCTCCTGCTGGTGATAGCGGTTTGGGTCTTAGAGTGCGACCCTCTCCTGAAGAAGTTAGTGCTTTGGTTGCCTCGCTCGGAGAAATTCCTGACGACGAGAGGCAGGTTCATTTTGAGGTGCCTTTGAATCCAAGTGATGCAGAGATAAGTGCCATGCTTGATATGTTGGTCGAGAATTCCTCTGATGCCGCTCCTGCTGAAACATTGGTGGTGGCACCCATCCCTGATGCCGACAAAACTTTGGACGCTCAGAAGTCTGTCAATGTTCGTCCGAAACATTCTCGCCGAGCCGATCAAGCCTCTTTTCCTGTTGAGGGGGAGAAAAAGAAGAAGAGGCATCTTCGTCTTGGATCAGGATGCCGGTCCTTCTGCTCCTGTTGCTGAGGAAGTGCCAGTGCCTGAATTTACTGAAGCTGATCCCAATGGGTGTGACCCATCTGATGCTGACCCCAATGGGTGTGTTGTCCGTGTTGTTGATGAGGATGATGAAGAGGACGAGATCCCTCTGATTCGGAAGAATAACCAGCGTTACGTAATTAGTGGGGAAAGTAGTGGTGTTCCTTCTCTTGCCTTGTCTGCCCTCATTGGTCTACAAGAATTATCTGTGGCGAACTTTGATCAGACTCTTGAAGACAAGGTTCCGGAAGACTGTTATCAGAACCGGCGGATAGTGGCGCGATGGATGTTTGTGCTGGTGTGCTCGATGCCGGGTTGGGGTCATCCCGGGCAGCATCCCGCGCCTCATCGACCTTGGAGCGCGATCTTGAGGGTCAGGAAGCTGGTTTAGATTGCCCTGCTCCCATGGAAGTGACTGAGGGACCTTCAGCCTTAGAGGTGGCTGCTACAGAGGACTCAGCCCTCAAGGATGGTGCTGGCGCTTACCCAGCCCCCGAGGGTGTTGCCGGGGATGATCCGGCTTGGATGGGTAGCGCAAGTTGTGACCCCGCCCCCGAGGGTGTCCGAGTGGGTTCTCCCTCCCATACTTCCATGGATGTTCACATAGGGTCTTCTCCTCTACACTCTAGTTGCATGGCGATAGCTCCAGCCTTGGATCGAGGAGTCGCTTTAGAGGCCAGTGCACCTGATGCCAGAGTTCTGACTTCTGCTGATAACACTGAATTGGTCGCCGCTGATTCGTTGCAAGTTGTTTCGGTTGGTGACCCTTCGCCGAGCCATCAATTGACCTATCACGACTTGGGGGTTCCCTCATTCTTCTCCAACCTCTAGGTATTTTGGTTTCTTCTGGTCTGACTTTTACTTAGGCAGATGATTGTTCTGACGCTTGTATGCTTTTTAATGCCTGGCATTGGTCGATGAGATGTCTAGTCGGCTGAAGTTGCAGGGTGCTTCTGTCCCAGAAGGAGCTTTGTCTCTGGCGCGTTGGAATCCGGTGCTGCTCTAGCGGCGTGTTTCTGACTTAGAGGCGGCAAATGCTGGTCAGTGCTCTTTTGCTTCTTTTCAGCTACCTGATTAAACTGCTTCTTATTTTAACACCTTTGCTTGACTATTTCTTGCCAGATATGGCTCGGCAACTTTCTGATCTTGAAGAAAATCATTCTTGAGGTCAAGCTAAACTAGCCTGGCGGTGCTCTGATCTCGAGGAAAAGTATTCTCAAGGTTAGACTGAACTGGCCTGGGTTTCTGCTTCTCTAAATGATGCTAACACACTGAACTCTACTCTCTGCGCTCAGCTCGACTCTGAAAAGGTGACCTGTGAATCCGGGCTTTGTTTTGCTGTGCTCTTATTGCTTGCTTGACGTTTGAAGAAGCTGATTCTTGTTTGCAGGAAGAGAAACGTGCCCTCGTTACTTCTCGTGACAATCTTGATAGGCTATACCGTGACTCCAGCAACTCGTTGACCATCTTGGAGAGGAGTCATCGCTTCACCAGGGAGGAGTTAGACAATCATCGTTATAAGCTACAGGAATCCTTGGATGACGTGATTCGCCTTAGGCAGTTGGTATCGACCAAAGATGTTGTCATTAAGGATCTGCGTGCTTCCAAGAAAGCCGTCGCTCAAAAGCTTGAGACCACTCGGTCGGCTGTCAAGGTTGCTGAAGAGACTTCCGCTACTCTGAGGGCCCAGCGCGATAAAGCTATGGATAAAGCCATTCGCGCGGGGCGGATTCTGATGAGGAGACCTGGTGTGGTTGTTCCTGACGACATAAGGGCTGACGTGAATGCTGCTCCTAATTCCTCAAGTCGCCCCTCTTCATCGGTTGCTCCTGAGAAGAACATTGCAGAATAGAAAAACATTGCATGTTTTGAATGCGTGGTTAACGTGCTTGGATGTTTTGTTAGAGGACACCTTTTAGTGCTGAATGCTACTATTGTTTTCCTATTGCTTAGAATTCAATAGTATCTACATTTGTAGAAGTAAATGCAGTGTGGTGATTTCGAAATTTCATCATGGGGCACAGAAGTTGCCTTAAGTCGGGTGATTGCGAACATGCCAAGCGCGCAGCGCCGATTTAAATTAGCATCAATTTAAACCGACTGCTTCGCTAGTGGGGCGTAGTGGTCACCCTAAGCTTTAGATAAGTGTAAGCATGTCGCTCCATCTTAAGTCATTGCCGACTCAAACCGATTGCTCTGTTAGTAGGGCATAGTGGTCACCCTGAGTTAAGTATGCGTGAGCACGTCGCACTGCCTTAAGTCGCTGTCGACTTAAGTCGATTGCTCCATTAGCAGGGCATAGTGGTCACCCTGAGTTAAGTATGCGTGAGCATGTCGCACCGCCTTAAGTCGCTGCTGACTTAAGTCGATTGCTCCATTAGCAGGGCATAGTGGTCACCCTGAGTTAAGTATGCGTGAGCATGTCGCACTGCCTTAAGTCGTTGCCGACTTAAGTCGATTGCTCCGTTAGCAGGGCATAGTGGTCACCCCGAGTTAAGTAAGCATGAGCATGTCGCACCGCCTTAAGTCGTTGTTGACTTAAGTCGATTGCTCCATTAGCAGGGCATAGTGGTCACCCCGAGTTAAGTAAGCGTGAGCATGTCGCACAGCCTTAAGTCGTTGCTTACTTAAGTCGATTGCTCCGTTAGCAGGGCATAGTGGTCACCCCGAGTTAAGTAGGCGTGTCAATTGACAGTGAACAATCTGAGCGCCTTTGAAACCTTTTTATTGATGATATTTTTCTCAATTTACAGAATATATCGTCGTTCCGAGAGCCTCCGTGATGTAGTTATAGGTAGAATTTCCTGAGATGCTCTATGTTCCATGAGTTCCCAATTTCTGTTCCGTCCATCTGAGTAAGGCGATATGATCCCGGCCGAGTGACTTCTGCTACTATGAATGGTCCTTCCCATAGAGGTGACAATTTATGCCGTCCCTCCCCCGTTAGAATTCGACGGAGGACGAGATCTCCCACTGCGAAGGATCGACGCCGTATGGCCTTATCATGATAGCGCCTCAGAGTTTGCTGGTATCGTGCTGATTGAATCACCGTATTCAGTCGCTCTTCTTCGAGTACGTCAATGTCTTCTAGCCTAGTGGCTTCAGCTTCTGCTATGTCATCAAAGATTAACTTTGGTGCCCCGAACTTGAGATCGGTAGGTAGCACTACCTCCGAACCGTAAACCATAAAGAAGGGGGTGTTTCCATGTATAGCTCGACTAGGTTGAGTTCTCAGGCTCCAGACTACGTATGGCAGTTCTCTGATCCATTTTCCTGTGAATTTCTCGTTCTTGTCGAAGACTTTCTTTCTGAGTGCTTCTAATATCATCCCGTTAGCTCTTTCTACTTGCCCGTTGGCCCTTGGATGTGCCACCGAGGCATATTTGATCTGAATGCTCTTTTGCTCACAGAAATCGAAGAATTCCGAACTGGTGAAGTTGGATCCTAGGTCGGTTATGATGCTATTCGGTATACCGAACCTAAATATTATATCTTGTATGAATTCAACTGCCTTAGCTGAAGTTAGAGAAGCAAAAGGTTTGAACTCTATCCATTTAGTGAATTTGTCGATAGCCACCAGCACATGAGTGTATCCTCCTTGAGCTTTTTTGAAAGGTCCAATCATATCCAATCCCCAGCACGCGAACGGCCAAGTTATGGGTATAGTCTACAACTACTGTGCTGGTAGATGCTGCTGTTTTGACAGGTACTGGCAAGCTTCACACCTCTGGACTAACTCGGCTGCGTCACTCTTCGCTGTTGGCCAATAGAAACCTGACCTGAAAACCTTCCCAACTAGGGTTCTGGATGCTGCGTGTACTCCACATTGCCCATCATGGACTTCATCCAGAAGTTGCTTTCCAGTGGCTGAGAGAATGCATTTCATGAGGACTCCTGATGCACCCCTTCTGTATAGTGATTCCCTAATGAGTGTATATTGAGCTGATTGTCTTGCGATGCGCTCGGCTGTATTCTTGTCATCTGGCTCCTCCTCAATTTTTATATATTTGATGATCGGCTTCCTCCAGTCATCAGAATCTAACTCTGGTTGGCTCAAGGTATTACATTCTTCTGCTTGATCCAGTGAGATGCTTGGGTGTGGTATTTCTTGAACAAAGACTCCAGGTGGGACCTGAGTTCGACTGGATCCTAGCTTGGACAATACATCAGCTGCCGTGTTTCGATCTCTTTCTATACGGTGAAATTCTAGACCTTCGAATTTATCTTCTAGTTTTCGGACGGCAGTGCAATATTTTCCCATTGAATCGCTCGAACAATCCCATTCTTTCTTTATCTGACTTCTGACTACCAGAGAATCTCCGTATACCATCAGTCTCTTGATACCAGTGATATAGCAATGTTCAGTCCATGAATCAGAGCTTCATATTCTGCTGCATTGTTAGAGGCTGGAAATAACAACTGAAGGCCATATCTGAGGTGCTCGCCTCCAGGTGCGGTAAAGAGGATCCCTACGCCTGCTCCCTGCAGCTTTAACGAGCCATCAAAATACATTTGCCATACTTCTGCAGTTTCTGGGTTATCTAGTACTTGTTGTTCGGTCCACTCTGATACAAAGTCAACCAGTGCTTGAGTTTTAATGGTAGTGCGAGGTCGAAATTCGATGTCATGAGATCCCAGCTCGTAGGCCCACTTGGCTATTCTCCCGATGGCTTCTTTGTTGTGAAGAATATCTCCTATCGGAAATCCCGTGACTACTATGACTTTGTGGTCATCGAAGTAGTGACGGAGCTTGCGTGCAGTTAGAAGTACTGCATATAGTAGCTTCTGAACTTGAGGGTATTTCTTCTTCGAGGGACCCAAAACTTCACTGATGAAATAAACAGGATGCTGTACTGGGTATGCATGCCCTTCTTCTGTTCGCTCGACTACCAACGCGGTGCTCACCACGTGAGTCGTGCAAGAGATATATAGCAGCAGCTCTTCAGCTGGTTGAGTCGGCGTGGCTCGACGCGGTGGTTTCAGCACTGGTGGTGTTGTCAAGAACTTTTTCAATGCGTCTAGGGCTTCCTGTGCTTCTGAAGTCCACTGAAACTTGTCCACCTTCTTGAGTAACTTATAAAACGGTAAGCCTTTTTCTCCCAGCCTGGATATGAATCTGCTCAGGGCTGCCATACATCCGGTAAGTCTTTGAACTTTTTTCTGTGATCGCGGTGCCTCCATCCTCATGATAGCTTCGATCTTTTCGGGATTAGCTTCAATTCTTCGGTGGCTGACAATAAACCTGAGTAACTTCCCTGCTGGTACCCCAAAAACACATTTTTCGGGATTAAGCTTCCATCGATATCGCCGTAGACTGTTGAAAACCAGCTGTAAATCTTGAATGAAATTTTCCGAATTTTCTGTTTTGATTACCACATCGTCCACATAAGCTTCCACACGCTTGCCCCAGTGATCGGCTAAGCATGTTTGAATAGCTCTCTGATAAGTCGCTCCAGCGTTTTTGAGGTCGAACGGCATGGAGGTATAGAAGAAAGCACCGAATGGAGTGATGAACGCTGTTTTTTCCTCGTCTTCTTTTGCCAGGCTAATATGATGATACCCAGAGTAGCAATCCAAGAAGGACAGCATAGAACATCCAGCGGTGGAATCTACCACCTGATCTATCCTTGGGAGCCCGAAGGGATCCTTTGGACAGTGTTTGTTGAGATCCGTATAGACGACGCACATGCGCCAATCCACCTTGTTCTTTTTGAGTACAAGAACAGGGTTGGCTAACCACTCGGGATGTAACACCTCTCTAATAAATCCAGCCGCGACCAAGCGAGCCAGCTCAGCGCGAATGGCCTCTCTCTTGTCGGGCGTGAAACGACGCAACTTTTGCCGGATCGGCCTCGCCTGGGGGTAGACTTTTAATTTGTGCTCGGCCAGTTCTCTTGGGACTCCCGGCATATCCGCAGGTTGCCGTGCGAACACATCTCGGTTATCTTGCAGGAACTGGACGAGCGCGCCTTCCTATTTGTCATCCAGGCTGGAGCTGATGATGGCGGTTTTGCATTCATCGGTGAACCCAAAGTTGACTCTTTTGGTTTCTTCAGTCGGCCGCATAGAGGTCGTAGCTTGAGCCTCGTTCGCGGGTACCGCGAGGTCTTCCTCAGGCTTAGAGTTTGCCTGCGCGGAAGAAGTCGCCGACAGTTTGGTGGTGAGGGCCGCCTGGATGGCCACTCGGAAACATTCTGCGGCGCCTTGGAAGTCAGCGCGCACAATTATGATCCCTTGCGGCCCTGGCATCTTCAATATCATGTATGTGTAATGCGGAATGGCCATAAATTTTGCCAATCTAGGCCTCCCGATGATGGCGTTGTACCCGCAGTTGAAGTTCGCCACTTCGAACCTTAGGAACTCGGTTCTGTAGTTCTCCGGAGTTCCGAAGGTGACCGGCATGTAGATGTGGCCCAGCGGGTATTCTCCTTCAGTCGGCACGATGCCGAAGAAAGGAGTATCTGACTCGTGGAGCTCCTTGAGGTGAACTCCCAAGCCTTGTAGCGTCCGGGGGAAGGTGTAACACCCGGATTTTAGGGGTCCAAAACCCGGGGTTAACATAAACACCAGGTATGCTGGGACCAAGTCTCAAACATATGATGTATAGTGGCACAGGATCGAATGTCACATCTTTATATATAACAAGAGTTCTATACAAAATAAATAATTACATTATAAGGAGACAACGGTCCAGCAACCCAAAGTTGACTGGGAGACGACGACCTAGACCTCTCACGAACTCATCACAGCATCCTCCATGAGCATCATCCTGCAGTACCTGTTCTTGACCTATGGTGTATGTGAGACAGCAAGAGTGAGCTCACATACGTTCATCGCTCAACAAGTTGTGGGGAATAATGTGCATGAACTCGCCAAAGGTGGGAGCTCACGTGGAGTGTAAGGCTTACCAAAGAAGATGGTTAGAGCTGAGCATTGCTTTTAAAGTTGGTCAAAATTTTATTAGCAGTTACTAAGTATAAGTAAATACCAACCCAGTTAAATAGTAGAACAAAAGTAACAACTTCACCTGCGATGCAATGCATATGACAAATTGAGTTTAAGTTCCATAATTTAATCATGTGAGGGTCCGAGCTGCTCATGACCGTGAGCACGGCTAGTATACCAGTTTTACACTCTGCAGAGGTTGCGCATCTTTACCCACAAGTCATGTTACCCATCTGCCAAGGGATCGCGACTTCCCATACACCTCTACCGAGGAGGCGAGGCAGGGTAACACTACGAGGCCTTTACAAAGTTCCACTAGCTTCAGAAAACCCGCTACAGTTTATAGGAAGATCCAGTGCAGGAATCCCTTGCAGGACCGCCATCGCAGCAAAATCCTCCCGAGGGCCTCCCTACACTGACCTCTCCCCTACTGCCCTTGCCCCTTTCGGGTAAGGTAGTCTTCCACTAGCTTTCCTAATTAATCAGCCAAGGGCGTCCCATACCACCCTTGTGGTAGCACTGTTTTCCCGGGTGGTCGCTCCATGTTCCAATTAACATAATGATCTTAACATGAACATTAAATAACAACTGATAACAAAAAGTGTAATCATGAATAGTGTATCTCCATACCCAAAACCACATATAGCACTAGCAAGTACTACCCAGAAAGATCAGTGGTGATCAAGGTATAAAGATAGACAAACTAGGGTAACCTATTGGGTCCCATCAAAATTAACCTATGCAGATCATTATGATTAATCAGAACATGAGTAGGGTAAAAAGAAGTGATCAAGGGCACAACTTGCCTGGGCCTTGAGATTCCAGGTACCAGGATGATTCTTCAGATGACTCGTGACCTCGCACTAGTCGTAGCAATACAAACAAACAGTGTATAGGCAAGATTAACATTACACCAAACATGTATGCCAAAATACATATTAATAATCTACATATTAAAATAAGATTACAGGAAAAAGAATTATTAATTTTGGAGTTGTAGAATTCAAGTTATGAATTTCCTAAGATTTAAGGTGATTATAATATGATTTAAATGATAAATAAATTTTTTGACAGAGTTCATGTCAAAACAGTGATTCTAAATGATAGAGAATATTATTACAAAATTTTAGGAATTGGAATGACTCAATTTGGAGCTAAAATGAATTAGTTATGAATTAATTAAGTTTCTGGATTTATTTTAACACTAAAAATCATTTTCTAAATCATTTTCTATGATTTTATAACTCTCTGGACTAGGCCTCAATTAAACAGAAGCACAGGGGGCTCTGGGTAAATCTTCTAAGACTCAGAGCACAGTCGCATAGGACGGCGGGTTCTATTTCTGTAAAACCCAGGGGCTCTTTAACAAAAGTGCCACGGCAAAGGGGTATTCTCAGATCTCAGCCGTTGGATCAACGACCGATGCGCCAGATTAGACCTACGTTTAAGCGAACCGGTAAGCTCTGGCGGCCGCCCGATCCGAGATCTACGGATCGGATTTAAAATACCCGAGGTGGCTTTGAATGCGTCCGATCCCCATCCAACGGTTCGGATCATCACACGCGAAGGGGTATCTTCCTATTCTAATCGCAGCCGTTCATTCGCGGATCCATGGCCACGGTAACATCTCCCTTCCCCCGACCGGGCGACCAGCGGCGCACGAGTATTCCCCCGGCGGCGCCATGGCTGGCGAAGGGCCGATTAACGCACGAGCGCACCTATTTTAAAATTGACAGGCGCAGAACAGAGAGGAGAGGGTAGCGAACATAATGGTGGATTCCATACCGAGGATTAAGCTCCCAGGAGTCCCGTCCACGGCGCACGGCGGTAATCCGCGGTGGGGCTAAGCGACGGCGAGCAATTCCGGTGTCTTCAACGCTCCTTGGTCATGGCCACCCCATCGTGTATGCTCCACGTGCAACCCCGAAGCCCCAGGCCCACACGCCAAGGATGATTCGCCACCGTGGGCGGAGATCACCGGCGGCGGACGGAGACGCGGGAAGAAAGCACGGTCCCGAGGAGAGAGATGTGAAGGAGGGGGGGGGTCGCGGCTACGTACTTATACTCAGGGGCGCTTCGCGGTTGTTGTACGGGTACCGAGATCGCCGGCGAGCTCGCGGAGTCCGCGCGGTCCGTTGAGCTCCACGCGCGCGCGGCGAACTCGCGTTCGGTTGAAAGGGGGAAGACCGAGCTGACAAAACGGGCCCACCGCACAGCGACATACGCGCGCGTGAGAGGAGCCCCAAAGCATGACCAGTGGGGCCAGCGCAGCAGTGATAGAGGGGGGGCGAGCGGGGCGTAGAGTGGCTGACCGGGCGGGTCCCGCGCGCCAGCGAGAGAGCGAAGCGCGGCGTAAGGGAGGCTGGCGAGTGGAGCCCACCCGTCGGCGCGGGCGTGCGGAGGCTGAGTCCTGGATTGGGCCGAGCGCGGGATGGGAGTGGAAGTGGGCCGAAATCAGGTATTCCAGCCCAGGTAAGGGTTTTCTCTTTTTCTTTTTATTTTCTTTCCTATTTTCCCATTCCAATTATCCAACTTAATTCAAATTTAAATTCCAATTTAAATCCAAAGTTTGTGGCGAATTTGTCTTCATTTAATTATTCAATGTGAACATAGCATGGATAAATTTTATTTATTTACAGATTTATTTTGCTTCTCTTGCCTTATATATATTATTTCCCTTTTTCCTTTTTTCAAACCCTAATCTCCTTTTGAGTTCTAATTCAATTTTCTTTTTAGTATATTTTGATTAATAGAGTTGCTATTATTATTATATGCACTACAAACAAAACTCCAATATGATGCACATGTTGTTTAGTTGACATTTAGTCATTTAATCATTTTTAGATGGGGTTGTTCACATGATTAGTTAAATTGAAACAAAGCAAATAAGAGAATTATCTCCATTACCATGATTTACAAATTTGGGTATTACAAATCCTACCCCCCTTAAAAATAATCTCGTCCTCGAGATTTGTAAGAAAAGGGTGCATAACTTATGTTATCTCCAACATATGCACAAACAAAATCTCAGCATGATGCATTAAACACATGGGGTCAGATAGACCTTATTATTATTCTCAATATAGTAAAATACTAGCTACTAACTAAGGTAACACTTAGATCTTACTAATAGTAGTAATATATAAATATGTTTATGTATCTTGGTGGAACTGGTGGTTAGGAAAGCATGGGTGTATATATGTATGTCCACTTTATTATGTAGGATAGAAGATGTCTTTAGGGCATATATAGGTTTGGGTAAGGAAGAGTAGGATAAGAAAAACTCCATCCAAGATTGTGGATCTTGACTCATCTTGGTGACCATACTTGATCCTTGAAGACTTGAGTTGGTGCTCATCCTCCTTTGATGAAGTTGATCATCTTCCTGGGTCTTGTCTCAGTAATTAGGAGTTAGTGTATGTTATTGGGCTGGGGAATATGGTTAATATAGGTATGGATGAGATAGACTACATGATGTAGATCAAAAGTTTACTTGATGTTAGGTGGGGATAAACAAACTATGCAATTCTTCATGACTCTATTGATTGGATCAGATCTCATGCATGTGGCTGAGTTGGTTTAAGGCACTAGTTTAGTTTAAGTGCATGAAAGGTATGGCCTTATCTTTTGTACCATTATTATGTAACTTACTCTAGATTAGATCATAATGGATTAGATAAAATCCAGATTAGGTTGGTATGACTAGATTAAACTAGTTAAGATTAGCTATATCTACCAGGGTAGGATAAATATTATTAGGATATGTTAGAATCTTTTAAGATAGGATGGGGTATATGGTGTAGGTAGGTCAGAAGCTCTATTTGGTTAATCATAGAGGGATTATGCAACTATCGGATGGGTAAGGTAGTTGCATATGTATATGGTCAAGTTAATCTAGAGCATCAATTTAGATTAAATCATTTTTATAGGAGTGAGGTCTAATCCATTTCACTAGTACTATTAAATAACTCACTTTTAGATTGGGTCATATTTAGATTAGATAGAATCTGGATTAGGTTGGATATAACTAGATGAGACCAGTTAAAGTTAGATAGATCTTCCTGGGTAGGATATATTTTATCAGGATATGTTAAAAATCTCTGTTAGGTTAAAACAGAGGGGTTATGCAACTATCAGATGGTTAAGGTAGTTGCATATGGCCAAGTTGATCTGTCATTCTTAATTTAGTGCAGGGTGAACTAAGTTAAGACCTGTTCTATAGGGGTAGAGTCTAAACTATTTCATCAGTATTATCTAACATGTTTGATAAGTCACTTTAGATTTGATCAGATCTAGGTTAGATTGGTGTAACTAGTTTGACTAGATAAGATCTAATTAATTTGCATTAGATCATGGTTGTTAAACTAGGGTGGATAAGTATGCTTATTAGGATAAGACAGGTCCATAAAGATAAGATAGAATCTTCTGAGGCCAGTTAGATCCATTAGGATAAGGATAAAATCTTTTCAAGATAAGATGCGTATCTTTTAAGATGAGATGGATCTATTAAGATAAGGGAGAATCTTTTAAGATAAGATGAATTGGTTAGAATGAGATTTTTTTTTTCTTAGGATAAGATAAATCTCCTAAGCTAGATATGTTCCAATGGGGATAATCTAGGTTGTCTAGTTATCTTACAAATGCTATCCTTTATACCTAGATGTATATGCAGATGTAATTGTGGACATTACTCCACAACCCATCACACTCAATCAAAGATCCAAATCAAACAAGTATCATAAGAACAAACATTCAAGTCCATAGATAACCATAAAAATAGTTTTGTTTTTGTTCCTGAGAGTAGGTCTCTTATTCCTAAAGGTCACTTTAGGCACAGGATTTCAAAGTGTGAAATCCACATTTGTCTTTAGAAAAGAAAAGATAAGAATAATCAGAGTAAAGCGGAAATAGACGAGAAAAGATTAAGAAAAGTTTAGAAAAGAATCAGAGTAGCAAAGGTAAGTAGTAATGATTGTCCAGTTCTATCTAGGTTTCGTCCTACAGTCAACATTCCTCTGATACCACTTCTGTAACACCCGGATTTTAGGGGTCCAAAACCCGGGGTTAACATAAACACCAGGTATGCTGGGACCAAGTCTCAAACATATGATGTATAGTGGCACAGGATCGAATGTCACATCTTTATATATAACAAGAGTTCTATACAAAATAAATAATTACATTATAAGGAGACAACGGTCCAGCAACCCAAAGTTGACTGGGAGACGACGACCTAGACCTCTCACGAACTCATCACAGCATCCTCCATGAGCATCATCCTGCAGTACCTGTTCTTGACCTGTGGTGTATGTGAGACAGCAAGAGTGAGCTCACATACGTTCATCGCTCAACAAGTTGTGGGGAATAATGTGCATGAACTCGCCAAAGGTGGGAGCTCACGTGGAGTGTAAGGCTTACCAAAGAAGATGGTTAGAGCTGAGCATTGCTTTTAAAGTTGGTCAAAATTTTATTAGCAGTTACTAAGTATAAGTAAATACCAACCCAGTTAAATAGTAGAACAAAAGTAACAACTTCACCTGCGATGCAATGCATATGACAAATTGAGTTTAAGTTCCATAATTTAATCATGTGAGGGTCCGAGCTGCTCATGACCGTGAGCACGGCTAGTATACCAGTTTTACACTCTGCAGAGGTTGCGCATCTTTACCCACAAGTCATGTTACCCATCTGCCAAGGGATCGCGACTTCCCATACACCTCTACCGAGGAGGCGAGGCAGGGTAACACTACGAGGCCTTTATAAAGTTCCACTAGCTTCAGAAAACCCGCTACAGTTTATAGGAAGATCCAGTGCAGGAATCCCTTGCAGGACCGCCATCGCAGCAAAATCCTCCCGAGGGCCTCCCTACACTGACCTCTCCCCTACTGCCCTTGCCCCTTTCGGGTAAGGTAGTCTTCCACTAGCTTTCCTAATTAATCAGCCAAGGGCGTCCCATACCACCCTTGTGGTAGCACTGTTTTCCCGGGTGGTCGCTCCATGTTCCAATTAACATAATGATCTTAACATGAACATTAAATAACAACTGATAACAAAAAGTGTAATCATGAATAGTGTATCTCCATACCCAAAACCACATATAGCACTAGCAAGTACTACCCAGAAAGATCAGTGGTGATCAAGGTATAAAGATAGACAAACTAGGGTAACCTATTGGGTCCCATCAAAATTAACCTATGCAGATCATTATGATTAATCAGAACATGAGTAGGGTAAAAAGAAGTGATCAAGGGCACAACTTGCCTGGGCCTTGAGATTCCAGGTACCAGGATGATTCTTCAGATGACTCGTGACCTCGCACTAGTCGTAGCAATACAAACAAACAGTGTATAGGCAAGATTAACATTACACCAAACATGTATGCCAAAATACATATTAATAATCTACATATTAAAATAAGATTACAGGAAAAAGAATTATTAATTTTGGAGTTGTAGAATTCAAGTTATGAATTTCCTAAGATTTAAGGTGATTATAATATGATTTAAATGATAAATAAATTTTTTGACAGAATTCATGTCAAAACAGTGATTCTAAATGGTAGAGAATATTATTACAAAATTTTAGGAATTGGAATGACTCAATTTGGAGCTAAAATGAATTAGTTATGAATTAATTAAGTTTCTGGATTTATTTTAACACTAAAAATCATTTTCTAAATCATTTTCTATGATTTTATAACTCTCTGGACTAGGCCTCAATTAAACAGAAGCACAGGGGGCTCTGGGTAAATCTTCTAAGACTCAGAGCACAGTCGCATAGGACGGCGGGTTCTATTTCTGTAAAACCCAGGGGCTCTTTAACAAAAGTGCCACGGCAAAGGGGTATTCTCAGATCTCAGCCGTTGGATCAACGACCGATGCGCCAGATTAGACCTACGTTTAAGCGAACCGGTAAGCTCTGGCGGCCGCCCGATCCGAGATCTACGGATCGGATTTAAAATACCCGAGGTGGCTTTGAATGCGTCCGATCCCCATCCAACGGTTCGGATCATCACACGCGAAGGGGTATCTTCCTATTCTAATCGCAGCCGTTCATTCGCGGATCCATGGCCACGGTAACATCTCCCTTCCCCCGACCGGGCGACCGGCGGCGCACGAGTATTCCCCCGGCGGCGCCATGGCCGGCGAAGGGCCGATTAACGCATGAGCGCACCTATTTTAAAATTGACAGGCGCAGAACAGAGAGGAGAGGGTAGCGAACATAATGGTGGATTCCATACCGAGGATTAAGCTCCCAGGAGTCCCGTCCACGGCGCACGGCGGTAATCCGCGGTGGGGCTAAGCGACGGCGAGCAATTCCGGTGTCTTCAACGCTCCTTGGTCATGGCCACCCCATCGTGTATGCTCCACGTGCAACCCCGAAGCCCCAGGCCCACACGCCAAGGATGATTCGCCACCGTGGGCGGAGATCACCGGCGGCGGACGGAGACGCGGGAAGAAAGCACGGTCCCGAGGAGAGAGATGTGAAGGAGGGGGGGGTCGCGGCTACGTACTTATACTCAGGGGCGCTTCGCGGTTGTTGTACGGGTACCGAGATCGCCGGCGAGCTCGCGGAGTCCGCGCGGTCCGTTGAGCTCCACGCGCGCGCGGCGAACTCGCGTTCGGTTGAAAGGGGGAAGACCGAGCTGACAAAACGGGCCCACCGCACAGCGACATACGCGCGCGTGAGAGGAGCCCCAAAGCATGACCAGTGGGGCCAGCGCAGCAGTGATAGAGGGGGGGCGAGCGGGGCGTAGAGTGGCTGACCGGGCGGGTCCCGCGCGCCAGCGAGAGAGCGAAGCGCGGCGTAAGGGAGGCTGGCGAGTGGAGCCCACCCGTCGGCGCGGGCGTGCGGAGGCTGAGTCCTGGATTGGGCCGAGCGCGGGATGGGAGTGGAAGTGGGCCGAAATCAGGTATTCCAGCCCAGGTAAGGGTTTTCTCTTTTTCTTTTTATTTTCTTTCCTATTTTCCCATTCCAATTATCCAACTTAATTCAAATTTAAATTCCAATTTAAATCCAAAGTTTGTGGCGAATTTGTCTTCATTTAATTATTCAATGTGAACATAGCATGGATAAATTTTATTTATTTACAGATTTATTTTGCTTCTCTTGCCTTATATATATTATTTCCCTTTTTCCTTTTTTCAAACCCTAATCTCCTTTTGAGTTCTAATTCAATTTTCTTTTTAGTATATTTTGATTAATAGAGTTGCTATTATTATTATATGCACTACAAACAAAACTCCAATATGATGCACATGTTGTTTAGTTGACATTTAGTCATTTAATCATTTTTAGATGGGGTTGTTCACATGATTAGTTAAATTGAAACAAAGCAAATAAGAGAATTATCTCCATTACCATGATTTACAAATTTGGGTATTACAGAAGGTGACGTTGATGCTGCTCCCCACGTCCACTAATACCTTCTTCACCCTGCTCTCTCAGATCACCGGATCGACGAGGAGCGGGTATTTGCCTGGGTGGTTGAAGTTGAGCCACTGATCTGCCCGAGTGAAGGTGATCAGGTGCTCCGACCATCGGTATGGGGCGGGAGGACCGGTGGTCGCCACCAGTATTTGGCGATCGTTGAGCTTTTGTTCTCTTTTTCTCCTGTGATCCGTGTCCGCCGAAGATGACGTTGACCTCTCGGTCGACACGCGGGAAGGCTCCACCTCCTCCCTGCTCCTGTTGCTGGGGTTGTCGCGATTCTCCTGGTCCTCCCCACGGCGGAGGAGGAGGTAGAGGTTGGAAAGGTCGGCCGTGCCCGACGGAGTGCTTGAAGTCTCTACAGTTCCGAAGGGTGTGGCGCATGTCCTTGTGGTACGGGCACTGGGCGTCGAGGATGTCGTCCAGCGTGCATTCGCCTCCACGAGGTCCTCCCCGTGCGCGAGAGGCAGGTGGTCCGGCAGTGTGGACTTCTTCGCGAGGTCTCTTCTCCCAACGCTTGTCGGGCTACTGATTCGTGTCGCGTCGCAGTACCACTGGTGCTGGTTTTACTCCTCCGATGTGGTCCTGAGCTCGCTCGTCGGAGGTGATGTAGAGGTCGGCTTCCCAGAACAGTTGCTCGGAGGTAATCAGCGCCTTCTGTAATATGGTTCGGACGAAGGCCGAGTCATTGGATCCTCTGTAGAAGTCCTCGATCACTGCCGCCTCCGCAACCTCGGGGATACGATTTCTCATGGTCTGGAACCTTTTGAGGTACGACCGAAGAGTTTCGTCCCCCCGGCGCTTGATGGATTTGAGGTCCCATGGTTGAGCCGGTTTGTCGGAGAGGGACTGAAAGTTGGCGGTGAAGCGCCGACTGAAGTCGCTCCAATCGTCGATGCAATGTCGGGGTAGGTGTCGCAGCCATTGCAGCGCGTCTTGCCCGAGGACAATAGGTAAGTATGCGGTCATTACGTCCTCGGTCGCCCCAGCAGCTCGAGCAGCGGTGGTGTAGACGGCCAACCAGCCTCCTGGATCCTGCTTAGGTTCATATTTGTCGACGTTGGATACCTTGAAGTTAGGGGGCCATTGAATGGCCCTGAGGCGTGGAGTAAGCGCCGATACTCCACACGTGTCCTCCTGGCGTCGATGATGTTGTCTGTCCCGGGGAGGGGAGTGATCGCCGTGATGCCTCGACCGTCCCCGGGTGGTGCCTCCAGTTGAAGCCGTGGACGACTCGGTCCTGGTAGCCTGACTCCGTGCTGGGATGCCATGGTCCCAGTCGTACTATTCCCATCGACGGATTTCGTTCTCGTGTCGTTGTTCACGCGAAGCATTGATGGAGCTTCGCGCGTCCCGGCGACTGTTGATGGCGTGTCGTAGATCGTTCGGCGGGTGAGCGAGAGGTAGAAGGTGATTGGCTGCTTGAGTGAACAGCCGCCGATAGCCCTCGGCGTCGGGAGTCCGAGGGAGGCCATCAGCTATCCGAGCCAGCACCCCTCCGACTTCACTCGGCGTATTCATGGCTCGGGCGAAGTCGGGGTTTAGGTTGCACCCGAAGAGTGGATTTCCCTGGTGCTGCCTTGCCTCCTGCTCGGCTTGTTCTTGAGCCTGTCGACGATCATGCCGTCGGGAATTCCTTCGTTCCCTGAAGACACGTTCCTCCGAAGTTTCTCCTACCTCCGAGACCTCGTCTCGCGATACAGGCTGCGCCAGGTCCCGCTCTCTGGCCTTGTGATGTCGCCGGATATTTCGGCGTCGGTTCCTTCATCGGCGGGATTCCCGCTAAGGAGGTTCCTCTCCGGGTGCGGTCGGCTCATCGTCGGAGATGGGGGGCGACTCCGCTCTCCCGATGAAGAGGACGTCGGGGTAGAATGGAGTAGCTGTCATGGCGATCTTCTTTCTGTTCTCCTTTGAGGGCGGAGGTGCAGAAAGATTAGCTTGATGGTCCTCTGCTTTCTTTTTCCTTGTCATTCATGTCCATTTTTTCGTCGGAGAGGTGGACAGCGGAGTTCTCCGGACCGAGGGACCCTCAGCCCCTATCTTGCCGGAGGTGATCTTTTTTAGGAGCGCCAGAGGTTGCACTTCTTCCTGCTTCGCCCTGATTTTCCTGGAGACTTCTGAGGAAGGCTCTCTTTTCAGTGGATCCGCGAGGCGATGCAGAGTTCCCTTCTCATCCGCTATAGATGAGATAGTACCGAAGCAGAATATGGATCCGGGGCAGAGGATGATCTTGTGCTGGAAGGTGACGGCCATTGAGCTACCTTGGATCGATGACACACCCCCTACCTGGCGCGCTAGCTGTCGGTGTTTCAGGTCCGACCGCGCACCCGGGGTTGCCCCTCAAGGTGCTTTTTGGAGTAGGACGGTGTTATCGACTGTAGCTCGATGGTTCGTGCTAAATGCACGAGAGATAGTGGACAATTGTATACAGGTTCGGGCCGCTTTGAGATGCGTAACACCCTATGTCCTGGCTGGAATGCTTTATGCGGCGGGTTACAAAGGAGCTCTCTAGTGTCGGAAAACGTAGAAAGCGGGGTGGATGGCTAAGCGACGAGTGATGTCTCTCTCGATCGATTGTCTTGAAGGGGTGCCCCTAGGCCTTATATACTCGACCGTGGGGCATTACATGTGGATATGATAATAACGTGAGCCGGAATTGTAGTGAACTAACTGAGTCTATCTTCCTATAGTTCAGCTGACTCATCCTTGCCCAATTCCGATGTACGGGGCTCCTGTACGGGAAGGTCGGGTCACTGCTTGCAATTATTGCTCAGACATTGTTGGGCCGTCTAGACTTGCACCGACCCGGCCTTGTGCTGATCTGTCTCACCATCCGTTCCTCCTAGGCCCACGAGGGGGATGACCTTACGAATTATGAGGCCTTTTGGCCTTTCGTGAGATCTTCTATCCTTCTAGTGGACCCGGGGGATATCTGTCCCCCACACAAACCACATGTCACACCTGGATTTAAGGAACAAAGCCAGGTGCATCTCATATATGCGCCAGAGAAGACAACACATATAATAACAGAGTCCATAGAGATAAATGTCATAAATAACATAAATGTACTTATTACATAGCGGAAGTCTTACAAAGATAAATGATAAAATAAAGTGAACTAAATATTATTCCCTGGCGCCACAAAGCTGACTGGGAGACGCCACCTAGATCAAGTCGAATGCCTTAGTGTTAGGCGGCTCCTCTTCGACCACCTGTTCTTCTCCTGTGGGGGGTGTGAGACAACAAGAGTGAGCTCACATACGTTCATAGCTCAACAAGTCGTGGAGAATAATGTGCATGAACTCACCAAAGGTGGGAGTTCATGTGAAGTGTAAGGCTGATCAACAAAATAGAGGCTGAGGCTGAGCATTGCTTTTATAAGTTGGTCAAAATTTTATTAGCAATTACTAAGTGTAAGTAAATACCAAACCTTAATAATAATAAAGAAAAGTAATAATAAAATAATCCCAAATGTGATGCAAATGTCAAATTAAATTTAAGTTCCATAAATTAATCATGTGAGGGTCCGAGCTGCTCATGACCGTGAGCACGGCTAGTATACCAGTTTTACACTCTACAGAGGTTGCGCATCTTTACCCACAAGTCATGTTACCCATCTGCCAAGAGATGGCCAATCCCATACACCTCTACCAAGGAGGCGAGGCAGGGTAACACTACGAGGCCTTTACAAAGTTCCACTAGCTTTAGAAATCCCGCTACAGTTTATAGGAAGCTCCAGTGCAGGAATCCCTCGCCTGACCGCCATCGCAGCAAAATCAACCCAAGGACCTCCCTACACTGACCACTCCCCTACTGCCCTTGCCCCTTTCGGGTAAGGAAGTCATCCACTAGCTTTCCTAGTTAATCAGCCAAGGGCATCCCATTAAACCCTTGTGGTAGCACTGTTTTCCCGGGTGGTCGCTCCATGTTCCCATTAATTTAATGATCTTAACATGAATAGTAATAATGAAAAGATAATAAAAAAATAATCATGAATAGTGTATCTCCATACCCAAATCCACATAAAGCAATAGCAGGTACTACCCAAAAATATTTCAGTGGTGAACAAGGTATAAAGATAACCAAAACTGGGGTGACCTAAAGGATCCCATCAAAATTAACCTATGCAGATCATTATAATTAATAAGAACATGGCTGGGAAAAAGTAAGTGATCAAGGGCACAACTTGCCTTCAATGAGCTCCTGCTCAGCTACTTCTACTTGTAGAACCTCAGAATCCACAGTGGCTTGCTCGTCTACTCGCATCAACCCAATACATACATAGTATAGCAAAAATTAACATTGCATCAAACATGTGAATAAAATACACAATAAAAATCTACACAATAAAATAAAATCCTAGGAACAGAAATCATAATTTTTGGGGTTATATATTTTAAGATATGAATTTCCAAGGTTTTATGTGCTTAAAATAGGATTAAGTGGAAAATTAAATTTCTTATTGTTTTCATGACAAAACAGAGACTTTAAGTGCTAGAGATTAATATTACAGAATTTTAGAAAGTGGAATGGGTTAATTTGGAGTTCATATGAATTTTCTATGGAATAAACAAGTTCTAGACATTATTTATACATTGAAAATCAATTTATAATTTAAATTCTCGCGTTAAATACCATTCTGGACTGGGCCTCATTTCCTGGAAAACTCAGGGGGCTCGGGGTAACTTTTCCAAGACACAGCGCACAGCACCAATGGATGGCGGGTTCTAATTATAATAAACGCAGGGGCACGATTGCAAAACTGTAGTGCTGAAGGGGTATCTTTTAATCTGAGCCTCACGATCACAGATGGACGCAGCAGATTAGCTCTGAGCCACGGTGAACCGGTACCCGAACACCGCCGTCCGATCTTCAGCGAACGCACTGGATTTAAAGCAACCAGATTCACGTGCACACGCCCCGATCTCACAATCCGAAAACACCTACGCGTTGCCGAGTGAATAGCGAACCCAGGAGAGGGATTCATACCGGGGGTCACGGCACAAAAAGCTCTGGCCACGGCGCCGTGCGGGTCCGCCATGGAGTTGGTGCGACGGCGAGAGATTGCCGCCCCACCGAAGACACCCGCGCACCACGAAATCCATGAATCGACCACCCAGGCACTAAACAGGGAAGTGGCGATGGGGTGTGAGGTTTGGTGGCGGCGCACGAGCTCACGACAGTGACGGATTTCCCCCTGGTGTATCCCGGCGGCGGCGGCGGCTTCCGCTATCGATACAGGCGTGGCTTAGGTGGAGGGTTGAATGTGGGGGCGATTTCAGAGGGGCCGCGGCTCTTGTAGGGCGGCTGGGGAAGTCCTGGTCAGCAAGGGAGTCCAAAATCACCGGCGAGCACCGCCAAGGTCGGGATTTCGGTTGAGCACAGAGAACTGACAGTCGTGGCCCACGTGACAGTGACACCGAGATGAGGGGGAGACCGCGCAGAGTAGTTGACGCACGGGTAGGAAAGTGGGGCTGAGCAGCAGGCCCACGAGGCAGTGTGAGGCACGAGCGAGATGCAGCGGCTGGCGACTGGAGCCCACCTGTCGGCGCAAGGGCGTGTGTAAGTAACTGGGCTGCACGGGTTTGAATTTCCTGGTGGGCCGAATTTGTGGCAGAACCACCCGAATTATTCCAGCTTAAGTGCCTAAGTCATGCCTCAAGGGCCGTGACACACTTAAATCGGAATAACCCGTCAGTCCTTCAGATCTAGTCTGATAGAGCCACTTAACCAGGATCAAATTCCACAATCTCACTCGAAGGTGAGTCACAGAAGAAATACAATAAAACAGGAAACCTCAAATTAAGTACTGGATTATTACATAAATCGGAGTTCTGGAGTAGCAAATAAAGTTCATTAAGTAAAGTGCAGCGGATAATCGATGTCGTCGGTAATGAGGAAATGGGCAAGGCCTAGCCCACTACTCCTCGTGCTCCTCTCCTGCCGGAGCAACATCCCACTCGACCGTCCAACCCGGTGGCAGGGTGGTTGGCCAAGTCACACCATCAACCAAATCCTGCATGGTACCTGCAAAAATGGTGCCACAAGCAAGGCTGAGTATACTAATACTCAGCTAGACTTACCCGGTGTGAGGAGTCTACTCCTCTACCTCTAGACTATGCAGCTGTTTGGCTGAGGGGTTTGGTTTGCCAAAAGCACTAGCTGTTACTAAAATCAGTTTTTAGCTTTTCAAATTTTATCATCATTAGCCTAGCTAGATTTGCTCCTTCTAAGCATACATGGTAACAATCATTTAGTTCAAACAACAAATTATCTCATATAACCACATTTCACTTCTTACTCGATGCAGTACAAGGAATCAAGCAGTCTCATTAGCTGTGAGAAGCAGATGATTCGAATCGAGTTTTAACCTTGCAAGGTAAACCTAAACACACGGCATGTCAGGGTACTCCGACCCTACACATGACAACCGTCCCCATCGATTCCCTGTTCGCGTCCAGGCCTCACCGCCTTGGCATACAATGCTCCACTGACCCCGGCTGCCGCCGTGCAGTGACCGCACTTGTACCCACCATAGCTAGCATGGGAGAACCAGTCTCAGGTCGCATGAGGGATAAAGTCCGCGCCCGGCTTCACTCAGGTACTAGGTTTACCGGTTACCATTTTTCCCGGCATGTGCTTAGTACGTTCAAAAGCTTGACTCAGGTATCCACACATTAATCCTTAATTCATTTTCCCATCTCATGGACAAGGCATCCTCCCTGGATCCAAGTCCATAGACCAACATATATCCCATTATCAAGATGAATACAATCAATTCCTGACCTCGCGCGAGTGCTAGAAAAATCACTCGACTTCTACCGAGATCCTGATTAGCAAGCAGCTACTCGACCTAGCATACTAGTATTCATCTCAAAAAGGAGTCCTAAGTTCATGCATCTAGAGGTTTCAAGCAACTCCTACACTTAAGTGCACATTACAAACCTACAAGCATTAAGTGTAGTAAGTAGCATATAATAATGGGTTATGCATAAGACTGGGGCTTGCCTTCAATTGCTGGGGCTGCGGGGAGATCCTCAATAGCAGTCTCTGAAGCCTGCTCCTGGTCCTCCTCTTGGACAGGTCCTTGCTCGGGGATGAGCACGTACTCTCCGTCGGCAAGATTACAATCTAATGAATGCAATGTGTAAGATATATGCATGATATGATATGTGCTTTTAGAAATCACAACTTAAAAGGTGTATGATCTTTCTTGAGTTAACAAAGTTAACTTTACTTATGCAAGACCCTTAGGTGGTATATTTGGTAAATTAAGTTAAACTTTAGCTAAGGCAAGTGGTAGGTTTTACTTTCAGGGGTTCCACTGAATTCTTTTTAAGTCTTAGGGATAATGATAAGTACTCAAGTTAGACTTATTGAGGTGGGGTTTATTTCCTCTTTCCTTTTTCTTTATTCTCTTTAATGTTTAGGAGTAGGTTTGAACTACAAGTTGCTTTTATAAAATTCTAAAAATTCTGTAAAAATTACAGTGGCTTGCTACTGGTGTGTGTTTCTCTTCCTTATAATTTGGGGATCAGAAAGTGAATAGTTTTCTCTGCACAAAATTACCAAATTCTAAGGTAAAAAGGGTGCTTTGAACTACAACTATGATTTAAGAGTGGGTAATTCTTCAGAACTTATTTTTGCTAGCTTTTAGGTGTTATAACATGACTTGATACAAATTTCTAGTCATTAATACCTTTTAATTATTTTTCTATGGTTTTCTCAAGTTCCTAGCCAAATGGGTGCTTTCTACTACCACTATAATTGAAAAATATCAAACAACAGAGTTCTTATTTTTCTTAGTTATTGTTTTGTGCAAGAGCAATCATTCTGAAGTTTGGCATCTTTTTGCTTAAGGGAAGGGGTGGGGTGCATTACTTAGATTAAATGGCCTTTCTCTTAAATCATTAGCAATTGGTATGAGTTTGCTTCTTTTTCTTGGGTTTGCATTTTTCTCTGGTAGTCTACCTCATCATGGGCTTAGTTGATTTTTGGTTGCTCATTATCACAATATTTGAGGTTGTTCATGATTCAGTTAGAAAATGCCTTATTATCACCTTGGATTTATTTCCCTTACTCAAAAAGTTGGACTGAGGTGCTCTATATTTTTGCAGTGGGGCTCTGGTGGTTATAAGTTCACTGGATTTTTGTTAAGCATTTTGGTTATAGTTTTGCCTCTTTAATAATTGATTTCCAGTCTTATTTAGGCTAGACAATTCATTTTAATTTAAAACTGGTCCAAATTAATAGTCTCTGTATTTTTCCTAGGTTCTCTGTTACATAAGTAAACTAGGAAAAATAATATTAGTCACTGTTTATTAATTTCTAATACCTTTCTGATTTTCTCTAAGTTTTGGACAAAACATCATTAAATGAGGAACTACATCATAGTTTCTAATGCTGGGGTTCCTACTATTTTTAATCAGTGTCTAAAGGAGGTCTGAATGCCCACAAATTTTCTTAAGTCTAGTACAGAAGAAAAACTAATTTTCCTTGATTAAATAAGGTTTAGGGGGTTTCTGTTTTTAATTTTAAACTCTAAAAGTTTGAACAGAAAGCATAGGGTTTACTATTTTTAAATGATAGATTGTAATATACAGAGGCTAGCAAAATTGGTTTGACATTTTTTGAGTAAGAATTCATCAAGTTATGAATTTTACAAGTTCTCTGGTTATTTAAAAGAATATCAGAATCGATTTAAAAGAAAAGCTACTTTGCACTGGGGTCCCTGGCGGTTTTCTAAGTTTTTCCTCGCGAATTAGTCCTCAGGCTACTATTCACCAGGGTCTCTGACATTACAGAAAACCCCTCGGGTTCTTCACCTCCTAACCCGAGGTCCTTAGTTTAGCTTAAACAGTAGCCGTGGCGGGGAAAAGGGCGGAGGGGCTTACCGGCGGCGAGACTGTTCCGGTGAAGTGGTCGAGGATGAAGGGGAGGTCCTGGGGATCACAACGGTGTGCGGAACGCCGTCGGAGATGGCCGGAGTCGGTCGGTCCACGCGCGCAGGCGGGGATACTCGTCGGCGGCGAGGAGACCGGCCTGGTCACGGCGAGGTAGTCCAATCAAATGGGTCAGGGAGGTCCACGGGATGCCAGAGAAGACATGAGCGAGAGGAATTGGGCGGAGACTCACCGGATAGCTCGGTCCACGCGCGGCGGCGGAAGACCGAAGTCCGGCGAAGTCGATCTCGGGCCTCCGGTGAAGTCCGGCCGGGTCCGAGGGCTTGGCGAGCTTCACTGGCTACTGGTGGAGCTGGCCGAAGCACTGGCTTGGCTTGAGGACGGCTGGGGTGGGCTGGCCACGGTGGCCGAAGCGCGGGCGGCAATGGCGGGCGGAAAATTAAGCTCGCCGGAGCTAAGGAAAGCGGCTGGCCGAAGAGGGTGAGTGCGGGGCGAAGTGAGGCGCGCCTGGGGAGGCTTTATAGGCGCGGGCGGGCACGGCCGAGGGCGAGGGCGCGCGGCGGACGTGACTGGTCACCGGGGAGCGCGCGCGCGCGGGTTGGGCGAGCTCTGGCGCGCCGGCCAGGGTCGAACACGTGGGAGCACGCGTTCTGCCCAAGTTCTGGCGCGTGTAGTCGCTCATCCGAGCCTGCTCTCGCCTTGGTCAATGCACAAAACCTCTTCCCCTCCCTACAAGCTACAATTCTTGTGTGGTGGCCATAGGATTTTGCCTACTGGTTGCAGAGATATGGAGCCAGGAAATCTGGTCTGTCTCCCTGCGCAAATCCGAGGCAAATCCAAGGTTTAGTCGTGTCTAGGGCTCGCGTCCCAATGCCATCTTCTGGCACACGACAGAGGGGTTAGTTAGGCACATTTTTGTCAATGGGGCCATTAGGATTCGAGTTAGGGATCAAGGTGAACATCCCTGATCTTTGGCTCAAGGTCTGATTTTCAGAAATCTGAAATTCAGAATTCTTATTAAGTCCACACATGGAAAGCTTGATTTGGGGTTTTATTTGGGCTATTTTGGCTAAGCTTTCTCAACCTTTCTTGTTGCCCATTAAATATACTTAAATTTTTATAATTGGCTCAACTCAAAATTTTAAACTTTTCACTCCCTTTTCCTTACTTTTTGAATCTTTGCTCATGAGGCTCATTTAGGATTTTTAAACTAGGGTTGTATAATCTGATCTTTTAAGGGACTTATTTGCTTTGATTATGACACTTTTAAGTATCTACTTGGTGACTTCATTATTACTTAAGTTATTTTGATGCTCATGCTTACTTTGGTTCACATAAAATGATGGCTCTTGGTTTGGCTTTTGAAAGAAAAACCCTGAGTGACACTGGGGTGTCACAGCCTTCCCCCCTTAAAGGAATCTCGTCCCGAGATTCGGGCCAGAGTCCTCCCGGGGTAAAGCGAAGGGTGAGACTTATAGGAAAAAGGGTGATGATTGCCATTATTAGGATAAACTGTTCTTCGAATGTCATTCTCTTTGCAACTTTAGAAGGAAGTCCTTGTAAGCTTTTCTTTATAGTTACTTCATTCTGAATTAAGATCATATTTTTGGAAATTAGATTCAAAAGGCAGGAGGAGGGGTTTGGGGGTGATTACGTACCAGCTTCCTTAGGTAGGCAATCGGGAAAGTTGGATCTCAGGAATTCCTCGGTTTCCCAAGTAGCTTCCTCCTCTGAGTGATTACTCCACTGGACCTTGAACATCTTGATCGTTTTAGCCCGAGTTGATCTTTCTTTGCAATCCAGAATCTTGGAGGGGTACTCTTGGTACGAGAGATCTGGCTCTATCTCCAATTCTGGTTCTGCTAAGATTTCAGTCGGCAATCGAACACACTTCTTTAGCTGAGATACATGGAATACATCGTGGATGGCAGACATCTTTGAAGGTAACTTCAGCTTGTATGCCACGGGTCCACATGCTTCTATGATCTCATAGGGTCCAATGTAACGAGGGGCTAGCTTGCCTTTGATCCCAAATCTCTGCATTCCCTTGGTGGGTGATACCTTGAGGTATACAAAACTTCCCACCTCGAACTGGAGAGGTTTCCTTCTTTTATCATGATAACTCTTCTGCCTGGCCTGAGCAGCTTCTAGATTCTTCCTGATTAGCTTGACCTTCCTTTCGGCTTCAGTCACTAAATCAGGTCCAAAAACTTCTCTTTCACCAGACTGAGACCAATTGAGTGGTGTCCTGCACCTTCTTCCATAGAGAGCTTCAAAAGGTGCCATCTTTAGGCTGGATTGATAACTATTGTTATAAGCAAACTCGGCCAAGGAGAGGTGCTTATCCCAGTTCTTGCCACAATCGATCGCACAAGCTCTCAGCATATCTTCCAGGATTTGGTTTACCCTTTCCGTCTGACCATCGGTCTGTGGGTGGTAAGCTGAACTCCTGATTAGCTTGGTTCCCAAAGACTTTTGCAATTGTTCCCAAAATCTGGCAACAAATTGGGCTCCTCGGTCAGAAACAATGGTCCGAGGTAATCCGTGCAAACACACGATCCGGTCAATATACAATTCTGCATATCTTTGAGCCTTATCAGTGGTGTGCACAGGAAGAAAATGTGCCACTTTCGTCAATCGGTCCACAATAACCCAAATTGAATCATGATGACGAGAGGTGTTGGGCAGACCCACAATGAAATCCATGCTGATATCGTCCCACTTCCACGAAGGTACGGAGAGTGGTTGCAAAGCTCCAGCTGACTTCAAGTGGCTTGCCTTTACCCTCTGACAGGTGTCACATTCTGATACGTACTGGGCTATCTCCCTCTTCATTCTGGTCCACCAGTACAAAGGCTTCAAATCATGGTACATCTTGGTGCTTCCTGGATGCATAGAGAATTTGGAGAGATGAGCTTCATCCAAAATTTTCCTCTTGAGATCCTGGTCTTTAGGAATCACCAATCTGCTTTTGAACCATAACACACCCTTCTCATCCTGGCGGAAACAATTATACTTCTCAACCTTCTGATGGAGATTCTTCTTGATAATCTGCACTCCCTTGTCATTGAGCTGGGCCATGATAATCTGGTCTTGCAAGGCTGGCTCAACAGAAATGTGAGACAAAGAACCAGAAGAAATCACTTCAATTTGCATCTTGCTCAACTCATCACACAAGGTGTTAATGCGAGAATCCATCAGAACACAGTTGCACTGCAACTTCTGACTCAAGGCATCAGCTACCACATTAGCCTTTCCTGGGTGATAATGTACTTCCAGGTCATAATCCTTGATCAGTTCTAGCCATCTTCTCTGCCTCATGTTAAGATCAGCCTGAGTAAAAATGTACTTAAGGCTCTTATGATCAGTGAAGATGTTGCAGTGGGTTCCCATTAGATAGTGCCTCCACATCTTCAATGCATGAACCACTGCTGCTAACTCAAGGTCATGAGTGGGATAATTTTGCTCATGAGGCCTGAGTGCTCTTGAAGCATAAGCAATGACTCGGTTGTCTTGCATCAAGACACAACCTAGCCCGGTGCCCGAGGCATCACAATACACATCAAAAGGTTTGCTGCTGTCGGGTTGCGCCAATACCGGTGCTGTGGTCAGATGCTGCCTTAATGCATGGAAGGCATCTTCGCACTTCTGACTCCACACAAATTTTACTTCTTTCTTCAGCAACTCAGTAATAGGCTTCGCAATTCGAGAGAAGTCCGGAATAAATCTTCGGTAATAACCAGCTAATCCCAGAAAACTCCGAATCTGGCGAACAGTCGTTGGTGGCCTCCAGTTCATCACCTCTTGCACTTTATCAGGATCAACAGCTATTCCAGCCTGAGAGATAGTGTGACCCAAGAATTTGATTTCCTTTAGCCAAAAATCACACTTGGATAACTTGGCATAAAGGTGGTGCTCTCGCAGACGTTGAAGTACTACATGCAAATGCCCGGCATGTTCTTCTTCGTTCCTTGAGTACACCAGAATGTCATCGATGAAAACCACCACGAACTTATCCAATTCCGGCATAAAAACAAAATTCACCAGATACATGAAATATGCTGGTGCATTTGTCAGCCCGAATGACATCACCAAGAATTCATATAGCCCATATCTGGTTGAGAATGCCGTCTTCGGAATATCACTTGCTCGTATTTTGATCTGATGGTAGCCAGAGCGAAGGTCTATCTTGGAAAACACTTTGGCTCCGGCCAACTGGTCAAAGAGAACATCAATACGAGGCAAAGGATACTTGTTCTTGATAGTTACCGCATTAAGAGGGCGGTAATCTATACACAGCCTCAAGCTTTCATCCTTCTTCTTCACAAATAGTGCTGGACATCCCCAAGGCGAAGTGCTTGGGCGAATGAAACCCTTATCCAGCAACTCTTGCAATTGCTTCTTCAATTCTGCCAACTCAGCGGGTGGCATTCGGTAGGGCCTCTTGGAAATTGGGGCCGTTCCCGGTTGCAACTCGATGGCGAATTCAATGTCCCGGTCCGGTGGCATTCCTGGCAATTCATCAGGAAAGACATCTGCATACTCACAGACCACTGGGATCTTCTTCAGGGGTAGCTCCGTCATAGAGAAGGCACATGACGGAGAAGAACCCTGACTAGGCAAAACCAAGGTAAAATTCCCGCAGAAAGGAGAATGAACTTCCACGGTACGGTTGGCTACATCAAGCACAACCTGGTGCAAGGTCATCCAATTTGCCCCTAGAATAATGTCCACATTCTCCAATCCCAACACAAGAAGAGTGGTTTTGATAATGTGGCTTCCCAGTTGAATAGGCACACTTTGGTTTAATTGATTAGCTGCAATTTTACCCCCAGGTGTGACTATCATGAATGACCCTTTTGAATGAGAGAATGGCAGTTTGCATTTAGCACTGAACTTTTGGCTAATGAAACTATGAGATGCACCAGAATCAAACAGAATTAAAGCAGGTTGATTATAAACTGAAAAGATACCAGTCATGATAGGAGCTCCTTCTGGCACTTCCTCTAAAGCAGTGAAGTTGAGCTTCCCTTGCCTGACTTGCACCTTCTGCTTTCTTCCCTTGTCTTGATTTGGTGCTGGCATCTGCCTCTGCTGGTTCCTGGGGCAATTCTTGGCATAGTGGCCCACATTGCCACAAGTGAAACACTTGTTCCCATTGCCCTGGCGGAACTGCTGCTGCTGCGGAGGCTGATTGTTCCTTGGGGCGGGAGCTGGGTAGCGGTTGGGTGTCGGCTGCTGCTGCTGCTGAGGTGGCCTGATCACCCATCTGCCTGCCTGCTACTGAAAACCCTGCTCTGATTGTGAGAAACAATCCGAAACCTCTGAGCTTGAGCGGATGGTGCTGCCATTGGTGCCTTTCTCTTCTTCTCTGCCCGGTGAGCAACAATGCAATCCTCCTGAGAGATGGCCATGTTGACCAACTCATTGAAGCTATCAGCCCGGACAGTGTTGAGTCGTTCCCGCAGCTTGGTATTGAGACCCCTGCGGAAGCGATCCCTCTTTTTCTCATCAGAATCAGCATGATACCCTGCATACTGGCATAAGTCATTGAAGGCTTGCGCATACTGCAGTACCGTGCGGGTTCCTTGATTGAGGGCCAGAAACTCATTCAACTTCCGATCAAGAATGCCAGCTGGAATGTGGTGTGCTCTGAAGGCAGTCTTGAATTCCTCCCAAGATACCTCACGATCATCAGGGAGCATAGCACGGAAGTGATCCCACCAAGTCCGAGCAGATCCGCGAAGCTGCTGTGCGGCGAAGCGGGTCTTGGTAGCATCAGGGCAGTCTCCTGTGAGGAGGGGAAACTTGGACTCGACGACGCGAAGCCATACGTCGGCGTCCAACGGATCCTCTGCCTTGGCGAACAAGGGCGGCTGCGTGCTCAGAAACTCCTGGTATGTTGCCATAGCCGGAGGTCGCTGAGGCTGGCCTCCACCATGCTGCTGGGGGTGGGGCTGGCGCTGCAAGAGCTGTCGCAGAATCTCATTCTGCTGGGCCATCAGCTCCTGCACTGTGGGAGCTGGAGGAGGTGGCGGGGGAACCTGCTCGTTCTGCCCGCGACGCTGCCTAGCTGCCATCTGAAAACAGAGATTGTCGCCATTGTTATCCCAACTCACAATTTCGAACGGCAAGATATCATTTCATATAGAAGAAATAGAATGCCATAATCATAATATCAGGTTCGAAATGAAGATAACATGGTGACAAGGATCCCACAGATTCCAAAAGTTTACAGGATTACATTAATCAGGGGAAAGTACCCACAAGCCTAGTCCAAAATATGATACTACTAAGCTCGCATAGGTTTCTATCCACCTAAAATGTCGCAGTGACTGCTTAACCCTGAGCGGTGGAAGCGACACTGGATGCGGGTGAAGGGGGCATCGCGGAGGTAGTCCCATTGGCACCAGGGGCTGGTCCTAGCTCCTCGGGAGCCTCTTCTCCCTCGCTTCCTGCTTCATTGGCCTCCATCTCCAGGTGGTGCATGTCCAGGTGGTCATTTGCTTCCTCGAGTTCCCTCTGCACATTGTGAAGTTGGTTCTCCAAGACATCAATGGTGTTGTCTCGGATCTCCACTTGCTGCTCCAGGGTAGCGATACGCTGGTTCAGCCTCTCCACCTGCAGATCCTTTTCCACCAACTCTGTGGAAAGGTCGACCACAAAATCTTCCCGACTGTCGAGAGTGAGCTTGGCAGTTCGAGCGGTGTTAGCAAGAAGTGTCATAGCATCGCTCTGAAGGGCCTGAAGGCGGTACAGCGCACTCATGCACTGAACAGTGACCCTCCCAACCAAGTCAGGATACATGGCCCACACATCCTTCACATGGCTCACGCGGTTACACCACATGGGATCATCCTTCCTCTCAGCAGGGAAGAGTCCCAAGGGGTGCATCACCATCTCCAGGGGATGGTAGCCACAGAAAGTTGTCAGAGCCTTCATGGCTGCTGCCTCAACGGTGTCGTCCGTCCTGAGCCCGATCGTCTCAGAGTCAAGAGAACGCCAACCCGGCTGAAGGGGATGAGCCTCCAAAGTCAGCCAGACCCGACAACGAGGTACCCGATGCTCCTCATACAACTGCACCGTGTATAAAGGGGGCGTAGGGTAACCGGCGGAGTTAAGCACTTCCCACAAGATGGATGGAAAGCCATCGCGAGAAAGGAAGTCAGAACTGAAACGAGAGTCTCCTCCACTAGCGGGGGTGGGTGAATTCATCTGCGGAAGGGAGTCAAAGATAAAGATCATGGTGGAAGGAAAAAGAAAAAGAGAGCCCGAATGGTTTTAAAGAAAAGGGGTTAGCTCAAATTTTAATTCCTCTTTATGTTTTATAATGCATGCATGCTGGAAGAAACGTTGCCTCTCAAAAAGAAAATAGGGTGCCTTTTTAGGGCATCCTAACATATAGGTATTGGCCCACGGGGCCTAATTAATTAGCCACCTATTTCCCTCTATGCCTAAGGCCTTTCGTCCTAGGTCTAGCGGTCTAGTCCTGACGATCTATAGCAGTTTCTAAGCAAGTTTTAGATTTTGAAAATTGGTATTCATGGTTTATTGTTCTTCTCTGTGGTGGAATTTGCTCCGATACCAGCTGTGGCAGAACCACCCGAATTATTCCAGCTTAAGTGCCTAAGTCATGCCTCAAGGGCCGTGACACACTTAAATCGGAATAACCCGTCAGTCCTTCAGATCTAGTCTGATAGAGCCACTTAACCAGGATCAAATTCCACAATCTCACTCGAAGGTGAGTCACAGAAGAAATACAATAAAACAGGAAACCTCAAATTAAGTACTGGATTATTACATAAATCGGAGTTCTGGAGTAGCAAATAAAGTTCATTAAGTAAAGTGCAGCGGATAATCGATGTCGTCGGTAATGAGGAAATGGGCAAGGCCTAGCCCACTACTCCTCGTGCTCCTCTCCTGCCGGAGCAACATCCCACTCGACCGTCCAACCCGGTGGCAGGGTGGTTGGCCAAGTCACACCATCAACCAAATCCTGCATGGTACCTGCAAAAATGGTGCCACAAGCAAGGCTGAGTATACTAATACTCAGCTAGACTTACCCGGTGTGAGGAGTCTACTCCTCTACCTCTAGACTATGCAGCTGTTTGGCTGAGGGGTTTGGTTTGCCAAAAGCACTAGCTGTTACTAAAATCAGTTTTTAGCTTTTCAAATTTTATCATCATTAGCCTAGCTAGATTTGCTCCTTCTAAGCATACATGGTAACAATCATTTAGTTCAAACAACAAATTATCTCATATAACCACATTTCACTTCTTACTCGATGCAGTACAAGGAATCAAGCAGTCTCATTAGCTGCGAGAAGCAGACGATTCGAATCGAGTTTTAACCTTGCAAGGTAAACCTAAACACACGGCATGTCAGGGTACTCCAACCCTACACATGACAACCGTCCCCATCGATTCCCCGTTCGCGTCCAGGCCTCACCGCCTTGGCATACAATGCTCCACTGACCCCGGCTGCCGCCGTGCAGTGACCGCACTTGTACCCACCATAGCTAGCATGGGAGAACCAGTCTCAGGTCGCATGAGGGATAAAGTCCGCGCCCGGCTTCACTCAGGTACTAGGTTTACCGGTTACCATTTTTCCCGGCATGTGCTTAGTACGTTCAAAAGCTTGACTCAGGTATCCACACATTAATCCTTAATTCATTTTCCCGTCTCATGGACAAGGCATCCTCCCTGGATCCAAGTCCATAGACCAACATATATCCCATTATCAAGATGAATACAATCAATTCCTGACCTCGCGCGAGTGCTAGAAAAATCACTCGACTTCTACCGAGATCCTGATTAGCAAGCAGCTACTCGACCTAGCATACTAGTATTCATCTCAAAAAGGAGTCCTAAGTTCATGCATCTAGAGGTTTCAAGCAACTCCTACACTTAAGTGCACATTACAAACCTACAAGCATTAAGTGTAGTAAGTAGCATATAATAATGGGTTATGCATAAGACTGGGGCTTGCCTTCAATTGCTGGGGCTGCGGGGAGATCCTCAATAGCAGTCTCTGAAGCCTGCTCCTGGTCCTCCTCTTGGACAGGTCCTTGCTCGGGGATGAGCACGTACTCTCCGTCGGCAAGATTACAATCTAATGAATGCAATGTGTAAGATATATGCATGATATGATATGTGCTTTTAGAAATCACAACTTAAAAGGTGTATGATCTTTCTTGAGTTAACAAAGTTAACTTTACTTATGCAAGACCCTTGGGTGGTATATTTGGTAAATTAAGTTAAACTTTAGCTAAGGCAAGTGGTAGGTTTTACTTTCAGGGGTTCCACTGAATTCTTTTTAAGTCTTAGGGATAATGATAAGTACTCAAGTTAGACTTATTGAGGTGGGGTTTATTTCCTCTTTCCTTTTTCTTTATTCTCTTTAATGTTTAGGAGTAGGTTTGAACTACAAGTTGCTTTTATAAAATTCTAAAAATTCTGTAAAAATTACAGTGGCTTGCTACTGGTGTGTGTTTCTCTTCCTTAAAATTTGGGGATCAGAAAGTGAATAGTTTTCTCTGCACAAAATTACCAAATTCTAAGGTAAAAAGGGTGCTTTGAACTACAACTATGATTTAAGAGTGGGTAATTCTTCAGAACTTATTTTTGCTGGCTTTTAGGTGTTATAACATGACTTGATACAAATTTCTAGTCATTAATACCTTTTAATTATTTTTCTATGGTTTTCTCAAGTTCCTAGCCAAATGGGTGCTTTCTACTACCACTATAATTGAAAAATATCAAACAACAGAGTTCTTATTTTTCTTAGTTATTGTTTTGTGCAAGAGCAATCATTCTGAAGTTTGGCATCTTTTTGCTTAAGGGAAGGGGTGGGGTGCATTACTTAGATTAAATGGCCTTTCTCTTAAATCATTAGCAATTGGTATGAGTTTGCTTCTTTTTCTTGGGTTTGCATTTTTCTCTGGTAGTCTACCTCATCATGGGCTTAGTTGATTTTTGGTTGCTCATTATCACAATATTTGAGGTTGTTCATGATTCAGTTAGAAAATGCCTTATTATCACCTTGGATTTATTTCCCTTACTCAAAAAGTTGGACTGAGGTGCTCTATATTTTTGCAGTGGGGCTCTGGTGGTTATAAGTTCACTGGATTTTTGTTAAGCATTTTGGTTATAGTTTTGCCTCTTTAATAATTGATTTCCAGTCTTATTTAGGCTAGACAATTCATTTTAATTTAAAACTGGTCCAAATTAATAGTCTCTGTATTTTTCCTAGGTTCTCTGTTACATAAGTAAACTAGGAAAAATAATATTAGTCACTGTTTATTAATTTCTAATACCTTTCTGATTTTCTCTAAGTTTTGGACAAAACATCATTAAATGAGGAACTACATCATAGTTTCTAATGCTTGGGTTCCTACTATTTTTAATCAGTGTCTAAAGGAGGTCTGAATGCCCACAAATTTTCTTAAGTCTAGTACAGAAGAAAAACTAATTTTCCTTGATTAAATAAGGTTTAGGGGGTTTCTGTTTTTAATTTTAAACTCTAAAAGTTTGAACAGAAAGCATAGGGTTTACTATTTTTAAATGATAGATTGTAATATACAGAGGCTAGCAAAATTGGTTTGACATTTTTTGAGTAAGAATTCATCAAGTTATGAATTTTACAAGTTCTCTGGTTATTTAAAAGAATATCAGAATCGATTTAAAAGAAAAGCTACTTTGCACTGGGGTCCCTGGCGGTTTTCTAAGTTTTTCCTCGCGAATTAGTCCTCAGGCTACTATTCACCAGGGTCTCTGACATTACAGAAAACCCCTCGGGTTCTTCACCTCCTAACCCGAGGTCCTTAGTTTAGCTTAAACAGTAGCCGCGGCGGGGAAAAGGGCGGAGGGGCTTACCGGCGGCGAGACTGTTCCGGTGAAGTGGTCGAGGATGAAGGGGAGGTCCTGGGGATCACAACGGTGTGCGGAACGCCGTCGGAGATGGCCGGAGTCGGTCGGTCCACGCGCGCAGGCGGTGATACTCGTCGGCGGCGAGGAGACCGACCTGGTCACGGCGAGGTAGTCCAATCAAATGGGTCAGGGAGGTCCACGGCATGCCAGAGAAGACATGAGCGAGAGGAATTGGGCGGAGACTCACCGGATAGCTCGGTCCACGCGCGGCGGCGGAAGACCGAAGTCCGGCGAAGTCGATCTTGGGCCTCCGGTGAAGTCCGGCCGGGTCCGAGGGCTTGGCGAGCTTCACTGGCTACTGGTGGAGCTGGCCGAAGCACTGGCTTGGCTTGAGGACGGCTGGGGTGGGCTGGCCACGGTGGCCGAAGCGCGGGCGGCAATGGCGGGCGGAAAATTAAGCTCGCCGGAGCTAAGGAAAGCGGCTGGCCGAAGAGGGTGAGTGCGGGGCGAAGTGAGGCGCGCCTGGGGAGGCTTTATAGGCGCGGGCGGGCACGGCCGAGGGCGAGGGCGCGCGGCGGACGCGACTGGTCGCCGGGGAGCGCGCGCGCGCGGGTTGGGCGAGCTCTGGCGCGCCGGCCAGGGTCGAACACGTGGGAGCACGCGTTCTGCCCAAGTTCTGGCGCGTGTAGTCGCTCATCCGAGCCTGCTCTCGCCTTGGTCAATGCACAAAACCTCTTCCCCTCCCTACAAGCTACCATTCTTGTGTGGTGGCCATAGGATTTTGCCTACTGGTTGCAGAGATATGGAGCCAGGAAATCTGGTCTGTCTCCCTGCGCAAATCCGAGGCAAATCCAAGGTTTAGTCGTGTCTAGGGCTCGCGTCCCAATGCCATCTTCTGGCACACGACAGAGGGGTTAGTTAGGCACATTTTTGTCAATGGGGCCATTAGGATTCGAGTTAGGGATCAAGGTGAACATCCCTGATCTTTGGCTCAAGGTCTGATTTTCAGAAATCTGAAATTCAGAATTCTTATTAAGTCCACACATGGAAAGCTTGATTTGGGGTTTTATTTGGGCTATTTTGGCTAAGCTTTCTCAACCTTTCTTGTTGCCCATTAAATATACTTAAATTTTTATAATTGGCTCAACTCAAAATTTTAAACTTTTCACTCCCTTTTCCTTACTTTTTGAATCTTTGCTCATGAGGCTCATTTAGGATTTTTAAACTAGGGTTGTATAATCTGATCTTTTAAGGGACTTATTTGCTTTGATTATGACACTTTTAAGTATCTACTTGGTGACTTCATTATTACTTAAGTTATTTTGATGCTCATGCTTACTTTGGTTCACATAAAATGATGGCTCTTGGTTTGGCTTTTGAAAGAAAAACCCTGAGTGACACTGGGGTGTCACAGAATTGGCGCAGGGAGCCCACTTACTATTTTTCCTTTATTCTTTTTATTTTATGTTTCTCTTTTTCTCCTTTTCAAATTCAAACTCCTTTCAAATTTAAATTTCCATTCTTGTGGGAAATTTATCCTCAATTTTATATTATGCCATGAACAGTATTAATTTGGAGATATATTCATATATACATTGTTTTTATCTTAAATCTTTATATATCTTCTCTTTTTCTAACTTCTATAATTTCTTTTATATTCTAAATTTCCCCTTGGGAATTTAATATATTTCTTGTCACATTACTTTTATATTGCCACAACATGCACACAAAATAAAGAACCAACATGATGCACATTTTTTGTGGTAAGTCTTTTATTAATTATTAATTTATTTTTGAATATGGTGTTCACATGTGATGATAAGTAGGTTCAACACACACATAAAACATAGGAAAATAACTTTTCTCTTTTTTATCTATTACAAATTGGGTATTATAAATCCTACCCCCCTTAAAAATAATCTCGTCCTCGAGATTTAAGAAGATCTAGGGAAAAGATGGGGAAAATCTATGCGAAGCTCTTGTTCTCTCTCCCAAGTAGCTTCATCTTCTCTGTGGTGGCTCTATTGCACTTTGCACATCTTTATAACCTTATTCCTCATGACACGAGTCAGTGTATCAAGAATCCTGATGGGATACTCAGCATAAGTTAGATCCTCTTGAACACTAAGGTCCTCCATTGGTAGCTGCTCTTCAGGTACCTGAGACATTTCTTCAGCTGTGATACGTGAAAGACATCATGCACATCCGCAAGATGATCAGGTAACTCTAATTGATATGCCACCTCTCCCACTCGCTTTAAGATTAAGAAGGATCCAATGAAGCGAGGAGACAACTTCCCTTTGACTTTGAATCTTCTCATACCCTGGAGTGGTGACACCTTCAAATAGACATAATCTCCCTCCTTAAACTCGAGCAGTCCTCTCCGGGTATCAGCATAGCTTTTCTGCCTTGACTGTGCAGTTCTCAAATTCTCCCTTATTTGCTGGACTTGCTCCTCAGCCTCTTGTATAATTTCAGGTCCAAATAACTGTCTTTCCCCAGTTTGATCCCAATACAATGGAGTCCTGCACTTTCTGCCATACAAAGCCTCAAACGGTGACATCTTCAAACTGGCCTGATAGCTATTATTATAAGAGAACTCCACATAAGGCAAACTCATCCCAACTTCCACCATGTTTAAGAGCACAAGCTCTTAACATATCCTCTAGCACTTGGTTGGTCCTCTCAGTCTACCCATCAGTCTATGGATGGTAAGCCAAACTAAAATTCAATCTTGTATCCAAGGACTCGTGCAACTTCTTCCAATACCGAGAGGTAAACTGTGATCCCCGGTCTGACACAATCTTCTTTGGCACACCATGTAGGCATACAATCCGTGCCATGTACAATTCTGCTAACTTGGCTCCTGAATATGTGGTCTTCACTAGAATAAAGTGGGCTACTTTAGTTAGCCTGTCCACAATCACCCATATAGAATCATACCCAGCAGATGTGCGGGGTAATCCAACAATGAAGTCCATGCCAATCTCTTCCCATTTCCACTCAGGTATCTTAAGCGGATGTAGTAAACCAGCAGGTCTTTGATGTTCTGCTTTCACCCTCTAGCAAACATCACAAAGTGCAACATGTGAAGCAACATCCTTCTTTAGTCCATACCACCAATACTTCTGCTTCAGGTCCTGGTACATCTTAGTACTCCCAGGGTGGATAGAATAAACTGAGTCATGTGCTTCCTTTAATATGGTTTCACAAAGACTATCGATATCAGGAACACAAATCCGACCCTTCAACCATATGGTGCCTTGCTCATCCTTCGTGAAATCTAGACCTCTACCTTCCGTAATCAGATCCTTAATCTCTTGAATTTTAGCATCACCAACCTGACCTTTACGAATTTCTTGCTCCAAGGTAGGTTCCAATTCAATGGTAACTCCTTCCATATGTGTAACAATTCCCAGGTTGAGCCTCTCAAAATCTTTTGCTAATTCATCGGGTAGATGGACAACAATAGCGGAATGAACGTGCTCCTTCTGACTTAAGGCATCTACAACCAAATTTGCCTTGCCTGGGTGGTAGTGAATCTCCAAATCATAATCCTTAATAAGCTCCAACCAACGGCGTTGCCTAAGGTTGAGATCCTTCTGAGTGAATATGTACTTCAAATTCTAATGATCCGTGTATACTTGGCACTTAGTTCCCATAATGTAGTGTCTCCAAATCTTAAGTGCATGCACAACGGCTGCCAGTTCTAAGTCATGAGTGGGGTAGTTCAATTCATGTTTCCGCAACTGACGAGATGCATAGGCGATCACATGTCCTTCTTGCATGAGCACACATCCAATCCTTGGCCACATGCATCACAATAAATGTCAAATCCCTTCTGTAGATCTGGCATAATCAACACTGGCAGTGACATCAATCTCTTCTTTAATTGATCAAAGCTTTCTTGGCACTTCTCATCCCACTTAAATCCTCTTCCTTTCTCCAGAAGCAAGGTCATAGGCTTGGCAATCTTAGAGAATCCTTCAATAAATCTCCGATAATATCCTACAAGCCCCAAGAAACTCTAAATCTCGGTGATGGTAGTGGCACGCTCCATTCCATTATCTCCTTCACTTTAGCAGGATCAACTGTTATTCCTCCATTAGAAATAATATGTCCAAGGAATGGCACCTTGTCAATCCAAAACTCGCACTTGCTAAACTTGGCGTAGAGTTCATTATCTCGTAGCTTCTGTAGCACCAACCTTAGATGTTCTTCATGATCACTTTCACTCTTAGAATAGATAAGAATATCGTCAATGAACACCACGACGAATCTATCCAAATACTCCATAAACACCTTATTCATCAATTCATATAATAAGCTGGTGCATTGGTTAATCCAAACGACATAACAGTGAACTCATATAATCCATATCAGGTTAAGAAAGCCGTCTTAGTAATATCTGATGGTCTAATCTTCATTTGATGGTATCCCGATCGGAGATCAATCTTCAAGAATACCCTAGCACTTCTCATCTGATCAAATAAATCCTCAATACGGGGTAATGGATACTTGTTCTTTACAGTAACATCATTAAGTGATCTATAATCCACACACATTCGCTGTGATCCATCCTTCTTTTGTACAAATAGTACCAGCGCTCCCCAAGGTGAGGAACTCAGACGAATGTACCCAGCCTCTTGTAACTCTGTTAGCTGCTTCTTAAGTTCCTTTAACTCTTCTACAGACATCATGTATGGTCGCTTAGATATAGGGGCAGTCCCAGGTAGAAGATCAATTACAAACTCAACTTCCCTATCTCGTGGCATCCCTGGTAACTCCTCTAGAAAGACATCTAGAAAATCTCTAACCACACGGATGTTGTCACCAACAAACTCCTCAGGTATAAAGTATATAGCCCGTTTGGAAGAGGTGGTTACTGCAAATTGAACTTGAAACGTTTCTCCTTTAGGGCTAGTGAGTTCTATAGTACCTCTACTACATGCTATAATGGCTTTTGCCTTCCTTAACCATGACATACCAAGGATCAGATCTATACTGCTGGCCTCTAATATTATAGCAGTAGCTCCAAATTCCCTTCCCATAATTGTTAATGTCAATCTACGTGTCATTTGATTCGCCTCAATAGGCCCTTTAGGTGTAATTACTATCATTGGTTTCCTCATATTTAGCAGTGGTATCTTATTTGTGTTGGCATATCGAGTAGACATGAATGAATGTGTAGCACCAGAATCAAATAATATGGTTGCAGGAATTGCAGTAACGTAAAACATACCAAGTACGATGTCAGCACCATCAGGAGTAGCATCAACGCTGACTTGATTAACTCTGGCTATATAATATCCCTTGCCAGGAGTCTGTTGCTTGTTCTTAGCTGGTGTACCAGAATTCCCCATCGGACAAGCATTAGCATAGTGCCCAATCTGACTGCACTTGAAGCATGTAGGGTCGGTCTTCTGTCCTACAGACCTCGTCGGGGTGCCAGTGGGGTAGCCTAACGAGTAGGAGGTGTCTGTGGAGACCCCTGTGGAGCGTACTAAGCTAGGCATGGTCCTCCTCCTAGACGAGTAGGTGTACCCTATGGCGAAACGTAGCGGGGACGAACACTGCTGCTACCCTGTCCCTGTGAGATAGCCTTCCTCTTCAAGTCTCCCAGTTGAACACGCTTGTGTTCAATAGTAAGAGCCTTATCCAGTAGCCTCTGAAATGACGGAAATGTGTGTGCAACCAGTGCATACTGTAGGGGTCCATTAAGTCCTTCAATAAAGTGCTCCTATTTTTTCTCATCCTCAGCAACTTCATCCGGAGGATATCTTGACAGTTGAATGAATTTATCTCTGTACTCGCTGATAGACATGTTGCCTTGCTTCAATGACAGAAACTCCTTCTTCTTGATCTTCATCAATCCAGCTGGAATGTGGTAGTTTCTGAACTGTGTACTGAACTCTGCCTAAGTAATAGTATCAGTGTTAGGTACCATAATTAGGGGTACCCCCAGTGCTCCTAAATGTGGCTGGAGAACATCTTTAAAACAAAACCATAAAGACCGGTAAGCACGGTACAAAATTAAGGCCTCATCTACCAAGGGACGCGATCCCGTCTCACCCGAGCCCAGCCTCGGACAAGAACAGTAGTCTCGTACAGATTCGCGACTCACCCGAGGGTCCCTCAGGCAGTGGGCGCACCCCCGGCTCGCCCGAGGCAAAGCTCGGGTAAACTTTGTCGTATAGCGGCCTCGGCCATACCGCCTTGCCACCGACCGTATCACGTGCACATTTAATGCGGGGATCACCTGACACCTTATCCCGACACGCGCACCTCAGTTGGCAAGGTCGAAATGACCGCAGTCACTTTACCCTTTTACTGATCGTTTTGACAGGATAACAACACTATTCACCCCGTTCCGACCACTGTGCCAACCACCAGGGTAAAACTAACAACAGTAAGTTACCGCCTCTCCCGAGTTCAGTCTCGAGCGCAACAGGGAGCTCCGCCTCGCCCGACCCCAGCCTCGGCCTTGGGAGGAGTCGTCACCGCGTCCGACCCAGGCCTTGGCCTCAGCCTCAGCCTCGGGAGGAGGTCTCCGCCTCGCCCGACCTAGGCCTCAGCCTCAGCCTCGGCGTCGGGAGAAGTCACCGCCTCGCCCGAGATGGCCTCGGACCGACTACGCGAACAAGGAATATGACATTATCCTACCCCTAGCTAGCCACCTCAGGCTACCAAGGAACAAGACCGGTGTTACATCAAATTACTCCAGTAGCAGGTAATGATGATTCCCGGCATGCGCCCATGACGTCGACTGTCCATAGCTCTCTACGAAGTCAAAGAAACGTCATCAGGACCCTGGGCCGCACCGCCAGCCACGCTTCTACAGGGCTCAAGCACTTCTCCGCCAGCCACGTTAGCGCATAACTACACCCCCATATGTACAGCTGGGTCCCCTCCTTGTACCTATAAAAGGAGATGCACCGGGGTTACAAGCACCCCGGTGCAAGATAATATAAGCCTCATCCTCCCTCTGCTGGAAGTAGGGCCTTCTTAGCCCGAACCAGGATAAACCTTATATTATCTTGCATCAATCCATCCGGGCAGGGACACGCAACATAAGATTTACTAGTCGGTTGAGGGTCCCCCGGGTCCAAAACATCGATAGTTGGCGCGCCAGGTAGGGGATCGCTGCGTGTTGACAATACTTTCCCGTGAAGTTCCAGATGGACAATCTTCAGCAGCCTCTTCAGCCCGGGACGGTGCTCCGCTTTGGGAGTCTCGAGTTCATGTCCCTCGACGGCAGCTACGACATGATACTCCTCCCACCGCAGCACAACACCAACGACGGTCGTCGGCTCACCCAGCGAAGGCAAACCCGATGACGTCCTCTCCCCAGGGCGGAAGAGGGACACTCGGGTCTACCCCGCCATCCTCCTCGCCAAAGGAGACGTAGACGGGGCAACCATGGCCAGGCAAGAGGCAGCACCTCGTCGGCTGTTGGACCAGAGCGAGTTGACAGCGCCGGCACCCCTGCGGGGGACATGTCGGGCGTTAGCCTCGCACCTAGGACAATGATGGGTGTCGCATCCCGGCAACGTGTCAACCCCAGGAGGACTGATGATGCCAACGCCCTTGCGAGGGACTTGTCGGGCGTTAGTCTCGCGCCTGAGATGGCGACACGTTTCATCTCCACTACAACTTCACCACCGTCCACCAACCAGGAGGTACCATCAGTTTTCCATCCTGTTCCTTTCAGATTTAGCTTCGATCCGCCAGGCGACCCCACTTCGGCGTACGCTTCCGCAAGGACATATCCTGACCTCCCGGGGTACCATATGTGGTCAACTTGGGACCTACTAATGCTCGCCTCTACCTCCGAACCCGCGGGTCCCGAGGAAGAGGACGACCCCGACTTCAGTTGGGATTTCTCCGAACTCCGTGATCCCAGACCCATGCGAGACTTCATGTCCGCATGTGACCACTGCCTCTCCGGCGACTCTAACAATGGCCACAGCCTTGACGACAAGGGTTACGACCCAACTCGCGAGTGCTTCCACATTGATCAGGAGAATCACGACGGAGACAACCACCCCGACATGCCAAGAGACAACGATGCCCCTGCACCTGCGTCTCGCGTCGAGATCCCACGGGAGCTAGCTGAGGCCCGGACCCCTGCGGGGGGTCAGGGCACGCAGCTTGAGCAACTCCGCGAGATGCAGGCCAAGCTCGACGAAGAAACAGAGCGATTTATGTAGCTCCGACAAAACCTCGAGCAAGAGTGGGCAGGCCGAGCACTCGCCGGAGGAGCGCGTCATCAGGCCCGGGACGTCCAGCGCCGTATTATTGACGATGCCAGGGCAGAGCTACCCCCGACCTTCAACAGGGCCAGCCAGACCATAGCTGCAGCGGCGATGTTACTCCGAACATTGCCGGAGCCATCCACCACCGAGGTGCGACGTGTCCAGGGTGAACTCAAGGGCCTCCTGGAAAACGCCGCAGTCCAACAAGCCGAGAGCTCTACCTCCTGAAGGCAGGGATGCCCCTCGGAGCATCACGCCGAGCCCTCCCAACACGTGCGTGAAGCCTCGGTCCATACCGAGCACACAGGAGACAGGACCCCTGCGGTCCTGGACCGCCTCGGCAACGAGCAACACCACCACGACCGTCGAGCCCGCCTCGAAGAAAGGGTGCGCCGAGGCTACCACCCCAAACACGGAGGACGCTAGGACAGTGAGGAGGATCGCAGCCCCTCTCTTGAACCACCAGGCCCGCAGGTCTTCAGCCGAGCCATACGACGAGCGCCGTTCTCGGCCCGGTTCCGAGCTCCGACTACCATCACCAAATACTCAGGGGAGACAAAGCCGGAGTTATGGCTCGCGGATTACTGGCTGGTGTGCCAGTTGGGAGGGACGGACGACGACAACCTCATCATCCACAACCTCCCCCTCTTCCCCTCCGACGCTGCCCGAGCCTGGCTAGAGCATCTGCCTCCTGCGCAGATCTTTGACTGGGACGACCTAGTCAGGGCCTTCGCCAGTAATTTCTAGGGTACATACGTGCGCCCTGGGAACTCATGGGATCTCTAGAGCTGCCGGTAGTAGCCAGGGGAATCCCTGCGAGAATACATCCGATGGTTCTCAAAACAGCGCACCGAGTTGCCTAACATCACCGACTCGGACGTCATCGGAGCATTCCTTGCCGGCACCACTTGCCGGGATCTGGTAAGTAAGCTGGGACACAAAACTCCCACCAAGGCAAGCGAATTGATGGACATAGCCACCAAGTTCGCCTCTGGTCAGGAGGCCGTCGAAGCCATCTTTCAGAAAGACAAGCAGCCTTAGGGAAGGCAGAAGGAAGACGTCCCCGAGGCGTCCGTCCAGCGCGGCACAAAGAAAAAGAGCAAGAAGAAGGCACAAGCAAAACGCAACACCGTTGAAGCAGATCTCGTCGCTACTGCTGAGCGCGGGAACCCTCGGAGACCTCCCGGAGGGGCCAACGTGTTCGACAAGATGCTCAAGGAGTCGTGCCCCTATCACAAGGGTCCCGTCAAGCACACCCTTGAAGAATGCGACATGCTCTGGCGTTACTTCAATAAGGCTGGGCCCTCGACGGAAGATGGCAAGAACCAAGGCAACAACAATAAGGGGGCGATAAGAAAGAAGAGTTCCCAGAGGTCCACAACTGCTTCATGATCTACGGTGGGCAGGTGGCGAATACCTCGGCTCGACATCGCAACCAAGAGCGCCGGGAGGTCTGCTCGGTGAAGGTAGCAACGCCAGTCTACCTAGACTGGTCCGACAAGCCCATTACCTTCGACCAAGACGACCACCCTGACTACGTACCAAACCCAGGAAGGTACCCGCTCGTCGTCGACCCTGTCATCGGCAACGCTAGGCTCTCCAAGGTCCTCATGGACGGAGGTAGCAGCCTCAGCACCATCTATGCCGAGACCCTAGGACTCTGGGGGGTCGATCAGTCCAAGATCCGAGACGGTGCAACACCTTTTCACGGGATTGCACCCGGCAAGCTTATCCTGCCCCTTGGGTAGATTGACTTGACCGTCTACTTTGGAACTCCCTCCAGCTTCCGAAAGGAAACCCTCACTTTCGAGGTAGTCGGGTTCCGAGGGACCTATCACGTTGTGTTGGGAAGACCATGCTACGCCAAGTTCAAGGTCGTCCCCAACTACACTTACCTCAAACTCAAGATGCCAGGCCCCAAGGGAGTCATCACCATTGGATCCACGTACCGCCACGCTTACGAATGTGACGTGGAATGCGTCGAGTACGCCGAAGCCCTCATCAAGTCCGAGGCCCTCATCGCCGACCTGGATAACCTCTCCAAAGAGGCGCCCGACCCGAAGCGGCATTCCAGCAACTTCGAGCCAGCCGAGGCAAAGTCTGTCTCCCTTGACCCCAGCGACGGCACCGATACGAAAGTCAGGATTGGTCCGAACTCGACCCCAAATAGGAAGCAGTGCTCGTCGACTTTCTCCATGCAAACGCCAAGGTTTTTGCATGGAGTCCCTCGAACATGCCAGGCATACCGAGGAATGCCGCCGAGCACTCATTGGACATCCGAGCCGGTGCCCGACCCGTGAAACAGCACCTGCGTCGTTTTGATGAAGAAAAGCACAGGGCCATAGGCGAGGATGTCCACAAGCTAATGGCAGCAGGGTTCATCAAAGAGGTATTCCATCTAGAATGGTTAGCTAACCCTGTACTTGTAAGGAAAAAGGGGGGGAATGGAGGATGTGTGTAGATTACACTAGGTTGAATAAAGCATGTCCAAAAGTTCCCTACCCTCTGCCTCGCATTGACCAAATTGTGGACTCCACTGCTGGGTGTGAAATCCTATCTTTCCTCGATGCGTATTCAGGCTATCACCAAATCAAGATGAAAGAATCCGACCAGCTCGCGACTTCTTTTATCACACCTTTCGGCATGTATTGTTATACTACTATGCCATTTGGCTTGAGGAATGCAGGTGCTACATACCAAAGGTGCATGAACCATGTGTTCGAAGGGCACATCAGCAGAACGGTCGAGGCTTATGTCGATGACATCATTGTCAAAACAAGGAAAGCCTCCGACTTCCTCTCCGACCTTGAAGTAACATTCGGGTGCCTGCGGGCAAAGGGCGTAAAACTCAATCCCGAGAAGTGTGTCTTCGGAGTCCCTGAGGCATGCTCCTAGGATTCATCGTTTTTGAACGAGGCATCGAGGCCAACCCAGAGAAAATCGCAGCCATCACCAACATGGGGCCCATCAAAGATTTAAAGGGAGTACAAAGGGTCATGGGATGCCTTGTGGCTCTAAGCCGCTTCATTTCGCGCCTCGGTGAGAAAGGATTACCCTTGTACCGCCTCTTAAGGAAGACCGAACGCTTCACTTGGACTCTCGAGGCTGAAGAAGCCTTCGGGAACCGTAAGGCACTGCTTACTAATGCACCCATCTTGGTGCCCCCGCTGCGGGAGAAGCCCTCTTGATTTACATAGCCGCAACCACTCAGGTGGTCAGCGCTGCGGTCGTAGTCGAGAGACGAGAAGAAGGGCATACGCTGCCCATCCAGAGGCCAGTCTACTTCATCAGCGAGGTGCTATCCGAGACCAAAATCCGCTACCCGCAAATCCAGAAGCTACTGTACGCAGTGATTCTAACACGGCGAAAGCTACGACACTACTTCGAGTCTCACCCGGTGACTGTGGTGTCATCCTTCCCCCTGGGGGAGATCATCTAGTGCCGAGAGGCCTCGGGTACGATAGCAAAATGGGTAGTGGAACTCATGTGGGAAACACTTTCATTTGCCCCTCGGAAGGCCATAAAATCCCAAGTCTTGGCTGACTTCCTAGCTGAATGGACCGACACCCAATTGCCAACAGCTCCAATCCAGGCCGAACTTTGGACCATGTACTTCGATGGGTCACTTATGAAAACCGAAGTAGGTGCTGGCTTGCTCTTCGTCTCACCCCTCGGAGAAAATGTGCGTTATGTAATACGCCTCCATTTTCCAGCGTCAAATAACGTGGCCGAATACGAGGCCTTGGTGAATGGGTTGCGCATTGCCATCGAGCTAGGGGTTCGTTGCCTTGACGCTCGTGGCGACTCGCAGCTCGTTATTGACCAAGTCATGAAGAACTCTCACTGCCGCGACCAAAAAATGGAGGCCTACTGTGACGAAGTTCGGCACTTGGAAGATAAGTTCTATGTGTTAGAACTCAACCATGTTGCTCGACGGTACAATGAGACTGCAGATGAGCTAGCTAAGATAGCCTCGGGACGGACAACGGTTCCCCCAAATGTCTTCTCCAGAGACGTATATCAACCATCCGTGAAACTCAACGACGCACCCGAACCCGAAGGGACCTCGGCCCAGCTCGAGGTACCTTCCGGCGCCGAGGGTGAGGCCCTGCACGTCGAGATAGAGCGGAATGGGGTCACACCAATCCTAAACTGGCAGACCCCATACCGGGAATATCTCCTCCGAGGAGAGCTGCCCCTCGACAAGGTCGAAGCCCGACGACTGGCTTGGCGCGCCAAATCGTTCGTTTTACTATGTGATGAAAAAGAGTTGTACCATCGCAGCCCCTCAGGCATTCTTCAACGATGCATATCCATCACCCAAGGACAAGAGTTGTTACATGAAATACACTCGGGGGCTTGCGGTCACCATGCAGCACCTCGAGCCCTTGTAGGAAACGCTTTTCGACAAGGCTTCTACTGGCCGACCGCAGTGGCCGACGCCACTAGGATTGTACGCTCCTGCCAAGGGTGTCAATTCTACGCAAGACAGACACACCTGCCTGCTCAGGCTCTACAGACAATACCTATCACTTGGTCGTTTGCTGTGTGGGGTATGGACCTCGTAGGTCCCTTGCAGAAGGCACCCGGGGGCTTCACGCACCTGCTGGTCGCCATCGACAAATTCTCCAAGTGGATCGAAGTCCAACCCTTAACCAGCATCAGGTCCGAGCAGACGGTGGCGTTCTTTACAAATATCATCCACCGCTTCGGGATCCCAAACTCCATCATCACCGACAATGACACACAATTCACTAGGAAAAGTTCCTAGACTTCTGCGAAGACCACCACATCCGTGTGGACTGGGTCGCTGTAGCTCATCTGATGACAAATGGACAGGTGGAGCGCGCCAATGGCATGATTTTGCAGGGACTAAAACCAAGGATCTACAACGACCTCAACAAGTTTGGCAAGCGGTGGATAAAAGAGCTACCCTCGGTGGTTTGGAGTCTGAGGACAACACCAAGCCGAGCCACGGGTTTCACGTCGTTTTTCCTGGTCTATGGGGCCGAGGCCATCCTACCCACAGACTTAGAATACGGTTCCCCGAGGGCAAAGGCATACGACAACCAAAACAACCAAACCAGCTGAGAGGATTCATTGGACCAGCTAGAAGAGGCTCGGGATGTAGCCTTACTGCATTCAGCGTGGTATCGGCAGTCTCTGCGATGCTATCACGCCCGAAGGATTCGGCCCCGAGGCTTCCAAATTGGAGACTTGGTGCTTCGGCTACGACAAGACACCCGAGGGCGCCACAAGCTTACTCCTCCCTGGGAAGGGCCGTTCATCATCGCTAAAGTATTGAAGCCTGGGACATACAAGCTGGCCAATGATCAAGGCGAGGTCTACAGCAATGCTTGGAACATCAAACAACTACGTCGCTTTTACCCTTAAATGTTTCAAGTCGTTCATGTATCTCGATTCCTTTACATGTATAAATAAAGTCTAACCATCAAGGAAGGATCGGCCTTGCCTCGACAAAGACCGACCCTCCCTCGAGGGCTAGAAGGGGGGAACCCCCTCTGCGTCAAAATTTTCCTCGGAAAAGTTTTCTACCAAAACAACTTTCGTGCCTTTCGACTATAACGATAACGGAATCCTAAAAACGAACGAGAGAGACCTCGAACGGCAAGGCCAACCGAGCCAAGGGACTCCTACGCCTCCGGGATACGGATACCTCACTCACCACCTTCCGCGAAAGGTAACTCATGCTCGGATAAGTGATTCTGCTATCGAACAAGTCCTAACGCTCGAAACGAGAGGAAAGAAACGCAGCTTTGTACTCAGACATCCAAATGTTCAGGCCTCAACAGCCGCAGAAAACATACACATACTAAACATACACATACTTAAAATAACCATTCTACACAGGATCAGGCATCGGCAGGGGGAGGAGGAGCACCCTCGGTGTTGTTTGCACCTGCGGCAGACGAAGCAGCCTCGATGGCAGGGGGGCAGAATGTGGCCCGGCCTCGGACGGCGACGCGGGCGGAAGGGTCTCCACCTCAAAAAAGGAAGCCAGCGCCGCGCCTGGACCCTCGACAACTGTATTAAGCCTTTGGGCCTCGGCTAAGGCGGCATCCTCGTCATCAGGTAGGTAGTAGCCCTCGCTGACCCGCTCCAAATCCACGTCGTAGCGGGAAGCGAGGACCGCGAAGGCCCGCCTAACACCATGATGCAGCGCCCCGCGGAGTCTACCGCGCACGTGGCCGCCCAAGGCCCACAGGCGACTCTGGGGGGAGCTGCCCGAGGGGACGTCGTCAAGGCCAAAGGTCCGGTAAAAGGCCGAAATGGCCTCGGACAGGGCCATGCGGTCAGCCTCCTTCTACTCGGCCGCCTGGGCAAGCGCCTTGCAGTTCTTAACAGACTCGTTAAGAGCCGTCTCGAACCCTGAAGACAGCCAGACAATATTCAGACACGAGGAGAAGAGTTAAACTAAAGCGAAATCACAAAGCAGGCAAAACATACCTTTGGCCCAGGCACGCTGCTGTGAAGCCATAGCTTGGGTGGACCAGGCTGACCCGACGGCTACGGCTAGGCCCTCCGAAAGGACTCCGGCCCGAGCAGTCGCCTTCGCTAGTCGCTCCGTGACCTCAGCCAGCTGTCCCTTAAGGGTCTCAGCCTGGCTCGCGGCCTCGGCAACTTGGCCCTGGAGTTGGTCCTTCTCGCTGGTGACCAGGCCAAGCTCCAGCTGCCGCTGCTGCACCTCCTCAGCCTGGGAAGCCACCTGCTCCCGAGCCAACGAAGCCTCCGTCCGTGCCGACGCCGCCTCTGTCCGCACCGTCGCTGCCTCTGACTTCAGCTCCTCACAGAGCAGCCAAAGGTCTGCCGCCTCGGCGCTCTGTTGGGCGAGGCGCTGGTTGGTGTCACACCCGGCCTTAAGGAACAAAGCCAGGTGCATCTCATACATGCGCCAAGAAGACAACATATATAATAACAGAGTGTATAGAGATAAATGTCGTAAAACATCAGAGTATTTATTACATAACAGAAGACTTATTACAAAATAAAATAATAAAGATAAAACGAACTAAGGATCGTCGGCGCCAATGTCAACTGAGAAACGCCACCTAGATCAGATCATACTCCTCGCCTTGTGGCTCCTCCTGAACCACCTACTCTTCTCCTGTGGGGGGGGTGTGAGACAGCAAGGGTGAGCTCACACATGATCATAGCTCAACAAGTTGTGGGGAACCAGTGGACATAAACTCACAAAGGTGTGAGTTCATGTGATGTGTAAGGCCAATCAATGATAGGGGTTAAAGCTGAGCATTGCTTTTAAGTAGTTGGTCCAATTTTTATTAGCAATTACTAAGTGTAAGTAAATACCAAACCATAATAAAAGTAATAGAACAAAATTAATAATAAACCCATGCAATGCATATGACAAAATTGAATTTAAGTTCCATAATTTAAACATCAGAGAGTCCTGAGCTGCTCATGACCGCGAGCACGGCTAGTATACCAGTTTTACACTCTGCAGAGGTTGTACCCTTTACCCACAAGTCATGTTACCCATCTGCCAAGGGATCGCGACTTCCCATACACCTCTACCTAGAAAGCGCGGCAGGGCAACACTACGAGGCCTTTACAAAGTTCCACTAGCTTCCGAAAACCCACTACAGTTTATAGGAAGTTCCAATGCAGGGTTCTTGGCTGACTGCCATCGCAGCAAAATCAACCAAGGACCTCCCTACACTGACCACTCCCCTACTGCCCTTGCCCCTTTCGGGTAAGGTAGTCTTCCACTAGCTTTCCTAATTAGTCAGCCAAGGGCGTCCCATTAAACCCTTGTGGTGGCACGTGGTTCTCAAGTTAAGCTCTATGTTCCAATTAACATTAATGATCTCAACATGAACATAAATAGAATAACAAGAAGAATTGGAACATAGAGGTAATAAATGATTATCCCAAAACCATATAAAGCAATAGCAAACTACCCAAGTGATTCAGGGGTAAACAAGGTAATGAGATAAACAATCTAGGGTGACCTATTGGGTCCCATCAAAATTAGCCTATGCATGGATGAGTGATATTAAAGAGCATTATTAGGTAAAAAGTGGTCAAGGGCACAACTTGCCTTCAATGAGCTCCTGCTCAGCTACTTCAATCTGCTGCTCACCAGGATCCTCGGTCACGGGCTCTTCTACTCGCCACAATACAAACAAGCACAGTGCATATAGAGAAATTAACATTACACCAAACATATAAACAAAATACACCGTAATAATCTACACATTAAAATAAAATTCTAGGAACAGGAATCATAATTTTTGGAGTTATAGTATTTAAGTTATGGATTTTCAAAGGTTTCATGTGTTTAAATTGGATTAAGTGAGGAATTAAATTTATTACTGTTTTCATGACAAAACAGAGGTTCTAAGTGATAGAGAATAAAATTATGAAATTTTAGGAACTGGAATGGAGTGATTTGGAGTTAGTATGAATTTTCTATGAATTATTGAAGTTCTAGCAATTATTTTTCTATTAAATATTCAATTTCTAATTCATTTATACAGTTTAAATAAGCTCTGGACTAGGCTTCAATTTCTGATAACAGCAGGGGGGCTCGGGGTAAAATCCCAAGACACAGTGAACAGCCACAATGGACGGCGGGTTGAATTCTAATTTACTTAGGGGTTCTTTTGCAAAACAGACAGGCCGAAGAGGTATCTTGCAATCTCAGCCACACAATCCAAAATAGACGGTGGGGATTAGATCCCGACCGCGGTAAACGGTTATACGAGCGTGTGCATTCGATCCCCGACCGACGGTCACGATTTAATGAAGCAGGACGCGATCAGAGCCGACGGATCAAAGATCTACGGTGTCAGTTTGATCGCGCGAACGGGTAAGTTGTGATCTAATCACAACCATCGGTCCCCAGATCAACGATCAGCGTGCAGCCGTCTTCCCCCCCCCCCCCCCCGACGGCCCATTGTGGCGCCGCCCTCCAGACCGCGGTGGAGGACCGCCGGAGTAAAGCCAACCATCGCCCTAGCGCACTAAACTTAGAAGGGAAAGGTGCTATACGTCGGTGGGGGCAAAGTGAACGAGATGAGGGATATCTCACCAGCGATTTCGGTGCAGAGGCCCCTGGAGACGATAAGGTGCGGCTCCGCGGCGGAGTAGCTACGCCGGCGAGCAATTCACGTCTGCGGGCGCCCGTCTCCACGGTCCGAGCGCGCGTATGGTTTCCCCGGACACAGGCGCGCGTCGTCGACCACACGCCTAGGCAGAACTTCAGCGCGAACAAGTGCTCACCGGCGGCGGCTCGGCACTGGTAGCGGCGGTGGCTTTGGCGAGTGAACTTCGCGCGAGGAGGCAGAAGGAGGAGCCGGGGAAAAGGGGGACGAGTGGGTTGGGTCGACGGCCGAGGCTTTTATGCGTCGCCTGCGTGGTCAGCGCGGTCCGATTCTGGTGGCCGAGATCCGCCGAGCTCGGCCGGGTTGTTGCGCCAACCCCGCAAAGAAGACGGAGCCCGTGGGAGAAGGCACTGACTTGTTGGGGCCACACGTCAGCGACCGAGGCGAAGAAAGCAGAGCGGACAGGTCGAGCGGGCGACGGCTGGCAGCCGGGCCCCACATGTAATAGGGTCCAGGCGCGCGCGCGCGCGAGTATGTTAGTTGGGCCGCGCGGGGGTGAGAGTGAGGTGGGCCAAAATGGGTACAGTCGGCCCAGGTAAGGTTTCTTCTCTTTTTTCTTTTTATTTTCTGTTTCATTTCTTTTTTCAAATTCAAACTTCAATTCAAATTCAAACTTTGTGGCACTTTGTATACTGGCTAAGTATTTATTTTGATCATATCAACTGTGGTGCAGATATTTTAATGATAATTTTATTTGTATTGAATAATATTCCTTTCTCTTCCCTATTTTCATGGTTTTATTTTCAAGTTAGACTTTAAATTTTATGGATCCATTGAGATGCTATTAATGGTATATTTATTTTATTAAGCACAATGCACATCCAAATAAAAACTCAGCATGATGCATAAACTTTAATGGTATATCCTTTTATTACTTATTTGTTTTTGAATTTAGTGTTCACATGCGATGATGCATAAAGGTAAAACTCACATAAAGAGAAATTGTTTTCTCTATTGGTATTTTTTTTCTAGCTATTTACAAGTGGGTGTTACAAATCCTACCCCCCTCAAAAATAATCTCGTCCTCGAGATTTAAGAAGAACGAGGGAAAAGATGGGGAAAATCTATACGAAGCTCTTCTTCTCTTTCCCAAGTTGCTTCATCTTCTCCGTGGTGACTCCATTGTACTTTGCACATCTTTATCACCTTATTTCTTGTAACTCGAGTCAAAGTATCCAAAATCTTGATCGGGTACTCCGTGTAAGTCAAATCACCTTGAACACTGAGCTCTTCCATTGGTAACTGTTCCTCAGGGACACAGAGACACTTCTTTAGTTGAGATACGTGGAACACGTTATGCACATCCGATAAACTATCCGGTAACTCGAGTTGGTATGCCATCTCCCCAACTCTTCTAAAGATCAAAAATGGTCCAATGTAGCGAGGGGACAATTTGCCCTTGACTTTAAATCTCCTCATTCCACGAAGTGGTGACACCTTGAGGTACACATAATCTCCTTCTTCAAATTCCAGTGGCCTCTTTCTATTATCAGCATAACTCTTTTGCCTGGTTTGAGCCACTCTCAAATTCTCTCGAATTATACGGACTTGTTCTTCTACTTCTTGAATCAATTCAGGCCCAAAGAACGCTCTCTCCAGTCTGATCCCAATATAGAGGAGTCCTGCACTTCCTCCCATACAAAGCTTCAAAAGGTGACATCTTCAGACTGGCCTGATAACTATTATTATATGAGAATTCAGCATAAGGTAGACTCTTATCCCAACTTCCTCCATGCTGAAGGGCACATGCTCTCAACATATCTTCCAATACTTGATTAGTCCTTTCGGTCTGTCCATCGGTCTGAGGGTGATAAGCCGTACTAAAATTCAACTTTGTACTCATATTCTCATGAAAGCTTCTCCAAAATCTTGAGGTAAACTGTGAACCTCGATCAGACACGATCTTCTTTAGCACACCATGTAAACACACAATCCGAGTCATATATAACTCTGCTAGCTGAGAACCTTTATAAGTAGTCTTCACAGGAATAAAGTGAGCCACTTTAGTCAATCTATCCACAATCACCCATATAGCATCGTATCCTTTCTGGGTGCGAGGCAATCCAGTGATGAAATCCATACCAATCTCCTCCCATTTCCACTCGGGTATCTTCAGTGGATGCAGTAGTCCAGCTGGCCTCTGGTGTTCAGCCTTAACTCTTTGACATACATCGCACATAGCCACATATGCAGCTACATCTCTCTTCAATCCATACCACCAATACTTCCGCTTCAAATCCTGATACATCTTGGTACTACCAGGATGAATAGAATAATCCGAATCATGGGCCTCCTTTAAAATAGTCTCTCGAAGGCTTTTAATATCAGGAACACACATCCTGTCCTTGAACCATACAGTGCCTTGCTCATCTTTCGTAAATTCCGGAACTCGACCTTCAGTAATCAGATCCTTAATCTCTTTTATTTTAGCATGACCAATTTGTCCTTTGCGGATCTCTTGCTCCAAAGTAGGTTCCACATCAATAGTAACTCCTTCAGTATGAGCAACTATCCCCAGGTTAAGTCTCCTAAAATCCTCAACAATCTCATCAGGTAGTTGGGCAACAATAGCTGAATGAACATGCTCCTTGCGACTCAAGGCATCGACAACCAAATTTGCCTTGCCCGGGTGATAGTGAATCTCCAAATCATAATCCTTAATAAGCTCCAACCAACGGCGTTGCCTAAGGTTGAGATCCTTTTGAGTGAATATATACTTCAGACTCTTATGATCCGTATATACTTGGCACTTGGTTCCCATGATATAATGTCTCCAAATCTTAAGCGCATGCACAACGGCTGCTAATTCCAAGTCATGAGTGGGGTAGTTCAATTCATGTCTTCGTAACTGACGAGACGCATAGGCAATCACATGTCCTTCTTGCATGAGCACACATCCTAAGCCTTGGCCACATGCATCACAATAGATATCAAATCCTTTCTGTATGTCTAGCATAACCAATACTGGTGGCGACATCAATCTTTTCTTCAATTGATCAAAGCTGTCTTGGCACTTCTCGTCCCACTTAAATTCTCTTCCTTTCTCCAAAAGCGAAGTCATAGGTTTAGAAATCTTAGAAAATCCTTCTATAAATCTCCGATAATAGCCAGCAAGTCCCAAGAAACTCCGAATCTCAGTAACTGTAGTGGGTACTCTCCACTCCATGATCACCTTAACCTTAGCAGGATCCACTGAAATTCCTCCATTAGAAATAATATGACCAAGAAATGGCACCTCGCCAATCCAAAACTCGCACTTGCTGAACTTGGCATATAGCTGGTTATCTCGTAGCTTCTGTAGCACCAACCTCATATGTTCCTCATGATCGCTATCACTCTGGGAATAAATAAGAATGTCGTCGATGAACACCACTACGAATCTGTCCAAGTACTCCATAAACACCTTATTCATCAAGTTCATAAAATAAGCTGGTGCATTGGTTAATCCAAACGACATAACAGTGAACTCATATAATCCATATCGAGTCGAGAATGCTGTCTTAGGAATATCCGATGGTCTAATCCTCATCTGATGGTAACCGGATCGGAGATCAATCTTCGAGAATACCTTTGCACCTCTCATCTGATCAAATAAATCCTCAATACGGGGCAACGGATACTGGTTCTTCACCGTAACATCATTAAGTGATCTATAATCCACACACATCCGCTGCGATCCATCCTTCTTCTGTACAAACAGTACCGGTGCTCCCCAAGGTGAGGAACTCGGACGAATGTACCCAGCCTCTTGTAACTCAGTTAACTGCTTCTTTAGTTCCTTCAACTCCTCTACGGACATCCTATATGGCCGTTTAGAAATAGGGGCGGTTCCAGGTAAGAGATCAATAACAAACTCAACTTCTCTATCAGGTGGCATCCCTGGTAACTCCTCTGGAAAGACATCCGGAAAATCTCTAACCACCCGGATGTTGTCACCAACAAACTCCTCAGGCATAAAGAACATTGCACGCATGGATGAGGAGGTTACTGCAATATTAACTTGAAATCTTTCTCCTTTAGTGGTAGTGAGTTCTACGGTACCTCTACCACATGCTATAACGACCTTTGCCTTTCTTAGCCATAACATACCAAGGATCAGATCTATACTGCTTGACTCTAATATTATAGCAGTAGCTCCAAATTCTCTACCCATAATGGTCAATGTCAATCTACGTGTCATTTGATTCGCCTCAACAGGCCCTTTAGGTGTAATTACTATCATGGGTTTTCTCATATTTAGCAGTGGCATTTCATTTGTGTTGGCATATCTAGCAGACATGAATGAATGTGTAGCACCAGAATCAAATAATATGGTTGCAGGAATTGCATTAACATAAAACATACCAATTACGAGGTCCCCACCATCCGGGGTAGCATCAACGCTGACTTGATTAACTTTGGCAATAGAATATCCTTTGCCAGATCCTGGAGTTTGCTGCCTGTTCTGAACTGGAGTAGTAGTAATCCTCTGTGGGCAGACATTTGCATAGTGTCCAGTCTTCCCACACTTGAAACAAGTAGTGCCTGGACTCTGTCCTGAAAACTTCATCGGGGTGCCAGTGGGGGTAGCCTGTCAAGGAGGTGGAGTCCTCAGTGGTGATTGCTGAACTGGGCACTGGCCTCCGCCAGTGCGAACTGGTGTACCCTGAGGTGAACTGTAGCGAGGACGAACACTGCTGCTCCCTTGTCCTTGAGATATGGCCTTTCTCTTCAAATCACCCAGCTGAACACGCTTGTGTTCAATAGCAAGAGCCTTATCCAGCAGTCTCTGAAATGATGGAAAAGTGTGTGCAACCAGTGCATACTGCAAGGGTCCATTAAGTCCTTCAATAAAATGCTCCTGCTTCCTCTCATCTTCAGCAACTTCTTCAGGGACATATCTGGATAACTGAATAAACTTGTCGCGGTACTCGCTGACTGACATACTTCCTTGCTTCAGCGACAGAAACTCCTTCTTCTTGATCTTTATCATACCAGCTGGAATATGGTAGTTCCTGAATTGTGTACTGAACTCTGCCCAAGTAATAGTATCAGCAGCATCGTGGGCAGCAGTATAAGAATCCCACCAGTCAGCAGCAGGACCTGTCAGACGTCCAGAAGCATATAAAACCTTCCCCCGGTCAGTGCATTGTGCAATATTCAGCATCTTCTCAACGGACTTCAGCCAATCATCCGCGTCCAGTGGATCAGGTGAGCTTGCAAATGTAGGTGGCTTATGACTCATGAATTCCCGGTGCTTATCTCGGGGTGGAACTGGTGGTGGTGGTGGAGGCAGTGGCACTTGTTGCTGCTGTTGCTGCTGTTGTTGCTGTTGCATTTGTTGTTGCAGCTGCTGTTGTTGTGCCCTCCTTTCCTGACGTATCTCATCTCGCTCCTGGTGCAACTCCTGGCGTATATCTTCTCTTTCCTGACGCATCTCCTGGCGTTCTTGCTACATCTGGGCACGCATATCATCCATAGTGTCTGCCATTTGCTGCATCACCGCCATCTGAGCAGCAACCAGTGGGTCAACTCCGCCTAGTGGAGGATTAGGAGGGTTCATCTCTGCAGGTTGTGGCTGGGGTTGTCTGTATATTCTCCGAGTGTGTCGATTGGGAGGCAAATCAATTCCACCACCCCGCCTAGTATTGACCATCTGAGTTAGATACATATGGTAAGAAAATAGTAGACAAGGTAGGTATTTACGAAGCAGGTTACTTTGGGGAATTTTATTAGCTAAGAAGATTAATATTTTACCTACTAAAGCTAATTCAACACCTTATGTTGGTACATGCTAAGATGTCCATCTATAATTCAATCAATCAAAGAAGCAAATCAGGCATTTAGCATCAGCACAATCAACCAACATTTTTAAAATAGAGAAAATAGTCTTATTTTCATCTTAGGTTCCCTATCTCTTAAAAATGTCATAAGGGTAGGGATTCCAAGGTGTGAAATCCATCTTGTCTTAGAGTAGAAAAGGTAAGAATGATCAGAGTAGAACAGTAGAAGGTGAGACAAGATCAAGATGAGATGAGTATAGAATGAGTCAGAGTAAGGTAAGTAGGAGAGGGTTTGTCCATTTCTATCTAGGTCTCGTCCTACAGTCAACATTCCTCTGATACCACTTCTGTCACACCCGGCCTTAAGGAACAAACCAGGTGCATCTCATACATGCGCCAAGAAGACAACATATATAATAACAGAGTGTATAGAGATAAATGTCGTAAAACATCAGAGTATTTATTACATAAAGGAAGACTTATTACAAAATAAAATAATAAAGATAAAACGAACTAAGGATCGTCGGCGCCAATGTCAACTGAGAAACGCCACCTAGATCAGATCATACTCCTCGCCTTGTGGCTCCTCCTGAACCACCTGCTCTTCTCCTGTGGGGGGGTGTGAGACAGCAAGGGTGAGCTCACACATGATCATAGCTCAACAAGTTGTGGGGAACCAGTGGACATAAACTCACAAAGGTGTGAGTTCATGTGATGTGTAAGGCTAATCAATGATAGGGGTTAAAGCTGAGCATTGCTTTTAAGTAGTTGGTCCAAATTTTATTAGCAATTACTAAGTGTAAGTAAATACTAAACCATAATAAAAGTAATAGAACAAAATTAATAATAAACCCATGCAATGCATATGACAAAATTGAATTTAAGTTCCATAATTTAAACATCAGAGAGTCCTGAGCTGCTCATGACCGCGAGCACGACTAGTATACCAGTTTTACACTCTGCAGAGGTTGTACCCTTTACCCACAAGTCATGTTACCCATCTGCCAAGGGATCGCGACTTCCCATACACCTCTACCTAGGAAGCACGACAGGGCAACACTACGAGGCCTTTACAAAGTTCCACTAGCTTCCGAAAACCCGCTACAGTTTATAGGAAGTTCCAATGCAGGGTTCTTGGGTGACTGCCATCGCAGCAAAATCAACCAAGGACCTCCCTACACTGACCACTCCCCTACTGCCCTTGCCCCTTTCGGGTAAGGTAGTCTTCCACTAGCTTTCCTAATTAATCAGCCAAGGGCGTCCCATTAAACCCTTATGGTGGCACGTGGTTCTCAAGTTAAGCTCTATGTTCCAATTAACATTAATGATCTCAACATGAACATAAATAGAATAACAAGAAGAATTGGAACATAGAGGTAATAAATGATTATCCCAAAACCATATAAAGCAATAGCAAACTACCCAAGTGATTCAGGGGTAAACAAGGTAATGAGATAAACAATCTAGGGTGACCTATTGGGTCCCATCAAAATTAGCCTATGCATGGATGAGTGATATTAAAGAGCATTATTAGGTAAAAAGTGGTCAAGGGCACAACTTGCCTTCAATGAGCTCCTGCTCAGCTACTTCAATCTGCTGCTCACCAGGATCCTCGGTCACGGGCTCTTCTACTCGCCACAATACAAACAAGCACAGTGCATATAGAGAAATTAACATTACACCAAACATATAAACAAAATACACCGTAATAATCTACACATTAAAATAAAATTCTAGGAACAGGAATCATAATTTTTGGAGTTATAGTATTTAAGTTATGGATTTTCAAAGGTTTCATGTGTTTAAATTGGATTAAGTGAGGAATTAAATTTATTACTGTTTTCATGACAAAACAGAGGTTCTAAGTGATAGAGAATAAAATTATGAAATTTTAGGAACTGGAATGGAGTGATTTGGAGTTAGTATGAATTTTCTATGAATTATTGAAGTTCTAGCAATTATTTTTCTATTAAATATTCAATTTCTAATTCATTTATACAGTTTAAATAAGCTCTGGACTAGGCTTCAATTTCTGATAACAGCAGGGGGGCTCGGGGTAAAATCCCAAGACACAGTGAACAGCCACAATGGACGACGGGTTGAATTCTAATTTACTTAGGGGTTCTTTTGCAAAACAGACAGGCCGAAGAGGTATCTTGCAATCTCAGCCACACAATCCAAAATAGACGGTGGGGCACAATCCAAAACAGACGGTGGGGATTAGATCCTGACCGCGGTAAACGGTTATACGAGCGTGTCCATTCGATCCCCGACCGACGGTCACGATTTAATGAAGCAGGACGCGATCAGAGCCGACGGATCAAAGATCTACGGTGTCGGTTTGATCGCGCGAACGGGTAAGTTGTGATCTAATCACAACCGTCGGTCCCCAGATCAACGATCGGCGTGCAGCCGTCTTCCCCCCCGACGGCCCATGGTGTCGCTGCCCTCCAGACTGCGGTGGAGGACCGCCGGAGTAAAGCCAACCATCGCCCTAGCGCACTAAACTTAGAAGGGAAAGGTGCTATACGTCGGTGGGGGCAAAGTGAACGAGATGAGGGATATCTCACCAGCGATTTCGGTGCAGAGGCCCCTGGAGACGATAAGGTGCGGCTCCGCGGCGGAGTAGCTACGCCGACGAGCAATTCACGTCGTGCGGGCGCCCGTCTCCACGGTCCGAGCGCGCGTATGGTTTCCCCGGACACAGACGCGCGTCGTCGACCACACGCCTAGGCAGAACTTCAGCGCGAACAAGTGCTCACCGGCGGCGGCTCGGCACTGGTAGAGGCGGTGGCTTTGGCGAGCGAACTTCGCGCGAGGAGGCAGAAGGAGGAGCCGGGGAAAAGGGGGACGAGTGGGTTGGGTCGACGGCCGAGGCTTTTATGCGTCGCCTGCGTGGTCAGCGCGGTCCAATTCTGGTGGCCGAGATCCGCCGAGCTCGGCCGGGTTGTTGCGCCAACCCCGCGAAGAAGACGGAGCCCGTGGGAGAAGGCACTGACTTGTTGGGGCCACACGTCAGCGACCGAGGCGAAGAAAGCAGCGCGGACAGGTCGAGCGGGCGACGGCTGGCAGCCGGGCCCCACATGTAATAGAGTCCAAGCGCGCGCGCGTGGGTATGTCAGTTGGGCCGCGCGGGGGTGAGAGTGAGGTGGGCCAAAATGGGTACAGTCGGCCCAGGTAAGGTTTCTTCTCTTTTTTCTTTTTATTTTCTGTTTCATTTCTTTTTTCAAATTCAAACTTCAATTCAAATTCAAACTTTGTGGCACTTTGTATACTGGCTAAGTATTTATTTTGATCATATCAACTGTGGTGCAGATATTTTAATGATAATTTTATTTGTATTGAATAATATTCCTTTCTCTTCCCTATTTTCATGGTTTTATTTTCAAGTTAGACTTTAAATTCTATGGATCCATTGAGATGCTATTAATGGTATATTTATTTTATTAAGCACAATGCACATCCAAATAAAAACTCAGCATGATGCATAAACTTTAATGGTATATCCTTTTATTACTTATTTGTTTTTGAATTTAGTGTTCACATGTGATGATGCATAAAGGTAAAACTCACATAAAGAGAAATTGTTTTCTCTATTGGTATTTTTTTCTAGCTATTTACAAGTGGGTGTTACAGTTGGCCTCGGTAAGCGCGACCCCCTGGAGCCGCAGCGATTCCCGAACGCTGCTCTCACAACGGAGGAACAGCGACTTAGTGGTGCTCATGTCCGCAAGCTCCTGAAAAGAAAAATAGAATATCACAAAGAATGCTCTGACCACACGAGGTATGCATCTAAATCCTTACTTGGAAGACCCTGGGAATGTCCTGGGAAAGGACTTCCGTGGCCGTCTTAAGCGACCTCATCCACCGCATCGCTATAGTCGCGGAAAACTTTCCACAACTTTTCCTCTCCCTCATCATTAAGGGCAAGCAAAGGCTCTGAGGTATCGTGGCCCAGAACACGAGCGGTTGTGCCCCCCACTCATTGGGATTGAGCTGCGTGGGGATGAGGCCGCTGCTCCCCACGACGGGCCAAGGGTCTGCGCGCCCACGACCGAGGCTTCGGGTCCCTCGGCAGCCGACGCATCAGGCCTCTCCTCGATCAAGGCGGCATGCCTCTGCTCACCAACCTCGGCAACAACGGCCGCCCCCTCCCCATGGTCGAAAACGGGGGAATCGGGGATGACCAGGACCGAAGGAGCCGGGGGCGGAGGCACCTCAGCTATCTCGACATCAGCGGTGGCGGGCGGCTCCGTGGGCGCACCAGCGGCGGCCCCGACAGGAATCAATGTCGGCGCCGGCGACGAGGAAGGCGGGCTCGAGGCCGCGGCCGCGATAATGGCCTCCCCTAGCATGATGGCCGCTCCAATAGGGGGGTCGACCTAGGAGGCTTGCCCCATGACAGCTCATGCCTCCTGGGCCCCCCGCCGGAGGGCGCCTTGCTCGGAGGCCAACCAACCAGCATGGCGCGCCGTAGCACCGGCTGAAGAAGCCGGCCCCGTCTTAAGGGCCTTCGTGAGGGCCAGACCAGCCGAGCCTTGCCTCCGCTTGCTGAAAGGAAGAAAAGACAAAATTAAGATACACAGAAAAATGGCTGAAACAAGGGTGCCCTCAGATACTTACCCGCTCCGGGGCAAGGCCAATCATGCCTGCGGGGAGGTCTCTCAGACCCCGGTCTCTGCAGACGCTGCCAAGGGTTGGCCAGCGGCCGGCTTCGACGCCGCCTCCGCCTCGGACGCCCGAGGCGCCGATAGGGCGGCCTGCCCGGGCGACGTCACGGCAGCCAAGGGAACAACTTCCCACACGGCTGGCACAGGCACTTGCTCTCGGGAGGCATGTGGGTCGGCCTGGCCCCCTAGAGTCACCCCAATTATCTCGGCCAAGGGGTCAAGTACCCCATCGGCCTGCCTCCGCTCCTTGGATCGGGACCCTGGCGTCCTGGCCCCAAACACTGGTGGTGCCAGCCCACTTGGAGAGCCCAGCCTCGGATTTGGACTGAGGCCAAGTCGGGCCGCCATGTCATCGTCTTCATCATCATCATCATCATCAACATCATCATCATCATCATCGTCGGGCGTCTTCGGCGACGGCTCCAACGGGAGCCCGTCCCTTTCTTGCCTCTGATGACGCTTCTCCAAGGCATCCCGAGCCCGCATCCTCTCGCGAGCTCGGGCCTTTTCCGCGTCCTTTTTCTGCTTATCCTTCTCCGCGGTGAGCCTACACGCGGTTCGGCCCGTCGCGTCCTCTGGGACCGGTGGCCGGGAGGTTTTAAAGTTCCTCAACCCCTGGAGACGAACAAAAATCCCAAGGGTAAGGGCTAAAAACGTAAGAAGCACGGCACAAAACAGAAGAAGGGTTGGACACTTACCAGGGACACATACCCGTGGTCGGGACGCATCGGGGGCTGATTAAGGACGCCAGCGTCCAGCCTCCCCACCATGCCCGCTATCCGTCTGAGGAGGTCATCGGTGGAGAGGGGGGTCGAGGACATCCGTGAACCCTCCAAATCTACCCCTGGCTTCATTTCCGAAAGCCACAACCGCCGCTCTACCAATGGGAGCACCCTCCGGTGGTGGATAGCGGCGACGACCCCCGCGGCGGTAAGGCCTTCGGCTTGGAGCTTCTGCAGGGCATGGAGAATGGGCTGGAGCTTCTCCTGGTTCTCGCGTGTTGCCCCCCAGCGCCAGTTATCGCTGACGGCAGTCACCACTCGTTGAGAAAAAGGCGGTAACACCCCGTCGTCATTCCGGAGATAAAACCACCAGTTCTGCCACCCCTTGTTCGAAGACACAAGGGAGGCAGGGATGTACTGCTGTGCGCGCCCCGACCTCAGCTGGAGGGTGCAGCCGCCAGCCCACACCGCCATACGGACCTTCTTCACATCCGTCGACGCGGCGAAGAACTCCGCAGAGAAGAGATGGGTCCATAGGTCCCAGTGGAGGTCAATCCCCAAAAACCCCTCACAAACCGCCACAAAAATGGCCGCCTGCGCGATGGAGTTGAGGTTGAAGTTGTGAAGCTCCACCCTGTAGTAGTGCGGGAGCGCCCGCATGAAGCGGCTCGCCGGCATCCCAAACCCCCGCTCATGAAACGGGGTGAAACTAACCACGTACCCCGGCGGTGGAGTCGGGTCGGCCTCGCTCCTGGGGGCCAACCACTCAGGCTGCGGCCCGCTGGAGAGAGGACGGAGCAGACCCTCGGCAACGAGGGCCTGCAGGTCCTCCACAGTGACGGTGGAGAAGGACCGCGGATCACGCTGCGGAATGATGGTCGTCTTGTCAGCCATCGCCGAGCGGAAGCGGTGGAAGAGGAGGGGACGAGGTGCGCGGTTTTCTCTTCTCTCTGTCTATGTTGGGACCATGCTTCGTCGCCGAAGGTCCTGCAGAAAGAAACAGCTTCGGCTGAAGTCGCTTGTACGTGACGCCGAAGGCATCATTCATGAAGCTTCGGTATTATAGCATGTCCGAAGATGAAGGGTCGAACCGACTTAAAGATGGAATGACCTTTTAGCTCATAGGGGTCTGAGTCATTGTTGTAAACTTTTATGAGGGGCATGATTGTAATTCTTCACAGGCTGTGTCCTGTGCCTATAAATAGTGAACAGTATTCCTTTACTGTTCACGCATTCCTGTAATTGCCGACACATCACACTGGAATTATTGTTTTCCGTCAAGGAAGAGGTATAAACGTACCCAAATATCATGTTTTAATATTCAGATCCATATAATGAAATATACGAATAATGTTATCTATTTCTGGCATATGTTTTACATGTTATACTTCATTTTACATTATTATATAAGTTTAATCACGAAGGTATTGCCCGCGACCTTCGTCCGGAGTTCATTAAATCCTTGGGGAGGTAATGCTTCAGCGGACGAAGGGCATTAACATTTAACATTTTTATGTTGCCTTGTTCTTAATTCATAGCATTTGAGAACAAGCCCGCAACATTGGCGCCCACCTCCGGTCAACACACTTCCACTTTTTTGAGCTGATGGCTTCGTTCAACGATCAAGCTGGAGCTGCTTCGGCCCCGAAGCTGGTACTCCCGATAACAGGCGGTTCATGCTCAGAGCCAGCCAACAAGAAGCAGAAGAAGGAAGCACAGAGAAGGGTACAACACGTTGGGGTGCAAGGACCCTTCATCAAGTCAAGATGGTCTCACATTCCAATTACCTTCTCCCAAGAGGATCTTCAACTCAAGGATTACCCATACAATGATGCTATGGTTATCTCTTGTGTGATCAAAGGATTTCTGGTCCATAATGTTTTGGTTGATACAGGCAGCGCAACTGATATCATATTTGCTAAAGCTTTCAGACAAATGCAAGAGCCCGAAGACAAGATCCATGATGCTACGCACCCCCTTTGTGGCTTCGGAGGATGGCAAATTGTAGCACTTGGGAAGATCACCATGCCAGTAACCTTCGGGTTTGTTAACAATACAAGGACTGAGCAAATTGTGTTTGACATTGTTGACATAGAGTATCCTTACAATGCTATCATTGGTCGTGGTACTCTCAATGCCTTTGAAGCAATTCTTCATCCAGCTTACCTTTGCATGAAGATACCTTCGGACCAAGGGCCCATCGCTATTCATGGAAGTCAGGAAGCTGCCAGAAAGGCCGAAGGAAATTGGACAGATTCAAAAGCGATCCATAACATAGATGGAGCTGAAGCTTGTGAGCAGTACAAGTTCAGAAGGGAAAAAGCTGCTTCGGCTGATCAGCCGAAACCCATGCTCTTATGTGAGGACATAGCAGAGCAGAAGGTGTTATTGGGATCTCAATTGTCCGAAGAACAGGAGAAAACCTTAATACGGTTTTTGTTCAACAATAAAGATGTTTTTGCTTGGTCAGCTAATGATCTTTGCGGAGTTAACAGGGATGTTATTGAGCACTCGCTCAATGTTGACCTATCTTTCAGACCCAGAAAGCAGAGACTTCGGAAGATGTCTGATGACAAGGCCGAAGGTGCTCGGAATGAAGTGAAAAGACTCCTCAGTGCTGGAGTTATTAGAGAGGTAAAATACCCAGAATGGTTGGCTAACACTGTTATGGTGAAGAAGGCCAATGGTAAATGGAGAATGTGTATCGATTTTACTGATCTCAATAAGGCCTGTCCGAAGGACGAGTTTCCATTACCAAGGATAGATTCTTTGGTCGATGTAGCAGCTTCTTCAGAGCTTATGAGTCTGTTGGATTGTTATTCAGGCTATCATCAAATCTGGATGAAGAAGGAGGATGAACCGAAGACCAGTTTCATAACCCCTAGTGGAACATATTGTTACCTTCGGATGCCTGAGGGGCTTAAGAATGCTGGAGGAAGCTTCAGCAGAATGACAGCGAAGGTTCTCCATTCTCAGATAGGCAGGAATGTGCTAACTTATGTTGATGATATCATTGTAAAAAGCACGAAGCAAGATAATCACATTGCTGATCTGCAGGAGACCTTCGCTAATTTTAGACAGGCTGGTTTAAAGCTAAACCCAGAAAAATGTGTCTTCGGAGTGAAGAAGGGGAAATTTCTTGGTTGCCTAGTTTCAACAAAAGGAATTGAGGCTAATCTAAACAAAATCGAAGCTATCCTTCGAATGGAACCACCAAGTACGAAGAAGGGGGCTCAAAGATTGACAGGAAGACTGGCATCTCTCAACAGATTCATATCCAGATCAGCAGAGAGAAATTTGCCATTTTTCGAAGTGCTGAAGTCAGCTGAAGTTTTTCAGTGGGGACCAGTCCAGTAGAAAGCCTTCGAGGAGCTGAAGCAATATTTAATAGATCTAACAACATTAACTCCACCAACGCCAGGGGCTCCTTTGTTATTATATGTAGCAGCTTCGCACTCAGTGGTAAGTGCAGCACTTGTTCAAGAGAAGCTTGAAGGCCAAGTCAAAAAACAGGCTCCAATATACTTTGTGTCCGAAGTTCTTAGTTTATCAAAGAAAAATTATACAGAATTGGAGAAGGTACTATATGCTGTTTTGATGGCCTCCAGGAAGCTTCGGCATTATTTTCAAGCTTACAACATAATTGTTCCTTCTTCACAACCCTTGAAGGATATTATAAGAAACCGAGAAGCTACTGGAAGGATTGGAAAATGGGCTGCAGAGCTCAATGAATTTTGTATTGATTATGTCCATAGATCTTCGATTCAGTCCCAAGCGTTGGCAGACTTCATTGCTGACTGGACGCCAGGAGCTCAGGAAGAAGAAATGAATAAAGATGCCGAAGCATGGACAGTGTTCTGCGATGGGTCTTGGGGGACCTTCGGAGCAGGAGCAGCTGCTGTGTTGGTTTCACCTTCCAAAGTTAGAACTTGTTATGCGGCAAGACTTGATTTTAGTTGCACAAATAATATTGCTGAGTACGAAGCTCTGCTCTTGGGTCTTCGGAAATTAAAGGCAATGGGGATCAGAAGGGCTATTCTTAAAACTGACTCCTAAGTTATTTCTGGTCATATTGACAAGAGCTATAAAGCAAGAGATCCGAAGCTTGAAAAATATCTAGATACAGTCCGAAGGATCGAGGCTTCCTTTGAAGGATTCTCTGTCAAAAATATTCCTCGCGGAGAAAATGAATATGCTGATCTGTTAGCCAAGTCAGCGGCACAGGGGCTGCCTTTACCTTCGGATGTATTTTTTGAAACAATAAAAGCACCTTCGGTTGAGCTTCTTGAAAGAGCGGTCCTCAACATATCCCCTGTCTATAGTGAAGATTGGAGAACTGAAATCATCTCTTTCCTTCAGGGTAATTTTCTTTCGGATGACTAAGCTTATAACAGAAGGATAGAAGCAAGAGCTCGGCCATATGTTATTATAGAAGGGGAATTATATAAGCGTGGGGCCTATTCCCCGTTGCTCAAGTGTTTGTCCAGAGCCGAAGGTATAGAATTGATGAAGGAAATACATGCAGGCCTGTGTGGATCTCATATCGGATCTAGGCCTTTGTTGGGAAAAGTTTTTCGCCAAGGATTTTATTGGCCAAAAGCAGCTTCGGATGCAGCGGAACTAGTGCAAAAGTGCGAAGGTTGTCAGAAATGTGCAAGAGATCAAAAACAACCTTCGTCTCTAACTCAGTTAATACAACCCACTTGGCCGTTACAAAGGTGGGGCCTTGATTTGTTAGGTCCGCTACCACCAGCACAAGGAAATTTAAGATATGTTGTAGTGGCAGTGGAATATTTTTCTAAGTGGATTGAGGCAAAGCCTTTAGCCACAATAACTTCGGTCACCGTCCAAAAGTTTTTCTGGCAAAACATTGTTTGTCGCTTCGGAGTGCCGAAGGCCATTACTATGGACAATGGAACGCAGTTTGACTCCGAAGTTTTCAAAGAGTTTTGTGACCAAATTGGCATGAAGATCCATTTTGCGTCAGTTCGGCATCCAGAATCAAATGGACTAGTCGAAAGAGCCAATGGGATCATAATGATAGGAATAATGAAGTCAATCTTCAATCAGCCCAGGGGAAAGTGGCCAGAAGAATTAATCAAAGTGGTGTGGAGTCATAACACAACAGCGTCAAGATCAACAGGCTTTACGCCATTTAAACTATTGTTCGGCGACGAAGCAATAACACCGGAAGAAGCCAAAGCAGGATCTATAAGAACAATAGATTCGGCAGAAGGCGAAGATGAAGCTGATTGCTCTATGGAAAAGGATGCTATAGAAGGGATCAGGCTTCAGGCTGTGGAAAACATCAATAAATACCAAGCCGAAACAATAAAATGGCATGACAGAAAGGTTCGGTTGAAGAACATCAAGCCAGGACATTTGGTGCTTCGGAGAGTGGCCAACCCAGACACGGTAGGCAAACTACAGCTAAAGTGGGAAGGCCCTTTCTTGGTAGTATCTTCGTCAAGACCCGGTTCCTACAGATTAAAGGATATGGACGGCAACGACATTCCTAGATCGTGGAACGTGGATGAGCTTCGACGATATTATGTTTAGCTTGATGTAATTTTTTCTATTCCTTTTTTCTAGCACCCTTTTCCTTTCCAAAGGGGGAGAAAGGTTTTTAATGGGGCCACAACATGTAATTTTCCTTATTTCAATTCTATAAGAATGATATCCCCCAAAGATGTAAATGTAAATGCAAAGGAAAAAGAAAAGAAATCAGGGAAAAGCTCAAAAGTCGTTCCTAAGGGAATGCAGAGCTTACAGCGAAAAGTCAACGCTGATTCCGCTGAAAGTAAAAGGCGAAGAAGCTCCCAAGGGAGGCTTACAGCGAAAAGTCAATGCTGATACACCGAAAAGTAAGCGGTGAAGCCGAAAAGTAAACGGCAAAAAGATTCGAATCGTTCCTAACGGGATGACAGGGCTGTGATCATGATTTTTGAACATGTGTCTCAATATTCATTTGCACAATACATTCCATCATGTCATTTGCATTCATAAACATTCATTTAGACATATATAGAATCATCATCATACCACACAAAAAAGACAGGTGCTTCGGCAATGAGAAAAGACTTCGAAGGAAAAATTTTTATGCTTCGTTGTGTACGAAAAGAGGGGAAGGTGTTTTTCGCCTTCGGCTCAAAAGAGGAGTTTCGTCCATAGCAAAGCAGATTGGATGAAGATAACGGAAACAAAATATATTACAAGGTATGTACAAATTTACATGAGTTATTCCATAATTATATTACAAAAGTCTCTCCAGAATTTTTGCAGGAAAGTATGGTGAAGCAACTATCAAGCTTCAGGCTAGATTTCGTCAAAACTTCAGCTTCGTCATACTTCAGCTTCGTCATCCTGCGGATATCAAGGATCAGAGTAAGACAGGTGCAAATTTTAAGGAGAAGGTAAAAGTAACAAATATAAGTTTCTTACCGGCTTAAGATGACTTCGAGCTTCGTCACCTGCCATTTTTCGCCCCCCCATTTACCCAGATCTGGGTCATGAATCTATTTCCAATGCTTCGGGCTAGGCTTGGGATATCTATTAGATCTGACGCTGATAAGCTGAAGTTTGGTCTATTTACAATATTTCCATGCGTACAGCCGGCCTTCAAAAAAGCGGCAGCTGTGCCCCGAGAAGCTACCATGGCGCAGAAGTTGGTGTGCCCACCAATAACTTCGTCAAGAGCATCAACCTCGCCTTCAATATATTCTAATGTGCTGGGCAGGTTCGCAACCGAAGGTGTAAATTTTTCAGAGCTGGCTCCGATAGAATGAAACACATCCTTCAGCCGCTGCACGCATCGGCTGCCGAAGCTTAGGCATTTCTCTTGGAGTTCTTTCAAGGATGTTTGCAGATTTGAATTTTTATCCATCTCAGTTTTAAGACTTGTTTCATGGTGTTTCTTTTCCTGCTCAAATTTTTCTGATTGTTTAAGCAATTCATTCTTTAAGCTATCATTCTCGGCTTGGACTTCAGCCAAGGAGCCTTCCATAGACTGAATAACAAAGTCCTTCTTTTCCAATGCACCTTTGTGCTCTTTAGCCATGATTTCAAAATCTTAGATGGCGAAGTCCTTCTCTTTCAGAATAGCTTCGTAATTTTCAACTTTTTCTTCCAAATCTTTGATGATAACCTTGTTCTTCTCCTCTTCGAGATCTTGTTGCATTTTTAGAACCTTACTTAGTAGTATACTCTGTCAAAACAGTCTTCACTAGAAAATGACCTAAAAAATTAATAATAATAATAATAAAATGGTAACAATATTTTTTACCTTAAAATTAGCATAAAGCAAGCTTCCAGCGATATGGTGTCGCTGGTAGCGGCAGAGGTCCGCTTCTAGTTTCGGCAGGCCAATGCTTTTCGAGAGGGTTCTAATAATTTTAGCCTCACTGCGGTTTCGAAGACATCTCAGTTTCCCTTCGTTAACTCCACCAAATAGCATAGCCCCAGGCTTATATCCACAGGATACGGCATATCTTTTAAGCTCTTCTTTTTCAGCATCTGTTAATTCTTGTCCAAGTAAATCTTGAAATTTAAAATCTCCTTCCAAAACGTCTTCAACTTGTTTTTTCTCTTTTTCAGTAGCTGCGCTTGCCGCGACCACAGCAGCTTCTTCTTCAGCCATTTTCAGGAGTATATTATCAATAACTTCAAGTGTCTCTTCCAGGTTCGGATCTTCTATGGCCCCGGCTTCGGCCCCGGCAGTTTCGGCTCCGCCGGTTTCAGCTTCGGGGGTTTCCACTCTGGTGGCTTCGGCTGCGGCATCTTTGGCGGTTTCGGCGGTCTTGGCAACAATAACTTTTGATACCGATGTCGGTGATGGTGTCCCATGGATCACATCTGTCACTTGAATGATTCTTCGTTTTTTCGGCTTCGTAGGACTTTCTACTGCCGAAGTCTCTTTGTCCTTCTGAAAAAACTTTGTCAGTTCCGGTGCCAGCGGACTTAGCTTGATAGGCAAGGATTCAGTCATTACCTTCAAAATTTCTTCCACTTCGGCAGCAAAAGGTACCACAGACACTTCTTCATCTCGGGCCAATATTTCTGGTTCTGGAGATGCTGGCTTCGGAGATGCTGGCTTCAGCGATGCAGGCTTCGGAGACGCAACTTTTCTCTTTCTTGGGGCAATTGCTTTCGGCTCAAGTTTTTCTTTCTTCTTTTCTGGTTGATCTTCGTCGTCTTTAGTTAAAACGCTGGCCACTCGTTTTCTTTTTTGCCCTTCGGCACCCTTGTCTAGCCGCTCGTAGTCAGGGTATTCAAAACCTATAGCATCAAGCACTCTATTTAGCCTTCGTTTCGGCCGGGTGCCGAAGGCTGCTGTCATCAATTGATCTTCTTTTTTAGAATAATTTCCAAGGATTTCAGTACTCATTACTTCAATTGTTTCGAACCATTTTTGGCGGGGTTCTTTAAAATATTTCTTGAACTTGTAATGGTAGGGCAGGCGGACAAGTTCTCCTTCTTTCTTCTCTTTTTTGAGCTTCGGCATAGCCCATTCCTTCATAGTTGGAAATATTTTGAACGACAGAAATTCCTGCACAAGATCTCTAGTGCCAATGTGTTCAGCAATAATCCTAAATTCAGCCAACGCGATTTGAGTTGGACCTTCTGGTGTCATATTGCAGTGGGGTCTGGTCTCTCCGAATATCAATTCAAGCGGGCTCTGTACTAGCTTCTCCTTGTCATCGTCAACTTTGACGTAGAACCATTCTGACTTCCAGCCCGCCGGCCACTTGCTTCGATAGCTGATTACAGGAAACTTCATAGTCTTCCGATAGGCAAAATTATAACAACCAAAATTTTCATGTAACCCATCTTTTCTGGCCTTAGTTTGATAATGTAGCTCGTGTACCCGGCAGAAACCTTCGGCAAATGGCTCCACCCCCTGGCTTCGGAGAGCCCAAATATAAACACTAAGCCTAACAATAGCATTAGGAGTTAATTGATGAAAATAGATACCAAACTTTTTTAGCACATCGGCAATCATCCTATTCAAAGGAAATCTCAAACCAGCTTTGCGGAAACTCTTGAAAATCACTATTTCATCCTTCTCTGGCTTCGGGGTAATTTCCTCTCCTCCGAAGCGAATCAGCTTCTTCTCATCTTCGCTAAAGTAGCCCGATTTTACCATCTTCGGAAAATCAACCTTGGAGATTGTTGACTTTCCAAAGTCCAGGTGGCTAGGCTTGCTTGGTATTGCAATAGTGTGATCATCTTCAGAATCAGTTTCTTCAATATCTGCTTGTTCTGCTTCGGCAGCAGGGGTGATCTCCGATGTCACCAATCCACTTCGCCTCATCGCTTCCGAGATAGGGACAGCTTCCACAGCTTCGGCTTCGTCTCCTTCGCGCTCAGACCTAGCAGTAGAGCGCACTCTGGCCATTTGATTTTATCTTGAAAATTGCTCAGAAATTAATAACCTCTTTCCTGAAGCCCTTCTTCTGACGAAGCAGACGCCAAACTAGAGCTTCGTTCGAATACGAAAGTCAAGCTTCAGCTATGGTTAAAAATTTTGGCAGCAAAACAGTGCAATAGCAATGAATGCTGTGGTAACTTCACACCTACCCGTCTGTTTATATAGTGTTGCAGGAAGGAAGGTGAATCGTCAGGATTTTTACACCAAGCAACGATTGCTCGCACCCGCTGAACGGTGGACCGCAAAAACTAGAATAGTGAACCCGCATGGTGGAATCACTACGCGCTCGAAAATTGTATCGTTTCTCGACAACGAGCTCAGAGAAGGTGTTTTTCGGACCTTCGGCTTCCTGAAGCCTAAGAGACTTTTTTCACGGATCAAGCTCGTTACGAAAAACGATCTAGCACCGTGAAGGGGCTACTGTTGGGACCATGCTTCGTCGCCGAAGGTCCTGCAGAAAGAAACAGCTTCGGCTGAAGTCGCTTGTACGTGACGCCGAAGGCATCATTCATGAAGCTTCGGTATTATAGCATGTCCGAAGATGAAGGGTCGAACCGACTTAAAGATGGAATGACCTTTTAGCTCATAGGGTCTGAGTCATTGTTGTAAACTTTTATGAGGGGCATGATTGTAATTCTTCACAGGCTGTGTCCTGTGCCTATAAATAGTGAACAGTATTCCTTTATTGTTCACGCATTCCTGTAATTGCCGACACATCACACTGGAATTATTGTTTTCCGTCAAGGAAGAGGTATAAACGTACCCAAATATCATGTTTTAATATTCAGATCCATATAATGAAATATACGAATAATGTTATCTGTTTCTGGCATATGTTTTACATGTTATACTTCATTTTACATTATTATATAAGTTTAATCACGAAGGTATAACCTTCGTGATATTTTGCCCGCGGCCTTCGTCCGGAGTTCATTAAATCCTTGGGGAGGTAATGCTTCAGCGGACGAAGGGCATTAATATTTAACATTTTTATGTTGCCTTGTTCTTAATTCATAGCATTTGAGAACAAGCCCCCAACAGTCTACTCTCTCAGGTCGCGAAAGCAAAGGCAGAAGGCAAGAACGGAAGTGCAAATGGCACGGTAAAGAACCACCGCCGGTCCCCCTCCCAGGTATATAAAGGCCCAGGCAGAATCCACCCAAAGCTTCGCCCGAGCCCCTCGTGAATTTTAAATTTGAAATCAAAACGGTTTTTCTGTTCCTCGAATGGCTCGCGCACGCGCAACGGACACCCCGCGAGTCGCCCGTCCAGTCACATTAACTCTCTGGCAGGACACGCGTCACCCCTGGCAGGCGAGCGGGTGCCGTTTCACCTCCGTCATGATGACCGCCTCAAAAAGGTGTGCCACACTGTTTAGTTTATTTCCTTTCTTCCTTTCCCCTCTATATCTCTCTCCGCAAGGATCGGGAAAGGAGATATTTCGAAAGAGTCCTTCTCAGCAAAGGAAACGGGCCCCGAGCCCTCGTACTGATCAGAGGTTCGAAGGTTGCACCCTGCGGGGTTCGGCAGCCGCCCCAGAGCACTTGGGCTCCGAGCCCTCTACTGATCAGGGGTTCGAAGGCTGGCCCCTCGGAAGGGTTCGACAGCTGCCCCAGGGCATGCAGAGTCAGGGATAACCCTGGGTATGTCCGTTACATGGCCGAGGCTCGGGCTACGCTCCCGAGGTACCCTAGAACATTTCCGAGACCAGCGGGAACGATTTGTAATGGAAAGGCGACGAAGGGGCATACAATAAAAAGTCGAGACAGTCCTTGATCGTCCTCTCGCTCCATGCAGAGGCTCAGGGGCTGCTCTCGCACCAGGCTACGACTAAATTGTTGACCGCGTCAACAAACTAACTTAAAAACTCGAAGCCTGACTATGCACCCGGGCTGCGACCAGGCCGCATGAGAGAACAACAAGGCCGACCAAGGAATAACAAGAAGAGCATTAAGACCTCAGAGGAGTCAAACCACTCCTCTGAGGCCTCGGGGGTTACACCCGACGGGTGCGCTCGCGCGCACCCATCGGAACAAAAGATTGCTGAAAAAGATCAGTCGCCTTGCAAAAGTCCGGTAGAACCTCCAAGCGAGTGCCTACACTCCCTTTGAGGCTCGGGGGCTACTGTCGGGTACCAAATTAGGGTACCCCCAGTGCTCCTAAATGTGGCTGGAGAACATCTTTAAAACAAAACCATAAAGACTGGTAAGCACGGTTCAAAATTAAGGCCTCGTCTACCATGGGACGCGATCCCGTCTCACCCGAGCCCAGCCTCGGATAAGAACAGTAGTCCTGTACGGATTCGCGGCTCACCCGAGGGTCCCCTCAGGCAGTGGGTGCACCCCTGGCTAGCCCGAGGCAAAGCTCGGGTAAACTTTGTCATATAGCGGACTCGGCCAAACCGCCTTGCCACCGACCGTATCACGTGCACATTTAATGCGGGGATCACCTGACACCTTATCCCGACACGCGCGCCTCAGATGGCAAGGTCGAAATGACCGCAGTCACTTCAGCCTTTTACTGATCGTTCTGATAGGATAACAACACTATTCACCCCGTTCCGACCACTGTGCCAACCACCAGGGTAAAACTTACAACAGTAAGTTACCGCCTCTCCCGAGTTCAGCCTCGGGCGAAACAGGGAGCTCCGCCTCGCCCGACCCCAGCCTCGGCCTTGGGAGGAGTCGTCACCACGTCCGACCCAGGCCTCGGCCTCAGCCTCGGCCTCGGGAGGAGGTCTCCGCTTCGCCCGACCTAGGCCTCAGCCTCGGCCTCGGGAGAAGTCACCGCCTCACCCGAGACGGACTCGGACCGACTATGCGAAGAGGGAATATGACATTATCCTACCCCTAGCTAGCCACCTCAGGCTATGAAGGAACAAGACCGGTGTCACATCAAATTACTCCAGTAGCAGGTAATGATGATTCTCGGCATGCGCCCATGACATCGACTATCCTTAGCTCTCTATGAAGTCAAAGAAACATCAGCAGGACCCGGGGCCGCACCGCCAGCCACGCTTCTACAGGGATCAAGCACTTCTCTGCCGGCCACGTTAGCGCATAACTACACCCCCATATGTACAGCTGGGTCCCCTCCTTGTACCTATAAAAGGAGATGCCCAGGGCCTTCCCAAGGCAGGTTAAAAAAAGCTCACCTAGACGGCTCGCTCCACATCAAACTCCTCTTCACAACACTAGACCTCTCAAGGGACCTGGGATCCGTTCCCTCTCTCACGAAGCTTGTAACCCCTACTACAAGCACCCCGGTGCAAGATAATATAAGCCTCATCCTCCCTCTCCTGGAAGTAGGGCCTTCTTAGCTCGAACCAGGATAAACCTTATATTATCTTGCATCAATCCATCCGGGTAGGGACACGCAGCATAAGATTTACTAGTCGATTGAGGGTCCCCCGGGTCCAAAACACCGACAATCAGCAGCATCATGGGCAGCAGTATAGGAATCCCACCAGTCAGCAGCAGGACCTGTCAGACGACCAGAAGCATAAAGAACCTTCTCCCGGTCTGAGCATTGGGTGATGTTGAGCATCTTCTCAATTGACTTCAACCAATCATCGGCATCAAGTGAATCTGGCGAACTGGCGAAGGTCGGTGGCTTATGGCTCATAAATTCCCGGTGATTATCACGAGGTGGAACTGGTGGTGGTGGTGGAGGCAATGGTACTTGTTGTTGTTGCTGTTGTTGCTATTGTTGTTGAAATTGCTGCTGCAGCTGCTGTTGCGCCCTTCTCTCCTAGTGTATCTCTTCTCGCTCCTGGCACAACTCCTGGCGTATCTCTTCTCTTTCCTGGCGCTCTTGCTGCATCTGAGCCCGCATATCTGCCATAGTGTCCGCCATTTGCAGCATCATCTTGATCTGAGCTGCAACCAGTGGGTCAACTTCGCCTGGTGGAGGATTAGGAGGATTCATCTCTGCTGGTTGTGGCTGGGGTTGTCTAAATATCCTCCGAGTGTGCTGTCTGGGAGGTAAATCAATTCCACCACCCCTCCTGGTATTGACCATCTGAGTTAGATACATATGGTAAGAGAAAAGTAGACAAGGTAGGTAGTTACGAATCATGTTACTTTGGGGACTTTATTAGCTAAGCAGATTAATGTTTTACCTACCATAGCTAATTCATTACCTTATGGTGGTACATGCTAAGATGCCCGTCTATAAAATTTCAATCAATCAAAGAAGCAAATCAAGCATTGATCATCAGAACAATCAACCAACATTTTTAGTAGAGAAAATAGTTTTAAAGTTTGTCTTAGGTTCCCTATCTCTTAAAAGATCATAAGTGTAGGATTCCAAGGTGTGAAATCTATCTTGTCTCGAAGTAGAGAAGATAAGAATGATCAGAGTGGAACAGCAGAAGGTGAGACAGGATCAAGATAAGTATAGAAAGAATCAGAGTAAGGTAAGTAGGTAAGGGTTTTATCCATTTCTATCTAGGTTTCATCCTACAGTCAACATTTCCTCTGATACCACTTCTGTCACACCCGGATTTAAGGAACAAAGTCGGGTGCATCTCATATATGCGCTAGAGAAGACAACACATATAATAACAGAGTGCATAGAGATAAATGTCATAAATAACATAAATGTACTTATTACATAGCGGAAGTCTTACAAAGATAAATGATAAAATAAAGCGAACTAAATATTATTCCCTGGCGCCACAAAGCTGAATGGGAGACGCCACCTAGATCAAGTCGAATGCCTTAGTGTTATGAAGCTCCTCTTCGACCACCTGTTCTGCTCCTGTGGGGGGGTGTGAGACAGCAAGAGTGAGCTCACATACGTTCATAGCTCAACAAGTCGTGGGGAATAATGTGCATGAACTCACCAAAGGTGGGAGTTCATGTGAAGTGTAAGGCTGATCAACAAAATAGAGGCTGAGGATGAGCATTGCTTTTATAAGTTGGTCAAAATTTTATTAGCAATTACTAAGTGTAAGTAAATTCCAAACCTTAATAATAATAAAGAAAAGTAATAATAAAATAATCCCAAATGTGATGCAAATGTCAAATTAAATTTAAGTTCCATAAATTAATCATGTAAGGGTCCGAGCTACTCATGGCCGTGAGCACGGCTAGTATACCAGTTTTACACTCTACAGAGGTTGTGCATCTTTACCCACAAGTCATGTTACCCATCTGCCAAGAGATGGCCAATCCCATACATGCCCCGATCTCACAATCCGAAAACACCTACGCGTTGCCGAGTGAATAGCGAACCAGGAGAGGGATTCATACCGAGGGTCGCGGCACAGAGAGCTCCAGCCATGGCACCATGCGGCTCCGCCGTGGAGTTGGTGCGACGGTGAGAGATTGCCGCCCCACCGAAGACACCCACGCACCACAAAATCCACGAATCGACCACCCAGTCACTAAACAAGGGAAGTAGCGATGGGGTGTGAGGTTTGGTGGCGGCGCACGAGCTCATGACAGCGACGGATTTCCCCCCGGCGTACCATGGCGGCGGTGGCTTCCGCTATCGATGCAGGTGTGGCTTAGGTGGAGGGTTGAATGTGGGGGCGATTTCAGAGGGGCCGCGGCTCTTGTAGGGCGGCTAGGGAAGTCCTGGTCAGCAATGGAGTCCGAGATCACCGACGAGCACCGCCACGGTCGGGATTTCGGTTGAGCGCAGAGAACTGACAGTCGTGGCCCACATGACAGTGACACCGGGACGAGGGGGAGACCGTGCAGAGTAGTTGACGCGCGGGTAGGAAAGTGGGGCTGAGCAGCGGGCACGCGAGGCAGTGTGAGGCGCGAGCGAGACGCGGCGGCTGGCGACTGGAGCCCACATGTCGGTGCAAGGGCGTGTGTAAGTAACTGGGCTGCACGGGTTTGAATTTCCTGGTGGGCCGAATTGGCGCAGGGAGCCCACTTACTCTTTTTCCTTTATTCTTTTTATTTTATGTTTCTCTTTTTCTCCTTTTCAATTCAAAGTCCTTTCAAATTTAAATTTCCATTCTTGTGGGAAATTTATCCTCAATTTTATATTATGCCATGAACAGTATCAATTTGGAGATATATTCATATATACATTGTTTTTATCTTAAATCTTTATATATCTTCTCTTTTTCTAACTTCTATAATTTCTTTTATATTCTAAATTTCCCCTTGGGAATTTAATATATTTCTTGTCACATTACTTTTATATTGCCACAACATGCACACAAAATAAAGAACCAACATGATGCACATTTTTGTGGTGAGTCTTTTATTAATTATTTATTTATTTTTGAATATGGTGTTCACATGTGATGATAAGTAGGTTCAACACACACATAAAACATAGGAAAATAACTTTTCTCTTTTTTATCTATTACAAATTGGGTATTACACCACATGACAGGGGAGAAAAAGATGTTCTCCTCCTAGGAGAAAAACGAAGATTCCCAAAGAGCCATCACATTCGAGGATGGAAATCAAGGTTTGGTCAAAGGACTTGGTAAAATTGCTATATCACCTGACCATTCTATTTCCAATGTTTTTCTTGTAGATTCTTTAGATTACAATTTGCTTTCTGTTTCTCAATTATGTAAAATGGGCTACAACTGTCTTTTTACGGATATATGTGTTACTGTCTTTAGAAGAAGTGATGATTCAATAGCATTTAAGGGAGTATTAGAGGGTCAGCTATACTTAGTTGATTTTAATAGAGCTGAATTCGATACTTGCTTAATTGCTAAGACTAATATGGGTTGGCTCTGGCATCGCCGACTAGCCCATGTTGGGATGAAGAATCTTCACATGCTTCTAAAGGGAGAACACATTTTGGGACTAACAAATGTTCATTTTGAGAAAGACAGGGTTTGTAGCGCATGTCAAGCAGGAAAGCAAGTTAGCTCCCATCATCCTCACAAGAACATCATGACGACCGACAGGCCGCTTGAGCTACTCCATATGGATTTATTTGGCCTGATCGCTTACATAACCATCGACGGGAGTAAGTATTGTCTTGTAATTGTGGATGATTATTCTCGCTTCACTTGGGTATTCTTTTTGCAGGAAAAATCTCAAACCCAAGAGACCTTAAAGGTATTCTTGAGATGAGCTCAAAATGAGTTTGGATTAAGGATCAAAAAGATAAGAAGCGACAACGGGACAGAGTTCAAGAACTCACAAATAGAAGGCTTTCTTGAGGAGGAGGGGATCAAGCATGAGTTCTCTTCTCCCTACACACCTCAACAAAATGGTGTAGTGGAGAGGAAGAATAGAACTATACTGGAAATGGCAAGGACCATGCTTGATGAGTACAAGACTCCGGACCGGTTTTGGGCTGAGGCGATTAACACCGCCTGCTACTCCATCAACCGGCTCTACCTTCACCGAATCCTCAAGAAGACATCTTATGAACTCCTTACCGGTAAAAAGCTCAATGTTTCATATTTTAGAGTCTTTGGTAGCAAATGTTTTATTCTTATTAAAAAAGGTAGAAGATCTAAATTTGCTCCTAAGGCTATAGAAGGCTTTTCACTAGGATATGATTCAAACACAAGGGCATATAGAGTCTTCAACAAATCCACTAGATTAGTTGAGGTTTCTTGTGACATTGTGTTTGATGAGACTAATGGCTCCCAAGTGGAGCAAGTTGATCTTGATGAATTAGATGATGAAGAGGCTCCGTGCGTCGCGCTTAGGAACATGTCCATTGGGGATGTGTATCCTAAGGAATCCGAAGAGCCTCCACAAGCACAAGATCAACCATCATCTTCCATGCAAGCATCTCCACCAACTCAATATGAGGATCAGGTTCAAGACAATGAAGATGAAGATCAAGAGGATGAGCCACCTCAAGAGGAGGACAAGGATCAAGGGGAGATGAAGTTGATCAAGACATGGAAGATGATCAGGGTCAAAGACCACCACACCCAAGAGTCCACCAAGCGATTCAAAGAGATCACCCCGTGAACTCAATTCTCGGTGACATTCATAAGGGGGTAACAACTCGATCTCGAGTCGCTCATTTTTGTGAACATTACTCTTTTGTGTCCTCTATTGAGCCATACAGGGTGGAGGATGCACTAAGAGATTCAGATTGGGTGCTGGCAATGCAAGAGGAGCTCAACAACTTCACGAGGAATGAGGTATGGCATTTAGTTCACGCCCTAACCAAAATGTTGTAGGTACCAAATGGGTATTCCGCAACAAGCAAGATGAGCATGGTGTGGTGACAAGGAACAAAGCCCGACTTGTGGCCAAGGGCTATTCACAAGTCGAAGGTTTGGATTTCGGTGAAACCTATGCACCCGTAGCTAGGCTTGAGTCAATTCGCATATTACTTGCCTATGCTACTTACCATGGCTTTAAGCTTTACCAAATGGACGTGAAAAGTTCCTTCCTCAATGGACCAATCAAGGAAGAGTTCTATGTTGAGCAACCTCCTGGCTTTGAAGATAGTGAGTACCCTAACCATGTTTATAAACTCTCAAAGGCACTTTATGGGCTCAAGCAAGCCCCAAGAGCATGGTATGAATGCCTAAGAGACTTCCTTATCACTAATGGCTTCAAAGTCGGCAAAGCCGATCCTACTCTCTTTACTAAAACCATTGCAAAAGATTTGTTTGTGTGCCAAATTTATGTTGATGATATCATATTTGGGTCTATTAACAAATCTACTTGTGAAGAGTTTAGTAGGATAATGATTCAAAAATTCGAGATGTCTATGATGGGGGAGTTGAAGTATTTTCTAGGATTTCAAGTCAAGCAACTCCAAGAGGGCACCTTCATCAGCCAAACAAAGTACATTCAAGACATTCTTAACAAGTTTGGAATGAAGGATGCCAAGCCCATCAAGACACCCATGGGAACTAATGGGCATCTCAACCTCGACACGGGAGGTAAATTCGTAGGTCAAAAGGTATACCAGTCGATGATAGGATCTTTACTCTATTTATGTGCATCTCGACCGGACATTATGCTTTATGTAAGCATGTGTGCAAGGTTCCAAGTCGATCCTAAGAAAGTTCACCTTAGGGTCGTGAAAAGAATCATGAGATATTTAGTTTATACACCTATGTTTGGACTTTGGTACCCCAAGGGATCCACTTTTGATTTAATAGGATATTCAGATGCCGATTGGGCAGGGTGTAAAATTTATAGGAAGAGCACATCAGGAACTTGTCAGTTTCTGGGGAGATCCCTAGTGTCTTGGCCTACAAAGAAATAAAACTCAGTAGCTCTTTCTACCGCCGAAGCCGAGTTTATTGTCACAGGCCATTGTTGTGCGCAATTACTTTGGATGAGGCAAACCCTTAGGAACTATGGCTACAAATTGAGCAAAGTCTCTCTCCTATGTGATAATGAGAGTGCAATCCGCATGGTGGATAATCCCGTTTAACACAGCCGCACTAAGCACATAGACTTTCGGTATCACTTTTTGAGGGATCACCAACAAAGGGGGATATCGAGATCGCTTATGCTAGCACCAAAGAACAATTAGCCGATATCTTTACCAAACCACTAGATGAGAAAACCTTTACCAAATTTAGGAATGAGCTAAACATTCTTGATTCTCAGAATTTTGATTGAAACATTGCACACATAGCTCATTCATATACCTTGATCATATCTCTTTTATGTCTATGACTAATGTATTTTCAAGTATATTTCTATGCAAAGTCCTAGATTGAAAGGGAAATAGAGTCTTCGACGAAGACAAGTGTAACACCCCTGGTGTTACTGCCACTAAAACTTGAGCATAACATCATAAGCATTGGCATATCATGTGTTTGTCACACCTAGAGTGCATTCACTAGGCAAAAATTTCAAACAAGTTGTATTGATATGACATTTTATGGGTAAAACCCTAAAGTAGGGTACTTAACCCTAAATTGGGATCAGAAGGGTAAAATAAAGCCTAATAAGAGAAAACTTCAAAACTCATTAGAGATGGTCATAAAATGTCACCATTGATGAACTTAAGTAGCATCCAAACCCTAGAATCACCAAAAAACCCTAAATAGAACCCTAGAAAACCCTAGATTAAAACCCTAGGGGGCTAAGTGCAAAACTAGTGCACTGTTGGACTAAAGTGCAAAACCATGAAATTAGAGCATCTTAACTCATGTGGTTCACAAGTATGTGGATTTGTAACTTAAACCCTAAGTTTTGGACTTGTTTGCAAAAGAGCCACACTTATACTCCAATGGCTAAGTCTGATTTTCAGTGCATTTGGCTCAACTTTGAAGCCCCATATCTTCCATGTTATGAAGATTTTTCCCTAGGTCACCACATCAAGTTTGTAGAGCTATAAAAGGGGAGCAATTTTGCTATAGAGATTAACCTTTGGTTACATAAGAAATTTGGAGATAATTAGACCCAAGAATGCGCTGTCAGACTGCTTGGAGTCTGAATTCAGACTGACAGTGGAATTGCATGAACTTAGGGCTCGAATTCAATCATGATCCAGTGGGAATTTGACTAGGGATGCTATAGCAAAAGTGAAAATGGTTTGTAGGGCTACAACTTTGCTGTAGAGCATTGGTTGTGTTGCCATGGAAAATTGGGAGAAAATCTGCCCTAAACATCGACTGTCAGGCTGACTGAAGAAGATTGCGATGGTACAGTGACTGAAATAGATTGCAGATGCATCCCCCTCGCCGCCGGTGATTTTTACACTGTGATTTACGCTGTCGCTGTGATTCGTGCTCGCTGGTGAGGGGATAACCACGACAGATTAAAAATCTTGGCACCGGATCGGCTCGGGCTCGGGCGCGGATGAGATTCACCGTACCCACTTGCTCGTCGTGCTGCCAGGATAGACTTCACCGCCGTTGATCGCTCACCGTTGTGCGCCACATGCTTAAGCGCTAGCCCACGTCACGGTGAATCATGGTATGCATGTTCGGTGATCGCCGGAGGACTGCCACGGTGATAGCCACTCATCTCTAGCGTCAGTACCCCTTTTCCCCTCCGGCCGCCAGCACATCCTCGTGACATTGGACGCCACCGCCGTTGAAGGCTATAAATTACCGCCCCCGTCCGCTCCGCTAGGTAATTGTGCAACCAGTGCAGCAAATCGTGACTCAAATCCTCCCCTAGAACTCCCCAATTTGGGATTTCCCCCAAATTCCTCAAAAACACTGAGCAGATTGACCTCGCCGTGGCCAGCGCGTCTCAGGTCCGCTCATACCCTCTGCCCTCCCATTTTAGCGTTCTTGTGTGCCCTTGATACTCACCGACCAACCCAATTGGGCTAGAGTCCCTAGGATCGCCGAGAATGCGTGTGAATGTCTGCGATGCCCACTGTCATCGTGGACAGAGCCGGTTAGATCACCGTTTGTGAAATTAGTTGGGGGGAAACGATCGTTAGGTCTTGAATTCGGTCTCTGCCGAAGTAGAGCACCGGTCCTTGAGTGATTCGACCGGTATGCGCTCGCTGGAGCTCGGCTCCTCGCCGTCCACCATCGTGGACCTCGGCCTGCGAAGAAATAAAACTCGGGGGAGGTTTCTGTGAAATGTCAGTGACTCCTGGAATAGTATTGTGACCCCGCTTCAGGTTATTCAAAATGAAGGGGGTCTATTTGCAAATTCTGCACGTAGGTGCGCGCGAGCGGGCGCTTTCCTCATGTAATGGGCTGACTTGGGCCGGTTTCGGTCCAATACTGTTCATAGTTTTCCTTTTTCTTTTTCTGGCAGAGCTAAAGAAATTCTAGAAAATTGTAGAAAAATGGTAAAAATACCAAACCAATTTTGCTAGGTTTCTAATTTCCTATAGTATTTAATAAAAATAGTTTCATGATTTTTAATTCCAATAAGGAATTTTGGGACATTTAAAACAACCAAAAGCTATACTTATGGATTTTAGAGGATAAATATTAAATCCAAAAATTCACTAAGCTTTTAGGGTAAACTCTAAATAATATTTAGAAGCCTTGGGTAAAGTTTGGTATGATTTGGACCATGTTTGATACTTAGAACCCAAAACCCTAGCCCCTGCCCTACGAACTTCACTATTGACTCCGAAAACCCTATGTTCTCGGAGATCTATGAAGGAAAGTTGTATTCAAGACCTTAGATAATAAACTTTTATTATCTTTGCATCTTCATTAGCATTACATGAGCATTCATTATTATACTTGGCTATATTTAGAAAACGAGGAGGAAGTAGAGGTTGAAGAGATAAGGACTTCATCACGACCACCACCTGAAGAACATCAGGCAGGCAACTATTTTTATTTTGATATCTGCGGAATAGAGCCTGATTCACCAGTAACACAAGGCAAGCCCCGGTGCATTTGCCACCTCCTTGTTCCTTTTAAAATCTTTCTCACTTGTTTGATGTATTAGGTGATAGGAGTTGTGTGCTAAACCAATTCTTGCATTTCCTTCCTTGGGTTGATTACTTCTCCTTAAATCCCTGTTTTACAAAAGGTTTTCTTATGCTTAGTCCTTCTCTAGAAAAACAAAAGGTTTTGTTTTCATAAATGATGATGTTGCAAAGTGGGTGGGATGTTTTCAAAAACAAAACTTGATGGTGAATCCATCATGGCCATGATGGGTTCAACATCAGAAAAGATGTACCTCTGTCAGGTACCAAACTTTGGGTTTGAAATGATAAAGCTGAGACCGGGCGGGTGACTTGCACGAGAAGAGAATCTCGGTGTAGTGTCTCCGTCTGAGTCGATTAAGGACCGTGTCGATGTAGGCTTGATGATCGAGGACCCTTTAACTGGTCACATGCCTCGTCATGGGTAAGCTTTGCCTCAGGCAGACTAATACTAGAATAAGATAACATGCAATTAGAGTGTAGAGATGGTGAGAGTAGCGTGTACCCTCTGTGGCAAGAGGCTGGACGGTGGTGTATCTCTGCTCTCGGTTGGCGTGAACCTGATCTGGTCTTAGGAACCCCGGTGGTGAGTTGACATATGCAATGGTTAAGTGCTACATATGTCGTGTGATTGGAGATCCTCAGCTGAGTATAATCGATTCGGATCGCCGTAACTTCGCGGATATGAAGACTTGGTCACTGCCCTACACGTAGCGATCCAGTGAAAATGAAGGGTTGTTAAGAAATTGGATAGTATAGGTCAAGTGAATGAATTAGGGTAGAAAGAACCCTAGTTGCAGGTAAGTTTACTTAACCTGACAAATAAAACTGGATTTTTAAGGATCCACTATTAGTAAGCATTTCTGCAAACAGAGTCATTGATTATTGATAAGCCTTACCTTGACTCCCTTAAAGCCAGCATATCCTTGAGAGTCTTTTACTTCGTCAGGTAAGTCTTGTGAAAGTACACTTTGTACTCAGGGCTTTGTCCCATGTTGTTTTAGGTGAAGAAGCAGCAAACTTTTGTTGCTTCTGTTCCAAGGTGGTACCGAAAGAAGAGAATCAAGACTAAAACTGCAGGAGGAAAGGCCCTCCGTTAAAAACTTTTACTGTTTTTTTGGGAGGGGTTTTTGCCTCCCATGTTATGTAATAATAATACTCTACACTCATATATTTTGTTCTGGTCTGTAACTATATAACTTTGTCTTACTTTTCAATAAAGTAAGTTATTGTAACTGCTTCCACATTTTCGTATCTCCGATGTATTGTAATGTCCGCGTGACGGGTGAAACGCTCTGGGGAAAGGTAAGGAATTCAGATACCGAACTTGTCAAGTGATCAGGTGCACCTGCAGGGTTGTCTGAAGTCCGTTGGACAAGGACAACTGTAGGTGGGCCTAATGACTTGGGAGGTTCCGTCACAGTTGGTATCGGAGCGAAGCCCATCTCTGCAGATATTATGAGACATTTTCAAAAAGAATTTTCAAAGACTTATCTACAAAATTTCTTTCCTTCTTATCCAATCACCTTCTAAGGTACTTATGCTAAAGACCAGATAGTAGAGTGCAATGTATAGAAGGTGTGAATCAACTAAGGTTGATTCTGTAATTACACATGCATCAAGCTAAAAACTATGCTAATAAGATTTTCCCCCTCATGGAGATATGCCGCCGCGCACGAGAAAAACCGCGCGCAAGTCTACCGGGCCGATTGGCGTACCCCGCCATCAACTAGCCCCACGGCATGAAGACAATAGCAGTGGTAGCAACGATCCAATCGGGGATCTGGAAGCCCAAGTTGAACAGCTTCGATTAGAACTCCATCACAGGAATGATATATGGGTCGCGGATGGTGAAAGAATAAACGAATTGAGAATAGAAATCCACCACCTGCAAGACCAACTTGCTGAACGGGATCTAACGCTCGATTGGGCTGTGAACTCTTGTTCACTTGCTTGGGCCAAGGAAGCCAAAGCTCGAGCCCGTGTGGAGGAGCTGAGCACAGCCGTGGATGACTTTCAGGTTTATTGTAATACACTACATGAAGAAGTTCATGTATTGTATTCACAACTGCACCCTAACGTCCCTGCGGATCCTGTCGGGATGGGAGCCGGACCATCTGGAGCAGCAGGTGAAGCCCTTGGAGGGGAACTGGACCTTTTCAGGCCCCCTCCATCAATGAATTTGGTCGACGAATGGTCTCCTACACCTAACAGCGAGGCTACCAAAAGTGACATGAAGCTAGAGTAGTGTAGTATAGAAGTAGTAATAATGTGTAATAGATAATGTGATCCTGTTGTAAATTCGAGTTTGTAATATTACCCTTTTAAGTAATGTAAAATGGATGGTTTACTTTGGCATATTATATTTCTCCAAATGTTCTTTGCCTCAGATGCCGTACAAGAATCGTGCACAGGATGGGGCAAGAACCTCCCGTGGGAGGGAAGCAACCCCTAATCCACCCCCAGTACCTCCTGTAAGGAAAATGGACCCCGTGCCATTTGGCTAATTGAGTTTTGGTGTTTGATGAACAACACAATCCGTGAACTAATAAGTTTTCTAGTGTTTGTGTTTGTAGTTCACAGGATGCGAAGAGAATTGGACCAAGGCAATGAGGATGCAACACCTCAAAAGAAGACATAAAAAGATGCATAGGAGTCCAATACTCAAGAACAAAGAAGCCCGAAGAAATCAGCGAAGAAATCCAAGATAAGGGCTGTCAGCCAGCGCCTGGTGGCGCACCGGACTGTCCGGTGAGGCACCGGACAGTCTGCGCAGAGAGGCCACAGACAGGCGCTCTCTGGCTGTAGCACCGGACTGTCCGGTGTGCACCGGACTGTCCGGTGTGCCAACGGGCAGACAGCAACGGTCGGATCCAACGGTCGACTGCTACAGGCGCTAACGGTCGGCTGACGTGGCGTGCACCGGACATCTACTGTGCAGTGTCCGGTGGTGCACCGGACTGTCCGGTGCACCCGACGACAGAAAGCTACTGCTTTCTGTCCAACGGCTAGTTTGGGGTGTGGAGGCTATAAATACCACCCCAACCGGCCATTCTCAAGTGTGAGAGCCCAAGCAACATACCAATACACATAGTGCATATTTCCAAGAGCTCAAACACCCAAGTGCTTAATAGAATCACTCGGTGATTAGCGTAGGTGCTTTGCGAAGTGCTTAGGTTAGTTAGACCGCTTTAGCGCTTGCTCTAGGTGAATCCTAGTTAGTTGAGTGAGTTTTGTAAAATCACACAACCCCTCGGCTCTTGCGTGAGTCGTTGTAAATTGTACCGAGTGGGGCGAGAGTCTTGCGAGACCGTGACAACCGCGTTTGTGTCACGGCCGCCACCGTGTACCGGAGGGAACGAGGCCCGCGGCGTTTCGGCCGGAAGCTCGATAGTGGAGGCGGCGGGGAGCGTCCGAGAGGAGCCGGAAGCGGAGCACCACTTGCGCGTGGAGAAGGCCCGCGGCTCTCTACGGAGTTAATCGACCGTGGTGCTTGGCCCTCGCGTGGGCTTCCCTTTGCGTAGGGGCACCAACGAGGATTAGTCGGGACCTTGCGTGGTTCCGGATACCTCGGTAAAAATACCGGCGTCATCCACGAGAGTTTGCTTCTCTACTTAGCTCTTTACATTCCGCATTTATATTAAGCATTTAAGTTTCAATCTTGTAGTCATACTTATTTAGTGTAGATTGAAACTTAGCCTTTGCGGTAGAGATAGCAACACTTAGACAAAACCTTCTTTGCACATTCTAGTTTTGATTATTTGCATAGGTTTTGCTCTAGGGATTTAATTGTGGCCTAGTATAGTAAAAGTTTTAGAAGTCCTAATTCACCCCCCCCCCCCTCTTAGGCGTCACCCGTTTCCTACAAGTGGTATCAGAGCCCGGTTTGGCTCATTTGAAACGCTTTAGCTTCACCGCTAAAAGAGCCGACGCTTTTTAGAGGAAGGGATGGATACCCATAGGCCACCACACTTTGACGGCACTAACTTCCCATATTATAGTGCTAGAATGGCTTGTTACCTAGAGGCCGTTGATCTAGGTGTTTGGAGAGTCACTCGTGACGGGATGAAACCCCTCAAGAATCCCGAGAAACCCACCACGAGTGAGGAAAAAGAAATCCATTTAAATGCTAGAGCCAAAAATTGCTTGTTTGAATCTCTTAGCATGGATATTTTTAACCAAGTATTTACCTTGAAAACTGCTAATGAGATTTGGCTAAAATTGCATGAGCTCCATGACGGCACATCCAATGTCCGTGAGCAAAAACATTGCCTAGTCTTAAATGAGTACAATTCTTTTGCTATGAAAGATGATGAGCTTGTCGGAGACATGTACTCTCGTTTGAATCTAATAATCAATGAGCTCAACTCTATTGGCATTAATAAGCTAGGTGATGCGGACATTGTGAGGAAGATTATCTCCCTGCTACCACAATAAAGATATGGGAGCATCATCACCATCCTAAACAACATGGAGGACTTGAGCAACATGACCCCGACCATTGTGATTGGGAAAATCGCGGCCTTTGAGATGTCGCGAAAAATGAGTTGGGGAGAGGAGCCAACTTCCTCAAGGCCATATGCTTTTGCATGTGATGAAAGGAAGGGCAAAAAGAAGGCTCCCACTCCAAGTTCCTCAAGTGAAGAAGAGGAAGAAGAAGAAAGTGATGATGATGAAGATAATCAACCATGCACATCATCCTCCGAGGACGAAGAAACAATCCGACGCGTCGGAAAGGTAATGAGGATGATCCGCAAGATTAATCTAATGGGTGTGCCCCTGCAGGTCGAGGATCTTCTCTTTAACATTGACAGGAAAAAGCAAAGGAAGAGAGGATGCTTCGCATGTGGGGAGAAGGGCCACTTCAGGGACAACTGTCCAAATATGGCCAAGCCCAAAAAGGAGAGGAGCAAAGGCAAGGCGCTAACAAGTGTTAGAACTTGGGATGATTCTTCAAGTGAAGATGAACCTCCAAGGACGCGCAGCCACCGGTCCTCGTCACGATCATCACGGTCATCACACAAATGCCTTATGGCAAGAGGTAACAAAAGCATTCCATCCTCTAGTGATGAAAGTAGTAGTGATGATGAAGGTGAGGGAAAGCCCTCTCTAGATGAGCTTGCGGAAGCCGTAAAATTTTTCCAGGATGTTTGCACTAAGCAAAAAGCTCAACTTAAAACTTTGAAAAATAAGTTGGTTAGCTCTCAAAATGATTACAAAGGTTTGCTAGAAAAATTTGAAACTTTTGCAAACTTAAATAGTGAGCTATCAACTAAAATTGAGCTATTAGAATCTAGTGCTCCATCCACTGCTACCGATGATAGCCTTATTAAAAAGAATGAAAAACTTAAGGCCAAGCTAGCTAGCTCCCAAAAAGCTATTGAAAATTTGCTAGAGAAAATGGAAATTCTTAGGATACACAATAATGAGCTAACTACTAAGCTAGAAAACATTGGTAGCACCCCACCAGCATCTTTGGTTGAAATACCTAAAATAATTAAGAAAGATGCTTCTACTTCCTGCTTTGATTTAATTGATGATTCTAACCCCTGCAACCAAGTCATTGTTGAGAATATTGTTGTAGAGACATGTTCGGATGAGGTTGCAAAGGAAAATGAACAATTAAAGCAAGAAGTGGCTCGCCTTGGCAAGGCTCTGTATGACAAGAAAGGCAAAGCCAAACAAATCCGACCTTCACAGGATAACACCACTGCGGGAGTGAACAAGCCTGTGGAGGGAGAAACTTTGACTTGTAGGCTATGCCACAAGGAAGGCCACAAGTCTTTCCAATGCAAGGCGATGACCGGGGATAAACAAAGGCAAAAGCTCAAGCAAAAGCCATCAAGCAAAATCTCCAACACCTACATCAAAAAGGTGAACAAAAAGGATGCTACACCATATTTGATCAAGAAGAAAAAGAATGGAAAGGTGATAGCAATCAAGGCCAACAAGCAAGCCAACAAAGGAAAAGGGGCCAAACGCATCTGGGTGCCAAAGGAGATAATTTCAACCATGAAAAGCACCAAGAAGGTTTGGATCCCGAAAGGGAAGTGAGTGGACCGAAGGTCTTACGGGAAATTTGGAGACTTGGCAAAATTGGGATGTATATCATGGGATACATCATATTGGATCAAGCTTATTGCCTAGTGGGTTAGTGAAAACTTTGGACCCAAATTTCCCACCCATGACTAAGGTAACTAGTTTTATTGTACTCTTCATTTTTAGATATGCGTATCTATTTACCTTCTATCTAGTTTACCTTTCTTGCCTAGTATTATAATTGTTATGTACTTTTGTTTAAAATCATGCATACTAGGTAAATCATATGGTAGGATTGCTTGTTTTCAATTCATATACTTAAGCAAACCTACATGGTTTAAAATGTTTATTTAAGCACGGCACATAGCTTCTACATCACTCCATAGTAAATGATGCATAAATTGAAAATTTTGATTTCTACAAAGTGTATCATTTAACTTATATGTGCCAAAGTTTGGATTATGGATAATTTGCCCCTCTTGATATCAAATCAAAGTGCATGTCTCCTACAAGTATTCAAAACTTGTATGCACACCTTTAGGGGGAGGTTACTCTATAATCTAACACTTTGAGACTAACACCTTTTCAAGTCTATTTCATGTGATAGTCTCATTGTAAGGAAAATGAAGTCCCCGGAGAAAGACAACAATCTTCCACTGCAAAATCTCCAAGAACTCTCATGTCTCTCAAGCTCGCCATTGATCTTCAATTGGTATCTTTTGAGACTACATTCAGTATCATTTACATGTCTTCTCCAATATTTGATTAGACTATTTCATATCATATGCTTCCATGTTGCAAAAATGCATAAGTAGTTAACTCATATTCTGTTACCTATGCATAAGGGAAGTTAGTCTTTTCAAATCATGTCTTGCACCTCTAATTTTCTCATGCTTTTTCCTAAGTAGAGGATCTCTGTCAGGGGGAGTATTTCTTCATCTCTAAAGGGGGAGAAAAACTCTTTCTAAAGGAGAATACTCATTTAGGGGGAGTAATCTTTTAAGGACTCCTTCAAGTGGTACCATTCACATGGCTTAATTTAATACCCTTCTAGTGATATCATTTGATTCAATTCTTGTTGAGGGCAAGCTTTTATTTACTTCCTACATGCTTTTAATGTCTTCCTTTTCGGTGGTTGATGCCAAAGGGGGAGAAGTTTAGGGACCAAAGCAATGAAAACTATATCAAACACCAAACACCACCAATTTAAAATTTTATATCTCCAAATGGCTTTTCAAGTGGTTTTGGTTATTTGGTCCAAAAATAGGAAGTAAGTGAATTATGGAGTTAGGGGGAGGCTTAAGTCCATAATATCACATTGTGGGGACAATCATGCATCTTAGCAAGTAGATTGCATATTTTCACTCAAATACTTGTATTATTTGCTTGCTTTGGTTGTGTTGTCATCAATCACCAAAAAGGGGGAGATTGTAAGGAAAATGGACCTCGGGCCATTTGGCTAATTGAGTTTTGGTGTTTGATGAACAACACAATCCGTGAACTAATAAGTTTTCTAGTGTTTGTGTTTGTAGTTCACAGGATGCGAAGAGAATTGGACCAAGGCAATGAGGATGCAACACCTCAAAAGAAGACATAAAAAGATGCATAGGAGTCCAATACTCAAGAACAAAGAAGCCCGAAGAAATCAGCGAAGAAATCCAAGATAAGGGCTGTCAGCCAGCGCCTGGTGGCGCACCGGACATTGGTGTCCGGTGTGCACCGGACTGTCCGGTGAGGCACCGGACAGTCTGCGCAGAGAGGCCACAGACAGGCGCTCTCTGGCTGTAGCACCGGACTGTCCGGTGTGCACCGGACTGTCCGGTGTGCCAACGGGCAGACAGCAACGATCGAATCCAACGGTCGACTGCTACAAGCGCCAACGGTCGGCTGACGTGGCGTGCACCGGACATCTACTGTGCAGTGTCCGGTGGTGCACCGGACTGTCCGGTGCACCCGACGACAGAAAGCTGCTGCTTTCTGTCCAACGGCTAGTTTGGGGTGTGGAGGCTATAAATACCACCCCAACCGGCCATTCTCAAGTGTGAGAGCCCAAGCAACATACCAATACACATAGTGCATATTTCCAAGAGCTCAAACACCCAAGTGCTTAATAGAATCACTCGGTGATTAGCGTAGGTGCTTTGCGAAGTGCTTAGGTTAGTTAGACCGCTTTAGCGCTTGCTCTAGGTGAATCCTAGTTAGTTGAGTGAGTTTTGTAAAATCACACAACCCCTCGGCTCTTGCGTGAGTCGTTGTAAATTGTACCGAGTGGGGCGAGAGTCTTGCGAGACCGTGACAACCGCGTTTGTGTCACGGCCGCCACCGTGTACCGGAGGGAACGAGGCCCGCGGCGTTTCGGCCGGAAGCTCGATAGTGGAGACGGCGGGGAGCGTCCGAGAGGAGCCGGAAGCGGAGCACCACTTGCGCGTGGAGAAGGCCCGCGGCTCTCTACGGAGTTACTCGACCGTGGTGCTTGGCCCTCGCGTGGGCTTCCCTTTGCGTAGGGGCACCAACGAGGATTAGTCGGGACCTTGCGTGGTTCCGGATACCTCGGTAAAAATACCGGCGTCATCCACGAGAGTTTGCTTCTCTACTTAGCTCTTTACATTCCGCATTTATATTAAGCATTTAAGTTTCAATCTTGTAGTCATACTTATTTAGTGTAGATTGAAACTTAGCCTTTGCGGTAGAGATAGCAACACTTAGACAAAACCTTCTTTGCACATTCTAGTTTTGATTATTTGCATAGGTTTTGCTCTAGGGATTTAATTGTGTCCTAGTTTAGTAAAAGTTTTAGAAGTCCTAATTCACCCCCCCCCTCTTAGGCGTCACCCGTTTCCTACACCTCCAACATTAGCTGAGGCCATTGCTGCCTTAGTTAATGCCACAACTGACAACACCTGCTTTCTGTAGGAAATGGTGGGACAACAAATGCAGCAGCAAGGCGGGCGAGCGTATCCACAAGGACCCCGTGAAACATCATATCTAGATTTCTCATAGACATGTCCCCCATTGTTTGTCAAGGTAGAAGATCCTCTGGAAGCGGATGAGTGGATCCGCGTTATCGAACAAAAGTTCGGGCTTCTCCAATGTACGGAGACTCAAAAGCCCTTGTTTGCAGCGCAACAATTGCGAGGCCTTGCCAGCACATGGTGGGGAAATTATGTAGCCGTTCAGCCGGCCGGCCATCAAATTACATGGGACGAGTTCAAACTGGCTTTCCGGGAGCACTATATTCCTGAAGGGGTGCTCCATATGAAATAGGAGGAGTTTATGAAGCTCAAACAAGGTGGGGATACTGTCACTCAGTATCTCAACAAATTCAACCACTTGTCCCAATATGCTATTGATCAAGTCAACACTGATTTAAAGAAGAAAAATTGCTTCATGAGAGGCCTTAATGATCGAATGCAACGAAAGATGGCCACCTGCATTGATCTTTCTTACGGAAGGGCTGTCAGCACGGCGCTGGCAGTTGAAGCCCAAAAATGTAAATGATGAAGGTGGAGTTGAATCACTTATATGTTTGCCTCTATTTACTATAAGCATGTGAACACCATATTCTAAAGCAAGTATTTAACCATTAATACCTAAAATAATTTATGCACCATGTTGACTTTTAGTTGTGTGTGCATTTAATAGTAGTCACATTGATAAAAATAAATTAATATACAAATTAGAAATGTAAAGACCGACTTGAATATTCGAAAATGGGTAAATAATTAAGAAAGGGGGGAAAAGAAAGAAAAATATTGGATAGAAAAAAAATAAATTCAAATAATGGATCCATCCCACACTAAAGTGTTCAAATATCATGTTTGACCTAAGTCCAAATTTGCCACAAGGATTTGAATTTGAAAATTAAATTCAAGATGAGAAAAAGAAAATCAGAAAAAGAAAAAGGAAAGGGGTTGCACTCGCGTGGGCTGAAATACATCAAAACCGGCCCAATCCCAACCCGCGGCCCACCTTGATGCCGCAATACTTGTATGCGTCGCCCGCGCGCTCGATCGTGACCCGAGTCCCTGGCGGGTGGGTCCCCTGTGTCAGCCACGCCAGCATCTCACTCGCCCGCGTGCTCTCAACCGAAGCCGTGTCTCTGCCCAGCTGACCCCCTTGGCAGTTACTCGTGTGCGCTTGGTCACTGACCGGTAGGCCATGCATGTCAGCTCCACCTCTTCCACCAAATCCCCAACAGAACGCTCCGAAATCCTCTCAACGCCGTCCGCGGATTCCGGCTTGGCTTTGTGCCCACGCCTCTGGGTTATAAGCCGAGCACCCATGACCATCCAGGGAGCTTCGTTCCGTCCTGGAAATGGCGTCGATAGTCTCTGGTGGCGCTGGTGGCCTCGCTGGTATGCGTCGCGCGTAGGGTGGACGCGCGGTGGAGGCTCCGGGCCTGGGAAGCTCCGTCGCCATGGTCGGACCATGCGCTATGCGTCGTGGAAGGCTTGTGGAACGTCTCGGCTAGTCTTCGGGTCATGCCGAAGTCGATTGAAGCTCGTAATCGCTGTGCGGGTGGCGGTGGCTGCCGGGATTTCTCGCCGTACTTCTTGCTCCGCCACTGCGCTACGCTCGGCCGTGAGCAGGGCTCGGGGCTGCAAAACACTCGGTGAGAACTCCCTCATCCAGATCGACTCATCCCTCTATATGTTTAGGACACGCCCGTGTAGGACCTCACCCACGTGTGCGCCGGTCCGCCTACTCGCCGGCATTGCGCCACCGTGGAGCAGGGCACCGCCGCCTGTTGCGCCATCGGATGGGGATGATGGCCCCGTGGCTGTTCATTCGGTGATGGACGGTAAAGATTAGAAGCCAGGAATCGGTTCGGACACGTCCGCTTGAGACCATCGATTAGAGATTCGATGGTAGAGATCGGATCTGTACATCGTAAAACCTTGGTCGTTGATAACTCCCTGGACTACTCAGATTAGATTTAGATCTCATAAAACCGTTGCCGTCGATCTCTGATCCAGCGATCCTGGGCGCGTACCGGTCCGTTTTGGTTCGGATTTAATCTGGTGCGCTCACATCTAATCCAACGGCCGAGATCTGATGATGCCCGTTCGCATGGCTAAACTACAAAAGAGACCCTCTGTTTTTGTAAAACTAACCCACGGTCCAGACCAGGGGCACGCTGTTTCTTGGCGATCTTGCGGGTTAGTCCCTGTATTTCCTGGTTATTGAGGCGCAGTCCAGGGAAATGGGAAATCAGAGAAAATGAGTTATAAAATGAATTTCTTATTCCAAAATCTTGTTAAATCCATAGAAAATTCATATTAAGTCCAAATGAGCCCGTTCCAATTTCTATAATTCTATAATATTATTGTTTATCACATAGTACCTCTGATTTGACATGAAAGCCACTTTAAAATCTATTTTCTAATCTAATCTTGTACAAAACACATAAAATCATTAGAAATTCATAACTCCTTCGTTTTAACTCCGATTTGATCCGTTCAAGTTGCGTTAGTCTCGTAGAAATGCGTAGATCATTATTATTCAGTTTGTTCTTATTTTTGGTGTGATGTTAATTTTATCTATACCATGTCTGTTTGTATTGCTACGTCTAGCGCGAGGTTTCGAGTCACCTGAAGTTCATCCTGGTAACTGGAATCTCAAGTGCCAGGCAAGTTGTGCCCTTGATCACTTTTTACCCAATAATGTTCTCTAATTATCATTCACTCATGCATAGGTTAATTTTGATGGGGCCCAATAGGTCACCCTAGATTGTTTATCTCATTACCTTGTTTACCCCTGAATCACTTGGGTAGTTTGCTATTGCTTTACATGGTTTTGGGATAATCATTTATTACCTCTATGTTCCAATTCTTTTTGTTATTCTATTTATGTTCATGTTGAGATCATTAATGTTAATTGGAACATAGAGCTTAACTTGAGTAATACGTGCAACCACAAGGGTTTAATGGGACGCCCTTGGCTGATTAATTAGGAAATCTAGTGGAAGACTACCTTACCCGAAAGGGGCAAGGGCAGTAAGGGAGTGGTCAGTGTAGGGAGGTCCTTGGTTGATTTTGCTGCGATGGCGGTCAGCCAAGAACCCTGCATTGGAACTTCCTATAAACTGTAGCGGGTTTTCGGAAGCTAGTGGAACTTTGTAAAGGCCTCGTAGTGTTGCCCTGCTGCGCTTCCTAGGTAGAGGTGTATGGGAAGTCGTGATCCCTTGGAAGATGGGTAACATGACTTGTGGGTAAAGGGTACAACCTCTGCAGAGTGTAAAACTGGTATACTAGCCGAGCTCACGGTCACGAGCAGCTCAGGACTCTCTGATGTTTAAATTATGGAACTTAAATTCAATTTTGTCATTTGCATTGCATGGGTTTATTATTAATTTTGTTCTATTACTTTTATTATGGTTTGGTATTTACTTACACTTAGTAACTGCTAATAAAATTTTGACCAACTACTTAAAAGCAATGCTCAGCTTTAACCCCTATCATTGATTAGCCTTACACATCACATGAACTCACACCATTGTGAGTTTATGTCCACTGGTTCCCCACAACTTGTTGAGCTATGATCATGTGTGAGCTCACCCTTGCTGTCTCACACCCCCCCACAGGAGAAGAGCAGGTGGTTCAGGAGGAGCCACAAGGCGAGGAGTATGATCTGATCTAGGTGGCGTTTCTCAGTTGACATTGGCGCCGACGATCCTTAGTTCATTTTATCTTTATTATTTTATTTTGTAATAAGTCTTCCGCTATGTAATAAATACTCTGATTATTGTGACATTTATCTCTATGCACTCTGTTATTATATATGTTGTCTTCTTGGCGCATGTATGAGATGCACCTGGCTTTGTTCCTTAAAGCCGGGTGTTACAGAAGTGGTATCAGAGGAAATGTTCACTGTAGGACGAAACCTAGATAGAAATGGACAGACCCTTCACTACTTACCTTATTCTGATTCATTCTATACTTACCTTACTCTGATTCTCTCTATACTTATCTTGATCCTGTCTCACCTTCTACTGTTCTACTCTGATTATTCTTATCTTTTCTACTTCAAGACAAGATGGATTTCACACTTTGGAATCCTACAACTATGAACTTTTTCAGAGATAGGGAACCTAAGAAAAAATTAAAACTATTTTCTCTATTAAAAAAATGTTGGTTGATTGTTCTGATGATAAATGCTTGATTTGCTTCTTTGATTGATTGAAATAGTATAGACGGGCATCTTAGCATGTACCACCATAAGGTAATGTATTAGCATTAGTAGGTGACACACTAATCCACTTAGCTAATAAATCCCCCGCAGTAACATTCCTCGTAATTACTTGCCTTGTCTACAATTCTTCCTGTCTTACCCTGTATTTCTAACCCAGATAGGCTACCCCTATATTGTTAGAAGAGAGCACTATAGACGTGATCATTGGTATGTCATGGTTAAGAAAGGCAAATGCAGTTTATACACTGTGCTAAGGGAACCATAGAACTCACTACCACTAAGGGAGAAAGGTTTCAAGTTAATATTGCAGTAACCTCCTCACCCATGCGTGCAATGTTCTTTATACCTGAGGAGTTTGTTGGTGACAACATCCGGGTGGTTAGAGATTTTCCGGATGTCTTTCCAGAGGAGTTACCAGGGATGCCACCTGATAGAGAAGTTGAGTTTGTTATTGATCTCCTACCTGGAACCGCCCCTATTTCTAAACGGCCATATAGGATGTCCGTAGAGGAGTTGAAGGAACTAAAGAAGCAGTTAACTGAGTTACAAGAGGCTGGGTACATTCGTCCGAGTTCCTCACCGTGGGGAGCACCAGTACTGTTTGTACAGAAGAAGGATGGATCACAAAAATGTGTGTGGATTATAGATCTCTTAATGATGTTACTGTGAAGAACAAGTATCCGTTACCATGTATTGAGGATTTATTTGACCAGACGAGAGGTGCTAGAGTATTCTCGAAGATTGATCTCCGATCCGGTTACCATCAGATGAGGATTAGACCATCGGATATTCCCAAGACGGCTTTCTCGACTCGATATGGATTATATGAGTTTACTGTTATGTCGTTTGGATTAACCAATGCACCAGCTTATTTTATGAACTTAATGAACAAGGTGTTTATGGAGTACTTGGACAGATTCGTCGTGGTGTTCATCGACGATATTCTTATCTATTCTAAGAGTGATAGTGATCATGAGGAACATCTGAGATTGGTGCTACAGAAGCTACGAGATAACCAGCTATATGCCAAGTTCAGCAAGTGCGAGTTTTGGATTGGCGAGGTGCCATTTCTTGGTCATATTATTTCTAATGGAGGAATATCAGTGGATCCTGCTAAGGTTAAGGAGATAATGGAGTGGAGAGCACCCACTACAGTTACTGAGTTTCTTGGGATTAGCAGGCTATTATCGGAGATTTATTGAAGGATTTTCTAAGATTGCTAAACCTATGACTTCACTTTTGGAGAAAGGAAGAGAATTTAAGTGGGACGAGAAGTGTCAAGACAACTTTGATCTATTGAAGAAGAGATTGATGTCGCCACCAGTATTGGTTATGCTAGACCTATAGAAAGGATTTGATATCTATTGTGATGCATGTGGCCAAGGCTTAGGATGTGTGCTCATGCAGGAAGGACATGTGATTGCCTATGCGTCTCGTCAGTTACGCAAACATGAATTGAACTACCCCACTCATGACTTGGAATTGGCAGCCGTTGTGCATGCGCTTAAGATTTGGAGACATTATATCATGGCAACTAAGTGCCAAGTATACACGGACCATAAGAGCTTGAAGTACATATTTACTCAGAAGGACCTCAACCTTAGGCAACGCCGTTGGTTGGAGCTTATTAAGGATTATGATTTGGAGATTCACTATCACCCGGGCAAGGCGAATTTGGTTGCAGATGCCTTGAGTCGAAAGGAGCATGTTCATTCAACTATTGTTGCCCAGCTATCCGATGAGATTGTTGAGGATTTCATGAGACTTAACCTGGGGATAGTTGCTCATACTGAAGGAGTTACTATTGATGTGGAACCTACTTTGGAGCAAGAGATCCGCAAAGGACAAATTAGTGATGCTAAAATAAAAGAAATTAAGGATCTGATTACTGAAGGTCGAGTTCCGGAATTTACCGAAGATGAGCAGGGCACCGTATGGTTCAAGGACAGGATGTGTGTTCCTGATATTGAAAGCCTTCGAGAGACTATTTTAAAGGAGGCCCATGACTCGGACTATTCTATTCATCCTGGTAGTACTAAGATGTATCAGGATTTGAAGCGGAAATATTGGTGGTATGGATTGAAAAGAGATGTAGCTACACATGTGGCTATGTGCGATGTATGTCAAAGAGTTAAGGCTGAACACCAGAGGCCAGCTGGACTATTGCATCCACTGAAGATACCCGAGTGGAAATGGGAAGAGATTGGTATGGACTTCATTACTGGATTGCCTCGCATCTCGAAAGGATATGATTCTATATGGGTTATTGTGGATAGACTGACCAAGTGGCCCATTTCATTCCTGTCAAGACAACTTATAAGTGATCTGAATTGGCTGAGTTATATATGGCTTGGATTATGTCTCTACACAGTGTACCGAAGAAGATTGTTTTGGATAGAGGATCATAGTCTACTTCCAGACTTTGGAAAAGTTTTCATGGGAATATGGATGCGAAGTTGAATTTTAGTTCGGCCTACCTCAGACTGATGGACAGACTGAAAGGACTAATCAAGTATTGGAAGACATGTTGAGAGCTTGTGCCCTTCAGCATGGTAGTAGTTGGGACAAGAATCTACCTTATGTTGAGTTCTCATATAATAATAGTTACCAGGCCAGTATAAAGATGTCACCGTTTGAGACTCTGTATGGCAGGAAATGCATGACTCCTCTATATTGGATCAGACTAGAGGAAGACAGTTCTTTGGACCTGAACTTATTCAAGAGGCAGAAGAACAAGTCCGTATCATTCGAGAGAATTTGAGGGTAGCTTAGACCAGGTAAAAGAGCTACGCTGATAATGGAAGAAGACCAATGGAATTTGAGGAAAGAAAACATGAGTACCTCAAGGTTTCACCACTTCGTGGAATGAGGAGATTTAAAGTTAAGGGCAAATTGTTCCCTCGCTTTATTGGACCATTCAGAGTTTTTAGGCGAGTTGAAGAGATGGCCTATCAACTTGAGTTACCTGATAATCTAGTTGATGTGCAAAATGTATTCCATGTGTCTCAACTAAAGAAGTATCTTCGTATCCCCGAGAAACGGTTACCAATGGAAGAGCTCAGTGTTTAGGGAGATTTAACTAACACGGAGTATCCTACCAAGATTCTGGACACTTTGACTCGAGTTACAAGAAATAAAGTTATTAAGATGTGCAAAGTGCAATTGAGTCACCATGGCGAAGATGAAGCAACATGGGAAAGAGAAGAAGAGTTTCATAGATTTTCCCCATCTTTTCCCTAGTTCTTCCTAAATCTCGAGGACGAGATTCTTTTTAAGGGGGGTAGGATTTGTAGTGCCCAAAAATGTAAATGATGAAGGTGGAGTTGAATCACTTATATGTTTGCCTCTATTTACTATAAGCATGTGAACACCATATTCTAAAGCAAGTATTTAACCATTAATACCTAAAATAATTTATGCACCATGTTGACTTTTAGTTGTGTGTGCATTTAATAGTAGTCACATTGATAAAAATAAATTAATATACAAATTAGAAATGTAAAGACCGACTTGAATATTCGAAAATGGGTAAATAATTAAGAAAGGGGGGAAAAGAAAGAAAAATATTGGATAGAAAAAAAATAAATTCAAATAATGGATCCATCCCACACTAAAGTTTTCAAATATCATGTTTGACCTAAGTCCAAATTTGCCACAAGGATTTGAATTTGAAAATTAAATTCAAGATGAGAAAAAGAAAATCAGAAAAAGAAAAAGGAAAGGGGTTGCACTCGCGTGGGCTGAAATACATCAAAACCGGCCCAATCCCAACCCGCGGCCCACCTTGATGCCGCAATACTTGTATGCGTCGCCCGCGCGCTCGATCGTGACCCGAGTCCCTGGCGGGTGGGTCCCCTGTGTCAGCCACGCCAGCATCTCACTCGCCCGCGTGCTCTCAACCGAAGCCGTGTCTCTGCCCAGCTGACCCCCTTGGCAGTTACTCGTGTGCGCTTGGTCACTGACCGGTAGGCCATGCATGTCAGCTCCACCTCTTCCACCAAATCCCCAACAGAACGCTCCGAAATCCTCTCAACGCCGTCCGCGGATTCCGGCTTGGCTTTGTGCCCACGCCTCTGGGTTATAAGCCGAGCACCCATGACCATCCAGGGAGCTTCATTCCGTCCTGGAAATGGCGTCGATAGTCTCTGGTGGCGCTGGTGGCCTCGCTGGTATGCGTCGCGCGTAGGGTGGACGCGCGGTGGAGGCTCCGGGCCTGGGAAGCTCCGTCGCCATGGTCGGACCACGCGCTATGCGTCGTGGAAGGCTTGTGGAACGTCTCGGCTAGTCTTCGGGTCATGCCGAAGTCGATTGAAGCTCGTAATCGCTGTGCGGGTGGCGGTGGCTGCCGGGATTTCTCGCCGTACTTCTTGCTCCGCCACTGCGCTGCGCTCGGCCGTGGGCAGGGCTCGGGGCTGCAAAACACTCGGTGAGAACTCCCTCATCCAGATCGACTCATCCCTCTATACGTTTAGGACACGCCCGTGTAGGACCTCACCCACGTGTGCGCCGGTCCGCCTACTCGCCGGCATTGCGCCACCGTGGAGCAGGGCACCGCCGCCTGTTGCGCCATCGGATGGGGATGATGGCCCCGTGGCCGTTCATTCGGTGATGGACGGTAAAGATTAGAAGGCAGGAATCGGTTCGGACACGTCCGCTTGAGACCATCGATTAGAGATCCGATGGTAGAGATCGGATCTGTACATCGTGAAACCTTGGTCGTTGATAACTCCCTGGACGGCTCAGATTAGATTTAGATCTCATAAAACCGTTGCCGTCGATCTCTGATCCAGCGATCCTGGGCGCGTACCGGTCCGTTTTGGTTCAGATTTAATCTGGTGCGCTCACATCTAATCCAACGGCCGAGATCTGATGATGCCCGTTCGCATGGCTAAACTACAAAAGAGACCCTCTGTTTTTGTAAAACTAACCCACGGTCCAGACCAGGGGCACGCTGTGTCTTGGCGATCTTGCGGGTTAGTCCCTGTATTTCCTGGTTATTGAGGCGCAGTCCAGGGAAATGGGAAATCAGAGAAAATGAGTTATAAAATGAATTTCTTATTCCAAAATCTTGTTAAATCCATAGAAAATTCATATTAAGTCCAAATGAGCCCGTTCCAATTTCTATAATTCTATAATATTATTGTTTATCACATAGTACCTCTGATTTGACATGAAAGCCACTTTAAAATCTATTTTCTAATCTAATCTTGTACAAAACACATAAAATCATTAGAAATTCATAACTCCTTCGTTTTAACTCTGATTTGATCCGTTCAAGTTGCGTTAGTCTCATAGAAATGCGTAGATCATTATTATTCAGTTTGTTCTTATGTTTGGTGTGATGTTAATTTTATCTATACCATGTCTGTTTGTATTGCTACGTCTAGCGCGAGGTTTCGAGTCACCTGAAGTTCATCCTGGTAACTGGAATCTCAAGTGCCAGGCAAAGTTGTGCCCTTGACCACTTTTTACCCAATAATGTTCTCTAATTATCATTCACTCATGCATAGGTTAATTTTGATGGGGCCCAATAGGTCACCCTAGATTGTTTATCTCATTACCTTGTTTACCCCTGAATCACTTGGGTAGTTTGCTATTGCTTTACATGGTTTTGGGATAATCATTTATTACCTCTATGTTCCAATTCTTTTTGTTATTCTATTTATGTTCATGTTGAGATCATTAATGTTAATTGGAACATAGAGCTTAACTTGAGTAACACGTGCCACCACAAGGGTTTAATGGGACGCCCTTGGCTGATTAATTAGGAAAGCTAGTGGAAGACTACCTTACCCGAAAGGGGCAAGGGCAGTAAGGGAGTGGTCAGTGTAGGGAGGTCCTTGGTTGATTTTGCTGCGATGGCGGTCAGCCAAGAACCCTGCATTGGAACTTCCTATAAACTGTAGCGGGTTTTCGGAAGCTAGTGGAACTTTGTAAAGGCCTCGTAGTGTTGCCCTGCCGCGCTTCCTAGGTAGAGGTGTATGGGAAGTCGTGATCCCTTGGAAGATGGGTAACATGACTTATGGGTAAAGGGTACAACCTCTGCAGAGTGTAAAACTGGTATACTAGCCGAGCTCACGGTCACGAGCAGCTCAGGACTCTCTGATGTTTAAATTATGGAACTTAAATTCAATTTTGTCATTTGCATTGCATGGGTTTATTATTAATTTTGTTCTATTACTTTTATTATGGTTTGGTATTTACTTACACTTAGTAACTGCTAATAAAATTTTGACCAACTACTTAAAAGCAATGCTCAGCTTTAACCCCTATCATTGATTAGCCTTACACATCACATGAACTCACACCTTTGTGAGTTTATGTCCACTGGTTCCCCACAACTTGTTGAGCTATGATCATGTGTGAGCTCACCCTTGCTGTCTCACACCCCCCCCCCCATAGGAGAAGAGCAGGTGGTTCAGGAGGAGCCACAAGGCGAGGAGTATGATCTGATCTAGGTGGCGTTTCTCAGTTGACATTGGCGCCGACGATCCTTAGTTCGTTTTATCTTTATTATTTTATTTTGTAATAAGTCTTCCGCTATGTAATAAATACTCTGATTATTGTGACATTTATCTCTATGCACTCTGTTATTATATATGTTGTCTTCTTGGCGCATGTATGAGATGCACCTGGCTTTGTTCCTTAAAGCCGGGTGTTACAGAAGTGGTATCAGAGGAAATGTTCACTGTAGGACGAAACCTAGATAGAAATGGACAGACCCTTCACTACTTACCTTATTCTGATTCATTCTATACTTACCTTACTCTGATTCTCTCTATACTTATCTTGATCCTGTCTCACCTTCTACTGTTCTACTCTGATTATTCTTATCTTTTCTACTTCAAGACAAGATGGATTTCACACTTTGGAATCCTGCAACTATGAACTTTTTCAGAGATAGGGAACCTAAGAAAAAATTAAAACTATTTTCTCTATTAAAAAAATGTTGGTTGATTGTTCTGATGATAAATGCTTGATTTGCTTCTTTGATTGATTGAAATAGTATAGACGGGCATCTTAGCATGTACCACCATAAGGTAATGTATTAGGATTAGTAGGTGACACACTAATCCACTGGTTCCCCACAACTTGTTGAGCTATGATCATGTGTGAGCTCACCCTTGCTATCTCACACCCCCCCACAGGAGAAGAGCAGGTGGTTCAGGAGGAGCCACAAGGCGAGGAGTATGATCTGATCTAGGTGGCATTTCTCAGTTGTCATTGGCGCCGACGATCCTTAGTTCGTTTTATCTTTATTATTTTGTTTTGTAATAAGTCTTCCGCTATGTAATAAATACTCTGATTATTGTGACATTTATCTCTATGCACTCTGTTATTATATATGTTGTCTTCTTGGCGCATGTATGAGATGCACCTGGCTTTGTTCCTTAAAGCCGGGTGTTACAGGAGGCGATAGACCCAATCCGGGGTCTCAGAAAAGACAAAGGTTGGTAATCCGACCTTTTAACTAGAATCGTTCTTCACCACGTCCACCCTCCTACCCTTTCAAACAACCGGTTTTTATCCGTCCTGCCACTGCCCCCACCTCGACAAATCAGCTGGGTGCCCCTGGTACTCGTTTCCCCGCTCTCCCAAGCTCTTCAACAGGTTGCTTTAATTGTGGAAAGTCTGGACATTTTATCAAGGACTGTCCATACCCGAAGCAGAACAGATCAAATAATCAGTAGAGTTCTGGGAGTTCCGCTCAAGGCAAGCGAAATGCGGCAAACAATACCGCGGGCAAAAATATGAGGAAAACGGGGCGGATTTATTATACTCAAGTGGCCACAACACAGGAAGGCGAACCGGTTCTGATGGGTACGTTTCTCGTGGCCAATCACCTTGCAGTTATTCTTTTTGATTCTGGTGCTTCACATACATTCATAAGCAAGAAGTTTCTGGAGCAATATTGCATTCCATACCATGAATCAAGGGAAGGGTTTATAATTCATTCGCCTAGGGGACAAATATTAATAAAGAGGTGGCTTACCATGTGCCCGTAACATTGGCTGAATGGGACTTTCTTACAAACATGATTGTTCTAAAAGGCCAAGATATAGATGTAATTTTGGGCATGAATTGGTTAGCCCAGCATAAAGCAATCCTCAACACTGATCTGAGAACCATCAGGTTGAGTTATGGCCAAGAAGAGGTTCTTTTATCCATCCCCGTAGCTATTCCAGCTAAATCGTGTGGCAGAGTATATGAAGCCATCATACCGGAGATTCAAGATATTCCGGTAGTATGTGAGTTTCCAGACGTCTTCCTAGAATATCTGCTTGGATTGCCTCCAGAAAGAGATGTAGAATTTGTGATTGAGTTGAAGCCCGATACGGCTCCTATTTCTAGAAGGTCGTACCGAATGCCTCCAAATGAACTGGCAGAACTCAAGACCCAATTACAAGATCTACTTGAAAAAAGATTTATCCGACCAAGTTCATCACCTTAGGGTTGTCCAGCCATCTTTGTCAAGAAGAAGGACCAAACGTTACGGATGTGCGTGGATATAGACCCCTTAATGAGGTCACCATCAAGAATAAGTACCCTCTTCCCCGGATTGACATTCTATTTGATCAACTTACTAGAGCCCGGGTATTTTCCAAGATTGGTCAGGTTATCATCAGATCCGTATCCGACCCAAAGATATACCAAAGACCGCTTTCACCATGCGGTATGGATTATTTGAATATTTGGTTATGTCATTCGGACCAACAAATGCTCCTGCCCACTTCACATATCTGATGAACTTGGTATTCATGCCCGAGTTGGACAAATTTGTGGTGGTATTCATTGATGATATCTTAATATACTCCAAGGATGAAGAGGAGCATGCTAGGCATTTGCGGATCGTATTAACGCGCTTAAGGGAACACCAATTATATGCTAAGTTCAGTAAGTGCGCATTCTGGCTGGAGGAGATTCAATTTCTGGGACATGTATTATCTGCCAAGGGGATTGTGGTGGATCCCAGCAAAGTCAAGGATATTTTGGAGTGGAAACCCCCAACCACTGTACATCAAGTCCAAAGTTTCCTTGGACTGGCTGGTTATTACCATCGATTCATTCCAGATTTTTCCAAGCTTGTGAAACCAATCACAAGTTTATTGAAGAATGATACCAAATTTAATTAGTCTTCGAAATGTCATGAAGCCTTTGAGCAGCTGAAGGTATTATTGACCACTGCTCCGGTATTGGCTCAACCGGACATTGAAAAGCCCTTTGATGTGTATTGTGACGCATCAAGCAGTGGTCTCGGCTGTGTTCTAATGCAAGAAGGCCGAGTAATAGCTTATGCTTCAAGGCAGTTGCGCCGGCATGAGGAACATTATCCAACTCATGACCTGGAGTTAGCTACGGTGGTTCATGCCCTAAAAATATGGCGTCATTATCTGCTAGGGAATGTCTGTCACATTTATACAGATCATAAAAGTTTGAAGTACATCTTTACCCAGTCGGAGCTTAATATGAGACAAAGGAGGTAGCTTGAGCTGATCAAGGATTATGAATTAGAGATTCACTATCACCCAGGCAAAGCTAATGTAGTGGCAGAGGCATTAAGTCGCAAGGCTTCCTGCCATTGTTTGACGATAAAGACTTCTTACATTACGTTATGCCAAGAAATGGAGAAGTTGAACCTGGGAATGTTTCAGCACGGAACTTCAAATCGCTTGAAGCTTGAGTCAGTCATCCTGCAAAGAATAATTGACGCACAAAGAAATGATGAGGGAATGAAACACATTCATGAGAAAATAGAAGCCGGTAAAGCCAACTGCTTCAGAAGAGACGATCAAGGTGTTGTATGGTTTAGCAACCGCATAGTTGTGCCTAAGGATGATGATGTCCGCCAGCAAATTCTAGATGAAGCTCATCTTAGTCGCTATTCTATTCATCCTGGAAGCACTAAGATGTATCATGATTTAAAATAGCATTATTGGTGGACAAAAATGAAGATTGAAATTGCATGCTATGTGGAAAAATGTGACACATGTAGACGTGTCAAAGCCATACATATAAAGACTGCTGGTCAATTGCAGTCCTTACCTATACCAACATGGAAATGGGAGGATATAAGCATGGACTTTATTGTGGGATTGCCTAGGACCGCAAAGGGATATGATTCTATTTGGGTTATCATTGATCGACTTACGAAGATCGCCCATTTTCTCCCAGTCAAAGTAAAGTATCCAGTAATCGCATATGCGGAACTTTGTATATTGCTCGCATCCTCAGTTTACACGGTGTTCCAAAGACAATAGTGTCGGATCGTGGACCTCAATTCGTATCCAAATTCTGGGAAGAACTTCACAAATCCTTGGGTACTAAATTGCTCCATAGTTCGGCCTATCATCCTCAAACCAGTGGGCAGAGTGAGAGGGTAAATTAAATACTTGAAGATATGTTGCGAGCATGTGTTCTGGAATTCCCACATAAATGGGATGATTGTTTACCATTAGCGGAGTTCTCATATAATAATAGCTATCAAGAAAGCATTAAGATGGCACCCTTCAAAGCTTTATATGGACGACGATGTCGTACTCCGTTAAACTGGTCTGAACCAGGTGAAAGAAACTTCTTCAGGCCTGATATGGTAAAGAAGACAGAAGAGAAAGTTCAACGAATAATTCATAATTTGAAGGAAGCCCAAGCCCGACAGAAGAGTTACGCAGACAAACGCCGGATACCCTTGTACTTTCTAGTTGGAGATTATGTCTACCTGAAAGTTTCACCAATGAAGGGTGTATCATGTTTTGGGGTAAAAGGGAAGCTTGCACCCTGGTATATTGGTCCTTTTCTTGTTCTTGAACAATATGGACCAGTGGCATACCGACTCCAGTTACCCAAAACATTGTCTGCCGTACATAATGTGTTCCATGTGTCTCAATTGAAGAAGTGTCTTCGGGTTCCGATCGAATCATTGAAGTAACGGATGTTGCCTTAGAACCAGACTTGACATATTCAGAGCATCCTATTCGAGTCTTGGATCAAAAGGACAGGATTACCCGAAGAAAAACTCTCAAGTTTTACAAGATACAGTGGAACCACTACAGAGGATGAAGCTACTTGGGAAACTCAAGACTTTTTAAATAAGAATTTCCTAGGATTTTTAGCTTCGTGCAATTTGTAAAGTGTGTACATTTGTTGTAATAGAGGAATGAGCCCCAAACCACCCCTGTCTTGTACCAAAAATAAGGAAATAAAGATATGTGGTGTTTCCTTTTCCATTACTTGCCCTAGGACTTTTTAATCTCGGGACAAGATTCTTTTATGGGGGGAAGGATGTAACACCCCTGGTGTTACTGCCACTAAAACTTGAGCATAACATCATAAGCATTGGCATATCATGTGTTTGTCACACCTAGAGTGCATTCACTAGGCAAAAATTTCAAACAAGTTGTATTGATATGACATTTTATGGGTAAAACCCTAGAGTAGGGTACTTAACCCTAAATTGGGATCAGAAGGGTAAAACAAAGCCTAATAAGAGAAAACTTCAAAACTCATTAGAGACGGTCATAAAATGTCACCATGGATGAACTTAAGTAGCATCCAAACCCTAGAATCGCCAAAAAACCCTAAATAGAACCCTAGAAAACCCTAGATTAAAACCCTAGGGGGCTAAGTGCAAAACGAGTGCACTTTTGGACTAAAGTACAAAAACCATGAAATTAGAGCATCTTAACTCATGTGGTTCACAAGTATGTGGATTTGCAACTTAAACCCTAAGTTTTGGACTTGTTTGCAAAAGAGCCACACTTATACTCCAATGGCTAAGTCTGATTTTCAGTGCATTTGACTCAACTTTGAAGCCCCATATCTTCCAAGTTATGAAGATTTTGCCCTAGGTCACCACATCAAGTTTGTAGAGCTATAAAAGGGGAGCAATTTTGCTATAGAGATTAACCTTTGGTTACATAAGAAATTTGGAGATAATTAGACCGAAGGATGGGCTGTCAGACTGCTTGGAGTCTGAATTCAAACTGACAGTGGAATTGCATGAACTTAGGGCTCGAATTCAATCATGATCCAGTGGGAATTTGACTAGGGATGCTATAGCAAAAGTGAAAATGGTTCGTAGGGCTACAACTTTGCTGTATAGCATTGGTTGTGTTGCCATGGAAAATTGGGAGAAAATCTGCCCTAAACATCGACTATCAGGCTAACTGAAGAAGATTGCGATGGTACAGTGACTGAAATAGATTGCAGATGCATCCCCCTCGCCGCCGATGATTTTTACGCCGTGATTTACTCCGTCGTCGCGATTCATGCTCGCTGGTGAGGGGATAACCTCGACGGAGTAAAAATTTGGCACCGGATCAGCTCGGGCTTGGGCGTGGATGAGATTCACCGTACCCACTTGCTCGTCGTGCGGTCAGGATAGACTTCACCGCCATTGGTCGCTCACCGTTGCGCGCCACATGCTTAAGCGCTAGCCCGCGTTGCGGTGAATCATGGTATTCATGTCCGGTGATCGCCGGAGCACTACCATGGTGAAAGCCACTCATCCCGAGTGCTAGTACCCCTTTTCCCCTACGGCCGCCAGCACATCCTCGTGAAATTGGATGCCACCGCCGTTGAAGGCTATAAATTACCACCCCCGTCCGCTCCGCTAGGTAATTGTGCAACCAGTGCAGCAAACCGTGACTCAAATCATCCCCTAGAACTCCCCAATTTAGGATTTCCCCCAAATTCCTCAAGAACACCGAGCAGATTGACCTCGCCGTGGCTAGCGCGTCTCAGGTCCGCTCATACCCTCTGCCCTCCCGTTTTAGCGTTCTTGTGTGCCCCTGATACTCCCCGACCAACCCAATTGGGCTAGAGTCTCTAGGATCACCGGGAACGCGTGTGAATGTCCGCGATGCCCGCTGTTGTGGCGGAACTGCCCGAATTATTCTAACTTAAGTGCCTAAGTCCCACCTTAGAGGCTAGACCAAACTTAAATGGGAATAACACGTCAGTCCCTCGGATCTAGTCCGACAAGGCCACTAACAGGATCAAGTACCACGTACTCACTCGATGGTGAGGCACAGAGCAAATACAATAAAGCATAAAACCATACATAAGGGAGTATTAAATTTATTACATCATCATCGGACTTTTAGCAAAAGTAGTAATCAGTGTTCGAAATGCAGCGGAAATAAACTAACGATAAATGGAGGGATGGGGAAGCATTTCCCATCACTCCTCATGCTCCTCCTCTACCGAGGTAGAGTCCCACTCGACTGTCCAACCCGGTGGCAAGATGGACGGCCAAGTCACTCCAGCAACCATGTCCTCCAGAGAACCTGTAAAATTATGCCACAAGCAAGGCTGAGTATACTAATACTCAGCTAGACTTACCCGGTGTGTGGAGTCTACTCCTCTACCTCTAGACATGTAGCTATTTGGCTGAGGGGTTTGGTTGCCAAAAGCACTAGCTGAGTCTAAAAATCAAGTTTTAGCTTTTTCAAGTTTTAGTGTGACTCTCTTAAGACTAATTGTGTACTATCAAATCATTCATGGTATCAAGCAAAGTTAGCAATCAATATCTTTTGCCAAATCATCACATTTCCACTTGTTACTCAATGCAGTACAATGGATCAAGCAGTCTCATTAGCTGCGAGAAGCAGACGATTCGAATCGAGTTTTTATCCTTGCAAGGTAAACCTAAACACACGACATGGCGAGGCACTCCGACCCCACACACATCAACCTTCCCCATCGATTCCCTGGCAACAGATCAGGGCTCACCGCCTTGGCATACAATGCCTCACTGACCCCGACTGCCATCGTGCAGTGACCGCACTTGTACCCACCATACCGAAATGGGAGACCACGTCTCAGGTTGCGTGAGGGGCAAAGTCTGCGGGCAGGTTCACTCAGGTACTAGGCTTACCGATTTACCATATTTCTTGGCATGTGTTTATTACGTTCAAACGCTTGACACAGGTATCCGCACGTTAATCCTTATTCCAATTTCACCTCGTAGACCACGCATCCCCATGGGTCTGTGTCCATAGACCAGCATCCGTATGATATGAAAGTGGATACAACCAAATTCCTGACCTCGCGTGAGTGCTAGAAAAATCACTCCACTTCTACCGAGATCCCTAATTAGCAAAGCAGCTACTCGACCTAGCATACTAGTATCCATCTCAAAAGGTATCCTGAGTCATGCAACTAAGGTTCCAAACAACTCCTACACTTAAGTGCACAATACAAGCCTACAAACATTAAGTGCAGTAAAATAGCATATAGAATAGGTTATGAATAAAACCGAGGCTTTCCTTCCAAAGCTGGGGCAGGCAGATCCTCGATGGCAGGCTCTGGTGCTGGATCCTGGGCTACCTCCTGAGCAAGTCCTTGCTCCGGCACGAGGAGGTACTCTCCGTCAGCGAGGTTGCAATCTATCGAATGCAATGAATAAGATATATGTATGCTATGATATGCAGAATTTAGTAACCATTATGCATAGGGAAGGAAAAACTAAGTTAGTTGATGACTTAGGGTTTTCCTTGTTATAAGAAGTTCTTAGTGGTTTATGCTTAGCAATTTAGGTTTAAGGTTTTGCATAGAGGCAAGCATAGTGGATTAAGGCTTGGGTTGTCTCTTGAAGGTTTTAGTAAGTACTCAAGGGTTTTGTTGTTTTGGTTAGGGCAACATTAATTTCCAGTACTAATTTCTCTTTTTATTGTCTTTTTATGCTCTTAAGGTGGGTTTAAAATACAACAGTGATTTCAAGTTTTATAAAAATTCTGTAAAAATTACAGTGGGTTAATACTGGTCACTGTAGTCTGTCCTATGAATTTTAGGCCAAAGATAAATAGAACCTTCTCTGGACAAAAATAACAAAGGTTGGGGCAGAGGGGTTACTTTGCACTACAACCCTTACCTAGGTGTGGGCTCTGTACTAAGGGTTACTTTTGCTAGTATCTATGGGTAATAACATGCTTCTGTGCCAAAAATCATAGAGGGTCACCTAGTGGTTATTTAGTTATGATTTTCCAAAGTTTAATGCTAAAAAGGCACTTATAACTAGCTTACTAATTGAAAAATGTCCAACAACAGAACTTTCATTTTTTCCTAGGTTCTTCTTAGCAAAAGAACACTCATTCCTAAGGGTGGGGTGTTTTCTCCTTAGGATTATTTTCTTATGACTTTTCAAAGTTTTCTCTGTTTTTCATGAATAATTGTGAGTGTAATTTATTTCCACTGGACTATGGTTTAACAGATTTTTCTTGTGAACTACATGACTTAGGCATGCTAGGAAAAATATGGTTGCCCTCTGGTTTCCATTTTTAATCCCTTTTCTAAATTTTCCTAAGTTTGAGCATAAACAAGCTTTAGTGAACAAACCCTCCTTAACCTTGTATACTGGGGTGTTTATTAATTTTAAACAGTGTAACTACTAGGTTAGTGTCTCCACTATTTTTCTTAACCCTGGTCTAATAATATTTCTATTTTTCCTTCTAATATTAAGTTTTGGGTAGTTTTCTTATTTAATTCAAAACTCTAGAAAATAATACAGGAACTATGGGGTTTATTATTTTTGTCTGATAGTTTATATTTCACAAAGTCTAGCAAAATTGGTTTGACAAATTTTGGACAATTATTCTTCATGTTATGCATTTATTTAGTTCTCTGTAATATTTAAAAGAAGAATAAATTCGAAAGAGAAAAGAAATACAGGTGTGCGCTGAACCCGCTAGATTTTCTCTCCTTTTTCTCTCACAAAACAGTCCTCGGTCTACTATTTGCATGAGTCACTGACATTGCACAAAACCCCCTGGACTTAGCCAAAATCTAACCCGCGCTCCCTGGCTGGCTTAAATAGTACCCGCGGCAAAGATTACGGCGGCGAGGCTTACTAGCGGCAGTAGAGCTCCGGCGGGGTGGTCAGTGACGTCGGGGAGGTCACGGCGGTCACGCCGATGTGCGGGTCGGCGTCAGAGGTGGTCGGAGCTGCCCTGGCCACGAGCGCAGGCGGCGGAGGTCGTCAGTGGCTCCTGCTCCGGCCAAACCACGGTGGTAGGTTTCAATTGAAGCGCACGAGGAGCTCCACGAGGTGATGTAGAGGCCATGCGTGCAACGAATTGAGAAATGGTGCAGAGGTTTACCCGGTCCATGTGCTCCGGCGGGGTTCCGAACTCCGACGAGCACGATTGTGCTATTCCGGTGGCGCGGGTCCTCGGTTCAAGCTCAGGCAAGCTTCACGGCCTCCTAGGGGATCTATCCGAAGGCTTGGATCGAGCGGAGGAGGGCGGGAAAGGGGTTGGCCACGGTGGTTGCCCTCGGGCAGCTCTGGCGGGTCGCGAGGAGGTCGCTGGAGCTGCGGGCGAGCTCGGGAGAGTTAGGAGCGGTACAGAGGAGGCAACAGGGATGATGGCCGGGCACTGGGGTGGGCTTTATAGCCGCGGCGCGGGTGTGGTCACGGGGCGGCCGCGGGCGTGCGGGGTTTCGCGTGCGGGAGTGCTCTGAGCGCGCCCCCGAGTGTCAGCCCACGTCGAACACGTGGGGGTTTACTTCTGCCAGGGGGTTTAAACTACAACAGTGATTTCAAGTTTTATAAAAAATCTGTAAAAATTACAGTGGGTTAATACTGGTCACTGTAGTCTGTCCTATGAATTTTAGGCCAAAAATAAATAGAACCTTCTTTGGACAAAAATAACAAAGGTTGGGGCAGAGGGGTTACTTTGCACTACAACCCTTACCTAGGTGTGGGCTCTGTACTAAGGGTTACTTTTGCTAGTATCTATGGGTAATAACATGCTTCTGTGCCAAAAATCATAGAGGGTCACCTAGTGGTTATTTAGTTATGATTTTCCAAAGTTTAATGCTAAAAAGGCACTTATAACTAGCTTACTAATTGAAAAATGTCCAACAACAGAACTTTCATTTTTTCCTAGGTTCTTCTTAGCAAAAGAACACTCATTCCTAAGGGTGGGGTGTTTTCTCCTTAGGATTATTTTCTTATGACTTTTCAAAGTTTTCTCTGTTTTTCATGAATAATTGTGAGTGTAATTTCTTTCCACTAGACTATGGTTTAACAGATTTTTCTTGTGAACTACATGACTTAGGCATGCTAGGAAAAATATGGTTGCCCTCTGGTTTCCATTGTTAATCCCTTTTCTAAATTTTCCTAAGTTTGAGCATAAACAAGCTTTAGTGAACAAACCCTCCTTAACCTTGTATACTGGGGTGTTTATTAATTTTAAACAGTGTAACTACTAGGTTAGTGTCTCCACTATTTTTCTTAACCCTGGTCTAATAATATTTCTATTTTTCCTTCTAATATTAAGTTTTGGGCAGTTTTCTTATTTAATTCAAAACTCTAGAAAATAATACAGGAACTATGGGGTTTATTATTTTTGTCTGATAGTTTATATTTCACAAAGTCTAGCAAAATTGGTTTGACAAATTTTGGACAATTATTCTTCAAGTTATGCATTTATTTAGTTCTCTGTAATATTTAAAAGAAGAATAAATTCGAAAGGGAAAAGAAATACAGGTTTGCGCTGAACCCCATGGATTTTCTCTCCTTTTTCTCTCACAAAATAGTCCTCGGTCTACTATTTGCATGAGTCACTGACATTGCACAAAACCCCCTGGACTTAGCCAAAATCTAACCCGCGCTCCCTGGCTGGCTTAAACAGTACCCGCGGCAAAGATTACGGTGGCGAGGCTTACCAACGGCAGTAGAGCTCTGGCGGGGTGGTCTGTGACGTCGGGGAGGTCACGGCGGTCACGTCGGTGTGCGGGTCGACGTCAGAGGTGGTCGGAGCTGCCCTGGCCACGAGCGCAGGCGGCGGAGGTCGTCGGTGGCTCCTGCTCCGGCCAAACCACGGCGGTAGGGTTCAATTGAAGCGCACGAGGAGCTCCACGAGGTGATGTAGAGGCCATGCGCGCAACGAATTGAGAAATGGTGCAGAGGTTTACCCGGTCCACGTGCTCCGGCGGGGTTCCGAACTCCGACGAGCACGATTGTGCTATTCCGGTGGCGCGGGTCCTCGGTTCAAGCTCGGGCAAGCTTCACGGCCTCCTAGGGGATCTATCCAAAGGCTTGGATCGAGCGGAGGAGGGTGGGAAAGGGGTTGGCCACGGTGGTTGCCCTCGGGCGGCTCTCGCGGGTCGCGAGGAGGTCGCTGGAGCTGCGGGCGAGCTCGGGAGAGTTAGGAGCGGTACAGAGGAGGCAACAGGGATGATGGCCGGGCACTTGGATGGGCTTTATAGCCACGGCGCGGGTCTGGTCATGGGGCGGCCGCGGGCGCGCAGGGTTTCGCGTGCAGGCATGTTCTGAGCGCGCCCCCGAGTGTCAGCCCACGTCGAACACGTGGGGGTTTACTTCTGCCAGGGTTCAACGGCCGATTTGATCGCCTTAGCGTGCAGATCTTGGCAAAACCCCCATGTACGGTCTCTTCCCTGCACCAAATCCTACCTTTTTGATGTGAGTTCCAAGCAAGGATACGGTCGGAGTAGAGAGATATGGGGGTGAGAAGTCGGCTCTGTCAGAGCTATCCACACCGAGACAAATGCCATGCCAAGTCATGTCAAATGGCTTAGGGTTGGGTTCAAACTTTTCCAGGGTGTTCTAGGGGTCTTTGGGTGCCATTTTGTCAATTGGGCCATAAGGTTTTGAGGTTGGGATCAAAGTGAACATGTTTGATCTTTGAAAGAGGGTCGGTTTTTAACTTGAGAAAAACTTGAATTTTCTTTTATGCCTTTCTCTTTGGTGACCTTTTTGGGGTTCTTCTGAATCCTTTTTGGGGTCACACTCTTTCTATGTTTTGTAGGGTATTAAGTGTACTACAACTTTTATAATTAGTCCAAGTCATGACAATGTGATTCACATAGACTTTTTGCCATAATCCCCTCTAGGGCTCCATTTGCCTATAAGGGATGTGAATTAGGGTTTGGGTCATTCCCTTCTCTTTTGTGCATGATAAGGCCAAGGCATGACTTCTAAGATGGGTTACACCTACTTAGGATCTTGATCCCCAAGTTTGGTGTCTTTTGCTCAAACTAGACCACATGTGATGATGGGTTCAATAGTGTAGTCTTGAGTGAAAACCCTAAGTAACACCTGGGGTGTTACAGCCCTTCCCCCTTAAAGGAATCTCGTCCCGAGATTTTTTTTGTAGGGTCCTTCAGAGGGGGTACCAAAAAGGCATGCTAGGGTGTTACATTTTCATCTATCCAAGTTTCTTTAGTTAACTTCTCTTCGAATGTCATTCTCTTTGCAACTTCAGAAGGAAGCCCTTTTAAAACCATTTTCCAAGTTTACAATACCTTTAACATCTAAGTTTTTCTTATATTTAGTTTCGAAGGGCAGGTGGGGTGGGGTTTTGGATTACGTACCGACTCCTTTGGGCAGAAAGTCGGGGAAGCGAGATCGTAGAAAATCCTCAGTCTCCCACGTAGCCTCTTCTACTGAATGGTGACTCCACTGAACCTTATACATTCTGATCGACTTTGCCCGCGTTGATCTCTCCTTTTGATCCAATACCTTGACGGGGTGCTCTTGATAAGACAAGTCTGGTTCTATCTCAATTTCTGGTTCAGGTAGTACTTCGGTGGATAAGTGGACACACTTTCGTAGCTGAGATACGTGGAACACATCATGAACTGCTGACATGTGGGGTGACAACTTCAATTGATATGCTACGGGACCATAATTCGCTTTGATCTCATAGGGCCCAATGTAGCGAGGAGCTAACTTGCCCTTGATTCCAAACCTCTGAACACCTTTGGTGGGTGACACCTTAAGGTAAACATGATCTCCCACTTCAAACTGTAGAGGCTTCCTCCTCTTGTCATGATAGCTCTTTTGCCTGGCCTGAGCAGTTCTAGGTTCTTCTTAATAACTCTGACCTTTTCCTCTGCTTCAAGTACTAAGTCTGGTCCAAATATTTCCCTCTCTCCCGCTTGAGACCAATTTAGCGGTGTCCTACACCTCCTCCCATACAAGGCCTCGAAAGGTGCCATCTTTAGACTGGACTGGTAGCTGTTGTTATATGAAAATTCCGCCAAGGAAAGGCACTTGTCCCAATTTTTACCATAGTGTAGCACACAGGCTCGCAACATGTCTTCGAGGATATGATTCACTCTTTCTGTCTGACCATCTGTCTGCGGATGGTATGCTGAGCTTCTTATTGCATGGGTCCCAAGTGATTCTTGGAGCTGCTCCCAAAAGCGTGCCACAAACAGTGCTCCCCTGTCAGACACAATGGTCTTCGGAATTCCATGCAAATGCACTATTTGATCAATATAGATTTCTGCATACTTCTCTGTCTTGTGGGTGGTATGCACTGGCAAGAAATGAGCTGTCTTGGTCAACCTATCCACGATGACCCAAATAGAATCATGGTGTCAGGAGGTATTGGGCAATCCCACGATAAAATCCATGCAAATATCCTCCCATTTCCAAGATGGTATGGGAAGGGGCTGTAAGGTGCCTGCTACCTTCAGATGGCTGGCCTTGACTCTCTGGCAAGTGTCGCATTCAGATACATACTTAGCAATTTCCCTCTTCATTCTGGTCCACCAGTACAAATATCTGAGGTCATGATACATCTTGTTACTGCCGGGGTGCATGGAGAATTTTGAAAGGTGAGCTTCATCCAATATTTTCTTTCTGAGCTCGGGGTTCTTGGGAACAACCAATCGGTCTCCAAACCATAGAATCCCTTTGCTGTCCTGACAGAAGCATTTGTATCTTTCCGCCTTCTGTTCGATCATTTCCTTAATAACTTGAACACCCTTGTCACCAATCTGTGCCATGACTATTTGCTCATGTAAGGTGGGCTCCACTAAAATATAACTTAAAGCACCGGAGGAAACGACTTCTATGTTCAGCTTGCACAACTCATCACATAGGGTGGTGATCCTTGCATCCATATTCATACAATTGCACTGGGCTTTCCTGCTTAAGGCATCTGCCACAACATTGGCTTTGCCAGGATGGTAATGCACCTCCAAATCATAGTCCTTAATTAGTTCTAACCATCTTCTCTGCCTCATATTAAGATCAGCCTAGGTGAAGATATATTTTAGACTCTTATGATCAGTGTAAATATTACAGTGAGCTCCCATCAAGTAATGTCTCCAAATCTTGAGAGCATGAACTACAGCTGCTAACTCCAGATCATGTGTGGGGTAGTTCTGCTCATGGGGTCTGAGTGCTCGGGAGGCATAAGTAATGACTCTGTTGTCTTGCATTAAGACACATCCCAATCCAGTACCGGAAGCATCGCAATAAACCTCAAAGGGTTTGGTGTTATCAGGCTGAGCTAGCACGGGTGCTGTTGTCAAATGCTGCCTTAGTGTATGAAAGGCATCCTCACATTTCTGACTCCATTCGTACTTTACTCCTTTCTTCAACAATTCAGTCATTGGCTTGGCAATCCTAGAGAAATCCGGAATAAATCGTCGATAATACCTACCAATCCTAGAAAACTCCAAATCTGCCGTACTGTAGTGGGAGGCTTCCAATTCATCACTTCTTGTACCTTCTCAGGATCAACTGATATCCCATCCTGAGAAATTGTGTGACCCAGAAATTTAATTTCTCTTAGCCAGAAATCACATTTGGACAATTTAGCATACAACTGATGATCACGTAATCTTTGAAGTATTGTATGCAAATGCTTAGCATGCTCGGCTTCATTGTTTGAATAGACCAGTATGTCATCAATAAAGACCACCACAAACTTGTCTAGCTCTGGCATGAACACTGAGTTCATCAAATACATGAAATAAGCCAGGGCGTTGGTCAGCCCGAAAGACATTACCAAGTACTCATAAAGCCCATATCTAGTAGAGAAAGTCGTCTTCGGAATATCACTGGCCCTGATCTTATTCTGATGATAGCCAGAGCGAAGGTCTATCTTGGAGAATACTCTTGCTCCCACCAATTGATCGAACAATACATCGATGTGGGGCAATGGATACTTGTTCTTGATGGTCACCGCATTGAGAGGGCGGTAATCGACACACAATCTCAGACTCTCGTCCTTCTTCTTTACGAACAAGGCTGGACATCCCCATGGTGAAGTACTTGGGCGAATGAACCCTTTGTCCAACAACTCTTGTAGTTGCTTTTTCAATTCCGCCAATTCTGCTGGAGGCATCCTATAGGGTCTCTTGGATATAGGTGCAGTTCCGGGTTGTAATTCAATCGCGAACTCTATGTCTCTGTCGAGTGGCATACCTGGCAATTCATCAGGAAAAACATCTGGGTAGTCACATACTACAGGGATTCTTTCAACCAGTGATTCTATCATGGTGAATGCACAGGAGCGGGTACAACCCTGATCGGGTAGGTACAAGGTGATCTCGCCATCCAGTGGGGAGTGGATTTCTATGGCTCTAGCTGCGACATCAATTACCGCATGGTGTTGCGATAACCAATCAGTCCCCAGGATGATATCCACGCTATCCAATCCCATGATCAGGAGTGTGGTTTTAAATATGAAGCTACCCAACTTTATTGGTACGTGTCTATTGATCTGATAGGTGGCAACCCAGCCTCCGGGTGTAGAAATTGTAATACCCCCATTGGTGTGGTGAAAAGGTAACTGGCACTTGGCACTAAATTTGGTACTGATAAAACTGTGTGATGCACCAGAATCAAAAAGAATAATTGCAGGATAATTCAGAACTAAAAAGATACCTGTCAAGATGGGTGCTCCCTCTGGAATATCAGCCATGGTGGTGAAGTTCAGCCTGCCCTGCCTCACTTGCACCTTCTGCCTCTTGCCTTGGTTTTGGTTGGAATTCTGTACCTGCCTCTGCTGGTTTCTGGGGCAATTCTTAGCATAATGTCCGGTGTTACCACAAGTGAAACACCTGATGTCATTGGCCTGACGGTACTGTTGCTGCTGTGGCTGATTATTGTTCCTCTGAACAGGGGGCTAAGAGCGGTTGGGTGCCTGCTGCTGCTGCTGTGGTCGGATCACCCAACATCCTTGCTACTGCTGAGGTCCTCTGTTCTGAGTGTCAGATACAATCCTGAAGCATTGTGGCTGAGCTGATGATCCTGCCACAGGGGTCTTCCTCTTCTTTTCTGCTTGACGGGCTGTGATGCAGTCCTCCTAAGAAATGGCCATGTTGACCAATTCATTGTAACTGTTGGCCCTGACGGTGTTGAGACGGTCGTGGAGCTTAGTGCTAAGCCCCTTCGTGAATCTGTCCCTTTTCTTCTCATCCGTGTCTGCGTGGTATCCAACATACTGACATAGGTCATTGAAGGCCTGAGCATACTGTAACACTGTCCGATTCCCCTGAGTGAGTGCCAGAAACTCATTTAGCTTGCGGTCCATAATGCCGGCTGGTATATGATGCCCCCTGAAAGCTGCCTTGAACTCTCTCCATTCCACCTCATGGTCAACTGGCTGCATAGCAAGGAAGTCGTCCCACCATGTCCGCGCGGGTCCACGAAGCTGCTGGGTGGCGAACCTGACCTTAGTCACATTTGAACAAACTCTGTTGAGTAGTGGGAATTTGGATTCCACTACCCTCAGCCATACATCAGCATCAAGTGGATCCTCTGCCCTAGTGAACAACGGTGGCTGGGTACTGAGGAACTCCTGATAAGTGGCTGCCACCAGGTGACGCTGATGATCACCACCACCATAATGCTGAGGTGGCGGCTGACGCTGAGCCAACTGTCGCAAGATCTCATTCTGCTGAGCCATCAGCTCTTGCAGAGTAGGAGGCGGTGATGGAGGAATGTGTTCATTCTGTCCACGATGCGCTCTTCCTGCCATCTGAAAAAATCTAGAATGCTCTCAATATCACATTTCTGATGTCAGGGTTCATACGTGGTGAAAGATTCGCAAGGGTAAAACCACTATTTTCTTGCATAATTCATAAAAAAATTCCACATGGCATAAAACTTCCCTTCATAAATTAAAACGACATCATTCATCATCCATACTTCCAAAAGAGTTTGCTAAGGTTACATCAGTGGCCCAAAAGACTCAACTTTGTCTAGCCTAGTACCCCAAGGGTGCAAAAGCTAAGGTAGCTTCAAGGAGTTCTACCACCACACACTTCTAACTCTATCCTGGTGACCTAGTGAGCAAACAAGGCAACGCTCGACTCGGGGGAAGGTGGTCTCCCTGAGCCAGCAGTGTCTAAGCTGGAGGCAGGCTCCGGCTCCTCTCCTCCCTCGATGTCGACATCCTCGTTGGCCTCCATATCCTTGATCTCCTAGTGGTGCATATCCAAATGTTGATTAGCTTCCGCAAGTTGTTGCTGAGTATTGATGAGCTGATCCTCGAGAACCTCAATGGTATTCTCCCTGGTTCCCACTAGCTCCTCAAGCTCCTAGATCTCGTTGGACATCTGTTCCACCTGTAGGTCCTTTTCCACCATCTCAGTGGACAAGTCTACCACAAGTTCTTCTCTGTTATCCAAGGTGATCTTGGTGGCCTCCAACAAAGCCATCAGATGAGACATTTCCTCTCCTCGCTTCACCTGCAGACGATACAGAGCATCCATGCATCGCACCGTTAAGTGCATAGTCTGCCCTGGGTAAAGGGCCCATATATCCTTGGCATGCTCCACTCGGTCTTTCCACATTGGGCCGTCCTCCTTTTCAGTAGGGAATAAGCCAATGGGATGAGTAGACAGCTCCAAGGGGTGAAAACCACAGAAGGGGGTCAGCCTGTGGAGAGCAATCGCCTTGATGGTATCCTCAGCCCGGTATCCGAAAGACTCGGAGTCCAACGAACGCCAGCCTGGCTGTAATTGGTGAGGCTCTAGGTTCATCCTCACCCTACAGCGGGGCACTCGGTGCTTCTCAAATAGCTGCACCGCGTACTGGGGAGGCGTCGTATAACCGGCTCCCTGAAGTACCTCCCACAAGATACGGGGGAAACCCTCTCGTGCAAGTCCATCCATGTGGGACTGTGCGTTCCCTCCGTCCGAGGATCCGTGAGAAGTCATCTATGTACGGTTAAGCGTAAATAAAAAGAAAAAGAATTATAAAATAAAAAGGGATCAAAACTCAGCCTCTCTATTGTCACACCCGGATTTTAGGGGTCCAAAACCCGGGCGTAAACATAATCACCAGGTGTGCTGGGACCAAGTCTCACACAAATGATGAATCATGGCACAGGATCGAATGTCACATCTTTATATACAACAGGAGTTCTATACAAAATAAATAATTACATTATAAGGAGACAACGGTCCAGCAACCCAAAGTTGACTGGGAGACGACGACCTAGACCTCTCACGAACTCATCGCAGCATCCTCCAAGCGCTTCATCCTGCGGTACCTGTTCTTGACCTGTGGGGTGTGTGAGACAGCAAGAGTGAGCTCACATACGTTCATCGCTCAACAAGTTGTGGGGAATAATGTGCATGAACTCGCCAATGGTGGGAGCTCACGTGAAGTGTAAGGCTTACCAAAGAAGATGGTTAGAGCTGAGCATTGCTTTTAAAGTTGGTCAAAATTTTATTAGCAGTTACTAAGTATAAGTAAATACCAACCCAGTTAAATAGTAGAACAAAGATAACAACTTCACCTGCGATGCAATGCATATGACAAATTGAGTATTAGTTCCATAATTTAAACATCAGAGAGTCCTGAGCTGCTCATGACCGTGAGCTCGGCTAGTATACCAGTTTTACACTCTGCAGAGGTTGTACCCTTTACCCACAAGTCGTGTATCCCATGTCGCCAGGGTTTGCAAGGCCCTTAGACACTACCGAGGTGAATGGCTAGGGATCCACTACGAGGCCTTTACAAAGTTCCACTAGCTTCCGAAAACCCGCTACAGTTTATAGGAAGTTCCATTGCAGGAATCCCTTGCAGGACCGCCATCGCAGCAAAATCCTCCCGAGGGCCTCCCTACACTGACCACTCCCCTACTGCCCTTGCCCCTTTCGGGTAAGGTAGTCTTCCACTAGCTTTCCTAATTAATCAGCCAAGGGGTCCCATTCCTCCCTTGTGGTGGCACGGGTTACTCAAGTTAAGCTCTATGTTCCAATTAACATTAATGATATCAACATGAACATAAACAGAAATACAACAAGAATTGGAACATAGAGGTAATAAATGATTATCCCAAAACCATATAAAGCAATAGCAAACTACCCAAGTGATTCAGGGGTAAACAAGGTAGTGAGATAAACAAATCTAGGGTGACCTATTGGGTCCCATCAAAATTAACCTATGCATGGATAATTTAAAGAACATTATTGGGTAAAAGTGGTCAAGGGCACAACTTGCCTGGGACTTGAGATTCCAGGTACCAGGATGATTCTTCAGATCCTCGTGACCTCACTGCTAATCGTAGCAATACAAACAAACATTGTATAGGCAAAATTTAACATTACACCAAACATAAGAACAAAATACACATTAATAATATACATATTAAAATAAGATCATAGGAACAGGAATCATTAATTTTGGAGTTATAGATTTTTAGTTACGAATTTTCAAAGGTTTTATGTGTTTTAAAATAGATTAAGTGAGAGATTAAATTCCTAACCGTTTTCATGACAAAACAGAGGTTCTAGGTGGTAGAGAATAAGATTACAAAATTTTAGAAAGTGGAATGGTTCAATTTGGAGCTAAAATGAATTTACTATGAATTATACAAATTCTGGCATTTAATTAATACTAAAAATTCATTTTTAAATGTATTTTTCTGGTTTTTAACAACTCTGGACTAGGCGTCAATTATCAGAAAGTCCAGGGGCTAACACGTAAATTTTCTAAGACTCAGGATTCCCCTGCACAGGACGGCGGGTTGATTCGGGAAAAAGACAGGGTCTCTTTTATAAATCCACCAGCCGAAGGGGTATCGGCCCGTGTCAGCCATCCAATTGAAATCTGGCGGCCCAGATTAGATCAGAGAAGTTGCATATAATGAGGCCAATCCAAACCGTTGGTGCATGGATCAACGGTCAAGATTTTATGCGGCCATGATCAAATCCCATACGCTCAATCTGGAATCAACGGCCCAGATGGAAAATCCGAAAGGGTATCATCTATTCTAATCACAGCCGTCCGATGTGAGATCGACGCCTAAGATCACATGAAGGCGTGACTCATTTCGAACCGTAGGATTACGATCTAACGACTATGTTTTACCCAAAACGAATAGGTATCTTCTAATCTAATCTCCACCGCTGGCCAGGATCCAACGGCCCTGGCGCCTTCGTCCACCCGACGGCCAGGGAAGCAGCGGCGCGCCCCTGTGCATCCGCACGGCGGAGGCCATCGCCGGCCGTTTCCAATCCGAGATCCCGAGCGCGAATCCCCAAAATCAAGGGGCGGTAAACATAGCAGAGATGAAGACGAGACATACAGAGGTGTTCTCACCGTCGGTGGTGACGAGGAAGAGGCTGTCGACGCGATACGGCGGAACAACGGCCACGGTGGCGTGCCGACGAGAAATTCGTCAAGCCCAGACCGCCTACGCCCGATTGCTTGCCTTCCCACGATCTATGGTCGCTGGTGGACGCTCAAACCGGCCCCGATTGGTTCTCGGAGTCAGGACGGTGAGTTCCCCGGTTTAATGGTGGCGGCGAGCTAATCTCCTACTGTTTCTCCCAGCAATGGTGCCCACGGACGGATGGACGAAGGGGAGGTCGATTTTATACCTTTAGCAGAAGGAGGTTGGCGCGATTACTTCGGATCACCAGGCCGAATCACCGGCGAAATTCCAGCCGAGCGCGACGGAGAGTTTGGTCGAGGGAAGGGATAGAGCTGACGACGTGGTCCCACGGGGCGGTGAGATGAACGCGCGCGATGACTGACGAGGGGACCCGATTTGTCAGCGACGGTGGTCCAATCCAGCCAAGCCTGTGCATGGGTGAGTGCGCGCGCAGTAAAGAAATTTGGGCCGCGCGGCAGCGGAAGCGAAGTTGGGCCGGAAGTGTGGTTAGTCGGCCCGTATAACGTTTTATTCTTTTTTTTTTCTTCTTCCTTCTCAATTCAGATTTCATTTCAAATTTGAATTCAAACCCTGTGTCAAATTTGTCTTCAGATTCCATTACACGGTTATGGTACTAATTTTGAAAATATACTTCTATATATATTTTATGTAAGTTTTATACTCTTTATCTCTTTCTTTCCTCACTTTTCTTTATCCTTTTCCTCTTCTTTTCTCTATTCCCAAATTCAACTTAAATTCAAATTTTAAACTCAACCCTTATGGCAAACTTATTCTTAGATTAAAGTTCAAGTTGGACATATTCACAATGTGATGGATTTATTTATTTATAAGTTTATTCTTTTTTTTTCTTATGCACATTTTGGGCCTTACAAATCCTACCCCCCTTAAAAATAATCTCGTCCTCGAGATTTGTAAGAAAAGGGATGTATACTCATATTGTTCTCGGAACATATGCACAAACAAAGGAATCTCGGCATGAGGCATAATTCTTTAACAAAACATAGGGTCAATAGACCTTACTATTATCACTAAAATAGTAATAATACTAACTAATAGCTAAACTAATATTTAGGTCTTACAAATAGTAAATATATATATATATATATATATGTATCTATATCTATGTTTATCTCTCTATTCTTGTTGCTCGTTGACTTCTTCACCGACTACTTCATCTCCAACTGGCTCTTCTTCTTGAATTTCAAGTTCACCGGGTTCAGTTTCTATTTCTGCATGATGAGCATATCCCCGGTTGATAGATAGGGGCTGACTCTTTCCTGCCGAGGCTTGTCCTTGCTTCATCGGAGCCGGTGTAGTATAGGCAGCTTTGTTGGGACAGTAGTTGGCGTAGTGTCCCGGTTGTCCACACTTGAAGCACGTCCTGATGGCGGTTGTATTGGGAGCAACGGTTCCTACTGGAGTGCTTGCTTTTGGAGGAGCAGTTGGAGCTTGTTGAGTTTGTTGTCCGGAACTGCCACTAGCTGGTGTACTTGGAGTGGTAGTATAGCGAGGACGGGAACTACTTCCAGCCTGCCCTTGGTTGACAGCCTTTCTTTTCTCTCCGAATATACTCCTCTTATTTTCTACAGCAATAGCTTTGTCAAGTAGCCTTTGGAAGGATGGGAATGTGTGCGATACCAGTTGATATTGCAAGGGTCCAATCAAACCGTCCAGAAAAAGCTCCTGCTTTTGCTCATCATCCTCAACATCTCTAGGAGCATATCGGGATAACTGGATGAATTTGTCCCTGTATTCACTCACAGACATACTTCCTTGCTTGAGGGATAGAAACTCCTTTCTCTTAATCTTCATGAGTCCAGCGGGAATATGGTAATTCCTGAATTGTGCGGAGAATTCTGCCCAGGTAATTGTATCAATAGCAGCATGAGCAGCGCAGTACGCATCCCACCAATCCGCAGCGGGACCAGCAAGACGACCTGATGCATAGAGTACTTTCTCTCTATCCGAGCACTGAGCTATGTTGAGCATCTTCTCTATGGACTTTAACCAGTCATCTGCTTGCAGCGGATCTGCGGAGTTGGAGAAGGTTGGTGGTTTGTGGCTCATGAATTCCCGGTGCTTGTCCCGGGGTGGAACTGGTGGTGGAGGTGGAGGCAATGGCACTTGTTGTTGTTGCTGCTGTTGTTGAAGTTGTTGTTGCAGCTGCTGTTGTTGTACCCTTCTCTCCTGGCGTATCTCTTCCCGCTCTTGGTGCATTTCCCGACGTGCATCCTCTCTTTCCTGGTGCATTTCTTGGCGTTCTTGCTGCATTTGGGTGCGCATATCCGCCATAGTGTCCGCCATTTGCTGCATCATTCTCATTTGAGCTGCGACTAGTGGATCAACTCCGCCTGGTGGGGGATTAGGAGGATTCATCTCTGCTGGCTGTGGTTGGGGTTGTCGATATATCCACCGAGTGTGTCGATTAGCAGGTAAATCAATTCCACCACCCCGCCTGGTATTGACCATCTAAGTTAGAAGCATATGGTAAGATAGCTTTGCAAGGGAATCATTTAGTAAACAGAATGAATAAGCTAATGGTTGGTGATGTACTGAAACTTTCCTTGGCAGGGCTTGACCAGATATTAGTTGTACGAGGTGAATGTCCAAAGGTAAGATAGAATATGTCAAGATGAGATAGATACGGAATACTATATATACATATATTTTCTAAGGGGATAATCTAGATTGTCTAGTTATCTTACAAATGCTATCCTTTATGCCTAGATGTATATGCAGATGTGATTGTGGACATTACTCCACAACCCATCACACTCAAACAAAGATCCAAATCAGACAGATATCATAAGAACAAACATTCAAATACATAGACACTTATAAAAATAGTTTTGTTTTTGTTCCTAGGATTAGGTCTCCTATTCCTAAAGTCACTTTAGGCACTGGATTTCAAAGTGTGAAATCCACATTTGTCTTTAGAAAAAGAAAAGATAAGAATAATCAGAGTAAAGCGGAATTAGATGAGAAAAGATTAAGATAAGTTTAGAAATGATCAGAGTAGCAAAGGTAAGTAAATAATGGTTGTCCAGTTCTATCTAGGTTTCGTCCTACATTCAACATTCCTCTGATACCACTTCTGTCACACCCGGATTTTAGGGGTCCAAAACCCGGGCGTAAACATAATCACCAGGTGTGCTGGGACCAAGTCTCACACAAATGATGAATCATGGCACAGGATCGAATGTCACATCTTTATATACAACAGGAGTTCTATACAAAATAAATAATTACATTATAAGGAGACAACGGTCCAGCAACCCAAAGTTGACTGGGAGACGACGACCTAGACCTCTCACGAACTCATCGCAGCATCCTCCAAGCGCTTCATCCTGCGGTACCTGTTCTTGACCTGTGGGGTGTGTGAGACAGCAAGAGTGAGCTCACATACGTTCATCGCTCAACAAGTTGTGGGGAATAATGTGCATGAACTCGCCAAAGGTGGGAGCTCATGTGAAGTGTAAGGCTTACCAAAGAAGATGGTTAGAGCTGAGCATTGCTTTTAAAGTTGGTCAAAATTTTATTAGCAGTTACTAAGTATAAGTAAATACCAACCCAGTTAAATAGTAGAACAAAGATAACAACTTCACCTGCGATGCAATGCATATGACAAATTGAGTATTAGTTCCATAATTTAAACATCAGAGAGTCCTGAGCTGCTCATGACCGTGAGCTCGGCTAGTATACCAGTTTTACACTCTGCAGAGGTTGTACCCTTTACCCACAAGTCGTGTATCCCATGTCGCCAGGGTTTGCAAGGCCCTTAGACACTACCGAGGTGAATGGCTAGGGATCCACTACGAGGCCTTTACAAAGTTCCACTAGCTTCCGAAAACCCGCTACAGTTTATAGGAAGTTCCATTGCAGGAATCCCTTGCAGGACCGCCATCGCAGCAAAATCCTCCCGAGGGCCTCCCTACACTGACCACTCCCCTACTGCCCTTGCCCCTTTCGGGTAAGGTAGTCTTCCACTAGCTTTCCTAATTAATCAGCCAAGGGGTCCCATTCCTCCCTTGTGGTGGCACGGGTTACTCAAGTTAAGCTCTATGTTCCAATTAACATTAATGATATCAACATGAACATAAACAGAAATACAACAAGAATTGGAACATAGAGGTAATAAATGATTATCCCAAAACCATATAAAGCAATAGCAAACTACCCAAGTGATTCAGGGGTAAACAAGGTAGTGAGATAAACAAATCTAGGGTGACCTATTGGGTCCCATCAAAATTAACCTATGCATGGATAATTTAAAGAACATTATTGGGTAAAAGTGGTCAAGGGCACAACTTGCCTGGGACTTGAGATTCCAGGTACCAGGATGATTCTTCAGATCCTCGTGACCTCACTGCTAATCGTAGCAATACAAACAAACATTGTATAGGCAAAATTTAACATTACACCAAACATAAGAACAAAATACACATTAATAATATACATATTAAAATAAGATCATAGGAACAGGAATCATTAATTTTGGAGTTATAGATTTTTAGTTACGAATTTTCAAAGGTTTTATGTGTTTTAAAATAGATTAAGTGAGAGATTAAATTCCTAACCGTTTTCATGACAAAACAGAGGTTCTAGGTGGTAGAGAATAAGATTACAAAATTTTAGAAAGTGGAATGGTTCAATTTGGAGCTAAAATGAATTTACTATGAATTATACAAATTCTGGCATTTAATTAATACTAAAAATTCATTTTTAAATGTATTTTTCTGGTTTTTAACAACTCTGGACTAGGCGTCAATTATCAGAAAGTCCAGGGGCTAACACGTAAATTTTCTAAGACTCAGGATTCCCCTGCACAGGACGGCGGGTTGATTCGGGAAAAAGACAGGGTCTCTTTTATAAATCCACCAGCCGAAGGGGTATCGGCCCGTGTCAGCCATCCGATTGAAATCTGGCGGCCCAGATTAGATCAGAGAAGTTGCATATAATGAGGCCAATCCAAACTGTTGGTGCATGGATCAACGGTCAAGATTTTATGCGGCCATGATCAAATCCCATACGCTCAATCTGGAATCAACGGCCCAGATGGAAAATCCGAAAGGGTATCATCTATTCTAATCACAGCCGTCCGATGTGAGATCGACGCCTAAGATCACATGAAGGCGTGACTCATTTCGAACCGTAGGATTACGATCTAACGACTATGTTTTACCCAAAACGAATAGGTATCTTCTAATCTAATCTCCACCGCTGGCCAGGATCCAACGGCCCTGGCGCCTTCGTCCACCCGACGGCCAGGGAAGCAGCGGCGCGCCCCTGTGCATCCGCACGGCGGAGGCCATCGCCGGCCGTTTCCAATCCGAGATCCCGAGCGCGAATCCCCAAAATCAAGGGGCGGTAAACATAGCAGAGATGAAGACGAGACATACAGAGGTGTTCTCACCGTCGGTGGTGACGAGGAAGAGGCTGTCGATGCGATACGGCGGAACAACGGCCACGGTGGCGTGCCGACGAGAAATTCGTCAAGCCCAGACCGCCTACGCCCGATTGCTTGCCTTCCCATGATCTATGGTCGCTGGTGGACGCTCAAACCGGCCCCGATTGGTTCTCGGAGTCAGGACGGTGAGTTCCCCGGTTTAATGGTGGCGGCGAGCTAATCTCCTACTGTTTCTCCCAGCAATGGCGCCCACGGACGGATGGACGAAGGGGAGGTCGATTTTATACCTTTAGCAGAAGGAGGTTGGCGCGATTACTTCGGATCACCAGGCCGAATCACCGGCGAAATTCCAGCCGAGCGCGACGGAGAGTTTGGTCGAGGGAAGGGATAGAGCTGACGACGTGGTCCCACGGGGCGGTGAGATGAACGCGCGCGATGACTGACGAGGGGACCCGATTTGTCAGCGACGGTGGTCCAATCCAGCCAAGCCTGCGCATGGGTGAGTGCGCGCGCAGTAAAGAAATTTGGGCCGCGCGGCAGCGGAAGCGAAGTTGGGCCGGAAGTGTGGTTAGTCGGCCCGTATAACGTTTTATTCTTTTTTTTTTCTTCTTCCTTCTCAATTCAGATTTCATTTCAAATTTGAATTCAAACCCTGTGTCAAATTTGTCTTCAGATTCCATTACACGGTTATGGTACTAATTTTGAAAATATACTTCTATATATATTTTATGTAAGTTTTATACTCTATCTCTTTCTTTCCTCACTTTTCTTTATCCTTTTCCTCTTCTTTTCTCTATTCCCAAATTCAACTTAAATTCAAATTTTAAACTCAACCCTTATGGCAAACTTATTCTTAGATTAAAGTTCAAGTTGGACATATTCACAATGTGATGGATTTATTTATTTATAAGTTTATTCTTTTTTTTCCTTATGCACATTTTGGGCCTTACATCTATGACTACGACAATGGCACTGGGTGTACTTAATCTGTCATTAGCGTGTATTAAAGTTCTTACCAAATTATCAAGTAGTTTAAGTAAGGATGCATGCATGCTCGCCCTAAGCGACCTCATTTCAACTTAGAGGGATTAGGGAAAAACCCCATCCCTTATAGTAGCCGGTAGGGCTTACTCAATTAGCCACCTAGCTACCCCTTCTATCATCCTAAGGCTTCACGTCCTAGGTCTATCCTTATCGTCCTGATGATCTATCCAACATTTGTTTCTATTAAGTTTTACTTTTGAAAAGGATGGTATTTACATTTTATTGATTCCTCTGTGGTGGTACGAGCTCTGATACCAGCTATGGTGGAACCGCCCGAATTATTCCAACTTAAGTGCCTAAGTCCCGCCTTAGAGGCTAGACCACACTTAAATGGGAATAACACGTCAGTCCCTCGGATCTAGTCCAACAAGGCCACTAACAGGATCAAGTACCACGTACTCACTCGATGGTGAGGCACAGAGCAAATACAATAAAGCATAAAACCATACATAAGGGAGTATTAAATTTATTACATCATCATCGGAGTTTTAGCAAAAGTAGTAATCAGTGTTCGGAATGCAGCGGAAATAAACTAACGATAAATGGAGGGATGGGGAAGTATGTCCCATCACTCCTCATGCTCCTCCTCAGCAGAGGTAGGGTTCCACTCGACTGTCCAACCCGGTGGCGAGATGGACGGCCAAGTCACTCCAGCAACCATGTCCTCCAGAGAACCTATAAAATTATGCCACAAGCAAGGCTGAGTATACTAATACTCAGCTAGACTTACCCGGTGTGAGGAGTCTACTCCTCTACCTCTAGACATGTAGTTGTTTGGCTGAGGGGTTTTGTTGCCAAAAGCACTAGCTGAGTCTAAAAATCAAGTTTTAGCTTTTTCAAGTTTTAGTGTGACTCTCTTAAGACTAATTGTGTACTATCTAATCATTCATGGTATCAAGCAAAATTAGCAATCAATATCTTTTGCCAAATCATCACATTTCCACTTGTTACTCAATGCAGTACAATGGATCAAGTAGTCTCATTAGCTGCGAGAAGCAGACGATTCGAATCGAGTTTTTATCCTTGCAAGGTAAACCTAAACACACAACATGGCGAGGCACTCCGTCCCCACACACATCAACCTTCCCCATCGATTCCCTGGCAACAAATCAGGGCTCACCGCCTTGGCGTACAATGCCTCACTGACCCCGACTGTCGTCGTGCAGTGACCGCACTTGTACCCACCATAACCGGAATGGGACACCATGTCTCAGGTCGCATGAGGGGCAAAGTCTACGGGCATGTTCACTCAGGTACTAGGCTTACCGATTTACCATATTTCTCAGCATGTGTTTAGTACGTTCAAACGCTTGACACAGGTATCCGCACGTTAATCCTTATTCCAATTTCACCTCGTAGACCACGCATCCCCATGGATCCGTGTCCATAGACCAGCTCCGTATGATTTGAAAGTGAATACAACCAAATTCCTGACCTCGCGCGAGTGCTAGAAAAATCACTCCACTTCTACCGAGATCCCAAATTAGCAAAGCAGCTACTCGACCTAGCATACTAGTATCCATCTCAAAAGGTATCCTGAGTCATGCAACTAGGGTTCTAAACAACTCCTACACTTAAGTGCACAATACAAGCCTACAAACATTAAGTGCAGTAAAATAGCATATAGAATAGGTTATGCATAAAACCGTGGCTTGCCTTCCAAAGCTGGGGCAGGCAGATCCTCGATGGCAGGCTCTGGTGCTGGATCCTGGGCTACCTCCTGAGCAAGTCCTTGCTCCGGCACGAGGAGGTACTCTTCGTCAGCGAGGTTGCAATCTATCTGTTGGGGACTTGTTCTCAAATGCTTCGGATTGAGAACAAGGCAACATAAAAAGTGTTAGATGATAAAGTCCTTCGTCCTCTGAAACATTATTTCCCTTCGGGATATAATGTATTTCGGACGAAGACCACAAACAACATACCTTCGTAAGCACAATAAATAATGATGAAGAACTTATATGTAACATAAGAAGTGATATAAACATTTAAATATTATCACAACGTCATTTCTATTTTATTATCATAGAAAAATAGAAATGATTTCAGATTACAAGTGTACCTTCGGATTGCAGGAAGGCAAAAATATAAGGATGACGCAAAAGCAAATGCCAAGTCAGCGTGAACAGTACGGGAGTACTGTTCATCTATTTATAGGCGTGGGACGCAGCCCATGTAAAATTACATTCATGCCCATTACATTTGCTAATGACTTATGGGAATCTATTAAGGCCTAAGTAGTCTTTTCATCTTTAGGTCGGTTCCCCTTTCTGCTATCGCGACGAAGCTTTCCTGCGCATAGCTTCGGCTGTGCACCATCCTTCGTACAGCTTGGTAATCAGCCCGTCCTTCATCTCAATCCCCCTTCGTCTGGCTTAGGCTTCGTCCTGACCGTACTCCATGTTCATAATCTGAGTCCGAAGATACCTGTTCATATAATTCACTTGGAAAACATTGTCAAATCTTGTTTTTGAGGACCTTCGGAGGACGAAGGCCCCCAACAGTAGCCCCTCGCAATATTAATTTGTTAGTGATAAATTCAGATTGCGATATGGACGAAGGCCTTAAGCCGAAGGTCCGAAAAAACACCTTCCCTTTGCTAGAATAGCAACATTCACTGACAAGCGGGGTCTTTCAATTTTCAACGCACTGGGCGTATAAATAAGATCATACCGCAAACTCATTTGGTACGCTCTCTTGCCATATGCTCTCGCTCACTCAATTTTTAGCTCTTGCGCACTAAGATTTGCTGAGCTTTTAGTTTTGAAGCTTCGGCTTTGAAAATAGTTTTTTAATGTTTCCGAAGATGTCTGAAGATAAGAAGGCTGCTGCTGAGATGGAGCTGAGTCTCGACGAAGAGAAGAACTTGGGGTTTCTTATAGCGATGTCGAAGACCAATACGGAAAAAATCACCAAGGAGATTCTGGAAGGTTTGTCTGAAGATACTGGTGACAGCGACAGTTATGATGTGGACAGTGGTGGTGAAGACTCCGAAGATCGCCCCTGGCGACCAAGCCATTCAGTTTTTGGCAAGTCAGGTATCAAAGAAAATCATCTTGTCAACATGAGGGGAAGATACTTCCGGGATTTATCCATTGTGAGGGTCGACGAAGGAGAGAAAACTTGCCCGACCCCTAAGGAAAATGAAGTCGTAGTGTTCCGAAGCTTTTTGAAAGCTGGACTACGATTTCCCCTGAGCAGCTTTGTCGTAGAAGTGCTGAAAATGTTTGAAATCTATCTTCATCAACTTACCCCCGAAGCAATTATAAGGCTGAATATCTTCGTGTGGGCCGTAAGAAGCCAAGGTCTGGAACCTGATGCGAAAAGTTTCTGCAACATACACGAGTTATCATACGAGACAAAACCCTGGGGTAAGGAACAGTATCACAATAATTTTGGCTGCTACAGTTTCGTTTCTCGGTCTGGGTCAAGCTGTCCCGTGCCAACATTTCGGAAGAGATGGCCCAGCGACTGGATGACAGAATGGTTCTATGTGAAAAATGACCTGAAAGCACGGGAAGATATTAAAGGTATAATTATGCGCCCTATTTGGCAAAGTTTCGGCCTGCGAAAGCCGAAGGTTGAGATGAATGAAGCTGCCGAAGAATGCCAGAGAGCCTTCGGAGTTATTTGTTCTTTTATTGGAACGACAGATTTGGTACAAGAACATATTGCCTTCAGAGTATGGCCGCTCGCGGAGAAATGGGAAATGTCGCAAGAAACCATGAAGGAGGCCGACGAAGGTGGACTTATCAGGCTGAAGTATACTTTCAAGTTCGGAGATAAATTCGTTGAGCCAGATGATGACTGGTTAAAGAGTATTGAAAATTTAAGTGATGAACTGCTTGGGGCTTATTCGAAGGCCGAAGATACTGCACTGTCAGCAGCCTTCGGAGGCCGAAAAAAGAAAAGGCTGAACCGGGTGTTTGATGCAATCGGGTTCGTCTACCCTAACTATCGTTATCCCATTCGAGGGCAGAAAAGAAAAAACACAACCTCTGCGAAAGAAGAAGCTACAACTGCTCCTAGCAAGCCAGAACCGAAAAGAAAGAGGATAAAGGTCCTCACACATCGGCCACGCTATATTGAACCAGCTTCGGTGCCTGAGTTCACCGGAGAAACTTCTTCGGCCACCGAAGCTGAAAAGCCAACCAAACCAACCTTGCTGCCAGAAGTCGCAGAAATGGCCAAAGCGCCAACAAAGATGGAATTGGAAGAACCGAAGATTTTGTTACCAGAAACCAAAGAGATGGCCGAAGCACCATCCACAGAAAAAATGGAAGAAGCGAAAAAAAACCAACTGAGGAAAAAACATCAGAAGTTTTGAGTCCTGCAGCAAATGTTGAGACAGTAAAAAATCAAAAGGTGTCAGCAGTGACTCCGAAAAGAAAGAGAATGGCTAATGTGCTAGATGTTCTGGAAACGATTAAATCTTCAAGCACACCTCCGAAGAAGACTGTTGCCATTTTCGAAGCGAAAACTGAAATTTCTGATACTAAAGCTCCAGAGCAAGAAACTGAAGCCGAAGCTGGGTCCTCAGAGGCCACGAAGATAAAATCCTTGGAAACCGAGGAAGAAAAAATAACAGAGCCAACTTTCGTTGAAGAAATCAGTGTCATTGCCCCCGAAGCATCCCCCAAAGTCCTTGATTATATTGTTCGACATGCTTCGGGGAAAAAGTTATCAGAAGAAGAAATTTTTGAAGCTAATCATTATGCCAAAGAATTGAAATATCCGAAGGGGGCACTAGTGTTCAATGGTACAAATGAAGAAGATTTCCTATACTGCCTCCCGGATAACAAAGAATTACTTGTCTGCCGGGAAATGGCCCGAAGCATGGGGTTTCCAAAGCTGGAGGCTGGCCTCTGCGCGATGACAAAGGACGATCTTGCGGACAGCCTTGCGTATAATAGCCTGAAGGTACGAGATCTGCGCATTTGGAAACTTTATGACTTGAAATCTATTGTTTTATTCTTATACTAACTTTTTACATATAGGGTTTAATACTAAGCAACACGCTGAGAGCGCAAAAGAATGCCGAAGACGAGAGCTATGAAATTGCTTTCAACAACCTTCGAACAGAGGTTATCAAACTAAGGAACGAAGCCCTGGAAAAGGACAAAATTCTAGTTACATTGGTGGATAAAATAAAGGAGAACGAAGCTGCGTCTAAAGCACAAGTTGCAGCTCAAAAGCACGAGATTGACGATCTTCGGAAGCAATTGGCCCGGGCTAAAGAAGAACGCATACTTGAAGAAACGAAGCGAGAACTTAGCGACCAATGGGCAAATCATTTAGAAGGAACTGTCGAAGAGCTTCGTTCGTCCAAGAAAAGATGCTATAACAAATCTATAGAATGTGTTAAGAAAATGAAAACTAGCTTCGCCAGCGTTGGCGCATTTTCGAGTGAAGAAAACTTTACGAGAGGCAACCCCGAAGGCCCCATTGAATGGATTAGCCACGAAGCTGAGGCCTTCGAAGAAATTTTAAATAGCCGTGGAGATATATGTGCTTTTTCGGGTGCCAGGGGAATTGCCACCATTTTGGAGAAAAAAGGCTGTGAGCATGTAAAGATTTTAGCGTAATCCGAGGCTGCTTTGTCCTTCGAAGATGCAAGAGATCCTTCGGCCGAAGCTAGCATGGTTGGTGGAAAATTTTTCACCGATGTCTGGGATAATGGTGGCCGAGAAATGGCTCGAGAAATTATCCAGAGAAGCGAGAAGGGCATTCACGACGCTAGAGAAGTAGCTAAGGCCGCTGACAAAAGCTCAGAGCCCAAAGGGCAAATAGGTATTAGCTAATGGTTTTTATTGTGTTGTAATTTTTGGTTTTAAACTTCGTTCGCAATTCGTAATAGCAGTGTGGCCGTATCCTGTCCTCCTTCAGATCCTACTAAAGCGTCTCCGGGCCCTCACCCGAAAGGAGACGAGGAAATTAAAAAGATGGCTGAAGCTATCATGGATGAAGTTGTTAACCGACTCCTGAACGAAGCTGCAGAAGTTGTTTTGAGAGAAGATTAAGCACTATTGTAAAAACTTCTGAAATGAAATATGTGTAACATTTTGTAACCCTGAATGTAATGTACCTATTTTTACTGCTCAATTCTTTACGATGCATGAAATTTTACACACGTACCGTTTTTGAGTCTTTGACGAAAAAACACCTTCCCTTCTTTTCATGCTTCGTGAAGAAGAATTTTTATTTGTCACCACAATATCCATAGTGTTCTGATGAATGATATCCAAGCTTCGTGAGGATATTCTCCGAAGCTACACTTCCGAAGAACAATAGTATATCTGCTTGCAACTTAGCATGATTTTCCCCTTTCAAAACATTCTTCCGAAGATCGATATCATGTCCCCTTCTTGTGCCATATGCAGCATGATGTATGATGCTTATGCTATGCGAAATGATGCGATGATGTTATGTTGTGTAAGATGGTGTTTATTCCGAAGGTACACACACATTCCTGTGATAAAACACATAGTCTTTTTGAATCAGCGTTGTCTTTTTACTATAAGCCTCCCTTAGGAGCTTCTTCGCCTTTTACTTCAGCGGAATCAGCGTTGACTTTTCGCTGTAAGCTCTGCATTCCCTTAGGAACGACTTTGGAGCTTCTTCGCCTTTTACTTTCGGCGGAATCAGCGTTTACTTTTCGCTGTAAGCTCTGCATTCCCTTAGGAACGACTTTGGAGCTTCTTCGCCTTTTACTTTCGGCGGAATCAGCGTTGACTTTTCGCTGTAAGCTCTGCATTCCCTTAGGAACGACTTTGGAGCAGAAAACTTACACTGCGCTCCCTTTGGAACGGCTTTTTGTGACTTCGGCAAACTTACTCTGCGTTCCTTAGAACGACTTTTTGTTGCTTCGAAAAATTTTCGATAATTTGAAGGTCCTCTTTGTTATCGCAAATCTTTAAACTTCAACAACTTAAGCCTGTGAAGAAAATATATTTTCCTTGTGGGAATCAATGAAATTATTTACATGAAACCTAAACAATGTCCTTTATTATACGGAAAATAAAACTGAATGAAAAAGATTGCTATTAAGGTAGGATATTTGTCAATAGATGTGCTTTGACTCTGGCACAGTGCTGTTGACTGTGCGAGCTTCGGACTGTTCTCTGAAGTCCCTTTGGTGTGGAGCATATTAGCTCCCTTCTGGCTGTTGGCCTTGTTGCAGCGGTGGTGGAGGCGGAAGCTGTTGCCAGGAAGCTTGAGGTTGACTCGCCGAAGCAACAGAAACTGCAGGGTGATTGCCTACATACTCTGGGATGTAAGGCGAATGATATGAAGCAGTGTGCATGACCTGCTTCGGCTGAGCCTGTTGTGCTGCAGCTTCAGCTATTTCCTTTTGCTTCTGGATGGTAACATGGCACATCCTGGTGGTATGGCCTTTGTTCTCACCACAGAACAAGCAAAAAATTCTTCTTGGCTGATTGCCAAATCTTCTGCCGAAGCCCCTGGCACCTCTGCCTCTCGGAGCTGGTGGTCGGAAGGAGCCTTGCTGTTGCCCCGAAGTCTGTGAGGAACACTGTGGCCTTTGCTGTTGGCTCCCTGTATCATCATTTTGGGTAAAGTTATGAATTGATCTAACGTGCCTCGGATAGAACCTCCCTCCGAAGCCCCTGGTCATTTCAGAAAACCTGAAAGCCTCCTCCCTTCTTTGGCGAAAATCATTATCGGCCCGAATGTACTCGTCCATCTTCTGGAGCAGCTTCTCCAAAGTTTGAGGAGGCTTCCTAGCGAAGTACTGAGCTGATGGTCCTGGCCGAAGCCCCTTGATCATGGCCTCAATGACAATTTCGTTGGGCACTGTTGGTGCCTGTGCCCTCAAACGCAAGAACCTCCGGATGTACGCCTGAAGGTACTCTTCGTGATCCTGGGTGCACTGGAATAGAGCTTGAGCCGTGACCGGCTTCGTCTGGAACCCTTGGAAACTAGTTAACAACAAGTCCTTCAGCTTTTGCCACGAAGTGATCGTTCCTGGTCGAAGGGAGGAGTACCAGGTTTGAGCAACACTCCTGATAGCCATAACAAAAGATTTGGCCATGACCGCAGCATTGCCACCATACGAAGATACTGTTGCTTCGTAGCTCATCAAAAACTGCTTCGAGTCTGAGTGGCCATCAAATATGGGAAGCTGAGGCGGCTTGTAGGACGGAGGCCAAGGTGTAGCCTGCAGCTCAGCGGACAGAGGAGAAGCATCATCAAAAACAAAATTCCCATGATGGAAATTGTCATACCAGTCATCTTCATTGAGGAAACCCTCCTGATGAAGGTCTTGGTGCTGAGGCCTTCGGTGTTGCTCATCCTGAGTAAGATGACAAACCTCCTCAGAGGCTTCGTCTATCTGCCTTTGCAGTTCAGCTAGCCTGGCCATCTTTTCCTTCTTCCTTTGCACCTGTTGATGAAGCATCTCCATGTCTCTGATTTCTTGGTCTATCTCATCCTCTGGCTGTGTCGGGCTAACAGCCTTCCTTTTCTGGCTTCGGGCTTCCCGAAGAGAGACAGTCTCCTGATTGTGGTCCAGCGGTTGGAGAGCTGCAGTACCAGTTGCTGAAGCCTTCTTCGGCGCCATAGCGAAGGTTTATGGCTGCCGAAGGTGTTCAAAAACTCAAAGAGTGGAAGTGAGTTCACCGGAGGTGGGCGCCAATGTTGGGGACTTGTTCTCAAATGCTTCGGATTGAGAACAAGGCAACATAAAAAGTGTTAGATGATAAAGTCCTTCGTCCTCTGAAACATTATTTCCCTTCGGGATATAATGTATTTCGGACGAAGACCACAAACAACATACCTTCGTAAGCACAATAAATAATGATGAAGAACTTATATGTAACATAAGAAGTGATATAAACATTTAAATATTATCACAACGTCATTTCTATTTTATTATCATAGAAAAATAGAAATGATTTCAGATTACAAGTGTACCTTCGGATTGCAGGAAGGCAAAAATATAAGGATGACGCAAAAGCAAATGCCAAGTCAGCGTGAACAGTACGGGAGTACTGTTCATCTATTTATAGGCGTGGGACGCAGCCCATGTAAAATTACATTCATGCCCATTACATTTGCTAATGACTTATGGGAATCTATTAGGGCCTAAGTAGTCTTTTCATCTTTAGATCGGTTCCCCTTTCTGCTATTGCGACGAAGCTTTCCTGCGCATAGCTTCGGCTGTGCACCATCCTTCGTACAGCTTGGTAATCAGCCCGTCCTTCATCTCAATCCCCCTTCGTCTGGCTTAGGCTTCGTCCTGACCGTACTCCATGTTCATAATCTGAGTCCGAAGATACCTGTTCATATAATTCACTTGGAAAACATTGTCAAATCTTGTTTTTGAGGACCTTCGGAGGACGAAGGCCCCCAACACTATCGAATGCAATGAATAAGATATATGTATGCTATGATATGCAGAATTTAGTAACCATTATGCATAGGGAAGGAAAAACTAAGTTAGTTGATGACTTAGGGTTTTCCTTGTTATAAGTTCTTAGTGGTTTATGCTTAGCAATTTAGGTTTAAGGTTTTGCTTAGAGGCAAGCATAGTGGATTAAGGCTTGGGTTGTCTCTTGAAGGTTTTAGTAAGTACTCAAGGGTTTTGTTGTTTTGGTTAGGGCAACATTAATTTCCACTACTAATTTCTCATTTTATTGTCTTTTTATGCTCTTAAGGTGGGTTTAAACTACAACAGTGATTTCAAGTTTTATAAAAATTCTGTAAAAATTACAGTGGGTTAATACTGGTCACTGTAGTCTGTCCTATAAATTTTAGGCCAAAATAAATAGAACCTTCTCTGGACAAAAATAACAAAGGTTGGGGCAAAGGGGTTACTTTGCACTACAACCCTTACCTAGGTGTGGGCTCTGTACTAAGGGTTATTTTTGCTAGTATCTATGGGTAATAACATGCTTCTGTGCCAAAAATCACAGAGGGTCACCTAGTCATTATTTAGTTATGATTTTCCAAAGTTTAATGCTAAAAAGGCACTTATAACTAGCTTACTAATTGAAAAATGTCCAACAACAGAACTTTCATTTTTTCCTAGGTTCTTCTTAGCAAAAGAACAGTCATTCCTAAGAGAGAGGTGTTTTCTCCTTAGGATTATTTTCTTATGACTTTTCAAGGTTTTCTCTGTTTTTCATGAATAATTGTGAGTGTAATTTCTTTCCACTGGACTATTGTTTAACAGATTTTTCTTGTGAACTACATGACTTAGGCATGCAGCATGCTAGGAAAAATATGGTTGCCCTCTGGTTTCCATTTTTAATCCCTTTTCTAAATTTTTCTAAGTTTGAGCATAAACAAGCTTTAGTGAACAAACCCTCCTTAATCTTGTATACTGGGGTGTTTATTAATTATAAACAGTGTAACTACTAGGTTAGTGTCTCCACTATTTTTCTTAACCCTGGTCTAATAATATTTCTATTTTTCCTTCTAATATTAAGTTTTGGACAGTTTTCTTATTTAATTCAAAACTCTAGAAAATAATACACGAACTATGGGGTTTATTATTTTGTCTGATAGTTTATATTTCACAAAGTCTAGCAAAATTGGTTTGACAAGTTTTGGATAATTATTCTTCAAGTTATGCATTTATTTAGTTCTCTGTAATATTTAAAAGAAGAATAAATTCGAAAGGGAAAAGAAATACAGGTTTGCGCTGAACCCCTTGGATTTTCTCTCCTTTTTCTCTCACAAAACAGTCCTCGGTCTACTATTTGCATGAGTCACTGACATTGCACAAAACCCCCTGGACTTAGCCGAAATCTAACCCGCGCTCCCTGGCTGGCTTAAACAGTACCCGCGGCAAAGATTACGGCGGCGAGGCTTACCGGCGGCAGTAGAGCTCCGGCGGGGTGGTCAGTGACGTTGAGGAGGTCACGGCGGTCACGTCGGTGTGCGGGTCGGCGTCAGAGGTGGTCGGAGCTGCCCTGGCCACGAGCGCAGGCGGTGGAGGTCGTCGGCGGCTCCTGCTCCGGCCAAACCACGGTGGTAGGGTTCAATTGAAGCGCACGAGGAGCTCCACGGGGTGATGTAGAGGCCATGCCCGCAACAAATTGAGAAATGGTGCAGAGGTTTACCCGGTCCACGTGCTCTGGCGGGGTTCCGAACTCCGGCGAGCACGATTGCGCTATTCCGGTGGTGCGGGTCCTCGGTTCAAGCTCGGGCAAGCTTCACGGCCTCCTAGGGGATCTATCCGAAGGCTTGGATTGAGCAGAGGAGGGCGGGAAAGGGGTTGGCCACTATGGTTGCCCTCGGGCGACTCTGGCGGGTCATGAGGAGGTCGCCGGAGCTGCGGGCGAGCTCGGGAGAGTTAGGCGTGGTACAGAGGAGGCAACGGGGATGATGGCCGGGCACTAGGGATGGCAATTGGACCCGTGGGTATGGATACCCACGGGTTTCGTACCCGGTGGACATGGATTCGGGTTTGAAATTTTACCCATGGATACTATCGGGTCGGGTACCCGAAATACGACGGGTAGGGTACGGATATTATGTTTTACCCATGGATATCCACTGGATACCCGAATTGTGTTTTTGTGGCCCATGAAAAAGAAGCCCAAAGGCACTGAACCGCTAACCCTAACTCCCTAAATTCTCTACTCCTTTCCTTCACAGCCGTCTCGGCCGCCCACCCCACTACCCACCGCAGCCGCCACTCCCAGAGTCCCAGTCGTCCTCGTCCCAGCCTTCCCTGGAGGTGGAGGCCAGGAGCCCAGGACCCAACGCCCCACGCGGCCACGCGGGCACGCGGCACTGCGGCAGTCCCCGTCCAGGCTCCCAGGCGGCGCCGCGGCGGCCAGGCCCCAAGCCCCAACCGCGCGCCCCCGTCCAGGCTCCCAGGCGGCGCCGCGGCGGCCAGGCCCCAGGCCCCAGCCCCGCGCCCTCGCCCAGCACTCCAGCAGGCAGCAGCCCGCTGCCCCGCTGCCCAGGAGGCCAGGACGGCCACCAGTCGGCCAGTCTTCAGGCTTCAATCTTCATCCCGCTGCCCCGAGCTGTCCCTGGGCTTCCAACCTGCGGCGTCCCCGAGCTGTGCCTGCGCGCCTGCGCCGTCTGCCGCCGGACCCTCAGGTACTCAGTCAGTAGCTAAGTACCATATCCACCGGATACCCGATACCCGACGGATACCCGGTGGGTACGGGTACGGGTCCATTTTTTTACCAGATTGACTTGGTGGGTATGGATATTTGTATAAGGGTCGGGTATGATATCGGGTCGGGTATTATCAGACCCGAACACAACCCGACCCGCTGCCATCCCTACCGGGCACTGGGGTGGGCTTTATAGCCGCGGCGCAGGCGTGGTCACGGGGCGGCTACGAGCGCGTGGGGTTTCGCGTGCGGGCGTGCTCTGAGCACGCCCTCGAGTGTCAGCCCACGTCGAACACGTGGGGGTTTACTTCTGCCAGGGTTCAACGGCCGATTTGATCGCCTTAGCGTGCAGATCTTGGCAAAACCCCCGTGTACGGTCTCTTCCCTGCACCAAATCCTACCTTTTTGATGTGAGTTCCAAGCAAGGATACGGTCAGAGTAGAGAGATATGGGGGTGAGAAGTCGGCTCTGTCAGAGCTGTCCACACCGAGACAAAAGCCATGCCAAGTCATGTCAAATGGCTTAGGGTTGGGTTCAAACTTTTCCAGGGTGTTCTAGGGGTCTTTGGGCGCCATTTTGTCAATTGGGCCATAAGGTTTTGAGGTTGGGATCAAAGTGAACATGTTTGATCTTTGAAAGAGGGTCGGTTTTTAACTTGAGAAAAACCTGAATTTTCTGTTATGCCTTTCTCTTTGGTGACCTTTTTGGGGTTCTTCTGAATCCTTTTTGGGGTCACACTCTTTCTATGTTTTGTCGGGTATTAAGTGTACTACAACTTTTATAATTAGTCCAAGTCATGACAATGTGATTCACATAGACTTTTTGCCATAATCCCCTCTAGGGCTCCATTTGCCTATAAGGGATGTGAATTAGGGTTTGGGTCATTCCCTTCTCTTTTGTGCATGATAAGGCCAAGGCATGACTTCTAAGATCGGTTACACCTACTTAGGATCTTGATCCCCAAGTTTGGTGTCTTTTGCTCAAACTAGACCACATGTGATGATGGGTTCAATAGTGTAGTCTTGAGTGAAAACCCTAAGTAACACCTTGGGTGTTACAGCTGTCACCGTGGACAGAGCCGGTTAGATCACCATTTGTGAAATTAGTTGGGGGGAAACGATCGTTAGGTCTTGAATTCGGTCTCTGCCGAAGTAGAGCACCGGTCCTTGAGTGATTCGATCGGTATGCGCTCGCCGGAGCTCGGCTCCCCGCCGTCCACCGTCGTGGACCTCGGCCTGCGAAGAAATAGAACTCGGGGGAGGTTTCTGTGAAATGTCAGTGACTCCTGGAATAGTATTGTGACCCCGCTTCAGGTTATTCAAAACGACGGGGGTCTATTTGCAAAGTCTGCACACGGGCGCGCGCGCGGGCGCTTTCCTCCTGTAATGGGCTGACTTAGGCCGGTTTCGGTCCAATATTGTTCATTGTTTTCCTTTTTTTCTTTTTCTGCCACAGCTAAAGAAATTCTAGAAAATTGTAGAAAATGATAAAAATACCAAACCAATTTTGCTAGGTTTATAATTTCCTATAGTTTTTAATAAAAATAGTTTCATGATTTTTAATTCCAATAAGGAATTTTGGGACATTTAAAACAGCCAAAAGCTATACTTCTGGATTTTTAGAGGATAAATATTAAATCCAAAACTCACTAAGCTTTTAGGGTAAACTCTAAATAATATTTAGAAGCCTTGGGTAAAGTTTGGTATGATTTGGACCATGTTTGATACTTAGAACCCAAAACCCTAGCCCTTGTCCTATGAACTTCACTATTGACTCCGAAAACCCTAAGTTCTCGGAGATCCGTGAAGGAAAGTTGTATTCAAGACCTTAGATAATAAACTTTTATTATCTTTGCATCTTCATGGGCATTACATGAGCATTCATTATTATACTTGGCTATATTTAGAAAACAAGGAGGAAGTAGAGGTTGAAGAGACAAGGACTTCATCACCACCACCACCTGAAGAACATCAGGCAGGCAACTATTTTTATTTTGATATCTGTGGAACAGAGCCTGGTTCACCAGTAACACAAGGCAAGCCCCGGTGCATTTGCCACCTCCTTGTTCCTTTTAAAATCTTTCTCACTTGCTTGATGCATTAGGTGATAGGAGTTGTGCGCTAAACCAATTCCTGCATTTCCTTCCTTGGGTTGATTACTTCTCCTTAAATCCCTGTTTTACAAAAGGTTTTCTTATGCTTAGTCCTGCTCTAGAAAATCAAAAGGTTTTGTTTTCACAAAAGATGATGTTGCAAAGTGGGTGGGATGTTTTCAAAAACAAAACTTGATGGTGAATCCATCATGGCCATGATGGATTCAACATCAGAAAAGATGTACCTCTGTCAGGTACCAAACTTTGGGTTTGAAATGATAAAGCTGAGACCAGGCGGGTGACTTGCACTAGAAGAGAGTCTCGGTGTAGTGTCTCTGTCTGAGTCGATTAAGGACCGTGTCGATGTAGGCTTGATGATCGAGGACCCTTTAACTGGTCACATGCCTCGTCATGGGTAAGCTTTGCCTCGTGTAGACTAATACTAGAATAAGATAACACGTAATGGAAGTGGAGAGATGGCGAGAGTAGCGTGTACCCTCCATGGCAAGAGGTTAGACGGTGGTGTATCTGTGCTCTCGGTTGGCGTGAACCTGATCTGGTCTTAAGAACCCCGGTGGCGAGTTGACATATGCAAGGGTTAAGTGCTACATATATCGTGTGATTGGAGATCCTCAGCTGAGTATAATCGATTTGGATCGCCGTAACTTCGCGGATATGAAGACTTGGTCACTGCCCTACACGTAGCAATCCAGTGAAAATGAAGGGTTGTTAAGAAATTGGCTAGTACAGGTCAAGTGAATGAATTAGGGTAGAAATAACCCTAGCTGCAGGTAAGTTTACTTAACCTGACAAATAAAACTGGATTTTTAAGGATCCACTATTAGTAAGCATTTCTGCAAACAGAGTCATTGATTATTGATAAGCCTTACCTTAACTCCCTTAAAGCCAGCATATCCTTGAGAGTCTTTTACTTTGTCGGGCAAGTCTTGCGAAAGTACACTTCGTACTCAGGGCTTTGTCCCATGTTGTTTTAGGTGAAGAAGCAGCAAACTTTTGTTGCTTCTGTTCCAAGGTGGTACCGAAAGAAGAGAATCAAGACTAAAGCTGCAGGAGGAAAGGCCCTCCGTTAAAAACTTTTGCTGTTTTTTTTTGGGAGGGGTTTTTGCCTCCCATGTTATGTAATAATAATACTCTTCACTCATATATTTTGTTCTGGTCCATAACTATATAACTTTGTCTAACTTTTCAATAAAGTAAGTTATTGTAACTGCTTCCGCATTTCCGTATCTCCGATGTATTGTAATGTCTACGTGACGGGTGAAACGCTTTTGGGAAAGGTAAGGAATTCAGATATCGAACTTGTCAAGTGATCAGGTGCACCTGCAGGGTTGTCTAAAGTCCGTTGGACAAGGACAACTGTAGGTGGGCCTAATGACTTGGGAGGTTCCGTCACAACAAGGCTTCCACTCCACTCTAACGATATCATTTACCCTTCGCCGTCACTCCACATCACTCTCCAAATTGGTATAATCTACACTCATATTTCATTTACCAATAAGGGAGAAAGTAATGGGGCTCTCAAACGTCTCCGTTTTTGGCGATTAATGCCAAAGGGGGAGAAATATTAAGCCCAAAGCAAAAGGACCGCACCACCAACTTCAAAAACTTTCAAAATGATGATTTATGTTTGTCTTTTCAATTGGTATATTTAAAGATGGAATTTCAAAACTAGTATCTAAGTATAAGTTCCAATTGTATCTATTAAAACTCTCTTGAAGACTAAGAGGAGAATTTTATTCAGGGGGAGTTTTATTTAGTCAAAGGAAAAGCATTTGAAATAGGGGGAGAAATTTCAAAACTTGAAAATGCTTCTTGCAATCTTATTCATATACCTTTGACTATTTGCAAAAGTCTTTGAAAAGAATTTCCAAAAAGAATTTGCAAAAACAAAACAAGTGGTCCAAAATGTTAAATGTCAAATCAAACTTATATATTCAGAAATGCTTTCATTTCAAAATAACTTATGCACATCTATCAAAATGCAAACTAGTTACATTTCTACACTTTATATTTGCTTTGGTTTGTGTTGGCATCAATCACCAAAAAGGGGCAGATTGAAAGGGAAATAGTCTCAATATTTCCTATAATCGATTTTGGTGTTTGACGACCATCGCAAACCTTGTGGACTAACCAGTTTGCCTAGTTGATCATTTCACAAGTGCATAAGTTCATCTACAACTATTCTAAATCGACTGTCCAGAATACCGTAGATTATTCTGGACAGGAGAAGCTTTTTTTGGAAAAACACCTAAGCGCGGACCGTCCGGGCCCTTGCGGCGGACCGTCCGCGACACCAAAGTGAGCCTCGGACAGGAACACTGCATAAACGCAAGTCAACACTATGGACTGTTCGATGGAGAAGCGAGCACCGTCCGAAACCAAGCGCGGACCTTTTGGCCTCAGGCGCGGACTGTCCGGTCGGTGAAAACCAGAAAACCTCGAAGGTGATGGGTTCGGTAAAATGTATTTTTAGCGTCCTCGCGGACCATCCGGGGTGCACGACCAGACCATCCGTGACTGCTTTATCTGACATCTGATGACGCATTAAATGCTCTATAGCCGTTGATATAGCTGTTACTGCTGACCATTGTGATTTCAGCCGTTGATGTGCAGTGCCAGACCATCCGGACCAGGGGCGCGGTTGGCAAGAAAGGAGCAACGGCTAGGAAGTGGTTGGGGCTATAAATACAACCCTAACCACCTCCATTCACTTCACCCAAGCACTCCAATCCTTCACATTCAATACAAGAGCTAGCAATCCATTCAAAGACACAATCAAAGCTTCCAATCTCTCCAAGTTCCACAATTGAGACAAGTGATCATTAGTGATTAGTGACTTGAGAGAGAGAGAGAGGGATCTGTGTGTTATTTGTCGCTCTTGTCGCTTGGCTTTTGCAATCGTGCTTTCTTCTTCTCCCATTCTTATTCTCAAGTGACTTGTAATCAAAGCAAGAGACACCAAGTGTGTGGTGGTCCTTGCGGGGTCTAAGTGACCCGTTTGATTAAGGAGAAAGCTCACTCGGTCTAAGTGACCGTTTGAGAGAGAGGGAAAGGGTTGAAAGAGACACGGTCTTTGTGACCACCTCAACGGGGACTAGGTTCTTTGGAACCGAACCTTGGTAAAACAAATCACCATGTTCATCCGCTTTATTTCTTGGTTGATTTGTTTTCCCTCTCTTTCAGACTCGGATTTAATTCTAACGCTAACCCTGGCTTGTAGTGTGTACTTAAGTTTATAAATTTTAGATTCCGCCTATCCACCCCCCCCCCCCTCTAGGCGACTTTCAACATCCTCGTTGTGTGTCCCTAGTCCTCGCCACAGAAAAGGCAGAATAATTTCCTGGGCTGATTACCGTACCTTCCTCTGCCAAAGCTTCTCCCCCCCTCTGCCTCTCGGAGCTAATGGTCTGTAAGAAGTTTGCTGCATGCCCGAAGACTATGAGATGTGGTGACTGCTCTGAGCATTGTTGGCCCTTTCATCATTGGCATAAGGATTGTGGATTGTCCTGACATGCCTATGATGAAGTCTTCCTCCGAAGCCCCTAGTCATTTTAGAATACCTATATGCTTCCTCCCTTCTTTGGCAGAAATGATTATTAGCCCAGATGTACTCATCCATCTTCTGAAGGAGTTTCTCCATGGTCTATGGTGGCTTTCTTGCAAAATATTGTGCTGTGGGTCCTAGCTGAAGCCCCTTGATCATGGCCTCAATGACAATCTCATTGGGCAATATAGGCGCTTGAGCTCTCAAACGCAGGAACCTTCGGACGTACGCCAGCAGGTACTCCTCATGGTCTTGCGTGCATTGAAACAGGGCCTGAGCAGTGACTGGCTTCGTCTGAAAGCCCTGGAAGCTAGTGACTAGCATGTCCTTCAGCTTCTGTCATGACGTAATTATCCCTGACCGAAGAGAGGAATATCATGTCTGAGCCACGCTTTTGACTGCGATGATGAAGGACATCACCATGACAGCAGTGTTGCCCCCATACGAGGATATTGTTGCCTCGTAGCTCATCCAAAACTGCTTTGGATCCGAATGCTCATCATACATGGGTAATTGAGGTGGCTTGTAGGATGGTGGCCACGGGGTAGCCTACAATTCTGCTGCCAAAGGAGAAGCATCATCGAAAGTAAAGTTACCACGATGAAAATCGTTGTACCATTCATCTTCGTTGATTGGGCTTTCTTGACAAAGCTCCTTGTGTTGGGGCCTTCGGCCTTAGGGCGTGTTTGGTGTGGCGCCTAAGCCACCACACCGCGCCGCACTTTTCAGCCACAGGTGTGGCGGCCAAATTGACCGCCACACCTGTGGCTGAAAAGTGTGGCGCGGTGTGGCGGCTTAGGCGCCACACCAAACATGCCCTTAGTCATCTTGAGTGAGATGGCACATCTCCTCAGCTGCTTCATCAATCTTCTTCTGAAGGTCGGCCAGCCGAAGCATTTTTCCTTTTTCCTCTGTACTTGCTGATGAATTGCTTCTAAGTCCCTGATCTCCTGGTCAAGCTCCTCCTCGTGAAGTGTTGGACTAGTAGCCTTTCTCTTCTGGCTCCTAGCTTCTCGCAAGGAGAGCGTGACATGATTTGTGTCCAGTGGCTGCAGAGCAACCCCTGGGACTGTTGTCTTCTTCGGCGGCATGACGAAGGTGGATGCTTGCCGAAGGTGGTCGTACAAGTTCACTGGAGGTGGGCGCTAATGTTGGTCACTTGTTCTCAAATGTTGTGAATCAAGAACAAGGCAACACAATTGTTAAAGATTAAGGACCTTCGTCTTTCGAAGCATTATCTTCACGTGTGTATAATGTTCATCAGACGAAGGACAAGAAGGACATACCTTCATCATTTAATATGTGAATAGGAATGCGAAAGAATAAACATGATAATTGTATCTCATTAACTCAGTTATTCTTGCATTCCATAAAACATAAATGAATATCAACAACGTTAATATTACATTGATACCTTCGGCTTGCTCGAAGGTGTGGATGCAAGAAAGTGAATAAAATCCAGCGTGAACAGTACGGTGTTACTGTTCATCTATTTATAGGCACGGGACGCGGCCCAAACAAAAGTACATTTATGTCCTCAACATTTACACATGATCGTAATACAATTTATTAAGGACTAAGTAGTCTTTTCCTCTTTCGGTCGTCATCATTATCCATCGCCTTCATTGCGAGCCGAAGCTGTCCATATAGTGATAGCTTTGGCATTTACCCTTATCCTCTTTAGATCTGGCTTTATCTTGTGTGCCTTCATCATAAGGGAGAAGCTTGTATCTTGGAGACGAAGTTTCCTGTAATAGCTTATGCTGAAAATAAATGGTTAATTATGTTTTTGAGGACCTTCGGAAGGAGAAGGCCCCCAACAACAATAATATTTGTGTTCGGCAGGGGTGCTAGCGCGGACTCACTCTGAATGGTGAGCTACGGGGGGCTCTAGGGTGTATCTAAGGCAAGTTGGTTATACCGGTTTAGGCTAGAGCCCTAGTCCAGTGCAGTGTTGATCGTGGTATTGCTTGGAACGTGTTACAACTGAGTACTTGTGTCAAGTCATAGAGATATGGGATCATCTTTGGATTGGGGTTGTCTTGCCCTTTTATAGCCCAAGGGTAGACGTTACAATGAGAACAAGTATTCTCCTGGGGTGGAGTCTAGCCTCTTGCTTCTAGGCCTCGTAGTCCATGTGGTCTCATCTATTAGGTCATGCTTTTGGGTCTCGTAGCCCCTATGGAGTCGTCTGCCGGGGCGTGCGTCATCGTACCTCTGGTATGGCATCGTGTCATGTTCGCCTTCCTGTAGCTACTCCGATTTAGATGTGGCGATGCTTGGCAGGTGTTGGACACCAAAATGAGCGGACGGTCCGGCCCTTGGGCCGGGACAGTCCGTGTGTCCCGAGATTAGATTAACTCGGGTGTTTATCCTTATCTCGTGCGTGGTTATCCATCTAATCACGTGGGAGTTGTTGGCTATCTCTTAGGAACAGGTCCAGACCTCCTCCCCTATAAATATAAAGGGGTACGGCCGATTGAGAACCCCCGAACACATTCCAATTGAACCAATTACTTTATTTACTTTTCCTGCTCTAGGAGTAGATGTAGCGTAGTTCTAGTTGTAGCCTTCCGCATATCCACCTCCACCTCTATTCGACTCTACGTCGTCTAGATCCGTCTTGGGTGGCCTGCCGATCCCAAGACGACCCTAGAATCTCACCCCTCCCAAGGGGCAAGATCTAGTTGTCCACTCAAGACCTCTTCCTCGAATTGATCTCTTAATTCCTAGGCGACTCCACGTCGTCTGGGGACGCCCCGGGTGACCTGTCGACCCGAAGCACCTTAAGATTTCTTCCCCCCAAGGGACGAGATCTAGATTCCAGCAAGGAGGAGAAAGACGACCCTATCACTAGGTCACGGACCGTCTGGCCTAGAACCACAGACCGTCTGGTGTCACGTAGGGAAGGCACCGCTCCTGCGCCCAGGTCACGGACCGTCCGGCCTCGAGCCGCGGACCGTCCACGCCGCCGCAGAGGGCACCGCCAGGCAGTACGCCACCTAGTGATTGGCGCCCAAAAAAGGCGCCAAATACTTTTTGGCGACTCCGCTGGGGAAGAGGTTGGAGATCTACAAAATCAGGCTTATATGACCGATTCTAAAGATCTCAACAGGGCTTCTCCAAACAGCAGCACAAGGCTGACTAATTTATCGGCCGCTGAGCATAAAAGATTAAAAGATGACATGAAGAAAATAGACGATGAGGTCCAGCGACAAAAAGATTAGGTGCTCAAGGCGGCGGATAATTGGTTCCTCTCGCACTTCAGGGTGGATTGCCACCAGAAGACCGTCCAAAAGAGGGAGATAAACATCGAGTACATGATGGCCGTGCTGCAATAGCTCCCCACGATATGTGATGCCAGGTCAGCCAATGATATTCCATCTATTCAAATTTCTTTTGATAATCGGATTAAAAGTATCAACGAAGGATATAGAGAGGATGGCGCATGCATTAGGAAAAACTCACATGCCTAATTTTTTATCACATAAATTAGGTGCCAAAACAATTGTGCCAAACACATCGGCAACAAATGGGTTTCCCCAGCTATATTCTGGTATGCCGATGGACTCATATCCAGGACGATCGTCACCACCATCTTCGGTAATGGCGAGTCAACTCTGAGCATGGCCGGACCGTCCGCACACAACCGCGGACTGTCTGGCCCTCCGTCAGACCATCCGGCACCCTATGCCGGACAGTCCGAAGTTACACAGAGCCTACCACAAGGGTCACAGGTGTTGCCTGACGTGACCGGACAGTCCGGGGATAGTACCGGACCGTCTGATCCACTCGCAGACCGTCCGACTGCGTAGGTCGGACCGTCTGGAGCACCGGAGGTCACCTGTGATCCGCCTAGTGCGGAAGGCCGGCATAAATATAACCGGCCACCCAAGCCCCAAGAACCAAAAAAGTCACATGTCCCTGAGCTTGTTTGGCCCACTAAGGCTAAGCCGTCTATTCGCTCTCACCCGCACTCGACACAAAAGGAAAAAGTCAAGTTCACATTTAATATTACTAAGTGTGATAAAATATTTGATGAGTTGCTTAAACATGGTAATATTAAACTGTCACATGCAATTCCTCCGGTTGAACAATTAAAAGGGTGTGTGTATTGCAAATGGCATGGCTCCTTTCTCCATAACACCAATGATTGTGTCGTCTTCCATCGGCAAATACAATCGGCTATAAACGAAGACCGGTTGAGGTTTCAAAAGGAGGTGAAAATTGACAGGCCACCTGTCCCTGTCACCACATTAGAGCCGACGAGCAAAAAGGCCATAATTCGGCCTTGTGTGACCGATAAAAGCAAAGATAAAAATGTCGTCATTGGTGATCCCCGCGCACCAAATATGTTACGCAGAGTGGTTACTCGGAAGGCTCCGGACAAAAGAAAGACCGGAGGCGCCGGGGGGCAAGCACGATCGGACACCCGATCACGGTCACATGTCCTGCGTACGTCGGATGGTCTAGGTACTAAGGTCGGACAGTTCGAGACAGGCGCGGATAGTCCGGCTATGATGGCCGGACGGTCCGCAGATGGTCAGAAGCAGCAATCTCAGACCATCGGACCACAACGTGCCAACACAAGTGTTAGGAAACAAAACACTACTAAGATGTCTGGACGACTCAGTAGAGTCAGCCCTGCTTTTGGTCAGTTGCTTTCCAAATATATGAAGAAGGCCGTTCCACACAACCGGCCAATAAAACAAACAAAGTCAAAAGGGCGATCTGTGCGAAAGCAAAAGCCGACTAAACGAACCCAAAAGGTAGCACAACTAGGATTGCCTTGTCATCCTCCTCTAGGGATAGCATGGTGCTTCCCAGTCTATCCATCGTCGATGTGTTGTCCTACTCATGCGTGGGGTGGTACGACGATGAATCCGTATTACTGGCCCAATTCGTTTGCTTATTTGGGCTGGGGGCACCACAGGTTTTTGCCTATTGACAGGTTGATCAGGTAGACATGGCCGAAGAGGATGCAATCCGAAACGGCCTCTGTGCATTAAAGTTCCATCAAGTATTTATATTACCTGATCGCAAGAGCCGATGACTTGCATCGAGCTGAGTCCTTACTTCGGGAACAAAGTAGCTCATGAGGTCAATTGTTTCCAAAGTTTTCGCTGGTGCTTTTGGTTCGCCAAGCTCCACCAAAAGGCAGGGGGCATATGTTGGACACCAAAATGAGAGGACGGTCCGGCCCTTGGGCCCGGACAGTCTGCGTGTCCCGAGATTAGATTAACTCGGGTATTTATCCTTATCTCGTGCGTGGTTATCCATCTAATAACGTGGGAGTTGTTGGCTATCTCTTAGGAACAGGTCCAGACCTCCTCCCCTATAAATATAAAGGGGTACGACCGATTGAGAACCCCCGAACACATTCCAATCGAACCAATTACTTTATTTACTTTTCCTGCTCTAGGAGTAGATGTAGCGTAGTTCTAGTTGTAGCCTTCCGTATATCCACCTCTATTCGACTCTACGTCATCTAGATCTGTCTTGGGTGGCCTACCGATCCCAAGACGACCCTAGGATCTCACCCCTCCCGGGGGGCAAGATCTAGTTGTCCACTCAAGACCTCTTCCTCGAATTGATCTCTTAATTCCTAGGCGACTCCACGTCGTCTGGGGACGCCCCGGGTGACCTGTCGACCTGGAGCACCTTAAGATCTCTTCCCCCAGGGGACGAGATCTAGATTCCAGCAAGGAGGAGAAAGACGACTCTGTCGCCATGTCGTGGACCGTCCGGTCTAGACCCGCGGACCGTCTGGTGTGACGTAGGGAAGGCACCGCTCCTGCGCCTAGGTCGCAGACCGTCCAGTCCCGAGCCGCGGACCGTCCGCGCCGCCACAGAGGGCACCGCCAGGCGGTACACCACCTAGTGATTAGTGCCCAAAAAAGGCGCCAACAGCAGGTTCTGTTGAATTATCTCAAGGAGTGGTTTAGGGATGTCTTCAGTACAGCTTCATCTTCTGACATCCCCCTAGCATCATCTTTCATTGTGAGTAGTCGCATGCCTGGTATGGCATATTGCCTCGTTCCCTCTGGTATATGGGTCACTATAGAGACCCTGATGCTGAGGTTTCTATGGTCGGGGTTGTCTAGTCCCACTGGTCAATAGGGATATGTATCCGTCGTTGTTCTAATAGGGACCCCTCAATACTGCTTCCATAGTCCAGGCATGGCTCGGTGATGTCCCATCGTTTTGACATGGCTTGATAGTACTAGGTAGGCTCTTCATGAGAGTCGGTTGTTGTCTTGCTGGGTTGCTCAGTTGGCAGGATGGTCGATAGCCTTGCCTCGCTGGGTTGGTCGGCAGCCCCGTCTCGCTGGGTTGCTCGACGGGCAGGTTGGTCGGCAGCACCGCCTTGATGGGTTGCTCGGCTGCCTCGCCTCGCTTGGTTGCTTGGCGGATATTTGTTCGGTGGGCTAGCTGGTTGGCCTGGCGAGCAGTTCTCGGCAGGCCTTTTGGACCTTTATGCTGAGCTGCTTGGTAGACAGGTCGTCCGATTCATAGGCCTTCTTTGGGAGGCCTCCAGGTCCTCTTTGGGTACCCTGTTCCTAGGTACCCAACACAAAGCACCACTTGCGCATGGAAAAGCCTTGTGTCTATCTAGAGAGTTACCTATTCGAGGTGTTTGGTCCTTAAATGGGCTTCTCTTTACGTAGGGCACCAACGAGAATTAGTAAGAACCTTGTGCGGTTATTGATACCTAAGTAAAAATATCGGTGCGTCAACGGGAGTTTACATCTCTACCACTCTTTAAGCTTCCGCATTCGCATTGCTTCCTTTGGATGTGATTTAGCTTATATCATAGGCTAGTTGATAGGATTGTAACCTAGGTTACATAATTCCGTTTTGCGATAGAGATAGCAACACTTACACAATACTTAGTTGCACCTCTTGTTTGGTTATCTACATAGGTTTTATTTAAGAGGTTAATTATTGACCCTAGTTTAGAGCTTGGAAATAGAGGTCCTAATTCAACCCTCTTAGGAGGTGTTTGTTTAGGATTATAATCTACCTAAATTATATAATCTAATAACTTTTAAATTAATTGCATAAAACTAAATGTTGCAATAAAACTAGAATATTCACTTGGTTTCTGCACACGAGGAATGTGATGCATTGAAACAACCTTCGAATACAAAATGATGACTACATGTGTGCTCCATGTCAAGATTATCAGAAGGAAACAACGTTGCATCTCCACTTGTTCCTTTTGGACGCAATGCTGGAATCATCTTAATATCCATTAGGACTTCTCGTTAAATTTCAACAATGTGATAATTGTGGATAGTAATAAATTTAGCGCGGTAATCCTCATGGAACTTATTATATTGGTGCTTTGGTATATCACTATATCTGGAAAACATCTTTTAAAATAGAATGTGTCTTTTGCTTCTTGAAAAAAAAATGGTTTCTATAGCAAGAGTCATCTCGAAGCAGAAGACTACAGATTATGCACAAGAAAAAAATGACAACTTCATTAACACTCAACATGTATAGAATTATAGATATACTATCTTAATACTTTCATCCCCTGTATTTAGAACTCTATTTGGTTTCCTCCTCTTAGTTCTTTTTTTTATTTTTTTATATTTATATATATACATCACAGCAAGGGTTTCTCTTGCTGGTAATTTTTTTTAAAAAAAAATTGGGCTTCGAGGCAAACATTTGGCAGCTTGATACGATCTAAAATAAATATTGCATTATAAGTTAGTTTATTACTCAAATTTATGTAGATTGGACTTGTTCGGTTCGCTTTCAATCTATGTGAATTGAGTTGAAATCTCAAGCAAATCAAACTTCTTAATTTTTTTTTAATCTCACACAATCCATATTGTACCGAAAATAAACGAAAGACCTTAGTAGGATGATATATTCCTCGTATTAATACTAACTATGAGTAATAAATGAAATAGTGATGGATCAATTTATTTCATTTCATAAACCAAACAAAAAAGTAAGCACTGAGACAATGATGAACTAGCTCAATTACTCAAATCAAACACCTATATGTGACTTGGCCTTTTCGACCAAATCGGTAGGTTAATCCCCGCAGGTAAATCTAACAGCCAAATGAAAAATCATACAGAAGGAAGTTAAAACAGAAATAACTCAGTGCGCAAAGGGGACGGAAAACATAGAACCGACGAGGAATGCACAGAAAGAGGCACTTTGACGATCGGAGCAGACATAATCAGTAAATCATCCGGGGCAAACCACCACCCGCAGTCAACAAAAGCGCTGGACCATATAAACTAGATATCACACTCCAGTTGTAGTTTGACCCATATGCCATCACAGGCAAACCGCTCAAGAGTTCAGATGCTTCAACCACACTACGACTGAGAGATACTTACTACACACGCGGCAACCACAGGGGCACCATGTTTTAGCAACATCTACAGAATGTCCAAGCATTATTTCATGGATAAGCAAGCAGGAGCATGTACGAGATTGCTCCAAGCTTAGCTGGGGCCTAAGGAAAGCGCTTAGCCGCTGAAGCCCCCTTACGAGCTGGAGGCCTCGAAGGTATCTGGCTTATGCTTCTCCATCAGGCCCGTCAGGGCTGCGTCAAACTCCTTCTCCAGCTCCAGCTCCAGATCCATGTATTCTTTCTTGAGCTTCAACTTCTTGTCCTCGTGGACTTTGATCAGCTCATCTCGCTCAACTTCAAACTCTGCCACATCCTTGACTTGGCAATCAATGAACTTCTGCACATATTCCTTCCTGCACAAGACGCGGATGGATTGAGAATGATAAACAGCAACAGATATGCACATTGAACCTGTGATGCCTACATGAGACGACTGCAGCAGGAAACAGTTCTTGACGACTCTCATATGCATTGAGATGGAGCATTTACATTACTTTTAGTTCCAATTGTGGTGAGGCATGGTAACATGATCCAACCACGAATTAGTGACACACCTTAGCTGACGATCTTTCATAGTTCCAGAATCAACATCAAAGCGTCTGGCCTTTGAGCGCTCTTCCTGCAACAACTTCTCAAACTGCTTTTCTTTATCCTCTGTGGCCTTGTGAATATCCTCAATTAGACCATGAAAAATTTCCTCCTGGGACTTCATCTGCAAAGCATGGAAACAAGGTCAACGACAGGTAGTGAAATCGAAAGATGGCAACATCAAGGTCAAGTGGTCAACAACAGATGGTCAAATTGAAAGCTGGCAGCATCAATCTTATCACAGAAGTATCAAAGTGCAAAATATAAGTGTGACCCTCCAAGAAACAGCAAACTCTATCATTGACACAGATGAAAATTGTTGATCCACGCATGTTCATTAGTAGAAAATATAACCACTTGGGTAACCTTATTACCTCTTCCTCGTACTCCATGTGCTTCTCTTTTGCTTTACTCCTAACAAATATATTTTCTTCAATAGTCTCACGTAGCTTCTGGGTAACAACACCCAATGATTCTTCTACTGCTTTAGATCGCTGCTCTGTCTTAACCATCTTGTTCTTCAGGTAATTCAGTTGTTGGTTGTCTTCACTCATCTGTTTCATTTGAATCACCACCATCTCATTGTAAGACCTCATCTCATACTTCAGACGGCTTTTACCTGAAATTATAGTGAAGATAAAAATATAGTTAGCTATTAAAATGCTCGGCATCCTGCTCGGTAGATGCAACATAACTACTACAGCTTGATGTCTGTATTTCAAAGACACTCCACTTGGACTTGGAAGGCTTCATATTTCAATAAACAGGTTAGAGATTGATTTATCTGTTGTACTGTTTGAAAAGTCATACAAACTGTGGGCACAATTTCTTCACCATTCATAATTAGCAATGGTTTCAGTCAAGAGTGGGTGATGTATTTTCACAATGGCACAAGAAGAAAAGAAGCATCTGTTTTGATGGTTCGTAACAGGAAACGATATTGGCCATATTATTTTGATTTAGTAGAAAAGGAAACGCTCCAAAAGTTCATAGAGAACTCCCCCCCTTCACAAGCAGACCTTTGAATAAAGGAGCTGCACTAATCAAATGCCTAGAACTCAACAACAAAACCTTGCTAAGCAAGTTGAGGTAGGCTAAAGTTGAAACCTAACAGAAGCCACAAATCTAGTTTCAGGCACACAGACAGCTATTTTTCATTCGCTCCTATTCAAGATTAAACTTTTGGATATATTCCATCATTTTAAGTCTCATTTTACTGCCTCTTCCCATGTCAACTTCAGCCTTTCCTTGTCTCCCTTCCCATTCCTATCATGCCTTAGATCCCACTATGCATTGGACACATATATCATCATTCCAGACTCAATAACTTCTTGTATGGCCACAAATCCAATGCAACATACGCATTTCTACATCAATTATCTGTTGAACATGACATCTTTTTTAGACCAACATTCTACAGCATACAACATAACAGATCTAATCGTCATCCTATAAAACTTGCTACTTGCCTTTTAGCTTCTGTGGTATCCTCTTGTCACATGATTGTCCAAAACTAATTGACCTATAAAAAGAAGGAAATATGCAGACTTGTGCATCGTTCTTCGTTCTATCGAAAAGTAAGTGCCATTTTAAGTTGTGCTTCACTGTGGATTAAGTTAGTTGGTTACAAAATATTAGCAAGATTTTGCTGCTATTGCTCTCCAAAACAAGATGCTTTCATCCAAGTGCTGCATCCAGATTTAGAAATATGCAACTGCTCTTGAGAAAGAACAAATCCGAATTCCAAACAGAGCATATAGTGATGCGCTTTAAAAATTAAATGAAATAAGACTGATGTTATGTTTCTGCCACCATAAAAACTTTGCTTGGCCTTAATAGGTTAAACAGGATGGAAAAAAATGGAAAACAACACAGGACCAATTATCAATAGGTTATCAAAATTATTATTAGAAGTACAAGCATAAGCAAAGTCATGAACTTTTTCCAAATGTAAATGGAATAAGCACAAGCAAGTGCTATTGAAAAGCTACTACAATTCTAGACAGGGCACAGAGTGATGCACTTCTTAAAATTAAATTGTTATAAAACTGACGTTGTGGTTCAGCCACCACAGAAATGATCATAAGCACGATGTAAAGCAAAAGGAAAGACCACAGAGGACTAGGCACAAAATAAATACTAGCATACTATTGAAACATGCATTACCAATGGATGAACAAAATGATTACTAAAAGTAACAATCATATAATATGGGTGTGTTTGGTTTAGCTGTAACCTGTGAAAAAACTACTGTGAGCTGCCTACCCTGAAAAGTTGCTGTGAGAAAAAAGCTGAAATCCATTTGGTTCAAAATGTTGTGAGTTGTCCACTGTAAACAAATTGTATATTTTTTATATGCACTTTGTTTAACTATATCTCTTAATCAATATGTCTAATTAAAAAGTGATTTCACATTTGTATTGCTGATATTTTCAAAAATAAATCATATTTTTAATTCCATTTGTAATACTTTTTATTAAAAATATTATTATTTCATTTATTATAACACTTAATTATTTTTAATCCTATTTTAGTTTCAGTTTATTGTGTCTGTTTATTAATATAACAAACTTCAATAAGCAGCAAAAGCAGGGTCCAAGCTGCTTTCAAATTTGTACTATAGAAAAGCAGTTTTTTCAAAGTAGCTACAAAAAAGCTGAACCCTTCGGTTCAGCAGGTTTCAAAAGCAGAACCAAAACCAAACACATCCTATGTCAATTAAGTGGAAGGATAGAAATATTGAACTTCATGTGTCCTTATGATTCCTGTAACAAAAAAAAATTCACATGTACAAGTTTTAATCAGACTTAACAGATATCATTATTCAAGGCATAAAGAATTTGGGGAGAAGTCCACTAAATCATGTTGTTAACCAGAATAAAAAAACATATACACAGAACAGAAAGCATTAAGTTTGTAAGAAAACATACCATGACAATGCTTGTTAAATGCCTCCATATCCTCTTTGTTTGCTAAGAAACCATATAGTTGCCTTTTCCCACCAGGCACAAATCGAACCTTGCGTAGGTGCCATGAATTCCTGTCTGTACCTTGATTAACAAAGTGTTTATGCAGACGTTCAGCTTCCATGTAGCCCACAGCTGAGCTTTCAAATATTAACACGCTCATACCACGGTGCCCAGAGGGACCATAGGCATGACGTGCTTTACTTGCTTCATATTCTCCAAAATAATCAAGGAGCTCTTGGTTTCCCATGCCCTTCCACTAGATCAGGTCAACGAACAAACAGAAATCAGAATGCAATGCAACTTAACTGTATGGCCCTTGAAAAGATATAAAGGTCTTTTTCTATAAGATCTTAGAAAGGAGCATTTATAATCCAACTCAGCTCACAAAAATGTGGGGACGTAATGTATTGAAGCCAATTAGAAGAATGATATTATATATAAGATAATAAAGAGGATCATTGTGGTCAACATGCACAACACAAAATAAATATAGAAAGGTAATATAAACTGATCCACTTAGGGAGCATATTGCACCTTTGTTCAGTCAGATCAAAGGCTCTAAGAAGATGCATAAGTGTTAAGTTATGCTTAAAAGGGATGAGGGAACCCAACTGCAAAATCTGTACTTAGCATTTCACAGGGAAAACATACTGCTAATATAAATTATATATTAAAAAATCAGTCACCTTATCATCTTCATCTTTTTCCAAGAAGGTATTCATAACAATAACCATTGGTGGCCACACTATCTCACGATCAGTGCTTTCTTGCAGTCCTTTCCATTTCCCAAATTGTTCACCCGCTGGTAACACTGAAGTTCCCCTGCGAGAAAGCTCCTCTTCCAGCAATGCAGCCAATTCCCTGTGAAGTTTAACCCTTGTAGAACCCTTTGTTCTAGCATGACTCACTAAAGGCTGCAACCCTTTGTACCAGTCAATCGCCCCAGGTCCATTTTTGCATGCCGGGCAATGCCATTGCCGAGTTTGTTCATTAATTTGTTCCAAACTCAATGTATTCAATACTTCAAAGAACTCTTTGAACCACTTGTTCGTTTTTCGAGTCTCAAAACTTTTCTCACTTGCGTCAGAATCATAGTCATCACTGATATCATCACTCAAATCATCGTCATCATCATCATCTGATGTATTGTTGCCATCAACATTCTCCACCTCAGGGACAGAACCAGATGGAGGAGCATCATCCTTCTTGACTTCAGATCCAGATGGGCAAGGCCTGGATTGCCACTGCCAACCATTTGCCAGAGGTGGAGCCAGAACAGGGCGCGATGTTTGTGATGGCGGTCTAGGATTGCCTCTGGTAGCAGCACCATGATCTGGAGCTTGAGCCCAGCTGGTTCCAGAAGGGTGCGAGGAACCACTGCCACCCCATGCTGGCCTTGCTGTGTTAGGTGTCACATTTGTGGAACTCCATGGTGCCCACTGTCTCCCCCCGGCTTGCCCGGGTTTCTTCGACTTCTTCCCCATGGTTTCCCAGCCACTATCTGTATGCAGGGTACCATTATGCAGGGTCAGATAAATTAATGTCAGCATGTATCTGTTAGTAATGGCAATGAACATCATACTCCACTATGAAACACAATGATGCTAATTACTTTTTACCTATTCAACATAGTAATTTCATAATTATCAAAGTTCTCTCAGTAGCTAATATATTGACCAAAAGCTAGCTGCAGATCTAATTGTCAAGATAACCATTGGTGGCCAACGTGCTAATTTCACTAGGCTCAAAGTATGCATCGCAATCACAAAAAAAATGCATACAAAATCAACTCTGCAATAGGAATAACATGCTGCCACCACATAAGTAAATCACATATATCAAGCCTTTCACTTGATGAAATGTACATAGCCAGAGTTTACCAGATCGACAATGCCAAACCAATGCAGTAACATAATTTTGTCAAGAATCATTCAGTTATTCAGTGTGTTATCAAAGAATGAAACAAAGTGGAACACAAACTAAAATGATGAACAGCAATTATTTAAAAAAAATTGATTACCAGCAACCATGCAAGTAAGAAGTAACCTTATGAGGAGACAACTGAACGAGTATCAGACTTGATTAAGACCAACGAAAAAAAACTACATAAAATCAACAACATAACTTGAACCCCTGTTCAAGACGTAAAACCTAATCTCGCGAATGGAAATCGGAATGATTGTAAAAATATCACAAACCACGGATCCGCGCAAAGCGCTGACGACCCACTGGAACGCCCAAACAAGCCCACCGATTCCGCACCCACGCGAAGCAGCATTCGGCCCTCGTCCTCGAAAACCCCAGTCATACCGAAACAAACCGCCGAAAAAAATCGAGCGACACAAGCGACTAACCCGCAGGCACGAAAAGAATCAGATCTTCGAAAGAAAATTCCCCGCAAATCCACCCTAAACCCTACCCAAACCCCTTAAACGATCCGGCATTGCACGATCCGTCCACCCACGAACCACAAGGGAAAACAGGGGGAGAGGCGGGAGGTGCTCACGGGAACCCGGAGGCCCGCCGCCGCGACGATCGCCGGAGCCCGACATCGATCGCGCGCTCCTCTCTTCTCTCCGCTACGGCGTGGTGGGGGTTTTACGTTTTTTTAAGATGCAGTGGAGACTGGAGACTGTGGTGAGTGGTGTGAGTGGACAGGGTCCGGGGCGAGTCTTCATATAGGGAGAAAATAGGATAGGAAAATTCATACCAAGCGAATATCGTTTACCGTATCTACTGATTACCCAATAATCAAGGGAAAAAACCAAAACAAAAAAAGAAAGAAAATTAAGGCTCCTTTGGATTGCAGGAATTTCACAGAAAAAACGCAGAAATACTATAGAAAACAGTTCAATTTCACAGGAAAAACGCAGGAAACAGGAAAAATTCCCGCGTTCCAAAGGGGGCCTAAAGGATACCTGAACCGAAATAGTTAGCGGAAGTAAGGGGGTGTTTGGTTACTCCAAACTAAAATTTAGCCCCTGTCATATCGAATGTTTGAACCTCCGTTCCGGGTATTAAATGTAGTCGGATTATAAAACTAATTTGTCAGCCGAAGATTAAAAGACGAGACGAATCTAGTCCAGTTGGTTGGGTCTATATTTCATACTCCTATTTAAAAGTCAAACGCTTGATGTGACCCGGGCTAAACTTTAGCAGGAGCAACCAAACACCCCCTAAATATAAAAGGATACATGAATTGTATTTATGGTTCTGGAAAATACCGATGGTATTTTTGTTTTTATAAGCTATCATTTACTACTCCACTTGAATACATTTATTTTTCTAAGCGCATCAGCCTACTCATCTCTCTCTTTTAAGTGGTGCTAAACTGACACAAGTACTGTAGCTCGCAGATCACAACATACGGGTCATCGCACGAAATGAACTAACTATCTATTAAAAACATGCAAACAGGCAACAAGTAAACATTATGCATGTTTAAATCTATTTTATATTCACTTTTTCCCTTTTCTATTGTGCCATGTGATATGTTTTTATGAAGCAATTACGTGAATTTGTTAACGTTTAAGATTTTTGTAGATCTTTTAGTAACGTGATAACATTTATATATGTATGGCTGTATTTATCGTGTGTATATGCCCATGTAAACTATCCAAAAAAATCAAGATTTTTTATTGGTTGTCTCGCTCTTTATATAATATTTTTTTGATTTGACTAACTGATATTATTGTTTACTTCATCCAATATGTCTTGATACAATACGGTCAATGAAGTGAGCGATTAGAAGAGAGTTCACAACGACTGATTGAACGAACAGAGATTATAAAATAACATAATTCCACCATACAGAGACCAAATAAGAGAAAGTTTGTGAGCTCAAGTTTCTAAAATAAGTCACATGAACTCAAACTTATAAAAAAGATAGATCAAAACATGGAGTGATTGCTAAAGTTAGGCATCAATAAAAAATGGATGCGCTCCATATAAATTATGTTACTTCGTAGCAATTACTAACGTTTAAAACGAACAAATAACCTTTCATTCTACTGTTAGTGTGACAAATTATTGTTGCTCCATCCAATTCAACAACCTCAAACACTATTGAGTCCATTGTGTCAATGTGGTCTTAAAAACGATCTAATGCTTGCAAGAACCAAGAATGACGTGCCGTGCTTGGGCTGTAGCCTCGGCCCGTAGTACTGATCCGGCTCGACATAATTATATTTTTTTATTTTACAAAAAAGTATATACATATATATAATTTATATTTAATATTAAAAACATTAAGCATGATGTTCTATTGGTTAGACACCTTTTTAATATTAAAAACATTAATTTAAAATAGTTAGCGACAAAAATTTAATCTCTAAAATTTAAATAAACTTTAGCCTTCCGGATAGAAAATCTAAAATCTAAAATGATCCAGATTTTTTCGGGACTGTTGCTAGTTTTCATCAATCATGTACTACAGCGCTCCTCAAGATGCGCTCGGGAGTCGAGACTCGAGAATGCTCCTTTCGATCGCCACCCGCGCCGCCTCTTCCCAGACGACACAACTCACTGACTCCATGGTCAACGACAGTGGGTCCCAGCATGCAGTTGGTTGGGTAGCTTGCGTTGAAGGTGATGACTGATGAGGCCCACGTGCCCACCTTTGTGAGAGGGTACAATCAATAATGAAAGGGCGCGGTTGTTGGACACTCGTCCTCCATCCCTCTCTGCCAGAACATGGGGGGCAATGAATCAACTTTAGGATCACTGAGATGAGAAAATAGGGACGGGCTCGCATCTCGCATGTAACCGTTGTTAAAGTTGTCTCGGGCTTTTATTGAGTGGATTTGGATCATTTGTGGTTTGGATCCGATTTGATGTGGCTTCATTTGTTGATCATATGAGCGTAAGCATTTGATGAGGATCAGGAGGCCTAGGACTCTCTCGAATTTATCAACCTCCAGCAACTCCATATTACACTCCATATTTCAAACTCTACTCTACAAATAATTTAATTATTTATTTTTATATTTTTGGAGACATAGGCTAAACTTTACTCCGTGTCACATCAGACCTTGAGATGCTAGCTAGAAGTATTAAATATACTCTATGTTTGAATGCGCTAGAATTAATAGTTAGCTATTAAAATTAGCAAAAAATATACAAACAGTCTAGCTAATATTTCATTTATTAGTTAATTTTAACAAGTTAGCTAATACTACATCCATTCATAAATATATGACACCGTTAACTTTTTTCGAAAACTTTGACCACTCGTTTTATTCAAAAAAATGTAAAATTTTAAGTCAAGCACAAACTACCTTATGTGATAAAGCAAATAAAAAACTAAATGATAACTCATTATTTTTTTAATAAGACGAGTGGTCAATTTTTTTTTAAAAAAGCAACGGTGTCCTGTATTTATGAACGGATGGAGTAGTTAGCTAGCTAATTTCATTAGCAATTTTTTTAGTCAACTAACTATTAGCTCTAATGCACTCTGCGAACACAAGTTTGAATTGTCCCTTGTGGTTCGGATTGATGATGAGTGATTGTCAACAGGTAGCGTCTCAGGGTAGAGATGGCAATAGGGCCTCGATCCTCAATTCCACATAGGAATTCCTCCATCAGAGGGTGGGATGGAAAAGTTTCTTCCCCCCACGAGGATGTAAATGGGGAAAATTCTTCTACTGATGGGTAAAAAGGGATGGGGACGGGGAAGCATTCTCCATCCCCGATCCCCATAGGGACCCGCTAAACTTGCATGTGACAATGTTTTTGTGTGTTAGTTAATGATAAATAAATAATTACTTTGTAAAAAGATCACTCGTTATACAAATGTGTACATTTTGATGTACACATAATGACTTCTTACATCTGGCAATGTGTATAAGTGAAAATAATTTGTATTAATAACAAAGGATGAATGTCCCTAACTATAGTTTAAGTGGGGACAGGATCCCCGTCAGGGATTTATCCCCACGAGGAACACGGATGGGGAAGAAATGTCTCCCATGAGAGTTTGTGTGGATCCCTGTGGGGGAATTTTTTTCATCATGGAGACGAGCATGGGGAGCTATTCCCCGACGGGGAATTCCCCGTTGTCATTCCTAGTCTTGGGTTGAGTCGTGGACTAACTGAGACGTTAGTTATATGTATGCAACTATATCTCTCGGCTTGTGGTATGCAGGTGTGGAGCACAAGTACGGTGGTCGACGACGAAGGTGAAGGTCATGCGGGTTCGTGCCGATAGACTGGGAGCGGCAAAGGATGATCACTAGGACTTGACTGAGGGACTAGAGTCGCCGATTGACTAGTCGTGGTGGCTGACACCTGGGACACGCACTCGCGTGAGGACATGGCTGTCAGTGTTTGGACTAACGATCCTGACCAACTAGTGTAATGATGTCGCGTGCCCAGAATCTAGATGGTGTGCGAGTTGACACAATCGATTTATCCTGGTTCGGGCAATGCGAAGCCCTACTTCCAGCAGAGGGGGATGAAGCTTATATTACTTGCACCGAGGTGCTTGCAGTACAGCAGTAGGGATTACAAGCCAAGCGAGAGACGAAAAGTTATAACACCCTGAATTTGAGGGTATAAAATTTCTTCTCTAATATCTACCAAATTCAGGTGTTACCTCTTGTTTCTCTCTCTAGACTTCTTCTTTCTCTCTTTTATTAGAGCTATGTCTAGTTTATAGGGGATTAACTATTTATTTAATATAGCAAAACCTATGTGAGTCATGAAATGTTGCATCATGCTGAGTCTAAATTATTCTTTTGTTTTATGCACATGTTTGAATTTGAATTTGATTTGAAATACATAGAGAAAATAAAAAGGAAAGCATTTAAAAATTCCAGAAAAAAGGAAAAATCATATTCAGCCCAGTAGGCCCAATCTAGCCCAGTCAGGCCGCGTGCGCGCGCCCGCTTCGCCTGACAGGTGGGTCCCACCTGTCAGCGACGGCCTGTATCCGCGCTCTCTTCCCCTGTCCCTCCCACTGCCCGGTGGGGCCTGCTTGTCAGCACCGATTTCTTCACGCGCGTGCCCACTCCCTCTCACCGTTCGGTGGGTCCACCCTGTCAGCGCTGACTGCCCATTCATGAGTCCGCTCTCGCTAGCCCATGGACCCCACCAATCAGCCTCCTCTCCTTCCCTAACCTCCCGCCCGTGCACCCCGCCATTGACGCGCCCATGTCTTGAGTTTCCCGGCCACTCCCCCACGCGCCTGACCTCCTTTTGGAGCCCGCACTCACTCGCTCACTCCCCTCGCTCAGTAGCGCTCCCTTGCAGACCCCCTCGCACTGCGCGCGCACCCGTGGAGCACCGCCGTCGTTCGCCGTCCGTTTCGCGGCCATCGTCGAGCTCCTGTCGCGTCTGTTGCCCAAGTGAGCTCCGCCTCCTCGTCGGCAACACAAGACACCCTCTAGTTTGCCCCGAGCCCCTCTATTTTCCTTTGTTCGCACTCATCGGACACCTCACCGCACAGCTGTGCCTCCGCTGCCGTCGACCAAGGTCCTCGCCGTTGCTCACGCACTCCAAAGCCGTCTCTCGAGGTAACCAACCTCCCCATGCCCTTAATTCCCCATTCACTGCCCTACTGTCCGTGCAATTGCTCGCCGGAGCTGAGCTGCATCGCCGTCGGGTCACTTCGCCACGGATCGTGCCCTCTGATGCCTCTGCGCTGGTGTCGTGCCCACGGTCGAGTCCAACGTGTCACCTCGAACTCGCCTAAGCCCTTTCCCGGCGAGCCTAGACCCCCCCCCTCGGAGGCCGTCTGCCCCATCTCCGGCGATTTCGTCGCCACGGATGGAGCAGCGCTGGTCGCCGAGCCATAACCCCCCCCCCACCGCTCTATCCTGACCGTTCATCCTTGATCCGTTGGGCTAGGCGCTCGGATAACGGTTCGCTCAGTTCGTTAGACCAGGATCGTTGATCCAAGATCCTGTGGCTAGGGCGTGTCATGCCCTACGCGTCGCTGCCCCAAGCACCACCTATCAGGCGTCCGCGTCGAGCCCTCGCCTGAGCCGCTGACCTAGTTTCTGCCTCGCCCGAGCCCGGCCGGTCAGCCAGCCCTCAGCGCCGCTGACGCCCCTAGCTCACTTGTCAGCCCACGCGTGGGCGCTCGCTTAGATCTGATCGTGGTCGTTCGTCTGCGATCGGATGGATGAGATTAACTTGTACCCTTTTCACGTGGTAGTTTTGCTAGAGACCCTCGGCTTTTTGACAATCAACCCGCCGTCCCTAGTTTTCGCGCACAAGCCCTTGTATTTTTTGTAGAAAGACCCCTAACATTTTAGTTTATCGCAGAATTTGACCTAATTTTGCATTTTGAATTCCAAAACTTGTTTATTTCATATCTTTTTCATATGAACACCAAATTGAGTGATTCAAATTGCAAAATGTTCATAAGATTATTCTCTTCTTGTTTAAATCATAATCTCTTACTGTCTGCATTTGTTAATTTTATGCCTAGACTATAGGTTAGTGTAAGTGACGGTTTATTTATTAAAGGAAAACCCTAATGGTAATTAGATAATCAACTTGTGATAGTAACAACATGTAAAGTATGAACCCATCCTTGGTATAGTTTTAATAATCCATTAAGATGACTATAGTAAGTTATGTAATCCACTGAGATAAACAATACTTAGAGAACCACAAACCTCTAGGTGTAATTGCCTACCCTAGAACATAGATTTTCCCCTCTCGTGTTTATACTTTTCTTTTGAACTTGTGTTCACTAGATTGTGCATGTTTGGTGTATTGTTTCTTTGTCATTATCCAAACATGTTGAATGCATGATCGCTTTGCATAGACAACGAGCATCCCATGGTTCCTGAGTGTGTTGCCGAAAATCTTCCTAAGCAACAACCTAGTGAAGGCAAGTGTCCTCTGACCCATTATGTCCTACTTACTGTATATTTCACTATCCCACATTACTTAATTAAAACCTAAGGATTGACTAGTTTATATTTACCTTGTCCTTGATTACCTTTTTGGGTTATTATGGTTAGCTCCATGCTATTGCTCTACTTTAATCAACAAACATGATGCGAATATTTATAATACGATGATGTTTTCTTGACTATGATGATGATCTGTGATACCCTAGGGGACTTAGGTTGTTTCCTGAGTACCTCTCCGTAAGGACCTGTACGTTGAGAGACCACCCGGGATAACAGTACAACCATGAGGGTGGAATGGGCATCCATAGCTGAATAATTAGAGGAACTTGAGGTGTAGTCGGCTTTGTTGTAGGGCCGTCAATGGGGTCCGGCCACAGTACTTGCTTTGACAAGGTTCTTTTGATTTGGTTTGGTTAGTCACCCTTCCTGTGGGGAGAAGTATTGTGTTTATCAAACTGGAGAAACCTAACGGGTGGCTATGACCTCTAGGAATCTTTGTAAAGGCCACGTAGTGAAACCTTGCCTACTCACCTTGGCAGTGTTTGAAGGTTTGATCGACCCAAGGCAAAAAGGGATCACGACTCGTGGGGTGTAACACCATGAATTTGGAGGGTATAAATTTTCTTCTCCGATACTCACCAAATTCAGGCATTACTCTCTTTTCTCTTCATGTTTCGCTCCTTCTTCCAATTTTTAAAGTAGTATAGAGATTGGTGTCCGTATCGTGTGTAAACAAAAACCTAAGTTGACATGGGTGTTGCATCATGCCGAAGCATATTTCTTTTGTCTGATGTTGTGTCTAATCGTGCGTTCGTCTCATTACGGTTTTCGATTCGCGATTTATTTTTGATTAGAGGTTAGTGCGAGCAGTGAGTTTCTGGCCCGGCCTACGGTCTGGCCCCTGGCGCGCCCCCTGGCGCCCTCTCCCCCCATGCGCCCCCTCTCTCATTTTCTTTTCCCATGCAGCAACTTCCCTCTCCCTCTCTTCCACCTCTCTTCCATCTCCCTTGCCCTAGGTGTGATCTCGTGAACGGTTGCCGCCGATCATCGAGCCCCGAGGTGAGCTCCCCTTCTCTTCCCCTCTCATCTCCTCTCCCTCCTTCCTCCCTCCTCGGCGCGGCCCCTGGCCGACCCTTTCCCACCGATGCGCAGCCCCAGTTTGGGCCCCGCGGCGTCCTTGTCCGGCCCCCCCGGCGGTGCCTCTGTCCAGTCCCGGCATCGCCCCCTGCCCCGCTCGGCGCAGCGCCCCCTACCCGGCCCCATCCGGCCCCCGGCGTATAGCCCCCCGGCGCGGCCATGCCACAGCCCTATGGCATGGCTCGGCGCGTCCCCGTGCGTGCAATCCCGTTCCCGCGCGCGCAACCCTAGCGCGTGTAGCGTTTAAATTCAGTTTGAATTTAGTTTAAATTATGTGCTCCATCGCGCGATGATCCATTTTAAATTCAGATTTATTAGTGTGCTACGTCGCGCGACGAAGCGCGCGACGATCCATTTTAATTTCAGGTTATTTAATGTGTTGCGTCGCATATTTCGTCGCGCGATGTTTTGTTTTAAATTTAGTTTAAGTGGTGTATGCCGTCGTGCGCTTGGTTGCGCGACGCTTTACATTATTTTCATATTTGATTCAAGTGTTTTGTTGCGCGCTCCATCGCGCGATGATTCATTTAGTTTCAGTTTAGTCTAAGTGTTGCGTCGCGCGCTTCGCCGCTCGATGACTCATTTTATTTTCAGTTTAGTTCATGCGTGCTATCGCGCGTCTCGTCGCACGACAACTCATCCCAATTTTCAGTTTAGTTTGTGTGTGTCGTCGTGCGCTTTGTCGCGCGACAATCCTTTTAAATTTGTCTTGAGTTATTTATAATAAGTAAGCACATAGCATAACTTTATTTTATGCATAGCGTGATTGTTAAATTAATGTGGTTATGTTTAGACAAGTATTTTAATCCATAGCTGCTTAACGTAATCGCCTTTCGACCGTAGCCTCGATCGTTGTTTTCTCTTTCTCGCATAGTCGTAGATTCGAGCCCTGCACCAAGCGTCTGCTTATTTGTTATATTCTACTGCGTGGTGTATTGTATCTTTTATATTAAGTTTGTGGAATGTATGTTTGAACTCGTATAGATAATGGTCCATTGGCGGAGTCCGAAGGAGTTGCATATGAAGACCCTGAGCAGCAGCTGGTTGGTGAAGGCAAGTGTCTTTTGACCCATCTATGTCCTACTCATTTTATAATTCACTCCCCGCATTTACAGAATCTATACCTAAGGATTGACTAGCTTTGTTTATCATGTCTTTGTTTACCTATGTGGGTTGGATCACTTTGGTTTAGCTCTATGCTAGTGCTTCACCCTAATCAATGAACATGATGAGATTATTTATGATACATCGTTTTCCCCTTTCGATTATGATGATGATATTGTGACATTTAAGGGGACTCGAGCGGTTTCTCGAGTGCCTCTCCATAAGGACTGGTTTGTTGGATGACCACCCGGGAAAACAGTACAACCATGAGGGTGGTATGGGACACCCTTAGCTGAATAATTTGAGGAACTGAGGTGTAGTTCGCTTTGCCGTCGTGCCGTCAATGGGGCTCGATGTATGTGGCTCGCTCTACCGAGGGTGGTTTGCCCCTTGGGGAGGAGTGCGGATATTTAGGAAACCTAACGGGCGACTACAGCCTTAGGGAATCTTTGTAAAGGCTACATACTGAAACCTTGCCTATTCACCTTGGTAGTGTTTAAGGGTTTGATCGGTCCAAGGCAAAAAGGAACCACGGCTCATGGGTAAAGTATGCAACCTCTGTAGAGTGTTATGAAACTGATATATCAGTCGTGCTCACGGTTATGAGCGGTCTTGGAAGCTCCATTGATTAGAGACACATTGATCAGAGATACTATGGTTACAGATGATGATAAGGATAATGATGGTTTTTATGATTATGATTTCTGGTATTCTTTCCGTTTGGAAGGAGTACTTTTGGGTTAACAACTTGGGTTAATGTTAAAACCTGGCTCTCTACTAGTAGTAATTACTTGACCAACTAAAAGCAACTGCTTGACATTAACCCCACATAAAGCTAGTCCACTATAGCCAAACAGGACAATTACTGAGTATGTTGATGTGTACTCACCCTTGCTTTACACACCAAACCCCCTAGGTTGTCCACGCTGCAACCACTGCTCAGGAGAAGATGAAGTCGTGGTGGAGGATTTCTCGGAGTTCCAAGAGTACGATGAGTTCTAGGTGTGGGTTAGCGGCAAACCCCCAGTCGGCTTCCTGTGAAGGCCGTGTTTAGCTACGTTTCATTTTCGCACTTTGATAATTGTTAATGACTATGTGGATTTCTCATACATCATGATGTAATCAGACTATTACCCTCTTTTATGTTATTATTCGAGCACTATGTGATGATGTACGGTTATGTAACTGCGGTGTACGTGAATTGCTGATCCTGACACGTACATGGTTCGCATTCGGTTTGCCTTCTAAAACCGGGTGTGACATAAGTGGTATCAAAGTTGTGCTGACTGTAGGACCGCTAACCTATAGTAGAATGGTTGTTCTAAGGATTATAGACCCATATTCTCACCTTGACCTTGGTGCCACTTCAAAAGGTGGTCATCTCGACCAATTCTATGTTCTATTATATATGTTATACCTTGATGAAAATTTCATTTTATTCTATTTCCTAATTTTTTATGGTCTACTTGCTGGTCATACTAGTTCTGTTCTTACTCTTATTCTTACGGTATCTTTTGTAGATGGCTCGTCTTATACACACAGCACGGAAGTCAATCATTCCTTTCTTGCCCTCTTGTCTCACGGAGCATCCGCTTCACCATCTGGTGACTGGTCAGTCTAGCCATTTGGAGAGGCTGCACCACCTCTTGCACGAGGAGCAGGAGCGTTCGGCGACAGGAGTTGGAGCAGTAGGGCTCTCCTTCCTCGCCTCATCAGGAGGTAGAGTATGCGAGGCGCTGCTCTCCTGTGCCCCCGATGGAGGCACCCCTGCACCACCACTGGGCCTCCCGGCCGTTGGAGTAGCTATTGGAGGAGACCCCAACGACAGAGGTGGCGACAACAGTAGCTCGAGCCACAGCACCGACCTTTCGGAGGAGCAGGAGCCGGAGGGATGGGTTGCTTGACCCATCACTCATGACGCCGCTCGCGGGTGTCACTTCCACGATGCGCTCGACACCTTGCTGCGCCAGGCACTCGACCAACGCACTTGGTCCATCTAGTATCACTGTGTTGTCTTCCAGCACAGTCGCGGGGCATACCCAGACCGCTGGGAGGCGACTTGTTTGGTGCGTTGTCTGGAGGATAGTCTCTGGGTGCGGAGGTCTGCTCGGAACATTATTCTATCTCTGAGTGGGACTCAGCTGAGGCGGCCATTCAAGATGCCGCATGGCATGCGCTTTCGCACTACTGCTCAGTGCTCGGTGGGGTGGCCGATGGTCTTGACCTCAGGTATTACCCCCGCCGTCCACCTGGTAGTACAGGAGGTGTGATTGTCTCACCTGTTGGTGAGGGTAATCTTAGGTTGAGCAGCACAGTCAACCTAGCCGCCATGCTAAACATAGAGCTGGACCACACTTTAGACGAGCTAAGTAGAGCTCGTGCTGAGATCGCCCAGTTGTGGGCTGAGTGCGCGGAGCGCCATCACCTATCTGATGGCTCCCCCGCCCCCGTCGGGACTCAGCACCCATAGCGCTCACCTCAGCGTGGACACCATGTCTATGGCAACCCTAACTGTAGGACCAGGATAAATTTAGGACCATAGATCATCAGCGTTGGATCTTGTAATTAATGTTTAAAATAGAAGTCTTAGCCTTATCGTTATTCTCAGTTAGTCTTAGTTAGACAGGGTAGTTTGCTTATCCTGTGTTTTTATGCTTGTCATGATGAACTATGATGGATTTGGATCTTTGTAATGACTATCGCCAGAGTGTGGGTACCCCTTGCATTTTGGTTTACCTATTAATGTTAATAAAATTAGTTATCTAGTGGGGAAGCCTTTTTACTTCTACTTTCCTCTTTATCTGAGAAGCTGTGTTTGCCTGTGTTGGGAGTCAGTGAAGATGTTTACCTGTTCAGTGTTGTGGAAGAATTATATACTCTTTTCTTATGCTGCAAGATTTGCAGGATCAGTTCTGATGTATGATTGCATTTCGCAGATGTCAGACAACAGACGTAGAGGAGGGAGGCGTGCTTAGAAGGAGCAGCAAGCACCACAAGATGAGGCACCTTAGCAGTAGTTGCCACCACCAACCCCGATGACAATAGAGCAGATGTTTCTGATGCAGACTCAGGCAGTCCAAGCGATTGGTTAGACTCTGGCCGCCATGCAGCAAGTACAGCAGCAGCAGCCCCCACCTCAACCTCAGATGCCCAGAGATAAGCGTGCTGAATTCATGAGAGGTCATCCCCTAGTGTTCGCTCACTCTGCTGATCCCATGGATGCTGAAGATTGGCTGCGTACCATGGAGCGTGAGTTGCACACCGCTCAGTGTGATGACAGAGAGAAGGTTCTGTATGGCCCCCGTATGTTGAGGGGAGCATCTCAGTCTTGGTGGGAGTCCTATCTCGCCACCCATGCCGACCCCGATGCCATCACTTGGGAGGAATTCAGAGATAATTTCTATTAGTATCATGTTCCAGCAGGTCTGATGACAGTGAAGAAAGAGGAATTTATGGCGCTCAAGCAATAGTGAGTACAGAGACAGGTTTCTGTAGCTGTCCTGCTATGCTCCTGAAGATGTCAACATAGATATCAAGATGCAGTATCGTTTCTTGAGAGGCTTAGTCGATCCCTTGCACTATCAGCTGATGAACCATACCTTTCCCACATTTCAGCACCTGATTGATAGAGCAATCATGACTAAGAAGAAGCGCAAGGAGATGGAGGATCGCAAGCGCAAGATTGGTGGACCTCAGCCTAGGAGCAACAATCACCCTCGTTTCTCAGGCAACCCACCTCAGCAGTTCAAGCAGAATTAGCGCCCGCCTCAGCAGCAGTTTCAGAGGCAGTATCCTCAACATCAGCAGCAGTATCGCTAGAACAGTCAGCCAGGAGGAAGTTAGTTCCAAAGGCAAAATCAGCAGGCACCTCATCTTCCTACCCCAGCAACCAATCAGAGCAGTCAAGCAGCCCCAGTGCAAGGAGGCAGAGCATGTTTCCATTGTGGAGAGTAAGGCCATTGGGTGATGCATTGTCCAAAGAAGGTAGCTCACCAGTAGCCAGGCCCTAGTGCCCCAGCAAAGCAGAATGTGTCTCAGCCAGGAGCAGGCAATCATGTCTAGACACGTTACAACCATGGGAGATTGAACCATTTGGAGGCTGAAGCAGTCCAGGAAACACCAAGCGTGGTAGTAGGTAGTTTCCAGTCGAATCCCATCTTGCAGAAGTGTTATTTGATACTAGAGCAACACATTCATTTATTACTGCATCATGGGTAGAAGCACATAGTCTTCCAATAACTATCATATCAACACCAATTCAAATTGACTCAGTCAGTGGAAAAGTTCGAGTCAATAGTGTATGCTTGAATGTAAGTGTGGAAATAAGGGGGATAGAGTTTCCCGCTAACCTCATAGCGATGGGTACTCAGGGAATAGATGTTATCCTAGGGATAAATTGGCTAGATAAGTACCAAGCAGTTATCAGCTATGATAAGAGGATAGTTAAGTTGGTGTTCCCACTGGGAGAAGTGGTGACAGAGTTAGTCTCACCTGAGCCAAGGAAAGGAGGTTATCACCAGATGACTATTGATAACACAAAGGTCGATCCACTCGAGGCTATCAAGGTTGTGTCAGAGTTTCTGGATGTGTTCCCTAAAGACTTACCAGGTATGCCACCTGAGCGGAAAGTTGAGTTTGCCATAGAGCTTATTCCTGGCACCGCCCCATTTCTAAAAGAGCCTACAGGGTATCTGGACCAGAGTTGGTTGAGCTCAAGAAGCAAATAGATGAGCTATCAGAGAAAGGTTACATCAGACCAAGTACCTCACCTTGGGCCACCCCTGTCCTGTTCGTGGAGAAGAAATATGGCACTAGGAGGATGCGCATTGATTATCGAGCTCTGAATGAAGTCACAATCAAGAACAAGTACCCCTTATCTAGAATATAAGATTTGTTCGACTAGCTAAGAGGAGCCAACATGTTTTCAAAGATAGATATGAGGTCAGGTTATCACCAGCTCAGGATCCGACCTTCGGACATCCTGAAGACGACATTTATTACCAAGTATGGGCTGTATGAGTACACCGTTATGTCTTTTGGCCTGACGAATGCGTCGAACTTTTTCATGAACTTGATGAACAGTGTGTTCATGGATTATCTTGACTAGTTTGTGGTGGTATTCATTGATGACATTCTTATATGTTATCAAAGTGAGGAGGAGCATGTGGATCATTTGAAGATGGTATTGCAGAGATTGCGAGAGCACTAGCTGTATGCAAAGTTGAGCAAGTGCGAGTTTTGGATTGATGAAGTCCTGTTCTTGGGTCACATAATAAACAAAGACGGATTGGCCATGGATCCGAAGAAAGTGGTAGACATTCTGAACTGGAAAGCGCCAACAGATGCTCAAGGAATCAAGAGCTTCATTTGAATGACCGGATATTATCGGCAAATCATTGAAGAATTTTCGAAGATTGCGAGACCGATGATAGCTTTGCTAGCAAACAAATTTGGGTTCAAGTGGACCCAGAAGTGCCAAGAGGCCTTTGAAGCGCTAAAAGAGAAGTTGACTATAGCGCCTGTCTTAGTCTTGCCAGATGTGCACAAGCCCTTCTCAGTGTATTGCGACGCTTGCTACACTGGCTTGGGATGTGTACTGATGCAAGAGGGAAGAGTTGTGGCTTACTTGTCCCGACAGCTAAAGGTTCATGAGAAAAATTATCCAATCCATGACCTAGAGTTAGCAGTAGTGGTTCATGTACTGAAGACATGGAGGCATTATCTATACAGGCAGAAGTGCGATGTTTATATAGACCACAAGAGTCTAGAGTACATATTCACCTAGTCGGATCTGAATATGAGACAACAAAGATGGTTAGAGTTGATCAAAGACTATGAATTGGAAATTCACTACCATCTAGGCAAAACGCGAACGTGGTAGCAGATGCTTTAAGCAGGAAAAGTCAAGTCAATATGATGGTCGCTCACCCGATGCCTTATGAGTTGGCTAAAGAATTTGATAGGTTGAGCCTCGGATTTTTAATAACACGCGAGGAGTAACAGTTGAATTAGAACCCACCTTAGAGCGAGAAATCAAAGAAGCACAGAAGAATGATGAGAAGATCAATGAAATCCGGCAACTAATTCTAGAAGGAAAAGGCAAAGATTTTCGGGAAGATGTAGAAGGTGCGGTATGGTTCAAGGACCGCTTTCGTGTTCCCAATGTCCAGTCCATTCGAGAGTTGATCCTCAAGGAAGCTCATGAGATAGCTTATTCCATACATCCTGGAAGTGAGAAGATGTATCAAGATCTGAAGAAGAAATTCTGGTGGTACGAAATGAAAAGGGAGATTGCAGAGCACATGGCTATATGTGACAGTTGTCAGAGGATCAAGGCAGAGCATCAGAAGCCAGCCGGGTTGTTGCAGTCGTTGCGAATTCCTCAATGAAAATGGGATGAAATCAGGATGGACTTCATAGTCGGGTTGCCTCGCACTCGAGCCGGCTACAATTCCATTTGAGTAGTGGTGGACTGCTTGGCCAAGTCAGCTCACTTCATACCTGTCAAGACTAGCTACAACAGTGCAGTATTGGCGGAGCTGTACATGTCTTGGATCGTTTGTCTTCATGGTGTGCCAAAGAAGATAGTGTCAGATAGAGGAACGCAGTTCACCTCTCATTTCTAGCAGCAGTTGCATGAAGCTTTGGGTACACATTTGAATTTCAGTTTAGCTTATCAACCGCAGACATACGGTTAGGCTGAAAGAACTAATCAAATCCTCGAAGATATGTTGAGAGCCTATGCATTGCAAGATCAGTCCGGATGGGACAAGAGATTACCTTATGCAGAATTCTCCTATAACAACAGTTACCAGGCCAGTTTGAAGATGTCACTGTTTCAGGCGCTTTATGGGAGGAGTTGTAGAACTCCGTTGCATTGGGATCAGCCTGGAGAAAAGCAAGTGTTTGGGCCAGACACTTTGCTTGAAGCCGAAGAGAACATCAAGATGGTTCGGGAGAATATGAAAATAACGGTATCGAGGCAGCGAAGTTATGTAGACACGAGAAGGAGAGAGCTGAGTTTTGAAGTGGGAGACTTTGTCTACCTGAAGGTATCGCCTATCAGAGGAGTCAGAAGGTTCGGGGTCAAAGGCAAGCTAGCACCCCGATATATTGGTCTGTATCAGATTCTCGTGAAGCATGGAGAAGTGGTCTATCAACTCAGTTTGCCAGAAGATTTGTCAGCGGTGCATGATGTCTTTCATGTGTCTCAGTTGAAGAAGTGTCTGTGTGTGCCAGAGGAACAGTTGCCAGTGGAAGGTCTGGAAGTCCAAGAAGACTTGACCTACATAGAGAAGCCAACGCAGATTCTTGAGACCACAGACAGGGTCACCCGGAGGAACACTATCAGAATGTGCAAAGTTAGGTGGGGTCATCACTCTGAGGAAGAAGCAACTTGGGAGCGTGAAGATGATCTGATGGCCAAATATCCTGAACTCTTTGCTGGCCAACCTTGAATCTCGAGGGTGAGATTCTTTAAGGGGGATAGGTTTGTAACGCCCTGAATTTGGGGGGTATAAATTTTCTTCTCTGATACTCACCAAATTTAGGCATTACTCTCTTTTCTCTTCCCGTTTCGCTCCTTCTTCCAATTTTGAAAGCAGTATAGAGACTGGTGTCCGTATCGCGTGTAAACAAAAACCTCAGTTGACATGGGTGTTGCATCATGCTGAAGCATATTTCTTTTGTCTGATGTTGTGTCTAATCGCGCGTTCATCTTGTTTCAGTTTTCGATTCACGATTTATTTTCAATTAGAGGTTAGTGCGAGCCGTGGGTTTCTAGCCCGGCCCACGGTGCGGCCCGTCCTGTGACCCAACTCAGTCCGTCCCCTGGTGCGCCCCCTGGCGCCCTCCCCCCATGCGCCCCCTCCCTCTCTCATTTTCTTTTCCCGTGTAGCAACTTCCCTCTCCCTCTCTTCCACCTCTCTTCCATCTCCCTTGACCTAGGTGTGATCCGGTGAACGGTTGCCGCCGATCGTCGAGCCCCAAGGTGAGCTCCCCCTCTCCTCTCCTCTCCCTCCTTCCTCCCTCCTCAGCGCGGCCCCCTGTTCGGCCCTGTGGCATCCCTGTCTGTCCCCTGGTGGCACCCCTGTCAGGTCCCGGCAGCGCCCCCTGCCCCGCCCGGCGTGGCCCCCTATCCGGCCCCCCAGCATGACCATTCGGCCCCCGGCGCGCCCGTGGCGCGGCTCGGCGCATCCCGTGCTTGCAGTCCCGTTCCCGTGCCTAGCGCACGTAGCGTTTAAATTCAGTTTGAATTTAGTTTAATTTATATGTTGCGTCGCACGCTCCGTCGCTCGACGATCCATTTTAAATTCAGATTTATTAGTGTGCTGCGTCGCGCGCTTCGTCGTGCGACGATCCATTTTAATTTTAGGTTATTTAATGTGTTGCATCGTGTGTTTCGTCATACGACGTTTTATTTTAAATTTAGTTTAAGTGGCATATGCCGTCGTGTGCTTCGTCGTGCGATGCTTTACGTTATCTTCATATTTAATTCAAGTGTTTCGTTGCGTGCTCCGTCGCGCGATGATTCGTTTAATTTCAGTTTATTCTAAGTGTTGCGTCGCGCGCTTCATCGCGCGACAACTCATTTTATTTCCAGTTTAGTTCTTGTGTGTTGTCGTGCGTCTCGTCGCACGACAACTCGTTCAAATTTTCAGTTTAGTTCGCATGTGCCGTCATGCACTTTGTTGCGCGACAATCCTTTTAAATTTACCTTAAGTTGTTTATAATAAGTAAGCGTGTAGCGTAACTTTATTTTATGCATAGCATGATTGTTAAATTAACATGGTTATGTTTAGACAAGTATTTTAATCCATTGATGCTTAACGTAATTGCCTTTCGACCGTAGCCTCGACCGTTGTTTTCTCTTCTCGCATAGTCGTAGATTCGAGCCCTGGTCCAAGCGTTTGCTTATTTGTTATATTCTACTGCGTGGTGTATTGTTTCTTTTATATTAAGTTTGTGGAATGTATGTTTGAACTCGTATAGATAACGGTCCGTTGGAGGAGTCCGAAGGAGTTGCAGGTGAAGACCTTGAGCAGCAGTAGGTTAGTGAAGGCAAGTATCCTTTGACCCATCTATGTCCTACTCATTTTATAATTCACTCCCCGCATTTACACAATCTATACCTAAGGATTTACTAGCTTTGTTTATCATGTCCTTGTTTATCTATGTGGGTTGGATCATTTTGGTTTAGCTCTATGCTAGTGCTTCACCCTAATCAATGAACATGATGAGATTATTTATGATACGCTATTTTCCCCTTTCGATTATGATGATGATATTGTGACATTTAAGGGGACTCGAGCGGTTTCTCGAGTGCCTCTCCGTAAGGACTGGTTCATTGGATGACCACCCGAGAAAACAATACAACCATGAGGGTGGTATGGGACGCCCTTAGCTGAATAATTTGAGGAACTGAGGTGTAGTTCACTTCGCCGTCGTGCTGTCAATGGGGCTCGGTGTATGCGGCTCGCTCTACAGAGGGTGGTTTGCCCCTTGGGGAGGAGTGCGGTACATTTAGGAAACCTAACGGTCGACTACAACCTCAGGGAATCTTTGTAAAGGCTACATAGTGAAACCTTGCCTATTCACCTTAGTAGTGTTTAAGGGTTTGATTGGCCCAAGGAAAAGGGAATCACAGCTCGTGGGTAAAGTGTGCAACATCTGTAGAGTGTTATAAAACTGATATATCAGCCGTGCTCGCGGTTATGAGCGGCCTTGGGAGCTCCATTGATTAGAGACACAGTGATCAGAGATACTATGGTTACAGATGATGATGAGGATAATGATGGTTTTTATGATTATGATTATGATTTCTGGTATTCTTTCCGTTTGGAAGGAGTACTTTCGGGTTAATAACTTGGGTTAATGTTAAAACCTAGCTGTCTACTAGAAATAATTACCTGACCAACTAAAAGCAACTGCTTGACCTTAACCCCACATAAAGCTAGTCCACTACATCCAAACGAGACAATTGCTGAGTATGTTGATGTGTACTCACCCTTGCTTTATACACCAAACCCCTAGGTTGTGCACGTTGCAACCACTGCTCAGGAGAAGATGAAGTCATGGTGGAGGATTTCCAGGAGTTCCAAGACTACGATGAGTTTTAGGTGTGGGTTAGCGGCAAACCCCCAATCGGTTACATGTGAAGGCCGTGTTTAGCTACGTTTCATTTTCACACTTTGATAATTGTTAATGACTATGTGGATGTCTCGAACATCATGATGTAATCAGACTATTACCCTCTTTTATGTTATTATTCGAGCACTGTGTGATGATGTCCGGTTATGTAACTGCTGTGTACGTGAATTGCTGATCCTGGCACGTACATGGTTCACATTCGGTTTGCCTTCTAAAACCGGGTGTGACATGGGGAAAGTGTGCAACCTCTACAGAGTGTTAGAAACTAGTATATCAGCCATGCTTATGGTTAAGAGAAGCCTTGGGATCCTCTTTGATTAGAATAACTTTAGATATTTCATGATGTTGATTAATGGTGATGATTATAACTGTGGTTTATGGTATTTCCTCTTGGAGGGAGTACTTTTGGGTAATAAGTGGGTTTATTACTAAAACTTGGCTTAATACTAGTAATAAATACTTGACTAACTAAAAGCAACTGATTTAACCTTAACTCCACATACAACTAGTTCACTTTAGCCAATCAGGACATTTGCTGAGTACGTTGATGTGTACTCACCCTTGCTTTAAAAACCACCCCACCCCAGGTTGTCCCCATTGCAATCTATGCTCAGGAGGGGATGCAGGCAACATGGAGGACTTTGAGGAATTCCAAGACTACGATGAGTTATAGTCGTGTTAGTGGCAAACCTCTAGTCAGCTGCCTGTGAAGGCCTTATGTACTATGTTTCGTATTCCGCACTTTGATCACGTTAATGACTATGTTATGTTAATGACTCTGTGGATGTCTTGGACATCTTGATATAATAAAGTACTCTTTCCTCTATTATTTTGAGCAATGTGTGATCAAGTCCAATTATGTAATCATTGTTTACGTGAGTTTCTGATCTTTGCACGTACATGGTTCGCATTCGGTTTGTATTCCAAAACCGGGTGTGACAGAAGTCCCCAAGTTCCTAGAACTAATTGAGGTAAGTGCCAATACCTAAAGATAGGAGAAAACTACCAAGTGTCTCGCCTCTCTCTTTGGAGGAGTCATGACTACCCTATTTATACACCTAGGGGATGTACACTGTTAAGCCGGAGGCCATCGCGCTACTAGGGGAGACGTCTTGGCGCCTTGTAGGTGACATGACCTTGCACTATGTTGTTGACTTGAGCCTGCTATTTTCTCGCTAAGAGCTGAGGCTGAGGCTGAGGCCGAGGGGTTGGCCACACGCTCAAGCTCTCAGGGGAGTGGATGCCCATACCATAGTGGTTGTAACAGGGCCTCGATATGGGTAAAAGTCCGCTTACAGGATGCGTCAGCGCCCCTGTGTTGGGTGACGTTGGATGTCCTTTGCTGCAGATATTGAGGTCAGAGCTAAGCTCAAACGAGGCAGAAGTCTTCCTAAGGCGATGGTCGAGTTCTTCCTGACGTGTGCCACATTTGATGGAGTGGTGGTCTGCGGGATTCACGGTGGGGCAGGTAGCCAAGGCCTAGCTCGGGCGAGACAGAGGTGGTGCCCGAGGGCAAGCCCAGCATCGGGCGAGGCAGAGTCGGTGCCCGAGGGCAAGCCCAGCGTCGGGCGAGGCAGAGTTTTGCGCTCGAGGGCCGGTCTGCTCTTACGTCGTATTGAGTGTCCCATCTGGGGATGGCAAGCGACATGCGCACACAGTGGCGCATGCGTAATCATGCTATTGCGCCTGGATGTGACCGCTGTCCTGTTGCTACTATGCTCCTGCGTCTCCATGCAGGGTAGGTATGCACATTAAATGCAGGTGTCCCCCGTTGGCTTTCGGACACGCTTTGTCCTCCTCGTTTGAGATAGGCTCGGGTGAGACAGATATGGCGGCTCCAGGGCGAGGTGTCCTCGTGTGAGGTGGAGACAGGGACCTGAGTTGTGAGAGGCTCGGGCAAGACGAAGACTTGCCCGAGGCGGTGATTTCAGAGGGCCCTCGGGGAGGGGACTCTGTTAGGATGGCACTTTTATGGGTAAGACCCCTGAGGTGGCCTCGGGTGAGGAGGTGACCTAGTCTCTTGCCTTCGGGGGTTATGTCTGGGCAATTAACCTTTCCTAAGCATGTTTTAGGGGCGTAATCTGGGTACCCCTAATTATCACGCCCGACTATGGCGGAGCGGGTCATGTTGCTAGCGTGGTCAAGGATTGGTGAGACATGTGTCCAGGACGTGGGGGATGCACATGAGGTGCGATACTCGTGGTGGTTTGGTGGTTGATCCTCAAAAAACCACCCAACACTATGGATGGTGGATTAACGTTAGAACAAGTATAAATGAAATCAGAGTGTGGAAGAATAGTTCTTGTTACTAAGAGTTACTCAATCAATTGCGGATAACTTTGGGAGCCAACTCAAATCGATCGCAAGCAAGAGAACTAGAGAGGGGAGAGGGAAGAAGCAAATTGCAAAGCAAAGATTAACACAATGAACATGAGCGATTTGTTTCTCGAGGTTCAGTTCTAAAGAACCTACTCCCCATTGAGGAGTCCACGTAGGATGGGTCGCTTTAAACTCTTTCCCTCTCTCAAACGGTCACATAGACCGATTGAGTGCTTCTTCTTAATGAGGGTCACTCAGACCTCATAAGGATCACCACACACTTAGGTGTCTTTTGCTAGCTTTATAAGTCAATGAGAATTATACGTGGGAGGAAGAAAGCACAATCAAGAAAACCAAGCAACATGAGCAATAAGAAAATGCAAGATCACAATCTCTCTAGAGTCTCTTCAAGGCACTAATCACTAAAGATTATAAAATCACAATTATGGCATTTGGAGGAGTTTGAGGCTTTTCAGTGTGGCTTGAAGTGAAGTCTTGTTCTTTGCAATGAATGAGAGTTGTGAAAGCTTGGATGCTATTGAAGGGGTCGTTGGGGTGGTATTTATAGCCCTCAACATCCACCTAGTCGTTGCCACCTTTCTGCCACACGTGTATGGTCCGCGGGCTTGGTCCAGACGGTCCACCCCTGTAAGATCAACGACTGGATTGCAACGGTCAATTACGACAGCTATAACCACATTAAATGTGTCATCAGAGGTCAGATGAAGCCTGATGCGGACGGTCTGGTTGTGCCTCCGGACAGTCTGCGTGGATGCTATAATTCATTTTATCGAACTCGTCACCTTCGGGTTGGATTGATCTTCAACGAGCGAATAGTCCGTGAATGAGGTTGGATGGTCCGCACTTGGTGATGGACATTATTCACTTACCTTTCGGACGGTCCGTAGTAAAAATGTGCATTTGGTATAGTTCATGTTCGAAGTTCATTGAGGTGTCACAGATGGTCCGCTAAGAGGGCCCGAACGGTCCGAAGTACATGTGGCATTTTCAAAAAGTTCTTATCTGGGATATGCTGTTTTGAAGGTTGATCTTCCTTGATGTATTTTTTGAGTACCTGAATTTATAACTTAGCAAACTAGTTATCTCAATTGGTTGTGATGGTAGTCAATTACCAAAACAAGTGTGAAAATGGTTTTTAGGCCTATTTCTCTTTCAGTTATGTACCTGCTACTGTATGTGGACAACATTGTCCTTATAGCCTCCAGCTCTGCTCTGCTGCACCAGACCATCACTACCTTACAATGGGAGTTTGTGATGAAGGATCTCAATCAGCTTCACCACTTCTTGGGTATTGCCATCGAGCAGCGGTCTACTGGTCTCTTCCTCCAAGAGCGCCACTACACCCTAAATATTCTGGATTGTGCTGAGATAACTGACTGCAAGCCCTGTTCCACCCTAATTGATACTCATGCCAAGATCTTTGCTAATGGTGCTCCTGCCAATGACCCCACTGCCTTCAAGACTTTGGGTAGTGCTCTATTGTACCTCACTTTCACTCGGCCAGATATCTCCTACGTTGTTCAGTAGGTGTACCTTCATATGCATGATCCTCAGGAGCCACACCTCGTTGTTGTCAGGCAGATTCTTCATTACCTTCACAGCACCCTTGACTTCAATCTTCTCCTCCGGTGATTCACACCAACCGAGCTTGTTATCTACACCGATGCTGACTGGGATGTCTACCCGGACACATAATGCTCTACGTCCAGCTATGTTGTATTCTTGGGAGACAACCTCGTCTCTTCATAGCCCGTTTTCTCCCACTAGAGTGCTGAGGCTGAGTATCGTGTCATGGGTAACAATGTGGCTAAGGCGTCCTGGTTAGGGTGTGAACGTTATGGATATTATCCGAGCATCCAACCGTCCGAAGAGGCCAATTATTTGGTCAGATAGGTTTTTCGGGTATCCGCATCATATACAAATTTCAGATTCGGATGGTATAGTTCCGATATCGGATACGAATACAGGATGGCTAATATCCATCGGATTTTGATGATTTTCTGAAGAAAAAAATTAATAATAAACAAATAGCCTCAGCAATTTATGAAATTTTACGGAAGCGCAACATATATATATATAATCCTAAAAAATATTTGGACCATAAAATCCTCAAAATTTTATCATTTCTTTCATTTCACTTCCACTTTTGTTGTATGAGTTACAAATGAAATCACTTCACTCTAAGTATATAAGTTTTCAACATAATAAATACTTCACTTTATCATTTTCATGTGGGGACTTGTAATACCCAAATTTGTAAATCAAATAAAAGGAGATAGTTATTCCTATGTATAATTCCTCTATGTTGATATCATGTGAACAACATTATCTAAGTAAGAAATTAGCCAAGAGCATATAAATAATATGTGCACCATGTTGGAGTTTATTTGATTGTGCATCTAAAAATAATAACAATGATATTAATAAAATATAATGAAGATTTGGAATGAACCCCAAATTGAAATTTAGGAAAATTTGGAAATTAGGAAAAAGAGGAAAGGAAGAAATATCATACAATGCAAAATAAATTTATAAATAAATAACTTCATCACATTTTGGTATGATCAAGTGGAACATTTAGTCTGAGTACAAATGTGCCACAAAGCTGAATTTAAATTGAGGTTTTGAATTTGGAATTCAAAATAAAGAGAAAACAAAATAGGAAAAGAAAAGAAAACGGGAGAAGAAATGAAAAAACGCGCTTGGGCCGAATCACCGTGCTCGGCCCATTTCTCCGCTAACTGCGCAACGCAGTTACCTTCTCCCGTGCCACCCTCGCTTACGTCACTGACACGTGGGACCGCCGCGACAGCTTCTCCGCACGCGCTTCCTTCCTCCCCGTTACGCCGACCTGTGGGGCCCGCTCAGCATCTATTACTCGTGCCCACGAAACAAACCGGTCATCTCGCTACGCTCGAGGGACCACCTATCACCACTTCGTCGCGCGACCGGGACAACAGAGCTCGCTGAGATTCGGGGGTAGCCAGCGTAACAACCTTCCTCGGGTCTTCTAGCCTCAACTGGGCGTTCCTGGTTCCGCGCGCTAGCATAAGGAGGCGTGGGCGCCCTGGTCGTGCCCTTTACCACCTGTCGTTCCACGAAAACTCCACCACTCATGAAGCCGTGGGAGCACTTGTGCCACGCCACCGGTGAAACCCCTCCACGCCGGTGTTCCATCCCCTGCACGTGGTCATGTGGGTGCGCCAACGTCCGGGAGATCCGTCCGTGCCCTCGGGACGAGCTGGGTGATTCCGAATCGGGGGGAATTCCACGCTGGAGTGCGCGATAGGGCGGAACTACCTCCTTCCTGTGGTCGGCTCGCTAGCGCAGACAATCCCTAGTAAGAACCCCTCGTCCGTACCTGCCTTCATACCCGTAGCATGTAGACCGATTGAATTGGGGTTTCGTGCGCGTAATTCAGAGGTTAGCCCTGCCGGCGAGAGACCTCGCCGTGGCGGCGTCAGTGCCATGGTCTAGGCTACCCGTGGGAGAAGACGAGCCCACCGTCGTCCGATTCTCTTCGGACGACTAAGATTAGAATGTGCGTACCCCTTCGCGCTGGATTAAATCCTAGCCGCTAACTCTAGATCGTGTGGAGTACATTAAATCACGCGTATTCGAAACCTGAACCGTAGGATCATGATCGGGCGGGCCTGGCTTCATACCGATTCGTAACTCACGACGATCTAATCGTGGCCGTTCACTCGGATCTGACGGCCAGTATTACATAGTACCCTTGGGTCATACTGATTTGCAAAAGAGACCCTAAAGATTTAATAAATTAACCCACAGTCCATGTAGAGACGCTCTGGCTCTTGGTATATTTTACGCCGAGGCCCCTTTTGTTCTTTGAAATCATGCGTGCAGTCCAGTCAGTAGTTAAACCAGAGTAATTCATTTTTAAAATGATTTTTATTGTAAAAACAATTGCTAGAATTTATTTAATCCCTAGAAAATTTATATTAAGTCCAAATTGGTCCATTCCAGTTCCTATAATTTTGTATTAATATTGTCTATAACTTAGTGTCTCTGTTTTGACATGGAAGCTGTATTAAAATTTATCTCTTAATTAATCTTGTATCAAATACATAAACCTTCAGAAATTCATAACTTAAAATCCATAATTCCAAAATTAATAATTCTTTTTCCTATGATCTTATTTTAATATGTAGATTATTAATATGTATTTCGTTATATGTTTGGTGTGATGTTAATTTCTCCTTTGTACTATGCTTGTTTGTATTATGGCGAGTAGAAGAGCCAATGGCTGAGGTCTCGGTGTTTAGCAGGTAGAAGTTGCTGAGCAGGATCTCATTGAAGGCAAGTTGTGCCCTTGACCACTTTTTACCCAATAATGTTCTTTACTATCACTTATCAATGCATAGGTTTAATTTTGATGGGACCTAATAGGTCACCCTAGACTGGTTATCCTTTTACCTTGTTTATCCCTAAATCATTTGGGTAGTTTTGCTATTGCTCTATATGGTTTTGGGTTTAATATTACATTATGTGCATGTTCCAATTATTCTGTTATTTTATTTATGTTCATGTCAAGATCATTATTTTTAATTGGAACATGGAGCTTAACTTGAGAAACATGTGCCACCACAAGGTGGAATGGGACACACTTGGCTGACTAACTAGGAAAGCTAGTGGAGGACTACCTTACCTGATAGGGGCAAGAGCAGTAGGGGAGTAGGCGTGTAGGGAGGTTCCTGGGTTGATTTTGCTGCGATGGCGGGTCAGACGGGGGATTCCTGCATTGCTCTTCCTAGAAACTATAGCGGGTTTTCTGAAGCTAGTGGAACTAGGTAAAGGCCTCGTAGTGTTACCCTGCCTCGCTTCCTTGGTAGAGGTGTATGGGATTCATGATGAAAGGGAAATGTGCCCTTGGGACATTTCTATAATTGTTTTGGTGATTAGATGCCCAACACATTGTTTTGAGTTCATATGTGCTAACTAAGTGAGAAGTGCAAATCAAAGAGAAAGGTATGTCTCTGGACTTAGTTAACTGTTTTTACTAACATGTCTATCTAAGTGCTAGAGAATGACCAAGAAAAGAGAAAAAGGATGGAAGAAAGAATGGCTAAGTCAGCCAAACCAGCACCAGCCTGTGGCACACCGGAATGTCCGGTGGTGCACCAGACAGTGTCCGGTGCCCAGGCTGGCCCGGCGGCAAAGCAGCTGCTCTCAGAAATTTGCGTGGCGACGTGGCTATAAATCACCAGACTGTCCGGTGGTGCACCGGACTGTCCGGTGAGTCATCGGCGCCCGCGCCTAAGTCTTTGGCGACGAACTCGTCGCTCTCGGGAAAAGCCGAAGGTGCCGCGTCTAAAATTCACCGGACTGTCCGGTGAGCCAACGGCGCTCGCGGCCAATGGTCGACTGCTCGATCAACGGGCGACACGTGGCTTAGCCAACGGTCGGATGATCACACCGGACTATCCGGTGTGCACCGGACAGTGTCCGGTGTGCCAATAGATCCGAAGATCCAATGGTCGGCTTCTCCAGAAAAGGAAAGTGATCGTGCACCGGACTGCTACAATAGCTGTCCAGTGGTGCACCGGACTGTCCGGTGCACCACTTGATAGAATGCAAGAATTGCCTTTCAAGTTGATCTCCAACGGCTCCTAGCTGCCTTGGGGCTATAAAAGGGATCCCTAGGCGCATGGAGCAGGATACCAAGCATTCACTAAGCATCCTAAGACTCCCAGACTCCGCCTCCACACATTTGATCGATTGTGTTAGTGATTTGAGCTTCGTTCAAGTTGTGAACTCTTTGTGCTGTGTTTCAAGCTCAAGACTTGGCTTGTGTGCGTGTGTGTGCTGCGGATTTGAGTCTTGCGTGTGTTACTCTCCCTCACTTACTACTGTGCTTCTCTTGCAATAAACTTGTAAGGGCGAGAGGCTCCAATCTGTGGAGATTCCTCGCAAACGGGAGAAAGACTACTTAGGAAGATAGCCGTGGTACTCAAAGTTGATCATTGGATCACTTGAGAGGGATTGAGTGCAATCCTTGACCGAAGGAGGTCACCACAACGTGGAAGTAGGCATTGGCCGAATGTCACACCCTGTTTTAAGGGACAAAGCCGGGTGCATCTCATACATGTGCCAAAAAAGACAACACATATAATAACAGAGTGTATAGAGATAAATGTCACAATAATCAGAGTACTTATTACATAGCGGAAGACTTACAAAATAGAAGATAAATATAAAACAAACTAAGGATCATCCTTGGCGCCATAAAGTCAACTGGGAGACGCCACCTAGATCAGATCAAACTCCTCGTTGTGTGGCTCCTCCTGAACCACCTGTTCTTCTCCTGTGGGGGGTGTGAGACAGCAAGGGTGAGCTCACACATGATCATAGCTCAACAAATTGTGGGGAACCAGTGTGCATGAACTCACCAAAGGTGGGAGTTCATGTGAAGTGTAAGGCTGATCAACAAAATAAAGGTTGAAGCTGAACATTGCTTTTATAAGTTGGTCAAAATTTTATCAGCAATTACTAAGTATAAGTAAATACCAAACCATAATAATAATAAGTAAAAGTAATAACAAAATAATCCCAATGCTATTAAATGACAAATTGAGTTTAATACCAAAAATTAATCATGTGAGGGTCCAAGCTGCTCATGACCGTGAGCAGGCTAGTATACCAGTTTTACACTCTGCAGAGGTTGCACATCTTTACCCACAAGTCATGTTACCCATCTACCAAAGGGTCATGAATCCCATACACCTCTACCAAGGAGGCGAGGCAGAGTAATACTACGAGGCCTTTACAAAGTTCCACTAGCTTCAGAAAACCCGCTACAGTTTATAGGAAGCTCCAATACAGGAATCCCTCGCTTGACCGCCATCGCAGCAAAATCAACCCAAGGACCTTTTACACTGACCACTCCCCTACTGCCCTTGCTCCTTTCGGGTAAGGTAGTCATCCACTAGCTTTCCTAGTTAATCAGCCAAGGGCATCCCATACTACCCTTGTGGTAGCACTATTTTCTCGGGTGGTCGCTCCATGTTCCAATTAACATAATGATCTTATCATGAACATAAATAACATAACAGAATAATTGGAACATGGATGTAATAAAATATTATCCCAAAACCATATAAAGCAATAACATAGCTACCCAATTGATTCAAGGATAAACAAGGTAAAAAGGATAACCAGTCTAGGGTGACCTATTGGGCCCCATCAAAATTAAACCTATGCATGAATAAGTGATAATAAAGAATATTATTGGGTAACAAAAGTGGAACAAGGGCACAACTTGCCTGGCACTTGAGATTCCAGGTACCAGAATAATTCTTCAAATCCTCGTGACCTCACTGCTAGTCGTAGCAATACAAACAGACATGGTATAGATAAAATTAACATCACACCAAACATAAGAACAAACTGAAATATAGTAATCTACACGTTGCTACGAGATCGGGGGAACGAGAACTACTAAGATCGGAGTTACGATTAAGGAGTTATGATTTTATAGAAGATCTATGTGATTAAAATATTAAACTATATTATAAATTGGTTAGTATAAATCATATGAGAGGTTATTCTATAAATAATTATCTCAAATTTAATCTAAGTTATAAATTGACCTTAGATCATACTCTAGTATATTATAATGATAAGTAGATTAACAAGAGTAACCCACATAAGTTGAATAAAGATCTAATTATAAAATAATGAGACATGGTATTATAAATGTTGTTGCTGCGTAGTAAATACTTGTACGAGACTAATGCAACTAGAACGGATCAAATCGGAGTTAAAACGGAGGGGTTATGAATTTCCGAAGTTATAAGTACCTAGAATAGAGTAATTCATGTGAATAATGTTAAATCAAGTTTCATGGTTAGATAAAGGTACTAGGTGATAAACAATACTTAAACAAAATTAATGCCACTGAAAAGAATTAATTTGGAATTACGGATTTTAAGTTATGAATTTCTAAAGGTTTTATGTATTTTGTACAAGATTAAGTAGGATATAAATTTTAATGTGACAATCAGGTCAAAACAGTGGTATTAAATGATAAACAATAATATTACAAAATTATAGCAATTGGAATGGATTAATTTGGACATTATATGAATTTTCTATGAATTAAACCAATTCCAGTAATTAATTTTGCATTGAAAATCAATTTCTATATTTATTTTCTGATTTTTCCAACACTCTGGACTAGGCGCACTAATACAGGGAAAAGCAGGGGCCTCTGCGCAAGAATCACAAGACTCAGCGCACAGCCAACGCGGATGCGGGTTATTTCCTAGAAAATCTGAGTTCTCTTTAGCAAAATGCTCCAGCGAAGGGGTATCTCACACTCACAGCCGTCCGATCAAGAGCTAGCAGCACGGATTAAAACCACTACCCTGCAAACCGGTACACTACCTCATCTGTTGGATTGGAGATCAACACGGTAGATACAAAGTGGTGGAATCTAACCCCGCGTGTTCGATCAGAGATCGACGCACGCGATCAAACCCAGACGAACAGGTAAGTTAGTCTAATCCTCACCACACATTCCGGATTAAGCGGTCCAGATCCGGTTTCCCCCCAATAGGTGCACAGGCGACAACGCCGCCCCTTGCCTAACCTCGAGCATGGGCGCGATGCCGCGTTCATGGCGATGCCCCCACCAGCGTTCGTTGACCCAGCGCCCAACGATGTCTTATCCCGCGGCTGATGGCTATAAACACAGCCTGGCGCAAAGCGAATCAGGCAAGGCCCCCAATTTGATGTTTGAATGAAGGTACTACCCTGCCCACGGAAGAGAGCTGTAACACCATAAAAGCCATCAACTACAAATAATAAATTTAGTTATTATGGTAATTAGGGTAATAAATTTTTTATTATAGTGTTTAATTATTTATTTGCATTTTGATCATTTTTCTTTGTATGCGCATGATTGATGGTCGGATATTTTGTAGCAATTCTTTTTAAAAGGAAAATCCTAGTAATTAATATAATAATTAAATAATATAATAGTTATTAGTCTAAAAACAAGTATTTTATTTATAAATAATTTTGGTGATTTTTATGGAATTTTGAGCTCTTTAAAAATTCATTTCACAATTAAAAAAAGAAAAAAAACTAAACCTAGTCTAATCGGCCCACTAGGGGCCCATTAGGAAACCCTAGCCGCGCGCCCTCCTGTCCCTAACGCGCGCGCGCCTGCCTATTCCAAGCCGCCGCTGCCCCTGTAGTCTCTCTCTCTCCTCTCATCTCTCTCCCCTCTCTCTGCTCTCCCTCACGCGCGCCTGGAAGCCGCGCCCGCCGTGTAGCTTGCCGCGAAGGCCGCGCGCCTCTATCCGAGCGTATCGCCCAGGCCGGCCGAGCCGCTCCCTCCTTGCGTGCCCAAGCGCCATGGCCAGCCCGCGCGCACCCGCAGCCGAGCGCGCCACCCGAGGCCTCCCCGCGCACCAGACGCGACCCCGGCCGAGCCCTGCCCTAAGACGAGCAGCCGACCAAGAGCCGCCGAGCGAGCCCAGGCCAAGTCCGACCCGCGCCATGCACAGCCGCGCGACTCGCCCATGACCGTTTGTCTTCGTCGTTAATGGAGCTTCAATGCCGACTGTTTCTTCTCCCCATTAAAATCCCTCTCTTCGTGGACAGCGTTGATGGCCGCCTTGAAACCGACCGACGACTCTCTCGCTCCCTCTCCCTTCTCTATAAATTGGACGCCGAGCTCTCTCTCCATTCTCCCCTACCCGAGCTCGCCCCTCTCTCTAGCTCTCCTTGCTCGCCATCGCTAGTACACTGCTCGCCGCCGGAGTTTGCCGTTCGTCGCCGGAGTTCACCGGAGCTCGCCCCGCCGGAGCCCGCCCGATGTCGAGGACCTGTGCCCGCTTCTCTTGCTCGACCGACCTCCTTGCCGAGCCATCTCCATCTCCCTGCGCAAGCGAGAACCAAGGTGGAAGACAACCCCAAATTAATTTATGTATTTTCAAAATACTTTTGATTCAATTGATGAATTGTATGTTTATTCTGTTGTAATATGAACATGTGTGATCCGAAATACATGTGTATGTGCGCTATCAAATTTTTGGTAGATTCATACGATTATTAGTGCCGTGATTGTTCATGTTAGTCGATGCGTTGATTTTTGGATTAGAGAAATATGACGAGAATTTAGTAGTCACACATTGATGATAAAAACAATAGATAAGAAACTTTGTAGTCAAATTTGGTCACAATGAACTTTAGAAACTATTTGGAGAATTGTAGTCATAGGTTCATTCTAATGGATTTGGAAAATAGCATAGAATTCATGTCATATGTACATTATAGGATTTTAGATGATTTATCACTAGGTTATTTTATTAATATTTTTTATAAAGAGAGAAGAAAATACTACTACTAGTAGTATGGAAAGTATATTTTTACTAGCCAAATAAACATGTTTGCAAGTATAGCACTTAAATTCTTAGAGTTAGTAAAATACTTGTTTATATCAAAATAACCTCGCTTGTGTTATAAAAAGTTCAATTGGTAATTTATAGGGATTTTTAGAATATTAAATTCATTTTGGCTATACTCAATAATTCGAGTTAGAAATAAAAAGGATAAAAGCTATTAATTTATTTTTTAGTATTAAAGACGATAACTATCATTTATTTTCATTGATGATGTTAAAATATATTAATACTAGTTAAAACTATATTTATTGCACCCACTCATAAATTCATCATTTAGGACTCACAATAATAACTATGATTGAATTAATAAGTATTTACGCGTTTAGGACGTATTTAAGGTGTGATAAGTGCGACGTGTTAATGTGTATGTAATGGTGTATGTTTATGTAATGGTGCATGTTTATTTATTGGTGTATGTTATCTCTTTGTATGGCGACGTGTAACGTTATTAGAAGCTAATGGTGTGGTAGACGAACCGAATTTGTTTGAGGACGAACCACAGGACACGTTTGAGCAAGGCAAGTGGATTCTCCCTTTGCATATTCTTTTTGTACCCACTCATTGCATATAATAATGTTTACTTTTTGATATACTGCATAATTTGATGGGTTTTACCTAATTATGGATTTTCTAGATTTACCAACTGTATTCCTTGTTTAAACTAGGAAATTACTAAGCTTTGCAAATTTGTGCTACCGCTCAACTTAATGATTTTTGATGTCACTCATTAATTGGTATTAATGTTCCAAAAATTTAATTGGTAATTATGACATTAACCCGATGGTTAAAAACAACATTATTACATATTAATTGGAACATGGAGTGACCACCCAGGATAACAGTGCAACCACGAGTGCTATCATGGCTCTAGCTTTGGTAATTAGCTTTATATGCTTAGTGCCTGGCAACCTTACCTGAAATATGGGCAAGAGGGGGAGCGGTAGGTGTTGGCAACCCACGTTAACATGGGGACGTATCTTTGGCTAAGGTACCTCACCCAGGGGGCCACCACCATCGTCTTTAGAAACCTTAGCGGGTTGCTTCGTATTAAATGTATTTTGTGAAAGCCTCATAATGGATCCCTAGCCATTCACCTCGACAGTGTTTAAGGGTCCGATCAACCCGGGCCAGATGGGATACATGGCTTGTGGATAAAGTTGTACCACCTCTGCAGAGTGTAAAACTGATATATCAGCCGTGCTCCCGGTTAAGAGCGGCCTGGACTCCTCACATGATAATTGAACTTGAAGATGGAATTAAATTGAGATCCGATGATCTGCTAATGATTTGCTTAAGTGGTTTCACTTAAGTGTTTTTGTTATATTCATATTCCTTTGTTTAAATGGGATATTTGGGATTCACACTTATTAGTAAGACAGGTGTTGTTAATAAAATATTGACCAACTAAAATGCTAACTGCTCAACCTTAGCCTCACCTTGTTATACCTGCATTAATTTTCCCCCACTTGCTGAGCCCCGACCATAAGTGAGCTCACCCTTGCTAATATTTTGATCAGAGTGATGCTGGAGACTTTGATGGAGATTTTAACAACGACGAATTCTAAGTCTAACGATGCGCCGGTCATCTTCCTGTGGGAGATTGCCCCTGTTATTTAAATTCTGCTTTACTTTGATGTCCATTGAACCTCTACTGTGACAACAATGGGGCTATTGCGCAAGCTAAGGAGCCAAGGAACCACCAGAAAAGCAAACACGTACTGCGGAAGTTTCACCTCATACGGGAATTCGTTAGGCGGGGTGAGATAAAGATATGCAAAATACATACGGATTTGAATGTTGCTGATCCTTTGACAAAACCTCTTCCACAAACGAAGCATGAGGCACACATGAGATCTATGGGTATTAGATATCTTCTAGATTAACTCTAGTGCAAGTGGGAGATTGTTAGAAATATGCCCTAGAGATAATCATAGAGATGAGCATATTTCTTTGTATCCATGATATATATATTGCTTAATTGAATATCCATGGAAGGCACCTTGTATTGATTAGCAATTATGTGAATTGTTTGTGAGATTCTTTACTTATATGGTTATTCTAAATGATGTCCCTAGTCAGAGTCGATGACTAGCACATGTATTAGTTGATGACTACATTTCACAAGTCATGAACATGGAGATGTTAAACTAATAATGTGGGCGCATGTATGACATGAGGCTGGACCGATCCAACATGAGATATTGTAATATAGTTCTCTTTTTGCAACATGAATACTATGTCCTTAGACCTGAGATTGTCGCATGTTCTCAAGATGTGAATTGACTTACTTAGGGACTATCAAACGTTATTCCGTAACTGGGTAGTTATAAAGGTAGTTTTGGGTTTGTCAGGAAGCATGCTGTGAGGCATGGTCAGTCAAGATGGAATTTGTCCCTATCTTTGTGAGAGAGATATCTCTGGGCCCCTCGAGTGATTGGATCAAGAAATGCATGACCGTGCTAGGGTTAAGAGTTAACCATTGAAAGGATTCCAATTCACAGTATCGAGAAAGAGAGGTCAGCTTAGAGCCAGACCAAATATCGTGAGACAAAGGGAACAACATGTACGTAATGTTGCAATGGTTCGTCTGATATGATCTTTACGTGCGCATAGGAGTTGACATGTCTTGCTAGAGGCCGCTGTCAATTATTGGGCCAAGTAAGAGTACTCGGGCTATGTCTATTTGTACGTGAACCTATAGGGTCACACACTTAAGGGGAAGGAAGCCTAACTCGGATTAGATCCGAAATTAGACTGGGCTTTAGGGTTACTGATGGGCCTCGGTGTCAGAAGCCCACCATAACGCCTATATAATGAGGGGCGGGGGCGCGGTTAGGCTAACCCTAATTCGCCACCAGAAAACGAGTAGCCGCTCGCCTCTCGCCCTCGCTAAGCCACCGTCGCGAACCTAGCAGTTCGGTACGCGGCGCTTCCTCCCTGTATGTGTGGATACCTCGGAGGTGCTGCATCTGGAGCACTAGGACAAACCGTGCGAGGATGTGAAGGACGCCGACGACTGCATGGCACTGCTCGACGCGTTCGTCTACATCGAGACGTCTTCTGCTGCTCTGCGCGCTTAGTGGTAATTCCATGACCTATAACCGCAGTAGTTCTTGGTTTTATGGGGTTGAAAATTTTGTTTTGCGCTAGCGTAGCCTCCCTGTAATCCTACAATATTCATATTCCTTTGTTTAAATGGGATATTTGGGATTCACACTTATTAGTAAGACAGGTGTTGTTAATAAAATATTGACCAACTAAAATGCTAACTGCTCAACCTTAGCCTCACCTTGTTATACCTGCATTAATTTTCCCCCACTTGCTGAGCCCCGACCATAAGTGAGCTCACCCTTGCTAATATTTTGATCAGAGGGTGATGCTGGACACTTTGATGGAGATTTTAACAACGATGAATTCTAAGTCTAACGATGCGCCGGTCATCTTCCTGTGGGAGATTGCCCCTGTTATTTAAATTCTGCTTTACTTTGATGTGATACTTGTTAAAGATACAATGATTCAGATGATGTAATAAAGTATTCTACTCTCTTTACGCCTTTATTGCATTGTCTTTTGATATATTACACTTGTGACGTCAACATATGTGTGGAAATGGATCCTAGCACACATATGCTATGCGCTCGGTTCTGCCCCCTGGAACTGGGTGTGACAAGAGCGGATCTGCGGCGGTGCATGAACCACGGTGGGCACTACCCGCTGCACCAATGCCCTAATACCCCGCCTAGACGGTGCACCAACAAGAGTAGAACAAGGCGAGCCAGCAGGAGGTAGCTATTACCGCAGTTACTAGGGAGAATCGCCACTCCCCGCTGGAGTGTATGCCATGGCGGAGGAACACGCCGATGAACAATTCCAGCAGACGCCGACCGAGCCATTGCTTGACGATGCTCTCCTAAGCACCCACGCGTACTAACGGAGCTCCTACATCGCTTTTCCTGGCTCGAACGGTGGTGCAGACGGAGAATTTTCGTGGCGGCGCGGAGAGGCAGCGAGCGAGGTGCGTCTTGGTGGCTGTTAGCGAAAAGGGGAGAGATAGACGTGGGGTTCATGGACTCGGATCTTATAGTTAGCCGGCACGAACAACCGTGAGACCAGGGCATGGGGTGAGTTCACCGGGATTCACAGAGGGCACCGCGCGTGTTCTGTTGACGTGGGAGATGCGACCGAGAAGGAGGTGCCAACAAGGGGGGCCCACTAGTCGGCGATGGAGAGATCTGAGGCGCGCGCAAGAGGGGCTGGCTTGCGGGCCCAACATGTCAGCACACGGAGTAGGGCTAGGCAGGCTGCGCAGTAGAGTGGGCCAAATTCAGGTCTTGGCCCACGCGGCTTTCACCCCCTTTTCTTTTTATTTTCTATTCTCCTTATCTAATCTTTTTGATTCAAATTTTGAATTCAAATTTAAATGTGAACTTGCACTCAAATTAAAATTACAAAATAAACATGCTAGTATGGTAGTATTTTATTTAACCATATATTTTGTTTTATCTTGTATAGTGTTTATTTTTGTTTCCTTCATTTCTCATTTATTTCCTTTTTGACTTTCAAAATTCAAATTCCAAATTCTAATTTAGGATATAGTTTAAGAATTCAAACTTAATACATACTCAATCAATTATGGAGCAATATATATATATATATATATTAAATGATTTAATTATTTGATAAATGTTTGAAATATGGGTCACACTCATAAGATTCCTTTATTTTTAGGAAAATGGTATTTTCATTATGGGACATGAATTTAAAATTACTTAAAAATTAAATATTCATGAAAGTGATTGCTTATGGTGCATTATTTCATGAAATGCATAGTTATTTAGTTGATTAGAAAAATTTCCTTTTACTCTTTTTCTAAAATAGTTCTTGGTTTTCAAAATTCACTCCTCACATTCATTGCTCAAGTATAAGTTTAGATACCCGAATTTGCTATTTTATTTCTTCATATATTTATTTTATTATTATTATTAATTTTTTATTATACATATTTTGGGCCTTACACCGAACCACGGGATAAATCACTGTGTCTTGTGTCCATCTTATTTGTGATTGGCTTTCTTCTAGAATTCACACTTTAGCAACTTAGTTTTAATCGCACTTACATTTCATAACCAAGTGTTGGCTATTTCGTGTTGAATTTCGCAGGATCACCTATTCACCCCCCTCTAGGCGCTCTCAATTGGTATTGGAGCCGTACTCTTCATCTAAGGGACTAACCGCCCGAAGAGATGGATCCTAAGGGTAAGGGGATGGTGGTCAATGACAAGGAGAAAGAATCTCTCTTCAATGAGCCAAGAGATGACAAGCCCACTAACTCAGGCTCGAGTCACAAGAAGAGAGACGGGAAGAAGAAGAGGGGCATCAAGAAGATCATATACTATGACAGCGACACCTCCTCTTCTTCACCAAGGGATGACGGCGACGACTCCTTGTCCAAAAGAAAGACGGTTAATCAAAACTACTCCTTTGATTATTGCCACATTCCGTATAATTCAAATGCCCATTTACATTCTATTCCTCTTGGAAAACCCTCGCACTTCGATGGAGAGGACTATTCTTTTTGGAGTCATAAAATGCTTAGTCATTTATTCTCCCTTTATCCTAGCATTTGGAAAATTGATGAGAATGGGATGCATTTTGATAATACTGATAATCCTGTGCTTATAAATGAACAAATACATAAAAATGCCTAAGCCAATACTGTTTTGCTAGCATCTCTCTGCAGGGATGAATACAATAAGGTGAGCGGCTTGGACAACGCTAAGCAAATCTGGGACACTCTCAAGATATCACATGAGGGAAACGACGCCACCATGATCACCAAGATGGAACTGGTGGAAGGTGAGTTGGGGAGGTTTGTGATGATCAAGGGAGAGGAGCCAACACAGACCTACAACAGGCTCAAAACCCTAGTCAACAAAATCCAAAGCTATGGAAGCACAAGATGGATGGATCATGACGTTGTCCGACTCATGCTCAGTCATTTACAGTAATTGACCCCTGTTGGGGGCCTTCGTCCTCCGAAGGTCCTCAAAAACGAGATCTAACAAAACCTTCCAAGTGTAACATATGAACAGGTACCTTCGGACTCAGGCTAAAAGCATGATCGCGACGAAGGTTGGAATTGCTTCGAAGCTACGCGCGAGGGAGCTTCGGCTAAATGGTGGGGAAAGGAACCGACTTAAAGGGGAAAAGGCTATCTAGTCCTCATAGAGTTGACTATTAGTTAACAATGAATGTAAAGGGCATGAATCTAATTTTTCACAGGCTGCGTCCTGTGCCTATAAATAGATGAACAGTTCCCCCGTACTGTTCATGCTGACTTGTATTCACTTGTGCGTCACGTTTGGACTTTTACCCTCTGTCAAGCCAAAGGTACAAATATAATTCGATATTATTATTGTCTATCTATGATTAATAAAAGGAAGATATATTAATGATGCCATATGATTATTCATGTTGTCTTATATATTCCCTATGCTTCTTTTATTAATATACACTACGACGATGAAGGTATGTCCTTCATGACCTTCGTCTGAAGATCATTATATCCTAAGGGAAATAATGCTTCGAAGGACGAAGGATATTAACATTTAACATTATGTGTTGCCTTGTTCTTAACTCATAGCATTTGAGAACAAGTCCCCAACATTGGCACCCACCTCCGGTGAACTCACTTCCATCGACCACCTTCGGCAAGTACTGACCTGCATCATGCCATCGAAGAAAGCTTCAGCGCTAGGGGCTGCTGCATTGCAGCCGCTGGATCCAAATCAGGAGACTCTCTCTCTTCGAGAGGCCCGAAACCAAAAAAGGAAAGCCACCAGTCCAACACTCTAGGAGGAGGAATTGGACCAAGAGATCAGGGATATGGAGATCATTCATCAGCAAGTACAAAGAAAGAAGGAGAAGATGGCATGACTGGCTGACCTTCAAAGGCAGATCGACGAAGCTACTGAAGAAGTGCGCCATCTAGCTCAAGACGAACAAAACCGAAGGCCTCAGCACAGGGAGCTTCGTTAGGAAGGCCTATTCAACGAAGATGGATGGTATGATGATTTTAATCATGATACCTTTACCTTTGATGATGCTTCTCCCTTGGCAGCAGAACTGCAGGCTACTCCATGGCACCCATCGTACAAGCCACCTCAGCTTCCCATGTATGATGGGCATTCAGATCCAAAGCAGTTTCTCATGAGCTACGAAGCAACTATATCTTCGTATGGAGGCAATACCACAGTTATGGCGAAGTACTTCATCATGGTAGTCCGGAATGTAGCTCAAACATGGTATTCTTCTCTTCGGCCAGGGACAATCACATCGTGGCAGAAGCTTAAGGACATGTTGGTCACTAGTTTTCAAGGCTTTCAAACGAAGCCGGTCACAGCTCAGGCCCTATTCCAATGCACACAAGACCATGAAGAGTACCTTCAGGCATATGTACGAAGGTTCTTGCGAATGAGGGAACAAGCGCCTACAGTGCCCAATGAGATTGTCATTGAGGCCATGATCAAAGGTCTTTGCTCAGGACCTACTGCCCAATATTTCGCCAGGAAGCCCCCACAAACTCTAGAAAAGCTGCTTCAAAAGATGGATGAATACATTCAGACTGACAATGACTTCCGCCAAAGAAGGGAGGAAGCTTACAGGTTCTCTTAAATGACCAGGGGCTTCAGAGGAAGAATCCACCCGAGGCATGTCAGGTCAATTCACAACTCCACTCAAAATGATGACAAAGAATGTGACGGAACCTCCCAAGTCATTAGGCCCACCTACAGTTGTCCTTGTCCTACGGACCTCAGACAACCCTGTAGGTGCCCCTAAATCACTTGACAAGTTCGGTATCTTCTTTTCTTATCTTTCCCAAGAGCGTTTCACCCGTCATGCAGACAATACAAATCATCGGAGATACGAAAATGCGGAAGCGGTTACATAAACTTACCTTTATTTTAAAAGTAAGACAAAGTTAAATACTACAGACCAGGATATAACTTATGAGTGCAGGGTAGTATTATTACACACCAAGGGAGGCAAAAACCCCTCTGGATAAGTCTTTAAACAAAAGTTCTTATGGAGGAACTCTTCCTCCCGCAGCTCTACTCTTGCTTTTCTTCTTTTGGAACCACCTTGGAACAGAAACAACAAAAGTTTGTTGCTTCCTCACCTAAAAACAATAGGGAATAAAACCCTGAGTATGGAATTACTCAGCAAGACTTACCCGACTAAAGAAAAGACTCTCAAGGGTATGCGGGTTATAAGGGAGTCAAGGTAAGGTTTCTCAATGATCAAAGACTCTGTTTTGCAGAAATGCTTACTAAAAGTGGATCCTTAAAAATCCAGTTTTATTGTCAGGTTAGGTAAAATTACCTACATCTAGAGTTCTTTCTACCCTAGTTCAAACACTTGACCTGCACTAGCCAATTTCTTAACAACCCTTCATCTTTACTGGAGTTCTACGTATAGGGCAGTGACCAAGTCTTCATAACCGCGAAGGTACGACAATCCGAATCGATTATACTCAGCTGAGGATCTCTGACCACACGACATATGTAGCACTTAACCCTTGCATATGTCAACCCGCCACCGGGGTTCTTAAGACCAGATCAGGTTCACGTCAACCGAGAGCATAGATACACCACCGTCCAGCCTCTTGCCACGGAGGGTACACGCTACTCTTGCCACCGCTCCACGCCCATTGCGTGTTATCTTATTCTGGCCTTAGTCTGCCCGAGGCAAGGCTTACCCATGACGAGGCATGAGACTAGTTTAAGGGTCCTCGGTCATCAAGACTACATCGACACAGTCCTTAATCGACTCAGACGGAGACACTACACCGAGACTCCTTTCTCGTGCAAGTCACCCGCCCGGTCTCAGCTTAATCATTTCAACCTAAAGTTTGGTACTTGGCAGAGGTACATCTTTTCCAATGTTGAACCCACCACGGCCATGATGGATCCACCATCAAGTTTTGTTTTCAAAAACATCCCACCCACTTTTGCCATATCATCTTTTGTAAAAACAAAACATTTGTTTTTCTAAACAAGGCTAAGCATCAACATCTTTTGTAAAACAGGTGATCAAGGAAGGTAATCAAATTCAAGGAAGGTAATGTAGGAATTGTTTTATCAATCAACTCCTATCACCTAATGCAACAAGCAAGTGATAAAGATCTTTAAATCACAAGGATGTGGCAAATGCACCGGGGCTTGCCTTCGTTTATAGGTGAGTCAGGCTCGGATCCGCAGATGTCAAAGTAAAAACAATTCCCTACCTGATGTTCCGCAGGTGGTGGTGGTGAAGTCTTCTCCTCTTCTATCTCAACCTCTTCTTCGTTTTCTAGATATAACCACATATATATGTATATAAGAATGAATGCCATGTAATGCTTATGAGAGTGCAAAGATAATAAGAATTTATTATCTAAGGTCTTGAATACAATTTTCCTTCACGGAACTCCGGGAACCTAGGGTTTCCGGAGTCAATAGTGAAGTTCAAAGAGCAGGGGTGGGGGTTTTGGGTTCTAATTATCAAACAAGGTCCAAATCCAACCAAATTCTACCCAAAGCTTCTAAATATTATACAAAGGTCATCTAAAAAGTTTGGGGATTTTTGGAATTATTATCTAATTTCTAAATATCCAGAAACAAGGTTTTAGGCTGTTTTAAATACTCTAAAATTCTCTGTTTGTCTTAAAAATCATAAAACTATTTTTATTAAACACTATAAGAAATTAGGGATTTAACAAAATTGGTCTTATATTTTTAGGATTTTTCTATAGTTTCCTAGGATTTATTTGGCTCTGGAAGAAAAAGAAAAAGAAAAACTTGTAACAGTATTGGACCGATTCAGACCCAGGTCGGCCCAACTTCGGGTGAAAGCGCGCCCGCGCCCGCGCCCATGTCAACTTTGCACCGAGATCCCCACCTTTTTGAATATCCAGAAGCAAGGCCGACACACTATTGAGATGAGTCACTGACGGTTTACAAAAAGAACCTCCATGTTCTATTCTTTCGCGGACCAAAGTCCACGACGAGGAACAGCCCTCGCCGTGCTCCGGCGAGCCTATTCCGGCCAGACGACACCACGGCTAGAGCTCCCGTGCGACAGGGACACAATTAAACCCCTACCGAACACTTCCCCTCACTTAATTTCGCAAATGAGTGCCTGGTTGGCCCTGGCCACGGTGACTGTGGATCATGCGGACAGATGATCGTGTTCCCGGTGATTGGTGGACTCCTAGTTCAATTGGGTGGGTCGGTGAGCATCACGGAGTTATGGAAGTACTCAAACGAGAAAACAGAGAAGATGAACTAACCGGGATTGTGCTGGCCGCGGTAAGGTTGTTTTCACGGTGGTGGAGACTGTAATTGGGGGAAACGAGCGATTCTTAGTCCCATGTGGATAATCCGAGGCAAGGCTTGGTGCAATCGATGCGTGATTATCCTACGAAGCCGCAGGGGCACTCAATTTATAGTGAGGTTAAGCGGTGGTGACTAATTTTGCACAGAGAGACCGGCGGCCGAGACGAAGGGTGAGTCATCGGCGCGGTCTATCGTGGCGCGCCCCGGGGTGATTCCTCCGACGAGGAACTAACCTTCACTGGATGTCTTTGGCGACGTGGTAGATCGCCATAGCACGTGGCATTCACCTGGTAAACGGCGAGCTCCGGTGAGGATAAATTCGGCCAGCCGCGCGGCAAGTGGATGGGATGGCCGGACCAGCTAGCAGTCGTAATCCATCCCGCGCTAGATCTTTTCACCCCTTCCCGGAGTTATCCATTCCTCCCCGAGCACGAATTAGAACAGTGGTGGCACGAATCGTGGCGGAAAGGTCGTCGGCGGTGAGGTTGCCGCGCTGGCGGCCTGATCCCTTTCAGTTACTGTACCATGGCGAATGACATTCAGTTGGTCTGACAGAGTAAATTCAAGACAGTTTTTATCTAAATTTTCTATGGTACCAAGCCCGAACACCAATAGCAAAGTTGTTCTACTATAAAGGATCTACAACTTTGTTATATTAACTTGGGGCAAATTCTTTGAATCTCTCAATCTACAGAGCTCCAAAGTTGACTCAAACCCACTGGTAATCCAATTTCAGATTTCAAACAGCCTGAAAGTCCAACTTTGGGCTTAATTATCTCCCAATTCTTCATAGCCACAATGCTTAACCTCTTAAACAAAGTTGTTCACCTTTAATAGATCTACATAGTTGATGTGGTGACCTAGGGCAAATCCTCAATAATTTGGAAGTTACAAGGACTCAAAGTTGAGCCAAACTACTGATTTCAGACTTTGGCATTTGAGAAGAAATGTGGCTTTTTGCATATGAGCCCAAAACTTAGGGTTTAACTTGCAATTTCACATATTTGTGATCCATTTGACTTAATATGCCTCATTTAACATGGTTTTTACACTTTAGTCCAAAAGTGGACTAATTTTGCATTTAACCCCCTATGGTTTGGTTTTAGGGTTTTCTAGGGTTCCAATTAGGGTTTCTGGTACCCCAGGGGTGTAAATGTAACTTAGACCCATCCTTATTAATATTTTATGATTATCACTCTTAAACTTTAGGGTTTTCTCTATTTGGCTCCTGTTTTACCCCTCAGACCCTTACTTGAGGTTAAGTACCCTATACTAGGGTCTTATTTGCAAAATGCTATATCAGTACAACTTGCTTGAAATTTTTGCCTAGTGAATGTACTCTAGGTGTGTCAAACATATGCAAATACCAATGCTCATGATGTTATGCTCAAGTTTTAGTAATAGTAATACCAGGGTGTTACATCCTTCCCCCCATAAAAGAATCTCGTCCTGAGATTAAAAGTCCTAGGGTAAGTAGTGGAAAAGGAAATGCTTCACATTTTTATTTCCTGAGTTTTGGTACCAGGCAGGGGTGGGTTTGGGGCTCACTCCTTTATATCAACAATGTTTTACACTTTACAAATTACAAGAGGCTAAAAAGCCTGGGAAATTCTTGTTTAAGAAATCTTGAGTTTCCCAAGTAGCCTCATCTTCGGAATGCTGGTTCCACTGTATCTTGTAAAACTTGAGAGTTTTCCTTCGGGTAACTCTATCCTTTTGATCCAAGACTCGAATAGGGTGCTCAGAATACGTCAAGTCTGGCTCAAGGACAACATCTGTCACTTCAATGGTTCGATCTGGAACCCAAAGACATTTCTTCAACTGAGACACGTGGAACACATTATGTACAACAGACAAGGTTTTGGGTAGTCGAAGTCGGTATGCCACTGGTCCACATTGCTCAAGTATAGGGAAAGGACCAATGTACCGGGGTGCAAGCTTCCCTTTAACCCTGAAACGCGATACACCCTTCATTGGGGAGACCTTCAGATAAACATAATCCCCCACCAGAAAATATAAGGGCATCCGCCATTTGTCTGTATAACTTTTCTGACGAGCTTGAGCTTTCTTCAAATTATGAGTTATTTTCTGAACCTTTTCTTCGGTCTCTTTCACCATATCAGGCCTGAAGAAGTCCCTTTCACCAGGTTCAGACCAATTTAGCGGAGTACGACATCGTCGTCCATATAAAGCTTCGAAGGGTGCCATTTTGATACTCTCTTGATAGCTATTATTATATGTGAACTCCGCCAATGGTAAACATTCATCCCATTTTTGTGGAAACTCCAGAACACATGCTTGCAACATATCTTCAAGTATCTGATTTACCTTTTTAGTCTGGCCACTGGTTTGAGGATGATAGGCCGAACTATGGAGCAACTTAGTACCCAGGGAGTTGTGAAGTGCCTCCCAAAACTTGGCTACAAATTGAGGTCCACGGTCCGACACTATAGTCTTTGGAACACCGTGCAAACTGAGGATGCGAGCAATGTATAGCTCCGCATAGGTGATGACGGGATATTTTACTTTGGCTGGAAGGAAGTGGGCGATCTTCGTAAGTCGATCAATGATAACCCAAATGGAGTCAAAGCCTTTTGCTATTCTGGGTAATCCCACAATGAAGTCCATACTTATATCTTCCCATTTCCATGTTGGTATTGGTAAAGATTGTAATGGACCGGCAACTTTCAGGTGTATGGCCTTGACACATTTACAAGTGTCACATCTAGCCACATAGCGTGCAATTTCATTTTTCATCTTCGTCCACCAATAATGCTGTTTCAGATCTTGATACATCTTAGTGCTTCCGGGATGAATAGAATAGCGACTAAGATGTGTTTCATCTAAAATTTGCTGGCGGACCCCTTCATTCTTCGGCACCATTATGCGGTTATTAAACCATACCACACCTTGGCCATCTTCTCGGAAGCAATTGGCTTTTCCAGCTCCTATCTTCTCCCGTATATGTTTCATACCCTCATCATTTCTCTGTGCGTCAATTATCCTTTGTAAGATGACTGACTCCAGCTTCAAGTGATTTGAAGTCCCATGCTGAATCATTCCCAGGTACAAATTTTCCATCTCCTGGCATAATGTAATGTCAGAACCTCATTGTTAGACAATGGCAGGAAGCCTTGCGACTGAGTGCATCTGCCACTACATTTGCTTTGCCTGGGTGATAATGGATCTCCAATTCATAACCCTTGATCAGCTCGAGCCATCTCCTTTGTCTCATATTGAGTTCAGACTAGGTAAAAATGTATTTCAAACTTTTGTGGTCTGTATAAATATGACAGACATTTCCCAGTAGATAATGACGCCAGATCTTCAGGGCATGAACCACTGCAGCTAGCTCCAGATCATGAGTGGGATAATGCTCCTCATGCCGGCGTAACTGCCTTGAAGCATATGCGATTACTCGGCCTTCTTGCATTAATACGCAGCCGAGCCCACTACCCGATGCGTCACAATACACATCAAAGGGCTTATTAATGTCTGGTTGAGCCAATACTGGAGCAGTGGTTAACAATATCTTCAATTGCTCAAAAGCTTCATTACACTTTGAAGACCAATTGAATTTAGTATCATTCTTCAATAGACTTGTGATTGGCTTCACAAGCTTAGAAAAATCGGGTATAAATCGGCGGTAATAACCAGCCAGTCCAAGGAAACTTTGGACTTGATGAACAGTGGTTGGGGGTTTTGTCGGTGTTTTGGGTCCGACCGCACACCTGGGGTTGCCCCTCAAGGTGTTTTAGGAGTAGGAAGGTGTTGACAACTGTAGCAAAATGGTTCGTGCCGATCGCACGAGGGGCGGTGGACAAGATTTACAGGTTCGGGCCGCTTAGTGATGCGTAACACCCTACGTCCTGATGAGTATGCTTGGTGGATATGAGTACAAGAAAGCTCTCTAGATCAAGAATACAGAGAGTTGGTGTAGGTGGCTAAGTAATGGGGCGATCGTTCTGAAGGGGTGCCCCCTAGGCCTTATATACTCGACCGTGGGGCAGTACACATGGATAAGATAACAACAAGTGACTAAAAGATAGTGAACCTCTTGAGATTATCCTTTACGTATCCCTCGCCGACTTATCCTCACGTGGCTTCGGTGCATGGAGGCTCCGACGCGGGAAAGTCGGATCTCTGTTGCGGTTACTCGCTCGACGCTATGGGCCGTCCAGGTTTGCACCAATCCGGCCTCATGTCGCTCTGCATTACTGGTTGTTTCTCCCCAGGCCCACGAAAGAATAACCTTACGATTCATTGGGCCCTTGGGCCTTTCGTGAGGTTCTTTACTCTTTTAGTGGACCCGGGGGATATCTATCCCCCACAAGCCCCCGATCTTTGGGTTAATTTGGAGGTAATCAACCCAACGATCCTAGGTCCAGCTTGCAGGTGATTTGAAGAAAAACGGCTTCTTGTTGTTCTCTCCTGCTTCGATCACTTGTTGACCAAAACCTAGTTTCGTGCCTGTGCCTTAGAGATCGGCGTTCCTATTTGAAGGATTCTGAACTTCATTGGGTGCACCGGAGGTGCACCCAATGGGTGTAGCCCCCGAGCTTCGAGTAGATTTTAGAAAATAATCTACTCGAAGGTCTTCAGTGGAGATTATTTCCATTCGTGTTCCTTCACTTTGGTTGAAGATTGGCTCTTTGATCTTGTCCCATGCTCTTAGAAATCAGCGTGATCTCGGCTTGGAATAATAATCCATGGGGTGCACCGGAGGTGCACCCAATGGGTGTAGCCCCCGACCTTCAAGTGAATTTTTTGAGAATAATTCGCTTGAAGGTCTTCTTTTTATGTCTTTTTGCTGAAGATTACTCTTTCTATTTATAAAAGAGTTGGCATGATGTCATCCGTGCTATGTCATCAATATTATGCTTCAGAGGTCAGCATGTATTTTGTCTTTTGCAGCCGAGTTTGCAACCCTTCCATATCTTGCTAGGTAGCGTAGTTTATTTGCTCTGCAACTGATTGGACATTCGATGGACGTTCTCTGTCTAGTCTTCAAGTCATGTCTGTCGACCATATTTTGCACTCTGCTGGCTATACTTGGCTTCCCTCTAACTCTTGTTGATATCTCATTTTTGTCTTGAGGCATTCACTGCATGCTCTGCGCAGATGTGACCATTTTGAAAAATATACTGACAATTCCTGGGCGTCCCCCCCCAATGGGTGTGGGCAAGGGACGGCTTGGTACGCTGAGTGTTTTAGCCGGCTGCTTCTGAGTTGTAATGTGATGGGACGGCGGGTGTAATCATACCCTTTGCACTGTTGACTGGAGTCCCAATGGGTGTAGCGCTGCGTGAAACGGCGTCATCCGCCTGACGTGTCTTCGGACGGGTGGAAGTGCATATTGAATGCTTTGCGACTGTTCAGTGACCGCGGTTGGAAGTGAGCGGTTGCCTTTCTCTTCTATAAATAACGCTGTTACCCGTCTGGCTTCTTCACATCTCTTCGCTATCCCTTACTGCTTCCTTCTCTTCTTTCCCGCTTGCTTCCACCATGGGAAAAAACAACAAGCGCAAGCGCGAGCCGACTCCTCCGTCTGAGGACTTCGGCGACTCGGAATACTCGGAGGAGGAGTTCACCTCCGAGTCCGAGGGGTCTCCGGCTCCCGTCTCTCCCCCGGCGTCGTCCGATGACTCGGACGACTCCCAGGGGATAGCCGCGGAGGTCTGGACGTACATCCGGGCCGTCGAGCGCTCCGGGCTCGAGGGCTCGGATGAGTCTGAGTACTCCTCGGATGAGGAGGACTCGGACGGCGGCGGCGAAGGCGAGGATGACGACGACGACGACGACGACGACGACGACGACGATGGCAGCGGCAGTGGCGGGGGCGGCGGCAACGGCAGCAGCAAGGGCAGCACCAAGGGCGGCGGTAGGGGCGGCACCAAGAGCGGCGGCAGGGGCAGGGCCAGTGGCTAGATGCCACTGGTCTTTTAGATATTAGTATAGATTAGAAATAGTATAGTTAAATAATGTAGTAGTATTAGTAATGTAGAGTAGTATAGTGTAGCGTAGTAGTAGTAGTAGTAATAGTAGGGGAGTATCAACTCAAAATGAGTTGATTTGTAAGTATTGCCACTTCCCTTAAATGAAGAATGAATTTGGTTTCCTCTTGATGACTCGTTTTGTTTTGACTATAAATCTGATTCTTTTGAGATCATAGACGAATAGCTTGATCATTATACTGACGCTTCCAGAAGTAGCCGCCGAGCAATATTGCAGTCTGTATCAATGTTTTTAGAAGTGGTGCTGAGCGATTGTAGGTCAACATCGGCATTTTTAGAAGTAATGCCGAACGATTGAACTCGAGATCAATATTTTAGAGGCAACGCCGAGTGACTGAGTAGCAACGTCGGCATTTTAAAGGCGACGCCGAGTTATTGAACTCGAGATTAGCGTTTTAGAGGCAACGCCGAGTGATTGAAGGTCAACGTTGGCATTTTAGAAGTAATGCCGAACGATTGAACTCAAGATCGGCGTTTTAGAGGCAACGCCGAGTGACTGAGTAGTGACGTCGGCATTTTAAAGGCGACGCCGAGTTATTGAACTCGAGATTAGCGTTTTAGAGGCAACGCCGAGTGATTGAAGGTCAACGTTGGCATTTTAGAAGTAATGCCGAACGATTGAACTCAAGATCGGCGTTTTAGAGGCAACGCCGAGTGACTGAGTAGTGACGTCGGCATTTTAGAGGCAACGCCGAGTTATTGAACTCGAGATTAGCGTTTTAGAGGCAACGCCGAGTGATTGAAGGTCAACGTTGGCATTTTAGAAGTAATGCCGAACGATTGAACTCAAGATCAGCGTTTTAGAGGCAACGCCGAGTGACTGAGTAGTGACGTCGGCATTTTAGAGGCAACGCTGAGTTATTTTGAGGATTAACACCCGAGTGAAGAGATGGCCTACCAGTTTTTGGAAATAACTGCCGAATGACCACGTGGCATGCTGGAATTTCAGAAATAACTGCCGGGTGATGATTGGGCACTTTTTGAAACGGTATCTGGTCCGAGAATATCCCATAAGAGCTGCACTTTTAGCCGCCTTTGCTTTTCCGCGCCCTAGTTCTTGCATTCCTGCTTCCAAATCCTCTCTGCGCTCGCCTCCAATCTGCTCACTGGTGAAATCAAGATGGCTCCCAAGAGGAAAATCGCGAGCTCTTCCGCTGTGGTGATTCCTCCAATTGATCCCAACAGCCAGTTGCCCTTTGCAGGTAACCACATGTCCATCATCTCTGAAGCCGAACTCCTCCACCTCGTGTCCGTCGGGGTTCTTCCTCCACGGGAACTCTGTTCTTGGCGGATATGCCACGGGACTACGGTCCCGACGGAGGATACCCACGAGTCCGTGGTTTACGCTCCTTTTCTTCTCCGCGGCCTTGGCCTTCCTATTTCTCCCTTTTTCCGCGGTCTTCTTGATTTCTACCACATCAACCTCACCCATCTGAACCCTAATTCAATTCTGCAAATTTCTATTTTCGTCCACTTATGTGAGGCCTTTCTTGGCGTGCTGCCGCATTTTGGCTTGTGGAAACACCTGTATCATTGTCGCCCTGGGATGGCCGGGGGACAGCATCAGTTGGTTGGAGGTGCCAGTTTGGAGATGCGCCGGGGATGAAAAACTGAATATCTTGAGATTCCCCTTAAAGACAGCATTAAGGGATGGCGCCTGGAATGGTTTATAGTTGATAACTATGGAAATTCTCTCCCCCCCGGTCAGGAAGACAGCCAGACGTTCGCACCCCGAGCTGGACCGAGTCTCCTACAGACGAGGAGGTGGCTGAGGCCAGTGTGCTGCTAGCTGAAGTTGGGCTATTGAAAGAGAGGGGTTTAACTGCTGAAGCTATAGTTGCTGACTTCGTTTTCAAAAACATTCAGCCACTGAAAGATAGGGTCCACCCGGCTTATCTGTATCGAGGACTAGCCGACCCAACCCGAGTTATCAACAAGAGAATCCCTTCTGCAGATTTGGTGAGCCGACTGGAGATGATTCTCAGAGGCAAAGTATCCAATGTTGGTGCTCCAGTGGCGTACTCGGCCTGGAATTTGCCTCCTGCCAAAGCCTTCACTCTCTTCGTGTCAAATCCACCTGCGACCGATGGCAGTTTGGGCCTTAGAACGCGGCCCTCTAATGAAGAAGTCAATGCTTTGGTTGCCTCACTTGGGAAAATTCCTGATGATGAGCGACAAGTCTATCTCGAGGTGCCTTTGGATCCTAATGATGCAGAAATGAATGCTATGCTTGATATGTTGGCTGAGGATTCTTCTGACGCTACTCCTGCCGAGACATTGGCAATGGCGCCTCTCCCTGAGGTTGGTATAACCTTGAATGTTCAGAAACCTGTCCGTGTTCGCTCGAGGCGTCCTTGCCGAGTTAATCAAGCTGATCTTCCTGCTGACGAGCAGAAAAAGAAAAGGAGACGCCTTCGGCGAGTATCTAGCTTGGATCAGGATGCTGGTCCCTCGGATCCTGCTGCTGAGGAGGTTCCTGCGCCTGAATTTATCAATGCTGATCCCAATGGGTGTGGTCCATCTGTAGTTGATCCCAATGGGGGTGTTGGCTGTGTTGCTGATGAAGACGACAGAGAGGAAGAGAATGAAGTCCCTCTGACTCGGAAGAACAGTCGGCAATTCCTCGCCAGTGGGGAAAGTAGTGGAGTTCCTTCTCCTGCTTTATCTGCCCTTGTTGGTCTGCAAAACATATCCCTGGCTGACTTTGATCAAACTCTTGAAGATATGGTTCCAGAGGACTTGTTATCGGGGCCAGTGGATGATGATGTAAGGGAAGCTTGTGGTGCCGTGCCGGATGCTGGGTTGAGGTCATCCCGCGCCTCATCAACCTTAGAGCGCGGTTTCGAGGGTCGGGGTGCTGACTTGGATTGTCCTGATTCCATGGAAGTAGCCGAGGGTCCATCAACCTTAGAAGTGGTTACTACGGAGAGTCTGGACCTTAAGACTGGTGCTGACACATGCCCAGCCCCCGAGGGTGTCGTCGGGGATGACTTAGCTCGGGCGAAGGGTGCGAGCCACTGCCCAGCCCCCGAGGGTGCTGCCGGGGGTGATCCGGCTCAAGTGGGCAGTGCCAACCATGACCCAGCCCCCGAGGGTGCCCAAACGGGGTCTCCTTCCGGCACTTCCATGGACGTTCACGCAGGGTCACCTCCACACTCTGGCTGCATGGTGGTGGCCCAAACTTTGGACCAGGGCGTCGCTTTGGAGGGCAGCGTCCCCGCTGATCGGGTATCCGGCTCTGTTGAAGGTGCTGAACTGATTCCCACTGTTCTGTTGCAAGCTGCTTCGGGTGATGACCTTGCGCCTGGCTATCATCTGATTTCTCCTGATTTGGGGATCCCTTCGTTCTTCTCCAACCTCCAGGTACTATGCTGTTTCTCAGCTTGATTTTTACATTGCATGAACTTTTGCCATTACGCTCGTCTGTTCTTCTCATCAGGTTTTGGTGGATGGGATGACCGGCCAGCTGAAATTGCATGGTGCTCCTGTCCCAGAAGTGGCTTCGTCTCTTTCGTGTTGGAATCCAGTGTCACTTCATCGTCGTGTATCCGAGTTGGAGGCGACTAACGCTGGTTAGTGCCCTTTTTTCTTTTCTTCGCGCTTGTTGTGGACTGTTTTATCTTCTGACCTCGTTTTGTTTGGTTATCTTTTGCTAGGAATGACTCGACAGATTGCACTTCTTGAGGAAAAACATTCTCAAGATCGGGCTGAACTGTCTCAGCGATGCACTGATCTTGAGGAAAAGTACTCTCAAGGTCAAATTGAGCTGAGTCAGGTCTCTGCCGCCTTAGATGACGCCAATGCGTTGAGTTCTTCCCTGCATGCTCAGCTCGACTCTGAAAAGGTGATATACGAAACTGCGCTTTTGCCTTGCTGTACTCCTATTATGTGCCTGGTTTTCTGAAGGAACTGATTTGTGCCTGCAGGAAGAAAAACGTATCCTTGCCGCTTCTCGTGACAATCTTGATAGGTTGTATCGTGATTCTAGCAACTCGCTGACCATCCTGGAGAGGAGTCATCGCTTTTCCATGGAGGAGTTAAACAATCTTCGCTATAAGCTGCAGGAGTCCTTGGATGATGTGATTCGCCTTAGGGAGTTGATATCGGCTAAAGACGTTGTCATCAAGAATCTGCGTGCTTCCAAGAAGTCTGTTACCCAGGAGCTGGAGGCTGCCCAGTTGGCTGTCAAGGTTGCTGAAGAGACTTCCAGTACTCTGAGAGCCCAGCGCGATAGGGCCATGGATAAGGCCATTCGAGCGGGACGAATCCTGATGAGGAGACCTGGCGTAGTCGTTCCTGAAGATATAAGGGCTGACGTGAACGCTGCCCCCGATTCCTCGAGTCGTCCTTCTTCGTCAGTTGCTCCTGAAAAAGACATTGCAAAATAGAGAAAACACTTTGCGTGCCCTAAGCGCGCAGCTTGTATGATTGAATATTTGTTAGAAGACACCAGTTTATTTGAATGACATAGTTACTCTCTCATTGTATCAGAATTTTTTAGTTAATGAGTTTGGTAGTAATGACGCATGATGACTGAGAATTTTGTTTGTGGGATATGGAAATCGTCCCTTGAATTATATAGGCGCGAGCGTGTTGCATTGGTCTTAAGTTGCTGTCAACTTAAGTTGATTGCTCCGTTAGCAGGGCATAGTGGTCACCCCGAGTTAAGTAAGCATGAGCATGTTGCACCGCCTTAAGTCCTTGCCGACTTAAGCCGATTGCTCCGTTAGCAGGGCATAGTGGTCACCCCGAGTTAAGTAAGCATGAGCATGTTGCACCGCCTTAAGTCGTTGCCGACTTAAGCCGATTGCTCCGTTAGCAGGGCATAGTGGTCACCCCGAGTTAAGTAAGCATGAGCATGTTGCACCGCCTTAAGTCGTTGCCGACTTAAGCCGATTGCTCTGTTAGCAGGGCATAGTGGTCACCCCGAGTTAAGTAAGCATGAGCATGTTGCACCGCCTTAAGTCGTTGCCGACTTAAGCCGATTGCTCCGTTAGCAGGGCATAGTGGTCACCCCGAGTTAAGTAAGAATGCAAGTCGATCGTAAATAAATTGAGTATCCTTGAGACCTTTTCTTTATTGATGACATATTTCCACTTTACAGAGTACATCACAGTTATCCTAGCAGTTTTGAGGTACGGCTAAGGATAAAACTTTCTCAGGTGTTCTATGTTCCAGGAGTTCCCAACTTCTGTGCCATCCATCTGAGTGAGGTGATACGATCCGGGCCGAGTGACTTCTGCTACTATGAAGGGTCCTTCCCATAAGGGTGATAACTTGTGTCGTCCTTCTCCCGTTAGAATTCGGCGAAGGACGAGCTCCCCTACTGAGAAGAATCGTTGTCGTACAGCCTTGTCGTGATAGCGCCTTAGAGTCTGCTGGTATCTTGCTGATTGGATTACTGCGTTTAACCGTTCTTCCTCGAGTACGTCTATGTCCTCCAGCCTGGTAGTCTCCGCTTCTGCTATACTTTCAAAGATCAGCCTTGGTGCCCCAAACTTGAGATCAGCGGGCAGCACTGCCTCCGACCCATAGACCATGAAGAAAGGAGTGTTTCCATGCAAAGCTCGGCTAGGTTGGGTTCTTAGGCTCCACAACATAGGGTAATTCCCTTATCCACTTTCCTGCGAACTTTTCATTCTTATCGAAAATCTTTTTCCTGAGTGCATCCAATATCATCCCGTTGGCTCGCTCAACTTGCCCGTTGGCTCTTGGATGGGCTACTGATGCATACTTGATCTGAATGCTCTTTTGCTCGCAGAAGTCAAAGAATTCTGAACTCGTGAAGTTGGATCCTAAATCAGTTATGATGCTGTTTGGTATCCCGAATCTGAATATTATGTCTTGTATGAATTCCACGGCCTTAGCAGAAGTTAAGGAAGCAATGGGCTTGAATTCTATCCATTTAGTGAACTTGTCAATTGCTATCAATACATGAGTGTATCCCCCTTGAGCTTTCTTGAAAGGCCCAATCATATCCAGTCCCCAGCATGCGAAAGGCCAAGTCACTGGTATGGTCTGCAGTTGCTGTGCTGGCAGGTGTTGTTGCTTTGACAAGTATTGGCAGGCTTCGCACCTCTGAACTAACTCGGCTGCGTCGTTCTTTGCTGTTGGCCAATAGAATCCTGACCTGAAGACCTTCCCAACCAGTGTTCTGGATGCTGCGTGTATTCCACATTGTCCAGCGTGGACCTCCTCCAGGAGTTGCCTTCCAGTAGATGGGAGGATGCATTTCATGAAGACTCCTGATGCACCCCTTCTGTACAATGTCTCTCCGATAAGTGTATAGTGAGCCGACTGTCTTGCAATGCGCTCTGCTGAATTCTTGTCGTCTGGTTCTTCTTCATTTCTTATGTACTTAATGATTGGCCTCCTCCAGTCATCAGGATCTGACTTGGGTTGATTTATGATGCTGCACTCTTCTATTCGATCCATTGAGATACTCGGCTGCAGAATTTCTTGCACGAAAACCCCGGGTGGGACCTGAGTTCGACCGGACCCCAGCTTGGATAGTACATCGGCTGCCGTGTTCCGATCTCTTTCCACATGATGAAATTCTAGACCCTCGAATTTATCCTCCAGCTTTCAGACGGCAGTGCAGTATCTTCCCATCGAATCGTTTGAGCAATCCCACTCCTTATTTATCTGGCTGATGACTACAAGAGAATCCCCGTATACCATTAATCTTTTGATGCCCAATGATACGGCAATGTTCAATCCATGGATCAAAGCTTCATACTCGGCTGCATTGTTGGAGGCCGGGAATAGCAACTGGAGGGCGTACTTGAGGTGTTCGCCTCCAGGTGCAGTGAAGAGAATCCCCGCTCCTGCTCCCTGCAGCTTTAGTGAGCCATCAAAATACATTCGCCATACTTCCGCAGTCTCCGGGTTGTCTGGTACTTGTTGCTCAGTCCACTCTGATACAAAGTCAACCAGTGCTTGAGTTTTGATGGCAGTGCGAGGCCGGAACTCGATGTCATGAGATCCCAACTCACAAGCCCACTTGGCTATTCGACCGATGGCTTCCTTGTTGTGAAGTATATCTCCTATCGGAAAACTTGTGACTACTATGACTTTGTGATCGTCAAAGTAGTGACGCAGCTTGCGGGCAGTTAGAAGTACTGCATACAACAGCTTCTGAACTTGAGGATACTTTTTCTTTGAGGGGCCAAGAACTTCACTGATGAAGTAGACAGGATGTTGCACTGGATAAGCGTGCCCTTCTTCTACTCGCTCGACTACTAGCGCGGTGCTTACCACATGAGTCGTGCAAGAGATGTACAATAGCAAATCTTCAGCTGGTTGATTTGATGTAGCTCGCCGCGGCGGTTTCAGTACTGGTGGTGTTGTCAAGAATTTTTTCAGAGCATCCAGAGCTTCTTGTGCTTCTGAAGTCCACTGGAATTTATCCACCTTCTTGAGTAACTTATAAAATGGCAGACCTTTCTCTCCCAGCCGGGATATAAATCTGCTTAAAGCTGCCATGCATCCCGTAAGTCGCTGAACCTTCTTCTGCGATCGAGGCGCTTCCATCTTCATGATAGCTTCAATCTTATCCGGATTAGCCTCAATTCCCCGGTGGCTGACAATAAATCCAAGTAACTTTCCGGCTGGTACTCCAAAAACACATTTTTCGGGATTAAGTTTCCATCTATACCGCCTCAGGCTGTTGAAAACCAGTTGCAAATCTTCGATGAAGTCTTTTGAGTCCTGTGTTTTGATCACCACATCATCCACATAAGCCTCCACACGCTTGCCCCAGTGATCGGCTAAGCATGTTTGAATGGCTCTCTGGTAAGTCGCTCCAGCGTTTTTGAGGCCAAACGGCATGGAGGTATAACAGAAAGCTCCAAACGGGGTAATGAATGCCGTCTTTTCTTCGTCTTCCTTCGCCAGACTGATCTGATGGTACCCGGAATAGCAATCCAAGAAAGACAGTATAGAACATCCAGCGGTGGAGTCCACCACCTGATCTATCCTTGGGAGCCCAAAAGGATCCTTCGGACAGTGTTTGTTGAGATCTGTATAATCAACACACATGCGCCAGTCCACTTTATTCTTTTTGAGTACAAGAACAGGATTGGCTAACCACTCGGGATGTAGTACTTCTCTAATGAATCCAGCCGCGACCAAACGAGCTAACTCGGCGCGAATGGCTTCCCTCTTATCAGGCGTAAAACGACGTAACTTTTGTCGAATCGGCCTCGCCTGGGGAAAAACCTTCAGTTTGTGCTCGGCCAGTTCTCTTGGGACTCCCGGCATATCCGCAGGTTGCCATGCGAATACATCTCGGTTGTCTTGCAGAAACCGGACGAGCGCGCTTTCCTATTTGTCATCCAAACTGGAGCTGATGATGGCCGTCTTGCGCTCATCGGCGAACCCCAGGTTGATTCTCTTGGTTTCTTCAGTCGGCCGCATAGAGGTCGCGGTTTGAGCTTCATTCACCGGTATTGCGAGGTCCTCCTCAGGCTTAGAGTTCGCCATTGTGGAGGGAGCTGTCGATGGCTTGGCGGTGAGGGCTGCTTGAATAGCCACTCGGAAACATTCCGCGGCGCCTTGGAAGTCGGCGCGCACAGTTATGATCCCTTGTGGCCCCGGCATCTTCAGTATCATGTATGTGTAATGCGGAATGGCCATGAACTTGGCCAATCCAGGCCTCCCGATGATGGCGTTGTACCCGCAGTCGAAGTTCGCCACTTCAAACCTCAGGAACTCGGTTCTGTAGTTCTCCGGAGTTCCAAAGGTTACTGGCATGTAGGTGTGGCCCAGCGGGTATTCCCCTTCCGTCGGCACGATGCCGAAGAAAGGAGTGTCTGACTCGTGGAGCTCTTTGAGGTGAACTCCCAAGCCTTGGAGTGTCCGGGGGAAGGTGACGTTGATGCTGCTCCCCCCGTCCACTAATACCTTCTTCACCCGGCTCTCTCGGATCACCGGATCGACGAGAAGCGGGTATTTGCCCGGGTGGTCAAAGTTGAGCCATTGATCTGCCCGAGTGAAGGTGATCGGGTGCTCCGACCACCGGTACGGAGCGGGAGGGCCGGTGGTCACCACCAGTATTTGGCGATCGTTGAGCTTTTGCTGTCTTCTGCTCTCCTGCGATCCGTGTCCGCCGAAGATGACGTTGACCTCCCTGTCAACGCGCGGAAAGGCTCCTCCTCCTCCTCCCTCCTCCTGCCGATGGGGTTGTCGTGGTTCATCTGGTCCTCCCCTCGGCGGAGGAGGAGGTAGAGGTTGAAAGGGTCGGCCGTGTCCGACGGAGTGCTTGAAGTCTCGGCAGTTACGAAGAGTGTGGCGCATGTCCTTGTGGTACGGGCATTGGGCGTCGAGGATGTCGTCCAGCGTACGTTCGCCTCCACGAGGTCCTCCTCGAGCGCGAGAGGCGGGTGGTCCGGCAGCATGCACTTCTTCGCGTGGCCTCTTCTCCCACCGCTTGTCAGGTTGCTGGTTCGCGTCGCGTCGTGGTGCTGCCGGTGCGGGCTTCGCTCCTCCGATGAGATCCTGGGCTCGCTCGTCGGCGGTGATGTAGAGGTCGGCTTCCCGGAACAGCTCCTCGGAGGTAGTCGGTGCTTTCTGTAGTATGGCTCGCACGAAGGCCGAATCATTGGATCCTCGGTAGAAGTCCTCGATCACGGCCGCCTCCGTGACATCGGGGATACGGTTCCTCATGGTTTGAAACCTCTTGAGGTACGACCGGAGAGTTTCGTCCCCCCGGCGCTTGATAGATTTGAGGTCCCACGGCTGCGCCGGCTTGTCGGAGAGGGACTGGAAGTTGGCGGTGAAACGTCGACTGAAGTCTCCCCAGACGTCGATGCAGTGTCGGGGCAGATGTCGCAGCCATTGCAGCGCGTCTTGCCCAAGGACAATGGGTAAGTACGCGGTCATCACGTCTTCGGACGCCCCGGCAGCTCGAGCAGCGGTGGTGTAGACGGCCAGCCAACCCCATGGATCCTGCTTAGGTTCATATTTGTCAACATTGGATACCTTGAAGTTGGGAGGCCATTGGATGGCCCTAAGGCGCGGAGTAAGGGCGGACACTCCGCACGTGTCCTCCTGTCGTCGGGGTCGATGTCTGTCCCGGGGAGGGGAGTTGTGATTGTGGTTCCTCGACCGTCCCCGGGTGGTTCCGCCAGTTGAAGCCGTCGCCGACTCAGTCCTGGTAGCTTGGCTCTGAGTCGGGGCGCCATGATCCCTGTCGTACTCCTCTCGACGACGAATTTCGTTCTCATGCCGCCGTTCCCGCGAAGCATTGATGGAGCTCCGCGCGTCTCGGCGACTGTTGATGGCGTGTCGTAGATCGTTCGGCGGGTGAGCAAGCGGTAGAAGATGGTTGGCCGCCTGGGTGAACAGTCGTCGGTAGCCGTCGGCGTCAGGAGTCCGAGGAAGTCCTTCCGCTATCCGAGCCAGCACCCCTCCGACTTCGCTCGGCGTGTTCATGGCTCGGGCGAAGTCGGGGTTCAGATTGCGCCCGAAGAGTGGATTCTCTCGACGTTGCCTCGCATCCTGCTCAGCATGTTCCTGAGCTCGCCGACGATCACGTCGTCGGGAGTTCCTTCGCTCTCTGAAGACGCGTTCTTCCGGGGTTTCTCCTACCTCCGAGACCTCGTCTCGCGAGACAGGTTGTTCTGGATTCTGCTCTCCGGCTGCGTGATGTCGTCGAACGTTCCTGCGCCGATTCCTCCGTCGACGGGACTCTCGCTGAGGCGGTTCCTCCCCGGGTACAGTCGGCTCGTCGTCGGAGATGGCGGGCGACTCCGCTCTTCCGATGAAGAGGACGTCGGGGTAGAACGGTGCTGCCGTCGTAGTGATCTTCTTTCGGAGAGCCGGAGGTTGTACTTCTCCGGTATTTTCGGAGTTTGTTGGGGAAGATTCCTTTTCCAGCGGATCCGCGATACGGTGCAGAATTCCTTCTTCGTCTGCTACGAACAAGATTGTTCCGAAGCAGAACATAGATCCGGGGCGTAGGGTGATCTTGCTGTAGAAGGAGATGGCCATTGAGCTAGCTTAGATTGTCGACACACCCCCTACCTGGCGCGCCAGCTGTCGGTGTTTTGGGTCCGACCGCACACCTGGGGTTGCCCCTCAAGGTGTTTTAGGAGTAGGAAGGTGTTGACAACTGTAGCAAAATGGTTCGTGCCGATCGCACGAGGGACGGTGGACAAGATTTACAGGTTCGGGCTGCTTAGTGATGCGTAACACCCTACGTCCTGATGAGTATGCTTGGTGGATATGAGTACAAGAAAGCTCTCTAGATCAAGAATACAGAGAGTTGGTGTAGGTGGCTAAGTAATGGGGCGATCGTTCTGAAGGGGTGCCCCCTAGGCCTTATATACTCGACCGTGGGGCAGTACACATGGATAAGATAACAACAAGTGACTAAAAGATAGTGAACCTCTTGAGATTATCCTTTACGTATCCCTCGCCGACTTATCCTCACGTGGCTTCGGTGCATGGAGGCTCCGACGCGGGAAAGTCGGATCTCTGTTGCGGTTACTCGCTCGACGCTATGGGCCGTCCAGGTTTGCACCAATCCGGCCTCATGTCGCTCTGCATTACTGGTTGTTTCTCCCCAGGCCCACGAAAGAATAACCTTACGATTCATTGGGCCCTTGGGCCTTTCGTGAGGTTCTTTACTCTTTTAGTGGACCCGGGGGATATCTATCCCCCACAGGTTTCCACTCCAAAATGTCCTTGACTTTGCTGGGATCTACCGCAATCCCCCTGGCAGACAGTACATGTCCCAGAAATTGAATTTCTTCCAGCCAAAACGCGCACTTACTGAACTTGGCATATAATTGATGTTCTCTCAAGCGCGTTAACATGATCCATAAATGTTGAGCATGCTCTTCTTCATTCTTTGAATATATTAAAATATCATCTATGAAGACCACTACGAACTTATCCAACTCGGGCATGTATACCGAGTTCATCAAATAAGTGAAGTGGGCAGGAGCATTCGTCAGTCCGAAAGACATTACCAAATATTCAAATAAACCATACCGCGTGGTAAATGCGGTCTTTGGTATATCCTCGGGCCGAATACGGATCTGATGGTAGCCCGACCTGAGATCAATTTTGGAGAATACCCTTTCTCCAGTCAGTTGATCAAATAGAATGTCAATCCGTGGAAGAGGGTACTTGTTCTTGATAGTGACCTCATTCAGGGGTCAATAATCCACGCACATCCGTAATGTTTGATCCTTCTTCTTGACGAATATGGCTGGACAACCCCATGGTGACGAGCTTAGCAGGATGAATCCTTTCTCTAGTAGATCTTGTAATTGAATCTTCAGTTCTGCCAGCTCATTTGGAGGCATTCGGTATGATCTTCTAGAAATGGGAGCCGTACCAGGCTTTAACTCAATTACAAACTCTACATCTCTTTCAGGTGGCAATCTAGGCAAATCCTCTGGAAAGACATCTGGGAACTCACATACTACCGGAATATCCTTGATCTCCGGTATAATGGCTTCATAAACTCTGCCAGTAGTTTTGGTTGGAATGGGGATAGACAAAAGAATTTCTTCTTGGTTATGACTCAACCTGATGGTTCTCTGATCAGTATTGAGGGTTGCTTTATGTCGGGCCAACCAATTCATGCCCAAAATCACATCTATGTCTTGGCCTTTCAGAACAATCATATTAGTAGGAAAGTCCCGTCCGGCCAATGTTACGGGCACTTGGAAAGCCACTTCCCTAGTAAAGATTTTCCCCCAGGTGACTGAATTTTAAACCCTTCTTTTGATTCATGGTATGAAATGCAATGTTGCTCCACAAATTTCTTGCTGATGAATGTATGTGAAGCACCAGAATCAAAGAGAATAATTGCGGGATGTTTGGCCACAAGGAACGTACCCATCATTATCGGTTCACCGTCCGGCGTGGTGGCCACTTGAGTGTAGTAAATTCGTCCCGTCTTCTTAGTATTTTTGCCCGTATTTCCCTTAGCTTGAGAAGAATTCCCAGTACCTTGTTGATTGTTTGTGTGATTCTGCTTCGGGTAAGGGCAATCCTTAATAAAATGCCCAAATTTTCCGCAATTGAAACAACTTGTTGACGAACTAGGAAGGGCCGGGAAATGAGTGCTAGGGGCACCCAGCTGACTTGTTGTAGTAGGGGCAGCATTGGGACGGATGAACACTGGTTGTTTGAATGGGAAGGAGGGTGGACGTGATGAAGAACGACCCTGATTAAAAGGCCGGATAACTAACCGTTGCCTTTTCTCGAGGCCCTGATTAGGCCTGTTACCTCCACTCCCCTTGGTTTTTCCAGAAGTTGTATATTTTGATTCGACTGCCAGCGCTGTGCTGACAGCCCTTCTATTTGTGAGGTCGATGCAGGTAGCCATTTTCCTTTGCATCCAATCATTTAAACCCCTCATGAAACAGTTCTTCTTCTTTGTGTCGGTGTTGACTTGGTCAATCGCATACTGAGATAAGTGACTAAATTTATTGAGATACTGGGTGACAGTATCTCCGCCTTGCTTCAACTTCATGAATTCTTCCTGTTTCATGTGGAGTACTCCTTCAGGTATGTAATGTTCACGGAAGGCCAGCTTGAATTCTTCCCATGTAATCTGATGATTGGCTGGCTGAACGGCCACAAAGATCCCCCACCAAGTGCTGGCAGGGCCACACAATTGCTGAGCTACGAACAGGGGCTTCTGAGTTTCGGAACACCGAAGAAGTCCAAATTTCTGCTCAATGACGCGGATCCATTCGTCCGCCTCTAAAGGGTCTTCTGCCTTGACGAACAACGGTGGGCGCGTTTCGGAGAAGTCCAAATAAGATGTCTCACGGGGACCTTGCAGATAGCCCCGCCCACCTTGTTGTTGAAGCTGCTGACCTGCCATCTCCCGCAAGAAGCGGGTATTATCTGCTGTAGCATTTACCAAGGTGGCGATAGCCTTGGCAAGTGTGGGAGGGACTGGAGGTGGGCTTGGTGTTGCCTCCCTCCCACGGGAAGTACTAGCCCCATCCTGAGCACGAGTCCGGGAAGGCATCTGTGGCAACAAACATTTGAAAACAATATGATATGCCAAAGAAAACCATCCGTTTTACATTACTAAAAAGAGTAATGTTACAGACTCGAATTTTTACAACAGGATTACAGTACCCATTATACAATAACACTACTATTTCTACAACTATACTATTCCTGCTTCCTGTCACTCTTGGTAGCCTCACTGTCGGGCGTAGGAGACCACTCATCAACCAACTTCATATAGGGAGGGGGCCTGAAAAGGTCCAATTCACCACCAAAAGCTTCTCCTGCTACATGAGAAGGTCCGGCTTCTGTCCCGACAGAATCCGCAGGCACATTGGGGGTGCAATTGTGAATACAGTACATGAACTTCTTCATGTAGAGTATTGCAATAAGCCTGCAGGTTATCGATGGCTGAGCTAAGCTCTTCTACTCTAGCTCGAGCTTTTGCCTCCTTAGCCCAGGCAATCAAACGAGACTGAACCGCCCAGTCGAGTGCTAAATCTCGATCTGCGAGCTGATCTTGCAGGCGACGGATGTCGCTTCTTAATTCATTGATTCTGTCGCCATCCGCAACCCAAATGTCAGTCCTGCGTCGGAGTTCTGTTTGAAGCTGATTCACTTGCACTTCAAGATCCCCGATCGAATCATTACTCCCACTACTGCTATCCTCGTGTCTTGGGGCAAGTTGATGACGTGGCACCCCAATTGGGCCAGTATGCTTGCGCGCGATTTTCCTCATGCGCGATGGCATTTTTCTAGGGGGGAAAATTTTATTAACATAATTCTTAACATGATGCATGTATAATTACAGAACCAACCTTAGTTGATTCAACCTTCTATACATTGCACTCCTCCTACCTGGTCTTTCGTATAAATTCTTCAGAAATAATAGGTAAGAAGGGAAGAAATTTTCTAGATGAGTCTTAAGAAAATTCTTTTGAAGATGCCTTATAATATCTACAGAGAAGGGCTTCGCTCCGATACTAGCTGTGACGGAACCTCCCAAGTCATTAGGCCCACCTATAGTTGTCCTTGTCCTACGGACCTCAGACAACCCTGTAGGTGCCCCTGAATCACTTGACAAGTTTGGTATCTGCTTTTCTTATCTTTCCCAAGAGCGTTTCACCCGTCATGTAGACATTACAGATCATCGGAGATACGAAAATGCGGAAGCGGTTACATAAACTTACCTTTATTTTAAAAGTAAGACAAAGTTAAATATTACAAACCAGGATATAACTTATGAGTGCAGGGTAGTATTATTACACACCAAGGGAGGCAAAACCCCTCCCGATAAGTCTTTAAACAAAAGTTCTTATGGAGGAACTCTTCCTCCCGTAGCTCTACTCTTGCTTTTCTTCTTTTGGAACCACCTTGGAACAAAAACAACAAAAGTTTGTTGCTTCCTCACCTAAAAACAATAGGGAATAAAACCCTGAGTATGGAATTACTCAGCAAGACTTACCCGACTAAAGAAAAGACTCTCAAGGGTATGCGGGTTATAAGGGAGTCAAGGTAAGGTTTCTCAATGATCAAAGACTCTGTTTTGCAGAAATGCTTACTAAAAGTGGATCCTTAAAAATCCAGTTTTATTGTCAGGTTATTTAAAATTACCTACATCTAGAGTTCTTTCTACCCTAGTTCAAACACTTGACCTGCACTAGCCAATTTCTTAACAACCCTTCATCTTTACTGGATTTCTACGTATAGGGCAGTGACCAAGTCTTCATAACCGCGAAGGTACGGCGATCCGAATCGATTATACTCTGCTGAGGATCTCCGATCACACGACATATGTAGCACTTAACCCTTGCATATGTCAACCCGCCACCGGGATTCTTAAGACTAGATCAGGTTCACGTCAACCGAGAGCACAGATACACCACTGTCCAGCCTCTTGCCACGGAGGGTACACGCTACTCTCACCACCGCTCCACGCCCATTGCGTGTTATCTTATTCTGGCCTTAGTCTGCCCGAGGCAAGGCTTACCCATGAAAAGGCATGAGACCAGTTAAAGGGTCCTCGGTCATCAAGCCTACATCGACATGGTCCTTAATCGACTCAGACGGAGACACTACACCGAGACTCCTTTCTCGTGCAAGTCACCCGCCTGGTCTCAGCTTAATCATTTTAACCTAAAGTTTGGTACCTGGCAGAGGTACATCTTTTCCGATGTTGAACCCACCACGGCCATGATGGATCCACCATCAAGTTTTGTTTTCAAAAACATCCCACCCACTTTTGCCATATCATCTTTTGTAAAAACAAAACATTTGTTTTTCTAAAGCAAGGCTAAGCATCAACATCTTTTGTAAAACAGGTGATCAAGGAAGGTAATCAAATTCAAGGAAGGTAATGCAGGAATTGTTTTATCAATCAACTCCTATCACCTAATGCAACAAGCAAGTGATAAAGATCTTTAAATCACAAGGAGGTGGCAAATGCACTGGGGCTTGCCTTCGTTTATAGGTGAGTCAGGCTCGGATCTGCAGATGTCAAAGTAAAAACAATTCCCTGCCTGATGTTCCGTAGGTGGTGGTGGTGAAGTCTTCTCCTCTTCTATCTCAACCTCTTCTTCGTTTTCTAGATATAACCATATATATATGTATATAAGAATGAATGCCATGTAATGCTTATGAGAGTGCAAAGATAATAAGAATTTATTATCTAAGGTCTTGAATACAATTTTTCTTCACGGAACTCTGGGAACCTATGGTTTCCAGAGTCAATAGTGAAGTTCAAAGAGCAGGGCTGGGGGTTTTGGTTTCTAATTATCAAACAAGGTCCAAATCCAACCAAATTCTACCCAAAGCTTCTAAATATTATATAAAGGTCATCTAAAAAGTTTGGGGATTTTTGGAATTATTATCTAATTTATAAAAATCTAGAAACAAGGTTTTAGGCTGTTTTAAATACTCTAAAATTCCTTGTTTGTCCTAAAAATCATAAAACTATTTTTATTAAACACTATAAAAAATTAGGGATTTAACAAAATTGGTCTTATATTTTTAGGATTTTTCTATAGTTTCCTAGGATTTATTTGGCTCTGGAAGAAAAAGAAAAAGAAAAACTTGTAACAGTATTGGACCGATTCTGACCCAGGTCGGCCCAACTTCGGGTGAAAGCGTGCCCGCGCCCGCGCCCATGTCAACTTTGCACCAAGATCCCCACCTTTTTGAATATCCAGAAGCAAGGCCGACGCACTATTGAGATGAGTCAATGACGGTTTACAAAAAGAACCTCCATGTTCTATTCTTTCACTGACCAAAGTCCACGACGAGGAACAGCCCTCGCCGTGCTCCGGCGAGCCTATTCCGGCCGGACGATGCCACGGCTGGAGCTCCCGTGCGATAGGGACATAATTAAACTCCTACCGAACACTTCCCCTCACTTAATTTCGCAAATGAGTGCCTGGTTGGCCCTGGCCACGGTGACCGTGGATCATGCGGACAGATGATCGTGTTCCCGGTGATTGGTGGACTCCTAGTTCAATTAGGTGGGTCGACGAGCATCACGGAGTTATGGAAGTACTCAAACGAGAAAACAGAGAAGATGAACTGATCGGGATTGTGCTGGCCGCGGTAAGGTTGTTTTCACGGTGGCGGAGACTGTAATTGGGGGAAACGAGCGATTCTTGGTCCCAGGTGGATAATCCGAGGCAAGGCTTGGTGCAATCGATGCGTGATTATCCTATGAAGCCACGGGGGCACTCAATTTATAGTGAGGTTAAGCGATGGTGCCTAATTTTGCGTAGAGAGACTGGCGGCCGAGACGAAGGGTGAGTCATCGACGCGATCTATCGTGGCGCGCCCCAGGGTGATTCCTCCAGCGAGGAACTAACCTTCACAGGATGTCTTTGGCGACGTGGTAGATCGCCAAAGCACGTGGCATTCACCTGGTAAACAGCGAGCTCTGGTGAGGATAAATTCGGCCAGCCGCGCGACAAGTGGATGGGATGGCCAGACCAGCTAGCAGTCGTAATCCATCCCGCGCTAGATCTTTTCACCCCTTCCCGGAGTTATCCATTCCTCCCCGAGCACGAATCAGAACGGTGGTGGCACGAATCGCGGCGGAAAGGTCGTCGGTGGTGAGGTTGCCGCGCAGGCGGCCTGATCCCTTTCAGTTACTGTACCATGGCGAATGAAATTCAGTTGGTCTGACAGAGTAAATTCAAGACAGTTTTTCTCTAAATTTTCTATGGTACCAAGCCCGAACACCTATAGCAAAGTTGTTCTACTATAAAGGATCTACAACTTTGTTATATTAACTTGGGGCAAATTCTTTGAATCTCTCAATCTACAGAGCTCCAAAGTTGACTCAAACCCACTGGTAATCCAATTTCAGATTTCAAACAGCCTGAAAGTCCAGCTTTGGGCTTAATTATCTCCCAATTCTTCATAGCCACAATGCTTAACCTCTTAAACAAAGTTGTTCACCTTTAATAGATCTACATAGTTGATGTGGTGACCTAGGGCAAATCCTCAATAATTTGGAAGTTACAAGGACTCAAAGTTGAGCCAAACTACTGATTTCAGACTTAGGCATTTGAGAAGAAATGTGGCTTTTTGCATATGAGCCCAAAACTTAGGGTTTAACTTGCAATTTCACATATTTGTGATCCATTTGATTTAAGATGCCTCATTTAACATGGTTTTTACACTTTAGTCCAAAAGTGGACTAATTTTGCATTTAACCCCCTAGGGTTTGGTTTTAGGGTTTTCTAGGGTTCCAATTAGGGTTTCTGGTACCCCAGGGGTGTAAATGTAACTTAGACCCATCCTTATTAATATTTTATGATTATCACTCTTAAACTTTAGGGTTTTCTCTATTTGGCTCCTGTTTTACCCCTCAGACCCTTACTTGAGGTTAAGTACCCTATACTAGGGTCTTATTTGCAAAATGCTATATCAGTACAACTTGCTTGAAATTTTTGCCTAGTGAATGTACTCTAGGTGTGTCAAACATATGCAAATGCCAATGCTCATGATGTTATGCTCAAGTTTTAGTAATAGTAACACCAGGGGTGTTACAAAGGAGGTCAGCTGCAGAGGCCACAATATACCTCACAATCTTCGGGGCAGCAACAAAGCTCTTTCCGGCCGCCAGCTCCAAGAGGCAGAGGTGCCAAGGGCTTCGGAGGAAGATATGGTGATCAGCCCAGAAAGATCTACTGCTTATTTTGTGGTGAAGACAAGGGCCATACTACAAGAATGTGCCAAATCACTATCCAAAAGCAGAGGGAGATTGCAGAAGCCGAAGCTCGGCAGAATCAACCGAAGCAGGTCTTGCACACTGCTTCGTGCCATTCACCCTACATACCAGAATATGTGGGTAATCACTCTGCAGCTTTTGTTGCTTCGGCTAGTCAGCCACAGGCTTCTTGGCCACAACTTCCACCTCCACCACCACTACAACCTACTTATTCATGGGGTCAGCAACCAGAAGGGAGCCAACACACTTAGCAACAGAGGGATTTCAGGGAGGAATCTGAAGCTCGCACAGTCAACAGTACTGTGCCGGAGTTAAAGCACATCTATTAAGAGATATCCTACCCTCTGAAGCACTTTTTTACTCTATGCCATTTTTTAATAAAGGACAAGTAATGCAAATCTAGTTTTAATTCTTTGTAATAGTTTCACTTCTGTTAAAATGAAATATATCTTCTTCATAGATTTACGAAGCTCGAAAATTGCCGAAGCTTCAAAAAGTCGTTCCTAAGGGAGCGCAACAAAAGTCTTGCCAAAGCTTAAAAAGTCGTTCCCAAGAGAGCGTAGAGTAAGTTTTTTTGCTCAAAAGTCGTTCCTAAGGGAATGCAGAGCCAAATACCGCCAAAATACAAGGCGAAGCGTGAAAAGTCAACGCGAAAAATATTGCCAAAATATAGGGCGAAGCGTGAAAAGTCAACGTGATAAATACCACCGAAATAGAAGGCGAAGAAGTTCAAAAGACGTTCCTAAGGGGATGCAGAACTTACACCAAAAAATAAGCGGTGAAGCCGAAAAATAAACGACAAAGAGATTTTGATCGTTCCTAAGGGGACGCAGAGATTGTGTTTCAGCGAGGGCATGTGTCTTCGGCATTAGCATCATTCTCTGCATCATATCATCGCATCATATTGCATAGCATCACATCATACATCATATCACACTAATGACACGAATTGGAAACAAAGCCGACCTTCGGAGAATGCTTCACAAAAATGAAAAGGTGCTAAGGCACAGAGTAAACTGAGAATTACAGTTTCATCAACTTTGATGAGGAAGAAGAGATCTATTGTTCACAAAGCATTGATATTTTTATGAAGCTTGGATGCTTTTTACGAAGTATGGATATTCTCACAAAGCATAAGTATTCTTCTTTATGAAGCATGAAAAGAAGGGAAGGTGTTTTTTCGCCGAAGGCTCAAAAACGGTATGTATATAAAAAGTTTCATGCATCGCAAAGAAATGAATTGCAAAATAGTTTACATATTAGATTCAAAACTATACGCATCAAATATTACAGACTTAGTCCAACAAATGTTACATTAATCACCTAAGAACGTTTTTACAATAACTACTACTCTTTCTTCAGAACTTTTTCCGCAACTTCATTAAGCAACTTGTTGATGACTTCGTCAACAATAGATTCGGCTATGTTGAAAATTTCTATTGCTTTCTTCGTCTCTGGGTCAGCCAGGGGGTCGAACGGCTCCGGTGGAGGAGGTAATTCAGCTGCGATAGAAAAAATCAATCAGTTTGAAGCCATGAAAACAAACGACGAAGCTAAAACCAATTAAACGATACCTATCCGTCTCTCGAGTTCTGCAGCTTTCTCAGCTTCTTTCGCTGCTTCTCGAGCGTCATGAATATCTTTTTCGCTCTTCTTCATTATCTCATGGGCCATTTCTCGGCCACCATTCTCCAAGATGTCAGTGAAAAATTTTCCATCAAGAAAACTTGCTTCAGCCAAGGGATCCTTTGTGTCATCCACGGAGAGGACAGCTTCGGCCTGGGCCAAGGTTTTAACATGATTACAGCCCGCCTTCTCCAAGATAGCTGAAACTCCTCTCGCACCAGAGAACGCACAGACATCCCCACAATCACCTAATATTTCTTCAAAAGCTTCGGCGTCCCCGCTGATCCACTCGATAACACCTTCAGGGTCGCCTCGTATGAAGTTATCTTCGTTTGAATAGGCGCCCACGTTGGCGAAGCTAGCCTTTATCTTCTTCATGTAGCCTAAAGATTTTTCAAAACATCTTTCCTTGGATGCGCGAAGTTCTTCAACTGTTTTTTCAAAAGTTTTTCCAATATTCACTGGCCTCTCAATTAGCTTCTGCAGTAGCGCATTTTTCCTTGGCTTCTGCTAGCTGTTTCCGAAGCTCTTCGATCTCATTCTTTTGGACCTCAGCTTGAGCTTTAGAATTAGCGTCGTCTTCTTTTATTTTGTTTATCAATGAAATTAATATCTTGTCTTTTTCAAGGCCTTCGTTCCTTAGTTCAATCACCTCTGAATGAAGGTTGTTCAGAGCCATTGTATACCCTTCATCTTCAATGTTTTTCTGAGCTCTAAGGGCATTGCTAAGGATTAGGCCCTGCAAGAGGAGGATAAGATTAGGTATAAGCAAATGAAACAATTTGTTTTCAAATACAAAATTAGCTTTTATACCTTTATGCTATTATATGCTAAACTGTCAGCCAATTCATCCTTTGATAACACTGAAAGGCCTTCTTCTAGCTTCAGAAATCCGAAGCTTCTACCCATCTCCCGGCAGACAGATAATTCTTTGTTGTCTGGGAGGCAGTACAAAAAATCTTCCTCCCCGCTGCCATCGAACACTAATGCCCCCTTCTGGTATTTCAGTTTTTGGGCATAATGTTGAGCCTCTCGTTCTTCTTCCTTAGAGAGTCCCTTTCCCGAAGCATGGCGGATGATGTAACCAATGGTCTCTTTTAAAGCTTCAGGAGCAGGAGTGGTAACCTTTTTAGGCGAAATTCGTTATATGGCCCTTTCTTCTGTTGCCCTTTCTTCAATTTCGGAAAGCTTTTTCTCAGCGGGCTCTGAAGGCCCAGCTTCGGTATCAGCTTGGATTACTGTAGCTTCAATTTCGACCGGCTTTGTTTCAGTTTCAGTTTGCACTTTTGAAGCCTCGACAATCTTCCTTGAAGGAGTAGAGCTCAAAGTCTTTACTGTTTCTAACACATCTAATACATTTGCCATCCTTCTCCTCTTGGGAGTTACGGCAGAACCTTTCTGTGCCCTCGGCACTGTTACTTCTGATGAAGGGCTTAAAATTTCTAGCGCTTTTGTTTCTTCAATATTTCGCTTTTCAGCTTTATCTTTATCAGTCTTTAACTCAGCCAGCTCGGCTGAGGGTACCTTCGGCATTATAACTGGCTCTTCAATCTTGTGTGTGGGAGGAACGTGTTCTTTTGGTTCAGCAGCTGAATAAGCCTCCCCGCCAAACTCAGGCACCACAGCTAGTTCAATATAGCATGGCCGGTGGGTAAGTACCTTCATCTTTTTGCTTATAGCCTTCAGCACAGGATCGGCCGAGGTGACCACAGCAGTTGTTTTCCTCTTTTTCCCTTGTCCCCGCAGAGGATAGCGGTAGTCGGGATAGACGAAGCCAATAGCATCAAAAACTCTGTTCAATCTCTTCTTTCCCCGACTTCCGAAGGCTGTGGACAATGCATTATCTTCTGCTTTGGAATATGATCCAAGAAGTTCATCACTTGTTATTTCGATGCATTTTAACCAGTCATCGTTTGGCTCGTCGAATTTATCTCCATATTTGAAAGTATACTTCAGCCGGACCAGCTCACCTTCGCTTGATTCGGCGACAGTTTCCTTCGACATTTCCCAGTTCTCTACAAGCGGCCATACTCTAAAGGCTATATGCTCTTGGATTAAGTCCCTCGTACCAATGAAAAAACAGATAGTACCAAACGCCTTTTGACATGCTTCGGCGGCTTCATCAATTTCAACCTTCGGCCTTCGGAGGCCGAAGCGGGACCAAATGGGGCGCATAATAACTTCCTTAATATCTTCTCTTGCCTTTAAGTCATTCTTCACGTAAAACCATTCCTCCATCCAGGCTCCGGGCTAACTTTTCTGGAATGTTGGCACCGGGTAGCTTGTGTTTGGGCGGACGATAAATCCATAGCAGCCAAAGTTGTTATGATACTGTTCTTTCTCCGTGGCCTTTGTTTCATACAAAAGTTCGTGCATGCTACAGAAGCACTTCGCATTTGGTTCTACCCCTTGGCTTCTTGCTGCCCAGATGAAGACTCCCATCCTCAATATGGCTTTGGGGGTCAGCTGGTGAAGGAAAACCTGGTAGGTCTTCAACACTTCAACTACAAACTTGCTCAGCGGAAATCGAAGCCCAGCTTTGAAGAAGCTTCGGAAAATCACAACTTCGTTTTCCTTAGGGGCCAGGACGTTGTTGTCTCCGCCAACCCTCACAATAGACATATCTCGAAAGTACCTTCCCCTCATGTTTTTGAGGTGACTTTGCTTGATGCTAGATTTTCCAAAAATTGTATGGCTCGGTCTTTAGGGTCGATCCTCAGAATCTTCGCCACCGCTTTCTGCATCGAAACTGTCACTATCACCAGTATCTTTAGACAGACCCTCCAATATTTCCTTAGTAATCTTTTCTGTATTTGTTTTCACCATTGACTCGATAAATCCAGCAATGTAAGGATTTACAGCCTTCTTCTCCTCAAAAAGCTTCTCCTCTTCAGCAAGCTTCGTCTCAGCGGCAACCTTCTTGTCCTGAGACATTCTTTCCTTCAAAGATGACAAAAATATGTCTTCCAAATTGAAGCTTAAAAAGCTTTGAAAACTAGCAAGTATTAGCGAGCAACAACTATGAAATGGAGAAAATAAAGCAAATGGCATAGGCAGTGTACCAAATGAGGTTGGTGCGAGCTCTTATTTATATGCTCGGTGTGCTCTAAACCAAGGGGCCCCTCCTATCATTGACTGTTGCTATTCTAGCAAAAGGAAGGTGTTTTTTCGGACCTTCGGCTTAAGGCCTTCGTCCATATCGTAGTCTGAATTCGTTATCTTAAACAAATTAATACCGCGAGGGGCTACTGTTGGGGGCCTTTGTCCTTTGAAGGTCCTAAAAAACGAGATCTAACAAAACCTTCCAAGTGTAACATATGAATAGGTACCTTCGGACTCGGGCTAAAAGCATGATCGGGACGAAGGTTGGAATTGCTCTGAAGCTACGCGCGAGGGAGCTTCGGCTAAATGGTGGGGAAAGGAATCGACTTAAAGGGGAAAAGGCTATCTAGTCCTCATAGAGTTGACTATTAGTTAATAATGAATGTAAAGGGCATGAATGTAATTTTTCACAGGCTGCGTCCTGTGCCTATAAATAGATGAACAGTTCCCCCGTACTGTTCACGCTAACTTGTATTCACTTGTGCGTCACGTTTGGACTTTTACCCTCTATCAAGCCGAAGGTACAAATATAATTCGATATTATTCTTGTCTATCTATGATTAATAAAAGGAAGATATATTAATGATGCCATATGATTATTCATGTTGTCTTACATATTCCCTATGCTTCTTCTTTTATTAATATACACTACGACGATGAAGGTATGTCCTTCATGACCTTCGTTTGAAGATCATTATATCCTAAGGGAAATAATGCTTCGAAGGACGAAGGATATTAACATTTAACATTATGTGTTGCCTTGTTCTTAACTCATAGCATTTGAGAACAAGTCCCCAACAACCCTCATCTTGTGAATCTTATTCGTGAAAACCCCAGGTACACCAAAATGATGGCCGACGAAATACTCGGCAAATTCGTGAGTGGGCATATGATGGTGAAAGAAGCTCGATACGTGGACGATGCCTTGAACGGTCCACTGCCCGTCTACAAGCCGCAGCCCGTTGCTCTCAAAGCAACTAGCAGCAGGGAGGCGCTACCAAGCAAGGTGGCACAAGTGGAGGCTGCCGGGCTCAATGAAGATGAGATGGCACTCATAATCAAGCACTTCAAGACCACGCTAAAAGGACGCAAGGAGTACCCCAACAAAAACAAGTCAAGGGGAAAATGCTCCTGCTTCAAATGCGGTAAGACTGGTCATTTTATAGCTCAATGCCCCGATAACGATAATGACCAGACACAAGACAAGCATGGGAAGAGGGAGAAAAAGAAGAAATACTGGAAGGCCAAGGGCAAGGCACACATCGGGAAGGAATGGGACTCCGACTGCTCCTCCTCCGACTCTAAGGATGATGGACTAGCTGCCTCAGCCTTCAACAAGTCTTCGCTCTTCCCAAACGAACACCATACATGCCTTATGGTTAAGGAGAATAAGGTACGTATTCGAGATACTCCTATGTACTCTTCTTCTAGCAATGAGGAATCTTCCGATGATGAGGTAGATTACACTGATTTGTTTAAAGGGTTAGATAGAGCTAAAGTAGACAAAACTAATGAATTAATCGATGCTCTTAATGAAAAGGATAGACTACTAGAAAATCAAGAGGATATTTTATATGAGGAACATGACAAGTTTGTTAGTGTTCAAAAATCTCTTGCTTTAGAAATTAAGAAAAATGAAATACTGTCATCTGAGCTGTCTTCCTGTCATGAATCCATTTCTAGCTTAAAGAATTTAAATGTTGAATTAAATGCTAAGCTAGAGAAAGTTAATGAAACTAGTTCATGTGTAGAGCATGTCATTATTTGCAATAGATGTAAAGACTTTGATATTGATGCCTGTGATGAACATGTTACTTCCATTGCTAAATTAAACAATGAGGTTGCAAGTCTTAATGCTCAACTTAAGACTTGCAAAGACGATTATGATAAGCTAAAATTTGCTAGGGATGCCTACACTATTGGTAGACAACCCTCAATTAAGGATGGACTTGGTTTTCGAAAGGAAACCAAGAACTTAACAAGCCAAAGGACTTCCGTTATCAACAAGGAGAAAGGGAAGGCCCCGATGACTAGTAGTTCTCAAAAGAACCATGCCTATACTTATGATAGGAAATTCACTAGTCATTCTTATAATGATAGATGCTATGATCGCATTGTTTCTCATGATGCTACATTTAATCTCATGCTATGTTCGCATCTAGTTTCACTTTTGTTCATGGTAGAAGAAGGCCTAGACGTAATCATGTTGTGTCTCATGCACCTAGGAAAACTTGCAATGGTCCTACTACTGTCTATCATGCTTGCAATGCTTCCTTTGTACTTTTATGCAAAAATGCAAAAGTGGTTGCTAGGAAGTTGGGATCCAAATGCAAGGGAGACAAAACTTGCATATGGGTTCCAAAAATTGTTGTGACTAACCTTGTAGGACCCAACAAGAGTTGGGTACCTAAGACCCAAGCTTAAATTCCTTGCAGGTTTATGCATCCGGGGGCTCAAGCTGGATTATCGACAGCGGATGCACAAACCACATAACGGGAGAGAAGAAGATGTTCACCTCCTACGTCAAGAACAGGGATTCCCAAGACACAATTATCTTTGGAGATGGGAACCAAGGCAAGGTTAAAGGATTAGGCAAGATTGCTATTACGAACGAGCACTCGATTTCAAATGTATTTCTAGTAGAGTCGCTCGGGTATAATCTACTGTCTATAAGTCAATTGTGTCACATGGGCTACAATTGTTTATTTACAAATATTGTCGTTTCTGTCTTTATAAGGAGTGATGGTTCATTAGCTTTTAAGGGTGTATTAGATGGCAAGCTCTATTTAGTTGACTTTTCGAAAGAGAATGCCGATCTAGATGCATGCTTAATAGCTAAGACTAATATGGGTTGGCTTTAGCATCACTGTCTAGCACATGTTGGGATGAAGAACCTTCATAAGATTCTAAAGGAAGATCATGTGTTAGGACTAACCAATGTCTATTTTGAGAAAGACAGACCTTGCGCAGCATGTCAAATAGGGAAACAGGTGGGAAGCACTCATCACAGCAAGAATGTGATGACAACATCAAGACCACTGGAACTTCTTCACATGGATCTCTTCGGTCCCGTTGCCTATCTCAGCATCAAGGGAAGTAAGTATGGTCTTGTTATAGTTGATGATTTTTCCCACTTCACTTGGGTTTTCTTTTTGCAGGACAAATTCGAAACCCAAGGGACCCTAAAGTGCTTCTTAAGGAGAGCTCAAAATGAGTTTGAGCTTAAGGTGAAGAAGATAAGAAGCAACAATGGGTTCGAGTTCAAGAATCTACAAGTTGAAGAGTTTCTTGAGGAGGAAGGCATCAAGCACGAGTTCTCCGCTCCCTACACACCTCAGCAAAACGGTGTGGTAGAGAGAAAGAATAGGATGTTAATCAACATGGCAAGAACGATGCTTAGAGAGTACAAGACGCCTGAGCGGTTTTGGTCGGAAGCTGTGAACACAGCTTGCCACGCCATAAACCCAATGTTTCTTATTTTCGTGTTTTTGGGAGCAAATGCTACATTTTGGTGAAGAAAGGTAGACATTCAAAATTTGCTCCCAAGGCAGTAGAAGGGTTTTTACTAGGATATGACTCAAATACAAAGGCATATAGGGTCTTCAACAAATCATCAGGATTAGTTGAAGTCTCTAGCGACGTTGTATTTGATGAGACTAATGGCTCTCCAAGAGAGCAAGTTGATCTTGATGATATAGATGAGGATGAGGTTCTGACGGTCGCAATGCGAACTATGGCAATAGGAGATGTGCGACCATAGGAACTACAGGAACAAGATCAACCTTCTTCCTCGACAATGGTGCATCCCCCAACTCAAGACAATGTACAGGTACCTCAAGACGAGGGGCAAGATCAAGGGGGAGCATAGAAAGAACAGATTATGGAAGAAGAAGCACCACGGGCCCCTCCAACTCAAGTCCGAGCGACAATCCAAAGACATCACCCCATCGATAAAATTCTGGGTGACATCAGCAAGGGAGTAACTACTCACTCACGATTAGCTACTTTTTGTGAGCATTACTCATTTGTCTCTTCTATTGAGCCTTTCAGGATAGAAGAGGCCTTGCAGGATCCAGACTGGGTGTTGGCCACGCCGGAAGAGCTCAACAACTTCAAAAGGAATGAAGTCTAGAGCCTGGTGCCACGTCCAAAGCAAAACATTGTGGGAACCAAGTGGGTGTTCCGCAATAAGCAAGACGAGCACGGAGTGGTGACAAGAAACAAAGCTCGACTTGTGGCAAAAGGTTATGCCCAAGTCGCAGGTTTGGATTTTGAGGAGACTTTTGCTCCTGTGGCTAGGTTAGAGTCAATTCGGATTTTATTAGCCTATGCCTCTCACCATTCCTTTAGGCTGTTCCAAATGGACGTGAAGAGCGCTTTCCTCAATGGGCCAATCAAGGAGGAGGTATACGTGGAACAACCCCCTGGCTTTGAGGATGATAGGTATCCCGACCATGTATATAAGCTCTCTAAGGCGCTCTATGGACTTAAGCAAGCCCTAAGTGCATGGTATGAATGCCTTAGAGATTTTCTTATTACTAATGCTTTCAAGGTTGGGAAAGCCGATCCAACTGTTTTCACAAAGACTTGTGATGGTGATTTGTTTGTTTGCCAAATATATGTTGATGACATTATTTTTGGTTCTACTAACCAAAAGTCTTGTGAGGAGTTTAGCAGGGTGATGATGCAAAAGTTCGAGATGTCGATGATGGGCGAGTTGACCTACTTCCTTGGATTCCAAGTGAAGCAACTCAAGGATGGCACCTTCATCTCTCAAATGAAGTACACTCAAGATCTTTTTAAGAGGTTTGGAATGAAGGATGCTAAGCTCGCGAAGACACCGATGGGAACTGACGGACATCTTGACCTCAACAAAGGCGATAAGTCCGTTGATCAAAAAGCATACCAGTCTATGATAGGTTCATTACTCATCTTTGTGCTAGTAGATCGGACATTATGCTTAGTGTATGCATGTGTGCTAGATTTCAATCCGACCCCAAGGAGTGTCACCTTGTGGCCGTTAAGCAAATTCTTAGGTATTTAGTTTCTATGCCTTGCTTCGGGATCTGGTATCCAAAGGGGTCTACCTTTGACTTAATTGGATACTCAGACTCCGACTATGCCGGGTGCAAGGTTGATAGGAAGAGCACATCAGGGACGTGCCAATTTCTATGAAGGTCCCTAGTGTCTTGGAGTTCCAAGAAACAAACATCCGTTGCCCTATCCACTGCTGAGGACGAGTACATTGCCGCAGGACAGTGTTGCGCGCAACAACCCTCCGGGACTTCGGCTACAATCTGAGTAAAGTCCCACTTCTATGTGACAATGAGAGTGCAATCCGCTTGGCGGATAATCCTATTGAACACAGCCGCACTAAGCACATAGACATCCGGCATCACTTCCTGAGAGACCACCAGCAAAAGGGAGATATCGATGTTTACCACATTAGCACCGAGAACCAGCTAGCCGATATCTGCACCAAGCCTCTAAATGAGAAAAAGGTTTTTCAGGTTGCATAGTGAGCTAAATGTCTTAGATTCGCGTAACCTGGATTGATCTATAGCATACATGTGTTTCATGCCTTTGATCATGTTACTTTGAGCTTTTACTTCATTTATTGTTTATTTGTGGTGCTCAAGTTGTACAAGTCATCCCCGGACCTCACAAGTCCATATGCAAATGATGCACATGTTTAGGGGGAGATGAGCTACAACTTGACTCCTTTGAAACTAACGTGTTTGTTTGAGTCACTCGAAGGACAATTGAAAGGGAAAATGAACTTGGACGATGAAAAGACTTCCACTGCACTCCGTATACATGTATTTAATTCCAAGTTTATACTAATGCTCTTATTGCCTTTTTGCTCTTATTTGACATTTTGGTGAGGCAATGGGGTTAAGGGGCCAAAAGTTTTCCCATTTTGGTGCTTAATGCCAAAGGGGGAGAAATTAAGGCCAAAGCAACTGGATCAGCCAACCACTTGTAAATTTCAAAAATAGTAGAGTTAGAATTTGTATTTGGCCCAAATGACTCTTATTTGCAAAATTTGGTCTCTTATGGGGGAGAATTTTGATTATGGGAAAAGGGGAGTTTTTGACACTTGATCCATTGTTACTCTTGCAATATCTCTCTATTTTCCTAAACAAGTGTGTTTGACTTAGAGATAGGAAAAAGGATTTGATTTGCAAAAACAAACCAAGTGGTGGCAAAAGTGATCCAAATATGCCAAATACTAAAGGTAGAAAATTTTGGTCTTAAATTTGCACTTCTTAGTTGCTTTTTAATGTGTTGGCATAAATCACAAAAAAGGGAGAGATTGAAAGGGAAATGTGCCCTTGGGTCATTTCTATAATTGTTTTGGTGATTAGATATCCAACACATTGTTTTGAGTTCATATGTGCTAACTAAGTGAGAAGTGCAAATCAAAGAGAAAGGTATGTCTTTGGACTTAGTTAATTGTTTTTACTAACATGTCTATCTAAGTGCTAGAGACATGACCAAGAAAAGAGAAAAAGGATGGAAGAAAGAATGGCTAAGTCAGCCAAACCTGCACCAGCCTATGGCGCACCAGACTGTCCGGTGGTGCACCGGACAGTGTCCGGTGCCCAGGCTGGCCCGACGGCGAAGCAGCTGCTCTTGGGAATTTGCGCGGCGATGTGGCTATAAATCACCGGACTGTCCGGTGGTGCACCGAACTATCCGGTGAGTCATCGGCGCCCACACCTAAGTCTTCGGTGATGAACTCGTCGCTCTCGGGAAAAGCCGAAGGCACCGCGGCTAAAATTCACCGGACTGTCCGGTGCTGCACCGGACTGTCCGGTGAGCCAACGACGCTCGCGGCCAACGGTTGACTGCACGATCAACGGGCGATACGTGGCTTAGCCAACGGTCAGATGATCGCACTAGACTGTCCGGTGTGCACCGGATAGTGTTCGATATGCCAACATATCCGAAGATCCAACGGTCGGCTTCGCCAGAAAAGGAAAGTGATCGTGCACCGGACTGCTACAGTAGCTGTCCGGTGGTGCACCGGACTGTCCGGTGCACCACTTGACAGAAGGCAAGAATTGTCTTTCAAGTTGGTCTCCAATGGCTCCTAGCTGCCTTAGGGCTATAAAAGGGACCCCTAGGCGAATGGAGCAGGATACCAAGCATTCATTAAGTATCCTAAGTCTCCTAGACTCTGCCTCCACGCATTTGATCGATTGTGTTAGTGATTTGAGCTTCGTTCGAGTTGTGAACTCTTTGTGCTGTGTTTCGAGCTCAAGTCTTGGCTTGTGTGCGTGTGTGTGCTGTGGATTTGAGTCTTGATTGTGTTACTCTCCCTCACTTACTACTATGCTTCTCTTGCAATAAACTTGTAGGGGCGAGAGGCTCCAATCTATGGAGATTCCTCGCAAATGGGAGAAAGACTACTAAGGAAGATAGCCATGGTACTCAAAGTTGATCATTGGATCACTTGAGAGGGATTGAGTGCAATCCTTGACCGAAGAAGGTCACCACAACGTGGAAGTAGGCATTGGCCAAACCACGGGATAAATCACTGTGTCTTGTGTCCATCTTATTTGTGATTGGCTTTCTTCTAGAATTCATACTTTTGCAACTTGGTTTTAATCGCACTAACATTTCATAGCCATGTGTTGGCTATTTAGTGTTGAATTTCCCAGGATCACCTATTCACCCCCTATAGGTGCTCTCACATGACCCCTTGACAGATGGGTAACATGACTTGTGGGTACAGGGTATAACCTCTGCAGATTGTAAAACTGGTATACTAGCCGTGCTCGCGGTCATGAGCAGCTCAAGTCTCTCGCATGATTAAATTATGGAACTAAATTCAATTTGTCATTTAAATTGCATGGGCTTATTTATTATTTTTGTTCTATTCTTATTAAGGTTTGGTATTTACTTACATCTAGTAATTGCTAATAAAATTTGACCAACTTATTAAAAGCAATGCTCAGCTTTAACCCCTATTGTTGATCAGCCTTACACATCACATGAACTCCCACCTTTGGTGAGTTCATGCACATTATTCTCCACGACTTGTTGAGCTATGATATTTTATGAGCTCACACTTGCGATATATAAACCTAGAGGAGATGAACAGGTGGCCCAGGAGGAGCCACACAATGAGGAGTTCGACTTGATCTAGGTGGCGTCTCCCAGTCGACTTTATGGTGCCAAGGATGGACTTTAGTTCGTTTTATATTTATCATTTATTTTGTAAGACTTCCGCTATGTAATAAGTATTTTTATGATATTGTGACATTTATCTCTATACACTCTGTTATTATATGTGTTGTCTTCTTTGGCGCATATATGAGATGCACCCGACTTTATCCCTTAAATTCGAGTGTGACAGAAGTGGTGTCAGAGGAAATGTTGACTGTAGGACGAAACCTAGATAGAAATGGAGAAAACCCTTACCTACTTACCTTACTCTAATTCTTTCTATACTTATATTGATCCTATCTCACATTTTGCTATTCTACTCTGATTACTCTTAACTTTTCTACTCTAAGACAAGATGGATTTCACACCTTGGAATCCTACATTTATGACCTTCTTAAGAGATAGGAGACCTAAGACAAAATTAAAACTATTTTCTCTATTTAAAAATATTGATTGATTGTTCTAATGATAAATGCCTGATTTGCTTCTTTGATTGATTGAAACATTATAGTTGGGCATCTTAGCATGTACCACCATAAGGTAATGTATTAGCTTTAGTAGGTGGCACACTAAACTATTTAGCTAATAAATCCCCAAAGTAACGTGCCTTGTAATTACTTGTCTATTCTACAATTCTATCTTACCATGTATTTCTAACCCAGATGGTCAATACCAGTAAGGGAGGAGGAATTGATCTACCCCCCAATCGACACAATAAGAGGGTACTTAGACAACAACAACAGCAAGCCGAGATAAATCCTCCGAATCCTCCAAATCCTCCACCAGTCGGGGCTGATCCAGCAGTTGCAGCCCAGATGCAGATAATGCAACAGATGGTTGACACTATGGTAGTTATGCATGCGTAGATGCAACAGGAGCGTTAGGAGATGTGCCAAGAGAGGGAGGAGATGCGCCAAGAGAGGGAGGAGATGCGCCAGGAGCGAAGGGTGCAACAGCAGCAAGCACCACTGCCACCACCTCCACCACCACTTCCACCCTGGGACAAGCACCAGGAATTCATGAGCCACAAGCTGCCTACCTTCACTAGCTCTCTAAATCCTCTGCACACCGACGACTGGTTGAAGTCAGTGGAGAAGATACTGAATATTGTAGAATGTTCTGATCGGGAGAAGGTTTTATATGCTTCTGATCGTCTGACTGGTCCTGCTGCTGATTGGTGGGATTCCTACACTACTGCCCACGATGCTGCTGATACTATCACATGGGCAGAATTTGTTACTCAGTTCAGAAATTATCATATACCTGCTGGACTGATGAAGATCAAGAAGAAGGAATTTCTGTCGCTGAAGCAGGGGAGCATGTCAGTCAGCGAGTACCGCAACATATTCATTCAGCTCTCAAGATATGCACCAGATTAAGTGGCTGAAGATGAGAGAAAGCAAGAACTCTTCATCGAAGGACTTAATGGACCTCTGCAGTATGCTCTGGTGGCTCATACATTCCATCATTCCAGAGGCTGCTTGATAAGGCCCTAGCTATTGAACACAAGCGTGTTCGCTGGGGGACATGAAGAGGAAGGCGATATCCCAGGGTCAGGGGAGTAATAGCGTTCGCCCTCGCTATGTACCACCCTAGGGTACACCAGTTCGCACTGGAGGAGGTCAGCACCCAGCTCAGTATACACCACAGGGGATTCCACCGACTCGTCAGGATGCCCCCACTGGCACCCCAGCAAAATCCTCAGGACAGAGTGCTGGTACCACATGCTACAAGTGTGGTAAGACATGGTATTATGCTAATGTTTGTCCGCAGAGGATTGCTACTACACCCGTTCAGAACAAGCAGCAGACTCCAGGATCTGGCAAAGGATTCAACATTGCCAGGGTTAATCAAGTCAGTGTTGATGCTACTGCTGAAGGAGCTAACATCGCTATTGGTATGTTTTATATTAATGCAATTCCTGCAGCAATATTATTTGATTCTGGTGCTACACATTCATTTATGTCTGCTCGATATGCCAACACAAATGAGTTACCACTACAAAATATGAAAACACCCATGGTAGTAATTACACATAAAGGGCCTGTTGAGGCAAATTATATGACACATAAATTGACATTAACAATTATGGGAAGAGAATTCTGGGCTACCCCTATAGTATTAGAGGAAAGCAGTATAGATCTGATCCTTAGTATGTCATGGTTAAGAAAGGCAAAGGCCATTATACATTGTGCTAGGGGTACTGTAGAACTCACCAGCTCTAAAAGAGAAAGATTTAAAGTTGAAATTACAGTAACTACCTCTACTAGACCTACGGTATTCTTAGTAGATGAGAAGTTTGTTGGTGACAACATCCGTGTGGTTAGGGATTTTCCCGATGTCTTTCTAGAGGAGTTACCCGGGATGGCACCAGATAGAGAAGTTGAGTTTGTCATTGATCTCTTACCTAGGACTACTCCTATATAGGATGTCTGTAGAAGAGCTAAAAGAACTTAAGAAGCAGTTAACGGAGTTATATGAGACTAGGTACACTCATCCGAGTTTCTCACCTTGGGAAGCATCGGTTCTATTTGTACAGAAGAAGGATGGATCACAGAGGATGTGTGTGGATTATAGATCCCTTAATGATGTTACTGTGAAGAACAAGTATCTGTTACCCCGCATTGAAGATTTATTTGATCAAATGAGAGGTGCTAGGGTATTCTCGAAAATTGATCTCCGATCGGGTTATCACCAAATGAAGATTAGACCATCTGATATTCCTAAGACGACTTTCTCAACACGATATGGTTTGTATGAATTCATAGTTATGTCCTTTGGACTAACTAATGCACCAGCCTATTTTATGAATCTGATGAATAAGGTGTTTATGGAGTATCTTGACATATTCGTCGTGGTATTCATCGACGATATTCTTATTTATTCCAAGAGTGATAGCGATCATGAGGAACATCTGAGATTGGTGCTATAAAAGCTACGGGATAATGAACTCTACGCCAAGTACAACAAATGCGAGTTCTGGATTGACGAAGTGTCGTTCCATGGACATATCATTTCTAATGGTGGGATATCAGTGGACCCTGCTAAAGTCAAGGAGATAGTGGAGTGGAATGTACCTAGTACAGTTACTAAAGTTTGGAGTTTCTTGGGACTTGCAGGCTATTATCGGCAATTTATTGAAGGGTTTTCTAAGATTGCTAAGTGTAACACCCGGATTTTAGGGGTCCAAAACCCGGGGTTAACATAAACACCAGGTATGCTGGGACCAAGTCTCATACATATGATGTATAGTGGCACAGGATCGAATGTCACACTTTATATATAACAGGAGTTCTATACAAAATAAATAATTACATTATAAGGAGACAACGGTCCAGCAACCCAAAGTTGACTGGGAGACGACGACCTAGACCTCTCACGAACTCATCACAGCATCCTCCATGAGCATCATCCTGCAGTACCTGGTCTTGACCTGTGGTGTATGTGAGACAGCAAGAGTGAGCTCACATACGTTCATCGCTCAACAAGTTGTGGGGAATAATGTGCATGAACTCGCCAAAGGTGGGAGCTCACGTGAAGTGTAAGGCTTACCAAAGAAGATGGTTAGAGCTGAGCATTGCTTTTAAAGTTGGTCAAAATTTTATTAGCAATTACTAAGTATAAGTAAATACCAGCCCAATTAAATAGTAGAACAAAAGTAACAACTTCACCCGCGATGCAATGCATATGACAAAATTGAATTTAGTTCCATAAATTAATCATGTGAGTGTCCGAGCTGCTCATGACCGTGAGCACGGCTAGTATACCAGTTTTACACTCTGCAGAGGTTGCGCATCTTTACCCACAAGCCGTGTTACCCATCTGCCAAGGGGTCATGAATCCCATACACCTCTACCAAGGAAGCGAGGCAGGGTAACACTACGAGGCCTTTACAAAGTTCCACTAGCTTCCGAAAACCCGCTACAGTTTATAGGAAGATCCAGTGCAGGAATCCCTTGCAGGACCGCCATCGCAGCAAAATCCTCCCGAGGGCCTCCCTACACTGACCTCTCCCCTACTGCCCTTGCCCCTTTCGGGTAAGGTAGTCTTCCACTAGCTTTCCTAATTAATCAGCCAAGGGCGTCCCATTCCACCCTTGTGGTAGCACTGTTTTCCCGGGTGGTTCTCCATGTTCCAATTAACATAATGATCTTATCATGAACAGTAATAATAAACAGATAATAATAGTGTAATCATGAATAATGTATCTTCATACCCAAAACCACATAAAGCACTAGCAAGTACTACCCAAAAAGTTCAGTGGTAAACAAGGTATAAAGATAGACAAACTAGGGTAACCTATTGGGTCCCATCAAAATTAACCTATGCAGATCATTATGATTAATTAGAACATGAGTGGGTAAAAAGAAGTGATCAAGGGCACAACTTGCCTGGGTCTTGAGAATCCAGGTACCAGGATGATCTTCAGATGACTCGTGTCCTCACTGCTAGTCGTAGCAATTCAAACAAACATAGTATAGGCAAATTTAACATTACACCAAACATGTAAACAAAATACATAATAATAATCTACACATTAAAATAAGATTCTAGGAACAGGAATCATTAATTTTGGAGTTATAGATTTTAAGTTATGAATTTCTGTAGCTTTTATGTATTTAATACAAGATTAAGTATTAGATAAATTTAAATGAGCCTTTCATGCCAAAACAGAGACACCAAATGATGAAGAATATTATTACAAAATTTTAGAAACTGGAATGGTTCAATTTGGAGCTAAATTGAATTTTCTATGAATTATACAAACTCTAGCAATTATTTTTGTATTAAAAATCTAATTTCTAATTCATTTAATCATTTTAATACAGCACTGGACTGGGCCTCAATTACTGGGAAGCACAGGGGGCTCGGGGATAAAATTCCTAGACTCAGACTACACCCGCGGTGGACGGCGGGTTTATTCCGTGAAAGCCGAGGGGCTCTTTTGCAAGATGAGCAATGCGAAAGGGTATGGGATAATATCGGCCGTTGGATCTGAAGCCTGCGGTTCAGATTAGATCTGGGCTTTAAGTGAACCGAAGCGTAATACGGGCCGCCCGATCAAAATCCAACGCACCAGATTAGACCCCGAACCGGTACGGATCTACAGCCACACGATTACCGATCAACGGCCCACGGTGAATCTCTCCTCAATCTAATCCTAGCCATTCATCAACCATCCTACGGTGTTCACACCATCTTCCTCCCACCAACCCAACAGGGGCGTCGCCGCCCTGACCGCGCGGTGGGTGAGATCGACGGTGACCCAATCGGTCTCCCCCGAGCACCATCATCAAATTAACTGGAGCTACACGAAGCTAGTCGAACGGTGAGAAGATTGAGGTAGACTTTACCAGCGATAGTGTTGTGATGATCTACACCCACGGTGTTGCGCGGATTGTGGTGGCGGTGGCGCGTCGGTGAGAGATTAGAGATGACCCGAGAGTCCGCGTGCCCGGCCGATGACTCCGGAGGTTTCAACACACAAAGGCGATTCTAGGCGTGGTGTTCTTACCGGGGATCCCGCTGTGACGAGCCTCGCCCACGGTGCTATCCGGGTTCGCGGCGGGTCACCAGCTCCGGTGAGGAATTCCAGACGTTTGGGCGGACCACCGAGCGCAATACTTCACGCCGACGATCCACATACGCCGATGAACAATCTTAACACTATCCTGGCCACCAATCGGCGATGCCGACCCGATTCTATGGTGGCGGACCTCTCGCTAACCGCGGACACGGTTCGGGCGGCGGCGGCGTTGGCTAATCGCACGGCTCAATGAGGGGCGGGAGGAGAGCGGCACGATTTATACCCTGTGCCCAGTCCGAGTCCGAGCGTGCGCAGTGGGGCTCCAACGAATCCTGCGAAGTGCGCCCCGGTCGAGCTCATCCGAGCAGCGCGGCGAAGAAAGGGGAAAGGGGCAGAGCTGACGCGTGGGGTCCGCCCGCCAGTGGCATTAACGGGGGACGCGAGGGGGAGGGGCGATCCCGACCACAAGGCCCCACATGGCGGAGACAGGTGAGAGCGAGCGCGCGATGAGTGAGGCTGGCATATGGGGCCCGCCTGTCAGCGAGCGCCAGGCGCGAGCGCGGCGCGCTGGTGTTTAGTTGGGCCGGTTGGGAAGCCAAATTCGGCCCAGCGCAGAAATGGAGTTCTTCCTCTTTTTTTTTATATTTATTTCTGTTTTCATTTCCTTTCCTATTTTTCTCTTATTTTCACCTTTCAAAACTAAATTCAAATTCTTGTGTGAACTTTGAATTCACAATTTGAATTCAAATATGGAGATGATTTGGTAGTCATGTTAAGTGTACCAAATAAACATACTAGTGTGGGATGAGTTTATTTACTTATAAATTTTATCTTGTCTTCTTATAGTATTTCTCTCTTAAATTCCCAATTCAAATTTACTTCTAATTTGAATTCATTTTTGGAGGCAAATTTATCCTTATTGTTATTATTACTATTATTACTTTATTTAAGGCACAAACATAGAAACTCCAATATGATGCATAAGTTGTCATTAGTCATTTAACCACTTTAGATGTGGTTGTTCTCATGCTTAGTTAACTTGAAACAAAGTAATAGGAGAATTATCTCCATTACCATGGTTTACCAATTTGGGTATTACAAATCCTACCCCCCTTAAAAATAATCTCGTCCTCGAGATTAGTAAGAAAGAAGATATAGGAAGAGTGGTTTGCGATTTAGCTTTTAGTTTCTAATTAGTTCAAAAATCAAGAGTCTCTCTTTCTTTTCATTAGTAAGTGATTAGGAGAGCATGGGTATATATATGTATGTCCACATAATTATGTAGGATAGGAGATGTCTTTAAAGCATAGATGGGTTTAGGTAAGAAAGAGTAGGATAAGAAAAGACTTCATCCAGATTGTGGATCTTGACTCATCTTGGTGACCTCACTTGATCCTTGAAGACTTGAGTTGGTGCTCATCTTTCCTTGATGAAGTCGATCATCTTCTTCGGTCTTGTCTCACTGATTAGGAGTTAGTGTATATTATTGGGCTAGAGAATGTGGTTAAGATAGGTATGGATGAGATAGACTACATAATATAGGTAAAAATCTGGTTTGATGTCAGGTGGTGGTTGATAGATTATGCAATCCTTTAAGACTCTATTGATTGGGTAGGTTATGTAACTTGTTATATAGATCGAGTTGTTGTGTATGGCCAAGTTGATATAAGTTTCCAAATTAGGCTTAAGTGATTTAGGAGTATGGTCTTATCTTGTGTACCAGCATTAAGTAACTTTACTCTAGATTAGATCATAATAGATTAGATAAAATCTAGATTAGGTTGGATATGACTAGGTTAGACTAGTTTAGGTTAGATAGATCTACTAGGGTAGGATACATGTTAGAATCTTTTGGGATAGGATGGATTATATGATGTAAGTAGGTTAGAATCTTCTTGCTAGGTTAAAACTGAGGGGTTATGCAACTATTGGATGGTTAAGGTAGTTGCATATGGCCAAGTTGGTCTTGTCGTTCTTAATTTAGTGCAGGGTGAACTAAGTTAAGACATGTTTTATAGGAGTGGAGTCTAATCTATTTCATCAGTATTATCTAACATGTTTGATAAGTCACTTTAGATTAGATCATATTAGGTTAGATGAGATCTAAATTAGATTGGTATGACCAGTTTAACTAGATAAGATCTAATTAATTTGCATTAAATCATAGTTGATAAACTAGGGTGGATAAGTATGCCTATTAGGATAAGATGGATCCATAAAGATAAGATAGAATCTTTTGAGATCAGTTAGACCTATTGGGATAACAAAATCTTTTCAAGATAAGATGAATTTATTAAGGTAAGAGAGTATCTTGTAAGATAAGATGGATCTATTAAGATAAGAGAGTGTCTTTTAAGATAAGAAGAACTTCTACGAAATAAATACCTTTTAGTGGAGGATAATCTAAGTTGTTTAGTTGTCTTATGAATTCCTATTTATGCCTATACGTATATGCAGATGTAATTGAGGACATTACTCCACAACTCATCACACTCAATCAAAGATCCAAATCAGACAAGTATCATAAGAACAAACATTCAAGTGCATAGATAACCATAAAAATAGTTTTGTTTTTGTTCCTAAGAGTAGGTCTCCTATTCCTAAAGTCACTTTAGGCATAGGATTTCAAAGTGTGAAATCCACATTTGTCTTTAGAATGAAAAGGTAAGAATAATCAGAGTAAAGCGGAAATAGATGAGAATAGATTAAGATAAGTTTAGAAAAGAATCAGAGTAGCAAAGGTAAGTAGGTAATGGTTGTCCAGTTCTATCTAGGTTTCGTCCTACAGTCAACATTCCTCTGATACCACTTCTGTAACACCCGGATTTTAGGGGTCCAAAACCCGGGGTTAACATAAACACCAGGTATGCTGGGACCAAGTCTCATACATATGATGTATAGTGGCACAGGATCGAATGTCACACTTTATATATAACAGGAGTTCTATACAAAATAAATAATTACATTATAAGGAGACAACGGTCCAGCAACCCAAAGTTGACTGGGAGACGACGACCTAGACCTCTCACGAACTCATCACAGCATCCTCCATGAGCATCATCCTGCAGTACCTGGTCTTGACCTGTGGTGTATGTGAGACAGCAAGAGTGAGCTCACATACGTTCATCGCTCAACAAGTTGTGGGGAATAATGTGCATGAACTCGCCAAAGGTGGGAGCTCACGTGAAGTGTAAGGCTTACCAAAGAAGATGGTTAGAGCTGAGCATTGCTTTTAAAGTTGGTCAAAATTTTATTAGCAATTACTAAGTATAAGTAAATACCAGCCCAATTAAATAGTAGAACAAAAGTAACAACTTCACCCGCGATGCAATGCATATGACAAAATTGAATTTAGTTCCATAAATTAATCATGTGAGTGTCCGAGCTGCTCATGACCGTGAGCACGGCTAGTATACCAGTTTTACACTCTGCAGAGGGTTGCGCATCTTTACCCACAAGCCGTGTTACCCATCTGCCAAGGGGTCATGAATCCCATACACCTCTACCAAGGAAGCGAGGCAGGGTAACACTACGAGGCCTTTACAAAGTTCCACTAGCTTCCGAAAACCCGCTACAGTTTATAGGAAGATCCAGTGCAGGAATCCCTTGCAGGACCGCCATCGCAGCAAAATCCTCCCGAGGGCCTCCCTACACTGACCTCTCCCCTACTGCCCTTGCCCCTTTCGGGTAAGGTAGTCTTCCACTAGCTTTCCTAATTAATCAGCCAAGGGCGTCCCATTCCACCCTTGTGGTAGCACTGTTTTCCCGGGTGGTTCTCCATGTTCCAATTAACATAATGATCTTATCATGAACAGTAATAATAAACAGATAATAATAGTGTAATCATGAATAATGTATCTTCATACCCAAAACCACATAAAGCACTAGCAAGTACTACCCAAAAAGTTCAGTGGTAAACAAGGTATAAAGATAGACAAACTAGGGTAACCTATTGGGTCCCATCAAAATTAACCTATGCAGATCATTATGATTAATTAGAACATGAGTGGGTAAAAAGAAGTGATCAAGGGCACAACTTGCCTGGGTCTTGAGAATCCAGGTACCAGGATGATCTTCAGATGACTCGTGTCCTCACTGCTAGTCGTAGCAATTCAAACAAACATAGTATAGGCAAATTTAACATTACACCAAACATGTAAACAAAATACATAATAATAATCTACACATTAAAATAAGATTCTAGGAACAGGAATCATTAATTTTGGAGTTATAGATTTTAAGTTATGAATTTCTGTAGCTTTTATGTATTTAATACAAGATTAAGTATTAGATAAATTTAAATGAGCCTTTCATGCCAAAACAGAGACACCAAATGATGAAGAATATTATTACAAAATTTTAGAAACTGGAATGGTTCAATTTGGAGCTAAATTGAATTTTCTATGAATTATACAAACTCTAGCAATTATTTTTGTATTAAAAATCTAATTTCTAATTCATTTAATCATTTTAATACAGCACTGGACTGGGCCTCAATTACTGGGAAGCACAGGGGGCTCGGGGATAAAATTCCCAGACTCAGACTACACCCGCGGTGGACGGCGGTTTATTCCGTGAAAGCCGAGGGGCTCTTTTGCAAGATGAGCAATGCGAAAGGGTATGGGATAATATCGGCCGTTGGATCTGAAGCCTGCGGTTCAGATTAGATCTGGGCTTTAAGTGAACCGAAGCGTAATACGGGCCGCCCGATCAAAATCCAACGCACCAGATTAGACCCCGAACCGGTACGGATCTACAGCCACACGATTACCGATCAACGGCCCACGGTGAATCTCTCCTCAATCTAATCCTAGCCATTCATCAACCATCCTACGGTGTTCACACCATCTTCCTCCCACCAACCCAACAGGGGCGTCGCCGCCCTGACCGCGCGGTGGGTGAGATCGACGGTGACCCAATCGGTCTCCCCCGAGCACCATCATCAAATTAACTGGAGCTACACGAAGCTAGTCGAACGGTGAGAAGATTGAGGTAGACTTTACCAGCGATAGTGTTGTGATGATCTACACCCACGGTGTTGCGCGGATTGTGGTGGCGGTGGCGCGTCGGTGAGAGATTAGAGATGACCCGAGAGTCCGCGTGCCCGGCCGATGACTCCGGAGGTTTCAACACACAAAGGCGATTCTAGGCGTGGTGTTCTTACCGGGGATCCCGCTGTGACGAGCCTCGCCCACGGTGCTATCCGGGTTCGCGGCGGGTCACCAGCTCCGGTGAGGAATTCCAGACGTTTGGGCGGACCACCGAGCGCAATACTTCACGCCGACGATCCACATACGCCGATGAACAATCTTAACACTATCCTGGCCACCAATCGGCGATGCCGACCCGATTCTATGGTGGCGGACCTCTCGCTAACCGCGGACACGGTTCGGGCGGCGGCGGCGTTGGCTAATCGCACGGCTCAATGAGGGGCGGGAGGAGAGCGGCACGATTTATACCCTGTGCCCAGTCCGAGTCCGAGCGTGCGCAGTGGGGCTCCAACGAATCCTGCGAAGTGCGCCCCGGTCGAGCTCATCCGAGCAGCGCGGCGAAGAAAGGGGAAAGGGGCAGAGCTGACGCGTGGGGTCCGCCCGCCAGTGGCATTAACGGGGGACGCGAGGGGGAGGGGCGATCCCGACCACAAGGCCCCACATGGCGGAGACAGGTGAGAGCGAGCGCGCGATGAGTGAGGCTGGCATATGGGGCCCGCCTGTCAGCGAGCGCCAGGCGCGAGCGCGGCGCGCTGGTGTTTAGTTGGGCCGGTTGGGAAGCCAAATTCGGCCCAGCGCAGAAATGGAGTTCTTCCTCTTTTTTTTTATATTTATTTCTGTTTTCATTTCCTTTCCTATTTTTCTCTTATTTTCACCTTTCAAAACTAAATTCAAATTCTTGTGTGAACTTTGAATTCACAATTTGAATTCAAATATGGAGATGATTTGGTAGTCATGTTAAGTGTACCAAATAAACATACTAGTGTGGGATGAGTTTATTTACTTATAAATTTTATCTTGTCTTCTTATAGTATTTCTCTCTTAAATTCCCAATTCAAATTTACTTCTAATTTGAATTCATTTTTGGAGGCAAATTTATCCTTATTGTTATTATTACTATTATTACTTTATTTAAGGCACAAACATAGAAACTCCAATATGATGCATAAGTTGTCATTAGTCATTTAACCACTTTAGATGTGGTTGTTCTCATGCTTAGTTAACTTGAAACAAAGTAATAGGAGAATTATCTCCATTACCATGGTTTACCAATTTGGGTATTACACTAAGCCTATGACCTCACTTTTAGAGAAGGGGAGAGAGTTTAAGTGGGACTGGAAGTGCCAAGATAGCTTTAATCAACTGAAGTTGAGATTGATGTCACCCCTAGTGTTAGTTATGCCAGATCTACAGAAGGGATTTGATATCTATTGTGATGCATGTGGCTAAGGCTTGGGATGTGTGCTTATGCAAGAAGGACACGTGATTGCCTACGCGTCTCGTCAATTGCGGAAACATGAGTTGAACTACCCCACTCATGACTTAGAACTGGCAGCCATAGTGCATGCGCTCAAAATATGGAGACATTATATTATGGGGACCAGGTGTCAAGTGTACACCGATCACAAGAGTTTGAAGTACATATTCACTCAAAAGGATCTCAACCTTAGGCAACGCTGATGGTTGGAACTCATAAAGGATTATGATTTGGAGATTCACTATCACCCGAGCAAGGCGAATCTGGTTGCAAATGCCTTGAGTTGGAAGGAACATGTCCATTTAGCCATTGTTTCCTAGCTATCCGATGAGATTGTTGAGGATTTCAGAAGACTCAACCTGGGAATAGTTGCACATACTAAAGGAGTCACTATAGAAGTGGAACCTACCTTGGAACAAGAAATCCGTAAGGGTCAGATTAATGATGCTAAAATACAAGAGATCAAGGATCTAATTACTGAAGGTAGAGGTCTAGAATTCACAGAGGATGAGCAAGGCACATTATGGTTCAAGGACCGGATATGTGTTCCTGAGATTGACAGCCTTCGTGAGACTATATTGAAAGAAGCCCATGATTCTGATTACTCTATTCATCCTGGTAGCACAAAGATGTATCAAGATTTGAAGCAGAAATACTGGTGGTATGGGTTGAAAAGAGATGTGGCTTCACATGTGGCTATGTGTGATGTGTGCCAAAGAGTCAAGGCCGAACACCAAAGACCAGCTGGACTATTGCACCCATTAAAGATATCCGAATGAAAGTGGGAAGAGATTGGTATGGACTTCATTGTCGGGTTGCCTCACACCCTGAAAGGATATGATTCCATATGGGTGATTGTGGATAGACTGACTAATGTGGCACATTTCATTCCTGTCAAGACTACTTATAAAGGTTCTCAGTTGGCAGAGTTATACATGGTTCGGATTGCGTGTTTACATGGAGTACCGAAGAAGATCGTTTCGGATAGAGACTCACAGTTTCCCTCTAGATTTTGGAAAAGCTTTCATGAGAATATGGATACGAAGTTGAGCTTTAGTTCGGCCTATCATCTTTAGACTAATGGATAGACCGAAAGGATTAATCAAGTATTGGAAGATATGTTGAGAGCTTGTGTCCTTCAGCATGGAGGGAGTTGGGACAAGAGTCTACCATATGCTGAGTTCTCATATAATAATAGTTATCAGGCCAGTCTGAAGATGTCACCATTTGGAGCTTTATATGGCAGGAAGTGCAGGACTCCTCTATATTGGGATCAGACTGGAGAAAGACAGTTCTTTGGGCCTGAACTTATTCAAGAGGCAGAAGAAGAAGTCCGTATAATCCGGGAGAACTTGAGGGTAGCACGGACCAGGCAAAAGCGCTATGCTGATAATCGAAGAGGACCACTGGAGTTTGAGGAAGGTGATCATGTGTAACTCATGGTGTCACCACTTCGTGGAATGAGGAGATTCAAAGTTAAGGGAAAATTATCCCCTCGCTTTATTGGACCCTTCAGAATCTTTAGGCGAGTTGGAGAGATGGCCTACCAGCTCGAATTACCTCATCATTTATGTGATGTGCATGATGTATTCCACGTGTCTCAACTTAAGAAGTGTCTTTGTGTCCCTAAGGAACAATTACCAATGGAAGAGCTTAGTGTTTAGGTGATTTGACTTATACAGAATATTCTATTAAGATTCTTGATACTTTGACTTGAGTTACAAGAAATAAAGTGATAAAGATGTGCAAAGTACAATGGAGTCACCATGGAGAAGATGAAGCTACTTGGGAGAGAGAAGAAGAGCTTCGAATAGAATTTCCCCATCTTTTCCCTAGTCCTTCCTAAATCTTGAGGACGAGATTCTTGTTAAGTGGGGTAGGATTTGTAATACCCAAATTTGTAAATCAAATAAAAGGAGATAGTTATTCCTATGTATAATTCCTCTATGTTGATATCACATGTGAACAACCTTATCTAAGTAAGAAATTAGCCAAGACGATATAAATAATATGTGCATCATGTTGGAGTTTATTTGATTGTACATTTGAAAATAATAACAATGATATTAATAAAATATAATGAAGATTTGGAATGAACCCCAAATTGAAATTTCAGAGAATTTGGAAATTAGGAAAAAGAGGAAAGGAAGAAATATCATACAATGCAAAATAAATTTATAAATAAATAACTTCATCACATTTTGGTATAATCAAGTGGAACATTTAGTCTGAGTACAAATGTGCCACAAAGTTGAATTTAAATTGAGGTTTTGAATTTGGAATTCAAAATAAAGAGAAAACAAAACAGGAAAAGAAAAGAAAAGGGGAGAAGAAATGGAAAAACACGCTTGGGCCGAATCACCGTGCTCGGCCCATTTTCTCCGCTAACTACGTAGCCCAGTTACCTTCTCCCACGCCACCCTCGCTTACGTCACTGACACGCGAGACCGCCATAACAGCTTCTCCGCGCGCGCTTCCTTCCTCCCCGTTACGTCGACCTGTGGGGCCCGCTCGGCAGCTCTTACTCATGCCCACGAAACAAACAGGTCATCTCGCTGCACTCGGGGACCCACCTATCACCACTTTGTCGCGCGATTGGGACAACGGAGCTCGTCGAGATTCACGAGTAGCCGGCGTAACAACCTTCCCTGGGTCTTCTGGCCTCAGCTGGGTGTTCCCGGTTCCGCGTGCTAGCATAAGAGGCGTGGGCGCCCTGGTCGTGCCCTTTACCACCCGTCGTTCCGCGAAAACTCCACCACTCGTGAAGTCGTGGGAGGAGTTGTGCCGTGTCGCCGGTGAAACCCCTCCGCGCTGGTGTTCCATCCCCTGCACGTGGTCGTGTGGGTGCGCCAACGTCCAGGAGATCCGTCCGTGCCCTCAGGACGTTCTGGGCGACCCCAAATCGGGGGGAATTTCACGCCGGAGTGCGCGAGAGGGCGGAACTACCTCCTCCTCGTGGTCGGCTCGCTAGCACAGACAATCCCTGGTAAGAACCCCTCGTCCGTACCCGCCTTCATACCCGTAGCATGTAGACCGATTGAATTGGGGTTTCGTGCGCGTAATTCGGAGGTTAGCCCTGCTGGCGAGAGACCTCGCCGTGGCGGCGTTAGTGTCGTGGTCAGGGCTGCCCGTGGGAGAAGACAAGCCCGCCGCCGTCCGATTCTCTTCGAACGGCTGAGATTAGAATGTGCGTACCCCTTTGCGCTGGATTTAATCCTAGCCGCTAACTCTAGATCATGCGGAGTACATTAAATCGCGCGTATTCAAAACCTGAGCCATAGGATCATGATCGGGCGGGTCTGGCTTCATACCAATTCGTAACTCACGATGATCTAATCGTGGCTGTTCACTTGGATCTGATGGCCAGTATTACATCGTACTCCTTGGGTTGTACTGATTTGCAAAAGAGACCCTGAAGATTTAATAAATTAACCTTTAGTCCACGTAGATGTGCTCTGGGTCTTGGTATATTTTACGCCGAGGCCCCTATTGTTCTCTGAAATCATGCGCAGTCTAGTCAGTAGTTAAACCAGAGTAATTCATTTTTAAAATGATTTATAATGTAAGACAATTGCTAGAATTTATTTAATCCCTAGAAAATTCATATTAAGTACAAATTGGTCCATTCCAGTTCCTATAATTTTGTATTAATATTGTCTATAACTTAGTGTCTCTGTTTTGACATGAAAACTGTATTAAAACTTATCTCTTAATTAATCTTGTATCAAATACATAAAACCTTCAGAAATCCATAACTTAAAATCCATAATTCCAAAATTAATAATTCTTTTTCCTATGATCTTATTTTAATATGTAGATTATTAATATGTATATTGTTTACATGTTTGGTGTGATGTTAATTTCTTCTTTGTACTATGCTTGTTTGTATTGTGGCGAGTAGAAGAGCCAGTGGCTGAGGATCCCGGTGTTCAGCAGGTAGAAGTTGCTGAGCAAGAGCTCATTGAAGGCAAATTGTGCCCTTCACCACTTTTTACCCAATAATGTTCTTTACTATCACTTATCAATGCATATGTTTAATTTTGATGGGACCCAATAGGTCACCCTAGACGGGTTATTCTTTTACCTTGTTTATCCCTGAATCATTTGAGTAGTTTTGCTATTGCTCTATATGATTTTGGGTTTAATATTACATTATGTCCATGTTCCAATTATTCTGTTATTTTATTTATATTCATGTCAAGATCATTATTTTTAATTGGAACATGGAGCTTAACTTGAGAAACACGTGCCACCATAAGAGTGGAATGGGACGCTATTGGCTAACTAACTAGGAAAGCTAGTGGGATGACTACCTGACCTGATAGGGGCAAGGGCAGTAGGGGAGTAGGCGTGTAGGGAGGTTTCCGGGTTAATTTTGCTGCGATGGCGGTCAGATGGGGGATTCCTGCATTGCTCTTCCTAGAAACTATAATGGGTTTTCTGAAGCTAGTGGAACTAGGTAAAGGCCTCGTAGTGTTACCCTACCTCGCTTCCTTGGTAGAGGTGTATGGGATTCATGACCCCTTGGCATATGGGTAACATGACTTGTGGGTATAGGGTACAACCTCTGCAGAGTGTAAAACTGGTATACTAGCCGTGCTCGCGGTCATGAGCAGCTCAGGACTCTCGCATGATTAAATTATGGAACTAAATTCAATTTGTCATTTGCATTGCATGGGATTATTTATTAATTTTGTTCTATTCTTATTATGGTTTGGTATTTACTTACATCTAGTAATTGCTAATAAAATTTGACCAACTTATTAAAAGTAATGTTCAGCTTTAACCCCTATTGTTGATCAGCCTTACACATCACATGAACTCCCACCTTTGGTGAGTTCATGCACATTATTCCCCACGACTTGTTGAGCTATGATCTTTTGTGAGCTCACACTTGCGATATATAAACCCTCCCACAGGAGATGAATAGGTGGCCCAGGAGGAGCCGCACAACGAGGAGTTCGACTTGATCTAGGTGGCGTCTCCTAGTCGACTTTATGGCGCCAAGGATGGACTTTAGTTCGTTTTATATTTATCATTTATTTTGTAAGACTTCCGCTATGTAATAATTACTTTTATGATATTGTGACATTTATCTCTATACACTCTATTATTATATGTGTTGTCTTCTTTGGCGCATATATGAGATGCACCCGGGTTTATCCCTTAAATCCGGGTGTGATAGGACTTGAGGTATCTTATTATAGCATGTTTATTAGTCTTAGTAACTTATTTGCATTTTTGGTCGATACTAGATATTTTATGAATTTAATTGTTTTTTTATAATTTTCTCTAGAAAGAAATTAATAATACACGAATAGCCTCAAAATTTATGAAATTTTATGGAGGCACAACATATATTCACATATAATCCTCAAAAATATTTGGACCATAAAATCCACAATATGTCAAGGTTTCTTCCATTTCACTCCTACTTGGTGCATGAGTTACACGTGAAATCACTCGAAGTATCCAAGTTTCAACATAATTAATATTTTATTTTATCACTTTGATGTGGAAACTTGAGATTGTCTTCTTATAGAATGTTTATTTGTCGTGGTAGCTTATTTTCTATTTTTGGTCAACACTAGATAGTTTATGAATTTAATTGCATTTTGACGACTTTCTGAAGAAATAATATTAATACACAAATAGCCTTAGAAATTAATGAAATTTTATTGAGACGCACCATATGTCCATGTATAATCCTAAAAGTGTTGGGACTATAAAATACAAGAAGATGTCAGGATTTCTTCCATTTTACTTTCACTTGTTGCATAAGTTACACGAGAAACCAATCTAAGTATCTAAGTTTCAACATAATCAATACTTCACTTTATCATTTTCATGTGAGGACTTGTGGTTATCTTCTTATAGAATATTTATGAGTCTTGGTAACTTACGATCGACACTAGAATATTTTATGAATTTAACTGCGTTTTGATGAATTTTTGCAGAAAGAAATTAATAATACACAAATAGCATAAAAATCATAAAAATTTATGAAGACACAACATATCCACATATATAATCCTAAAAATGTTTAGACTATAAAATGCCTGGCATTTCAGTGTTTCTTTCATTTTACTTCCACTTGTTGTGTGAGTTACATGTGAAAACACTCTAAGCATCCAAGTTTTGACATAATCAATACTTCACTTTATCATTTTCATGTAGGGACTTGAGGTTATTTTCTTATAGAATGTTTATAAACTTTGGTAGCTTATTTTTAATTTTCGGTCAAAACTAAAATATTTTACTAATTTAATTGTATTTTAATGATTTTCTATAAAAAGAAATTAATGATACACAAATAGCCTTAGAACATGAAATTTTACAGAGACACAACATATGTGCACATATAATCCTTAAAATATTTGAACTCAAGGAGTGGCTAAATAATTACAACAACTGTGATATATGTGGAATGATATCTTACATGGTATCCGTCATAAATCTGTTACTTCTATGTCCAACTAGTTTTATATTCACCACATGACTATCCGTATTTGCATCCAAAAACATTAGTGTTTGTATTCATATCCGATGTTATCCGTATTCGCATTTGAACTTGAATAAAAATATGAAAACAAATATGGTTTCTGTGATATCCATCTGTATTCGATCCGATTACACACCTAGTCTTGGCTGCACCAACTTCTCCTGGAGCTCCACCAACCTCTTTATCAGAGCACTCTTGTCTAATGTGACAATGTCAATGCGATGTACCTCTCCACCAACCCCGGGTCCTCTATGTTCCGACGACTTCGTAGGTCGCTAACATATTCACCAAGGGGTTTCCCTCTTCGGTGTTCTCTAACTTTCGATCTAGTATGTATGTCTATGTAGTAGCTAGAGTTTCGACTGGGGTTAACATCTATGTATTTTGCCCCTTGGGATTTATGTACTATGCCCTATGGGTTGTTAGGATGTGCAATCATTTTCCTCCAATAGATGTGATCTTGTGCTATATTGAAAGTTTCCATAAAACGATTTTTGGAACTTTATGGGCTGTGGTAGAATAGTGTGATAGAACTATCCTAATTGTTAAAAATTCCAATTGTAAGAGTGATTGAATCAACATCGAATGTTTGAAGTTTGCCTGTTTTGGGTAATTCTCTTGGCGCTGGGTGTTCAAGAATGGTTAGGTATGTTACATGCACCATCTCACTTGCAGAATCTATGGCACTCTTCTTCTAGTGACAACGCATATGCTTGAAAGAGTAGCTAAAACACCAAGAGCAGTTGGCCAGTCAGGTAACAAACATGCGTTTGTTGGCGCCGATCCGGGCGCCAATCACTGTGTTGAGAACCGGCGGCGGTGCTCTCTACACGACGGTCAGAGGCCAGGGGCCGAACGGTCCACGACCTGGAGCAGGGCTTGGGTTCCCTGCCTGACGGGCTGGACGGTCCGCACATGCGCAGGGGTGGCGGAGTTCACTGACGGCACCTGAATCTCGTTCCTGGGAGGGATCCCGTCGGGGAGGAGAGATTCTAGGTGTTGTCTAGGTCAGCAGGCCGACCTAGACACCTCTTATCGACGTAGAGCCGAAGAGAAGCAAAGAATTTGGGGATTGAGAGGCTAAACTAGAACTACTCCTAATGCCTAAGGTAAAAGCGAGAGATAAACTAATTATTGATTCGATTGATGATATTTAATCGGTCGTATTCCTCTGTATTTATAGAGGAGGGGGCTGGACCCATCACAAACAAATCTCCTGAGTTAATTCCGCAAATTTAGCCAACAACTGTAGCAAAAAACTTGGAACCCTAACTGACTACGCGCACGGACCGTCCGCACCACCAGTGCGGACCATCCGGACCGCGGACTGTCCCGCTTGGGGGTCGGACCGTCCGTAGGTCACTTTTGGTGCTCAACATATGCCCCATGCCTTTTGGAGGAGCTGAGCGAACCAAAAGCAACTAACTCAAGATAATCACATCAGTTTTCTTAAGCATCTTGCCACATACTAGGATGGTACTGCTTGAGGAAATGCTCGTTCAATGCCTTGGGAAAAACTTTGCCTTGTAATGTTTGCAATAAGTATGTGTTATCGGACATCACCTGTGTTACCTTGTACGGACCTTTCTAGGTTGGCGACCATTTTCCAAACTTCCGGTCTTTGCTCCTTAGAGGCAAGATGGTCTTCCACACTAGATCCCCTACATGGAATAATTTAGCCTTGACCTTCTTGTCATAAGCTTTGGCGACCATAACCTTATCCTTTTCCATTTCTCCTAATGCTGTCATTCTCTTGTCGGTCACTTCATCAATATTGTCCATCATTGAATTATAATAATCACTGACAATTAGATCATTTTGCTTGGCAAACCTAACAGTGTTTAAACTTATTTCCATGGGCTCCATGGGCAACACTGCTTCCTGCTCATAGACAAGCTCAAAAGGAGACACTTTAGTAGCAAGGTGTTTAGATATTCTATGAGCCCACAAAGGTTCGGACAAAATCTTATGCCACTGCTTAGGATTATCAGATATCTTCTTTTTTTATCAAGCAAATCAATGTCCTATTACTAGACTCGGCCTATCCATTGGCCTGAGCATAATACAGAGATGAATTGAGTAACTTAATTCTATATAACTTAGAAAACTCACGTACCTATTTTGACATAAAAGAAGCCCCCTGGTCTGTAGTCAAAGTCTGGGGAATGCCGAATCTATGAATAATATGCTCAGTTATGAACTCAATTACCTCCCTGTGTGTCATGTTCTTCAGAGCAATAGCTTCAGTCCATTTGGTAAAGTAGTCAGTGGCAACTAACACGAACTGACACCCTTTTGATGATGAAGGATGAATCTCTCCTATAAAGTCCAATCCCCATCCTCTGAAAGGCCAAGGCTTGATGATAGGATGTAATTTGGCTGCAGGGACCAATTGTAAGTCGTCGAATTTTTGACATACTTGGCATCCTTTGTAGTACTTAAAACAATCAGCTACCATGTTAGGCCAATAGGAGCCAGACCTTCACAATAATCACTTCATCTTTGGAGCCGATTGATGGGTACCATAAATCCCTTCATGTACTTTGGCCATGGCTAATATAGCATCACCTGGGCCCAAGCATTTAAGCAGGATGTCGTTGATTGTTCGGTGGTAGAGTTCTCCACTTATTAAAACATACTTGAAAGTTGTACGCCGAACGTTCCTATCCGTCCTAACATTGGGATTTTGTAGATAATTAATTATGGGTGTCCTCCAATCGCTTGCATCGGCTTCATTACTAGCCGAATCAATCAGGAGAACCTTCCTGGCAGCCCCGGATGGTCTGGAATCCTCACCCGGATGGTACGCGACCTGGGGAATTGGCCCTGTATTGGTTATTAGATTTTCGGTGTTGTGAAATTTCCTTGCTTTATCCGATAACCTGATGCATCTTGTGCTAAATTGTTAGCTCTGTGATTCTCAACTCTAGAGATGTGTTGAATGCTGAATTCGTCAAAAGAATGAATTATGCCCCAACATTTTTCAAGGTAACTGTTTAAAGTATCATCAAAACATTGATACTCTTCTAATACCTGTTGGACAACCAGATGAGAATCACCAAATGCCTTCACATGTTTTACTCCCATACAATTTAAAAGTTCCAAGCCGAACAAAAGGGCCTCATATTCGGCTTGATTGTAAGTGCAATAAGTTTTCAATCGGCTAGAGAAGTCGAAGGAGACATTACTTAGTGAGACAAGCATGATGCCAATTCCTTGTCCTTCATTGCAAACCGATCCATCAAAATATAAAGTCGAGAGAGTAACAATGAGGTATGATATCTCTAGTTTATGAGTATCATCGATCCGATGTTCTACAATAAAATCTGCTACGACCTAGCCTTTCATATATTTCAATGGCTCATAGGCCAAGTCTTATTCTATAAGTGCATAAGCCCATTTACCAATTCTACCACTCATAATCGGGTTTTGCAACATGTATTTGATCACATCGGTTTGAATGGAAATGGTGCAATGACTAGACAGTAAATAACATCTACACTTGGTGCATGCATAAAACAGGCATAAGCATAACTTCTCGATAAAAGTGTACCTCATTTCAGCATCCACCAGCCTCTGACTTAGGCAGGTGTAACACCCTGAATTTGGGGGTATAAAATTTCTTTTCTAATATCCACCAAATTCAGGTGTTACCCTCTTCTTTACTTGCTTTTTTTCTGTTTTTCTAGATAATGGACATTAATTTTATTATATATAAAGTTTTTAGCGTAGTAAAATAAAATCCTGGAGAAGCTTTGTTGTTGCATTCATGTCGTTGCATAGTGTTTATGAGTGTAAAGGTTTTTCAAACTTTATCGAACTATCTTGATCTTGTTTCTGAAGGTTGTCAGGAACCTTTGAAACGTTTCTTCAAGTATTAAAATATGAATTTTAGTTTTTTCTAATATTAATTTAATACCTAAAATTTAGTATTTGCGAAAGTAACAAAATCTTGGAAACTCGATAATATATATATATATATATATATATATGTTCCTCTCACCGAGCCCGTTCTAGATCTCGTGTCCTTTTCGCAGGATCATTAAAATGTCTTTCCTCGCAAACGTCGTGCTGCTCGTGTTTACCCTCGTCGTGTTCGCAACCGCATCTCTCGCTCGGTCACAACGCAAATGACGACAAATTCGGCAACCATCTCCCGTGCTCGCCCTTTTTATATAAATCCATCCTGCCGTCGCATAAGCACCTTTTGACTCAGGCTCCGTCTTACACTATCCCGCGCAATTCGTCGCGCAACAGTCTACTTTGCTCGATCAAAACGTGATCTGTGACAAATTTTGCAACTGCCTCCGCAACCTCTCTTTTCTATAAATATATCTCTAGATGTAGCATAACTCCTCGTCTCGCCCCAGATCTAGACCACAGGCGTGAAGGACAGCGGTTACCAGGTGCGTTCCCTTTCCCGTGTCCTCTTCTCCGTTTCTGTTGGTCGAGCAGCCCCGATGCCCCTGCGCGCGCTATAGCTTGGCCGGCCAGGAGGCCATGGCGCGTGGCGTTCTCGGGCGCGGCGTCATAGCGCAGGTGCGCACAAGCTCGGCGCTCGTGGCAGCCGGCGTGGTGGCCAGCCCGGCGAGCCTGCAGCGCGGTGCAGCCGGCGTGCGGTCGTCGCGGCCAGCCTCGGCACGCAGCTGGTGCACGGTCGTCGCGGCCAGCCTGCCTCCCCTGCACGGCGGCGAGAGCTTCTGTGCGCATCATGGTGTGTGCACTCCACTTCAGCATGTGGCAGTCCGCGCCCAGCCCCGACTCCCTCTTCCCTCTCTCCTCCATGCTCCACTACTCTGTGGCCGAGTGCCCTGCACCGGTGAGCACCCTAGCGACCATGCCCCATCTCGCTCCTCCCTGCTACCTGCGTGGCCGGTGTGCAGTCTGTAGGCTAGAGCCCCTCGCGCCCAATCAGTGAGCCGAGCGTGGAACCTACGGCGTGGCTATAGGCCACCTACGCGTTGCGTGAGCTCCTTCTTCCCCGAGCAGTCCCACCTCCATCCATTATCTCTATGCGTGCGTGTGGATGGAGGTTGGAGATGAGAGAACCTCTCTTTTCACACCTGATCCCACCTCCCCTTGATCCTTTGTGGCTAAGACCCATGTGGTCCATTGTACGGTTAGCCTTTGACCAATAGAATAGCGCCATATAGTCTAAATCCAAGAAATGCTAGTTATTCAATATATATGTTGCGTGGTGAGTCCGTCTCGACTCATTTCGGTCGTAGCGACTTCGTAATAACCTCGACTATGTTTAGTAATATTATTTGGTCGCAACATATATTTTCGTTAATTAAGTAATTAATCCAAGATTTATTTGAATGACATTCTAATTAAAATTAAGGTATAGTTTTAAAATGGATAATTTATAGATGCAAATTAATGTGGTTAGTGCCGGCTCAGATATTTTCAACTAATATTTGTTTAATGTAAATATGATGTTTGTTTAGCTTTCCTCACGTATCGCGCGAGTCATTCGCATGTGTCATGCGTGCCGTTGCGTGTGCTGTTTCGCACGCGTTGTCCGCACGTATCACGCGTGAGGACCGCATGCGTTGCCGCGCGTGGTCCGCACGCTAAGTCATGTCTGTCCGCGCGTCGTCGCGTATTGTTCGCGCACTATCGCATTGCTCGCACGTTATCACGCGCGTGTTCGCATGTCATTCGCGCGCTGTTTTCGCGTCGTCGACATTCCTTCGCACGCTCGTGTCACGCGTATATCACATGTCGATCACGTGTGTCGCGCGGCGTCTGCGCGTGATAATAAATTGTTTTCGCTTATAAACACTCATGTTAATAATGTTAATTCGTCAGGTCGCATATTTTAGATAGTTAACTTAAGGTTTTCTCGACTAATATCTGTTAGATTAATATTCTAATTAGATTAAATGTGAAGTGTTCAACTTGCGCTTTGATAATAAACATTAACATGGTTAATATTAACTTAAATACGTGTTGTCGCGTGGGCTGTTCCGCATGTGGTGGCATGCTGTTTTGCGCGTCATTCATGTATGTCGCACGTGCTGTTTCGCGTGTCGTGCGTCGCTCGCGCGTATCACACGCGATATTAAACCGTTCGATTATAATCACTCATGTCAATTAAATAACTATTTGTTTAATCGTCCACTATTAAAATAGTAAGCTAGTCAAAGCTAAGTAGTAGTTTTAATTTATAGTTGATATGATAATGTCAATTAATGTAATTATAATTATGTCGAATTAATATTCTAGTTAATACTCGTTCAGTGTAAAAGTTATAACTTCTCGGCCGTAGCTTCGACCATCGTGTTCCTTATCACCGCGTAACCGTAGAAGCGCTCTCTATTTTTATATTGCTCGTTTTGATGATATTTTATCTTGTTTGGTGTAATGTTCTTATGCAAGTATATGTTTGCTTGTGCCTGTTTGTATTTATAGCGCGTCGCGAATAGATTGCGATTTGTTCCTGAACTTCGAGGAATCGACGATCAAGATTTGGTGAACCACTGATCCTAAGATCAAGCTCTTCGAGTTCTATGAGATTGAAGACCCTGAGCATCTGTTTGGTGAAGGGAAGTGTCCTCTGACCTATTATGTCCTACGTACTTATAATTCATCGTCCTGCATTACATTATTGAAACCTAAGGATTGACTAGTCTGTATTTACCTCATCCTTGTTTACCTTTCGGGTTATCATGGTTAGCTTTACGCTATTGCTTTACTTTAATCAATGAACATGATGTGATTACTTATGATACGATGATGTTATCCCCATGATGATCCTGTGATACTTTAGGGGACTTAGGCTGTTTCCTGAGTACCTCTCCATAAGGACCTGTTCAGGGAGCGACATCCCGGGAAAACAGTACAACCATGAGGGTGGTATGGGACGCCCTTGGCCAAGTAATTAGGGAAGTCTTATGTTGGGTGCTGGTTTTTGGTCATTGGGAAACGAAGGCATCTGTTATGGCTCCTATATTCTCGCTCAGGGATCTGGGTATGGGCATCATCCCACGGCTTTTTCCTGAGGGCAGAGGTATAGGTTTTGGGACGTCAGATGGACTTTATGCAATGGTCATTTCCAACATTCACATAGTGAGGACCCTAGGGAAAAGCCACATAGTGGGACCCTACCAGTTCACCTTGGAAGTGCTCAATGGGGAGTCGCGATCCTCGAGCAGAAAGGGAATCATGGCTCATGGGTAAATTGTGCAACCTCTGCAGAGTGTTATGAAACTGATAAATTAGCCGTGCTCACGGTTATGAGCGGCCTTGGGATCCTCTTTGATTAGAGATACAGATGATCTGAGATACAATGGTTCTATTTATGGTTTTGGTTACGATGATGATAATGTTGTTCCTCGATGAGGAAATGATTCATGGGTTGGTTATTGCTAAAACTTGGCTCCCCTGATAATAAATACTTGACCAACTAAAAGTAACTGCTTTGACCTTAACTCCACATAAAGCTAGTCCACCTCAGCCAAACGGGACATTTGCTGTGTACGTTGATGTGTACTCACCCTTGCTTTCACAAAACACCAGGTTGCCTTTGGTGCAATCTATGCTTAGGTAAAGAAGAAGGCATTGAGGCAGATCTCCAGGAGTTCCAGTAATTTGACGAGTTCGAGGATTAGGTTAGCGGCCTCCCCCAGCCAGCTACCTGTGGTGGGTTTATTTACATTGGTTACGTTTCTATTATGTGTACTTTGATTCATATTATGTAAATGACTCTAGTCTTTAATATTATTACTTACTCTTTATTGTAATTCGAAGCATTGTGCTATGATGAGTCATTTATGTAATCGCTGTGTACGTGAATTTCTGATCCTGGCACATACATGGTTCGCATTCGGTTTACCTTCAAAACTGGGTGTGACATAAATGGTATCAAAGCCCTTGCTGACTGTAGGACCGCTGACCTAGAGTAGCATTCGCCGTTTTGAGGACTTATTAACTATTACTGCACCTCATCCTTGATGCTGCTTCAAAATATTAGTCACCTTGACTAATTCTATGTTGTGCTTCTATATGCCCCCTTGCCAAAAGTGTTTTATTCCATTACGGTCTATACTTTTCTCAATCTACTAGATCTGATCTCACTCTTGTGCTTGCGACACCCTTGTAGATGCCCCTGACCATAACCTTCTTGCCTTTTGCTATTTATTCCTCTTCCATCATTAAATTTCTACCATTTGGCAATTCTTATTCTTTTGTTATTGACATACTCGTATCTCTGAATTCTTTAATACTCTTGTTTCAAATACTTACATATGAATTTATACTGCCTACTTAGACATTTCATTTTATATGTCCGTGAACTTCTTGTCTTCTGAGACCCCTTTCTATTCCATTGTGAAGCCGTTATCTTTTAGCTTTTTCTATTCCCTTGGTCTTGGTACGCTCGTACCATTGGAATCTTGCATACTAATATTTTTATATGTGCTTACCTTCATATCCCAATGACTGTTCAAAACCATTCAGTTAATATGCCCTTGATCACCCTTGATTGTCTCATCCACTTTGCCACTTTAAGAGTCTTTCCTTAACTGCATCCTTGGTTATGCTTTCACGATCATCATCTTTACCCTTGTCGCCTCTATATCTTACCTTGATGCTTACATTATACCCGTCTTTTAAAACCTTCTCTCTTCCATCTCAATTTTATAGTTGTACTAGGTGAGTGCCCGTGCGTTGTGATGGGAGTAAAAAATTGTATGAAACATATATCATGCCAAAGGAAGATCTTGGTAGGATCATTGGGTCAACATATTTTAACATATATCAAGTGTTTTGCCAATTCAGTTAACATATATCAACTCACGCATGACACATCCTATCATACACATATTGCAGAGGGTCCACATAGGTGCCATGCTAGCAGCAGACTGGACTTCAATCTGGTTGTAGCGCTTGCATAGATGCAATCAAGTTGAGGAACAGAGGATCAAAAGTACCATAGCCACCTTCCTTGAACAAGATCTTGAGCCTTGTACTTACAAAAACCATAGCCACCTTTCGGATCACTACCCCTTGATCTGGAATCAGCACGACGACAAGGAAGTGGAGGGTGCGGGGAAGCGGATATAAACTGCTCATGTTGGCAAAGCTGCAGATTTGGCATCCTTATTGCCTAAACCAATCCAAAACAAAATGATATATCAGATTTCAAACAAATCCACAATAAAAGAAGAGCACAAACTTTACAGTTAGATTAGTGCACATTTTAAGTGAATTCGATCACAGGAAAGAAATTTATGTCAATGCTGCTAGTTCACCGCATATCAAATATCTCGGAGTTCTGGTAGAGCTTGAGATGCTTGTGTAGTATCAACAATAAATCCTGCATATTTTTTTCTTTTTTCTTTTCTGTTTGTTCTGAAGAGAAAAGCGACAGAGTTGTGTATGCTAATTAAATTGCTTTACCACGACATCTAGTCAGGCAAAGTTTTTATTAATATATATCAGCCAATTTCGGAGAACCATGTTTTTACTATTTATCATCACGCAGCAGCCATGTTTACCGTATTAATAATTTTTGGTTACCAGAAGGTATCTTAAGAAAACAATGGTTCAAGTTGCTTACCTTTTTAGATGTTTCATCAACATGTGTCTGGCCTCCTTTTTGATATTTTGGATGCACAAGTGGTTTAGCAGTTGCAGCTGCGATTGTACGAGCCTCTTTTGTTGTTAAGATGGTTGCCTGCAATTTGTTAGGCTGGTGTCACACCCGGTTTTAGAAGGCAAACCGAATGCGAACCATGTACGTGCCAGGATCAGCAATTTACGTACACAGCAGTTACATAATTGGACATCATCAAACAGTGCTCAAATAATAACATAAAAGGTTAATAATAGTCGATTACATCATGATGTCCGAGACATCCACATAGTCTTTAACAATTATCAAAGTGCGGAAAAAAAACGTAGATACACACGGCCTACACAAGCAGCGGACTGGTGGTTTGCCGCTAACCCACGCCTAGGACTCATCGTACTCTTGGAACTCCTGGAAGTCTTCCTCCACGGCTTCATCTTCACCTGAGCAGTGCTCGCAACGCGGACAACCTGGGGGGTTTAGTGTGTAAAGCATGGGTGAGTACACATCAACATACTCAGAAATATGTCCCATTTGGCTGTAGTGGACTAGCTTTATGTGGAGTAAAGTCAAGCAGTTGCTTTTAGTTGGTCAGGTTATTACTTACTAGTAGAAAGCCATGTTTTAGAACTAACCCAAGTTATTAACCCGATGTACCCTTTCCAAACGGAAAGAATACCACTTACCAGTACCATAGTCATAACCAAAATCATCATCCTCATCACCACCTGTAAACCATACATCTCTGATCAAGTATTTCTAATCAATGGAGCTCCCTTGGCAGCTCATAACCGTGAGCATGGCTGATATATCAGTTTCATAACACTCTGCAGAGGTTGCGCACTTTACCCGCAAGCCGTGATTCCCTCTTGCCTCGGGCCGATCAAACCCTTAAACACTACCAAGGTGAATAGGCAGGGTCTCACTACGTAGCCTTTACAAAGATTCCCTGGGGCTGTAGCCGCCCGTTAGGTTTCCTAAATGCACCGCACTCCTCCCCAAGGGGCGAACCAACCTTGGCAGAGCGAGCCACGTACACCGAGCCCCATTAACGGCACGACGGCGAAGCGAACTACACCCCAGTTCCTCTAATTACTCAGCTAAGGGCATCCCATTCCACCCTTATGGTTGCACTATTTTCCCGGGCGGTCATCCAACAAACAGGTCCTTACGGAGAGGCACTCGACAAATAACTCGAGTCCCCTTAAGGGCCCCAAGTACCATCATCATAATCAAAAGGGAAAACAACGTATCATAGATAATATCATCATGTTCATTGATTAATGTGAAGCACTAGCATATAGCTAAACTGAAATAACCCAACCAAAATAGGTAAACAAGGACAAGATAAACAAAAGCTAGTCAATCCTTAGGTATAAAGTGTGTAAATGCGGGGAGTGAATTATAAGAATAAGTAGGACATAGATAGATCAAGGGACACTTGCCTTCACCAACCAGCTACTGCTCAGGGTCTTCACCTGCAACTCCTTCGGACTCCGTCAACTGACCGTTATCTATACGAGTTTCAAACATACATTCCACAAATTTAATACAAAAGAATAGTACACCAAACAATAGAATGCAATAAATAAACAGACGTTCGACACAGGGCTCACACCTACGACTAAGCGAGAAAGAGAAAGTAAAGGTCGAGGCTACGGTCGAAGAGCGATCACGTCACACGATTATAAATTAAAATACTCGCCTAAACAGAATGGTATTAGTTTTAGCCATCACGTTAACCATAGGGTAAAGTCATGTTCCATGTTTAATTATTATGAACAGATAAAGGTAAATTAAAAGGATTGTCGCGCGGCAAAACGCGCGACACAACACTTAAATTAAATTAAGAAATAAACAACTTGTCACGTGATAGAGCGCGCAACGAGACACTTGGATTAATTATAAAGAGACGTTAAGCGTCGCACGACGAAACGCACGATGGCATACGCCATCTGAACTGAATTTAAAATGAAACATCGCGCGACGAAGCGCGCGACACAGCTCATTAATAAAGATGAATTTAAAATGAATCATCGCGCGACGAAGCGCGCGACACAGCACATCGACTAAACTAAAATTAAAAAATGGATTAAACTGAAAGTCGAACACCGCGCAACTACAGTCGCGTGCGCGTGCTGGGGGCTCGCGAGCGTGGAGTCGCGGGGCGCGAGGCCGCGGGGCACGCAGGGCGAGCTGCCGCCGGGGCAGGGGCCACGCAAGGGGAGGGGCCGAGGCCGCGACGCGGGGGAGCAGGGGGCACGCCGCGGGGGTAGCCGGGGCCGCGCCGCCGAGGGAGAGCGAGGGCGCGCCGCGGGGGGAGCAGGGGGCTGCCACGTGGGAGGCATGGGGCCGCGCCACCAGGGGGGCAGGGGCCGCCACGGGGGAGGGCAGGGGGCCACAACGCTAGGGAGTGGGGGCCACCACGGGGGAGCAGGGGCCACGCCACCGAGGGAGCAGGGGCTGTCGCGCGGGGGGGGGGGCAGGGGCCACGACGCCAGGGAGAGCAGGGGCCGCTGTGGGGGAGGGCAGAGGGCCGCGCCACCGGGGGGCAGGGGGCAGCCGCGGGGGAGGCAGGGGGCGCACCGCCGAGGGCTGAGGCCGCGCAGGGGGAACAGGGGGTGCGCGTGGAAGAAGAAAGGGGAGGGGAAGGGGAAGAGAGAGAGGGAGAGGGAGAGGGAGAGGGGAGGGGAGCTCACCTCGGGGTCCAAATCCGATGATCACTGTCTCCAAAACCTTGGGCACCACGGGGAGAGAGAGAGGTGAGAGAGAGAGGGAGTTGCTACGCGGGAGAATTGAATGAGGGAAAGGGACCAGGGGAGGGGGGCACGACATAGGGAGGGGCAGGGTGCCAGGGGTGCGCGGGCCGAGCTGGGTCGGGCTAGGTCGAGCTGGGTCAGGCTGGGTCACGTCGCGGGGCAAAAACCCACGACACGCACAGCCACAGATCGAGACTCAATTTGCGAAGCAAAATCTGAAACGAGACTAAGCAACACATGCGACTAAACAGGACATCAGACAAAAGAAATATGATTCGGCATGATGCAACACCCATGTCAACTTAGGTTTTGTTTACACACAATATGGACGTCAGTCGCTATACTGCTTTGAAATTGGGAAGAAGGAGCGAAACAGGAAGAGAAAAGAGAGTAACGCCTGAATTTGGTGAGTAAAAGAAGAAAAAAAATTCTACCCCCCAAATTCAGGGCGTTACAAACCTATCCCCCTTAAAAGAATCTCGCCCTCGAGATTCAAGGTTGGCCAGCAAAGAGTTCAGGATACTTGGCCATCAGATCATCTTCACGCTCCCAGGTTGCTTCTTCCTCCGAGGGGTGACTCCATCTGAATTTGCACATTCTGATAGTTTTCCTCCGGGTGACTCTATCTGCAGTATCAAGAATCTGCGCTGGCTTCTCTATATAGGTCAAGTCCTACTGGACTTCCAGACCTTCCACCGGCAACTGCTCTTCTGGCACACACAGACACTTCGTCAGCTGAGACACGTGAAAGACATCATGCACTACGGACAAGCCTTCTGGCAGACTAAGCTGATAGGCCACTTCTCCATGCTTTGCGAGAATCTGATACGGACCAAAATAGCGGGGTGCTAGCTTGCCTTTAACTCCGAATCTTCTGATTCCTCTAATAGGCGATACTTTCAAATAGACGAAGTCTTCGACTTCGAAACATAGCTCTCTCCTTCTTGTGTCTGCATAGCTTTGATGCCTTGATTGCGCTATCTTTAGATTCTCTCGAACCATCTTGATGTTCTTCTCAGCTTCGAGCAAAATGTTTGGCCCAAACACTTGCTTTTCTCCAGGCCGATCCCATTGCAACGGAGTTCTACAACTCCTTCCATAAAGCACCTGAAATGGTGACATCTTCAAGCCGGCCTGGTAACTGTTGTTATAGGAGAATTCTGCATAAGGTAACCTCTTGTCCCACCCGAACTGATCTTGCAATGCACAGGCTCTCAACATATCTTTAAGGATTTGATTAGTTCTTTCGGTCTGACCGTCTGTCTGCGGATGGTAAGCTGAACTAAAATTTAAATGTGTACCCAAGGCTTCATGCAACTGCTGCCAGAAATGAGAGGTGAACTGTGTTCCTCTATTCGACACTATCTTCTTTGGCACACCATGAAGACAAATGATCTGGGACATGTACAACTCTGCCAATACTGCACTGCTGTAGTTGGTCTTGACAGGTATGAAGTGGGCTGACTTGGTTAAGCGGTCCACTACTACCCAAATAGAATCGTAGCCGGCTCAAATGCGAGGCAATCTGACTATGAAGTCCATTCCGATTTCATCCCATTTCCATTGAGGAATTCGCAACGGTTGCAACAATCCAGCTGGCCTCTGATGCTTTGCCTTGATCCTTTGACAACTGTCACATATAGCCACATGCTCTGCGATCTCCCTTTTCATTCCGTACCACCATAATTTCTTCTTTAGATCTTGATACATCTTCTCACTTCCAGGGGTTATAGAATAAGCTGACTCATGAGCTTCCTTGAGGATCAACTCTCGAATAGACTGGACATTGGGAACACACAAATGGTCTTTGAACCATATCACACCTTCTGTATCCTACCGAAAATCTTTGCCTCTACCTTCTAAAATCAGCTGCCGGATTTCACTGATCTTCTCATCGTTCTTCTGTGCTTCTTTGATTTCCAACTCTAGGGTAGGCTCTAACTCAACTGTCACTCCTCGCATATTGTTTAGAAATCCAAGGCTCAACCTGCCAAACTCCTTGGCCAACTCATAAGGCATCGGGTAAGCGACCATCAGGTTGACTTGACTTTTCTTGCTCAAAGCATCTGCCACTACGTTCGCTTTGCCTGGATGGTAATGAATCTCCAATTCATAGTCTTTGATCAACTCTAACCATCTTCATTGCCTCATATTCAGCTTCGACTGAGTGAATATGTACTTTAGACTCTTGTGGTCTGTGTAAACATCACATTTCTGCCCATACAGATAGTGCCTCCATGTTTTCAGTGCGTGAACCACTGCTACCAACTCTAGGTCATGGATCAGGTAATTCTTCTCGTGAACCTTTAGCTGTCGGGACGAGTAAGCCACAACTCTTCCCTCCTGCATCAACACGCATCCCAAACCAGTGTAACAAGCGTCGCAATACACTATAGTCAACTTCTCTTTCAGCGCTTCAAAGGCTTCTTGGCATTTCTGGGTCCACTTGAACTCAACTTTGTTGCCTAGCAAAGCTGTCATCGGTTTCGCAATCTTCGAAAATCTTTCAATGAATCGCCGATAATATTCGGCCATTCCGATGAAGCTATTGATTCCTCGGGCATCTGTTGGTGCTTTCCAGTTTAGAATGTCTGCCACTTTCTTCGGGTCCACAGCCAATCCTTTATTAATTATGTAACCCAAGAACAACACTTCATTGATCCAGAACTCGCACTTACTCAACTTTGCATACAACTGGTGCTCTCACAATCTCTACAATACCATCTTCAGATGATCCACATGCTCCTCCTCACTTTGAGAATATATAAGAATACCATCAATAAATACCACCACAAACTTGTCGAGATAATCCATGAATACACTGTTCATCAGATTCATGAAGAAGGCTAGTGCATTCGTTAGACCAAAAGACATAACAGTGAACTCATACAACCCATACTTGGTAATGAATGCCGTCTTCGGAATGTCTGAGGGTCGGATCCTGAGCTGATGGTAACCTGACCTCAGATCTATCTTTGAGAACACGCTGGCTCCTCTCAACTGGTCGAACAGATCTTCTATTCTGGGCAAGGGGTACTTGTTCTTGATGGTGACCTCATTCAGAGCTTGATAATCGATACACATCCTTCTGGTGCCATCTTTCTTCTCCATGAATAGGACAGGGGTGGCCCAAGGCGAGGTGCTTGGCCTTATGTAACCTTTCTCTGATAGCTCATCAATCTGCTTCTTGAGCTCAACCAACTCTGGTCCAGACACTCTGTAGGCTCTTTTAGAAATGGGGGCGGTGCTAGGAAGAAGCTCTATGGCAAACTCAACTTTCCGCTCAGGTGGCATGCCTGGTAAGTCTTTCGAAAACACATCTGGGAATTCTGAGACAACCTTGATAATCTCGAGTGAATCTGGCTCCTTGCTATCAATAGCCATCTGATGACAACTTCCTTTCCTTGGCTCAGGTGAGATTAACTCGGCTACCACTTCTTCTCTTAGTAGGGACATCAACTTGATTGTCCTCTTATCACAACTGATAATTGCTTGGTACTTATCTAGCCAATTCATCCCTAGGATGACATCTATTCCCTGAGTACCCATTACTATGAGATTAGAGGGAAACACTATCCCCCTTATTTCCACACTTACATTCAAGCAAATGCTATCGGCTCGACTTCTACCACCGGCTGAGTCAATTTGGATGGGGATTGACATGGTAGTTACTGGAAGATTATGTGTTTCTACCCATGATGTAGTAATAAATGAATGCGTTGCTCCAGTATCAAATAACACTTTTGCAATATGGGAGTCGACTAGAAACATACCTACTGTCATGCTGGGGGTTTCCTGAACTGCTTCGGCCTCCAAGTGATTCAGTCTCCCATGGTTATAGCGTGGCTGAGAGCGGTTACCTGCTCCAGGCTGAGACACATTTTGCTTTGCCGGGGTACTAGGGCCTGACTGCTGCTGGGCTGCCTTCTTCAGACATTGCATTACCCAATGGCCTTGCTCTCCACAATGGAAACATGCTCCGCTTCCGCCTTGAGCTGGTGCTGCCTGACTGCTCTGGTTGGTTGCTAGGGCGGGAAGACGAGGTGCCTGCTGGTTCTGCCTCTGGAACTGACCTCCTCCTAACTGATTGTTCTGGCGATTCTGATGCTGATGCTGAGGGTACTGCCTTTGAAACTGCTGCTGCTGAGGTGGGCGCTGGTTTTGCCTGAACTATGGAGGTGGGTTGCCTAAGAAACGAGGGCGATTGCTGCTTCCAGACTGAGGTCCACTGATCTTACGCTTGCGATCCTGCATCTCTTTGCACTTCCTCTCTGTCATGATCGCTCTATCGATCAGGTGCTAAAATGTGGGGAAGGTATGATTCATCAGATGATACTGCAGAGGATCAACTAAGCCTCTCAAGAAGCGATACTATCGCTTGGCGTCAGTGTTGACATATTCAGGAGCATAGCGGGACAGCTGCAGAAACTTGTCTCGGTACTCACTAACAGACGTAGGCCCTTGCTTGAGCGCCAGGAACTCCTCCTTCTTCACTGTCATCAGGCCTACGGGAACATGGTACTGACGGAAGCTATCTCTGAATTCTTCCCATGTAATAGTGTCGGGGTTGGCATGGGTGGCGAGATAGGACTCCCACCAAGACTGGGCTGCTCCTCTCAACAGACGAGGACCATACAGAACTTTCTCCCTGTCGTCACACTGAGCGGTGTGCAACTCCCGCTCCACAGTGCGTAGCCAATCTTCAGCATCTATGGGGTCGGAAGAATGAGCGAACACTGGGGGATGACCTCTCATGAATTTAGCACGCTTGTCACTAGGCATCTGAGGCATCTGAGGCTGAGGTGGGGGCTGTTGCTGCTGCTGTTGCTGAATAGCGGCTAGAGTTTGACCGATGGCTTGAACTGCCTGAGTCTGCATTAAGAACATCTGCTCGATGGTCATCAGGGCGGGGTGGCAGCTGCTGACGGGGTGCCTCATCCTGCGGTGCTGCCTGCTCCTGCTGAGCACACCTTCCTCCTCTGCGCCTATTTTCTGACATCTGTAGAATGCAACCACACATTAGAACTGAGCTTGCAACTTGCAACATAAGAAGAGAGTATAGAATTCTTCCACAACACTGAACAGATGAGCATCTTCACTGATCTCCAACACAGACCAACACAGCTTCTCAGATAAAGAGGAAAGTGGAACAAAAGGGCTTCCCAACTAGGTAACTAATTTTATTAACATTCAACAGGTAAACCAAAGTGCAGGGGATGCCTATACCCTAGCGACAGTCATTACAAAGATCCAAATCCAACATAGTTCATCATGACAAACATAAAGGCACAGGATAAGCAAACTACCCTGTATAACTAAGACTAACTAAGAGTAAGACTAATGCTAAGACTATAGCTTCTATATATATTTTTGCATTAATTACAAGATCTGACGCTAACGATCTATGGTTCTAAATTTATCTTGGTCCTGCAGTCAGGGTTACCATAAGCATGGTGTCCACGCTGAGGTGAGCGGTACGGGTGCTGAGTCCCGACGGGAGCGAGGGAGCCATCCTCCAGGTGACGATGCTCCACGCGCTCAGCCCGCAGCTGGGTGATCTCAGCACGAGCCCTACTCAGCTCATCTAATGCATGGTCCAGCTCCGTGTTTAACATGGCGGCTAGGTTGACTGTGCTACTCAACCTAGGATTGTCCTCACCGATAGGTGAGACAACCACACCTCCTGTGCTGCCAGATGGGCGGCGGGGGTAATACTTCAGGTTGAGACCATTAGCTATCCCACCAAGCACTGAGTAGTAGTGCGAAAGCGCACGCCATGTGGCATCTTGCATGACCACCTCAGCTGAGTCCCATTCAGAGATAGAATAGTGCTCTGAGCAGACCTCCGCACCCCAGAGACTGTTCTCCGGACGGCCCACCAAGCAGGTCGCCTCCCAATGGTCAAGCTAAATCCCGCAACTATGCTGGAAGACTACACAGCAACACTCGATGGACCAGGTACGCCGGTCGAGTGCCTGGCATAGCAGGGTGTCGAGCGCATCGTGGAAGTGACACCCGCGAGCGGCGTCACGGGTGATGGGTCGGGCAACCCATCCTTTCAGCTCTTGCTCCTCTAAAAGGTCGGTGTCATGGCTCGAGCTGCTGTCGCCACCTCCGTCGTCTAGGTCTCCTCCATCAGCTACTCCAGCGGCTGGGGCGCTCAGTGGTGGTGCAGGGGGCGCCTCCATCGGGAGCATGGAGAGCAGCTCCTCATAGACTCTATCTCCTGCTAAAGCGAGAAAGAAGAGCCCTGCTGCTCCAGCTCCTGTCGTCGATGCTCCTGCTCCTCGTGCATGTGGTGGTGCAGCCTCTCCAAGTGGCTAGACTGACCAGTCACTGGACAGCGAAGTGGACGCTCCGTGAGACGAGAAGGCAAGAAAGGAATGACTGACTTCCGTGTAGTGTGTCTAAGACGAGCCATCTACAAAAGACATTGTAAGCATAAGAGTGAGAACAGAACTAATATGACCAGCAAGTAGACCATAAATAAATGAGGAATTAGAATAAAACAAAATTTTCAGCAAGGTATAATATATATATATATATATATATTAGAACATAGGTTTGGTCGATATGACCGACTTTTGAAGGGGAACCAAAGTCAAGGTGATAATAGGGGTCTATAATCCTTAGAACGACCATTCTACTCTAGGTTAGTGGTCCTACAGTCAGCACGACTTTGATACCACCTATGTCACACCCGGTTTTAGAAGGCAAACCGAATGCGAACCATGTACGTGTCAGGATCAGCAATTCACGTACACAACAGTTACATAACTGGACATCATCACACAGTGCTCAAATAATAACATAAAAGGGTAATAATAGTCGATTACATCATGATGTCCAAGACATCCACATAGTCTTTAACAATTATCAAAGTGCGGAAAAGAAACGTAGATACACATGGCCTACACAGGCAGCCGACTGGGGGTTTGCCGCTAACCCACGCCTAGAACTCATCGTACTCTTGGAACTCTTGGAAGCCTTCCTCCACGGATTCATCTTCACCTGAGCAGTGGTTGCAACATGGATAACCTGGGGGGTTTAGTGTGTAAAGGAAGGGTGAGTACACATCAACATACTCAGCAATATGTCCCGTTTGGCTGTAGTGGGCTAGCTTTATGTGGAGTTAAGTCAAGTAGTTGCTTTTAGTTGGTCAGGTTATTACTTACTAGTAGAAAGCCATGTTTTAGAATTAACCCAAGTTATTAACCCGATGTACCCTTTCCAAACGGAAAGAATACCACTTACCAGTACCATAGTCATAATCAAAATCATCATCCTCATCACCACCTGTAAACCATACATCTCTGATCAAGTATTTCTAATCAATGGAGCTCCCTTGGCTGCTCATAACCGCGAGCACGACTGATATATCAGTTTCATAACACTTTGCAGAGGTTGCGCACTTTACCCACAAGTCGTGATTCCCTCTTGCCTTGGGCCGATCAAACCCTTAAACACTACCAAGGTGAATAGGCAGGGTCTCACTACGTAGCCTTTACAAAGATTCCCTGGGGCTGTAGCCGCCCGTTAGGTTTCCTAAATGCACCGCACTCCTCCCCAAGGGGTGAACCAACCATACCAGAGCGAGCCGCGTACACCGAGCCCCATTAACGGCATGACGGCAAAGCGAACTACATCCCAGTTCCTCTAATTACTCAGCTAATGGTGTCCCATTCCACCCTTATGGTTGCACCGTTTTCCTAGGCGGTCATCCAACGAACAGGTCCTTACGGAGAGGCACTCGAGAAACAGCTCGAGTCCCCTTAAGGACCCCAAGTACCATCATCATAATCAAAAGGGAAAACATCGTATCATAGATAATCTCATCATGTTCATTGATTAATGTGAAGCACTAGCATATAGCTAAACTGAAATAACCCAACCAAAATAGGTAAACAAGGATAAGATAAAGAAAAGCTAGTCAATCCTTAGGTATAAAGTGTGTAAATGCGGGGAGTGAATTATAAGAATGAGTAGGACATAGATGGGTCAAGGGACACTTGCCTTCACCAACCAGCTGCTGCTCAGGGTCTTCACCTGCAACTCCTTCTGACTCCGTCAACTGACTGTTATCTGTATGAGTTTCTAACATACATTCCACAAATTTAATACAAAAATAGTACACCAAACAATAGAATGCAATAAATAAACAGACGTTCGACGTAGGGCTCACACCTACGACTAAGCGAGAAAGAGAAAGTAACGGTCGAGGCTACGGTCGAAGAGCGATCACGTCACACGATTATAAATTAAAATACTTGCCTAAATAGAATGGTATTAGTTTTAGCCATCGCGTTAAGCATAGGGTAACGTCATGTTCCATGTTTAATTATTATGAATAGATAAAGGTAAATTAAAAGGATTGTCGTGTGGCATAACGCGCGACACAACACTTAAATTGAATTAAGAAATAAACAACTCGTCGCGCGATGGAGCGCGCAACGAGACACTTGCATTAATTATAAAAGAGACGTTAAGCATCGCGTGACGAAACGCACGACGACATAAGCCATCTGAACTGAATTTAAAATGAAACATCGTGCAACGAAGCGCGCGACACAGCACATTAATAATGATGAATTTAAAATGAATCGTCGCGCGACGAAGCGCGCGACGCAGCACATCGACTAAACTAAAATTAAAAATGGATTAAACTAAAAGTTGAACACCGCGCAACTACAGTCACGCGCGCGCGAACACGCTGCGCGTGTCGGGGGCTCGCGAGCGCGGGGTTGCGGGGCCCGCAGGCGTGCGGGACGCGAGGCCGCTAGACGCACGGGACGCGGGGTCGCCAGGCCGCGGGGCGTGAGGCCGTGGGGCGCGCAGGGCGAGCCACCACAGGGGCAGGGGCCGAGGCCGCGCCGCGGGGGAGCAGGGGGCGCGCCGCGGGGGTAGCCAGGGCCGCGCTGCCGGGGGAGGGCGGGGGCGCGCCGCAGGGGGAGCAGGGGCCCACCGCGGGGGAGGCAGGGGCCACCGCGAGGGAGGGAAGGGGGCCGCGCCGCCGGGGAGCGGGGGCCACCGTGGTGGAGCAGGGGCCACGCCACTGGGGGGAGCAGGGGCTACCGCGGGTGGGGGGGGGCCAGGGTCCATGCCGCTGGGGGGAGTAGGGGCCTCCACGAGGGAGGGCAGGGGGCCACGCCACCGAGGGGATAGGGGGCCGCCGCGGGGGAGGCAGGGGGCCGCGTCGCTGGGGGAGCAAGGGGCACGCCACCGGTGGCCGAGGCCGTGCAGGGGTGCGCGTGCAGGGGGAACAGGGGGCACGCGTGGAAGAAGAAAGGGGAGGGGGAGGGGAATAGAGAGAGGGAAAGGGAGAGGGGAGGGGAGCTCACCTCGGGGTCCAAATCCGGTGATCACTGTCTCCAAAACCTAGGGCACCACGGGGAGAGAGAGAGGTGGGAGAGAGAGGGAGTTGCTGCGCGGGAGAATTGAATGAGGGAAAGAGACCAGGGGAGGGGGGCACAGCATAGGAAGGGGCAGGGCGCCAGGGGCGCGCAGGCCGAGCTAGGCCGGGCCGGGCCAGGTCGGGCCAGGTCGGGCTAGGTCGGGCTGGGTCGCGTCGCGGGGCAAAAACCCACGACACACACAGCCACAGATCGAGACTCAATTCGTGAAGCAAAATCCGAAACGAGACTAAGCAACACACGCGACTAAACACGACATCAGACAAAAGAAATATGATTCGGCATGATGCAACACCCATGTCAACTTAGGTTTTGTTTACACATGATATGGACGCCAGTCGCTATACTGCTTTGAAATTGGGAAGAATGAGCGAAACGGGAAGAGAAAAGAGAGTAATGCCAAAATTTGGTGAGTAAAAGAAAAAAAATTATACCCCCAAATTCAGGGCGTTACAGCTGGGAATTATTTGTATAGCATCATCCTTCAGAGCAACATGGCCTGACAAAATAGATTATTGTGCAAATATAAACAACATTTTATATAAGCTTATAAATTTCTTAAAAATATAACATGGAGTAATCTGAGAATCAGCACAGACTGGGGAAATCATAGTATTTAAAAATAGTAGATAGCTGCATTAAAGCTTAATGTTTATAGTTAATTTAGTAGTCTTTGGAAACAAACATGCATTGTACACCACATGATTAGATTTGACTCAAACATTAAGCTAATATCACATACATCTAAACCAAAAGCTTGTAAAATTAATGTTGATGCTTTAATAGATCTGACCTAAAAAGTATAAATGTAGATGATGATCAAAATGGCAACTCTTCAAATATTCTAATATCACATACTTGCCAATGTACATATACCAAGGAATTAAAAAGAGCAAAATATTTCTGCGATCAGAACTACTTTACTTTTGCAAGAACTGAAACCACATAAAACTTAAAATATTTCTGTGACCAGTATGTTTTTCTTATCATACCACATAAGAGCATTATCTAGGTTCTTATCTCCATTTGTGGCACTCTCAACTTCAAGGGTTTCAATATCTGCCATTAAATCAAGATTTATTAAGGCACACAAGTTTGAGGTTGTTCCTGTTCCAGAAAAATGTTCATAAAAAAGGAGAAAGGAATTAAGTTCACAACAACAGAGATATAGTGTATGTATATACATTAAAGTAAACCTAGAATTTATAGAAGCATCAACATAGTGAATGTGGAACTAAAGAAAAGCACTACTGTTATAATCTATTATGCCATATCATAGCTGAATTCTGAGGCATTGTAGTTGGACACACAGATGAAAATATGTGAGGTGTATGCAACCAGTTACAAAGCAACAATGCATTTTCAAGGATTCATAGAAGTTATACAAAATTAGAAGGTTTGGCACCTCAGGGAGGGCGATTCTATGAGAAGGGGAAGAACTGCTCCTGGAGCTCCTACCCTACTCATGCTCAAGACCTGAGTGAAACTGGGTAAAAGTTAAAAATGTTAATCTATGATGATTTAGCATTAGGCAGGAGGAAGCAAATTCTAAATTATCATCTTATGTCCAAGTGAATAGAAACAAAGAGGGTGTCTCTATCCAAATGAACAGAAATAAATGACATATCAAGAAAAACCCAGAGACATGGAGCACATTTACACAAAAAGTTGGTACTAACCTACAGAATATACTGAACACTACATGATAAACAAAAATAACGATCTCTTTGATTAAAGCCATCATGTTAGTTTTATTAGGAAAATTCAGCTGAATCATGGTCGAAAAAATGAAATCTAAAACAGCGAGGTCGACAAACACTGCCAGCTAACTGCATGATTACTTTACCTATGGTGCTATCATTATTTCTCCCAATATATAAAGTTCAAGCAGTTAGCTGGCAGACTAAATCCAAAATTTGTAGAGATCCAAAGTACGCATGATACAACTGCAGAGCCATGGAGGCCACAACACAGACCATAGTTGAATCAGTACCAAAACAACTGTTTAGAAGCATAGTCTGAATTGCGGGTTGGGGTCATTGGAAGTAAAAGGAACCTACGGTAATGAAAATAAGAGTGCGTAGATGAAATGAAAATAAAAAGGGACATAACAGCTATGCTAAGAATAACAGCAAGCTCCTTACATGCTAAGAATAACCTAAATGGTATGGGCATGATTACTTTACCTAACAATACATGATCAAACAAAAAAATAACAATTCAGCTGATTCATGGTCGGAAAAATGAAATCTAAAACAAGGAGGTCGACAGGCAATACTACAACACCCGAAACAGGAGCAGCTGTGTGAATTGTTCAAGGGCAACACCCCAAAACTATAGCTGCATCACGAAACCAAGGATTACAGAGTTCATGCACCTTAAGTGGGGAATCAACCAGGACTCTGTGCTCCAATCTGTAGTCTGTAACACGGAGCGCGGCGCAAGATACCAAGTGGAGGACACAAGGAGGTAGAGGAGAGGCGTTAGGCATGGGGGAGTAAAGACGATGGCCATACCTGAGCGGGTAGGGGAGGGTGCCGGCAGAGGATTCGGAGCCGGAGCGCGGAGGGAGAGATAAGACGGAGCGGAGGTAGGACCCGTGGGTGTAGGGTGCCACGCTCGGGGGTGGCATCAGCTTGTCCACCGCCGGGGACGACGAGCGCCGCTGGATCTTGCCGCCGGCCTGCCGGTGCTGCGACGACGGGGACGCAGAGTCTTGGTGGCAGTGCATGCGCTTGTTCTGTCCTCACTGGAGCAGCAATTCGCCGGTTCTGGTGGAGCTCGGGGAGGCGGGGTCGGAGTGGTCAGAGGAGCTGCCAGCCTGAGGGAAACCATAACTAAATAATGCCAAACCCACTGCAACAATAGTTGGTGCCACCACTATTGGATTTATTAACCTGTAAAGTCAGGCATTGAACATATTCAGTTTCTGTGAGGTGTATTCTAGATTGTAGAGTTCTGCATTTGTGTTTCGGGACATACCTTAGAACAGTGACATAAGACCAGTGTATCCTAATATTATCTAGAATACTGAACCAACAAGTAAAGCCCCCTATAGTTCCCTCATTATGTGCTTGAATTTCTGCATATCATATGAAACACATTTAAGTTAACTGAGGAATGTTTGTATTAAAAAAAGTGGAAAGCTTTCCCACAACCTACAATGTTAAATCCTGATGACAGGTTTGACTGAATGTTAAACATAGTTCAATGCAAGCTCAGGCCATTCCAGTGTATCCTAATATTATCTGGAATACTGAACCAACAAGTATAGCACCCTGTAGTTCCCTCATTATGTGCTTGAATTTCTGCATATTATACGAAACACATTTAAAGTACAAATGAGACTTATATAAATCTGCAAGTTAAGAATACAACCCTAGAAATGAGAAATTGAAGTGAAGTGCTAATCAACATAGGGTAACCAATAAATAAGAAACAAGAAGATATAAGCATGCTTACCCTTGTGTAAACCCTAAGAAACTAAGGACAGGTCTGCAGTCTGCACACAAAAGAAAATGTTATAATTAGTCTGCATGCAGACTAATGAGCCCATCATTGCTACCGGCTGCTGGAGTACAGATATCTGATTGAAAATGAAAGCATTAACAATTACAACACTAAATTCTAATGGACCTTGGGATAAAAACATGTCATGTAATGCAAATAAGCAAGAAATTATTCCATCGACACCTTTGGAAGAGGTATGTGTAGAGCTGCGCATGGAACATTTATTTTCACCTGTACAAACAATAGATAACAGTACTTTTAAAATCACATTACCATCAGAGAATTGCCGGCGACAGGGTAACACATGAATTTGGTAGGCATTTAGAGAAGAAATTTTATACCTCAGAATTCATGGTGTTACACAGACCGTCCTGAAGTGTGCAGAGGAGGAGCCGTTCCTGCGCCAGGTCGCGGACCGTCCGGCCCTGTGTCACGGACCGTCCGCTCCTCCGCAAAGAGCCCCGCCAGGCGGTCCATTCCCATGTTTGGCGCCCGGATCGGTGCCAACACTTACCTTCTTCCCAAACTCAACTTCACTAACATCAGCATCGATCGATAGAATCTAGCATGGACAACAACAATGTGGTGAGACTATATCCTACTAAAATTAACAATTACAGAAACATATAGTAGTGCCTTTAAGATCTCACCTCATCCATCAGATACCTCTCAAACTTAATAGCGGATTTTGGTAGCAATACACCGACAGATTTCTTTATGAATAAAACAATTTTGTCATAACAATCAAGTATATAAAACTATCAACTTCTAAAAACTTTAGCAGATACATGTGCACTCCTGTAATACAATTTCACACGATTGTACATCGATTCTGGTATAGAAAAAATTGACAATCAAACATTGAGAAAAAGTTGACGATCAAACAAAACTTAAATAGCAAGTAAACATTGATAACCAAACAGAGTAAATATTACAAATCCATTGGTCAAGATGTTCTATTACCCTTCAGTAACCTTGGCTACCAGGGAATCCAAAGACCATTTCTAAACTGCAAGCTAAAAATGAATATCAAATAACCTTCAAATAAAAATGTTTAGGTGCAGTCATATAGAGAGTTTGCTAGAACTATAACTCGATGTCTCACTATGAATTGATGGTGCAAAAGAAATTTGAAAACTAAATTAAAGCACTGAACGTAGGTTTACTATGTATCTAGAGATAGTGTAATATAGATGCATAGCAAAAGCTATATCCCTGAACAAGTCAAATCAACTTACAGTTAAGAACAGAGGTAAAAGCATGGATAAATTCTGAAATTGACCATTAACAAATAGAAATGACTTGACAAAATTTTAAATTTCAAGGAGCTATAATTAATGCATAATTGTTTGTCTAAATGCAATGGCATGTCGAAACTTAATAAAAGCATTAGGAACTGCAATTGTCATACCTCGCTCAAGCAGGATGTTAATGATTAAGAGAGAGTTGTTGGAGAGTGAAAAGGTGCTCACCCCTCCTCACCCTTCGTGTTCAGCAAGCTTGAGAGCCCTAAAACAAAGTTATCAGAGCCAACAGGACATTATTGTCGCGAAACGCAGCTCATCAGGTGACACTAATCAGATCAGTGTATATGGTACACATAAGTTACTAAAATTCAAAAAACAATAGTAGTGTCAATAACAATAAAGTTATTTAATGAGTCTAAATATCATTACCTGATTCCTGACCTAAGTTGCTTTGAGTCTAGTAGTAATCTATAGACTCATGGTATTACACTGAAATTTACCCATCTGCCCAGTTACACTAATATTTACATTGACGAGTTTCCAATAGCAATAAACATGTAAGCTGAAGCTTCTGAGTTCTGACATCATCCTCAATCTACAATTGCACCCTGAAAACGTGAAACGTTAGTAAAGGGACCTCATACTCGACTTTAATGTGCTAAAAGGCACCATCACCAGACAGGGTAAAAGTGAATTCCATTAACAGCACATAAGTTACAGCAAAGAACAATCATATGCTTGTTTATAAGGAATTCAGGCATTGCAACAGCATATGAAGCCGAAAACTAATGAATAAAGCAGCTGGCCAGTGATTTAAGATAATGCAAAGTTTATTCCAAGGCTCCAGGCCAGACTGCTTGTCTTCCTTTTATATTCAAGGTTACAAAAATTATCTAAAGCTGGATAGTTAATCTAGCCCTAGACGATGGGAATCTAAAGTCCATGTGCCAGCAAGAAGTCAGTCTGATTCTAGCCAGCAAGAAAGAAATCATCAACTGGATTGTCAACTGTTGGGATTATGCTTCGTCGCCGAAGGTCTTGCAGGGAGAAACGGCTTCGGCTGAACTTGTCCGCATGTGATGACCGAAGGTTCCTCTTCATGAAGCTTCGGCATCGCAAACCGACTTAAGAGTAGAATGACCTTTTAGTCTATAAATGTTTGAGTCGCTGTTGTAATCCCTTATGAGGGGCATAATTGTAATTTTTCACAGGCTGTGTCCCGTGCCTATAAATAGTGAACAGTATTCCTTTACTGTTCACGCATTCCTGTAATTGCAATCGCATCATTCGGGAAACGATCTTTGTCAAGGCAGAGGTATAATTGTATCCAATGTTATAATACATTAAATATAAATAGTGTGAAAATAATGTTGCTCGTTTATAATTTGTCTATCTTTGACATTTCATATTACTTTGCACAATCTACTTGAATTCAATTACGAAGACTTAACCTTCGTAATTGTATTGACTTTTACCTTCGTCCAAAGATCATTAGTCCTTAAAGGAATAATGTTTCGTTGGACGAAGGGCATTAACATTTAACATTTTATGTTGCCTTGTTCTTAATTCGTAGCATTTGAGAACAAGTCCCCAACATTGGCGCCCACCTCCGGTCAACTCACTTCCACTTTTTGAGCTGATGGCTTCGTTCAACGATCAAGTTGGAGCTGCTTCGGCCCCGAAGTTGGTGCTCCCGATAACAGGTGGTTCATGCTCAGAGCCAGCCAACAAAAAGCAGAAGAAAGAAGCACAGAGAAGGGTACAGCATGTTGGGGTGCAAGGACCCTTCATCAAGTCAAGATGGTCCCACATTCCAATTACCTTCTCCCAAGAAGATCTTCAACTCAAGGATTATCCACACAATGATGCTATGGTTATCTCTTGTGTGATCAAAGGGTTTCTGGTCCATAATGTCTTGGTTGACACAGGCAGCGCAGCTGATATCATATTTGCCAAAGCTTTCAGACAAATGCAAGAGCCCGAAGACAAGATTAATGATGCTACACACCCTCTCTGTGGCTTCGGAGGAAGACAAATTGTAGCACTGGGCAAGATCACCATGCCAGTGACCTTCGGTTTCATCAACAACACCAGAACTGAGCAAGTTGTGTTTGATATTGTTGATATGGAATACCCTTACAATGCAATTATTGGTCGTGGCACCCTCAATGCTTTTGAAGCAATTCTTCATCCTGCTTATCTTTGTATGAAGATACCTTCAGATCAAGGACCCATTGCTATTCATGGAAGTCAGGAAGCTGCCAGAAGGGCCGAAGGAAACTGGACTGACTCAAAAGCAATCCATAATATAGATGGAGCTGAAGCTTGTGAACAGTACAAATTCAGAAGGGAGAAAGCAGCTTCGGCAGATCAGCCGAAGCCCATGATCTTATGTGAGGACATAGCAGAGCAGAAGGTGCTGTTGGGCTCCCAATTATCCGAAGAACAGGAGAAAACCTTGATAAGGTTTTTGTTCAACAATAAAGATGTTTTTGCATGGTCAGCTAATGACCTTTGCGGAGTTAACAGGGATGTTATTGAACATTCGCTCAATGTTGATCCATCCTTCAGACCCAGAAAGCAGAGGCTTCGGAAAATGTCTGATGACAAGGCCGAAGGAGCTCGGAATGAAGTCAAAAGACTCCTCAGTGCAGGAGTTATCAGAGAAGTAAAGTACCCAGAATGGCTAGCTAACACTGTTATGGTAAAAAAGGCCAATGGCAAATGGCGAATGTGCATCGATTTTACAGATCTCAACAAGGCCTGTCCGAAGGACGAATTCCCATTGCCAAGGATAGACTCCTTAGTTGATGCAGCAGCTTCGTCAGAGCTTATGAGTCTTTTGGACTGTTATTCAGGCTATCATCAAATTTGGATGAAGAAGGAGGATGAGCCGAAGACCAGTTTCATAACCCCAAGTGGAACATATTGTTACCTTCGGATGCCTGAGGGGCTCAAGAACGCTGGAGGAAGTTTCAGCAGAATGACATCGAAGGTTCTTCAGTCTCAGATAGGCAGAAATGTGCTAACTTATGTTGATGATATCATTATTAAAAGCACAAAGCAAGAAAATCACATTGCTGATCTGCAGGAGACCTTTGCCAATTTTAGACAAGCTGGTCTAAAGCTGAATCCAGAAAAATGTGTCTTCGGAGTAAAGAAGGGGAAATTTCTTGGATGCTTGGTTTCAACAAAGGGAATTGAAGCTAATCCAAGTAAAATTTAAGCTATACTCCGAATTGAGCCACCAAATACAAAAAAGGGGGCCCAAAGATTGACGGGTAGGCTGGCATCTCTTAATAGATTCATATCCAGATCAGCAGAGAGAAATTTACCATTCTTTGAAGTACTGAAATCAGCCGAAGTCTTCCAATGGGGACCAAGCCAACAAAAAGCCTTTGAGGAACTGAAGCAATATTTGATGGATCTAACAGCATTAACCCCACCAACGCCAGGGGCTCCTTTGTTATTATATGTGGCAGCTTCGCACTCAGCGGTAAGTGCAGCACTTGTCCAGGAAAAGCTTGATGGCCAAGTTAAGAAGAAGGTTCCAATATATTTTGTATCTGAAGTTCTTAGTGTATCAAAGAAAAACTATACAGAATTGGAGAAGTTGTTATATGCTGTTTTGATGGCATCCAGAAAGCTTCGGCATTACTTTCAAGCATATAATATTGTTGTTCCTTCTTCGCAACCGTTGAAGGATATTATGCGAAATAGAGAAGCTACTGGACGGATTGGAAAATGGGCTGCGGAGCTCAATGAATTTTGCATTGATTATGTACATAGATCTTCGATCCAGTCTCAAGCATTGGCAGATTTCATTGCCGACTGGACGCCAGGGGCTCAGGATGAAGAAACAAATAAAGATGCTGAAGTATGGACAGTGTTTTGCGATGGGTCGTGGGGAACCTTCGGAGCAGGAGCAGCTGCTGTGTTGGTCTCACCATCCAAAGTTAAAACTTGTTATGCGGCAAGACTTGAGTTTAGTTGCACAAACAATATTACTGAATACGAAGCCCTGCTTTTGGGTCTTCGGAAGTTAAAAGCAATGGGAATCAGAAGGGCCATTCTTAAAACTGATTCCTAGGTTGTTTCCGGTCATATTGACAAGAGTTGTAAGGCCAAAGATCCGAAGCTCGAAAAATATCTAGACACGGTCCAAAGGATTGAAGCCTCCTTCGAAGGATTTTCTGTCAAAAATATTCCTCGAGGAGAAAATGAGCATGCTGATTTGCTAGCTAAGTCAGCGGCACAGGGGTTGCCCTTACCTTCGGATGTGTTCTTCGAAACAATCAAAGCACCTTCAGTGGAGCTTCTTGAAAGAGCAGTTTTCAATATATCTCCTGTTTATAGTGAAGACTGGAGAACCGAGATCATCTCTTACCTTCAGGGTAACTTCCTTTCAGATGACGAAGTTTATAACAAAAGGATAGAGGCAACAGCTCGTCCATATGTCATCATAAAAGGGGAGTTGTACAAGCATGGAGTTTGTGCTCCATTACTCAAGTGTTTGTCTAGAGCTGAAGGCATAGAATTGATGAAAGAAATACATGCAGGCCTGTGTGGATCTCACATTGGATCTAGGCCGTTACTTGGAAAAGTTTTTCGTCAAGGGTTTTATTGGCCGAAGGCAGCTTCGGATGCAGCGGAATTAGTTCAAAAGTGCAAAGGTTGTCAGAAATGTGCAAGAGATCAAAAACAACCTTCGTCTCTAACTCAGCTGATACAACCCATCTGGCCATTGCAAAGGTGGGGCCTTGACTTGTTAGGTCCGTTACCACCGGCCCAAGGAAACTTAAGATATGTTGTTGTGGCCATGGAATATTTTTCTAAATGGATTGAGGCAAAGCCTTTAGCCACAATAACTTCGGCCACCATTCAAAAGTTTTTCTGGCAGAATATTGTCTGTCGTTTCGGAGTACCAAAGGCCATCACTGTAGATAATGGAACACAGTTCGACTCCGAAGATTTCAGACAATTTTGTGACCAAATTGGCACGAAGATCCATTTTGCATCAGTTAGACATCCGGAGTCAAATGGACTTGTTGAAAGAGCCAATGGCATCATAATGACAGGAATAATGAAGTTAATCTTCAATCAACCCAAGGGAAAGTGGCCAGATCAATTAATCAAAGTGGTGTGGAGCCACAATACAACAACATCAAGGTCAACAGGCTTTACTCCATTCAAATTATTGTTTGGTGACGAAGCAATAACTCCGGAGGAAGCTAAAACCGGATCAATAAGAGTAGTAGCTTCGGCAGAATCAGATTTCAAAGCTGATCACTCTGTAGAAAAAGATGCTATAGAAGGGATCAGGCTTCAAGGTGTGGAGAACATCAATAAATATCAAGCCGAAACAATCAAATGGCGTGATAGAAAGGTTCGGCTAAAGAATATTGAGCCAGGACATTTGGTGCTTCGGAGAGTGGCAAACCCAGATACAGTAGGCAAGTTGCAGTTGAAATGGGAGGGACCTTTTTTGGTAGCATCTTCGTCAAGACCCGGTTCATACAGATTGAAGGATATGGACGGCAACGACATTCCTAGATCTTGGAATGCGGATGAGCTTCGGCGATTTTATGTATAACTCGATGTAATTTTTTATATTTTTTTATTTTTCTTTTATGGCACCCTTTTCCTTTCCAAAGGGGGAGAAAGGTTTTTAATGGGGCCATCACATGTAATTTCTTTTTTATTTTTACCTCTATAAGAGCAAAATCCCCCAAGAGATGTAAATGTAAAAACTGAGAACGCACCATCGAGTGCCGAAAAAGAAAAAAAAGAGAAGAAACAGGAAAGAAGCTCGAAAGTCGTCCCTAAGGGGATGCGGAGCACGACGAAGCTACTAAAGAAGTCGCTCCAAAGGGGGCGCAGTGTAAGTTTTCTGCTCAGAAGTCGTTCCAAAGGGAATGCAGAGCTTACAGCGAAAAATCAACGCTGGTACCGCCGAAAGTAAAAGGCGAAGAAGCTCCTAAGGGAGGCTTACAGCGAAAAATCAACGCTGATACCGCCGAAAGTAAAAGGCGAAGAAGCTCCTAAGGGAGGCTTTCAGCGAAAAGTCAACGCTGATATGTGATTGTTTCTAAGGAAATAATGGTTGTGATTACGGCTTGGGCTATGTGTTTGAACATTCATTTGCACACCACATTACATCATTACATTTGCATTCATAAACATTCATCCAGGCATATGTAGGTTAACCATCATCATAGCATAAGTAGGCTGTTTCGGCAAAAAGGAAAAAACTGTCTTTTGTACTTCGTCATATACGAAAAGAAGAGCTTCGGCGGAAAGGAAAACCTGTTTTTATGCTTCGCTGTGTACGAAAAGAAGGGAAGGTGTTTTTTTTCGCCTTAGGCTCAAAAAGATAATTTCGTCCACATCAAAGCACCCCACACATTAATGGAAGGGTAAGAGCATGTTACAAGGTATGAACAAAATTCATTAAGAACAGTTTAGCCATATTTACAAAAGTCATTTCAAAAGTTTCTTGAGTTTTTCCACAGTCTATTTCTACTAATCTTCATGGGGCCTCAGCTTCGGCGTCATACTCTTCAAGCGTCGGTCTCGGCGGCTTCATCACCCTACATGAATTAAGTTGTGAGTCAAAACCGAGTTTGAAGGAAAAGGTAAAACACAAGGTATGGTTTCTTACTGATTCAAGATGACTCCGAGCTTCGTTTCCAGCCTTTTCTCGCCCGCTTTTTGTCCATATCATCTTTACAAATCTATTAGAAATGCTTCGGGCGAGGTCAGGAATGTCATCTAAAATTGATGGTGATAGGGTGAAATTGGGCCTGTTAACAATTTTTCCATGGTCGCAGCCAGCTTTCAGAAAAGCTGCAGCAGTGCCCCGAGAAACTACCCAGGCACAGAAGTCACCATGCCCGGCTATAACTTCGTCAAGCTCATCAATTTCACCCTCAATATGGTCGAAGGTCTTTTGTAAATCTTCAGTTGACGGAGTGAATTTCTCGCTGCTAGCCCCAACTGAGTGAAGATCTTTCTCAGTCGCTCAATACATTTATTGCTAAACTCCAAACATTTGTCTTGAAGGCTTGCCAATGATTTTTTCAACTTTGAATTTTGTTGGACTTCGGCTTCAAGTTTCGCATTAAGTTCTTGCTTTTCTTGTACAAATTGTTCAGATTGGCAGAGAAGCTTCGTATTCAATTCTGCTATTTTAGTTTCGGCTTCTGCCAATAAGCCTTCAGTTGACTGAAGCTCGAAGTCTTTCTTTTCAATAGCAGCTGATTGCTCTTTTATTTTGTTCTCTAAATTTCCAATCATAACCTCCTGTTTTTTGTCTTCCAGATCCTGTTGCATTTTCAAAGCCTTACTCAACAGCATACTCTGCACATAAACAACCTTTGTTAGAAATGTTTTCATTATTAAAAAACAATAAATGTCAAGGGAAAAGTAATTCACCTTGAAATTGGAATAAAATAAACTACCAACAATATGTTGTCGTCGGTAGCGGCTAATATCTGTTTCTAGCTTCGGAAAACCGATACTCTTTGATAGAGTACCGATAATCTTAGCTCCAGTCTGATCCCGGATACAGCCTAATTTTTCATCGTCAATACCTCCGAAGAGGAGTGCTCCTGGTTTATATCCGCAAGATTTGGCATATTCTTTAAGCTCTTCTATCTCGGTTTTTGACAATTCTTGTCCAGCTAAATTTTGAAACATGAAGGTTTCGTCCTCCAAAGTATCGTCAGCTATTTCTTTTCCTTTCCCAGACACTGCGGCCATGGTCTCTTCGGCGGCAGTAGTACCTTCTTCTGTGGCCATCTCTAGTAGTATTTTATCGATATGTTCAATCGTAGTTTCCAAGTTCAAATCTTCGGCTGAGGTAGCTTCGGTAGCTTCGGTAGCTGCGATTTCCGAAGGTGCGACTTCAACATTTGATATTTCCTCAGCCGCTGCTATCTTCCGAGCTGAAGCTCTCGGTGGTGTCTTGTCAATGACTTCGGTCACTGCGATGATTCTCTGTCTCTTTGTTGTTTTCTTTGTTTTTTCGGGCTCCTTTTCCTTCTGAAAAAACTTCGTCAGTTGAGGCCCTAATGGACTTAGCTTCATAGGCAGGGATTCAGTCATTACCTTCAAAATCTCTTCCACGTCAGTGGCAGAGCGTGATACGACAGTCTCTTCTTCGTCAGATGCTTTTCGCTTTGGAGATGTTACTTTTCTTTTCTTCAGAATATTTTTCTTTTTTGGCGGTTCTTTCTCATCTTCATTTAAAGCTTCGGCTACCCTTCTTTTTCGGCCTTTGACAATTTTATTCAGTTGTTCGTAGTCAGGGTATTCAAAACCCAAGGCGTCCAGCACTCGATTCAGTCTTCGCTTCGGACGGGTACCGAAGGCCGCAGTCATCAACTGATCTTCTTTTTTGGAGTAATTACCAAGTATTTCATTGCACATTACTTCAAGTGTGTCCAGCCACTCTTGGCAAGGTGTTTTAAAGTATTTCTTAAACTTGTAATAGTAAGGTAGCCGCACAAGCTCCCCTTTCTTCTTCTCCCCCTCTAGCTTCGGCATTTCCCATTCTTTTAAAGTAGGGAAAACCCTGAAGGCCAAGAACTCTTGAACTAGGTCCCTAGTGCTGATATGCTCTGAAATAATTTTAAACTCACCCAGTGCAGCCCAAGTAGGACCTTCTAATGTCATGTGGCATCGCGGTCTTGTTTCTCCGAAGATCAATTCAAGTGGGCTTTGTACCAGCTTCTCTTTGTCTTCGTCAACTTTCACATAAAACCACTCTGACTTCCAGCCTGCCGGCCATTTGCTTCGGTAGCTAATTACAGGAAACTTTGTGGTTTTCCGATAGGCAAAATTATAGCAACCAAAGTTATCATGTAATCCATCTTTTCTAGCCTTCGTCTGGTAGTGTAGTTCATGAACTCGACAAAAGCTGTCGGCAAACGGCTCAACCGCCTGGCTTCGGAGGGCCCAGATATAAACACTAAGTCTAACGATAGCGTTAGGAGTCAGCTGATGAAAGTAGATCCCAAACTCCTTCAATACATCTGCAATAATCCCATGGAGGGGGAATCTCAACCCAGCCTTCAGAAAACTCTTGAAAATGACTATTTCATCCTTCTCTGGCTTCGGGGTGGTTTCTTCCCCCCCGAAGCGAAGTAGCTTCTTCTGACTCTCGCTGAAATAGCCCGACTTCACCATCTTGGAGAGATCAGCTTTAGAGACAGTCGACTTGCCGAAGTCCAAGTGACTGGGCTTACTTGGCACGGCAATATGATAATCATCTTCGGGATCAATTTCTTCGATATTTCCTTCTTCCGCTTCGGCAGCAGCTTCGGAGATGGGAGCAGTCTGCTCTGTCTCGGCGGTACGGATTCCTTCCGAGGTCACCAGCCCGGATCGTTGCATCGCTTCAGAGATGGGAACAGTATCCGATCCTTCAGCTTCGCCTTCCTCACGCTCAACTCTAGCGGTAGAGCGCACTCTGGCCATTTAATTCTGAATTTTGTGGGAACTAAATACTTTTTCTTCTGAAGCTTTTTCTTCTGACGAAGTAGGCTTCAGGCTGGAGCTTCGTTTGATTCCGAGAGTTAACCTTCGGCTATGGTTAAAGATTTTGGCAGCAAAACAGTGCAAATAGCAATGAATGCTGTGGTAACTTCACATCTACCCATCTGTTTATATAGTGATGTAGGTAAGGAGGTGAATCGCCAGGATTTTTTACACCAGGCGAACAGCTGTTTGCACTCGCTGCAAGGTGGGACTGCTACGCGCTCGGAAACTAAATCGTTTCTCGACAACGAGCTCAGGGAAGGTGTTTTTCGGACCTTCGGCCTCCTGAAGCCTAAGAGACTTTTTTCACGGATCAAGCTCGTTACGAAAAACGATCTAGCACCGTGAAGGAACTACTGTTGGGATTATGCTTCGTCGCCGAAGGTCTTGCAGGGAGAAACGGCTTCGGCTGAACTTGTCCGCATGTGATGACCGAAGGTTCCTCTTCATGAAGCTTCGGCATCGCAAACCGACTTAAGAGTAGAATGACCTTTTAGTCTATAAATGTTTGAGTCGCTGTTGTAATCCCTTATGAGGGGCATAATTGTAATTTTTCACAGGCTGTGTCCCGTGCCTATAAATAGTGAACAGTATTCCTTTACTGTTCACGCATTCCTGTAATTGCAATCGCATCATTCGGGAAACGATCTTTGTCAAGGCAGAGGTATAATTGTATCCAATGTTATAATACATTAAATATAAATAGTGTGAAAATAATGTTGCTCGTTTATAATTTGTCTATCTTTGACATTTCATATTACTTTGCACAATCTACTTGAATTCAATTACGAAGACTTAACCTTCGTAATTGTATTGACTTTTACCTTCGTCCAAAGATCATTAGTCCTTAAAGGAATAATGTTTCGTTGGACGAAGGGCATTAACATTTAACATTTTATGTTGCTTTGTTCTTAATTCGTAGCATTTGAGAACAAGTCCCCAACATCAACACATGAGTATCAAAATAATAAAAACATTACACATTAGTAGCAAGGAAATGTAGTTGAAAATAGCAACGAATTTCAATCCCCAAAACTGAAATTTGTTTTTGTTTTCTATCATAATGCAGTCAAAAGTCTAATCCAAAACCTCGCAAGACAGTAAGCTTTATACCGATCCATATGGTCATGGTAGCTTTCCATATACACAATCAAGTACTTATAACGTATGGTGGACACGAAGGAAATGCTAACTAGAATCGGCTCGATTATAACTGGGTCGTTGAACGGGCATCAATTGAACACTACCAAAAACTGTCAACATTCAGCTGAGCCCCAGACAGGTAGCTGAATTACACGGCAGATAACCCTGAATCGCACACAACACTCGAAAAGGCGAGCATAGGAATCGCCTAATCCCAAAACTACATCTCCATCGCAGGGGAGCTCTATCCCAAAAATCACCATGCAACACAATTTGAAGCCTCCTAGCTTGTAGAAACCAAACTAATCAGATCAAACCAAGGCGGGGCGGGAGGGACGAGAGCCGGGTGAGAGGGGATGAGGAGGTTAGGGTTTTGAGGGCGTACCACCAGGAGTATGTGGTGCGTCCGTCGACCCTGAGCGTGAGGAGAGTGAAGCAGAAGAGCACGGTGTGCGCCGCGGCCACCTAGGTTGTCTTCCCCACCCCTGCCCACGTGTGGCCCTGCCGCCGCTGCATCCCTCCTACTCCCTAGGCACCCGACGGGAAAGTCAAATCTCCCCTTCTCCGCCGGCTTCGCTTCCTTGGACTCGATGCTCGGTGATGGGCCCAGAAACTCGGAGAAATGGGGGATGAAAAGGAACACGGGTACCAGGGTTTCTCTCTCTAGTCTAGCGATGGAGCCGTGGAGAGAGTGGACGGCTGCCGAAGAGGATGGATCGGGTCGGTCGCAATGTGTTCCACCGAGCCGAGAGTCTGAGACACCAAGAGTGAAGGAAACTGAAGAAGGCAGTATGGTGGACATGAAGGAAACTAAAGTGCATCAGCAAATGGCACCTGCCGGGGTCCAGACAAGAAGCGGCGGGGGGCCTAGCCTGAGGGAGATTTTAGCGAACAACTCGTCGGTCTTGTCGTCTGCGGTGAGGCTGATGTCGGTGATGGTGACAGGTGCTAGAGCACTGCTCGCGCTAGCCATCGAGAAAGTAGTAGACCTCGATGCCAATGGTGGGGAGGCGAGAGAACGGGATGGCGAGGGAAGATCTTCTCGGCCACTACCCACGAGCATTGTGGGCTTCCCCAGGACGGTGCCCACGACAGGAAAGTCACGGGAGGTCATCGACGCCACCACAGCCACGGCTGCAACAAGGCCGGTGAGGCATAAGCGCTCGGTGTGGGCATGGGGATGTGTGCAGAGCGAGAGGCAGAGGGAGGAGAACATGGGGACGATGGTGGAGATGACGGAAGCAGTTGCCAGGGAGAAGATGTGAACACACAAATGGATCTGGTGGTTGTGCGGAGGGACGCGGCTGATGGCTAGCACGACATCTGACGGTGTGAGCAAAAGTTGTTTGTAGGGGAGAGGGTGCGGAGGGTCTGTGGTGATTAGCTGATTGCGGAGGGCGGAATCTGACGGAAGGTGTTGCCAATAGAACGGACCGACGGTGCAGATCAATAGATAGCAGAACGCTAGCCTGCACTTGCTATCTTAATAAGTAGTAGAGATTTTACCTATTTTTCCCTTGGCTGTATCCTCTTCTTTGTCACCTGCGAGTTTTAACTCTATCCTTTGTTGTGTTTTTGTTTATTATTTCCTTTACCCTTCTCATCACTCTATCCTGCCTTGTGATTACATTATGTCTGTTATCTAAAATCTCCAGTCTCCTATCTCAATTTGAGAGTGGTGTTTTACTTACCTCACCCTTGGCTATATCCTCTTCTTTACCGCGTGTAAGCTTGGACGTAACTCCATACTTTGTTGTACTCATACCACTGACTCTCCAATGCCTTCATCTCTTCTCTCATACCCTTGTCTGTTGTCGCCTTTGACCCTTGCGTTATTGAGGCCTTCTACCTAAATGTTTACTTTGAACTTATCCTTTAAAAGTCTCCCCTTTCTTTCAACCCAGTTTGAGAGCTATGAGTTACATATCTCTCCCTTGATTTCTTTTCACTTCTTGTCGCCTTAAAAGTTTTGTGTTAATTCCATCCCTTGCTACGTTTTTATTTGCTATCACCCTCACCTTGTCATCCATTGATTTTCCCTTGATACTCATCTTTATTCCTATCTTTAAAAATCCCCTCTCTTCCACCTCAATTTGAGAGTGGCAATTTACCCATCTGGCCCTTGGACGTACCCTCTCCTTTTCCATTTGTAGGTCCTATCTTAACTCCATCCTTTAGGGTACTTATATCGTTCATCTTATGCCTATTTACCTCCTCTCATACATTCTTGCTCGTTAATTACTTAAAAAAACCTTGTAATATCTATACCCTTACCTTTGTGCTTACTTTGAACTTACCCTTTAAAGCCTCCTCTTTTCCCTCCCTGTTCGAGGATAATGTGTAACGCCCCGAATTTTGGAGTTGAATTTTTTCTTTTCTTCACTCGCCAAATTCCGGCGTTACCTCTCTTTCCCATTTCTTTTCGCTAAAACCTCACCCATTTTCAAAAACTCCATGTCGTGTGATGATAGTAAACCCTAGAGTTATTTTCTTTGGTTGTTGCATCATGCCGATCCACACATCAATTTCCCTTGTGAGTATTTGCTTGATTCCATAAAGTTTGCGCTTAGTAGAGGATCAGAGGGAAATGGACAATGGAAAATAGGGAAAATAAATAGAAAAGCCCGCCCTCCTCTCTTGGGCCGATTTCCTGGCACGGCCCAGCCCCCCCTCCGCGCGGCCTGCTTCCCCCTCTCCCCTTCCCCTTCGCGCTGTGGGCCGGCGACGCCGTGGCCCAGCTCGCCCCCTTGCGCCCCCCGCTTTGGGCCCGTGGCGGCCCAGCCACCCACCCTCCGCATCCCCCGCGCGCGGCGCGCGACGGTTACGCCCGCCGCCGCCTCTCCCCCTGCGGGCCCACCCGTCAGCCCTCCCCAACCCCCCCTTTCTCTCTCTCCTCCCTCTACCCCCCCGGCATGATCTCCTCCCTCCCCTACCTCGCGCCGCTCCCCTGCTCGCCCCCGGCTCGCCCGACACCGCCGCCCGTCGCCCGTCCGTGGTGAGCCCCGGCCCCCTCCCTTTCTTCCTTCCCCCCCCCTCGTCCCTTCTTCCCGGCGCGGCGGAGCCCCGGCCCAGCCTCTGGCGCTCGGCCATGGCACGCGGCGCGGCATCCCGGCCTCAGCGCGGGGCACGCCCGCCCCGACCCCCTCCCCTCCTCCCTCACGCCCGTCCGGCTGGCGCGGCCCGGCGCGGCGTGCCCGCCAGCGGCCTCGGCTGGCCCGGCGCGGCGTGCCCGCCCGCGGCCCCAGCTCGGCGGCGCGGCCATGGCGGCTCGGCTCTCCGACGCGGTCGGCCCCGGCCTCGCCCACCCTTAGCTCACCCAACCCCGCCCCCATCTCGCGCGACGGCCCAACCCCGGTCCGGCGCGGCCGCGTCCCCGGCGTCCCGCCCAGCCCCGGCGCGTTCCCCCTCCCGGCGTGGGCGCGGCCCGGCCATGGCACGCCCGCGCAGCCCGACCCCCGGCGTTGCGCGGCTTTGCGCGCGGCTCCGGTGCAGCGGCGCGGTGCGCCCGCCCTACCCGCCGTGGCGGCGTGGCCCGCCCGCCCACGGCTTGGCGCGGCCTTGTGCCCGCCCTGCTCGCCGTAGCGGCGTGGCTCGCCCGCCCGCGTCCCCGGCGTCCTGCGCAGGCCCACCCTGGCTGCTGGCGCGTGGCCATGGCCCCGGCACGGTTTGCTCGCGTGGCTCGCCCGCGACGTTGCGGCGTGGCGTGCCCCCTGGCGTCCCAGCTCGCTTGCGGCAGCCCGTGCAACTTGCTCGTGGCAGCCTCGCTCGCTCGCTCGTGTGCGCAGCAGTGGTCCGCGGCCTTGTTCGCTCGCTCGCGTAGCCTGTTCGCCCGTGCAACGCTTAAACATCACGCTTATTCATTTACCTTTTGTGTGTGAATTGTCGCGCGAAGATGCTCTTCGCCATTTAAAAGTGCTAGTACCCATTGAACTGTATCAAGAAGCGGAAATAACTAGGCATGGGTTAATTATGCTTAGATAATAGCTATCTTTACACCTATATTAAATATCTGTTAGTATGACTACATGAAATGTAGTGGCTAAGTTCGTTCTTTCTCTTAACATGAACATAACGAGTTGTCAATTGTAGTAATGGTTACGATTCTATTAACTCATGTGACTAATCCTTATTATTGGAACTAAGTGGAACTAGAACACGTAATGGCTAGTTATGCGTCTACCCGTGATACGCCTTGAGTATAGCTTTAACCACTACGAGACCTTTCTTCTCTAGCCATGGCAAATGCAATATCGTATGTTATACTCTATGCATATTTAATCTATTTGATCTCTTGTAATGATGTACTATTTGTTTCCTAATTCGAATGGATGGATGTATGTATGCTTTCTCGCATAGAGAACGATCCGGTTGAGGAGCCCGAAGAAATCACAGGAGAAGCCCCTGAGCAGCAGTCGGTTGGTGGAGGCAAGTGTCCCTTGACCTATCTCTGTCCTATACATACTTTAATTCACCTCCCGCATTACACATTTATACCTAAGGATTGACTAGTTTTTGTTATCCATGTCCTTGTTTACCTATTTGGGTCAGATTATTATTGTTTAGCTTTATGCTATTGCTCAACTCTAATCAATGAACATGATGAGAATTATCAATGATACGCTGTTTCCCCCTCTTTTATTACGATGTTATACTTGTGACCTTCAAGGGGGCTCGAGCGGTTTCTCGAGTGCCTCTCCGTAAGGACCTGTTCGTTGGATGACCGCCCGGGAAAATAGTGCAACCATGAGGGTGGAGTGGGACGCCCTTAGCTGAGTAATTAGAGGAACCGGGGTGTAGTTCGCTTCGCTGTCGTGCCGTCAATTGGGCACAGTGTATGCGTGTAAGGCCCAAAATTGGTAGAAGAAAAAAATAAATAAATATATTTATGATAGCAATTCTAAAATTCTTGAAAAAAAGAAAACCCTTTAAGAACTTCATTAGGACCCTTCCTATTTATAATCAACAAAGAGTGTATTAAATTAGTTAAGTAACCAATAAATAGATAAAGGGTGGTTGATCTCTTGATGATAATTTTTGGTAATACATTTTTTTAATTTATAAATTAAAAATATAATATAGAAAATGAATGGAAAGGAAAGAATATACACTTTATATAAAAAAATAATAATGCAAACAATAGAACTTAAATTCCCATTGGGATTATGTTTGATTTTTGGAATCTGAAATTCAAAATAGAATTTGAATTTGGTTTGAATACTTAAAATTGGGATTTGAAAACAAAACAGAAAATATATAAAAGTAAAGAAAAAGATCATATCAGTGTTTGGGCTGAAATTTCCATAGCCGGCCCAGTTTCACTTCCTTGTCGGTCCAAATGTGCATTGCACCCGCACAGCCCAATCCATCCTCTTCCCCTTTTCTTTTTTGGCCACTGCGACATGGGCCCTAGATAGCAGCCTCCTCTCATATGCGCAGGTCACGACGGGGGCACTGGCTGGCGGGCCCTCTCGGTCAGAGTCGTCCTCTCCAAACAACTCCACGCGACACCGTGGGAAGTGCAACAGATTTTCGGATGGCCAACCGATTTCTGCTATGTCCATTGGATCCTGGCGAAAACTCCATGCGAAGCTATTGCTCCGGGTACAAATAGGCGGGTGCGTGGCCCTTGCCCTATCCAATTGATGGCCACGCCACCATTGTCGTACGGGCGGATAGATTAGGAAAAGAGAGAATTGGTGGACGCCGTAAGCCAAAATCCAGTCGCTCCATCGCTCTTGCTGGGGCGCATAGCCTGGGTGCATCACGAGATCAAGACGAACGGATTCGTGGCAAGCCCAAATGATGGCAGGGTTGGTGCGAATAGCTCGCCAGATTTCGTCCCCGCTACCTTGCCACACCACTGCGTGGACGGGATCCTTGACGCACGAAAAACAGTAAGAAACCGCCCCTCACATGTTCTTTGTTCGTTGCTCAATGTGTAGCATGGTTTCGATTTGGGGCTGAATCACTGACCTGGTCGGAGGGCCCCTACGTCGGCCATGGCGCCGCCATGAGCACTCTGTGCCACCGTGTGCAGAGTTGGGGAAGAGAGAGTTGGGGTGAGGTTCTGTTGACCATCGATAAGGTGGTGGACAGTGGAGATTTGAAGGGAGGTAGCGTTTCGGCTTGGTGATCCGGTACCGTCAGATGAGAAAGGCATGGTCCGGATAAGATCGCGTCCTCATTAAATATGGGCCTTGGATCGTGGATCCAATGGCTCACACTTCGTGCCAGTTTATAGCGTTATGGGATCTAATCTCATCCGCTGTATTCAGATCGGATGGCTCCCATGTGCCTATACCCCTTCGGCGGGTGATCTTCATAAAGACCCCTGCTCTTTTTGTGAATCAACCTGCCATCCTGCACGGGGTGAATATGAGCCTTGAGGACTTTTGTGGGAGAGCCCCTGGTCCTTTTGATATTAGTGCGCCTAGTCCAGGAATTAAAGAAAATATGAAAAAGAAATTTAGAAATTGATTTTGAGTATAAAAATAATTGTAAAACTTGTATAATTCATAGAAAATTCATATGAACTTCAAATTGATCCATTCTAGTTCCTATAATTTTGTAATATTATTTTTCATCATATAGTGCCACTATTTTGACATGAAAGTTGTATTAAAATTAATCTCTTGGTTAATCTTGTATCGAGTACATAAAACTTTAGGAAATTCATAACTCCTCCGTTTTAACTCTGATTTGATCCATTCAAGTTGTGTTAGTCTCGTATAAATATTTGCTACACATTAACAACATTTATTATACCATGATCATTCTTTTATAATTAGATTTCTATTTAACTTATGTTGGTTAGTCTCGTTAATGTATTCATCATTATTTGCTAAACTATGATATATGGTTAATTTATAACTTAGATTAAAGTTGAGATAATTATTTATAGAATAAACTCTTATATGATTTATATTAACCAATTTATAATATAGTTTAATATTTAAATCACATTATTCTTCCATAAATCATAACTCCTTAACCGTAACTCCGATCTTAGTAGTCCTCGATCCCGCGATCTCGTAGCAACGTGTAGATATTTATTACGCAGTTTGTACTTATGTTTGGTGTGATGTTAATTTTGTCTATACACTATTTGTTTGTATTGCTACGACTAGCGCGAGGTTACGAGTCCTCTGAAGATCATCCTGGTACCTGGAATCTCAAGTCCCAGGCAAGTTGTGCCCTTGATCACTTCTTTTACCCATTCATGTTCTTATTATTCATAATGATCTGCATAGGATAATTTTGCTGGGACCCAATAGGATACCCTAGATTTGACTATCTTTATACCTTGCTTCACCACTGGTTTTACTACTAAAGTTTTGGGTAGTTCATGCTATTGCTTTATGTGGATTTGGGTATAGAGATATTCATCACTCATTGTTATACTTTTTATTATCTGTTTTATTCTTTACTGTTCATGTTAAGATCATTATGTTAATGGGAACATGGAGAACCACCTGGGAAAACAGTGCTACCACAAGGGTTTAATGGGACGCCCTTGGCTGATTAACTAGGAAAGCTAGTGGAGGGCTACCTTACCCGAAAGGGGCAAGGGCAGTAGGGGAGTGGTCAGTGTAGGGAGGTCCTTGGGTTGATTTTGATGCGATGGTGGTCAGGTAAGAACCCTGCACTGGAGCTTCCTATAAACTGTAGCAGGTAGTCCGAAGCTAGTGGAACTTTGTAAAGGCCTCGTAGTGGTACCCTGCCTCGCTTCCTTGGTAGAGGTGTATGGGGTCTGATCAACTCCGTGGCAAATGGGTAACACGACTTGTGGGTAAAGATGCGCAACCTCTGCAGAGTGTAAAACTGGTATACTAGCCGTGCTCACGGCCATGAGCGGCTCGGACACTCACATGATTAATTTATGGAACTTAAACTCAATTTGTCATATCATTGCATTTGGGATTATTTTATTATTACTTTTACTTATTTTTACTATGGTTTGGTATTTACTTACACTTAGTAACTGCTAATAAAATTTTGACCAACTTATAAAAGCAATGCTCAGCTTCAGCCTTTATTTCATTGATCAGCCTTACACTACATGAACTCCCACCTTTGGTGAGTTCATGCCACATTATTCCCCACAACTTGTTGAGCGATGAACATGTGTGAGCTCACTCTTGCTGTCTCACACCCCCCCACAGGAGAAGAACAGGTGGTCGAAGAGGAGCCGCCTAACACCGAGGCTTTCGACTTGATCTAGGTGGCGTTTCTCAGTTGACATTGGCGCCGACGATCCTTAGTTCATTTTATATTTATTCTTCTACTTTGTAATAAGTCTTTCGCTACGTAATAAGTACTCTGATGTTTTATGACATTTATCTCTATACACTCTGTTATTATATATGTTGTCTTCTTGGCGCATGTATGAGATGCACCTGGCTTTGTTCCTTAAAGCCCGGGTGTTACAATGCGGCTCGCTCTGCCAAGGTTGATTTGTCCCTTGGGGAGGAGTGCGGTACATTTAGGAAACCTAACGGGCGGCTACAACTCCCGAGAATCTTTGTAAAGGCTACATAGTGAGACCCTGCCTACTCACCTTGGGAGTGTTCAAGGGTCCGTACAACCCGAGGAAAAAAGGGAATCACGGCTCATGGGTAAAGTGTACAACCTCTGTAGAGTGTTTGAAAACTAATATATCAACTGTGCTCACGGTTATGAGCGGCCAAGGGAGCTCCAGTGATTAGTAGTACTTGATTAGAGATGTTCGGATTTGCAGGTGGCAATGAGATCGATGGTTTTTGGTATTGACTCTGGTAATGGTAAGTGGTACTCTTTCCGTTTGGAAAGGAGTACGTTTGGGTTAATAACGTGGGCTAAATCAAAAACTTGGCTTTCTCTACTAGCAATAATAATAACCTGACCAACTAAAAGCAACTGCTTGACTTACCCCCACATAAAGCTAGTCCACCATAGCCAAATAGGATACTTGCTGAGTATGTTGATGTGTACTCACCCTTGCTCTACACACCAAATCCCCCCCTTCCTCAGGTTGTCCGCATTGCAATCGCATTGTAGATGAAGCCGTGGAAGGAGACTTCCAGGAGTTCCAAGACTACGACGAGTTCTAGGTGTGCGTTAGCGGCAAACCCCCAGTCGGCTGCCTGTGAAGGCCACGTTTATCTACGTTTCTTTTTTGCACTTTGATTTATTGTAAAGACTATGTGGATGTCTCATACATATGATGTAATTGAGTATTATTTCCCTTTTAATACTATTTGAGCACTGTGTGATGATGTCCATGTTATGTAACTGCTGTGTACGTGAATTGCTGATCCTGGCACGTACATGGTTCGCATTCGGTTTGCCTTCTAAAACTGGGTGTGACATAGGTGGTATCAAAGTCGTGCTGACTGTAGGACCGCTAACCTAGAGTAGAATGGTCGTTCTAAGGATTATAGACCTCTGTCCCTGCCTTGACTTTGATATCCCTTCAAAAGTTGGTCATACCGACCAAACCTATGTTCTACTATATATTATACCTTGCTGAAAATTGTGTTTTATTTTAATCCGTCATTTATTTATGGTTCATTACTTGCTGGTCATTTTAGTTCTGTTCTCACTCTTATGCTTACGGTGTCTTTTGTAGATGGCTCGTCTTAGACACACCGCACGGAAGTCTTTCATCCCCTTCTTACCCTCTCACCTCGCGGAGCGTCCGCTTCGCCGTCCCGTGGCCAGTCAGTCCAGCCACATGGAGAGGCTGCACCACTGCCTGAATGAGGAGCAGGAGCGTCGACGACAGGAGCAACAGGGCTCTTCTTTCTCGCTCCAGCAGGAGATAGTCTGTGAGGAGCTGCTCCCCCGTGCTTCCTCTGGAGGCGCCCCCTGCACCACCACTGGGCGCCCTAGCCCCTAGAGTAGCTGCTAGAGGAGACCCAGACGACGGAGGTGGCAACGACAGCTCGAGCCACGACACCGACTTTTCTGCTGACCAGGAGCTGGAAAGATGGGTTGCTCGACCCATCACTCATGACGCTGCTCATGGGTGTCACTTCCATGACGCGCTCGACACCCTGCTACGTCGGGCACTTGACTGGCGTACTTGGTCCATCGAGTATCGATGTGTGGTCTACCAGCATAGTCGCGGGGTCTACCCGGACCGCTGAGAGGCGACCTGCTTGGTGCGCCGTCCGGAGAACAATCTCCAGGGTGCAGAGGTCTGCTCAGAGCACTATTCCATCTCTGAGCGGGACTCAACTGAGGCGGCCATGCAAGATGCCGCACGGCATGCGCTTTTGCACTACTGCTCGGTGCTCGGTGGGGTAGCTGACGGTCTCAACCTGAAGTATTATCCCCGCCGTCCATTTGGCAGCACAGGAGGCGTGATTGTCTCACCTGTCGGTGAGGACAATCCTAGGTTGAGCAGCACAGTCAACCTAGCCGCCGTGCTAAACACGGAGCTGGACCATGCACTAGACGAGCTGAGTAGGGCTTGTGCTGAGATCGCCCAGCTGTAGGCTGAGCTCGCGGAACATCGTCACCTAGATGATGGTTCTCTCGCTCCCATAGGGACTCAGCACCCGTACCGCTCCCCTCGGCGTGGACACCAGTCTTATGGCAACCCCGACCGCAAGACCAAGATAAATTTAGAACCATAGATCGTCAGAGTCGGATCTTGTAATTAATACGAAATATATACGTAGAAGCTATAGTCCTAGCGTTAGTCTCGCTCTTAGTTAGTCTTAGTTAGACAGGGTAGTTTGCTATATCCTGTGCATTTATGTTTGTCATGATGAACTATGTTTGATTTGGGTCTTTGTAATGACTGTCACTAGAGTGTGGGTATTCCCTGCATCTTGGTTTACCTGTTATATGTTAATGGAGATTAGCTATTTAGTTGGGAAGCCTTTTATTCCACTTTCCTCTTTTTCTGAGAAGCTGTGTGGTCTGTGTTGGAGATCAGTGAAGATGCTCAGCTATTCAGTGTTGTTGAAGAATTCTATACTCTTTTCTTATGCTGCAAGATTTGCAAGATCAGTTCTGATGTGTGGTTGCGTTCTGCAGATGTCAGAAAACAAGCGCAGAGGAGGAAGGCGTGCTCAGCAGGAGCAAGCAGCTCAGCAAGATGAGGTACCCCAGCAACAGCAACTGCTGCCCCCGCCCCCGATGTCGATCGAGCAGATGTTCTTGATGCAGACTCAGGCAGTTCAAGCCATTGGTCAGACTCTGGCTGCCATTCAGCAGCAGCAGCAGCAACAGCCACCACCTCAGCCCCAGATGCCTCAGATGCCTAGGGACAAGCGTGCTGAATTCATGAGAGGTCATCCACCAACTTTTGCTCACTCTTCTGACCCCATGGATGCTGAAGACTGGCTGCACACTATGGAGCGGGAGTTGCATACCGCTCAGTGCGATGACAGGGAGAAAGTACTGTATGGTCCTCGTCTGTTGAGAGGAGCAGCTCAGTCCTGGTGGGAGTCTTATCTCGCCACCCATGCCAATCTCGACACCATTACCTGGGAAGAATTTAGAGGTAGCTTTTGTTAGTACCATGTTCCTGCAGGTCTGATGACAGTGAAGAAGGAGGAGTTTCTGGCCCTCAAGCAAGGGTCATCGTCTGTCAGTGAGTACCGGGACAGGTTTCTGCAACTGTCTCGCTATGCTCCTGAAGATGTCAACACCGATGCCAAGCGACAGTACCATTTCCTGAGAGGCTTGGTCGACCCTCTGTAGTATCAGCTGATGAACCATACCTTCCCGACATTCCAGCACCTGATCGACAGCGCAATCATGACAGAAAGGAAGCGTAAGGAGATGGAGGATCGCAAGCGCAAGATCAGTGGACCCCAGCCTGGAAGCAGCAATCGCCCTCGTTTCTCAAGCAATCAACCTCAACAGTTCAGGCAGAACCAGCGTCCACCTCAGCAGCAACAGTTTCAAAGGCAGTTTCCTCAGCACCAGCATCAGAATCGCCAGAACAATCAGTCAGGAGGAGGTCAGTTCCAGAGGCAGAATCAGCAGACACCTCGTCTTCCTGCCCCAGCAAACCAGCAGAATAATCAAGCAGCACCAGCTCAGGTTGGAAACAGAGCATGTTTCCACTGTGGAGAGCAAGGCCATTGGGTGATGCAATGTCCGAAGAAGGCAGCCCAGCAGCAGTCAGGCCCCAATGCCCCAGCAAAGCAGAATGTGCCTCAGCCAGGAGCAGGCAACCGCTCTCAGCCGCGCTATAACCATGGGAGACTGAACCACTTGGAGGCTGAAGCAGTTCACGAGACCCCCGGCATGATAGTAGGTATGTTTCCAGTCGACTCCCATATTGCAGAAGTGTTATTTGATACTGGGCAACGCATTCATTCATTACTGCATCATGGGTAAAAGCACATAGTCTTCCAATAACTATCATGTCAACCCCCATTCAAATTGACTCAGCCGGTAGTAGAATTCGAGCCGATGGCATTTGTTTGAATGTAAGTGTGGAAATAAGGGGGATAGCGTTTCCCGCTAATCTTATAGTAATGGGTACTCAGGGAATAGATGTCATCCTAGGGATGAATTGGCTAGATAAGTATCAGGAAGTTATCAGTTGTGATAAGAGGACAGTCAAGTTGGTGTCCCCGCTAGGAGAGGAAGTGGTGACCAAGTTAGTCCCGCCTGAACCAAAGAAAGGAAGTTGTTATCAGATGGCTGTTGATAGCAGTGAAGTAGACCCAATTGAGATTATCAAGGTTGTGTCTAAGTTCCCAGATGTGTTTCCAAAGGACTTACCAGGTATGCCACCAGAGCGAAAAGTTGAGTTTGCCATAGATCTTCTTCCTGGAACCGCCCCCATCTTCAAGAGAGCTTACAGAGTATCTGGACCAGAGTTGGTTAAACTTAAGAAGCAGATTGATGAGCTGTCAGAGAAAGGTTACATCCGGCCAAGCACCTTGCCTTGGGCCGCCTCTGTCCTATTTGTGGAGAAGAAAGATGGCACCAAAAGGATGTGTATCGATTATCGACCTCTAAATGAGGTCACCATCAAGAATAAGTACCCCTTGCCCAGAATAGAAGATCTGTTCGACCAGTTGAGAGGAGCCAGCGTGCTCTCCAAGATAGATCTGAGGTCAGGTTACCATCAACTCAGGATTCGACCTTCAGACATTCCGAAGACGGCATTCATTACCAAGTATGGGTGGTATGAGTTCACTGTGATGTCTTTCGGTCTAACAAATGCACTGGCCTTCTTCATGAACTTGATGAACAGTGTATTCATGGATTATGTTGATAAGTTTGTGGTGGTATTTATTGATGACATTCTGATATATTCTCAAAGCGAAGAAGAGCATGTGGATCATTTGAGGATGGTATTGCAGAGATTGCGAGAGCACCAGCTGTATGCAAAGTTGAGCAAGTGTGAGTTCTGGATCAGTGAAGTTCTATTCTTGGGTCACATAATCAACAAAGAAGGATTGGTTGTGGATCCGAAGAAAGTGGCAGACATTCTGAACTGAAAAGCGCCGACGGATGCTCGAGGAATCAAGAGCTTCATTGGAATGGCCGGATACTATCGACGATTCATTGAAGGGTTTTCGAAGATTGTGAAACCAATTACAGCGTTGCTAGGCAACAAGGTTGAGTTCAAGTGGACCCAAAAATGCCAAGAGGCCTTCGAAGCGCTGAAAGAGAAGTAGACTACAGCGCCTGTCTTAGTCTTGCCTGATGTGCACAAGCCCATCTCGGTGTATTGTGATGCTTGTTACACTGGTTTGGGTTGTGTGTTGATGCAAGAGGGAAGAGTTGTGCCTTACTTGTCTCGACAGCTGAAGGTTCATGAGAATAATTACCCAATCCATGATCTAGAGTTAGCAGAGTTGTACATGTCTCGGATCGTTTGTCTTTATGGTGTGCCAAAGAAGATAGTGTCAGACCGAGGAACGCAGTTCACCTCTCATTTCTGGCAGCAGTTGCATGAAGCCTTGGGCACACATCTGAATTTTAGTTCAGCTTATCATCCGCAGACAGATGGTCAGACCGAAAGAACCAATGAAATTCTTGAAGACATGTTGAGAGCCTGTGCGTTGCAAGATCAGTCCAGATGGGACAAGAGATTGCCTTATGCAGAGTTCTCCTATAACAACAGTTATCAGGCTAGCTTGAAGATGTCACCATTTCAGGCGCTTTATGGAAGGAGTTGTAGAACTCCGTTGCAATGGGATCAGCCTAGAGAAAAGCAAGTGTTTGGGCTAGATATTCTGCTTGAAGCCGAAGAGAATATCAAGATGGTTCAAGAGAACCTAAGGATAGCACAATCAAGACAGCGAAGCTATGCAGGCACCAGAAGAAGAGATCTGAGTTTTGAGGTTGGAGATTTTGTCTATCTGAAAGTGTCGGGGACCATATTTAGGGGTACCCTCAAGGCTCCTAAATCTCAGCTGGTAACCCCCATCAGCACAAAGCTGCAAAGGCCTGATGGGTGCGATTAAGTCAAGGATCGGTCCATTCGAGGGACGCGATCACGCCTCGCCTGAGCCCAGCCTCGGGCAAGGGCAGCCGACCCTGGAGGACCTACGTCTCGCCCGAGGCCCCCCTCCAGCGACGGACACACCTTCAGCTCGCCCGAGGCCCAGTCTTCACCAAGGAGCAACCTTGGCCAAATCACCACACCGACCGACCAAATCGCAGGGGCATTTAATGCAAAGGTGGCCTGACACCTTTATCCTGACGCACGCCCTCCAGTCGACAGAGCCGAAGTGACTGCCGTCACTTCGCCGCTCCACTGACCAGTCTGACAGGAAGACAGCGCCGCCTGCGCCGCTCCGACTGTTGAGCCAATCAATAGAGCGAGGCTGACAGCGGCCAAGTCGGGCCTCAGACGTCATAGGAAACTCCGCCTCGCCCGACCCAGGGCTCAGACTCGGGCTCAGCCCCAGAAGACGGCGAACTCCGCTCCACCCGACCCCAGGGCTCGGACTCGGGCTCAGCCCCGGAAGACGGCGAACTCCGCTCCGCCCGACCCCAGGGCTCGGACATGGGCTCAGCCCCAGAAGACGGCGAACTCTGCTCCGCCCGACCCCAGGGCTCGGACACGGGCTCAGCCCCAGAAGACGGCGAACTCCGCTCCGCCCGACCCCAGGGCTCGGACTCGGGCTCAGCCCCGGAAGACGACAAACTTCGCTCCGCCCGACCCCAGTGCTCGGACTCGGGCTCAGCCCCGGAAGACGATGAACTCCGCTCCGCCCGACGCCAGGGCTCGGACTCGGGCTCAGCCCCGGAAGACGACGAACTCCGCCTCGCCTGACCCCAGGGCTCGGACTCGGGCTTAGCCCTGGCCTAGGCCGACGATCTCCGCCTCATCCGACCCGGGGGCTCGGACTCGACCTCGACCTCGGAAGACAGACTCGACCTCGACCTCGGAGGAGCCTCCACCTCGCCCAACCTAGGGCACGGACCGACCACGTCAACAGGAAGCGCCATCATTACCCTACCCCGAGCTGACTCAGGCCACGGGGAACAAGACCGGCGTCCCATCTGGCTCACTCCACCATACGAGTAATGATGGCGCCCGCATGCCCTGTGATGGACGGCGGCTCTCAACCCCCTTATGGAAGCAAGAGGACGTCAGCAAGGACTCGACAGCCCCGACAGCTGTCCTTTCGCCAGGCTCCAGCGCTCCTCCGACGGCCACGACACCACGCGAACCGGGTGCCAAGACCTCTCCGGCTGCCACGATGGCATGTACTTAGGGCGCTAGCTCTCCACTGCTAGACACGTTAGCACATTGCTACACTCCCCATTGTACACCTGGATCCTCTCCTTACGCCTATAAAAGGGAGGACCAGGGCCCTCTTACAGAGGGTTGGCCGCGCGGGGAAGGACGGGACGGCGCTCGCGCAAGGCCGCTCGCTCCCTCCCACGTGGACGCTTGTAACCCCCTACTACAAGCGCACCCGACCTGGGCGCGGGGCGAACACGAAGGCCGCGGTTCCACTCACCCACGCCTGTCTCCCTCCAGCCGCTGTCTTCCCCCCTTCGCGTTCTGCCTCGCGTCGACCCATCTGGGCTGGGGCACGTGGCGACAATTCACTCGGTCCAGGGAGCCCCCGGGTTTCGAAACACCGACAGTTGGCGCGCGAGGTAGGGGCCTGCTGCGTGTTGACGAACAGCTTCCCGTCAAGCTCCAGATGGGCAGTCTCCAACAACCTCTCCAGCCCGGGACGGTGCTCCGTTTCGGGAGTCTTGAGTTCATGTCCCTCGACGGCAGCTACGACATGATACTCCTTCCCCCGCCGTGCGACAGCGACAATGGAAGGACGACATTCGGGCTTGTCCCATCCTCTCCCCCGCCGACGAAGGAGGAGGCGGGGCAACCAAGGCCAAGCGGGAGGCGGCACCTCGTTGGCTGTCGAGCGAGTCGACGGCGCCGGCACCCCAACGGAGGGCGCGTCGGACATCGGCCTCGTGTCTGAGACGAAGACGAGCGCCATCTCCCCGCAACACATCAACCTCAAGCAAACAGACGACGCCAGCACGCTCACGAAGGACTTGCTAGGCGTCACCCTCGTACCTGAGACGACGGTGCAGTCAGTCCCTGACGCGACTTCGTCACCGCCCGTCGACCAAAAGGTACCGACCGATTCCCATCTCGCGTCTTTTGGATTCGGCCTCGACCCACCAAGCGACTCCGCTTCGGTGGACACTCTCATAGAGGCGAGTCCAAGCCCTCCGGGGTATCGTGTGCGGTCACCCTGGAACCGACTGACGGTCGTCTCGTCCTACGGGCCCTCGGGGTCCGAGGAAGATGGCGAGCCCGACCTCTGTTGGGATTTCTCCGGACTTGGTAACCCCAGTGCCATGCGGGACTTTATGACCGCATGCGACTACTGCCTTTCCGAATGTTTCGACGGTAGCCGTAGCCTCGACGACAAGGGCTGCGGCCCAAGTCGTGAATGTTTCCACGTCGATCTAGGGGGTCCTGGCGAAGGCAACCATCTTGGTATGCCGGAGAATGGTGATCTCCCTAGGCCCGTGCCTCGCGTTGACATCCTTCGAAAGCTAGCTGTGGTCCCCGTCCCGGCGGGGGGTCCTGACCCACATCTCGAGCAAACCCGCGAGAGGCAGGCCAGCCTCGACGAGGGAGCAGGAACGCTTGTGCCGATCCGCCGGGACATCGGGCAGGAATGGGCGGGCCAACCTCCGGCCGGAGAAGCACGTCATCTCCCCCAGCGCATCCAGCACCGCATCTCCGACGATGTCAGGGTAAGGCCGCCATCGGATTCCAGTGGAGTCGGCCAGAACCTGGCTGCAGCGGCGATACTTCTCCGCGCGATGCCGGAGCCATCAACCACCGAGGGGCGGCGTATCCAGGGAGAGCTCAAGAATCTCCTGGAGGACGCCGCGGTCCGACGGGCTGAGAGCTCTACCTCCCGAAGGCAGGGGTACCCCTCGGAACATCGCGCCGCGACTTCCCGATTCATGCGGGAAGCCTCGGTCCATACCGGGCGCACGCGCAACACAGCGCCTACAGCCCCGGGTCGCCTCAGCAACGAGCACCATCACCACAGCCGTCGGGCCCACCTCGACGATAGGGTGCGCCGAGGCTACCACTCCAGGCGTGGGGGATGCTACGACAGCGGGGAGGATCGGAGTCCTTCGCCCGAACCACCCGGTCCGCAGGCTTTCAGCCGCGCCATACGACAGGTGCCGTTCCCGACCCGGTTCCGAACCCCGACTACTATCACGAAGTACTCGGGGGAGACGAGACTGGAACTGTGGCTCACGGACTATCGGCTGGCCTGCCAACTGGGTGGAACGGACGATGATAATCTCATCATCCGCAACCTTCCCCTGTTCCTCTCTGACACCGCTCAGCCTGGCTGGAGCACCTGCCCCCGGGGCAGATCTCCAACTGGGACGACCTGGTCCAAGCCTTCGCCGGCAATTTCCAAGGCACGTACGTGCGCCCTGGAAACTCCTGAGATCTCCAAAGCTGCCGCCAGCTGCCGGGAGAGTCTCTCCGGGACTATATCCGGGATTCTCGAAGCAGCGCACCGAGCTGCCCAACGTCACCGATTCAGATGTCATCGACGCGTTCCTCGCCGGCACCACCTGCCGCGACCTGGTGAGCAAGCTGGGTCGCAAGACCCCCACCAGAGCGAGCGAGCTAATGGACATCGCCACCAAGTTCGCCTCTGGCCAGGAGGCGGTTGAGGCCATCTTTCGGAAGGACAAGCAGCCCCAGGGCCGCCCGCCGGAAGATGCTCCCGAGGCGTCAACTCAGCGCGGCACCAAGAAGAAGGGCAAGAAGAAGTCGCAAATGAAACGCGACGCCGCCGACGCGGACCTTGTCGCCGCCGCCGAGTACAAGAACCCTCGGAAACCTCCGGGAGGTGCCAACCTCTTCGACAAGATGCTCAAGGAGCCGTGCCCTTATCATCAGGGGCCCGTCAAGCACACCCTTGAGGAGTGTGCCATGCTTCGACGACACTTCCACAAGGCTGGGCCACCCGCAGAGGGTGGCAAGGCTCTCGACGACGCAAAGAAGGAAGATCACAAGGCAGGAGAGTTCCCCGAGGTCCGCGACTGCTTCATGATCTACGGCGGGCAAGTGGCAAACGCCTCGGCTCGGCACCGCAAGCAAGAGCGTCGGGAGGTCTTCTCGGTAAAGGTGGCGACGCCAGTCTACCTAGACTGGTCCGACAAGCCCATCACCTTCGACCAGGCCGACCATCCAGACCACGTGCCGAGCCCGGGGAGATACCCACTCGTTGTCGACCCCATCATCGGCAACGTCAGGCTCACCAAGGTCCTCATGGATGGAGGCAGCAGCCTCAACATCATCTACGCCGAAGACCTCAGGCTCCTGCGGATCGATCTGTCCTCGGTCCAGACGTGCGCTGTGCCTTCCCACGGGATCATCCCTGGGAAGCACGTCCAACCCATCGGACAACTCGATCTACACGTCTGCTTCAAGACGCCCTCCAACTTTCGAAGGGAGACCCTCACGTTCGAAGTGGTCGGGTTTCGAGGAACCTGCCACGCAGTGTTGGGGAGGCCATGCTACGCCAAGTTCATGGTCGTCCCCAACTACACCTACCTCAAGCTCAAGATGTCGGGCCCCAACGGGGTCATCACCGTTGGACCCACGTACCGACACGCGTACGAATGCGACGTGGAGTACGTGGAGTATGCCGAGGCCCTCGCTGAGTCCGAGACCCTCATTGCCGACCTGGAGAGCCTCTCTAGGGAGGCGCCCAACATGAAGCGCCACGCCGGCAACTTCGAGCCAGCGGAGACAGTTAAGTCCGTCCCTCTTGACCCCTGCAACGACGCCTCCAAGCAGATCTGGATCGGCTCCGAGCTCGACCCCAAATAGGAAGCAGTGCTCGTCGACTTTCTCCATGCAAACGCCGACGTTTTCGCGTGGAGTCCCTCGGACATGCCCGGCATACCGAGGGAAGTCGCCGAGCACTCACTGGATATCCGAGCTGGAGCCCGACCCGTGAAGCAGCCTCTGCACCGATTCGACGAAGAAAAGCGCAGATCCATTAGCGAGGAGATCCACAAGCTAATGGCGGCAGGGTTCATCAAAGAGGTATTCCATCCCGAATGGCTTGCAACCCTGTGCTTGTGAGAAAGAAAGGGGGGAAATGGCGGATGTGTGTAGACTACACTGGTCTAAACAAAGCATGTCCGAAAGTTCCCTACCCTCTGCCTCGCATCGATCAAATCGTGGATTCCACTACTGGGTGCGAAACCCTGTCTTTCCTTGATGCCTACTTAGGGTATCACCAGATCAGGATGAAAGAGTCCGACCAGCTCGCGACTTCTTTCATCACACCCTTCGGCATGTACTGCTACGTTACCATGCTGTTTGGTTTGAGGAATGCGGGTGCAACGTACCAGCGATGCATGAACCATGTGTTCGGCGAACACATCGGCCGAACGGTCGAGGCCTACGTCGATGACATCGTGGTCAAGACGAGGAAGGCCTCCGACCTCCTTTCCGACCTTGAAGTGACACTTCGATGTCTCAAGGCGAAAGGCGTGAAGCTCAATCCCAAAAAGTGTGTCTTTGGGGTCCCCTGAGGCATGCTCTTGGGGTTCATCGTTTCCGAGCGGGGCATCGAGGCCAACCCGGAGAAGATCGCTGCCATCACCAGCATGGGGCCCATCAAGGACTTGAAAGGCGTACAGAGGGTCATAGGATGCCTCGCGGCTCTGAGCCGTTTCATCTCGTGCCTCGGCGAAAGAGGCCTACCTCTGTACCGCCTCTTAAGGAAGGCCGAGTGCTTCGCTTGGACTCCTGAGGCTGAGGAAGCCCTCGGGAACCTGAAGGCGCTCCTCACGAACGCGCCCATCTTGGTGCCCCCTGCTGCCGGAGAAGCCCTCTTGATCTACGTCGCCGCGACCACTCAGGTGGTTAGCGCCGCGATTGTGGTCGAGAGACAAGAAAAGGGGCATGCATTGCCCATCCAGAGGCCAGTCTACTTCATTAGTGAGGTACTGTCCGAAACCAAGATCCGCTACCCACAAATTCAGAAGCTGCTGTACGCAGTGATCCTGATGCGGTGGAAGTTGTGACACTACTTTGAGTCTCATCCGGTGACTGTGGTGTCATCCTTCCCCCTGGGGGAGATCATCCAGTCCCGAGAGGCCTCGGGTAGAATTGCAAAGTGGGCGGTGGAGATCATGGGCGAGACAATCTCGTTCGCCCCTCGGAAGGCCATCAAGTCCCAGGTCTTGGCGGACTTCGTGGCTGAATGGGTCGACACCCAGCTCCCAACAGCTCCGATCCAACCGGAGCTCTGGACCATGTTTTTCGATGGGTCGCTGATGAAGACGGGGGCCGGCGCGGGCCTGCTCTTCATCTCGCCCCTCGAGAAGCACCTACGCTACGTGCTACGCCTCCACTTCCCGGCGTCCAACAATGTGGCTGAGTACGAGGCTTTGGTAAACGGGTTGCGAATCGCCATCGAGCTAGGGGTCCGACGCCTCGACGCTCGCGGTGACTCGCAGCTCATCATTTTCCAAGTCATGAAGAACTCCCACTGCCGCGACCCGAAGATGGAAGCTTAATGCGATGAGGTTCGGCGCCTGGAAGACAAGTTCTACGGGCTCGAGCTCAACCACATCACCCGACGCTACAACGAGACTGCGGACGAGCTGGCTAAAATAGCCTCGGGGCAAACAACGGTTCCCCCGGATGTATTCTCCCGAGACCTGCATCAACCCTCTGTCAAGACCGACGACACGCCCGAGCCCGAGAAGGCCTCGGCCCAGCCTAAGGCACCCTCGGCTCAGTCCGAGGTACCCTCGGCACGGTCCAAGGTACCCTCGGCTCGGCCCAATGTACCCTCGGCCCCCGAGGGTGAGGCACTGCACGTCGAGGGGGAGCAGAGCGAGGTCACGCCTAATCAAAACTGGCAGACCCCGTACCTGCAATATCTCCACCGAGGAGAGCTGCCCCTCGACCAAGCCGAGGCTCGGCGGTTGGCGCGGCGCGCCAAGTCTTTCGTTTTGCTGGGAGATGGGAAGGAGCTCTACCACCACAGCCCCTCTGGCATCCTCCAGCGATGCATTTCCATCGCCGAAGGTTAGGAGCTCTTACAAGAGATACACTCGGGGGCTTGCGGCCATCACGCAGCACCCCGAACCCTTGTTGGAAACGCCTTCCGACAAGGTTTCTACTGGCCGACGGCGGTGGCCGACGCCACTAGAATTGTCCGCACCTGCGAAGGGTGTCAGTTCTACGCAAGGCAGACCCACCTGCCCGCTCAGGCTCTGCAGACAATACCCATCACCTGGCCGTTTGCTGTGTGGGGTCTGGACCTAGTCGGCCCCTTGCAGAAGGCACCCGGGGGCTACACGCACTTGCTGGTCGCCATCGACAAATTCTCCAAGTGGATCGAGGTCCGACCCCTAAACAGCATCAGGTCCGAACAGACGGTGGCGTTCTTCACCAACATCATCCATCGCTTTGGGGTCCCGAAGTCCATCATCACCGACAGCAGCACCCAGTTCACCGGCAGAAAGTTCCTGGACTTCTGCGAGGATCACCACATCCGGGTGGACTGGGCCGCCGTGGCTCACCCCATGACGAATGGGCAGGTAGAACGTGCCAACGGCATGATTCTGCAAGGACTCAAGCCGCGGATCTACAACGACCTCAACAAGTTCGGCAAGGGGTGGATGAAGGAGCTCCCCTCGGTGGTCTGGAGTCTGAGGACAACGCCGAGCCGAGCCACGGGCTTCACACCGTTCTTTCTAGTCTATGGGGCCGAGGCCATCTTGCCCACAGACTTGGAGTACGGTTCCCCAAGGACGAGGGCCTACACCGACCAAAGCAATCGAGCTAATCGAGAAGACTCACTAGACCAGCTGGAGGAGGCTCGGGATACGGCCTTACTACACTCGGCGCGGTACCAGCAGTCCCTGCGACGCTACCACGCCCGAGGGGTTCGGTCCCGAGACCTCCAGGTGGGCGACCTGGTGCTTCGGCTGTGACAAGACGCCCGAGGGCGGCATAAGCTTACGCCTCCCTGGGAAGGGCCGTTCATCATCGCCAAAGTTCTGAAGCCCTGGAACATACAAGCTGGCCAACAACCAAGGCGAGGTCTACAGCAACGCTTGGAACATCCAACAGCTACGTCGCTTCTACCCTTAAGATGCTTTCAAGTTGTTCATACACCCCGTTCACACGCAAAGTCTGGTCGTCAAGGAAGGGTCAGCCTTGCCTCGGCAAAGCCCGACCCTCCCTCGGGGGCTAGAAAGGGGGAACCCCGTCTGCGTCAAAATTTTCCTCGAAAAAAGAAAAATCTTTTCTGCCAGAACGCCTTTCGTGCTTTTCGACTACTTCGAAAGTGGATCCTAAAAACAACGGAGTACACGTAAGCAGCCAAGGCTGACTGAGCCGAGGGACTCCTATGCCTCTAGGATACGGATACCTCACTCATCACCTTCTGCGATAAGTAACTCGCGCTTGGATAAGTGATTCTGCGGACCGAACAAGTCTTCACGCTCGAAAGCTCCTTTGCCGGAACGATTTTTCGGGCCTTCTCGACTGCGTCGGTGATAGAATCCTATGGACGAGTAAGAGTGCGCATAAGCGGCAAGGCCGACCGAGCCGAGGGATTCCTACGCCTCCGGGATACGGATACCTCACTCATCACCTTCCGTGAAAAGCAACTCTCACCCGCACAAACAATTCTGTTACCGACAATAAGTCTGGATACTCGAAACAAGAGGAAAAGGGACACAGCTTTACAACACGACGACGGTATGTTTGGGCCTCGGCGGCCGCAGAAAGCATACACACACTACAAGACAACCCGATCCTGCAGGCTCGGACGTCGACAGTTGAAGGGGGCAGCAGCACCCTGGGTGTCAACTACACCTTCGACGGGGTCTGACCTAGCCTCGGACAGCGACACGGTCGGAGGATCCCCACTCTGAAGGACGACATCAGCACCACACCCGGGCCATCGCTGCCAGGGTCTTCTCTAGGAATCCGGCTTGAGCAGACGGCTCGGCTGGCCACCCCGAGGCCTCGGCCGGCTGTCCCCCGAAGACATCAGCCTGGCTTGAGGCCTCGGCAGCTCAACTCCGGTGTCGGTTCCGCCAGCAGATGACCCGGCCAGGCTCCAGCCGACCACATCTTCTTTTCGAAGCCAACTCTGCCTCTGCTCGTGCTGACACCGCTACCTCCGGCTTCGGCTCATCGAAGAGTGGCCGAGGGTTCCTTTAACTGAGCAAGAGAAGCCTCGAACAGCAAGGCCGACCGAGCCGAGGGACTCCTACGCCTCTGGGATACGGATACCTCACTCGTCACCTTTGCACGAGACGACTCACGCTCGGTGAAGCGGTTCGGATAGTCAACAGGCGAGTCTTAGTGCTCGAAATGAAGAAAAAACATGGCTCCGCGCCGAAGATACATACATGTTCAGGCCTCGACAACCACAATGAACAAAACACCGGCACTCAAAGTGCCATTACAAATGGAACTCCGGTTCCACCTCCGCAGGTACGAACAACCCCACGCGATTAGGGGGCCTGCGGAGCAGCAGAAGGCCGACGGGTGGCTTGCCGTCGCCTGTTCCGGCAGCAGCGACGACGACCTCCGCCCCGGGCGGCGAAGCAGCTTCAGCAACGGCTTTCGGGCGGGTGCTACGACAGGAGGGCTCTCGCTCATGAAGGACGAGAACCAGCCATTCAAGCCGGGAGACGGAGATCCGGGGGTGCAGGCGGAGTTGGCAATCTCGTCGGCAGAGAAGCCTACTCCGGCTGCCACCACCTCAACACTGCGCCAGCGGGCGCCGGGCGCCTCAAAGCGCACCGGCAGATCCTCGCCCTCGCCGGAGCCACCCAGAACATGAGTGCCGCCCTTGCGGCGCACAACGTGCTGGGTGACCCTCTGACGCGGCTGTCGGCGCGAGGAAGGCCTGGACGTGACCGGCCCGTACGCGGCGCGACCATCGTCCGGACGGAGGACGGAATGCTGCACCCTGGCTGAGCAGCGGCGGTCCGCCTTCCCCGGCGTGGCTGAGGGAAGCCTTCGCGGAGCTGGGAGATGCCTTTCTCCCCCAGACGCCAGGGGAAGAAAAGGGTTACCGACCCACGCGGAGGAAGCCTCCCAACTCGCCTCACCCTCCGCCCCAGCAAGGATGATGAAGATCCTTGAAGCTGAGGGCGGGGCGGAGACCGCAGCCCGGTTCACTTCTCCCCGCCATCAAGCTGGATGTCACCATCTTGGGTGACCACCGGCGGGGGGATGCAACCGGGCTGCATGATGAAAATCCTTGAAGCCGAACGATGGCTGAAAGGTACCAACTTCCTCAAAGTTGCATCTCTCCGATGACAATACGGAAGGATTGCGGGCGTCCCCCCATCCGGGGGCTCGGAAGATGGAAAGACACGATACATGAGGGGAGCGCGAAGACATGGTTGCCCTCCAAGGGGGTCGCCCTCCTTTTAAAGGCAACTCTCCCCACTTGCGTCCTCAGCCGTTGCGGGCTGAGTCTTCTCCAACACACTCCAAGGTCCTCCCCCCTACGGCGCGGGGGCTGGGCCCCACGCGTCATGCAAGCAGGTCCAGGGCAGAAGAAGCCAAACCGCCGCGCGCGGTGCATGCAACCGCCCGGCGGTTACAAGCATTCCTCCACTTTCGCCCAGACCAGTGGGTGAAAGGGCGGGCAGCCATGTAGTCGGCATGCAACCGCGCCAAGTGGGCGCGCCCCTTCGACTCCAGCGCACCCAGCATGGAGGCCCAGGCCCACACGTCATACAACCGGCGCGCCGGTTGCTACGTGCGAGCAACTGCACCGCCACTACCGCGCCTCCTCGACTGCGGAGCCAATACCGCGACTCGAGGCAACCCTGCGTGTGACCCAGCAGTGCCAGCCAGGCGCGATGGTCAAATACGGTCAAAAATGGGCCGGCAATAATGGCGGTGGCAGGTGGGCAGGAGTAGCGGTCACGTTGTCAGCCAAGCTTACGTCCCATCCAGGGGCAGCGAGAGAACCCTCTCTCACGGCGTGAAGACGGCGCGCCCGTGATCCGTTCCTCGAACGGCCCGCGCACACGCAACAGTCGCCTCGCGAACCACTCGCCCCGTCGCGTTAACTTCGCGGCGGGACAGGCGACGCCTCAGGCGGGAGAAGCAAGCGACGCTTCGCCTTCGCCATAATGACTACGTCGAAAAAGGTACGCCACATCATTTGATTTGGTATCCTTTTCCTTTTTCCTCTTTCTCTCTCTTACAACAGGGACCGGGAAAGGGGGATACCTCGAAAAGGATCCTTCTCCATGAAGGAAACAGGCCCTGAGCCTCCCTAGTGATCAGAGGTTCAAAGGCTGGCCCCTCGGAGGGGTTCAACGGCCGCCTCAGAGCGCTTGGGTTCTGCGCCGACTACTGGTCAGAGGTTCGATGGCCGGCCCCTCGGAAGGGTTCAACGGTCGCCTCAGGCCACTCAGGCTCCGCGCCCACTACTGATCAGGGGTTCGTAGGCTGGCCCTTGAAGGGTTCACAGTCGCCTCAGACACAAAGCGAGGGATGACCCTGGGTACGTGTAATACCCACTTTGTAATAAGAGTGTAGAAAGAGAAATTATATTCCTTTATACATATATGTGTCATCTATATTTATCATCACATGCGAACACTATATTTAAAAAAAACCAATAAATAATAAAAGATATGTCACTAAATGGTGCATCATGCTGGACTTTATTTTATGTGCATTTTGTGGCAATACAAAAATAAAATAAAGAGAAATATATTAATACCTAAATGGGAATTTAAGATTTAGAGGAATTTTAGAAATGTGGAGAAAAGGAAAAAGATAAAGGATATGAATAAATAAATAATATATGTAAATAAATATCTCCAGAATTAATACCCCTAATTTCACAAATATAATTTGTAGTGATGAGCCATAGAAGCTTGAATTTAAATTTGAATTCAAATTTAAATTTGGAAATAGAGAAAAGGGAGAAATAAAATGCACATAAAATAGGAATGGGGGGTTATAACCTAGATGGGCTGCGACCACTCAATTCGGCCCAACTAGATTTCCCTCTACGCACACAGCCCAGCACGGCCCACCTATCTCTACCACGCGCCAGCCTGAACCAACGCCCGCGCCGACAGGCGGGGCCTACTTGTCAGTCGCGTGGCGCGATTCCACCTCCAACCATTCGCTGACGTGTGGGGCCCGAGGTGCAAGACGCCGTCTTCCCCACTCCGCGCACTCGGCGGGCGGATCACAACCACCGCGCTCCGCCTAATTCGTCGCGGAGTCGTTGCTTGACCCGAACGGCTTTCTCCCGTATATATGACTCGGCCGCACCTCACTTGTCTCTCCTTATTCACCTCATCCGAGCCTGAGACCAGTTCTTGCGCCGGTGCGAAGAGAACCGAACACACCGTCTGCGCTAATCTCGGTCGCCACCGGCAATTGGAGCTCTGTGCCAGTGCTCGAAGGCCCCGTGTTGTTGGTGGGTTTCACACACGGTGTTTCCGCGTCCGGTGGGAGCTTGGGTGGCCGGGAATTCGCCGTCGTCGGGGAACTTCCGCGTCTAGCCATTGCGGACCGTGGTCGACTCTCCAACCTTCACCTCGGTCTTCGGTAAGCCCCTGGGTAGTCTCACCATGGCTCACGCTTCCTTTTGCACCGATTAGCTCGTGAATTAGGGAGTCCATTCATCAGATCGTGTATCTCCGGTGAGGTTCTGCCGCCGCAGGGAAGGTACCTGCGCCACCGCAAACAGCCGGTGTTTGGTGTTTGGGGAACGGGTGCTATGGCCGTTGGATCTCCATCCAGCGCTTAGAATTAGGTCGGGCGTAGCGCTTCCACGGGTGTGCAGTTGGCCGTTGGATCGTGATCCCGTGGCCCAGGATTGGATCGTGGGTGAAAGCTCCGTGTACCATCCGATTGTGGATGGGCGTAGGGGATTGAATCGCGTAGATCTAAACTCGTGGCCGTTAGATTGAAATCTGGCGGTCAGGAGCGTGTTCCGATTCGGATTATTGCCAGAACAGATCTGAGCCGTTCAGTAGTAATCGGGCGGCCGAGAACTCAGGATACCCCTTCGCCATTGCTATCTTACAAAATAGCCCCCGCACTTGTGTTAAAACAACCCGCTGTCCAGCGCCTGGCGCTCTGTGTCTTGTGTTGTTTGACACCGAGACCCCTACATTTATTTGTTTTTGTGCGCGCAGTCCAAACAGAGATTAAATCAGGAAAATAATTTAAGAAATGAATTTTTAATATGAAAACAATTCCAGAACTTGTAAAATTCATATAAAATTCATTTTAGCTCCTTTTCAGTCCATTCCAGTTTCTATAATTCTATAATATTATTGTTTATCACATAGTACCTCTAGTTTGGCATGAAAATTGTATTAAAATTAATCCCTTGATTAATCTCGTATCAAATACATAAAACCTTAGGAAATTTGTATCTCCTTCGTGTTAACTCCGATTTGATCCGTTCAAGTTGCGTTAGTCTCGTAGAAACGCGTAGATTATTATTGCTCAGTTTGTACTTATGTTTGGTGTGATGTTAATTTTATCTATACCATGTTTGTTTGTATTGCTACGACTAGCGCGTGGACACGTGTCATCTGAAAAGCAAGTTGGTACCTGGAATCTCAAGTGCCAGGCAAGTTGTGCCCTTGATCACTTCTTTTACCCATTCATGTTCTTATTATTCATAATGATCTGCATAGGATAATTTTGCTGGGACCCAATAGGATGCCCTAGATTTTGACTATCTTTATACCTTGCTTCACCACTGGTTTTACTACTAAAGTTTTGGGTAGTACATGCTATTGCTTTATGTGGATTTGGGTATAGAGATATTCATCACTCATTGTTGTACCATTTATTGTTATCTGTTTTATTCTTCCTTGTTCATGTTAAGATCATTATGTTAATGGGAACATGGAGAACCACCCGGGAAAACAGTGCTACCACAAGGGTTTAATGGGACGCCCTTGGCTGATTAACTAGGAAAGCTAGGGGAGGGCTACCTTACCCGAAAGGGGCAAGGGCAGTAGGGGAGAGGTCAGTGTAGGGAGGTCCCTGGTTGATTTTGCTGCGATGGCGGTCAGCCAGGAACCCTGCACTGGATCTTCCTATAAACTGTAGCGGGTAGTCTGAAGCTAGTGGAACTTTGTAAAGGCCTCGTAGTGTTACCCTGCCTCGCCTCCTCGGTAGAGGTGTATGGGATTGGCCATCTCTTGGCAGATGGGTAACATGACTTGTGGGTAAAGATGCGCAACCTCTGCAGAGTGTGAAACTAGTATACTAGCCGTGCTCACGGTCAAGAGCGGCTCGGACACTCACATGATTAATTTATGGAACTTAAACTTAATCTGTCATTTCATTGCATTTGGGATTATTTTATTATTACTTTTACTTATTATTACTATGGTTGGGTATTTACTTACACTTAGTAACTGCTAATAAAATTTTGACCAACTTATAAAAGCAATGCTCAGCCTTAGCCTTTATTTCATTGATCAGCCTTACACTTCATGAACTCCCACCTTTGGTGAGTTCATGCCACATTATTCCCCACAACTTGTTGAGCGATGAACGTATGTGAGCTCACTCTTGCTGTCTCACACCCCCCCCACAGGAGAAGAACAGGTGGTTTCAAGTGGAGTCAAGTATCGAGGAGTTCGATCTAATCTAGGTGGCGTTTCTCAGTTGACATTGGCGCCGACGATCCTTAGTTCGTGTTATATTTATCTTTTATTATTTTTGTAAGTCTTCCGCTATGTAATATGTACTCTCATGTTTAATGACATTTATCTCAATACACTCTGTTATTATATATGTTGTCTTCTTGGCGCATGTATGAGATGCACCCGGCTTTGTTCTTTAAAACCGGGTGTTACAGAAGTGGTATCAGAGCAAATGTTGACTGTAGGACGAAACCTAGATAGAAATGGACAAAACCCTTACCTACTTACCTTACTCTGAGTCATTCTATACTTATCTTATCTTGATCCTGTCTCACCTTTTGTTGTCATACTCTGATCATTCTTACCTTTTCTACTCTGAGACAAGATGGATTTCACACCTTGGAATCCCTACCCCTATGACATTTTTAAGAGATAGGAGACCTAAGACAAAAAAAAAGAAAACTATTTTCTCTATTAAAAATATTGGTTGATTGTTCTGATGATCAATGCCTGATTTGCTTCTTTGATTGATTGAAATATTATATATGGACATTTTAGCATGTACCACTATAAGGTACTGTATTAGCTTTAGTAGGTGACACACTAATCTACTTAGCTAATAAGTCCCCCAAAGTAACATGATTGTAAATACTGCCTTGTCTACTGCTCTTTCTTACCTTATGTATCTAACTCAGATGGTCAATACCAGGAAAGGAAAGATTATCACGCAACAGCAAACATGAATGAATCCTCCAAATCCTTCACCTGTTGAACTCGATCAAGTGATTGCAGCCCAAAGGCTGGTAATACAGCAATTGACAGACATGATGACCGAAATGCAAAACCAGATAAGACAAGAACGCGAGGAAATACGTCAGGCCCGTCTGGAGATACATCAAGAAATAAGGCAATCACGGTTGGAGAGACAACGACAAGAGCAACCACCATCTCCACCACCACCAGCTCCACCAAGCTACATAAACATATATGTAAATTACTACTATTTGTAGGGTCTACAGGTTCCTTTAGTTAGTATTCGGTATGATACTATTTTAGGAGGAATAAAAAGGTCTATTTGACCCCATGTGTTGCTAATAAAATTATGCGTCATGCTGAGATTTTGGTTTGGGCATATGTGTTGGACAATATGAGAAAACCCATGAGAGTAATTACACCTAAAGGGCCTGTTGTGGCGAATCAAATGACACGCAGATTGTCATTGACCATTATGGGTAGAGAGTTTGGAGCCACTGCTATAATGTTAGAGTCAAGCGGTATAGATCTGATCCTTGGTATGTCATGGTTAAGAAAGGCAATGGTGGTTTATACACTGCGCTAAGGGAACCGTAGAACTCACCAGTTCCAAAGAAGAAAGATTTGAAGTTGGAATTGCAGTAACTACTGCCACCAGACTAGCGACATTTTTAGTAAATGGGAAGTTTGTTGGTGACAACATTCATGTGGTTAGAGATTTTTCGGATGCCTGTAGAAGAGTTAAAGGGACTGAAGATTCAGTGAACGGAATTACAAGAGGCTAGTTACTTACGTCCGAGTTCCTCACCTTGGAGAGTACCAGTTTTGTTTGTAAAGAAGAAAGATGGATCGCAAGAGATGTGCGTGGATTAAAGGTCCCTTAATGATGTCACTGTGAAGAACAAGTTTCTGTTACCCCGCATTAAGGATTTATTTAATCGGATGAGAGGAGCCAGGGTACTCTCGAAGATTGACCTCCGATCGGGATACCATCAGATGAAGATTGGACCATCAGATATTCCTAAGACGGCTTTCTCGACTCGATATGGATTATATGAGTTCATCGTTATGTCGTTTGGATTAACTAATGCACCAGCTAGTTTTATGGATTTGATGAATAAGGTGTTCATGATTTGGACAGATTCATCATGGTTTTCATCGACGATATTCTTTATTCCAAGAGTGATAGTGATCATGAGGAATATCTAAGGTTGGTGCTACAGAAGTTACGAGATAATCAACTCTACGCTAAGTTTAGCAAGTGCGAGTTTTGGATTGACAAGGTGCCATTCCTTGGTCATATTATTTCTAATGGAGGAATAGCAGTGGATCCTGCTAAAGTGAAGGAGATAATGGAGTGGAGAGTGCCCACTACGGTTACGGAGGACCGAAGTTTCTTGGGACTTGCAGGATATTATCGGATATTTATTGAAGGATTTTCTAATATTGCTAAGCTTATGACCTCGCTTTTGGTGAAGGAAAGAGAATTCAAGTGGGACGAGAAGTGCCAAGATAGCTTCGATCGATTAAAGAAGAGATCGATGTCACCACCAGTGTTGGTTATGCCAGACCTACAGAAAGGATTTGACATTTATTGTGATGCATGTGGCCAAGGCTTAAGATGTGTGCTCATGCAAGATGGACATATGACCGACTACGCGTCTCGACAGTTGCGGAAACAAGAGTTGAACTACCCCACTCATGACTTAGAACTGGCAGCCATGGTGCATGCGCTTAAGATTTGGAGACATTATATTATGAGAGTTAAGTGTCAAGTATACACGGATCATAAGAGTTTGAAGTATATATTAACTCAGAAGGATCTCAACCTTAGGCAACGTCGTTGGTTGGAGCTTATTAAGGATTATGACTTGGAAATTCACTATCACCCGGGCAAGGCAAATTTGGTTACAGATGCCTTGAGTCGAAAGGAGCATGTTCATTTAGCTGTTGTTGCCCAGCTACTCGATGAGATTGTTGAGAATTTCAGGAGACTTAACCTGGGGATAGTTACTCACACTAAAGGAGCTATTATTGATGTGGAAACTACTTTGGAGCAAGAGATCCGCAAAGGACAAATTGGTGATGATAAGATACAAGAGATTAAGGATCTGATTACTGAAGATCGAGTTCCGGAATTTACGGAAGATGAGCAAGGCACAGTATGGTTCAAGGATCGGATATGTGTCCCTGAGATTGAAAGCCTTCGTGAAACTATTAAAAAGGAGGCCCATGACTTGGATTATTCTATTCATCCTGGTAGCACTAAGATGTATCAGGATTTGAAGCAGAAGTACTGGTGGTATGGATTGAAGGGAGATGTGGCTATAAGATGTGGCTATGTGCGAGGTGTGTCAAAGAGTTAAGGCCGAACACCAAAGACTAGCTGGGCTATTACACCCACTAAAGATGTCCAAGTGGAAGTAAGAAGAGATTGATATGGATTTCATTACTGGATTGCCTCGCACCTCGAAAGGATATGATTCTATATGGGTTATTGTGGATAGACTGACCAAAGGGGCTCACTTCATTCTTATCAAGACTACTTATAAGGGATCACAATTGGCTAGGTTATACATGTCTTGGATTGAGTCTCTACACGGTGTACTGAAGAAGATCAATTCAGATAGAGGATCACAGTTTGCCTCCAGATTTTGGAAAAGTTTTCATGAGAATATGGATACGAAGTTGAATTTTAGTTTGGCCTACCAACCTCAGACTGACGGACCGACCGAAAGGACTAACCAAGTATTGGAAGATATGTTGAGAGCTTGTGCCCTTCAGCATGGTAGTAGTTTGGATAAGGGTCTACCTTAAGCTAAGTCCTCATATAATAATAGTTACCAGGCCAGTCTGAAGATGTCACCCTTCGAGACTCTATATGGCAGGAAATACATGACTCCTCTATATTGGGATCAGACTAGAGGAAGACATTTCTTTGGGCCTGAACTTGTTCAAGAGGCAAAGGAGCTACGCTGATAATAGAGGAAGACCACTGGAGTTGAGAAAAGAAATCATGTGTGCCTCAAGGTGTCACCACTTCGTGGAATGAGGAGATTTAAAGTTAAGGGCAAATTGTCCCCTCGCTTTATTGGACCATACAGAGTTTTTAGGCGAGTTGGAGAGATGGCCTATCAACTCGAGCTACCTGATAATCTATCTGATGTGCATAATGTATTCCATGTGTCTCAGCTTAAGAAGTGTCTCCGTGACCCTGAAGAACAGTTACCAATGGAAGACCTTCTTAGTGTTCAAGATGATCTAACTTATGCTGAGTACCCCATCAAGATTTTTGATACATTGACTCGAGTTACGAGGAATAAGGTTATAAAGATGTGCAAAGTTCAATGGAGTCACCATGGTGAAGATGAAGCAACGTGGGAAAGAGAAGAAGAGCTTCGTATAGATTTTCCCCACATTTTCCCTAGATCTTCCTAAATCTCGAGGACGAGATTATTTTTAAGGGGGGTAGGATTTGTAATACCCACTTTGTAATAAGAGTGTAGAAAGAGAAATTATATTCCTTTATACATATATGTGTCATCTATATTTATCATCACATGCGAACACTATATTTAAAAAAAACCAATAAATAATAAAAGATATGTCACTAAATGGTGCATCATGCTGGACTTTATTTTATGTGCATTTTGTGGCAATACAAAAATAAAATAAAGAGAAATATGTTAATACCTAAATGGGAATTTAAGATTTAGAGGAATTTTAGAAATGTGGAGAAAAGGAAAAAGATAAAGGATATGAATAAATAAATAATATATGTAAATAAATATCTCCAGAATTAATACCCCTAATTTCACAAATATAATTTGTAGTGATGAGCCATAGAAGCTTGAATTTAAATTTGAATTCAAATTTAAATTTGGAAATAGAGAAAAGGGAGAAATAAAATGCACATAAAATAGGAATGGGGGGTTATAACCTAGATGGGCTGCGACCACTCAATTCGGCCCAGCTAGATTTCCCTCTACGCACACAGCCCAGCACGGCCCACCTATCTCTACCACGCGCCAGCCTGAACCAATGCCCGCGCCGACAGGCGGGGCCTACTTGTCAGTCGCGTGGCGCGATTCCACCTCCAACCATTCGCTGACGTGTGGGGCCCAGGGTGCAGGACGCCGTCTTCCCCACTCCGCGCACTCGGCGGGCGGATCACAACCACCGCGCTCCGCCTAATTCGTCGGGGAGTCGTTGCTTGACCCGAACGGCTTTCTCCCGTATATATGACTCGGCCGCACCTCACTTGTCTCTCCTTATTCACCTCATCCGAGCCTGAGACCAGTTCTTGCGCCGGTGCGAAGAGAACCGAACACACCGTCTGCGCTAATCTCGGTCGCCACCGGCAATTGGAGCTCTGTGCCAGTGCTCGAAGGCCCCGTGTTGTTGGTGGGTTTCACACACGGTGTTTCCGCGTCCGGTGGGAGCTTGGGTGGCCGGGAATTCGCCGTCGTCGGGGAACTTCCGCGTCTAGCCATTGCGGACCGTGGTCGACTCTCCAACCTTCACCTCGGTCTTCGGTAAGCCCCTGGGTAGTCTCACCATGGCTCACGCTTCCTTTTGCACCGATTAGCTCGTGAATTAGGGAGTCCATTCATCGGATCGTGTATCTCCGGTGAGGTTCTGCCGCCGCAGGGAAGGTACCTGCGCCACCGCAAACAGCCGGTGTTTGGTGTTTGGGGAACGGGTGCTATGGCCGTTGGATCTCCATCCAGCGCTTAGAATTAGGTCGGGCGTAGCGCTTCCACGGGTGTGCAGTTGGCCGTTGGATCGTGATCCCGTGGCCCAGGATTGGATCGTGGGTGAAAGCTCCGTGTACCATCCGATTGTGGATGGGCGTAGGGGATTGAATCGCGTAGATCTAAACTCGTGGCCGTTAGATTGAAATCTGGCGGTCAGGAGCGTGTTCCGATTCGGATTATTGCCAGAACAGATCTGAGCCGTTCAGTAGTAATCGGGCGGCCGAGAACTCAGGATACCCCTTCGCCATTGCTATCTTACAAAATAGCCCCCGCACTTGTGTTAAAACAACCCGCTGTCCAGCGCCTGGCGCTCTGTGTCTTGTGTTGTTTGACACCGAGACCCCTACATTTATTTGTTTTTGTGCGCGCAGTCCAAACAGAGATTAAATCAGGAAAATAATTTAAGAAATGAATTTTTAATATGAAAACAATTCCAGAACTTGTAAAATTCATATAAAATTCATTTTAGCTCCTTTTCAGTCCATTCCAGTTTCTATAATTCTATAATATTATTGTTCATCACATAGTACCTCTAGTTTGGCATGAAAATTGTATTAAAATTAATCCCTTGATTAATCTCGTATCAAATACATAAAACCTTAGGAAATTTGTATCTCCTTCGTGTTAACTCCGATTTGATCCGTTCAAGTTGCGTTAGTCTCGTAGAAACGCGTAGATTATTATTGCTCAGTTTGTACTTATGTTTGGTGTGATGTTAATTTTATCTATACCATGTTTGTTTGTATTGCTACGACTAGCGCGTGGACACGTGTCATCTGAAAAGCAAGTTGGTACCTGGAATCTCAAGTGCCAGGCAAGTTGTGCCCTTGATCACTTCTTTTACCCATTCATGTTCTTATTATTCATAATGATCTGCATAGGATAATTTTGCTGGGACCCAATAGGATGCCCTAGATTTTGACTATCTTTATACCTTGCTTCACCACTGGTTTTACTACTAAAGTTTTGGGTAGTACATGCTATTGCTTTATGTGGATTTGGGTATAGAGATATTCATCACTCATTGTTGTACCATTTATTGTTATCTGTTTTATTCTTCCTTGTTCATGTTAAGATCATTATGTTAATGGGAACATGGAGAACCACCCGGGAAAACAGTGCTACCACAAGGGTTTAATGGGACGCCCTTGGCTGATTAACTAGGAAAGCTAGGGGAGGGCTACCTTACCCGAAAGGGGCGAGGGCAGTAGGGGAGAGGTCAGTGTAGGGAGGTCCCTGGTTGATTTTGCTGCGATGGCGGTCAGCCAGGAACCCTGCACTGGATCTTCCTATAAACTGTAGCGGGTAGTCTGAAGCTAGTGGAACTTTGTAAAGGCCTCGTAGTGTTACCCTGCCTCGCCTCCTCGGTAGAGGTGTATGGGATTGGCCATCTCTTGGCAGATGGGTAACATGACTTGTGGGTAAAGATGCGCAACCTCTGCAGAGTGTGAAACTAGTATACTAGCCGTGCTCACGGTCAAGAGCGGCTCGGACACTCACATGATTAATTTATGGAACTTAAACTTAATCTGTCATTTCATTGCATTTGGGATTATTTTATTATTACTTTTACTTATTATTACTATGGTTGGGTATTTACTTACACTTAGTAACTGCTAATAAAATTTTGACCAACTTATAAAAGCAATGCTCAGCCTTAGCCTTTATTTCATTGATCAGCCTTACACTTCATGAACTCCCACCTTTGGTGAGTTCATGCCACATTATTCCCCACAACTTGTTGAGCAATGAACGTATGTGAGCTCACTCTTGCTGTCTCACACCCCCCCCACAGGAGAAGAACAGGTGGTTTCAAGTGGAGTCAAGTATCGAGGAGTTCGATCTGATCTAGGTGGCGTTTCTCAGTTGACATTGGCGCCGACGATCCTTAGTTCGTGTTATATTTATCTTTTATTATTTTTGTAAGTCTTCCGCTATGTAATATGTACTCTCATGTTTAATGACATTTATCTCAATACACTCTGTTATTATATATGTTGTCTTCTTGGCGCATGTATGAGATGCACCCGGCTTTGTTCTTTAAAACCGGGTGTTACAGTACGTTCGATACATAACCAAGGCTCGGGCTACGCTCCCGAGGTACCCTAGGACATTTCCGAGACCAGCGGGAGCGATCTTGTAACGGAATCCCATCAGAGGGAGGCATCGAGCCCTCGGACCCCGTCAAAGGGGACCGGGTCTGGCAGATCACCCGCAGGTACTTTTGGAGCACGCCTCTGGGCCTCTAGTCGAACCCTAGCAAATGGGGCACGGGCGTCCGCTCGGATTACCCGCTAGCAGCTCACCGGAAACACCATGTTCGGCGCCCTCCGAGGGCAACATGGCGCTTTCCCCCCTCCTCCTTGCGGAAAGGCGACGCAGGGGCGTATGTAAAAAAGTCGAGTCTGTCCTTGACCGTCCTCTCGCCCTGTGCAAAGGCTCGGGGGCTGCTCTCGCAAACCCGGCTCCGGCCAACCCGTTGACAGCGTCAACATACCAGCCCGAGAACTTGGGACCCGACCGTGCACCCGGGCTACGGCCAGCTCGCATGAGGGAACGACTAGACCAGCCGAAGTATTGCGAAATGCACTAAGACCTCGAAGGAGTAAAACTACTCCTCCGAGGCCTCGGGGGCTACACCCGGCGGGTGCGCTCGCGCGCACCCACCAGAACAAAATGCAACCAAGAAAAGGCTGGTCCCCTTGCAAAAAAGTGCGGCAAAAGCCTCCAAGCGAGTATTAACACTCCCTTCGAGGCTCGGGGGCTACTGTCGGGGACCATAATTAGGGGTACCCTCAAGGCTCCTAAATCTCAGCTGGTAACCTCCATTAGCACAAAGCTGCAAAGGCCTGATGGGTGCGATTAAGTCAAGGATCGGTCCATTCGAGGGACGCGATCACGCCTCGCCCGAGCCTAGCCTCGGGCAAGGGCAGCCGACCCCGGAGGACCTACGTCTCGCCCGAGGCCCCCCTCCAGCGACGGACACACCTTCGGCTCGCCCGAGGCCTAGTCTTCACCAAGGAGCAACCTTGGCCAAATCGCCACACCGACCGACCAAATCGCAGGGGCATTTAATGCAAAGGTGGCCTGACACCTTTATCCTGACGCACGCCCTCCAGTCGACAGAGCCGAAGTGACCGCCGTCACTTCGCCGCTCCACTGACCAGTCTGACAGGAAGACAGCGCCGCCTGCGCCGCTCCGACTGTTGAGCCACTCGACAGAGCGAGGCTGACAGCGGCCAAGTCCGGCCTCAGGCGTCATAGGAAACTCCGCCTCGCCTGACCCAGGGCTCGGACTCGGGCTCAGCCCCGGAAGACGGCGAACTCCGCTCCGCCCGACCCCAGGGCTCGGACTCGGGCTCAGCCCCGGAAGACGGCGAACTCCGCTCTGCCCGACCCCAAGGCTCGGACACGGGCTCAGCCTCGGAAGACGGCGAACTCCGCTCCGCCTGACCCCAGGGCTTGGACACGGGCTCAGCCCCGGAAGACGGCGAACTCCGCTCCGCCCGACCCCAGGGCTCGGACTCGGGCTCAGCCCCGGAAGACGACGAACTCCGCTCCGCCCGACCCCAGGGCTCGGACTCGGGCTCAGCCCCGGAAGACGACGAACTCCGCTCCGCCCGACCTTAGGGCTCGAACTCGGGCTCAGCCCCGGAAGACGACGAACTCCGCCTCGCCCGACCCTAGGGCTCGGACTCGGGCTCAGCCCCAGAAGACGACGAACTCCGCCTCGCCCGACCCCAGGGCTCGGACTCGGGCTTAGCCCTGGCCTAGGCCGACGGTCTTCGCCTCGTCCGACCCGGGGGCTCGGACTCGACCTCGACCTCGGAAGACAGACTCGACCTCGACCTCGGAGGAGCCTCCACCTCGCCCAACCTAGGGCACGGACCGACCACATCAACAGGAAGCGCCATCATTACCCTACCCCGAGCTGACTCAGGCTACGGGGAACAAGACCGGCGTTCCATCTGGCTCGCTCCACCATACGAGTAATGATGGCGCCCCACATGCCCTGTGACGACGGCGGCTCTCAACCCCCTTACGGAAGCAAGAGGACGTCAGCAAGGACTCGACAGCCCCGACAGCTGTCCTTCCGCCAGGCTCTAGCGCTCCTCCGATGGCCACGACACCACGCGAACCGGGTGCCAAGACCTCTCCGGCTGCCTTGATGGCATGTACTTAGGGCGCTAGCTCTCCACCGGTAGACACGTTAGCACATTGCTACACTCCCCATTGTACACCTGGATCCTCTCCTTACGCCTATAAAAGGGAGGACCAGGGCCCTCTTACAGAGGGTTGGCCGCGCGGGGAAGGACGGGACGGCGCTCGCGCAAGGCCGCTCGCTCCCTCCCGCGTGGACGCTTGTAACCCCCTACTGCAAGCACACCCGACCTGGGCGCGGGGCGAACACGAAGGCCGTGGGTTCCACTCTCCCATGCCTGTCTCCCTCCGGCCGCTGTCTTCCCCCATTCGCGTTCCGCCTCGCGTCGACCAATCTGGGCTGGGGCACGCGGCGACAATTCACTCGTCGGCCAGGGACCCCTCGGGTTTCGAAACACCGACAGAAAGTGTCACCGATCAGAGGAGTCAGAAGATTCGGAGTCAAAGGCAAGCTAGCACCCTGCTACATCGGTCCATACCAGATTCTCACAAGGCGTGGAGAAGTGGCCTATCAGCTCAGCCTACCAGAAAATTTGTCTGCTGTGCATGATGTCTTTCATGTGTCTTAATTGAAGAAGTGCTTGCGTGTGCCAGAAGAGCAGTTGCCAGTTGAAGGTCTTGAAGTCCAGGAGGACTTGACCTACGTTGAGAAGCCAACGCAATTCCTTGAGACTGCAGACAGAGTCACCCGAAGGAAGACCATCAGAATGTGCAAAGTCAGATGGAATCACCACTCGGAGGAAGAAGCAACCTGGGAGCGTGAAGATGATCTGATGGCTAAATACCCTGAGCTCTTTGCTAGCCAACCTTGAATCTCGAGGGCGAGATTCTTTTAAGGGGGATAGGTTTGTAACGCCCCGAATTTTGGAGTTGAATTTTTTCTTTTCTTCACTCGCCAAATTCGGGCGTTACCTCTCTTTCCCATTTCTTTTCGCTAAAACCTCACCCATTTTCAAAAACTCCATGTCGTGTGATGATAGTAAACCCTAGAGTTATTTTCTTTGGTTGTTGCATCATGCCGATCCACACATCAATTTCCCTTGTGAGTATTTGCTTGATTCCATAAAGTTTGCGCTTAGTAGAGGATTAGAGGGAAATGGACAATGGAAAATAGGGAAAATAAATAGAAAAGCCCCCCCTCCTCTCTTGGGCCGATTTCCTGGCACAGCCCAGCTGCCCCCCCCTCCGTGTGGCCTACTTCCCCCTCTCCCCTTCCCCTTCACGCCGTGGGCCGGCGGTGCCGCGGCCCAGCCCCCCCTCCGCATCCCCTGCGCACGGCGCACGACGGTTACACCCGCCGCCGCCTCTCCCCCTGCGGGCCCACCCGTCAGCCCTCCCCAAACCCCCCCCCCCCCTTTCTCTCTCTCCTCCCTCTACCCCCCCCCCCCCCACCGCACGATCTCCTCCCTCCCCTACCTCGCGGCGCTCCCCTGCCCGCCCCCGGCTCGCCCGACACCGCTGCCCGTCGCCCGTCCGTGGTGAGCCCCGGCCCCCTCCCTTTCTTCCTTCCCCCCCCCCTCGTCCCTTCTTCCTGGCACGGCGGAGCCCCGGACCGGCCTCTGGCGCTCGGCCATGGCGCGTGGCGTGGCATCCCGGCCTTGGCGCGGGGCGCGCCCGCCCCAACCCCCTACCTTCCTCCCTCGCGCCCGTCTGGCTGGCGCGGCCCAGCGCGGCGTGCCCGCCCATGGCCCCAGCTCGGCGGCGCGGCCATGGCGGCTTGGCTCTCTGGCGCGGTCGGCCCCGGCCTCGCCCGCCCTCGGCGCGCCCAACCCCGCCCCCATCTCGCGCGGCGGCCCGACCCCGGTCCGGCGCGGCCGCGTCCCCGGTGTCCCGCCCAGCCCCGGCGCGTTCCCCCTCCCGGCATGGGCGCGGCCCGGCCATGGCACGCCCGTGCAGCCCGACCCCCGGCGTGGCGCGGCTTTGCGCGCGGCTCCGGTGCAGCGGCACGGTGCGCCCGCCCTGCCCGCCGTGACGGCGTGGCCCGCCCGCCCGCGGCTTGGCGCGGCCTTGCGCCCGCCCTGCTCGCTGTGGCGGCATGGCTCACCCACCCGCGACCTCAGCGCGACTCGGCCATGGCGGCCGAAGCTCGGCCGTGACGTCCAGCGCGTCCCCGGCGTCCTGCGCAGGCCCGCCCTGGCTGCTGGCGTGCGGCCATGGCCCCGCCGCGGCTTCGGTGCGGTGCGTAGCCCCGCCCAGCAAGGTTTGCTTGCGTGGCTTGCCCGTGACGTCGCGGCGTGGCGTGCCCCCTAGCATCCCAGCTCGCTTGCGGCAGCCCGCACGACTTGCTCGTGGCGGCCTCGCTCGCTCGCTCGTGTGCACAGCAGTGGTCCGCAGCCTCGTTCGCTCGCTCGCGTAGCCAGTTCGCCCATGCAACGCTTAAACATCACGCTTATTCATTTACCTTTTGTGTGTGAATTGTCGCACGAAGATGCTCTTCGCCATTTAAAAGTGCTAGTATCCATTGAACTGTATCAAGAAGCGGCAATAACTAGGCATGGGTTAATTATGCTTAGATAATAGCTATCTTTACACCTATATTAAATATCTGTTAGTATGACTACATGAAATGTAGTGGCTAAGCTCGTTCTTTCTCTTAACATGAACATAACGAGTTGTCAATTGTAGTAATGGTTACGATTCTATTAACGCATGTGACTAATCCTAATTATTGGAACTAAGTGGAACTAGAGCACGTAATGGCTAGTTATGCATCTACCCGTGATACGCCATGAGTATAGCTTTAACCACTGCGAGACCTTTCTTCTCTAGCCATGGCAAATGCAACATCGTATGTTATACTCTATGCATATTTAATCTATTTGTTCTCTTGTAATGATGTACTATTTGTTTCCTAATTCGAATGGATGGATGTATGTATTCTTGCGCTCGCATAGAGAACGATCCGGTTGAGGAGCCCGAAGAAATCACAGGAGAAGCCCCTGAGCAGCAGTCGGTTGGTGGAGGCAAGTGTCCCTTGACCTATCTCTGTCCTATACATACTTTAATTCACCTCCTGCATTACACATTTATACCTAAGGATTGACTAGTTTTTGTTATCCATGTCCTTGTTTACCTATTTGGGTCAGATTATTATTGTTTAGCTTTATGCTATTGCTCAACTCTAATCAATGAACATGATGAGAATTATCAATGATACACTATTTTCCCCTCTTTTATTACGATGTTATACTTGTGACCTTCAAGGGGGCTCGAGCGGTTTCTCGTGTGCCTCTCCGTAAGGACCTGTTCGTTGGATGACCGCCCGGGAAAACACTGCAACCATGAGGGTGGAGTGGGACGCCCTTAGCTGAGTAATTAGAGGAACCGGGGTGTAGTTCGCTTCGCCGTCGTGCCGTCAATGGGGCTTGGTGTATGCGGCTCGCTCTGCCAAGGTTGATTTGTCCCTTGGGGAGGAGTGCGGTACATTTAGGAAACCTAACGGGCGGCTACAACTCTGGGGAATCTTTGTAAAGGCTACGTAGTGACACCCTGCCTACTCACCTTGGGAGTGTTCAAGGGTCCGTACAACCCGAGGCAAAAATTGAATCACGGCTCATGGGTAAAGTGTACAACCTCTGCAGAGTGTTTGAAAACTGATATATCAGCCATGCTCGCGGTTATGAGCGGCCAAGGGAGCTCCAGTGATTAGTGGTACTTGATCAGAGATGTTAGGATTTGCAGGTGGCAATGAGATCGATGGTTTTTGGTATTGACTCTGGTAATGGTAAGTGGTACTCTTTCCGTTTGGAAAGGAGTACGTTTGGGTTAATAACGTGGGCTAAATCAAAAACTTGGCTTTCTCTACTAGCAATAATAATAACCTGACCAACTAAAAGCAATTGCTTGACTTACCCCCACATAAAGCTAGTCCACCACAGCCAAACAGGATACTTGCTGAGTATGTTGATGTGTACTCACCCTTGCTCTATACACCAAATCCCCCCCTTCCCTAGGTTGTCCACATTGCAACCACTGCTCAGGAGAAGATGAAGCCGTGGAAGGAGACTTCCATGAGTTCCAAGACTATGACGAGTTCTAGGTGTGGGTTAGCGGCAAACCCCCAGTCGTCTGCCTTTGAAGGCCGCGTTTATCTACGTTTCTTTTCCGCACTTTGATTTATTGTAAGACTATGTGGATGTCTCAGACATATGATGTAATTGACTATTATTTCCCTTTTAATACTATTTGAGCACTGTGTGATGATGTCCATGTTATGTAACTGCTGTGTACATTAATTGCTGATCCTGGCACGTACATGGTTCGCATTCGGTTTGCCTTCTAAAACCGGGTGTGACATAATGCCTCATCTATTTCATAATTGACTGCTCCCCCTTCTTTGACATCTTGCAAGTCTTGCCTCAAATACATCATTTGTTGGGTGTTTTCCCGTTATCACCTTAACCCTTGTCATCCCTCGATCTTTACCTTGATGCTTATCCTGTACTTGCATTTTTATGCCTCCCCTCCCATCCTAGTTCAAGAGTGTTGTCTTACCCATCCTGCTCTTGTTCGTTCCCTTTTCCTCTGCCACTCTGCAAGTCTTTCCTTAACTCAATCTTTTGGTGTGCTTTTTCCTGTTACCTCCCTTACCTTTGTAATCTCTAGATCTTCCCATCATGCTTATCTTATGCCTACCTTTTCAAATATCATGTTTTCCATCTCGATTTGAGAATGGTGTTTTACCTACCCTACCCTTGGTTGCATTTTCTCCCTTGTAGATTACAGTCCTTGCTTTAACTCCATCCCTTATTGTACTCGTGTCCCTATCCTACACGTCTTGTTCTTCTCCTTGTCCTTCAACAACCTTAGAGAGCAGTTATTCCCTTTTTAAGAAGGACCACCATATAACTAAAAGGAACGTATAGCAACGAGATGTTTGTTGTTGTGTGCTCGTGATGTTTGTCCTTGTGTGATGACTGATTTGCTTAGTTGTGATGAATGTTGATGTGTTGTGGCCCTTGGTCCACAATAACATCAGTTCACTAAGTGAGTGCCATATAGTTGGGTAGTTGGGTTCTCTTTTCCTGCTCTCATCCTTTAATCTGTCTATGCTTACCTCTTTTCTCTCTCTACCTGTTTCCTCTTGTACCTGCTTAGTTGGCAGAGTCCAAGTTGAATCGAAGAATCTATGTGCCAACCTTGTTTTATTGCTAGTCTTCCCTTGAAACACAATACCATCAACCTATCCCTGTCAAAATACAACACCATCCTTGTTTCACGCTCGATGTCAATTCCTTTCTAGTATAAATGTCTAAATGTCCTTGTTTCATATTTACCCTTTGTGTATATCATGAACCTTGTGAAATATTGTCTCATTCTCCCTTTTTCCCCTACCTAGATGATGAATCCCAATGAAGATAAAGTGGATGAGGCCAACGACATGATTCCAACCCCAACAGTGGTGAAAAGGAAGGATGAGTCACATAGATATCTGCTAAATGGAATTAAGAACAACAAGAGGACCAGAAAAATGTTTGGGTACAAGATTAAACCGCCTCAACCGCAAGCAGAAGCGCCAAAGCTCGTGAATACCCAAACAGGAGAATCAAATCAAGCTCAGTTGTTCAGCATGCAGGCAACCGATCAACCATCATCTGCTGGCAATCAAGCAAAGCTGACTCGCAGAGAGGTCAAAGTAAGAGGTGCTTGTTTCTACTGCAAGGAAGAAGGGCACTTCATTTGCCAATGCCCCAAGAAGCGTCTAGACCGGCTCGCGAAGAAGGCCTTCAAGCAGAACTCAACCAGTGATGATCCAGAAGAAATTGTCTTCACTCGCTCAAAGTATAAATTAATTCAAACAAGCGATGAGAGTGGCAGGTTGCTAGACATACGCGTCGAGCCGAGAGAGTGATGAGTCTCTTTTAGTGCGTAGATCTGTTTGTAAGGTCTTGTGAACAACCGATGAACCAACCTTGTCTTGCTTGCTAGCTTCTTCTTGAATCTTAGGGCGAGATTCCTGTTAAGAGGGTTAGATTTGTAACACCCTGAATTTGGGGGTATAAAATTTCTTTTCTAATATCCACCAAATTCAGGTGTTACCCTCTTCTTTACTTGCTTTTCTTATGTTTTTCTAGATAACTGACATTAATTTTATTATATATATAAGTTTTTAGCGTAGTAAAATAAAATCGTGGAGAAGCTTTGTTGTTGCATTCATGTCATTGCATAGTGTTTATGAGTGTAAAGGTTTTTCAAACTTTATCGAACTATCTTGATCTTGTTTCCGTAGGCTATTGGGAACCTTCAAAATGTTTATTCAAGTATTAAAATATGAATTTTTAGTTTTTCTAATATTAATTTAATACCTAAAATTTAGTATTTGCGAAAGCAACAAAATCTTGGAAACTCGATAATATATATATATATAAATGTTCCTCTCACCGAGCCCGTTCTAGATCTCGTGTCCTTTTCGTGGGATCATTAAAATGTCTTTTCTCGCACACGTTGTGCTGCTCGTGTTTACCCTCGTCGTGTTCGCAACCGCATCTCTCGCTCGGTCGCAACGCAAATGACGACGAATTCGGCAACCATCTCCCGTGCTTGCCCTTTTTATATAAATCCATCCCGCCGTCGCAAAACCACCTGTCTGACTCAGGCTCCGTCTTACACTATCCCGCGCAATTCGTCGCGCAACAGTCTACTTTGCTCGATCAGAACGCGATCTATGACAAATTTTGCAACTGCCTTCGCAACCTCTCTTTTCTATAAATATATCTCTAGACGCCGCATAACTCCTCGTCTTGCCCCAGATCCAGATCATAGGCGTGAAGGACAGCGGTTACCAGGTGTGTTCCCTTTCTCGTGCCCTCTTCTCCGTTTTCGTTAGTCGAGCAGCCCCGATGCCCCTGCGCGCGCTATAGCTTGGCCGGCCAGGAGGCCATGGCACGCGGCGTTCCCGGGCACGGCATCCCGGCGCAGGTGCGCAGGAGCTCAACGCGCGTGGTAGCCGGCGCGGCGGCCTGACGGCTAGCCAGCCCGGCGAGCCTGCAGCACGGTGCAGCCGGCGCGTGGCCGTCGCGGCCAGCCTGCCTCCCCTACGCGGCGGCGAGAGCTTCTATGCGCGTCATGTTGTGTGCACTCCACTTCAGCATGTGGCAGTCCGCGCCCAGCCCCGACTCCCTCTTCCCTCTCTCCTCCATGCTCCCCTACTCTGTGGTCGACTGCCCTGTGCTGGTGAGCACCCCAGCGACCATGCCTCGTCTCGCTCCTCCCTGCTACCTGCATGGCCGGTGTGCAGTCCGTCGGCTAGAGCCCCTCGCGCCCAATCGGTCGGCCGAGCGTGGCCCCTGAGGCATGGCGACAGGCCACCTACGCGTTGCGTGAGCTCCTTTCCCCGAGCAGTCCCACCTCCATCCATTATCTCTATGCATGCATGTGGATGGAGGTTGGAGATGAGAGAACCTCTCTTTTCACACCTGATCCCACCTCTCCTTGATCCTTTGTGGCTAAGACCCATGTGGTCCATTGTACGGTTAGCCTTTGACCAATAGAATAGCGCCATATAGTCTAAATTCGAGAAACACTAGTTATTCAATATATATGTTGCGTGGCGAGTCCGTCTCGACTCATTTCGGTCGTAGCGACTTCGTAATAACCTCGACTACGTTTAGTAATATTATTTTGTCGCAACACATGTTTTCGTTAATTAGGTAATTAATCCAAGATTTATTTGAATGACATTCTAATTAAAATTAAGGTATAGTTTTAAAATGGTGAATTTATAGATGCAAATTAATGTGGTTAGTGCCGACTCAGATATTTTCAACTAATATTTGTTTAATGTAAACATGATGTTTCTTTAGCTTTCCTCGCATATCGCGCGCGTCATTCGCGTGTGTCATGCGTGCCGTCGCGCATGCTGTTTCGCACGCGTTGTCCGCACGTATCACGCGTGAGGATCGCATGCGTTGCCACGCGTGGTCCATGTGCTAAGTCATGTGTGTCCGCGCGTCGTCGCGTATTGTTCTCGCACTATCGCATTGCTCGCACGTTATCGCGCGCGTGTTCATGTGTCATTCGCGCACTGTTTGCACGTCATCGACATTCCTCCGCGTGCTCGTGTCACATGTATCTCACGTGTGTCGTGCGGCGTCTGCACGTGATAATAAATTGTTTTCGCTTATAAACACTCACGTTAATAATGTTAATTCGTTAGGTCGTATATTTTAGAAAGTTAACTTAAGGTTTTCTCGACTAATATCTGTTAGATTAATATTCTAATTAGATTAAATGTGAAGTGTTCAACTTGTGCTTTGATAATAAACATTAACATGGTTAATATTAACTTAAATACGTGTTGTCGTGTGGGCTGTTCCACATGCGGTGGCATGTTGTTTCGCGCGTCATTCGTGTATGTCGCACGTGCTGTTTCGCATGTCGCGCATCGGTCGCGTGTATCGCGCGCGATATTAAACCGTTCGATTATAATCACTCATGTCAACTAAATAACTATTTGTTTAATCATCCACTATTAAAATAATAAGTTAGTCAAAGCTAAGTAGTAGTTTTAATTTATATTTGATATGATAATGTCAATTCATGTAATTATAATTATGTCGAACTAATATTCTAGTTAATACTCGTTCAGTGTAAACGTTATAACTTCTCGGCCGTAGCTTCGACCATCGTGTTCCTTATCACCGCGTAACTGTAGGAGCGCTCTCTATTTTTATATTGCTCGTTTTGATGATATTTTATCTTGTATGGTGTAATGTTCTTAAGCATGTATATGTTTGCTTGTGCCTATTTGTATTTGTTGCACGTCGCGAATAGATTGCGATCTGTTCCGGAACTTCGAGGAATCGACGATCAAGATTTGGTGAACCACTGATCCTGAGATCAAGCTCTTCGAGTTCTACGAGATCGAAGACCCTGAGCATCCGTTTGGTGAAGGCAAGAGTCCTCTGACCTATTATATCCTACATACTTATAATTCACCGTCCCGCATTACAATATTGAAATCTAAGGATTGACTAGTTTGTATTTACCTCATCCTTGTTTACCTTTTGGGTTATCATGATTAGCTTTATGCTATTACTTTACTTTAATCAATGAACATGATGTGATTACTTATGATACGATGATGTTATCCCCATGACAATCCTGTGATACTTTAGGGGACTCAGGCTGTTTTCTGAGTACCTCTCCGTAAGGACCTGTTCGGGAAGCGACACCCCAGGGAAAACAGTACAACCATGAGGGTGGTATGTGACGCTCTTGGCCAAGTAATTAGGGAAGTTTTATATTGGGTGCTGGTTTTTGGTCATTGGGAAACGGAGGCATCTATTATGGCTCCTATATTCTCTCTCTCAGGGATCTAGGTACGGGCATTGTCCCACGGCTTTTTCCTGAGGGCAGAGGTATAGGTTTTGGGACGTCAGATGGACTTTATGCAGTGGTCATTTCCAACATTCGCATAGTGAGGACCCTAGAGAAAAGCCACGTAGTGAGACCCTGCCGGGAGTCGTGATCCATGGGCAGAAAGGGAATCACGGCTCATGGGTAAAGTGTGCAACCTCTGCAGAGTGTTATGAAACTGATATATCAGTCGTGCTCATGGTTTTGAGTGGCCTTGGGATCCTCTTTGATTAGAGATACAGATGATCTGAGATACAATGGTTCTATTTATGGTTTTGGTTACGATGATGATAATGTTGTTCCTCGATGAGGAAATGATTCACAGGTTAGTTATTGCTAAAACTTGGCTCCCCTGATAATAAATACTTGACCAACTAAAAGCAACTGCTTTGACCTTAACTCCACATAAAGCTAGTCCACCTCAGCCAAACGGGACATTTGCTAAGTACGTTGATGTGTACTCACCCTTTGTAATACTCAAAAGTGTAATAAAAGTGGATAGAGACAAACTCATTAGTTTGTGGCCTCTACTATTCATTACATGTGATCAACACTAGTTAAAAGTGGGTAATTAGAACCAAGAACACCCAAATAAAATGTGCATCATGCCGAAGTTCTTGTAATGTTGCATTTGCACTTTAAATTATGGGACAAGTTTAAATAAGAATTTGGAAATGGAATTTGAGATCTAAAAGAAATCTTAGAATGGAGAAAAGAAAAGGAAAAAAAGGAGAGAAAGCCTATGAAAATATAAAGAATAAATATATAATTATAATTCTAAAAGTGGTATTTCTAAACTTCACAATAAGATGTGGCGCAAGTTTGAATTCAAATTCGAAATTTGAAATGAACTTGGAAATGAAGAAAAGAAATTATAGCATAAAACAGAAAAGAATAAAAGGCTTCATGGGCCAACATCACCCAATTCGGCCCAGTAACCAAAACACTCCATGCGGCCTGTCCAGCAACCTGGTGGTGGTGCCGACAGGTGGGCCATCCCTGTCATTCGCCTATGGGCGCGCTGATCTGGCCTTCTCTGGCGCCGCGGACCCACTGGTCAGCTCCTCTCATCGCGGCACTCAACCGGTTGGAGCTGACACTCGGGCCCCGCCCGTCGGTCTATCCCTCTCGTCCGCACGCGCTCCCGGTTTTTTTCTCTCGCCGCCCGGTGGGGCCTCGTTGTCAGGGTTATCCCCTCCGCTGCACGCGCGCTCGGATCCGTGGAATTCGGAGCTCCTGCGCCGATTGTGGAGAACGTTGCGGGCACCTTGGACCGATTCTCCGAGGCTATAAGTCGTAGAATTAGGACCGATTGCTTCTATCCCCTCTTATCCCCCAGCTCCTCGCCACCCGTTCGCCGTCGCGCATCGCTCGGGTGAAAAGAAATTGCCGCCGCCGGGGAGTTTCCCAACCATCGCCGTAGAAGCTGTCGGGCAGGGTCGTGGTGTTCCTCGAGTCATCGGGGGTCTACACGGGGACATTACGGGCGCGATTGTGGGCCAACGGTGCCGCAATTCCTTGCCGGAGTGGCATCTTCACCGTCGAGCCGCCCCTCAACGGCGCCAGGCCCCTGCGCTGCATAGCTCGAGGTGAGAGTACCCCCATCGTTTTCGCCTTGGTCCCCTCTGCGTATTGCACTTCGTTTCGCGTGAATCCGCATACCAGAGCGCCTGCACGGATTACTCCGGCGTCGTCTCCGCCGTAGGGAGTGGGCGGCGCCGCCGCGTCTAGCCGCGTCGAGAGGGCGAGTGGTGCGGGCCGTCGGATCTTGCTGGACGGCTAGGATTAGGTGATCGCATAACCCTTCGCGTGAGTGGTTCTAGGCCGTTGATGTTTGATCGGGTGAATATGAGCCGATCGTAGCTATATTAAACCTGGACCGTGGATTCTGGATCCTATGGATCATGGCGCGCACCGGTTCATCCGCGTTTAGGTCTAATCTAGGTCGTCAACGTCTGATCGGACGGCTCTGGCCTGCCGATACCCCTTCGCCGTGTCACAATTGCTAAAGAGTCCCTAGGAAAACCACTAATGAACCCGCAGTCCACCCTGTACAGTGCTCTGTGTCTCGGGTTCGTTTACGCTTGAGCCCCTGCGCTTTACAGATTTTGACGCCCAGTCCAGAGACTTAGAAAATCAGAGAAATAAATACAAAAATTGATTTTTAATATATAAATAAGTGCTAGAATTTGTATAAATCATAGAAAATTCATTTGAACTCCAAATTGGTCCATTCCGGTTCCTAAATTTTTGTAATAATATTGTCTACCCATTAGTGCCTCTGTTCTGACATGACAAACACATTAAAATTATTCCTTCACTTAATCTTGTATTAAGCACATAAAACATTAGAAAATCCATAACTTAAGATCTATAACTCCAAATTAAATGATTCCAGTTCCTGTGATCTTAGTTTAATGTCTAGATTATTACTGTATATTTTGTTTACATGGTTGGTGTGATGTTGATTTTGGCTATACTATGTATGTATTGTGTTGATGCGAGTAGACGAGCAAGCCACTGTGGAAACTGAGGTTCAGCTGGTAGAGACTGCTGAGCAGGAGCTCGTTGAAGGCAAGTTGTGCCCTTGATCACTTCTTTTACCCATTCATGTTCTTATTATTCATAATGATCTGCATAGGATAATTTTGCTGGGACCCAATAGGATACCCTAGATTTGACTATCTTTATACCTTGTTTCACCACTGGTTTTACTACTAAAGTTTTGGGTAGTACATGCTATTGCTTTATGTGGATTTGGGTATAGAGATATTCATCACTCATTGTTATACTATTTATTGTTATCTGTTTTATTCTTCCTTGTTCATGTTAAGATCATTATGTTAATGGGAACATGGAGAACCACCCGGGAAAACAGTGCTACCACAAGGGTTTAATGGGACGCCCTTGGCTGATTAACTAGGAAAGCTAGGGGAGGGCTACCTTACCCGAAAGGGGCAAGGGCAGTAGGGGAGTGGTCAGTGTAGGGAGGTCCCTGGTTGATTTTGCTGCGATGGCGGTCAGCCAGGAACCCTGCACTGGAGCTTCCTATAAACTGTAGCGGGTAGTCTGAAGCTAGTGGAACTTTGTAAAGGCCTCGTAGTGGTACCCTGCCTCGCTTCCTAGGTAGAGGTGTATGGAGTCTGATCAACTCCGTGGCAAATGGGTAACACGACTTGTGGGTAAAGATGCGCAACCTCTGCAGAGTGTAAAACTGGTATACTAGCCGTGCTCACGGTCATGAGCGGCTCGGACACTCACATGATTAAATTATGGAACTTAAACTTAACCTGTCATTTCATTGCATTTGGGATTATTTTATTATTACTTTTACTTATTATTACTATGGTTTGGTATTTACTTACACTTAGTAATTGCTAATAAAATTTTGACCAACTTCTAAAAGCAATGCTCAGCTTCAGCCTTTATTTCATTGATCAGCCTTATACTTCATGAACTCCCACCTTTGGTGAGTTCATGCCACATTATTCCCCACGACTTGTTGAGCTATGAACGTATGTGAGCTCACTCTTGCTGTCTCACACCCCCCCACAGGAGAAGAGCAGGTGGTCGAAGTGGAGCCGCCTAACACTGAGGAGTTTGATCTGATCTAGGTGGCGTTTCTCAGTCGACATTGGCGCCATCGATCCTTAGTTTGTTCTATATTTATTATTTTAATTTGTAATAAGTCTTCCGCTATGTAATAAATACTCTGATGTTTATGACATTTATCTCTATACACTCTGTTACTATATATGTTGTCTTCTTTGGCGCATGTATGAGATGCACCCGGCTTTGTTTCTTTAAAACCGGGTGTTACAGAAGTGGTATCAGAGGAAATGTTGACTGCAGGACGAAACCTAGATAGAAATGGACAAAACCCTTACCTACTTATCTTATTCTGATTCATTCTACACTTACCTTACTCTGGTTCTTTCTATACTTATCTTGATCCTGTCTCACCTTCTACTGTTCTACTCTGATCAATCTTATCTTCTTTATTCTAAGACAAGATGGATTTCAAACTTTGGAATCCCTACCCCTATGACATTTTTAAGGGATAGGAAGCCTAAGACAAAATCAAAATTATTTTCTACATTTAAAAAAATGTTGTTGGATTGTTCTGGTGGAAAATGTCTGATTTGCTTCTTTGATTGATTGAAGTATTAAATATGGACATCTTAGTATGTACCACTATGAGGTAATGAATTAGCTATGGTAGGTAAAACATTAATCTGCTTAGTTAATAAATCCCCCAATTTAACATGATTCGTAATTACTGCCTTGTCTACTGCTTTCTCTTACCTTATGTATCTAACTCAGATGGTCAATACCAGGAGGGGTGGTGGAATTGATTTGCCTCCTAATCGACACACTCGAAGGATATATAGACAACCTCAGCCACAGCCTGCAGAGATGAATCCTCCTAACCCTCCACCAGGCGGAGTTGACCCACTGGTTGCTGCTCAGATGGCGGTGATGCAGCAAATGGCGGATACTATGGCTGATATGCGTGCCCAGATGCAGCAAGAACGTCAAGAGATGCGTCAGGAAAGAGAAGATATACGCCAGGAGCTGCGCCAGGAGAGAGATGAGATACGCCAAGAAAGGAGGGCGCAACAACAGCAGCTGCAACAACAACTTCAACAACAGCAACAACAGCAACAAGTGCCATTGCCTCCACCACCACCACCAGTTCCACCTCGAGATAAGCACTGGGAGTTTATGAGTCATAAGCCACCGACCTTTGCCAGTTCGCCAGATCCACTTGATGCAGATGATTGGCTGAAAGCAATCGAGAAGATGCTGAATATTGCACAATGCACTGACCGGGAGAAGGTTTTATATGCTTCTGGACGTCTGACTGGTCCTGCTGCTGACTGGTGGGATTCTTATACTGCTGCCCATGATGCTGCGGATACTATTACTTGGGCAGAGTTCAGTACACAATTCAGGAACTACCATATTCCAGCTGGGATGATAAAGATCAAGAAGAAGGAATTTCTATCGCTGAAGCAAGGAAGTATGTCAGTCAGCGAGTACCGCGACAAGTTTATTCAGTTATCCAGATATGCCCCTGAAGAAGTTGCTGAGGATGAGAGGAAGCAGGAGCACTTCATCGAAGGACTTAATGGACCCTTGCAGTATGCACTGGTTGCACACACCTTTCCATCCTTTCAGAGGCTACTGGATAAGGCTCTTGCTATTGAACACAAGCGTGTTCAACTGGGTGATTTGAAGAGGAAGGCTATCTCGCAAGGACAGGGTAGCAGCAGTGTTCGTCCTCGTTACAGTTCACCACAGGGTACACCGACTCGACCAGGAGGACCGCGCCCAGTTCAGCAATCACCACTGAGGACACCTACTCGTCAGGCCACTCCCACTGGCACTCCGACGAAGTTTGCAGGACAGAGTCCAGGCACTACGTGTTTCAAGTGTGGGAAGACTGGTCATTATGCAAATGTCTGCCCACAGAGGATTGCTACTACTCCAGCTCAGAACAAGCAACAGACCCCTGGCAAGGGATATTCTATAGCCAGGGTGAATCAAGTCAGCATTGATGATACTCCTGAGGGTGGTGACCTCGTAATTGGTATGTTTTATGTTAATGCAATTCCTGCAACAATATTATTTGATTCTGGTGCTACACATTCATTCATGTCTGCTAGATATGCCAACACAAATGAAATACCACTGCTAAATATGAGAAAACCCCTGATAGTAATTACACCTAAAGGGCCTGTTGAGGCGAATCAAATGACACGTAGATTGACCTTGACCATTATGGGTAGAGAATTTGGAGCTACTGCTATAATATTAGAGTCAAGCAGTATAGATCTGATCCTTGGTATGTCATGGCTAAGAAAGGCAAAGGCTGTTATAGCATGTGGTAGAGGTACCGTAGAACTCACTACCACCAAAGGAGAAAGATTTCAAGTTAATATTGCAGTAACCTCCTCATCCATGCGTGCAATGTTCTTTATGCCTGAGGAGTTTGTTGGCGACAACATCCGGGTGGTTAGAGATTTTCCGGATGTCTTTCCAGAGGAGTTACCAGGGATGCCACCTGATAGAGAAGTTGAGTTTGTGATTGATCTCTTACCTGGAACCGCCCCTATTTCTAAACGGCCATATAGAATGTCCGTAGAGGAGTTGAAGGAACTAAAGAAGCAGTTAACTGAGTTACAAGAGACTGGGTACATTCGTCCGAGTTCCTCACCGTGGGGAGCACCGGTGTTATTTGTGCAGAAGAAGGATGGATCGCAACGGATGTGTGTGGATTATAGATCTCTTAATGATGTTACGGTGAAGAACAAGTATCCGTTGCCCCGTATTGAGGATTTATTTGATCAGATGCGAGGTGCTAGAGTATTCTCGAAGATTGATCTCCGATCCGGTTACCATCAGATGAGGATTAGACCATCGGATATTCCCAAGACGGCTTTCTCGACTCGATATGGATTATATGAGTTTACGGTTATGTCGTTTGGATTAACCAATGCGCCGGCTTATTTCATGAATTTGATGAATAAGGTGTTTATGGAGTATTTGGACAGATTCGTCGTGGTGTTCATCGACGATATTCTTATCTATTCTGGGAATGAAAGCGATCATGAACAACATCTAAGGTTGGTGCTACAGAAGTTACGAGATAATCAACTCTATGCTAAGTTCAGCAAGTGCGAGTTTTGGATCGACAAGGTGCCATTCCTTGGTCATATTATTTCTAATGGAGGAATAGCAGTGGATCCTGCTAAAGTGAAGGAGATAATGGAGTGGAGAGTGCCCACTACAGTTACGGAGATTCGGAGTTTCTTGGGACTCGCAGGATATTATCGGAGATTTATTGAAGGTTTCTCCAAGATTGCCAAGCCTATGACCTCGCTTTTGGAGAAAGGAAGAGAATTTAAGTGGGATGAGAAGTGCCAAGAAAGCTTTGATCAGTTGAAGGAGAGATTGATGTCACCTCTAGTATTGATTATGCCAGATCTGCAGAAGGGATTTGACATTTACTGTGATGCATGTGGCCAAGGACTTGGATGTGTGCTTATGCAAGAAGGACATGTGATTGCCTATGCATCTCGTCAGTTGCGAAAACATGAATTGAACTACCCCACTCATGACTTGGAACTAGCTGCCGTTGTGCATGCACTTAAGATTTGGAGACACTACATCATGGGAACTAAGTGCCAAGTATATACGGATCATAAGAGTTTGAAGTATATATTCACTCAGAAGGATCTCAACCTCAGACAGCGTCGTTGGTTGGAGCTCATCAAGGATTATGATTTGGAGATTCACTATCATCCAGGCAAGGCAAATTTGGTTGCAGATGCCTTGAGTCGGAAGGAGCATGTTCACTCCGCTTTCGTTGTCCAACTGCCCGATGAATTAGCAAAAGACTTTGAGAGACTTAATTTGGGAATAGTTACTCATACTGAAGGAGTTACCATTGAGTTGGAACCTACCTTGGAGCAAGAGATTCGTAAAGGTCAGGTTGGTGATGCTAAGATTCAAGAGATTAAGGATCTGATTACGGAAGGTCAAGTTCCGGAATTCACGGAGGATGAGCAAGGTACTATATGGTTCAAAGATCGGATATGTGTTCCAGAGATCGATAGCCTCCGTGAGGCTATATTGAAAGAAGCTCATGATTCTGATTACTCCATCCACCCTGGAAGCACTAAGATGTATCAAGATTTGAAGCAAAAGTATTGGTGGTATGGACTGAAAAGAGATGTGGCTGCTCATGTGGCTAAGTGTGATGTATGTCAAAGAGTCAAGGCCGAACATCAAAGACCCGCTGGACTATTGCACCCATTGAAGATACCCGAGTGGAAATGGGAAGAAATTGGTATGGATTTTATTGTTGGACTACCCCGCACTCCAGCAGGATATGACTCTATTTGGGTAATTGTGGACAGATTGACAAAGGTGGCTCATTTTATACCTGTGAGGACTAATTACACGGGAGCCAAGCTAGCAGAATTGTATATGACTCAGATAGTTTGTCTACATGGAGTGCCTAAGAAGATCGTGTCTAATCGAGGATCACAGTTTACTTCTCGATTTTGGAAGAAGTTACATGAGAGCTTGGATACAAAGTTGAATTTTAGTTCAGCCTACCATCCCCAGACTGATGGACAGACAGAGAGGACAAATCAAGTACTGGAGGATATGTTAAGAGCTTGTGCTCTTAAACATGGTGGCAGTTGGGAGAAGAGCTTACCCTATGCTGAGTTTTCTTATAATAATAGCTACCAGGCCAGTTTGAAGATGTCACCATTTGAGGCTTTGTATGGCAGGAAATGCAGGACTCCACTGTATTGGGATCAAACTGGAGAAAGACAGTTCTTTGGGCCTGAACTTATACAAGAGGCAGAAGAACAAGTGCAAATGATAAGGGAAAATTTGAGAATTGCACAATCAAGGCAAAAGAGCTATGCTGATAAAAGAAGGAGACTCCTGGAGTTTAAGGAGGGTGATCATGTCTACTTGAAGGTGTCACCACTTCGTGGTATGAGGAGATTTAAAGTCAAAGGAAAGTTGTCCCCTCGCTTTATTGGACCCTTCTTGATCTTAAAGCGAGTGGGCGAAGTTGCATATCAACTGGAGTTACCCGATCATCTGTCAGATGTGCATGATGTGTTTCATGTGTCTCAGCTAAAGAAGTGCCTCAGGGTACCTGAGGAGCAGTTGCCAATGGAAGACCTTAGTGTTCAAGAGGATTTGACTTATGCTGAGTACCCCATCAAGATTTTGGACACTTTAACTCGAGTTACAAGAAATAAGGTGATAAAGATGTGCAAAGTTCAATGGAGTCACCACGGCGAAGATGAAGCAACGTGGGAAAGAGAAGAAGAGCTTCGTATAGATTTTCCCCACCTTTTCCCTAGATCTTCCTAAATCTCGAGGACGAGATTATTTTTAAGGGGGGTAGGATTTGTAATACTCAAAAGTGTAATAAAAGTGGATAGAGACAAACTCATTAGTTTGTGGCCTCTACTATTCATTACATGTGATCAACACTAGTTAAAAGTGGGTAATTAGAACCAAGAACACCCAAATAAAATGTGCATCATGCCGAAGTTCTTGTAATGTTGCATTTGCACTTTAAATTATGGGACAAGTTTAAATAAGAATTTGGAAATGGAATTTGAGATCTAAAAGAAATCTTAGAATGGAGAAAAGAAAAGGAAAAAAAGGAGAGAAAGCCTATGAAAATATAAAGAATAAATATATAATTATAATTCTAAAAGTGGTATTTCTAAACTTCACAATAAGATGTGGCGCAAGTTTGAATTCAAATACGAAATTTGAAATGAACTTGGAAATGAAGAAAAGAAATTATAGCATAAAACAGAAAAGAATAAAAGGCTTCATGGGCCAACATCACCCAATTCGGCCCAGTAACCAAAACACTCCATGCGGCCTGTCCAGCAACCTGGTGGTGGTGCCGACAGGTGGGCCATCCCTGTCATTCGCCTATGGGCGCGCTGATCTGGCCTTCTCTGGCGCCGCGGACCCACTGGTCAGCTCCTCTCATCGCGGCACTCAACCGGTTGGAGCTGACACTCGGGCCCCGCCCGTCGGTCTATCCCTCTCGTCCGCACGCGCTCCCGGTTTTTTTCTCTCGCCGCCCGGTGGGGCCTCGTTGTCAGGGTTATCCCCTCCGCTGCACGCGCGCTCGGATCCGTGGAATTCGGAGCTCCTGCGCCGATTGTGGAGAACGTTGCGGGCACCTTGGACCGATTCTCCGAGGCTATAAGTCGTAGAATTAGGACCGATTGCTTCTATCCCCTCTTATCCCCCAGCTCCTCGCCACCCGTTCGCCGTCGCGCATCGCTCGGGTGAAAAGAAATTGCCGCCGCCGGGGAGTTTCCCAACCATCGCCGTAGAAGCTGTCGGGCAGGGTCGTGGTGTTCCTCGAGTCATCGGGGGTCTACACGGGGACATTACGGGCGCGATTGTGGGCCAACGGTGCCGCAATTCCTTGCCGGAGTGGCATCTTCACCGTCGAGCCGCCCCTCAACGGCGCCAGGCCCCTGCGCTGCATAGCTCGAGGTGAGAGTACCCCCATCGTTTTCGCCTTGGTCCCCTCTGCGTATTGCACTTCGTTTCGCGTGAATCCGCATACCAGAGCGCCTGCACGGATTACTCCGGCGTCGTCTCCGCCGTAGGGAGTGGGCGGCGCCGCCGCGTCTAGCCGCGTCGAGAGGGCGAGTGGTGCGGGCCGTCGGATCTTGCTGGACGGCTAGGATTAGGTGATCGCATAACCCTTCGCGTGAGTGGTTCTAGGCCGTTGATGTTTGATCGGGTGAATATGAGCCGATCGTAGCTATATTAAACCTGGACCGTGGATTCTGGATCCTATGGATCATGGCGCGCACCGGTTCATCCGCGTTTAGGTCTAATCTAGGTCGTCAACGTCTGATCGGACGGCTCTGGCCTGCCGATACCCCTTCGCCGTGTCACAATTGCTAAAGAGTCCCTAGGAAAACCACTAATGAACCCGCAGTCCACCCTGTACAGTGCTCTGTGTCTCGGGTTCGTTTACGCTTGAGCCCCTGCGCTTTACAGATTTTGACGCCCAGTCCAGAGACTTAGAAAATCAGAGAAATAAATACAAAAATTGATTTTTAATATATAAATAAGTGCTAGAATTTGTATAAATCATAGAAAATTCATTTGAACTCCAAATTGGTCCATTCCGGTTCCTAAATTTTTGTAATAATATTGTCTACCCATTAGTGCCTCTGTTCTGACATGACAAACACATTAAAATTATTCCTTCACTTAATCTTGTATTAAGCACATAAAACATTAGAAAATCCATAACTTAAGATCTATAACTCCAAATTAAATGATTCCAGTTCCTGTGATCTTAGTTTAATGTCTAGATTATTACTGTATATTTTGTTTACATGGTTGGTGTGATGTTGATTTTGGCTATACTATGTATGTATTGTGTTGATGCGAGTAGACGAGCAAGCCACTGTGGAAACTGAGGTTCAGCTGGTAGAGACTGCTGAGCAGGAGCTCGTTGAAGGCAAGTTGTGCCCTTGATCACTTCTTTTACCCATTCATGTTCTTATTATTCATAATGATCTGCATAGGATAATTTTGCTGGGACCCAATAGGATACCCTAGATTTGACTATCTTTATACCTTGTTTCACCACTGGTTTTACTACTAAAGTTTTGGGTAGTACATGCTATTGCTTTATGTGGATTTGGGTATAGAGATATTCATCACTCATTGTTAAACTATTTATTGTTATCTGTTTTATTCTTCCTTGTTCATGTTAAGATCATTATGTTAATGGGAACATGGAGAACCACCCGGGAAAATAGTGCTACCACAAGGGTTTAATGGGACGCCCTTGGCTGATTAACTAGGAAAGCTAGGGGAGGGCTACCTTACCCGAAAGGGGCAAGGGCAGTAGGGGAGTGGTCAGTGTAGGGAGGTCCCTGGTTGATTTTGCTGCGATGGCGGTCAGCCAGGAACCCTGCACTGGAGCTTCCTATAAACTGTAGCGGGTAGTCTGAAGCTAGTGGAACTTTGTAAAGGCCTCGTAGTGGTACCCTGCCTCGCTTCCTAGGTAGAGGTGTATGGAGTCTGATCAACTCCGTGGCAAATGGGTAACACGACTTGTGGGTAAAGATGTGCAACCTCTGCAGAGTGTAAAACTGGTATACTAGCCGTGCTCACGGTCATGAGCGGCTCGGACACTCACATGATTAAATTATGGAACTTAAACTTAACCTGTCATTTCATTGCATTTGGGATTATTTTATTATTACTTTTACTTATTATTACTATGGTTTGGTATTTACTTACACTTAGTAATTGCTAATAAAATTTTGACCAACTTCTAAAAGCAATGCTCAGCTTCAGCCTTTATTTCATTGATCAGCCTTACACTTCATGAACTCCCACCTTTGGTGAGTTCATGCCACATTATTCCCCACGACTTGTTGAGCTATGAACGTATGTGAGCTCACTCTTGCTGTCTCACACCCCCCCCCCCACAGGAGAAGAGCAGGTGGTCGAAGTGGAGCCGCCTAACACTGAGGAGTTCGATCTGATCTAGGTGGCGTTTCTCAGTCGACATTGGCGCCATCGATCCTTAGTTCGTTCTATATTTATTATTTTAATTTGTAATAAGTCTTCCGCTATGTAATAAATACTCTGATGTTTATGACATTTATCTCTATACACTCTGTTACTATATATGTTGTCTTCTTTGGCGCATGTATGAGATGCACCCGGCTTTGTTTCTTTAAAACCGGGTGTTACACCCTTGCTTTCACAAAACACCAGGTTGCCTTTGGTGCAATCTATGCATAGGTAAAGAAGAAGGCGATGAGGCAGATCTCCAGGAGTTCCAGTACTTCAACGAGTTCGAGGATTAGGCTAGCGACCTCCCCCAGTTAGCTGCCTGTGGTGGGTTTATTTATGTTGGCTACGTTTCTATTATGTGTACTTTGATTCATATTATGTAAATGACTCTAGTCTTTAATATTATTACTTACTCTTTATTGTAATTCGAAGCATTGTGCTATGATGAGTCATTTATGTAATTGCTGTGTACGTGAATTTCTGATCTTGGCACGTACATGATTCGCATTCGGTTTACCTTCAAAACCAGGTGTGACAGTAGGTTACCACATGCTCCTTTCCTCCGGTCTCTTGCATTAGAATAGCTCTAATAACCTTATCTTCAGCTGCAATGTACAATCTAAATGGTACTCCTACCTGTGGTTCTTTTAACACGGGAGACGAAAACAAATACTTTCTGATGAGATCAAACGCTTCCTGCTGTTGTACCCCCATGTGAATTTGGCATCATTTTAAGCCGAAGGATGGGAGTTAAGGCAACAATTTTCCCGGCCACGTTAGAAATGGACCTCCGTAAATAATTTACCTTGCCAAGGAACTTCTGCATTTCAAGCTTACAAGTCGGAGGTCCCACATTCCGAATTGATTTAATTCAGTCAGGATCTATCTCCATACCATGTTCATGAATGATGAGTCCCAAGAACTTACCAGCCAACGCTCCAAAAGTACATTTACGTGGGTTCATTTTTAGACCATATCGACGCATTTTATCAAAGGCTTTGCGCAAATCAGCTATATGTGAACTAAACTCAGCCGATTTGACTAAGATATCATTAATGTAGACTTCCATAGTGTTTCCCAACAGCTCGTGAAAGATCAAATTCATAGCCCTCTGATAAGTAGCACCAGCATTTTTCAGACCAAATGTCATGACAACCCACTCAAATAAACCAATGAAGCCTGGACATATAAAGGTCGTTTTAGACACATCTTTTTCGGCCATGAAAATCTGATTATATCCAGCATTACCATCAAGAAAGTTAATAATTCTATTTCCTGACGCATTATTGATCAACGTGTCGGCTATGGGGCATGGGATATTCATCTTTAGGAGTTGCTATATTCAAATTGTGAAAATCAATGCATACTCTGAGCTTACCTGATTCTTTCTTCTCCACCGGCATAATTAGCTTCTAACAACAGGTGAATTCCATCCTTTATTCGCGGGAGAAGATATGGACGAAATGTTCTAGCTTTCTGCTTGAAAGGTCTGAAATAGGACTTAATAGGCAGCCGATGCTCTACTATTTCTCGGCTTAATCCCAGCATCTCAGTGTAATTACAAGCAAAGCAATCAGAATATTCTTTCAATAGACCGATCATTTCATCTCTAGGATCGGTTTTTAGGGTCTTATTCACAAAAGTCGGCCCTGGAGTTTTACTATCTCCTATATTAATCTCCTCCAAAGGAGCGGCCGATGTAAACCCCTGTCCTAATTTATCGAGATCTCTGAATTCTTCTATTATGTCTCCCACAGAGGAATTAGATGATCTTTGTGTGACGGTAGACCCTTCGGTCTTGGGGGTCGGATCATCTGCGACACTAGTTTAATGCTGCGGTCGATGTTCAGTCTTAAAAGCTGAACTGTCTTGTAAAAGACTAGACCGTCCAGCCTCAGAAGTTGGACCGTCCATGACCAGGGACTCATTCATTCTATGTGTACTCATCATTTAAACTTTATTTAGGATTTAGCCGATTCTCCATCGGCTCGAGCATTACAGGAATGAAACCCTTTTTATCTACACTTATGAACTGATAATCAGAAAAATCTACTCCTATGAGACACGTAGCAGTCTTATAGGTCCGAAGTACAGGGGCATCAGCCACAACGATACAGGCCGATGCATCAGCATGTACTTGTTCTACATCATCGCCTACCCATTGTAGTAACATTTGATGTAACGTAGAAGGTACACATTGGTTAGCATGAATCCAATCTCTGCTTTGGATTAGACTGTAATTTCCTTCTACATCAGCAACGAAGAATGCAGCAGCAAGGTTCTTAGTCCCGATGGTTAACTCAATAGATGTGACTCCCGTGGCTTTGATCAAACTATCAGTTCCAACACCGCTGAGGGTCATGCTGGTCTTGACAAGTTTGTCATCTTGTTTACCTAGTTTTCTGTCTTTTTTATTGTTGAGGTGGTCCAATCGGTCTTACCTGCTATTGCTCCTAAATGGGTGCGCGAGGTCGCTTCGCTGGCCGGTCACTTGGGCCGACCTTCTTTTTTACATATTTGGATAATAATTCGTCAAAGGTCGGGCCAGATTTGACCAGCTGACCAGCCGCTTTAAATGTATTAGTTTTCCACGTACCTATCTCTGGTCGTCGTGGTTTGAAGGTACGCGGTCGTTGCGGGTCCTGAGTGTTGCCGAATCGTCCGCTGGAATGGTCTGGACTGTCCGGCAGTGTCCCAGACCGTCCACGTCTGTGCATAGAACTATCCGTGATGCACAAAATAGGATCACGTGCCTAGTTCCTTGCTTGTGCCTGCCCCCAGCGTTGGAGGTGGTGATGGTAACTTTCAAAGTCTCTCCTCCATTAGGAGTCTTTTCCGCCACCACTTTCCTATAAGAGATTTTATTATTTTCATCGGCCTTTACCTCCTCTTGTCGTTTCTTTTGAACTGGCTGTAAGGAGGAACAAGCCGAAGATTTGGCTTGCTTTGGCCAAACCATTTCAGCCTCGTATACTTCTTTTGATTCGTCGTCCAAACTACTCTGGTCACACTCTACTATATGAAGGTTGTGACGAATCGTTTTAGCAGTTTCTTTGCTTCGGCTTTCACAAGCCAAAGCTCTCTGATGTAATTGTGCTAGCGTGAAAAACTAGATGCCTTCTAATCTTTCCTTTAAATAATACCTCAATCCATTAAAGGCTAATCCCGCTAGTTGTTTTTCTGCCAGATGAATTTGAAAACATCGGTTTCTTGTATCCCGGAATCTTCGGATGTAATCATTAACCGATTCGTCTTTCCCTTGTCACAGGGCCACTAAGTCTACCAAATCTAACTCATAATCACCGGAAAAGAAATGATCATGGAATTTTTGTTCTAAATCCCCCATGACCAAATAGAATTAGGAGGTCATGTGGCATACCATGTGAATGCGGTTCCTATTAAAGATAATGAAAATAAACGCACACAGAACGCCTCTGTGTCAGCTAATTCTCCTAATTGTGCTAAAAACTGGCCTATGTGTTCACGTGTGCTCTTTCCTTGGTCACCCGAAAATTTTGCAAATTCCGGTATCCTGGTCCCCTGTGGGTATGGGTGGTGGTCAAATCGGCTGTCATAAGGCCTCCGATATGACTGTCCCCTAGGGACCATGCTTACTCCAAGCTTATCTCAGAATGCCCCGGCTATTTCTTCCCTTACTATATCAATAGCAGCCGGTGGGAGACCACCGGCTCTTTGTCCCATCATAGGTGAGGTTGGTTGGACACTAGTTTGTTGTCTTCCCCCCCCCCATTGGTTTGAGACCTGTGGTGCATTACTATTTGCCCTATAAGGTTCATAAGATTGACCATTACTTTCTGGTCTTCTAGGCGGGGCCAGAAAGTACTCGCCCCCATGGGCTTGAGATTCTGTATTAATGGATTGGTGCATTGTATAGTGCGATGGGAAGTGTTGCTGGGACAGGCGAGAATTTAGGTAACAATCCTCCTCAAACAACCCTGTGACGGACCGTCCAGTCGGATAAGCGGACCGTCCATGATCATATGCGGACGGTCTATCTGGGTGGTTTAGGGCTTGTGTAACAGGTGGCGGCTCAAACGCATATCTCGGTAACTCATTAAAAATGGGACCGCCATTGCTGGCCCGAACAGTCCGCGCTCACATGCGGACGGTCCGGACATATGCAGATCGGCTAATTTACTGCCGATGTGCGTAGGAGGTAGTGATTGCTCAGGGTATGTGTCCATCGGCATCCCATAAAGGGGTTGTGACTGGTCGTGATAACATGTAGCCGATGAATTACGTGTGTTTCCCCTAATTCAACCTCGTGTGAAGGAAAATTTGCAACAGTGGATTTATAAAACGCACGTACTAGCCTTGTATAATCCTTTTGTATACCCCCTACGATATGTTGCATTTTCTCTCGTTGTTCATCTATGTAAGCTTTAAGAGATTGGAGCTCGTTGGTTTTACTTACATTGGGGGTATCCATTGTGGGTCGGAGCGAAGCCAGATCAGTTGCTCGTTGCCGAACGACCTTGTTGTTCCTGTCCACCTTGAAGTTAGCCAGGAACTTCACCTTTGCTTCTTGGATCAGCTGCTCCTTGTGCTCCTCGAACTGGAGCTACTCGTCAACCGGCAAAGTTTCCCAAGTTGGCTCTATGGTATTGCTAGGGGAGATGTTAGAGTTATCTCGTGAACCGGCCATTGAGGGCCGATCTTGATAGGTCTAATTGTGTTGTTCCCCAGTGGAGTCGCCAAAAAGTGTGTTGGCGCCGATCCGGGTGCCAATCACTGCGTTGAGAACCGGCGGTGGTGCTCTCTGCACAGGCGCGGACGATCCGCGGCCAGGGTTCGGACGGTCCACGACCTGGAGCAGGGCTCGGGTTACCTGCCTGATGGGTCGGACGGTCCGTGCCTATAGGTCGGACGGTCCACGCGTGCGCAAGGGCGGCGGAGTTCGCCGGCGGCGCCTGAATCTCGCTCCCTGGAGGGACCCCGTCGGGGAGGAGAGATTCTAGGTGTTGTCTAGGATCAGCAGGCCGACCTAGACACCTCTAATCGACGTAGAGCCGAAGAGAAGCAAAGAATTTGGGGATTGAGAGGCTAAACTAGAACTAAACTAGAATTACTCCTAATGCCTAAGGTAAAAGCGAGAGATAAACTGATTATTGATTCGATTGATGATATTTAATCTGTCGTATTCCTCTGTATATATAGTGGAGGGGGGCTGGACACGTTACAAACAAATCTCTCGAGCTAATTCCACAAATCTAGCCAACAACTGTAGCAAAAAAACTCGGAACCCTAACTGACTCTGCGTGCTCGGGGCCGGACCGTCCGCAGATCACTTTTGGTGCTCAAAAGTGTTAATTGTTGGTGCATGTTTAGATCAACTTGTACTTTTGTAGGCTCATTTGTATGAAACAAATAATGGATGCATGTTTTGATCTAGTCATATTTGTTGTGTAACCTAAACAACGCTTTAGTATGTTTTATTGTTAGTCTCTCTCACTTCTATATGATTTTTCCATAATTGATTTACCTATGTTCTTTTTAAATTACATCAGGATTTTCATTCTTTCTCATTAAACTTGCTTGTGTTTTAATAACAGCAGTATTTTCTGGCGTCCACCACAACCTGAATATCATATTTATAAGAGACACAACTGGCAAGGCAGGTTCGCTTTTATTATAATCAAAATGTTATACGCTAAATTCTATATAGATAGTAATGTTGTTTCTTATTTTTGAATGAAGATGCTATGTCGGTGGTTCGGTGGGATGATATTGGTGGCAAAAAAGACGAAAAAAATACACTCGGGTGGATGGATTTATATTTCATCTCACATTGGAATATTGGATAAGTCCGTGTTAGGTAGTGTGTGTGGTGGTGGGGAAAGGGGGGGCAAAGTGGGACATTGTCCTCCTCAATTTTATAAAACCTTCTATACCTAATGTTCATTTAAAGTTAAATATAGGATAAAATGAAGTTTTAGATGGACTAAACCACTAATACATAGAAGCTATATAGTGACGGTTCTAGATGTATTTGCACTGTTATTTTTCGGTGCCGCCAGTGCTAGGGTCAATGGAAAACAACATTTCCATTGTCGGTTATTTCTACTGGCGGTTCTCTTAATGCAACCACTAGTGGAAATGCACTTTTCACTAGTGGTTTTCTTTATTTGGCCGCTACTGTTAGTTTTCCTATTTTTTCAAATTTACAAAACAAAACTAAATTATATATATATATTTAAACACACAAACAAATATATGCATATTGAAATCAGCATAGAATTAAATTGTATCAGACGTTTATATACATCGAAGTCTTGTGTTTACAACCATCACACATTCTATACATCAAACTTTTTGCCTAAGCTCTAATAACTATCTCAGCTAAGAGACGGTCTACTAATTTATGTGAGTACTCTAAACTCTAGCCTTGCTAATGTACCAGTAGCATCGTGACATTTTCCTTCAACCGGAATGACCTCTTTCAATATAAATGTGCATAGGTCCTCAATTATGCGATACAATGCATCCTCGTTTGTTTCGCTGGAATTGAATTTCATTCTAATTATCATAATTTAGACACAAACTGATTAAGTTAATATATTTTTATATGTAATATATTTGTATAATGTACTAAATTATATGAGAGAAATAGTTATACACTACACTTTTGCTATAGAGAAGCAAATAGAGGAGTGTGCTATAAGTTGTACATTTAAAAAGTAACATGTAATTCTATAGATCTCTACTAACTATTAAGGCTCAAGTGTAGACTGCCCCCGCCATCCCCTACCTCTCGATGCCCTGCCTCCGTGGATCCCGCGCGCTCGGCCGCCCACCCCATCCTTGCGCGACGTGCCGCTCCCGATCCCTGCCCCCGCCGCGGGCTACCTCCTGTGGATCCCACGCGCGCCCGGCCTGCTTCCGCGGTCGAGGTAGAGCAGCCGGCGCAGGCCGAGGCGCCGGATGAGGGAGTAGAGGGTGGTTTAGGCCAGCGCGGCGGAGAGCGTGAGCGAGACCTGCACCTGCGTACGCGGCGGCGGGGACGGCCACGCCGAGCGTGGCGTAGACGAGCCAGGACACGGCGGGGCTGGAGGCGTCCGAGTGGTCGACGCACATCCACCGCAGGCCGGAGCGGAAGCTGCTGAGCTCGTCGCGCGCGTGCGACACGGTCCGCGTGTACGAGCCCCTCCGCCGCAGCAGCGGCGTCGACGCGGACCCCGGCTCTGCCCCGGCGGTCGCCGTCGGGGACAGAGACGGCGTGTCCGCCATCGCTAGCCACAGTTTCTTGTTGCCCTCGCGTTCCTTGCCACTGCTGCCTCCACCTATCCTCGAATGGCTCTCGCGTTTCGATGGCCGGCCTGGTGTTTCGGGGGCAAGGTAATGCTAATGCTAGAGCATGCTTGCGATGGGTGATTTATGGAGGCCGAGAGATTTCGTAAGCCATGATGAATCTTAGCTTGCTGGCTGTTGCTGGCTGCGATCGACGAGCTAGGCAGCTGACTGGAGTCTCAAGATTTTGGAAATGTTTCTAGCTATCAATTTGGCAAGCGTTGTACGCCTGTGGCATTTTCTTCTTATCTCTACTAACTATTAAGGCTCAAGTGTAGACTATCCTCGCCATCCCCTACCTCCCGATGCCTAGCCTCCGCGGATCTCGCTCGCGCTCGGCCGCCCACCCCCATCCCGTGCGCGACATGCCGCTCCCGATCCCTGCCCCCGCCGCGGGCTACCTCCCGCAGATCCCGCGCGCGCCCGGCCTGCCTCCATGGATCCCGCACGCGCCCGGCCTGCCTCCGCGGATCCCACGCACGCCCGGCCGCCCACCCCCACCCCGCCACGATTCCGCGGGCGTGCACGACGTGCCGCTCTCGATCCCCTGCCCCCGCCATCCCCTACCTTCCGTGGGCTACCACCCGCGGATCCCGCGCAAGCACGCCCTGCCTCCGCGGATCTCGCCTCCTAAGACGCATCCCTTGCCCCCATCATAGTCGCGGGCTCGCGCAAGCATCGTCCCTCCCCCTCCACGACATCGCAGTCATGGGCGTCGTCCCGCTTCTCTCGCCCGGCCCTGTCCCGACGCGCTGGCACCCGCCCGAGGCACCCGCAGGAACGCCATCCATCTGTGTTCAAGAGGGCCGCCGCCCTGTTATCGTCCTCATCACCGGCGCCACCAGTAAGTCCTCGCTCCCCTTAATTGCTCTCTCTCGTCCCCCTCATGCAAATATGGTCCGACTCGGTGAGAACGAGATGGATGGTCTCCTTCTTGGCACATGCAAACTTCCTAGCATCGACTGCCCCCGCCGTGACCCCCACGCCAGCGCGCCTCTCTACGCCCGCCGCAAAACCCTCGCCGCGACCGCTCCACGGATCCCGCCGTGACGCCGCTACAGCACACCCACCAGCCATGCCGCACCGCACGCGCGCATCGGCCGCTTCCCTACGCGCGCGGGAACCGCCCGCACAGTCTGCCGCGACCCGCACGCCTAGCCTCCATGCTGGTGAGCGCCCGACGATCCCGTTGTCCCGTCGACCGATCCCTTTCGTGATAGATTCTGTGCAATGATCTTCACCCCCTCTATTTTTTCGCCCTACCGGGATCGCTTGGACCGTTGTTGCGTGAAGAAGCAGGGAAGCCACTCCCTTCAGCGACATCCTCGACAAGTACATCCAGAATGATCGCGTGAAGAAGCAGGGAAGCCACTCCCGGAACCTGCGCAGGGTCCGTCTCGGCCTCAGCCTCATTAAGGCCCTCTTCGAGCAATTCCTCGACACCGAGTACGTCTCCTTACATTCAACGGGAACACATCTCATCACTAAAGTCTGAATATTTCATGCAAGATAGGCCACCCTGACTGAATCTCAATACAGCGTATGATGTACTTTTGTCAGTATGTGTGCGATGACAACTGCATGATCCAAAACTGGTTGTCATGTGGTTAAATACATTTGCCAAATTGCCAGCTGGTGCTCACAGGCTATTACTGCATGTGTAACTGTTAAGTGCTATGATTTGGACAGATAGTTGTTTTGTTTTAAAATGATACTTATATATTGACCGGTGGCTCTGTTCTTTGGCATTTGTTTTTTTCAGGGGGACATTGTATGATGCTGCTACGACAGCTTACGGGCAGGTCTGCGTGCAGTTTCATAGCTGGGCGATCAGGAAGGCTGTTGGTGCTGGCATGTACACTCTTCCAACCAGGGAGCAGTTGATAGTGCGGCTGAATGAAACTGGTAAGCAAACAAGAAGACCCACTGCATTTCGACAGATTGCAAGTTGTTTCTAGTGCACTTGAATCCAAATAACATATGATACTCTTTTCCACTATAAAACATTGTACTATGTACTGAAAATCCCTGGTTGTTACTATCCTGGTTACTGTACTATGTACTGAAAATTTGCTCATCACATTATTATAAGTGAATCATTTACCTGTCAACATTGTCATTACGGATATTTTTTCCCCTTATTCGCATCTGAGCTATCAATCTACGATATCTCCTTCCACAATATTGCTCTATCATCATTTAGTTTGTGTTAAGGAAGGAATTCTCAGTAGTCTGAGCTGTTTAAATTAGATGTTGATTGTAATATTGAATTAAGATATTTTCTTTTCACACTTCAGGTTTTCTGTTACTTGCACGAGTTATTGCCGCAACATGTTGTGTGACACTATCTGCTTCAATGGCCGCACGGCTAGGTTCAACTCCAATGGCTGCATTCCAGATCTGCTTGCAAACCTGGTTGGCTTACTCACTTCTTGCCGATGGATTGGCTTTTGCTGGACAGGTAAGGGAACCCTATGTTTCTTTGGTCATTAACCTTCTTTATTGGAAATTGGATGAGATTTAATAAGCTCAAGTTAATATGATTGGTAATGGGGTTTCCAGATGCATCTCTTATCTTTTGGTTTATTTCTTATAAATCGGGATCACACTTCAACAGGCCATACTTGCAAGTGCATTTGCTCGTAAGGACCATGCAAAGGCCACTGCCACAGCTTCTCGTATTTTGTAGGTATGTTATGTATCTTGAGTTTCTATTTGACACATTTTCCATGGCCTTAGAGAAGCATTTCCCTTATTTTGCAGCTGGCTTTGGTCTTGGGACTTCTCCTAAGCATACTTCTTGGTGTTGGTCTGCGCATAGGGTCTAGATTATTTACATCCGATCAGGGTGTACTGCATCATATCTACATAGGAATACCTGTATGTTTTCTCTGCAAGATACACAGCCAGTGGGTTGGTTCGATCAGAGCCGGCCACCTTAGAGCCGAATTGATTAGTGCCTACCACTGCATTCAATAAATTATGTAATCTTATTCGCTTAACTAGATATGTGCCTACCATCAATTTTGAGATTGATTTGTATATAATTCCCAGACATGTAAGGCATAGTTACTGTTTTTCTTCTTGTTCATTGAATGTCTGAAACTCTCTAAATGCTGCTGTAATCGCAGGTTTCATTACATGGCATTGGCTGACGACAGACAGAGAATTATGCCAATGCCCGATGACCGGTTGCCTCCTCGAGGACAGCCATTAGCGTACCCTGAGGCTGTGCTCCTTGTGGACCCAATCAACCCTGAATTTAGAGGGGAGGTAAGCTTCCCTGACAGAGATAAATATAATACATGTCTGTTATCCATTGTAAGTGTCTGAGTGCATTCTAAATCTGAACGTTGCTTATAATGTTTGTCAAGGTTGACGACAAGTACCAGTACTCTTGCGAAGACCAGTACAACAATGTCCATGGTTGGATGTCATTCGATCCTCCAATTGGCTTCTGGCAGATCACTCCAAGTGATGAGTTCAGGACAGGAGGACCTCTGAAGCAAAACTTGACTTCTCATGTTGGCCTCACTATGCTAGCTGTAAGTTCAATCTTCATCATGTTCTGGAATGCAGAATCTGGAATCTGAACCAGCGCTCAGAGATGATTCAATGATATGACTTTTATATATTCTTCTGAATTTGGCTTCTTCATATGGTTGCAGATGTTTCTTAGTGCACATTATGCAGGGGATGACCTCTCACCAAAGTTCACGAATGGAGAGTACTGAAAAAAGGTCCATGGACCGGTATTCATGTATCTTAATTCCAGTTGGGATGCAAGTGACCCAACTATGCTATGGGAAGATGCAAAAGTTCAGGTGATTATATTTCTGACACGTAAGTGCTCGATGATAGTACAGCTAGAGCCAGCGAGTAACTACAGCGGTGCTGCCTATCTATATGCATGTCATGAGTATTACTGAACTGTGGAAGCCACTTTGTTTTCTTTATTTATGTTTTGCCTTGTGTAATCAGATGATGATTGATAAAGGAAACTGGTCGTACTGTTTTGCACTTTCAGAGGATTTTCAAAAGACCAATTGGAATTAAGATACATGAATACCGGTCCATGGACCTTTGTTTTACTGAACTGTGGAATCCTGAATAATTTCTGGGTCCCAAAAGCAACCCAAGTTTAACCTGCTTGATGTTGAGCTGAATAGTTATGCTTCTGGTCCTCCTAATGACCTCGCTGTTCGTTTCTTGTGTAATCAATACACATATACATGTTTTTTTCTCATTGATGCTCTGTTATAATGTGATCAATATAAGACTATAGTAATGATAGATGTTGACACCATAAAGTTGGCATGGCCTATTGCTCAAGGGATACCATGGGGAAACCTCAAGAACATACCTGTGCGGAGAAGTTGATGACGCCACTAAGCGGCTTGTGAAGGTGTGGTACTGCATCTATGCTGTTCTCTAATCTATCTAATTATTCCCATAACATGTCATGTGAACCTCCATCTGGAGAACCAATCTTTTTTGGTCTGTAATAAAAGATCATTGAAGAATGCATGATGTGCGGCATATCAGCTTGCAATCACGGCACTAGGGTACTTGGCAGAGCATGCACATATATTTTAACCATTCTATTGATGACAACCTTTTAGAACCGCTTTTGAATCGAACATTGCTTCAAGGTACCTGCTGACATAGCATGCATATCTGTGATCCAATATTATCGGTTGTCAAAAGGGTTTTAAAAAAACTGATCATGCCTGCTGCTTCCAGGTCAGAAAAGCAAGCACAACAGCAAGACAGATCGGTTTGGAAGTCAAGTTCAGTCGTATCATCGGACAGCAGTTTTATGGACAGTATGCACACAACCATCATGGTAAAATTCCTGTTTTGCTCTTAAATTGCATGTAGACTTCATTTTTCGATTCTGATGGAATCTCTGTTCTTGTCAGCCCAGCACTCTAGACAACCTCCTCCTGAACTCAAACCAAGAGCTTCTTGTACACCGGTAAGCTGGTGAAGCATGGTGGCATGTCGTGTTCCATATTCGATGGCTGGGACCTGGTAGAGCGTGAGGTCCTACCGCCACCGCTCTCGCGGGTCGAAGATGTCGCGCAGTGGGAAAGAGCCATGTATGCTAGCACAAAAAAGAAATGACTTCTATTGACAAGTCCTCCTTGAAGTCCAAACTGTTAGAACATGAGTCTAGATATGTCCCTGATCATCAGTTTCTGGTTCATGTACAGTAGCAGTACAGGACTAGCCTAACCCTGTGGCTGTGACCTGACAGTCATCTACACTGCAAGAATGCAGAGAGGGGAATTGTAGTGTAGGTTTATTTGCTGCCATATGTACATGTACGTGGGTGCAGCCCTGTAAATTTGTAAATATAAATCCGGTAGCGTTTAGAAAGGAAATTAAATTGTCTGGATTGAAACACCGTGTTGTTGACATCATGCAAATTTTAAATATACCTAATTTAGGTCGAGAAGTCTCATGCTATGATATGTTGTTTGATTTACAATATCGTGTGAATAAATATTTCATGTTTTTCACTTTATTTGTTTTGCGGTACCAAACATATAACGATTTCATGTGTTTCCCGTGGCAATGCACGGGCATAAACCTAGTATTGGATAAGTCCGTGTTAGGTAGTGTGTGTGGTGGGGTAAAGGGGGGGCAAAGTGGGACATTGTCCTCCTCAATTTTATAAAACCTTCTATACCTAATGTTCATTTAAAGTTAAATATAGGATAAAACGAAGTTTTAGATGGACTAAACCACTAATACATAGAAGCTATATAGTGACGGTTCTAGATGTATTTGCACTGTCATTTTTCGGTGCCGCCAGTGCTAGGGTCAATGGAAAACAACATTTCCATTGTCGGTTATTTCTACTGGCGGTTCTCTTAATGCAACCACTAGTGGAAATGCACTTTTCACTAGTGGTTTTCTTTATTTGGCCGCTACTGTTAGTTTTCCTATTTTTTTTCAAATTTACAAAACAAAACTAAATTATATATATATTTAAACACACAAACAAATATATGCATATTGAAATCAACATATAATTAAATTGTATCAGACGTTTATATACATCGAAGTCTTGTGTTTACAACCATCACACATTCTATACATCAAACATTTTGCCTAAGCTCTAATAACTATCTCAGCTAAGAGACGGTCTACTAATTTATGTGAGTACTCTAAACTCTAGCCTTGCTAATGTACCAGTAGCATCGTGACATTTTCCTTCAACCAGAATGACCTCTTTCAATATAAATGTGCATAGGTCCTCAATTATGCGATACAATGCATCCTCGTTTGTTTCGTTGGAATTGAATTTCATTCTAATTATCATAATTTAGACACAAACTGATTAAGTTAATATATTTTTATATGTAATATATTTGTATAATATACTAAATTATATGAGAGAAATAGTTATACACTACACTTTTGCTATAGAGAAGCAAATAGAGGAGTGTGCTATAAGTTGTACATTTGAAAAGTAACATGTAATTCTATAGAATCAATTTCCATCTCTCACCTATAAATTTGAGATAGGCTTATACATAAACTTTAGAAAGTTGTGGAATGTCACATTCTAAAAACTAGCCTACTCTATTAGTTTGATTCCAATTCCTCAAAATGAAGGAAAACAAACGGGTCTTAAAGGAAGTTTATAGATATCATCTATTTACACTCAATAACATATTTTCATCTTTAATGACATAAATACATACATGACTATTACTAATAATACTTGGCCAGGGTTCGTGATGTATCGTCCGTTCTGTCTCATGAACTCGCACACATAGAACCCACATAGGACTGATCCAGGTGGTTGCTTGTGGCACTACACAACGGGAGATTGGTTATTTAGTTACAACATTGCCCTATGTATGTACATGTATGATATGTATTTACAAATTCACATACTTACTGGCTAATTATAATGGATGTATAGTGGCACACTTTTTTTGACAAATCATACTTTCCACCTTGCCACTTATAGAACCTATATGCCCTGTGATCTCAAATAGAATCACCATGTTATTCTAAAATTCTCATCGATATAAGTATGCATACATAAAAAAGGCTTACAACTCTAAGATGTTGAGGAATTTTGCATAGGTCGAAGGGTCGTAGTTTAATGAGTCGAGCCAAGCACCTTTCCAACCTTAGAATAAATGATGAAGCATATCTAGTGGTCCCTGTACGAATAAAATTTGTGATGCATGTGTATTGAAATTATTAATTTTATTTATGAAAAATCACACTTACTTAAAGTTATACAGGGCCACTACGACTTCCCTGTCTTGAAATTCAAGCATTGTGTGTTCTATGTAGGTGGCGTATCTTGCTTCAAAATCCTTCTTCATATTCTATGTAAGCTTCTCAATTGCTCCATTTGTCTTTCCTTTTTAATTCTTCATTGTATTTTCCAATTCTGAAAGTGTGATTTTCCTCGGATATCTATATTGGGTTGAGATACCCCAACCCTTTTGAGAGAACCTAGAGAGGGGTGAGTAGGTGATCCTGCAAAAACTTAACTAAGAACAACAAACTTGGTATATAAATGGGGTTAGTGAAATCTAAAACCAAGTTCCATCAAGAATAGAAGGAGGATTTCTTCACTTATTTGCTCTCACAAGATGTGTATTGAAACTAGAGCAATAATGAAAGTGAAGTGGAGAGCTCAGAAGTACAAAATCGCAATGAAATTAAGTGGACAATAAGACGCGGTGATTTATCCCGTGGTTCGGCCAAAGGCCTACCTCCACGTTGTGGCATCCTAATGGACGAGGGTTGCATTCAACCCCTCTTAAGTGATCCAAAGATCAAACTTGAGTACCATACTTGTCTTCCTTATAGTATATTCCTGTTTGTGGGGAATCTGCATAAGTTGGAGTCTCTCACACCTTACACAATATGGTCATTATCAAGAACAAGATTAAGGGCGGGTACAACAACAGGCACAAGAGCACAAATCCAGCAAGACCCCACACAAGTGAAGAAAAGAGTGCACCAATAAAAACTGACAGTCTCAACTCCAAATGTGCTCAAATCTCTCTCTCAAATGAACCAAAGCGTGATCGGAGTCTCGGAGTTTGTTGTATGCTCTTGTGATTCTTTTTCGGTGTGTTGCACGGGTGCTGCTCCATGGCGCCCATGGGGTCCTTTTATAGCCCCAGAGAGTTTAGAAGCCATTGGTCCTTCGTTTTGGAAGCAATCAACCTTCGCTGTCTTCGACTCAAAATCAGTGTTCTCCACTCGCTCGACCGATGCTGACATGGCGTCCTCGAGGCAGGATTTTTCTCGCTGGAGATGGGCCACAGCGTCTTGCATCTCCCCTTCAGACGGGTGACATCAACGCGGAGGCACTCAGCCTCCCATCGCACAGCCAGCAATGCCTCGGTCTGGCTCATCGATCGAGACAAAAGACGATGTGAGAAAATTAAGCGACCCTCACCCTTGGAAGACTTACGAGGAAGCGAGGTCACAAAAGGATAAATGAACAAGACACCGCGCCGAACAAAACCATTTGTCCGGTGATCGCCGAATAATAAATTGACGCCGCCTCCTCAATGGAGGCAAGGGCACGCTCGATGATTACCAAACTTTTGGTGGCCTAGGTGGAGGCTTTGTTAACAATTTCCCACTCATCTGCTTTGACCTCCTCTACTTCGATCGCCTCGAGAGGAGAAAGTGGGAGGTTGCCGGCCACTTTCTTAAACCGGGCCTCTGCGCCAAAACCCCACTTAACACGGTACTCCGCGCGTCCGGCCAGTGAATGGTGGTGTGTTGCCCTCTTGATTCTTAACATAAAACTACTTGCCCTCGTAATGGAGAACGGAGGACGGAAGTGGGACCTTGAAGTACTTCGCCTATCGACTGGAGCATAGTTGGACGATAACGCTGTCAACATGTGATTGCCCACCTGGCCCCATGGACAGCCGCGAGATGAATTAGTACTTATAGAGCTTCCAATAGGGGCGATACCGAGGTGTGCCTCAAATAGTGTCATGAAGCACGTTATGTGAAGTATGGCATTTGGGTGGAGATGTTGGATTTCCAACCCATAGTAGAAAAGCAGCCGCGCCCCGCACGAATGGGTGTAGGCGCAGCCCAAAGCCGTGCTCATAGAATGATACAGGCACGACCACCTCGTCGTCCCCCGGTTAGGGGAGCTAGCCCTCCTGCTCAAGCCTCCACCCCGAGACATCCTCGAGAGGAAGGAACCCTTTCTTCTCTAGACCCAATGCCGGGCTGCGGGAGATCGAGCAGCGGGGGAAGGAAGCCATGGGCGCAAGAGAGGAGATGACCGGACACCGGACGAAGCGCTCAAAGGCAAGAATGTTTTATGGCAAAAAGAAGGCTGGACCGCAAAAGCTAGTAAGTGTAATCTGACCGAAGAAACCCCCCTCTGCTTATATTCACAAATGCAAGGAGGAGGAACGACGCCTCACGATCGGGCCCACCACGATCTCGGGGCGAGCGATCCCACTGCTCCAACTCCTGGTCGCCTCGGGCCATGAGTGGAGATCCTCCCGCTTCATGGCAGCGCCCTCCTCGAAGAGAGAAAAGGGTCAGGTCACAATGATTGGAACACAGCTTCACACCAGGCATGATGTTTCGCGTCCCATCAGTTGCCCACGCCAAATTACATCATGATGGCCTCCACTTTCTTCTCACCGCAACAGCAATCATGACTGCCTGGAGCCGGCCAGGTAAATAGTACCACCAAACCTCTCACGTAGAGCGAGGGGTGATTCGAGTGATCTCCCAGCGAGCCACAAGACAGGTGTGCCAGCACAAGGCCACTTGTTTGGAACAGCGTCCAAGGTCGTACCTCACACTCCCTTGTGATAACCTAGCTAATGGGGTGCCCACTGCCCCCCTTTGGTTGGATGACCGATCAAAGGGCCAACATAGGGTTGAGTAAGGAAGAACTTAATGAGATGCCTCTAGTCGGGACCACTTGCCAGACTAGATCCTATCAGAGGGTGGTTGGATCTTAATTGGATAACACGTTAGTAGCTCGATTGCCCCTCATCACGCTGGCTAGGTCGGTGACGGATGACCCGCCCCTTGAAGGACAAAAAACCTTTCCGAGGGGAGATGCGTGCAAAACCAAAGCTACGACGAAATGACCGAGCCAAGCTCTAGTCTGGAAAACAAGACCACGCTAGGCTCTGGTCCAAAGAGCAAGGACACACCTAGTTTCGACGAAAACTAAGCCTACACCCACCTCCAGTATTAACTGATCACACACTCGACTCATTGAACTAGACCAACCATCACAAAAGAGGGTTCGTCCCAACGATGCGAGCACACCGCACTCATGAGATAATCCCCCAAGCAATCCTCACAGATAACTCATCAGGGCTTGGGGCTACATCTAGAAGATACGCTTGCACGCGTCAAAAATCCTAATTCCCAACAAGAAAGTCTCTGAGCGACTCCGAGGAGTCGCTCAAAGGCTTTGGGGCTACTAATGGGTTCCCAGGAACAGGGTACCCAAATTAGGCCCATTACTTATGATGGGCCAACTAGGCAAATAGCTGTTGGGGGCTTGTTCTCAAATGCTAAGAGTTAAGAACAAGGCAACACAGAAAATATTAAATATTAAGGTCCTTCGTCCTTCATCACATTATATCCTTTCGGAATATAAAGGATTTCGGACGAAGATTACGAAGGGCGTACCTTCGTAAACATAATAATGAAGGATGAAACATTCGTATAAATCATGATGTATAAAATAAACATTTAAATGTTAACATAGAATCATTTCTTAACATGAACAAATATAAATGATTTCAAATTACAAATGTACCTTCGGTCCTGAGGAAAGCGAGAGTACAAGTGTGATGTGAAGGCCAATAACAGGTTCGCGTGAACAGTACAGAGGTACTGTTCATCTATTTATAGGCACAGGTCGCAGCCTGTGACAAATTACAATTATGCCCCTTACAAATGTTTACAACATTGACTCAGACCTATATGTATAAAAAGGTCATTCTATCTCTATGTCGGTTTGAAACGCCGAAGGTCCATGAAAAGGAACCTTCGGCCATCTCTTGGAGACAACTTCAGCCGAAGCTGCTTCTTCGTGTGAGACCTTCGGCGCGCCGAAGCACGACCCCAACAATAGCCACGGGAGTAAAGTCGACCAACTCCCACCGAGCAACTCTGTAAGGCGGACGAACCAACCATGTCCCGCTGAGCAACTAGGCAAGCCGGACAAACCAACCAAGTCATGCCAAGCAACTCTGAAAGGGAAATGTGCCCTTGGGCCATTTCTAAGTATTTTGGTGATTGAGTGCCAACGCAAGTGCTTTTGTGTTGATCTATGCAATATGGTGAACAAAGTGAAAATCAAGCCAAAAGGTATGTTTCTAGACTTAGTACATTGTTTTATGGACTAATGTATTGTGTCTAAGTGCTGGAAACAGGAAAAATTGAATTGGAAATGAGATGGCTTTGTTCAGCCAAAGTCTGCTCGGTCTGGGTGCACCGGACTGTCCGGTGGTGCACCGGACAGTGTCCGGTGCGCCAGGCTGGCTCTGGCGAACAGGCTGCTCTCGGGACTTCGACGGCGGTGTACGGCTAAAATTCACCGGTCTGTCCGGTGGTGCACCGGACTGTCCGGTGAGCCGTTCACAGGCAAACTCGTCGCTCTCGGGAGATGATTAACGGCGTACGGCTAAAATTCACCGGTCTGTCCGGTGGTACACCGGACTGTCCGGTGAGTCAACAGTCAGCCGGGGCAACGGTCGGCAGAGGATTCCGCGTGTGACGCGTGGCCGAGCCAACGGTCACATTGGTGCACCGGACTATCCGGTGTGCACCGAATAGTGTCCGGTGCGCCAACGGCTCTCAGACTCCAAAGGTCGGCTTCGCCAAATAAGGAAGGATATCTGCACCGGACAGTGTCCGGTGGTGCACCGGACTGTCCGGTGCGCCAGTCGACAGAAGGCAAGATCTGCCTTCCAGGATTGCTCTCAACGGCTCCTAGCTGCCTTGGGGCTATAAAAGGGACCCCTAGGCGCATGGAGGAGTACACCAAGCATTCCTTGAGCAATCTTGATCACTCACACTTCATTCTTGCGCACTTGTTCGACATTCTAGTTGTTGGCACTGTCTCTCGACAGCAAGGAGATCCAACACGGGTGAATGGTGATGGCAACAGGGCACTCGCGCGTGATGGCAAAAGCTCTGTTAATCTGGCCTCTCACGGGCACTGTGCGGGGGTATTTATAGGTATCCGAGTGCACGGCGCCTTGCGTTAAGGACGCATGTGCCCTCAGGTACCTAGTTTATCCCCAGAATATTCCCATAAAGCGGGGTTACAAGCTGTAATTACAAGTACGCCTTTACAAATTAGGCCCGTAACACAAACGCGGCCACGCAGGGCCCGTTACAATGGGCCAGATCTCATGTGGGCCTCGGAGCTGACCGAGGCCGCGCCGCGGGGAGGCGTCGCCGCAGGCCTTCGTCTGGTGCCGAATCGAGCGAAGGGTCTCCGTGTTGTCTCTGGTGCCGATGAAGCGAAGAGTGTCCCTGCCTGCTTTGTCTGTCAGGGCAGGGGCTAAGCGGTGGAGACTTCGGGCGAAGGGTGGCGTTTCTGCCTTCGCTCCAACATTTGCCCTCCGAGGGACCAGTTCGACAAAGTCACCTGGTGCCGAAGACGTCGCTAGATGGCGGAGACGCTGCCCTCGCTCGAAGTGGTTCCGCGGGGGTTTTTGATGTGACCGTTGATGGACATCGTACTGTTGGACTGCGGGTTTTCCGAAGCGTCGCGCCCTGTGGGATTGCGGGTTTCCCGAGGAGCCGCGCCCTGCCTATAAAAGGGGGCGGGGGACGGCGCTGTTTGCACTTTGCCTTGCGCGCTCCGTGAAAACCCTAGCCGCCCGCCGTTTTTCTGCTCCTCTTCTTCTGCTGCTCCCTTTGCTCGTCGGAGTTCTGGCTCGAGTGAAGCAGACCGCCCGCCGCCGCCGACGGTACGTAGCAATGCCATCCTCTTCTTCTTCCGCCGACGCCACGCCGCCGGCCGCCGCCTCGTCTGAGGAGACGTTGAGTAGCGTGATGGTGGAGGAGCTGCGCGCCGGCGACTCTGTTGATTTTGGTGTGTCACGGATGACGTCGGCCCGCGTTGAAGATATGCAGCGTTTGGGCTACTTTGGCGGCGGAGTCGCTCGTGCTCCGGGGACGGAGGAAGTCCCCGAGCCGGAGGGTGAGTTGGTTGTTTTCGAGGCGTTCTTCGCCGCCGGTCTCCGCTTGCCTGCGCACCGGTTTGTTGGCGAAGTCCTGCGTAGATTCAACGTTCAAATACATCAGCTGACACCGAACGCCGTGGTGGCGCTGGCGAAGTATGTCTGGGCGACGACTTCGTACGGCGGGCAGCCGTCGGTTGAAGTTTTTGCGAAGAATTATTGCTTGCATTGGCAGAAGAGGATGGTTGAGGACGGAGTTGCCCAGTTCGGGTCGTGCACATTCACGCCGAAGACCGGCAAGACCACAATGCCAGTAGTGGAGTTGGTTCCGTGCGCCCGCAACAAGTGGGGCAATTGGAATGAATTTTGGTTTTACGTTGCTGAGGCTACTGTCGAAGGCCATGAAGGACTTCCCGTGTCTGAGATGTGCTCTCACTATTACTCTGCGTATCCGCCTTTTGAAGTGGCAGAAGAGGATGCAGACGAAGGGGCCCTTCGGTGTGCCGCCGGCCAGAGCAGTGGTCGTGATTTAGTTGAAGAGTTTGTGGCGTACGGGGTCTGGCCCTTGGCGCACGGCTAGACGCTGGGCGAAGTGTGCCCTCGTCAGATGCCTTTTCACGGAGGAAGGGTGGTGCGAAGTCCTGCCTTTGCACTGAACTTGCGAAATCGTGACCCGGCCGCCTTTGTGCGTGATGCGGAGGACTTGGCGGTGCGGCTCGTGGGGCGGTACGTGGCGAGGACGGAAGGCCAGCGCAACTTTGATATTCGTGGGTCAAATGAACGTTTGAACAGGGTCTTCGAGTTAAATCAATTGCCGTACGACGGCTACCCTGGTCAAGACGAAGCGGACCGCCGTGGGAAGAAGCCGGCGGTGGAGACTGGAGGCGACCCTGCGCTGACGGCCGCCCCCTCCTCAAAAAAGAGAAAATTAGGTACTGCGATGGGAGGAATCGGGGTGTCTGATAGTTTTGCTAGAGAGTTAATGAGGACGTGTGCGGCCCCGGGGGAGAGGATGTCTTCGCCCGAGCTCCGGGAGTCTTCGGCTCGGATGCTGAGGGTTACCGGGGGCTGCTGGCCTAGAAATGTTCCTGTCCCCTGCGCGGCTGAGGAAGACTGTTTTACATCTCGTATGGCTCGTCAGTGGAGAGTTTTTCCTTACGGGCGAAATATCGGTGCTGTTGTGTGGGCAGTGATGGACAAGGATCGCCAAGGGGCGGCGCAAAAACGCCAGGCGACCGTCAGGATTCACGAGGCCCGGCCGAAAAGGCAGCGGGGGACGGTGAAGGCTGCGGCCTCCAGCGGAGGCAAGCCGCCGTTGCCGGCGAAGGCGGGTGCCTCTGCACCCAGCAAGGCGCCGGAGACAACGGCGGGCGCCGGAGTCTCCAAGCTGACGAAGGTGGTGCCGCCGGCCAGCGGAGTGGCGGAGGCTTCGAAGGCGGCTCGAACGTTGCCGCCGCCGGGCAAACGCGTTGCCGACTTCGGCACCGACATTAGTGTGGACGATTATCTTGGGGGTAAGTCACCCGGCCGCCTTTTTTTTTTGATCGTTGATGCGTTGCAGGGTCGGACGAGGGCCGGCTTGCTATAGCTGTGCCTGCCGGGGCAATCGCGACGGCTGCGCTGCCGTCGAAGGCGAGGGGCGGGACCCTTGGCGCCGGAGGCGAGGTGTCGGCCCTCGCGTTGGTCAGGGACGAGGCTGGCGCGGCGACCCGCCGGCTGAAAGGAGTGACGGAGGCGCTGAGTCAGGCGGCGGAGGCACTGAGTCAGGTCCGCCGAGCTTTTTTTTTTTTGCGGCCATGGCCTTACGTGTGCTCTGCAGGTGGCTGACTTCACCAGCCGTACTGCGTCGGGGGCACTTACGGCAGCCTTATCTGCCGAAGTCGAGAGACTTCGGACTCAACATGCTGAGGCTGTCCGTGAGAAGTCGGCCTCCGACAGCAAGTGTCGTAAACTGGCAGACAAGGTGGCCGCCCTGGAGGAGGAAAAGGCTGACCTCCGGCGCCAGCTGGCGGGGGAGAGGAGGGAGGCCAACGAGGCCGTCGCCAAGGAGCAGGCCGCGCAGGCGGAGGCTAGGCTGGCACGGGCGGAAGCCAATCTTGCCAAGGATCTCGCCGAAGACCTGCGGGGGCGGCTCACCGCTCTGGAGAGCCGCGCGAAGGGGGCCGAAGCCGCGGTGCGAACGGACGGGCACACAGCTTATGGCCACATATCGCGAGCTGGGTGCGCGGACCGGTGACTTCGTGGTGCCGGAGCGAGAGGCCGGGCTTCGCTGTTTGGAATGGGTGCAAGAGGAGCTGCGGGAGCTCCCCACTGTCCTGGGGGGATTAATGTCGTTCGCCTCCCTGGTCACCTGCGAGGGGGCGATGAACGCACTCTCTCGCGAAGGGTGCCGGCACTATGAGGCCTTCGACCAGGCAGATGAAGATTTTGGGCGAGACATCTATAAGGTCGAAGACCCCGTGGTGAAGGAGTCCGCCGGCGCCCTTCGCGAGAGAGTGCGTATTTGCTGTGATTTGAGCTCCGTTCTAGTGTGCTAGTCTTTCGAGCTTAAGTCTGGGTCTTGTGTGTGCGTATTTGCTGTGATCTTTGTGTCTTGTGTGAGTTGCTAATCCCTTCCTTGCTCCGTGATTCTTTGTAAACTTCAAGTGTAAGGGCGAGAGGCTCCAAGTTGTGGAGATTCCTCGCAAACGGGATTAAGAAAAGCAAGCAAAACGCCGTGGTATTCAAGTGGGTCTTTGGACCGCTTGAGAGGGGTTGATTGCAACCCTCGTCCGTTAGGACGCCACAACGTGGAGTAGGCAAGCGTTGGTCTTGGCCGAACCACGGGATAACCACCGTGCCATCTCTGTGACTGATCTCTTGTGGTTATTGTGTTTTGTTGAGACTCCTCTCTAGCCACTTGGCGATTATTGTGCTAACGCTTAACCAAGTTTTTGTGGCTTAAGTTTCAAGTTATTCAGGATCACCTATTCACCCCCCCCCTCTAGGTGCTCTCAATTGGTATTAGAGTCGTTCTCTTCACAAAGGGACTAATCGCCCGAAGAGATGGATCCTAAGGGGAAGGGAATCGTGATCAACGATAAGGAGAAGGAGTCCTTCGTCAACGAGCCTAAGGATGACAAGCCTACCGACTTGGGCTCGGGCCACAGACGTAAAGATGGAAAGAAGAAGAAGAAGACAAGACGCATCAAGGAGATCATCTACTACGACGACAGTGATGAGTCCACTTCTTCCCATAAGGACAACGACGACAACGACTACGACAAACGAAAGACGGTTAACTCAAACTTTTCTTTCGATTATTCGCGTATTCCTCAAAGTTCAAATTCACATTTGCTCTCCATTCCTCTCGGCAAGCCTCCACACTTTGATGGGGAGGACTACGGATTTTGGAGCCACAAAATGCGTAGTCACCTGTTCTCTCTCCATCCAAGCATATGGGAGATTGTTGAGAATGGAATGAAATTTGATAGCTCGGATAGTCCTATTTTTATTAATGAACAAATTCATAGAAATGCACAAGCTACTATGGTGTTGTTAGCCTCCTTGTGCAGGGACGAGTACCATAAGGTGAGCGGCTTGGACAATGCCAAGCAAATCTGGGACACCCTCAAGATCTCTCATGAGGGGAATGACGTCACCTTGCTCACCAAGATGGAGTTGGTAGAAGGCGAGCTCGGAAGATTTGCGATGATAAGGGGCGATGTAACGCCCCGAATTTTGCAGTTGAATTTTTTTTTCTTTTCTTTACTCGCCAAATTCGGGCGTTACCTTTTCTTTTTCTTTTTCCCCTCGCTAGACCTTGACTTTCTCCAAAGTTAGCGGGATTCGGTTTGGAATTCCCGTGTAAGAAAACCCTAAATACTTTATGTTGTTTGATGCACCATGCCGAACCATGCATTTTTTTGATTGTTTGAAAATGCAAATGCATTCATCTAGGAAGATCGAATTTCGAAAAAGAGATAACCTTTTTCTTTTCCTTTTTCTTTTTCTCTTTCTTTCTTTCTCTCTCCCTCCTCCCTTCTCTCTCTCCCGCGCCGTGGGCCCCTTGGCCGGCCCAGCCGCCCCTTGGCTGGCCCAGCAGCCCCCCCCCGCGCCCCCTCTTGGGCCCTGGTCGGCCCAACTGCCCCCACCCCCTCCCCTTTTCCCCCAACTCCCTCTCTCTCTCCCTCCCATTTTCCCTCTCTCCCATTCTCTCCCTAGCGCCGCCCCCTGCCCTAGCGCCGCCCCCTGCTCGGCCGCCCGACGCCGGTGAGCCCCCCCCCCTCCTCCCTCCCTCTCCCTCTCCCTCTCCCCTCCTCTCCCCCTCCCCGTCCGGCCATAGCCGCGCCCCAACCGCCAGCCCCGGCCGCGCCCAGCCGGCCCCCAGCCGGCCCCCAGCCGCCCCCGGCCCGCCCTGGCCGCGCCCGGCCCCTGGCCGCCCGCCCGGCCGCGCCCTGGCCCAGCCGCGCCCTGGCCGCCGGTTCGGCCGCCCCAACCACCCAGCTCGGCCGCCCGCGCCCGCGCCCAGCCCAGCCGCCCTGCCCCCGGCCGGTTCAACCGCCCCAGGGCCGGTTCAACCGCCCCCCCCCTTTTTATTTATTTTTTTTATTTTATTTATTTTGTTTTACTTTCTGTTATCATAGCTATTTTATTTTAGGTAGGCTAATCATTGTTCATGCTATTGAAATAGGAAGCTTAATTTAGAACTTCGTTGCGCTAGTTGATTCATTTAGTTAATTGTTTATCTCGTGCAATGTTGATCAACTAAAAATGACTAGGTTTCCATTAGTGTATATAACAGAATTCTTTTGTTAAGAACCAATTGTAACTAATCATTAGTGCATAAACTCTAACCCCCTGCGAGACCCTTTCCCGTTTCTTTCTAACCTTAACAAATGCGATATCGAATGTCATACTTGATGCATATTCGCTTTACTTGTTCCCTTGTATGGTGTACTGTTCTTTTGTATTAAATATGTGGATGTATGTATGTTTGCGCTCGCATAGAGAACGATCCGGTCGAAGAGCCCGAGGAATTCGCAGGAGAAGCCCCTGAGCAGCAGTCGGTTGGTGGAGGCAAGTGTCCTTTGACCTATTTCTGTCCTATTCATTCTTTAATTCACCTCCCGCATTACACATTTATGCCTAAGGATTTACTAGCTTTTGTTATCCATGTCCTTGTTTACCTATTTGGGTCGGATTATTACTGCTTAGTCTGATGCTATTGCTCAACTCTAATCAATGAACATGATGTGATTATCTATGATACGCTGTTTTCCCTTCTTATTTATGATCATACTTGTGGCATTTAAGGGGACTCGAGCGGTTTCTCGAGTGCCTCTCCGTAAGGACCTGTTCAATGGATGACCGCCCGGGAAAACAGTGCAACCATGAGGGTGGAATGGGACGCCCTTAGCTGAATAATTAGAGGAACCGGGGTGTAGATCACTTAGCCGTTGTGCCGTCAATGGGGCTCGGTGTATGCGGCTCGCTCTGCCAAGGTTGATTTGTCCCTTGGGGAGGAGTGCGGTACATTTAGGAAACCTAACGGGTGGCTACAGCCCCGGGGAATCTTTGTAAAAGCTTCGTAGTGAATCCCTAGCCATTCACCTTGGGAGTGAATAAGGGTCTTGCAAGCCCGGGCTAGAGAGGGAATCACAGCTTGTGGGTAAAGTGCGCAACCTCTGCAGAGTGTTATGAAACTGATATATCAGCCGTGCTCGCGGTTATGAGCGGCCAAGGGAGCTCCAGAGATTAGTGATACTTGATCAGAGACATTTTGGTACAGGTGGCAATGAGATTGATGGTTCTGATTATGATTATGGTGCTGGTAAGTGGTATTCTTTCCGTTTGGAAAGGATACATTGGGCTAATAACTTGGGTTAATGTTAAAACCTGGCTTTCTACTAGTAAGTAATAACCTGACCAACTAAAAGCAACTGCTTGACTTATCTCCACATAAAGCTAGTCCACTACAGCCAAACAGGATGCTTGCTGAGTATGTTGATGTGTACTCACCCTTGCTCTACACACCAATCCCCCCCCAGGTTGTCAGCATTGCAACCACTGCTCAGGAGAAGATGAAGCTGTGGAAGGAGACTTCCAGGAGTTCCAAGACTACGACGAGTTCTAGGCGTGGGTTAGCGGCAACCCCCAGTCGGCTGCCTGTGAAGGCCGCGGTTATCTACGTTTCGTTTTCGCACTTTGATTTATTGTAAGAACTATATGGACGTCTCAGACGTATGATGTAATCGACTACTATTTCCCTTTTAATGCTATTTGAGCATTGTGTGATGATGTCCATGTTATGTAACTGCTGTGTACGTGAATAACTGATCCTGGCACGTACATGGTTCGCATTCGGTTTGCCTTCTAAAAACCGGGTGTGACAGGCGAGGAGCCAACCCAAACATACAACCGGCTCAAGACCCTTATCAACAAAATAAGGAGCTACAGAAGCACGCGATGGACGGACCACGATGTCGTCCGCCTAATGCTAAGGTCCTTTACCGTTCTTGATCCACATTTGGTGAATAATATTCGTGAGAATCCTAGGTACACCAAAATGTCGCCCGAAGAAGTCCTTGGAAAATTCGTAAGCGGGCGAATGATGATCAAGGAGGCGAGGTACGTGGACGACGTACTGAATGGTCCAATCAATGAGCCTCAACCCGTTGCTCTCAAGGCAACGAGAAGCAAGGAGGTGTTACCTAGCAAGGTGGCGCAAGTTGAGGCGGCCGGGCTCAATGATGAAGAAATGGCCCTCATCATCAAGCGCTTCAAGACAGTGCTAAAGGGTCGCAAGGGACAGCCAAGCAAGACCAAAGCCAAGGGGAAGCGCTCATGCTTCAAATGCGGTAAGATTGGTCATTTTATTGCTAACTGTCCCGATAATGGAAGTGACCAGGAACACGGGAGCAAGAGGGAAAAGAAGAAAAATTACAAGAAGGCCAAGGGCGAGGCACATCTAGGAAAGGAGTGGGATTCGGATTGCTCCTCCTCCGACTCCGACAATGAAGGACTCGCCGCCACCGCCTTCAACAAGTCATCCCTCTTCCCCAACGAACACCACACATGCCTCATGGCGAAGGAGAAGAAGGTATGTACTCGAGACAGTACTACTTATGATTCTTCTAGTGATGATGAGTCTAGCGATGAGGAAATAGATTACTCTAGTTTGTTCAGAGGATTGGATAGAAATAAAATTGATAAAATCAATGAATTGATTGATGCCTTGAATGAGAAGGATAGACTCTTAGAGAAACAAGAGGACCTTTCATATGAAGAGCATGATAAATTTATTAGTGCACAAAATTCACTTGCTTTAGAAGTTAAACGAAATGAAATGCTTTCTAGTGAATTGTCTGCATGTCATGACTCTATCTCAAGCTTAAAGAGAATTAACAATGATTTAAATGCTAAATTAGAAGTAGCAAATAAATCTAACTCTTGTGTAGAACATGTCATGATTTGCACTAGGTGTTAAGATTTTGATATTGATGCTTGTAGTGAACACCTAGTTTCAATTTCCAAATTAAATGATGAATTGGCTAGTCTTAATGCCCAACTTAAGACTAGCAAAAGTGAATTTGACAAATTAAAATTTGCAAGGGATGCCTACACGATTGGTAGACACCCCTCAATTAAGGATGGTCTTGGCTTCAAGAGAGAAGCCAAGAACTTGACAAGCCATAAGGCTCCCATCTCCGCCAAGGAGAAAGGGAAGGCCCCTATGGCTAGTAGTGTGCAAAAGAACCATGCTTTTATGTACCATGATAGGAGACAATCTAGAAATACTTATAGAAGTTGTAATGCATATGATGCTTTTGATTCTCATGCAATGTTTGCTTCTAGTTCTTCCTATGTGCATGATAGAAATATTGGTAGGAGAAATGTTGTTCATAATATGCCTAGAAGAAATGTTGTTAGGAAAGTTAATGAACCTTCTACAATATATCATGCTTGCAATGCTTCTTTTGCCATTTATAGAAAGAATAAGAAGGTGATTGCTAGGAAGTTAGGGGCAAGATGCAAGGGAGATAAAACTTGCATTTTGGTCCCTAAGACAATTGTGACTAACCTTGTAGGACCCAACAAGAGTTGGGTACCTAAGACCCAAGCCTAAATTTGCCTTGCAGGTTTATGCATCCGGGGGTTCAAGCTGGATTATCGACAGCGGATGCACAAACCACATGACGGGGGAAAAGAGGATGTTCTCTTCCTACGTCAAGAACAAGGATCCCCAAGATTCAATAATATTTGGTGATGGGAACCAAGGCAAGGTAAAAGGGTTAGGTAAAATTGCTATTTCATCCGAGCACTCTATTTCCAATGTGTTTTTAGTTGAGTCGCTTGGATATAATTTGTTATCTGTTAGTCAATTATGCAATATGGGATATAATTGTCTATTCACAAATGTAGATGTGTCTGTCTTTAGAAGGTGTGATGGTTCACTAGCTTTTAAGGGTGTACTAGACGACAAACTTTATTTGGTTGATTTTGCAAAAGAAGAAGCCGGTCTAGATGCATGCTTAATGGCTAAGACTTGCATGGGCTGGTTGTGGCATCGCCGCTTAGCACATGTGGGGATGAAGAACCTCCACAAGCTTCTAAAGGGAGAACACGTGATAGGTCTAACCAATGTACATTTCGAAAAAGATAGACCTTGTGCAGCTTGTCAAGCAGGGAAACAGGTAGGAGGCTCTCATCACACCAAAAATGTGATGACTACATCAAGACCCTTGGAGATGTTTCATATGGACCTCTTCGGACCCGTCGCCTATCTAAGCATAGGAGGAAGTAAGTATGGTCTTGTTATAGTTGATTTTTCCTGCTTCACTTGGGTATTCTTTTTGCAGGATAAATCTGAAACCCAAGGGACCCTCAAGCGCTTCCTCAGGAGAGCTCAAAATGAGTTTGAGCTCAAGGTGAAGAAGATAAGGAGCGACAACGGGTCCGAATTCAAGAATCTTCAAGTGGAGGAGTTCCTTGAGGAGGAGGGGATCAAGCACGAGTTCTCCGCTCCCTACACACCTCAACAAAATGGTGTGGTAGAGAGGAAGAACAGGACGCTCATCGATATGGCAAGGACTATGCTTGGAGAGTTCAAGACCCCTGTTGGAACTTGCTCTCAACTGCAAGGGGGATCCAACACGGGTGAACGGTGATGGCAACAGGGCACTCGCGTGTGATGGCAAAAGCTCTGTTAATCCGGCCTCTCACGGGCACTGTACAGGGGTATTTATAGGTACCTGAGCGCACAGCACCTCGAGCTAAGGACGCATGTGCCCTCAGGCACCTAGGTTATCCCAAGAATATTCCCATAAAGCGGGGTTACAGACCGTAATTACAGGAATGCTTTTACAACATAGGCCCGTAACACAGGGCGGCCAAGCGGGGCCCGTTACGACGGGCCGGATTGCACGTGGGCCTCCGAGCTGGACGAGGTCGCGCCGTGGGATGCCCTTCGTCGCCAGTCTTCGCCTGGAACGGAAGGAGCGAAGGGTGTCCCCGCCTGTTTTGTTTCTGTCAGTTCGGCTGCTGCAGCGAAGACTTCGAGCGAAGGGTGGCGCCTTTGCCTTCGCCCCAACATTTGCCCTCCGAGGGACCAGTTCGACAAAGTCACCTGGTGCCGAAGACGTCGTTAGATGGCGGAGACGCTGCCCTCGCTCGAAGTGGTTCCGCGGGGGTTTTTGATGTGACCGTTGATTGACGGCGTACTGTTGGATTGCGGGTTTCCCGAAGCGCCGCGTCCTGTCTATAAAAGGGGGCGGGGGCGGCGCTTTTTGAAATTCACTTTCCGCGCTCCGCGAAAAAACCCTAGCCGCCCTTTCCGCCGACTTGCTGCTCGTCTGCCCGCCGCGGTCTTGTTCGCCGGAGATCTGGCTCGAGTGAAGCAGACCGCCCGCCGCCGCCGACGGTACGTTGCGATGCCGTCCTCGTCTTCTTCCGCTGCCGCTACGCCGCCGGCCGTTCCCTCGCCGCCGGCCGCCGCCTCGTCTGAGGATACGCCGAGTAGCTTAATGGTGGAGGAGTTGCACGCCGGCGACTCTGTTGATTTCGGCGTGTCGCGGATCTCATCGGCCCGCGTGCAAGATATGCAGCGGTTGGGTTACTTCGGCAGCGGAGTTGGTCGGGTCCCGGGGGCGGAGGAAGTCCCCGAGCCAGAGGGCGAGTTGGTCGTTTTCGAGGCATTCTTCGCCGCCGGGCTCCGCCTGCCTGCGCACCGGTTTGTTGGCGAAGTCCTGCGCAGGTTCAACGTTCAAATACATCAGCTGACACCGAATGCCATAGTGGCACTGTCGAAGTATGTCTGGGCGACGACTTCGTACGGCGGACAGCCGTCGGTGGAAGTTTTTGCGAAGTATTATTGTTTGCATTGGCAGAAGAGGGTGATTGGAGGCGAAGTCGCTCAATTTGGATCCTGCACATTCACGCCGAAGACCGGCAAAACCGCGATGCAGGTGGTCGAGTTGGTTCCTTGCGCCCGCAACAAGTGGGGCAACTGGAACGAATTTTGGTTTTACGTCACTGAGGGTACTGTCGAAGGCCATGAGTGGCGGAGGTCGCGAGGGCGGCTCGAGCGTTGCCGTTGGCGGGCAAACGCGTCGCCGACTTCGCCACCAATATTAGCGTGGACGACTATCTCGGTGGTAAGTCTCTCTTTTTTTTTAATCGGTTCATCGGTACGCTGCAGGGTTGGGCGAAGGCCAACTTGCTGTGGTTGCGCCTGGCGCGGCGGCCACGACGGCCGCCGCAGCGCCGAAGGCGAAGGGCGGGGTTCTGAGCGCCGGTGGCGAGGCGTCGGCCCTCGCGGTTGTCATGGATGAGGCTGGCGCTGCGTCCCGCCGGCTGGCGGAGGCGACGGAGGCGCTACGTCAGGTCTGCCGAGTTGGATCTCGTCCCCCTCCCCCCCCCCTTTTTTTTACACCGCAGTCTTGTGATTGTTCTGCAGGTGGCTGACTTCGCTAGCCGCACTGCGTCGGGGGCCCTCACGGCAGCCGTGGCTGCCGAAGTCGAAAGGCTTCGGACGCAACACGCTGACGCCGTCCGCGAAAAATCGGCCGCCGACAGCAAGTGCCGCAAGCTGGCGGAGAAGGTGGCCACACTGGAGGACGAGAAGGCCGCCCTCCGTCGCCAGCTGGCGTGGGAAAGGAGGGAGGCCAATGAAGCCCTTGTCAAGGCGCAGGCTGCGCAGGCGGAGGCCAACCTGGCACGGGCGGAGGGCAACCTTGCCAGGGAGCGCGCCGAGCAGCTGCAGGAGCGGCTCACCGCCCTGGAGAGCCGCGTGACGGGGGCCGAGGCCGCGGCACGAGCGGAGGCAGAGCGGACGCGCCAGCTGCTCGTGGATACATACCGTGGCCTGGGCGCAGGTACCGGTGAATTCGAAGTACCGGACCGAGAGCCCGGACTTCGGTGCCTGGAGTGGGTGCAGGAGGAGCTGCAGGCGCTCCCCACCGTCGTGGAGGGTTTTATGGCGTATGCCTCCCTGGTCACCTGCGAGGGGGCGATGAACGCGCTCTCCCGCGAAGGGTGCCGGCACTTCGAGGTCTTCGACCAAATCGAAGAGAACTTTGAGCGAGATATCTTCAAGGTCGAGGACCCCGTAGTGAAGGATTCTGCCGGGGCTATTTTCGACCGGCTGTGGGGTCCATACGGGAGCGATGTGGTCAGGGAGCGCGCCGCGACGGCGAGGGCTCAGGTAACGTTTACGCTTGTTTGGTATTTGTTGGACGTGGGCTGTGTGCGTGTTTGATGAATTTTGTGTGTTTTGGCTTAGGCGGTGCGTGGCGAGAGGGTCGACGACTTCGGGGCGCTGAACAGCATGTTGGCTGACCCGGAGTCGGCCCCGACGGAGGCTGTGTCCGAGGTCGCCCTGGCGCCGACCCCGGCCGCATCCGCTGCGGCCGGCGAAGGCCTGCCCCCAGAAGCCGCCGAAGGCGCGCCTGATGCGTCTGCAGCTGCCGCGCCGAGTGCTGAGGATCTCGCAGCAGTAGCGGTGGAGATAACAACGGAGGCGGCGGCAGGGCCAACAGCGGAGGCACCCGCAACGTCAGGGCCGACGCAGGTGGCGTAGCAGGTGTAGAGGGTTGGGGAAGTTTGTACATGTTACTGAATTTTGGTTGCTGCGCAGGTTCAAGATTTTGGGCCTGCGCACGCAACCGCTACTACTAAATTTTTGGCGGCTATGACCGCGGAAGATGGTAATGACTGTGGTGGTTCCTCATCTGGGTTTTTTGACTGTGCTGACTCTGAGAGTTCGATTGAGTGGACGGAGTCGTCGGAGGACTTGGACTACTTTGCGGCCTTGGATGTGGCTGCGACGGAGGCCTCGCCGCACGCCACGGATGCAGGAGATGTGCGAGGTCCTTGCACCGGGCGACGGCGGCGAAGGGCAGTTGCGAAACGTATGGTTAGTGGGGTGGAGGGGGCCCGGCTTGGCGTAAGTGGGGCTGGTCGGCAGGAACTGTTATGTTTGCCGACCGCCGAGGGTGTAGGTGAAGGGGAACTGCGAAGTCTTTTTGCGGGTGAGGAGCTCAGGATAATGTTATTTAATTATAGGGAGATGGGAATTATTCCTAAGGTTGAGCCGATGTAGAGTGTGGTGCCCTCGCTTGTATATGTAGAGGCTTGTATGATGAAGTTGTGTGCCCTCGCGTGCGTGTGTGTGTGCGAAGGCGTTGTGTACTTTGTCTGGTTTGTTTTGTTGTGCTGTGTTGGCGTGATTATAGTTGGTCTTGGCGGGGGCGGCTTGATGTTGTCGTTTCAGCCTTTTGTTGAGCTAGTCCGGTCTTCTGCACAGATAGTCTTCGGTTTTTTCGCGCTTGTTGTGCTAATCCAGCTGCGCCCTTAGGCGACTTCTGCGCGGATAGTCTTCGCGACAGACTTAGATTTTTTTCCGCACTTGTTGTGCTAATCCGGCTGCACCCTTAGGCAACTTTTGCGCGGATAGTCTTCGCGACAGACTTAGATTTTTTTTCCGCACTTGTTGTGCTGATCCGGCTGCACCCTTAGGCGACTTTTGCGCGGATAGTCTTCGCGACAGACTTAGATTTTTTTCGCACTTGTTGTGCTAATCCGGCTGCACCCTTAGGCGACTTTTGCGCGGATAGTCTTCGCGACAGACTTAGATTTTTTTTCGCACTTGTTGTGCTAATCCGGCTGCACCCTTAGGCGACTTTTGCGCGGATAGTCTTCGCGACAGACTTAGATTTTTTTTTCGCACTTGTTGTGCTAATCCGGCTGCACCCTTAGGCGACTTTTGCGCGGATAGTCTTCGCGATAGACTTATATATTTTTTTTCGCACTTGTTGTGCTAATCCGGCTGCACCCTTAGGCGACTTTTGCGCGGATTGGTCGCACGCGAGGATAGCTAGCGCTTAGCCTCGCGGTGACCTCGTGGTGGTCGAATGTCGAAGACCGTCATCGCGGTCTTTTTCGACGCATGTCTTTGCGGGGGATTTTTCACGCATATATTACATGGCTCCGCCTCGTTAAAAACCTCACCCCCCGGGAGGAAAAGAGTGCGGGCCGCTGCAAGATTGTTTTTGCGAATTACAAGGGCGAAGACAGCCCTGAGGAGTCAAACAAAAAATTTGCGGAGGTTGTCGATGTTCCAGGAGTGCTCCAGGTCCTCGCCGTTTGGCGTTGTGAGCCTGTAAGCGCTGGGGGAAGCTTTTATCTTGACGATGAAAGGGCCCTCCCACCTGGGCTCCAGCTTGCCCTTGGACTCCGTCCGAGCTGTTCGAATGAGTACGAGGTCCCCCTCGCTGAACTCCCTCGGGGTGACTGAATGGTCGCGCCATGCTTTGGTCTGGGCTTGATACTTGTTCAGGGCCTGTAGGGCGAAGACACGGTCTCCGTCGATGAGATCCTTTGAAGTTGGCTCGTCCACATCTGGGACGGCTGACGGAACTGTTCGCGGGGACCCGTGCTTTATTTCTTGCGGGGACATGGCCTCCGATCCGTATAGAAGACGGAAGGGAGTGAACCCGGTCACCCTGCACTCAGTCGTGTTTAGTGCCCAGACTGCCTCAGGTAAGAAATCGGTCCATCTGCCCTTTTTTCATCAAGGAGCATTTTTTTGATAGCTGTGAAGATTTTCCCGTTGGCACGCTCCACGACCCCGTTGGACTGCGGATGATAGACTGAGGCGAAGGCAAGCTTGGTGCCAATGGAGAAACAAAAATCCTTGAAGTCTTGGTTATCAAACTGCTTGCCGTTGTCGACTGTTAATTCGGACGGTACTCCGAAGCGGCAAACGATGTTCTGCCAGAAGAATTTTTGGGCAGTCTTCGATGTTATTGTAGAGACAGCCCGTGCCTCGATCCATTTGGTGAAGTACTCGACCGCGACGAAGGCGAACTTAAGGTTCCCCTGAGCGGTGGGCAGGGGTCCGACGATGTCGAGACCCCAGCGCTGGAGAGGCCATGTATGGGCGATCAGCTTTGTATACTGCGAAGGGCCGCCTGACCGAGGGGAAAACTTCTGGCAGGCTTCGCAGGATCGAGTGACCCGATTTGCGGCGCAGATCATTGCGGGCCAGTAAAAACCCTGGCGGATCACTTTAGCAGCTAGGGCCCTCGGCCCCGCGTGCGAGCCGCACGTGCCACTGTGGACCTCACGTAGAATCTGCATGCCTTCGGCCTCAGTGACGCACTTAAGCATTGGCTGACTGACCCCTTTTTTGTAGAGTTGGCCTTCAATCAGAGCGAAGTCTCGGCTTCGATGTTTGAGACGCTTGGCCTCACTGATGTCGGCTGGATGATAATACCCCTGCAGGAACAGGGTTATGGGTGCTCGCCAGTCTTCGGTCATTATGAGGTTGACTGTACGGTGACCCTCGCTGTCATTGGTTATTTGGAGCCCTTCGGGGCTCCAGACTGCTGGCGTGCCGATGACATGGAAGAACACGTCGGAGGGCAGAGTTTCGCCCCTGGCCGCGGCCTTGGCCAATGCGTCGGCCTCCTCATTCTTGGCCCGGTCCACATGCTGCACGGTGAACCCCTTGAACTGCCTCTCGAGACTTCGGATGGCCGCGAGGTACTGCATGAGTGCGGGGTCCTTGGCTGCATAGTCTTTCTCGACCTGGCCGGCAACTACCTTGGAGTCTGTTTTGATGATGCAAGTGGTGACTCCGAGGGCCCTTAGCTTGCGGAGGCCGAGGATGACTGCTTCGTATTCTGCTATATTATTTGTGCATCTGTCGGATTCCAGATTGAAGCTGAGTCATGCTGCATATCTGTGCTTGACCCCGACTGGTGAGGTTATGATTGCAGCGACGCCTGCCCCCGCATGGCACCACGCGCCGTCGCAATGGATCGTCCAAGTCTTCTCTGCGGACGGATCCGGCTGTGTAGTTGGCCCAGTCCAGTCGACGACGAAGTCTGCCAGGACTTGAGACTTAATAGCTGTCCTGGGCTCGAAGCAGATGTGGTAGCCGGAGAGTTCGGCCGCCCACTTGGCAATCCTTACCGACGCCTCCGGGTTTCTGAATAATTCGCCGAGCCCCCTGTTTGAGGTGACTCGGACCTTGAATGCTTCGAAGTAATGGCGCAGTTTGCGCGACGACATGACGACTGCGTAGGCAATCTTCTCCAGCTCTGTCATGTTACACTTGGACGGTGTCAGCACTTCAGAGACATAATACACGGGGCACTGCCGAACCACGCCCTCGACAGTATGCTCCTGCACTAGGGCCGCGCTGACCGCATGTGGCGAGGCCGCGACGTAGAGCAGCAAGGGGAGCGAGGGGTCGAGGCTGGTAAGGACGGCCAACTCTGTCAGGTACTGCTTTAATGAGGCGAAGGCCGCCGCCTGCTCTGGTCCCCAAGCGAAGTCTTTTGCGCCGCGGAGTGTCTTGAGGAAGGGGAGACTTCGCTCGGCGGACCTGGATATGAATCTGTTGAGAGCGGCCAATCTGCTTGTTAGGCGCTGGACGTCCCTGACGGACTGCGGAGGCGTCATGTCCAAGATAGCCTGAATCTTGGTTGGGTTGGCCTCGATGCCGCGGTGTGATACCAGATAGCCCAATATTTTGCCCTGGCGAACGCCGAAGACACACTTTTCCGGGTTTAGGCGGAGTTGTGCGTCCCGCATATTCGCGAATGTTTCGGCGAGGTCGGCGAGGTGGTCCTCCTTGCTCTTGCTGGCGACGACAATGTCGTCTACATATGTGAATATATTCCTGCCAACCTGCCCCTCGAGCACTATTTTGGTGAGCCTGGAGAAGGTGGACCCGGCGTTCTTAAGTCCCTCTGGCATTCTGATGAAGCAATATGTGCCGAAGGGTGTTATGAAGCTGGTGCTAGCCTTGTCCTCTTCCTTCATGTATATCTGGTGGTAACCGGAGAAGCAGTCAAGGAGGGACATGACCTCGCATCCGGCCGCGCTATCGACTATTTTGTCGATCCGCGGCAACGGGAAGTTGTCCTTGGGGCAGGCTTTATTGAGACTGGTGAAGTCGATGCACATTCGCCACTTCCCGCTCTTTTTTTGCACCATTACGACATTGGAGAGCCATGTGGGGTAAGCCACCGGCTCGATGAATTTGGCCTCCAGGAGACGGTGCACCTCTGCCTTGGCGGCCTCTGTCTTTTCGTCGGACATCTTGCGAAGCCGCTGCTTTTTTGGCCGTACCGAAGGGTCGATTCCCAGACTGTGCTCAATTATTGAACGGCTGACCCCGACCAGATCGAGGGCCGACCAGGCGAAGACATCTTTGTTCTTGGACAGGCAGCAGAGGAGCTTTTCTTCTTCATGCGAAGTAAGGTCTTCGCTGATAATGACTGTCTGCCTGGGTGTGGCCTGGTCGAGGGGGACGGTCTTGGTCCCGTCGTGGCTCTGCAGCTGCGCCTTGTCATGTTGCTTATTGGTTGGGCTGGCAGGCGCGGGGGCTTCGCGTTGGGCCGTGAGGCAGTGCACGTTTCTTTGACCGGGCACGAAGTCCCGCTCTATGTTACGCGCAGTCTGTTGATTGCCGAAGACTGTGATAACGCCTAACGGACCTGGTATCTTCATACATAGATACAGTCCGTGAATGGCTGCTTCGAACTTATTGATGGAGCCCCGGCCCATGATGGCATTGTAAGGGTATACCATATCCACAATGTCAAAGGTTATTTGCTCACTTTGGGCATTGGGCGCTACACCGAAGGAGAGAGGCAGCTCAATTTTGCCGACGGGGAAGGTGCCTTTGCCGCCGAAGCCATACAATGGGTTGTCCGAAGGCTTCAGCAGGCTGTGGCTTATGCCCATGCGGTCGAAGGCGTGGAGGAAGATGATGTCCGCCTGGCTGCCGTTGTCGACGAGGACCTTGTGCAGGTCCCAGCCTGCCACGCTGCAATTGATGACCATGGCATCGCAATGGGGGGCGCTGCGCAAGTCGACGTCCCGTGCGTCGAAGGTTAGCGGTATATGGGACCACTTTGTCTGCACAACTGGGCCCGTGACGGCGACATGGTTGATGCTGCGGTAGTGGTCCCGCTTCTGCCGCTTGGTGTCGAAGTCGGTGCTGGACCCCCCAGTTATCATGTGGATGACTCCGCGATATGGTTGATCGGCGAAGTCTTCCTGCTTTGGGGCATGAGGGATGTTTTGGTGGTGTTGGTGTGGTGATGGGGGTGGAGGAGGTACGATTTGTACTTCCTGATGGTGTTGGTAAGCGTGGTGCGGTGGATGCGGGGCAGGAGCGTGGATATATGGCGGAGGGGGCTGCTGGTAATTGTGCGCAACAATTCTGGGATTGTCGGCTGGCTGCGCTCGTGCCATTCTGTCTCTGGTAGCCTTTGTTTCGGGGCAGTCTTTGGTTGGGTGGGCGCAGTCTTCGCCATGGAAAAGGCAGTAGAATCGGCGCGGCTGCTACGCACGCCCTCGGCCCCTGCCACGAGTGCCGTTTCCGCGGCCCTGGGGGGGATAGTCCTGGCGACGAGGGGGGTCGGCAGCGGGATGCTGGTTGGCGATGTTGTGCACCTGCTGCTGACCGCGGCCTCCGTCGCGACCGGAGTCTGGCTGCGGAGTCCTTGTCCACGTGCGGCTGGACTGTGGAGCATCTTTTGGCTTCCGCTGGGACTCAATCTTGCGCTGGTGGAGGTCTTCGGATCTGGCGTACTTTTCAAACAGCTGATATAACTCTTGGAGGTTCTTTGGCGGATCTCTGATGCAGTGGCTGTAAAGTACGCCGGCGTGAAGACCACTGATAGCATAGTGGATGGCAACCTGGTCGTCGACTGAGGGTAGCTGTGACTTGAGTGTCAGGAATTTGCGGTAATATTCCCTCAGGGTCTCCTTCTCTAGCTGCTTGCAGAGCGAGAGCTCGGCCAGGGCGTCGGTGTCTGGGCGGTACCCTTGGAAGTTGAGCAGGAACTTGTCCCGGAGGCTTCTCCAGGAATCAATGGACAGCGGAGGCAACCTGGTGAACCAGGTGAGTGCGGGGCCCTCGAGGGCGATGATGAAAGACTTCGCCATTGTGGCGTCGTCCCCCCCGGACGATGCAACGGCGACCTGGTAGCTCATTATGTATTGAGCCAGGTCGGTGCTGCCGTTGTACTTGGGATAGGTCCCTGCCCGAAAGTTGGCTGGCCACGGCGTCACTTGCAGGTGAGGCGCCAGGGGACTTCGCTCATCGAGATAGTTGACCCCTTGGAATGGCGCGGCGTGCGGGAAGGTGTAGTCGCGCTGAGGGAGACGCGGGTCCTCCGGTTGCGCGCGGTGTTGCAGGGGTGGCCCATGATGCAGGCCGGGGTGGCCTTCGCGCGTGTCTTCGTCTTGTGCGCGCTGCTGGAGGGGTGACTCGTGGTGCAGGCCGAGGTGGCCTTCGCGTTGCATCAGCGCAATCTCCCGCTCGAGTTCCTGGGACTTGAGCTCTACGTCGCGTATCATCTGCCGCACCTTGGCGAGTGCGGACACACGTTGGCGCTTGGCCTCCAGTATCTCCTTCTGCCTCTGGAGGTTGCGGTTCTTGAGGCGCAGGGCGCGCAGCTGTAGCTGTTCTTCTGCTGAGACGCCGAGGACCTCACCGTCCTCGGCGAGGTCCGCGTCCTCCGGTGGCGCGAAGTCTGAGGGTGGTGCGAAGCCTGAGGGTTGTCCCTCGGGGTCGCAGGTGCGGAGGGTGTCGTCTTCAGTGGCCTCTTGGTGGGTGGATTGGGTGAGGGCGAGGGCCTTGCCCTTTTTGGCAGCGAGCAGTGCTGCCTTCGCAGCCTCGTCGGCCTTCGGGTTAGCTCTCTTGGGTGCCATCGCGGGTGGTTTTCTCGTAGCACGAACGGTGGGCGCCAAATGTTGGAACTTGCTCTCAACTGCAAGGGGGATCCAACACGGGTGAACGGTGATGGCAACAGGGCACTCGCGTGTGATGGCAAAAGCTCTGTTAATCCGGCCTCTCACGGGCACTGTACAGGGGTATTTATAGGTACCTGAGCGCACAGCACCTCGAGCTAAGGACGCATGTGCCCTCAGGCACCTAGGTTATCCCAAGAATATTCCCATAAAGTGGGGTTACAGACCGTAATTACAGGAATGCTTTTACAACATAGGCCCGTAACACAGGGCGGCCAAGCGGGGCCCGTTACGACGGGCCGGATTGCACGTGGGCCTCCGAGCTGGACGAGGTCGCGCCGTGGGATGCCCTTCGTCGCCAGTCTTCGCCTGGAACGGAAGGAGCGAAGGGTGTCCCCGCCTGTTTTGTTTCTGTCAGTTCGGCTGCTGCAGCAAAGACTTCGAGCGAAGGGTGGCGCCTTTGCCTTCGCCCCAACAACCCCCGAGCGTTTTTGGTCGGAAGCCGTGAACACGGCTTGCCACGCCATCAACAGAGTCTATCTTCATCGCCTCCTCAAGAAGACTTCATATGAGCTGCTAACTGGTAACAAACCTAATGTGTCTTATTTTCGTGTATTTGGGAGCAAGTGTTATATTCTTGTGAAGAAAGGTAGAACTTCTAAATTTGCTCCCAAAGCTGTAGAAGGGTTTTATTAGGTTATGACTCAAATACAAAGGCGTATAGGGTCTTCAACAAATCATTGGGTTTGGTTGAAGTCTCTAGCGACGTTGTATTTGATGAGACTAATGGCTCTCCAAGAGAGCAAGTTGTTGATCTTGATGATGTAGATGAAGAAGATGTTCCAACGGCCACAATGCGCACCATGGCGATTGGCGATGTGCGACCACAGGAACAATTGGATCAAGATCAACCTTCTTCCTCAACAATGGTGCATCCCCCAACCCAAGATGATGAACAGGTACCTCAAGTGGAGGCGCATGATCAAGGGGGAGCACAGGATGTTCAAGTTGAAGAGGAAGAAGCACCTCAGGCACCTCCAACCCAAGTTCGAGCGACGATTCAAAGGGATCATCCCGTCGACCAAATTCTAGGTGATATTAGCAAGGGAGTAACTACTCGTTCAAGATTAGTTAATTTTTGTGAGCATTACTCCTTTGTCTCTTCTATTGAGCCTTTCAGGGTAGAAGAGGCCTTGCTAGATCCGGACTGGGTGTTGGCCATGCAGGAGGAACTCAACAACTTCAAGCGCAATGAAGTTTGGACACTGGTGCCTCGTCCCAAGCAAAATGTTGTGGGAACCAAATGGGTGTTCCGCAACAAACAGGACGAGCACGGGGTGGTGACGAGGAACAAGGCTCGACTTGTGGCAAAAGGTTATGCCCAAGTCGCAGGTTTGGACTTTGAGGAGATATTTGCTCTTGTGGCTAGGCTAGAATCAATTCGTATTTTGCTAGCATATGCCGCTCACCATTCTTTCAGGTTGTACCAAATGAATGTGAAGAGCGCTTTCCTCAACGGGCCGATCAAGGAGGAGGTGTACGTGGAGCAACCCCCTGGCTTCGAGGATGAACGGTACCCCGACCACGTGTGTAAGCTCTCTAAGGCGCTCTATGGACTTAAGCAAGCCCCAAGAGCATGGTATGAATGCCTTAGAGACTTTTTAATTGCTAATGCTTTCAAGGTTGGGAAAGTCGATCCAACTCTTTTCACTAAGACTTGCGATGGTGATCTTTTTGTGTGCCAAATTTATGTCGATGACATAATATTTGGTTCTACTAACCAAAAGTCTTGTGAAGAGTTTAGCAGGGTGATGACGCAGAAATTCGAGATGTCGATGATGGGCGAGTTGAACTACTTCCTTGGGTTCCAAGTGAAGCAACTCAAGGACGGCACTTTCATCTCCCAAATGAAGTACACGCAAGACTTGCTAAAGCGGTTTGGGATGAAGGACGCCAAGCCCGCCAAGACTCCGATGAGAACCGACGGACACACCGACCTCAACAAAGGAGGTAAGTCCGTTGATCAAAAGGCATACCGGTCTATGATAGGGTCTTTACTTTATTTGTGTGCTAGTAGACCGGATATTATGCTTAGCGTATGCATGTGTGCTAGATTTCAATCCGATCCAAAGGAGTGTCACTTAGTGGCTGTGAAGCGAATTCTACGATATTTAGTCGCTACGCCTTGCTTCGGGATCTGGTATCCAAAGGGGTCTAACTTTGACTTGATTGGATACTCAGATTCCGACTATGCTGGATGTAAGGTCGATAGGAAGAGTACATCGGGGACGTGCCAATTCTTAGGAAGGTCCCTGGTGTCGTGGAACTCTAAGAAACAAACTTTCGTTGCCCTATCCACCGCTGAGGACGAGTACGTTGTCGCAGGACAGTGTTGTGCGCAACTACTTTGGATGAGGCAAACCCTCCGCGACTTTGGCTACAATCTGAGCAAAGTCCCACTCCTATGTGACAATGAGAGTGCTATCCGAATAGCGGAAAATCCTGTTGAGCACAGCCGCACAAAGCACATTGACATCCGGCATCACTTTTTGAGAGACTACCAGCAAAAGGGAGATATCGAAGTGTTTCATGTTAGCACCGAGAACCAGCTAGCCGATATCTTCACTAAGCCTTTAGATGAAAAGACCTTTTGCAGGCTGCGTAGTGAGCTAAATGTCCTAGATTCGCGGAACTTGGATTGATTTATAGCATACATGTGTTTATGCCTTTGATCATGTTCCTTCTGCATTTGTTGCTTATGTATGGTGCTCAAGTTGTACAATCACTCCCCGGACCTCACAAGTCCTTTTTGCAAGAGATGCACATATTTAGGGGGAGTTGTGTTACAACTTGACCCTTTGAGACTAACTGTTTGCTTGAGTTTGCTTGATTTAGTCTCAAAGGAGGTTTGAAAGGGAAAAGGTGGACTTGGACCATGAAAGACTTCCACTGCACTCTGATGAGAGGGTAACTTATTCCAAGTTCATCTCATGTACTCTTATTGCCTCTGTATTCTTATTTGAAGATTTTGGTGAGGCAATGGGGTTCTAGGGCCAAGATTGATCCCGTTTTGGTGCTTGATGCCAAAGGGGGAGAAAATAAAGGCTAAAGCAATAGATGGATCAGCTACCACTTGAGAAATTTTGAAAATAGTAGAATAGTAGATTAGAGCTTTTGGTTTGTCAAAACTCTCTTTTATTGTCTCTTTTGTCAAAAGTTGGCCTCTTGTGGGGAGAAGTGTTGATTATGGGAAAAAAGGGGGAGTTTTTGAAATCCTTGATCAATTTCCTTTGGAATACCTCTCTTTATGTCTATACAAGTGGATTTGACTTAGAGATAGGAATTTGAGTTTGATTTGCAAAAACAAACCAAGTGGTGGCAAAGAGTGATCCATATATGCCAAAATTGATTCAAAACAACTTTTGGTTTTCATTTGTTTTGATATTGCACTTGTTCTAGTTGCTTTATGTTGTGTTGGCATAAATCACCAAAAAGGGGGAGATTGAAAGGGAAATGTGCCCTTGGGCCATTTCTAAGTATTTTGGTGATTGAGTGCCAACGCAAGTGCTTTTGTGTTGATCTATGCAATATGGTGAACAAAGTGAAAATCAAGCCAAAAGGTATGTTTCTAGACTTAGTACATTGTTTTATGGACTAATGTATTGTGTCTAAGTGCTGGAAACAGGAAAAATTGAATTGGAAATGAGATGGCTTTGTTCAGCCAAAGTCTGCTCGGTCTGGGTGCACCGGACTGTCCGGTGGTGCACCGGACAGTGTCCGGTGCGCCAGGCTGGCTCTGGCGAACAGGCTGCTCTCGGGACTTCGACGGCGGTGTACGGCTAAAATTCACCGGTCTGTCCGGTGGTGCACCGGACTGTCCGGTGAGCCGTTCACAGGCAAACTCGTCGCTCTCGAGAGATGATTAACGGCGTACGACTAAAATTCACCGGTCTGTCCGGTGGTGCACCGGACTGTCCGGTGAGTTAACAGTCAGCCGGGGCAACGGTCGGCCGAGGATTCCGCGTGTGACGCGTGGCCGAGCCAACGGTCACATTGGTGCACCGGACTGTCCGGTGTGCACCGGACAGTGTCCGGTGCGCCAACGGCTCTCAGACTCCAACGGTCGGCTTCGCCAAATAAGGAAGGATATCTGCACCGGACAGTGTCCGGTGGTGCACCGGACTGTCCGGTGCGCCAGTCGACAGAAGGCAAGATCTGCCTTCCAGGATTGCTCTCAATGGCTCCTAGCTGCCTTGGGGCTATAAAAGGGACCCCTAGGCGCATGGAGGAGTACACCAAGCATTCCTTGAGCAATCTTGATCACTCACACTTCATTCTTGCGCACTTGTTCGACATTCTAGTGATTTGAGCTCTGTTCTAGTGTGCTAGTCTTTCGAGCTTAAGTCTAGGTCTTGTGTGTGCATATTTGCTGTGATCTTTGTGTCTTGTGTGAGTTGCTAATCCCTTCCTTGCTCCGTGATTCTTTGTAAACTTCAAGTGTAAGGGCGAGAGGCTCCAAGTTGTGGAGATTCCTCGCAAACGGGATTAAGAAAAGCAAGCAAAACACCGTGTTATTCAAGTGGGTCTTTGGACCGCTTGAGAGGGGTTGATTGCAACCCTCGTCCGTTGGGACGCCACAACGTGGAGTAGGCAAGCGTTGGTCTTGGCCGAACCACGGGATAACCACCGTGCCATCTCTGTGATTGATCTCTTGTGGTTATTGTGTTTTTTTGAGACTCCTCTCTAGCCACTTGGCGATTATTGTGCTAACGCTTAACCAAGTTTTTGTGGCTTAAGTTTCAAGTTATTCAGGATCACCTATTCACCCCCCTCTAGGTGCTCTCAAACTCTGCGAGGCAGACGACCTGACCAAGTCCTGTCGGGCAACTGGGCGAGGCAGACCAAGTCCCGCCGAGCAACTAGGCGAGGCAGAGATATGAAGACCCACAATGGGAGGCAGTACATTTGTGAACCCTAGTTCCATGACCCCCCGACACATGCCTGGCAGGCACACACCTGTACCCGCTTAGCGTGAAAACACGGACAATGTTGACCCACGCCAGCCACGATAAGGCACGTCACCACTAAATACCGTCTTGATTGACACCATGGAAAGTCAGGGAGTGTCGGAGAGTCCCCGTCATGTAAGACCCAAAATTAGTAGAAAAAAATATATAAACAAAGTATCATAATGCTTTGGAAATTAGGAAATAAGCAAATGATGAGAAAAGGATTTTTCTTTTAAAGGAAACCATTTATACATCCCATGAAATAAATAACAAGGAGAATAAAACTTAAATTAGTAATATTAAAATAGTATGGTTTATATTCACCTTTGGGTTTCAATTGATACATTTGAAAAATCTGAAAACTAAAATAGAAGTATAAATTTGAATTTGGAATAAGGAATAGAAAATGAATGGGAAGGCAAGAATATATACTTATTAAAAATAAATAAGTAATCCAAACAGTAAAGTCTAAATTTCCTTCGGGATTATGTTTGATTTTAGGAATCTGAAATTCAAAATAAAATTTGAATTTGGTTTTGAATATTTAAAATTGAATTTGAAAACAAAAACAGAAAACATATAAAAGAAAAAGAAAGTAAAAAGGGAAAAACGTACCTGGGCCAAATCTGCTTGTTTCGGCCCACTGGGAACTCCCCGCGCCAGCCCATTACGCCCGCGCTCTGCTTCTCTGGGTCAATGACGCGCGGGCCCCGCTGCTCAGATTCACCACCCCGCGCGCGGTCACTTACGCGTGGGCCCCTAACGTCAGTTCTACCCCTACCAACAGAACGCGACCGAAGCGACCTCCGCGCAATCACAGGCGAACTCCGCGCTTGGGCGCGTAGTATCCGGTTGGGGGCCGCTGCTCCCTGGGCTATAAAAGATGACCGTCGTGACCCCCCCCCTCATCTCATCCAATTGTACCCACATCCGAGCACCGTGGTGAACCGAGATTTGCCGCCAACAGCAAGCGCACGATTCACCGGTGTTCGGCTCGCAGGAAGCTTGGGAGCGTCTCTTCTGGGGCTGCCGCAAGTCGGGGGTGCCCTGCCGTGGTTCGGGGGCGTCTGGGGGTGGCTTAATTCCTCATCGGAGTTACTCCGCCGCCGCGGAGCCTTGCTGTGTCGTGGGCAGGGATCACCGTGGCACAATTGTAGGTAACGACACCTTTGTGACACTCGCCCTTTCCTCTGCATCGTGTAGCATCTCTCTGGGGTCCGATTGGGGCACCAGGGCCGCCAGGGCTCTGCACGCCGGCGTGGACTCCGCCGTTGGCCAGGGAGCGCCGCCGTGGCTGTGCGGGAGATAGAAGACAGCTTCTGTGCCGTAGGATCGTAATCTGGCGGCCACGATTAGATCTGGGGATGGTGAGTCTTGCGCCATTGATTCTCTGATGAACGGCTCAGATTAGGGGACGCGTACCGCTTCGGTGCGTTTGATCCGGGCCATCGGATCAAGATCGGATGGCGGTGGGTGGACCAAGATTCATTAAACCTGAGTCGTCAGATCGTGATCCGAGGGCTGTCCTCGTGTACCGTTTCAGCTGAGATACGATCTAATCTGGGCCCCTGAATTGGGATCGGACGGCTGGAATTAACCGATACCCTTTCGCCGAGCCATAATTGCAAAAGAGCCCCCGAAGTATTTAGATATCAACCCGCAGTCCGCGGTACAGAATTCTGAGTCTTAGGGATTCTTCTGAAATAGCCCCTGCACTCTCGGGAAAATGAGGCCCAGTCCAGAGCAGTGTAAAACCAGAGAAAATAATTTATAAATGGATTTTTAATATGAAAATAATTACTAAAACTTTATAAATTCATAGAAAATTCATACTAACTCCAAATTAATCCATTCCAGTTCCTAAAATTTTGTAATTTAGTTCTCTATCACCTAGAGCCTCTGTTTTGTCATGAAAACAATTAGAAATTTAATCTCTCACTTAATCCATTTTAAAACACATAAAACCTTTGAAAATTCATAACTTAAAATCTATAACTCCAAAATTAATGATTCCTGTTCCTATGATCTTATTTTAATATGTATATTAATAATGTGTATTTTGTTCTTATGTTTGGTGTAATGTTAATTTTGCCTATACCATGTTTGTTTGAATTGCTACGACTAGCAGTGAGGTCACGAGTCATCTGAAGATCATCCTGGTACCTGGAATCTCAAGTCTCAGGCAAGTTGTGCCCTTGACCACTTTTTACCCAATAATGTTCTTTAATATCAATTATCCATTCCTAGGTTAATTTTGATGGGACCCAATAGGTCACCCTAGATTTGTTTATCTCATTACCTTGTTACCCCTGAATCACTTGGGTAGTTTGCTATTGCTTTATATGGTTTTGGGATAATCATTTATTACCTCTATGTTCCAATTCTTGTTGTTATTCTGTTTAGGTTCATGTTGATATCATTAATGTTAATTGGAACATAGAGCTTAACTTGAGTAACACGTGCCACCACAAGGGAGGAATGGGACCCCTTGGCTGATTAATTAGGAAAGCTAGTGGAAGACTACCTTACCCGAAAGGGGCAAGGGCAGTAGGGGAGTGGTCAGTGTAGGGAGGCCCTCGGGAGGATTTTGCTGCGATGGCGGTCCTGCAAGGGATTCCTGCATTGGAACTTCCTATAAACTGTAGCGGGTTTTCGGAAGCTAGTGGAACTTTGTAAAGGCCTCGTAGTGGATCCCTAGCCATTCACCTCGGTAGTGTCTAAGGGCCTTGCAAACCCTGGCGACATGGGATACACGACTTGTGGGTAAAGGGTACAACCTCTGCAGAGTGTAAAACTGGTATACTAGCCGAGCTCACGGTCATGAGCAGCTCAGGACTCTCTGATGTTTAAATTATGGAACTTAAACTCAATTTGTCATATGCATTGCATCGCAGGTGAAGTTGTTACCTTTGTTCTACTATTTAACTAGGTTGGTATTTACTTATACTTAGTAACTGCTAATAAAATTTTGACCAACTTTAAAAGCAATGCTCAGCTCTAACCATCTTTTTTGGTAAGCCTTACACTTCACGTGAGCTTCCACCTTTGGCGAGTTCATGCACATTATTCCCCACAACTTGTTGAGCGATGAACGTATGTGAGCTCACTCTTGCTGTCTCACACCCCACAGGTCAAGAACAGGTACCACAGGATGAGGCGCTTGGAGGATGCCGTGATGTGTTCGTGAGAGGTCTAGGTCGTCGTCTCCCAGTCAACTTTGGGTTGCTGGACCGTTGTCTCCTTATAATGTAATTATTTATTTTGTATAGAACTCCTGTTATATATAAAGATGTGACATTCGATCCTGTGCCATGATTCATCATATGTGTGAGACTTGGTCCCAGCACACCTGGTGAATATGTTTACGCCCGGGTTTTGGACCCCTAAAATCCGGGTGTTACAGAAGTGGTATCAGAGGAAAGTTGACTGTAGGACGAAACCTAGATAGAACTGGACAACCCCTACATACTTATCTTTGCTACTCTGATTCTTTTCTAAACTTATCTTAAATCTTTTCTCATCTATTTCCGCTTTACTCTGATTACTCTTACCTTTTCACTTCTAAAGACAAATGTGGATTCCATACTTTGAAATCCAGTGCCTAAAGTGACTTTAGGAATAGGAGACCTAATCCTAGGAACAAAAACAAAACTATTTTTATAAGTGTCTATGTATTTGAATGTTTGTTCTTATGATATCTGTCTGATTTGGATCTTTGATTGAGTGTGATGAATTGTGGAGTAATGTCCACAATTGCATCTGCATATACACATAAGTATAAAATATATTTATAAAATAACTAGACAATCTAGATTATCCCCTTAGAAAATATATGTATATATAGTATTCCGTATCTATCTCATCTTGACATATTCTATCTTACCTTTGGACATTCACCTCGTACAACTAATTACCCTAGTCTTGACATAGAATATCTGGCCCAGCCCTGCCAAAGAAAGTTTCAGTACATAACCAACTATTAGCTTATTCATTCTGTCTACTAAATGATTCCCTTGCAAAGCTATCTTACCATATGCTTCTAACTTAGATGGTCAATACCAGGCGGGGTGGTGGAATCGATTTGCCTCCTAATCGACACACTCGGTGGATATATCGACAACCCCAACCACAGTCAGCAGAGATGAATCCTCCTAATCCTCCACCAGGCGGAGTTGATCCACTAGTCGCAGCTCAAATGAGAATGATGCAGCAAATGGCTGACACTATGGCAGATATGCGCACCCAAATGCAGCAAGAACGCCAAGAAATGCACCAGGAAAGAGAGGATGCACGTCGGGAAATGCGCCAAGAGCGGGAAGAGATACGCCAGGAGAGAAGGGTACAACAACAGCAGCTGCAACAACAACTTCAACAACAGCAGCAACAACAACAAGTGCCATTGCCTCCACCTCCACCACCAGTTCCACCCCGGGACAAGCACCGGGAATTCATGAGCCACAAACCACCAACCTTCTCCAACTCCGCAGATCCGCTGCAAGCAGATGACTGGTTAAAGTCCATAGAGAAGATGCTCAACATAGCCCAGTGCTCGGACCGAGAGAAAGTACTCTATGCATCGGGTCATCTTGCTGGTCCCGCTGCGGATTGGTGGGATGCGTACTGCGCTGCTCATGCTGCTGCCGATACAATTACCTGGGCAGAATTCTCCACACAATTCAGGAATTACCATATTCCTGCTGGACTCATGAAGATTAAGAGGAAGGAGTTTCTATCCCTCAAGCAAGGAAGTATGTCCGTGAGTGAATATAGGGACAAATTCATCCAGTTGTCTCGATATGCTCCTAGAGATGTTGAGGATGATGAGCAAAAGCAGGAGCTCTTTCTGGATGGTTTGATTGGACCCTTGCAATATCAGTTGGTATCACACACCTTCCCATCCTTCCAAAGGCTATTGGACAAAGCTATTGCCGTAGAAAACAAGAGGAGTATATTTGGAGAGAAAAGAAAGGCTGCTAACCAAGGGCAGGCTGGAAGTAGTTCCCGTCCTCGCTATACTACCACTCCAAGTACACCAGCTAGTGGCAGTTCTGGACAACAAACTCAACAGACACCAACTGCTCCTCCAAAAGCAAGCACTCCAGTAGGACCCGTTGCTCCTAACACAACCGCCATCAGGACATGCTTCAAGTGTGGACAACCGGGACACTACGCCAACTACTGTCCCAACAGAGCTGCCTACACTACACCGGCTCCGATGAAGCAAGGACAAGCCTCGGCAGGAAGGAGTCAGCCCCTATCTATCAACCGGGGACATGCCCATCATGCAGAAATAGAAGCTGAACCCGGTGAACTTGAAATTCAAGAAGAAGAGCCAGTTGGAGATGAAGTAGTCGGTGAAGAAGTCAACGAGCAACAAGAATAAAGAGATAAACTTAGATATAGATACATATATATATATATATTTACTATTTGTAAGACCTAAATATTAGTTTAGCTATTAGTTAGTATTATTACTATTTTAGTTATAATAGTAAGGTCTATTAAACCTATGTTTTGTTAAAGGATTATGCATCATGTCGAGATTTCTTTGTTTGTGCATATGTCCCAAGAACAATATGAGTATACAACCTTTTCTTACAAATCTCGAGGACGAGATTATTTTTAAGGGGGGTAGGATTTGTAAGACCCAAAATTAGTAGAAAAAAATATATAAACAAAGTATCATAATGCTTTGGAAATTAGGAAATAAGCAAATGATGAGAAAAGGATTTTTCTTTTAAAGGAAACCATTTATACATCCCATGAAATAAATAACAAGGAGAATAAAACTTAAATTAGTAATATTAAAATAGTATGGTTTATATTCACCTTTGGGTTTCAATTGATACATTTGAAAAATCTGAAAACTAAAATAGAAGTATAAATTTGAATTTGGAATAAGGAATAGAAAATGAATGGGAAGGCAAGAATATATACTTATTAAAAATAAATAAGTAATCCAAACAGTAAAGTCTAAATTTCCTTCGGGATTATGTTTGATTTTAGGAATCTGAAATTCAAAATAAAATTTGAATTTGGTTTTGAATATTTAAAATTGAATTTGAAAACAAAAACAGAAAACATATAAAAGAAAAAGAAAGTAAAAAGGGAAAAACGTACCTGGGCCAAATCTGCTTGTTTCGGCCCACTGGGAACTCCCCGCGCCAGCCCATTACGCCCGCGCTCTGCTTCTCTGGGTCAATGACGCGCGGGCCCCGCTGCTCAGATTCACCACCCCGCGCGCGGTCACTTACGCGTGGGCCCCTAACGTCAGTTCTACCCCTACCAACAGAATGCGACCGAAGCGACCTCCGCGCAATCACAGGCGAACTCCGCGCTTGGGCGCGTAGTATCCGGTTGGGGGCCGCTGCTCCCTGGGCTATAAAAGATGACCGTCGTGACCCCCCCCCTCATCTCATCCAATTGTACCCACATCCGAGCACCGTGGTGAACCGAGATTTGCCGCCAACAGCAAGCGCACGATTCACCGGTGTTCGGCTCGCAGGAAGCTTGGGAGCGTCTCTTCTGGGGCTGCCGCAAGTCGGGGGTGCCCTGCCGTGGTTCGGGGGCGTCTGGGGGTGGCTTAATTCCTCATCGGAGTTACTCCGCCGCCGCGGAGCCTTGCTGTGTCGTGGGCAGGGATCACCGCGGCACAATTGTAGGTAACGACACCTTTGTGACACTCGCCCTTTCCTCTGCATTGTGTTGCATCTCTCTGGGGTCCGATTGGGGCACCAGGGCCGCCAGGGCTCTGCACGCCGGCGTGGACTCCGCCGTTGGCCAGGGAGCGCCGCCGTGGCTGTGCGGGAGATAGAAGACAGCTTCTGTGCCGTAGGATCGTAATCTGGCGGCCACGATTAGATCTGGGGATGGTGAGTCTTGCGCCATTGATTCTCTGATGAACGGCTCAGATTAGGGGACGCGTACCGCTTCGGTGCGTTTGATCCGGGCCATCGGATCAAGATCGGATGGCGGTGGGTGGACCAAGATTCATTAAACCTGAGTCGTCAGATCGTGATCCGAGGGCCGTCCTCGTGTACCGTTTCAGCTGAGATACGATCTAATCTGGGCCCCTGAATTGGGATCGGACGGCTGGAATTAACCGATACCCTTTCGCCGAGCCATAATTGCAAAAGAGCCCCCGAAGTATTTAGATATCAACCCGCAGTCCGCGGTACAGAATTCTGAGTCTTAGGGATTCTTCTGAAATAGCCCCTGCACTCTCGGGAAAATGAGGCCCAGTCCAGAGCAGTGTAAAACCAGAGAAAATAATTTATAAATGGATTTTTAATATGAAAATAATTACTAAAACTTTATAAATTCATAGAAAATTCATACTAACTCCAAATTAATCCATTCCAGTTCCTAAAATTTTGTAATTTAGTTCTCTATCACCTAGAGCCTCTGTTTTGTCATGAAAACAATTAGAAATTTAATCTCTCACTTAATCCATTTTAAAACACATAAAACCTTTGAAAATTCATAACTTAAAATCTATAACTCCAAAATTAATGATTCCTGTTCCTATGATCTTATTTTAATATGTATATTAATAATGTGTATTTTGTTCTTATGTTTGGTGTAATGTTAATTTTGCCTATACCATGTTTGTTTGAATTGCTACGACTAGCAGTGAGGTCACGAGTCATCTGAAGATCATCCTGGTACCTGGAATCTCAAGTCTCAGGCAAGTTGTGCCCTTGACCACTTTTTACCCAATAATGTTCTTTAATATCAATTATCCATGCCTAGGTTAATTTTGATGGGACCCAATAGGTCACCCTAGATTTGTTTATCTCATTACCTTGTTACCCCTGAATCACTTGGGTAGTTTGCTATTGCTTTATATGGTTTTGGGATAATCATTTATTACCTCTATGTTCCAATTCTTGTTGTTATTCTGTTTAGGTTCATGTTGATATCATTAATGTTAATTGGAACATAGAGCTTAACTTGAGTAACACGTGCCACCACAAGGGAGGAATGGGACCCCTTGGCTGATTAATTAGGAAAGCTAGTGGAAGACTACCTTACCCGAAAGGGGCAAGGGCAGTAGGGGAGTGGTCAGTGTAGGGAGGCCCTCGGGAGGATTTTGCTGCGATGGCGGTCCTGCAAGGGATTCCTGCATTGGAACTTCCTATAAACTGTAGCGGGTTTTCGGAAGCTAGTGGAACTTTGTAAAGGCCTCGTAGTGGATCCCTAGCCATTCACCTCGGTAGTGTCTAAGGGCCTTGCAAACCCTGGCGACATGGGATACACGACTTGTGGGTAAAGGGTACAACCTCTGCAGAGTGTAAAACTGGTATACTAGCCGAGCTCACGGTCATGAGCAGCTCAGGACTCTCTGATGTTTAAATTATGGAACTTAAACTCAATTTGTCATATGCATTGCATCGCAGGTGAAGTTGTTACCTTTGTTCTACTATTTAACTGGGTTGGTATTTACTTATACTTAGTAACTGCTAATAAAATTTTGACCAACTTTAAAAGCAATGCTTAGCTCTAACCATCTTTTTTGGTAAGCCTTACACTTCACGTGAGCTCCCACCTTTGGCGAGTTCATGCACATTATTCCCCACAACTTGTTGAGCGATGAACGTATGTGAGCTCACTCTTGCTGTCTCACACCCCACAGGTCAAGAACAGGTACCACAGGATGAGGCGCTTGGAGGATGCCGTGATGTGTTCGTGAGAGGTCTAGGTCGTCGTCTCCCAGTCAACTTTGGGTTGCTGGACCGTTGTCTCCTTATAATGTAATTATTTATTTTGTATAGAACTCCTGTTATATATAAAGATGTGACATTCGATCCTGTGCCATGATTCATCATATGTGTGAGACTTGGTCCCAGCACACCTGGTGAATATGTTTACGCCCGGGTTTTGGACCCCTAAAATCCGGGTGTTACACGTCAACAAGACGAGGCATCATCACATATGACCCTTAATGCCCCCGACCCTACGGCATGGGACCAGCCAAAGTCCACTATGGGGAGCCTCAACACCATAGGTCTCTAAAGTACCCCATGAACAAGACATGGTGGAGCGATTCACCATACCGGTCGTGCGCTTACTCGCGTATTAGAAGACGACGTCGGAGGAATTCCGTCAGAGATACTCCTGTAGATAACAGGTCCCACTTTGCTTCAAATGACCCATTTCTTTATAAATGTCTCCCCTTGAACTATAAAAGGGGCGGATGAACATGAACAAGGCAGGCAAGAGAGTAGGAGCATTCAGTAGCAGTTCTCCTCTTCCTTGCCATTTCACTCTCACTTGCACCCTTTGTAACACGTCCTCAAGAGCAATACTAAGATCAACACTACACTGGACGTAAGGCATCCGCTTGGACCCGTATAAACTCCTTTGAGTCTAATGATTCACCATTCGGAGTGAGTCCGTGCTAGCCTCCTCTACCAAATATAAATTATATTGTGTCCCTAGTTTCCGAAACGGCGGCAGTAAGTGGAATTGCTTCTAAGGTGGTTTGGCTTGCCAATTATCTCTGAAATTACAGATGCATCTAAAAAAATGCGAGACTAGCTAAATACTCCCTCCGTTGTTTTTTATTTATCGCGTTTTAGTTCAAAAGTAAACTAGCAGGTGACAAATATTCGAGAACGGATGTAGTAGTATTTTTAAAGATATTTTGATAGTGACATATCTAGCGAAAACGGAGTCGCCTCTATAAATAAATTAAAAGTTCATGGCTAGAAATTTATAGAAAGGATAAATCATAAGGGTATCATTGGAGTCGTCGTTTTCCATGAATGTTCGATAGCTTTCCTTCTGCTGTGAGCCTGTGACACACCGAAATATTTGCTCGAACTAATAGAGGAAATCATCATAGCTATTTTTTACACGTCGCGCTAATCTTCTTCTGCACTTTCTGACGAGTTTGAATTCAAATCTCTTCGGAAGGCAGCCCTCTCTACACTACTACGTACAATATAATCTCTTGGGAAATCATCTAGCTAGAGTATCCAATAATAAAAGTGAAAGAAAAAAAGAGAAAAATATACACTATAAAAAGAACATTAATTTGATCACGTACGAATGTTTTGCTTGGCTGATGCATTGATGAACGGTGGCCTCCTCGTCCTGTGACTGTCAAATGAATCGCTGCAGATCAACGAGCATGACGGTGATGTCGTCCCGGCTCCCTCTTTTCCTGGCCAAGGCGACCAGGTCCTTGCACGATTCCACGGAGGACGATGCTCCACCTGGCGGGGCAGAGACGACGACGTCGACTGCCTCCTGGCAGGACACCTTGTTCCAGAGGCCGTCGGACGCGACGACGAGGAAGCGGCAGTCCGGGGTGAGGCGGCGCCGCGAGACCTCCGGCTCACAGGTGACCCAGGCCTTCATGGACGCGTCGCCGAACGCGCGCGACACGGCCAGGCAGTCCTGCACGCGCCACACGCCACTGCTGCCGCAGCTCACGTACCCTCCCTGCATATATAGCCACACCACACGTACGTGTGCAGTCTCATCAGTACCGGCTCGACTGCAAGAGAAGCTTGTGCGCGTGGGGATCACTTGTGCAATGCCGGCATGTCAGTCTCGATCGCCACTTACCGAGCTCTCGATGCGACGCCTCTCGTCCTCGCGGGCGGCGGTGTGGTCGCTCGTCAGCGCGGTCGCGATGCCGGTGTGGCTCCCGAGGACGGCGCGGCAGTCGCCCACGTTGGCCACGAAGAGCTCGCCGTCCTTTACCAGCGCCGTCGCCGCGCATGCGCCACCGCGTACACCCTTCGTAATTATACATTCATAACACACAGGAGTACGATTAGTAATTATCAAATGCAAATTTCTGGTAGCGGTAATATAATGAAACACATGTAAATTCTTCAGGCCTTGTTCAGTTCCTAATCAATCCAAGGAAGTTGGACAGAATTGAGATTTGAGAGGGTTTAAATCCCTTGTAAGTCAAAATCTCACTTCAAAATCCCTTCCAATCATCTTTAATATAATCCCTATAGAATGGGGAATAACCGAACAAATTAAAGCCATAATTAGTTATAACTCCGATGCGTTTATTAGGTAAGAGCGCATGTTTCAAGCTAGGTCTTCATGTTAGTATACTTGCTAGTGGTGGTAGTGTTCATGAAAACGACGTGTGCAAGTATAGTACAATTAAAATTCCCTCATATTTGTTTGTGCCTGAGTTTTTCATTCAACAGTTTTACACAATCATAGTACAATTAAAAAGATATTCGTATGATTTATAAGAGATAGTTCACGTTTTTTTTATTTTATCCCTAAATGACAAAATTATGTCACACGACAGTAACAAAAAATTAACAACCTAAAATATAAGAGAAGTGATAAATCAAACACTAGTAGAATTTCGAGCAATGTACTTCGTCCTTTGATAGTGAGTATGTTCTCTATTCTCTGCTAGTTCGAATATAGGAGTTCGTTTTTAGTAAGGATCCAAACTCTCACGAGTCACTCTAGATCTGAATTCTCTTACGAAATATTTCAAGTGATGATTAAAAATCACTTTTACGAAATTATTTTGCTTGTAGACTGAATTATAATTAAAAATGTATAATAAATAAAAATATGCTAAAATCTAGAACACCATAGGGGCAAAGATAATTTATTTTAATTTATTGCACTAAAAATTATTAGAAAAAAAAATAACGGTGCGGATGTATCGGAGAAACCAAATGGAATCTAACGAAACCAGGCTCAAGCCGTTTCGTTATCCCGAGCCAAAATGCGCGGAAGGACACAAACATTTCGAGGCAGAAAATTTCATGGATATAATGTTTCGTAGGTTTATTCCAATTGGATAAGAATAAGAATCAATCCGATCATCCAAATATACTCTTAAGTACAACTAGTTTAACGTTCACTGTTAGGGCTAATTTGAAAACTTAAATCTTATTCGCAATTCCCGAGAATAAAATGAGAAATATGTTCAATTTCTCACTTAAACACTATAAATCCCGAAAACTAGCCCGTAATATATAAAATTTTGCCGCTAAACAGCCCTCCATATATAGGCCAAGTGCTAAACAGCCCTCACGTATATAGTCACGTTAGCTCAAGTGCTAAACAGCCCTCCATATATAGGCCAGAAACCTACTTCCGGAGAGCCATCCGTAGTCCGTGCCCCTCCCATACCGTGTTCCTCGTCGGCATTGCAAAGCTCAATTTCTGATCCCGCTCAGTGCCTCGACTCCAGTCCCACCATTAGGTCTCTCCAACGCCTCACGCTCTAGCTCTCCCTCTCTCGTCGAGTCCCTATGCATGAGGTGTACGAATGGAGGGAGGTGGAGTCTAACGGCGCCCTCTCTGGCGCGCTCTCTACGGGGGAGAAAAGAAAATCCCCCTCTCGTAAAGGGGATATCTAATCTCCTATTATTTAGTTAATCCGTGTTTTAATTGTAAAATTAATTTATTTCTAATATAATTACTTGATAATAATGTATTTTATGATACTACAAAGTACAAAGATGGTAGTATTTTTAAAACTCCAAAAACTATTGTAGAAAAGTCAAATAGTTTAGTTAAAAAGTAAAGGTGGAGTTGAATATGGGAAATGGTTGGAAATGAGATAAAGTAGAGAAAAGAATAATTAAGAGGGAGATATTAAATACGAACAGAAAGTACGAATGGGAGGATTTGAGAGAGTGAATGGTTAGAAACAGTGGTGAAGCTAGAACAAATTTGAGGTTGACGTATTTACCTTGTGGATGCATAAGAACTTGTCGTAGAAATTCATTTTATTTTGGTAAGAAACACGCACTTTAAGTCGATATCATGATTTCTAGTTTATGGCTGCTATCGTTCAGGGCTTCTACTACTTCCGTCCTAAAATAAAATTTATTTTACCTTTTTATTTGATTAATAAAATAATTAATATATTTGTTTTATACATGTGTCTATATTCATTATCATCCATTTGAATATAGGTATAAAAATCAAAAGCTAAAACAGCTAATATTTTATAACAGAGAGAGTATTATTTTAGCCCAGCTCTTGGCCTATCTATTTCTAGATCCATCACTATTAAGAACTAAACAATGTGCATATATGCACATATGTAATCGACGACAAAGCAGAAAGCTAAACTTTTTCAGATGCACAAGACCTTAATTAACGTACGTTGAAAGCAGGAACATATATATGATTGTTCAACTCCACCCACACGACGCGGGAGTGCGAACTTCACATGAACCGGGAAAATTTGCCATTTGAAACTGACATGAGAGAACGCGTAGCCGTGCCGTACGGACTAGGGTGCACGGCTGGCAGGCAGGCAGGCAGCCAGCCAGCCAATGTGAACGTGTGTACGTATGTGCTACCGACGGCCGTCCTCTGCATGCTGGATGCATGCCATCCAATGCAAGCTAAGCTAGCAGAAGCCACACGGCACTGGCACTGAAGCAGCAGCAGCAGCAGCGGCTTGCTGGACATGCAATCTCTATCACACACACACACACACGCTTACAACAGCACTTGGCTAAAAACCTAACCAGTTGGTGCTACCTGCCACCACCTACGTATACGTGGCTACCAGAATCGCGACGCAAACTGTCAACGTCCAGCCGAGAACAACAGCAACCAAAACGCAAGACTTGACCCGTTCAAACAAATTAATTAAACCACGCCGATCGACGCCGTACCGACCCATGAATGTATATATATGAATATAACAATGCAGGAAGAGACCCGGTCAGACAGGCGGAAAAAAAGGGGCTAGTTGCATTGCAATTTGCAAGCAAGCTACAAGCTAGCTAGTAGTATATACGAATCTGATGATGATGCGCATGGTGGTGTGGTGGGCGGTAGATGATGCATACCTGGGTCAAGAACTCGCGGTCTGTCGTCAGGTAGGCCGCTCTGATCGCCGCCGCGACCGCGTCAACCTGCTCCTGCTCCTCACCACTTGTTTTGGCCGGCTGCGTCGTTGACGACGATGCCGCCTCGGGCCGTTGGTGCTGGCTCGTCACAGTGGAGGTGGTGGCGGCGGCGAGCGCGGCAACGACGTTCTTGCCCAGCTTGTCGGCAACGAAATCCACGGCGGCCCGGCCACCGTGCCCGTCGTAAACACCGTAGAACGCCTGTACATATATATAGCATGCTTGTTGAATATATATACTCATCTTCTTACATGCATATATATTGACGAAATAAAAGAACGGAACACAGTGCAAGATTTAATTTGCAATACTGCCTTTTTTTCTCTCATCTTTGAGATGGGAGCTGGAATGTTGCTGCGTTTTGACCAACACAGTCATACGGAGTATGCCCTATACATCTCTCGAGTGTGTGTGTGAGAGAGAGAAAGATATTGGGAGGGAAAAAATTAAATACATTTTATGTTTTGGATGTTTCGCAGCTAAACAATGGACTCGTTCTCGCTTTCGTACGTCGTCTAGCTATAGTAGTTTCTTAAATAAGAGTTAGGTGCGTTGCTTTTGCATAATAAGAATACAAAAGAGTGCTCCATGCATGAGAAGCTAATTATTAACAGTTACAATTAATTCCATATGCTATAATTTTGTTTTTTTAATATTGACGGCATTCAACTTGAGTTTAGAGTTTAAAATCCGTACATGTATGTTTACTATGGTAATTGATGAACCGCTAATTGTATCCTATTAATTAAACAAAATATTACAAAGCCATGTTGGTGTAACACCCCGTTCAATCCCTATATCGACGGTACTTATTCCTGTCAGCCCTTTATGATTATATATCGTCCCCACAGACCAACACGGGTCTTTTATACACACTTTATCCTCACTCATGCATGCGCGTCTGAGAAAACTTCTCGGTCGGTCAACCATCCCAAATTGCTTCGAGTCAAGCACGCTTAACTTGGGCGTTCTTTTAAGATAACCTTCCGAAAAAGAAGATACACCTTGTTGGTATAGATACTTTTTTAATTTTATTAAGCTTTGGACTAGGACATCACCATCCCAGAGGCCAGGATATCACAGTTGGTTTCTTCAGTTTTAATTATTGATGAATTATTCTGAAATGGATCATGGTATACATTGTAACTGTTAAACTAGAGTCTGTATATTTCACACAAGTCATACATATGTAGACTAGTATGCACTTATTTGAGTGTTTTTATATTTTTCAATCCCAAAAATTAATATGAGGTCAAACTACCGTTTCAGTATCAATGATTGATTGAATTTACACCTCCGTTTGGATCATTGGAATTGAATTCCATTCCAATAATAGTAATTTTGGTATATATCAATTAAGCTAATTCGATTTTATGCAAAATATATTTGTATATTATTATTAGCAAGATTTCGGAGATATTTATGTGCTATATTTTTAATATAGAGTAGTGAGACAAAAAGTGTCATGTAAGTTACAGAGTAGAAACAAATTTTACTAATGCATAAAATTATTTCTCATCTTACACCTCATGAATTTGAGATATACTTATATCTGAATTTTGAAAAGTGGTGGAATGTCAAATTTCAAACTAAATAAGTTACTTTATTTAGTGAATTCCAATTCCTATAAAATGAAGGGATCCAAACGCTCCGTTATAGTTTTTACAAGATCGATGATCACGAAATTAATAAGCACTAGCCATGGAAATTTATCCAGAAAATGTTGATTTCTTCCACACCAGTATTCCATATATATTCTTGTATGATTTTCATTTGGAAAAGAAACTAGACCATTCAGAACACCTAGGCAGGTTAGATGTTAGTATCCCCATCCTCTCACTCAACACAGTTGATCGAGCTAGCTGATAAAATGCGCGTACCGTACCAATTGGGAGGCTCCGTGATCAGTGACGACGACCCCATAGCCATCCTCCATGGCGTGCCTGACCCCTCTCCTGCTCGCCAGGCAGAAGCCCTCGCCCTGCACTTCCAGTTCGGTAGCCAACTCTGCCTCCACCGCGCCGAACGGGTCGACCCCGGGAGCGCAGGGCAAGGGCGGCGGTATGGCAAGTCTGGTCGGCCTTCCCCTCGCCGCCTTGGCCGTCTTCGTCTCCGCAACTCTCTCGGCAGGCTGCTGATGCTTGAGCGCCGGGACAACGACGACAACCGCTGGCTGCGCCGACGACGACAGCGCTGTCAGCTGGTCCTTGGGGTCGTCGAGAGCCATCAGCGGGCCCGCCGGGTGCACCTTCTTGTAGGGCGCCGCCCTCGCCGGCTGCTGCCATGTTGGCGCGGGGATCGCTGAGGTCGACGTCGGGGAGCAGAGGGGCATGAGGAGGAGGATGCTGCGGATGAGCGCGTGCGCGAGCCGGGCGACGGCGGAGCACAGGAACCTGGCGCCGTGGAGCATCGCTCCGATCCGGCGGCAGGATAAACGGAGACCGTACGTCGGCTGGAGGACCCGAACCCGATGCGCTTGTTCTTGGATTAGGTGTGCTACTATTCCTGCGGGGGGCGGTTGAAAGAAGCTGGCGGAGGTACGTAGTGGCTTTGGTTGGACGGGGTTTGGTTACGTAGTACGTTTATATATAGGTAGTAGGCGGGAAGGAAAGGATCCGAGACCGAGAGAAGGGGTCATCAGGTTGACCGGTCAAATTTTACAGTTTTTTTTTCTATATCCAAGGATTGAATCGAGCGGCGAGCGCGGGCGCGAGCAGGTGCAATCAATTTTGTTTGTGTGTGACTGTGTGTGAAGCGTTTCTCCGGACAGACTAGAGGTGCTCGATAGGATACAACGAACAAAATCATTTAAAAAAATAGGTTAGCTGGTTTTAGTTTTCTCGGGTACCGGAAACCGTGTACCTTTTAACGGCTCACTTGTCGATCAAACATTGACCGAGTAACTCAGCGAGGCGGAGCGCCTGACCGAACCATCACTGAGCAACTCATCGAGGTGGAGTACCCAACCCGACCTCTGTCGAGCAACCCGGTGGCACGAAGTACCCGCGTGACCGATCAGGTCCCATCGCGAGGCGGAACAACTGACCAACTCCTGACAGAGCGAGCAACTCAGTGAGGCGGATGACCTAATCCAGTACTACTGACCCACGTCAGCTACGACAAGACGCGTCATCCCCAGGCCACGTCCAAACATACGTGCGGCACACTGAAGGTGTGCCAAGAGGTCCTTGTCGACACGACTGTACGCCCCCGCGTACGGTCTCAAATGTATCCCCCACCACATTATGGGGCCAGTCAACCCCGGTCATGGTGGACCTTAGTACCGGAGTCTCTACAGTGACCCGCATACCGGAAAGGACGTCACGATACGCCATACTGGTTGTATGTCTACGCACGACGGAAGATGATACAGGGCTCATGACGACTGGAGAAGCCACGCTTCGTACGGCCGCTCCATAAGACTGGTCCGTGGGACCCGCCGCGCACCACTATGAAGACATTAGCAACAGACTCGCTACAGGGATCCGTATGGCAGACAGACACGACGGTACGCCATACTGGGAGCACGGTTACACACGACGCCACATATGACATAAGGGACATTACACCAACCCAGGGGGAACAGATCGCCCCCTTACCAATAGAGAACATGTCACCCCTGTAAGGTCTGACCCTTGAACTATAAAAGGGTTCTCACACACGTAGCAGCTATGACACACTCTAAGGCAATACTACGATCAGCACAACACTATACTAGGGCGTAAGCATGAACCAGTATAAACTCTTTGTCTCAAACCCCAGGATCGAGTCCCAACGATTCATCATTTGGAGTGAGTCCACGCTAGCATCCCCCATCGAACACAAATATTATTGTCCCCTGGTTTCTGAAACCACGATAGTTGGTGTGTCAGGTAGGGGACCGTTAGAAAAACCAAGTGACATCTTTCACTCCGATGGCTCAGTCTCCAACATTCGATGAGGTCCTAGGCCCGCTCATCCGCGGTGATGTAAATGTCCGCTTCCCTGAACAATTGTTCGAAGGTGGCCATCGCCTTTTGAAGTATGGCCCGGACGAAGGCCGAGTCATTGGATCCTCGATAGAAGTCTTCAATCACAGCCGCCTCGGCGACTTCGGGGATGCGGTTGAAAGTCGCCTAGAGGGGGGTGAATAAGCGAAACCTGAAATTTATAAACTTAAACTTGCACTAAGTCCGAGGTTAGCATTAGAATTTAATCCGAGTGCGGAAGATTGTTTCTCTTGCTAAGAGTTGCTCAATAGATGCAGATGTCGTTTGGGAGCAAACTCAAATCAATATTAGCAAGGAAATGTTAGAGAGAGAAAATTGGGAAAACAAATCAAATGGAAATCAATACAAGTGAACACGGTGATTTGTTTTACCGAGGTTTGGTTCCAAAGAACCTAGTCCCCATTGAGGAGGCCACAAAGGCCGGGTCTATTTCAACCTATTTCAACCCTTTCCCTCTCTCAAACGGTCACTTAGTGTAATACCCAAATTGTAAGGGAGAATAAAAGGAGGAATTGTTTCCTTTGAATATATGTGCATCTCCATTTATCATCACATGTGGCTACTCATGTCTAAAAATGAGCAAATCATTCATTACCAAGACACAAATAAATCATTGCATCATATTGGTTTTGTTTGTGCATTTTAAAACAATAATAATACGAATAAAAGTAAAATAATATTAAAAAGAATTCTATAAATGTGGTGAAGAGAAAAGATAAAGGGATATGAATAAATAAATAATGTATGTAAATACATACCTCCAAAATTAGTATCTCTAAATGTTGCAAGTATAAATTGTAATAATGGGCCACAAGAGTTTGAATTAAATTTGACTACAAATTGAATTTAAGAAGGGAGAGAAAGGAAAATAAAAAGAAAAAAAGAACAAACACTGGTCGTGGGCCGCACCCTCATATCTCGGCCCACCTACCAATTATCTCCTACGCGACCCATTAGCATCCGCACCAGGACCTGGCATATGAGCCCCTCCGACCAGCCGCATGCCCTCATCGCATGCGCGCGCGGATCACAGAGCATGGCCCACCTGGCGGACATTCTCTCTTGACCGGGCGCTTTCGTGTGGGGCCGGGTTGTCGGACTCGTCGTCTCCGGGAGAATCGCGGTCGCCTCAACCAAACGCGGGCAAGTCACCTAGCTGACCCACCTTCCCTACCTTGCCTAGACCTTATAAAAGGGGCGGTCTAGCCGCAACCCTCTGCGCTCCTCTATCCTCTTGCGCGAACGCGTGCTCCGAAGTCACATCGCCGCCGTCAGCACCGTGTTGGAGAGAAGAGAGAGCGCACCACAATCGGCCTCGCGCTACACTACAGTCGTGGCCATGTATTACTCCCAGGGAGCTTAGCCTGGTGGTGTCGCGTGTGCGCAACCACCTCGGGGGGGGGGGGGGTCGGAGGATGTCCGACCATCCTTTAATTCCTCACCGGAATCAGTTTCTCCGCCGCATATCGCTGTCGCCCGTGGTTGACCCCTCTCCATCGCCTCCCAGCTGCGTTATGTAGTCTCACCATGTTTAAGTCACTTCCCTTGTTGTGAATCGTGGCCGGAATGAGTACAGGGAGCGTTGGGGTGCGATATTGGTGTGCACCGGCGTGGGCTCTGCCGTGCGTGAAGGGTGGCGCCGCCGTGCGCGGTCTTGGTTGGGGAAGAGGGCTCGCAGCCATCGGATACTGATTGGGCGGCGTAGATTAGATGAGGAATAACGCTTGGATAGGTTAGATCCTGGCGCTTGTTTCTGGATCAGACGGTCTTGATTTAAAACGTACCTCGTCAGATCATGGCCGTAGGTCTTAGATCCGAGAGCCATGAGAAAGTACCGGTTCCCTAGGTTGCGGATCCAATCTGAGCCACCTGCGCGTGATCCAACGGCTTGGATCCGAAGATACCCCATCACCGATCGCTTTTGCATAAGAGACCTTAGGTTATTAGAAAATGAAACCGCAGTCCACTCGGGTGTCTCCCTGAGTCTGTGGAATATTTACGCCAGAACCCCTGTACTTTACAGAAAATAAGGCGCAGTCCAGAGAATTAGAAAAATCAGAGAAACTAATTTAAAAATAGTTTTCTAGCATATATTTAATTGTAGAAACTTGTTTAAATTGTATAAAATTCATATAAACTCCAAATTGATCCATTCCAGTTCCTAAATTTTTGTAATATTATTGTCTAGTCATTAGTGCCTCTGTTTTGGCGTGAAAGACACATTAAAATTTATCTAGTACTTAATCATGTGTTAAATACACAAAACCTTGGAAAATTCATAACTTAAAATCTATAACTCCAAAATTAATGATTCCAGTTCCTATGATCTCATTTTAATGTCTAGATTATTATTGTGTATTTTATTTACATGTTTGGTGTGATGTTAATTTCCCCCTTTATACTATGTATGTGTGTATTGATGCGAGTAGACGAGCAAGCTACAGAGGATCCTGGGGTTCAGCTGGTAGAGACTGCTGAGCAGGAGCTCGTTGAAGGCAAGTTGTGCCCTTGATCACTTCCTTTTACCCATTCATGTTCTTATTATTCATAATGATCTGTATAGGTTAATTTTGCTGGGACCCAATAGGATACCCTAGATTTTGACTATCTTTATACCTTGTTTCACCACTAGTTTTACTACTAAATTTTTGGGTAGTATATGCTATTGCTTTATGTGGCTTTGGGTATAGAGATATTCATCACTCATTGTTATACTTTTTATTATCTGTTTATTCTTTACTATTTATGATAAGATCATTATGTTAATGGGAACATGGAGAACCACCCAGGAAAACAGTGCTACCACAAGGGTTTAATGGGACGCCCTTGGCTGATTAACTAGGAAAGCTAGTGGATGACTACCTTACCCGAAAGGAGCAAGGGCAGTAGAGGAGTGGTCAGTGTAGGGAGGTCCTTGGGTTGATTTTGCTGTGATGGCGGTTAGGTGAGGGATTCCTGCACTGGAGCTTCCTATAAACTGTAGCAGGTTTTCTGAAGCTAGTGGAACTTTGTAAAGGCCTCGTAGTGGTACCCTGCCTTGCTTCCTTGGTAGAGGTGTATGAGGTCTGATCAACTCCATGGCAAATGGGTAACATGACTTGTAGGTAAAGATGCGCAACCTCTGTAGAGTGTAAAACTGGTATACTAGCCGTGCTCATGGTCATGAGCGGCTCGGACACTCACATGATTAATTTATGGAACTTAAACTTAATTTGTCATTTCATTGCATTTGGGATTATTTTATTATTACTTTTACTTATTATTACTATGGTTTGGAATTTACTTGCACTTAGTAATTGCTAATAAAATTTTGACCAACTTATAAAAGCAATGCTCAGCTTCAGCCTTTATTACATTGATCTGCCTTACACTTCATGAACTCCCACTTTTGGTGAGTTCATGCCACATTATTCCCCATAACTTGTTGAGCGATGAACATGTGTGAGCTCACTCTTGCTGTCTCACACCCCCCCACAGGAGAAGTACAGGTGGTCGAAGAGGAGCCGCCTAACACTGAGGCTTTCGACTTGATCTAGGTGACGTCTCCTAGTCAGCTTTGTGGCGCCAGGGAATAATATCTAGTTCGCTTTAATTTATTATTTATTTTTGTAAGACTTCTGAAAGGGAAATAGGGTCAAACCTTTTCCTATTTGAATTTTGGTGGTTGAATTGCCCAATACAAATTATTGGACTAACTAGTTTGGACTAGAATATATGTTCTACAGGTGCCAAAGGTTCACAACAAACCAATACAAAGATAAAAGATAGGGTTCAAAACAAAGGGGCAAAGTTAAACCGAAGGCAACCCTGGTCTAACGCACCGGACTGTCCGGTGTGCCACCGGACAGTGTCTTGTGCACCACTGGACAGTGTCCGGTGCACTAGGGTGGATCAACTCGAACTGCTCAGCTTCGGGAATTTGAGGAAGCCGCTCTGCTATAATTCACCGGACTGTCCGGTGTGCCAACGGAGCAACAGCTACTTCGTGCCAACGGTCGTCTGCAAAGGAACTGTAAAAGTGAACAGTGCGCGCCTGCGCGCGCAGAAGTCAGAGCAGGCGCCAGAAGGCGCACCAGACAGTGAACAGGACCTATCCGGTGCACCACCGGACTGTCTAATGGCCCCACTTGTCAGAGCTCCAACGGTCGAACCCTAACGGTTGGGTGACGTGGCTGGCACACCGGACAGTGTTCGGTGGCGCACCAGACTGTCTGGTGCGCCATACGACAGACAGCCTCCCCAACGACCACTTTGGTGGTTGGGGCTATAAATACCCCAACCACCAACACTTCAAGGCATCCAAGTTTTCAGTCATTGCATTCAATACAAGAGCTCTAGACTTGACTCCAAGACACAAACAAGAGATCAAATCCTCTCTCAAGTCCAAAGTTCATTCCAATCAAATAGTGACTAGAGAGAGAGAAACATTTGTGTTCATTTGAGTTCTTGCGCTTGGATCGCTTTTCTTCTTCTTTCTTTCTTGTTCCCAACTCAATTGTAATCAAGGTAAGAGACACCAATTGTATGGTGGTCCTTGTAGGGACTTAGTGTCCCGATTGATTGAGAAGAGAAGCTCACTCGGTCTAGGTGACCGTTTGAGAGAGGGAAAGGGTTAAAAGAGACCCGGTTTTTGTGATCACCTCAATGGGGAGTAGGTTTGTAAGAACCGAACCTCGGTAAAACAAATCACCGTGTCATCGACTCTATTTCCTTGGTTGATTTGTTTTTACCCTCTCTTTCGGACTCGTTTATATTTCTAACGCTAACCCCGGCTTGTAGTTGTGCTTAAAGTTTATAAAATTTCAGATTCCTCCTATTCACCCCCCTCTAGGCGACTTTCAATTGGTATTAGAGCCTGGTGCTTCATTAGAGCTTAACCGCTCGAAGTGATGTTGGGAGATCACGCTAAGAAGGAGGTCATGAGCGACGAGAAGCCCGTTACAAGCCATGGGAAGGCTCCATCAAGGGAGTCTGGCTCCAAAGGAAAGGGAGAATCACACTCCCACAACAAGTCACATCGGAGTGGTGACAAGAAAAAGAAGATGAAGAAGGTGGTCTACTACGAGACCGATTCTTCGTCGCCATCCACCTCTGGCTCCGACGCGCCGTCTGTAACTTCTAAGCGCCATGAGCGCAAGAAGTTTAGTAAGATCCCCCTACGCTACCCTCGCATTTCTAAACATACTCCATTACTTTCCGTTCCATTAGGCAAACCACCGGTTTTTGACGGTGAAGATTATAACATGTGGAGTGATAAAATGAGGCATCACCTAACGTCACTCCACACTAGTATTTGGGACGTTGTTGAGTTTGGAGTGTAGGTATCATCCATAGGGGATGAAGATTATGATTCGGACGAGGTTGCCCAAATCCGGCACTTCAACTCCCAAGCCACCACTATACTCCACGCCTCTCTAAGTCGAGAGGAGTATAACAAGGTGCAAGGGTTGAAGAGCGCCAAAGAGATTTGGGACATGCTCAAGACCGCGTATGAAGGAGACAAGGTGACGAAGATCACCAAGAGGGAAACGATCGAGGGGGAGCTCGGTCGTTTCATGCTCAACCAAGGAGAAGACCCGCAAGCCATGTACAACCGGCTAAAGACCTTGGTTAACCAAGTGCGCAACCTCGAGAGCACCAAATGGGATGACCATGAGATGGTCAAGGTTATTCTTAGATCACTCGTATTTCTTAACCCTACTCAAGTTCAATTAATTTGTGGTGATCCAAGATATAAACTAATGTCTCCCGAGGAAGTGATAGGAAAATTTATGAGCTTTGAATTGATGATCAAAGGCTCCAAGAAGATCATCGAGCAAGGCGCCTCCTCCTCCGTACCCAAGACACAACCCATTGCATTCAAGTCAATGGAGGAGAAGAAAGAAGACTCTACATCAAGTGGGGTCCCCATCGACGCCTCCAAGCTTGATAATGAGGAAATGACGCTCATCATCAAGAGCTTCCACCAAATCCTCAAACAAAGGAGGGGGAAAGACTACAAGCCCTGCTCCAAGAAAGTTTGCTACAAATGTGGTAAGCCCGATCATTTCATCGCTAAATGTCCTTTATCTAGTGATAGTGACAGGGATAACGACAAGAGGGGGAAGAAGAAGGAAAAGAAGAGATATTACAAGAAGAAGGGCGGCGATGCCCATGTTTACCGGGAGTGGGACTCCGACGAGAGCTCCACCGACTCCTCCTTTGACGAGGACGTCGCAAACCTCGCTGTCAACAAGGGTCTTCTCTTCCCCAACGTCGGCCACAAGTGCCTCATGGCAAAGGATGGCAAGAAGAAGAAGATAAAATCAAGATCCTCCACTAAGTATGCAACATCTAGTGATGAGGGTAATTCTAGTGATGATGAGGATAACTTGCTTACTCTTTTTGCCAATCTTAACATGCAACAAAAAGAGAAATTGAATGAATTGATTAGCGCTATTCAAGAGAAGTATGAACTTTTGAATAGCCAAGAGGACTTCCTTATCAAGGAAAATAAAAAGCATGTTAAGACTAAAAATGCTTATGCTCAGGAGGTAGAGAAAAATGAAAAATTAACTAGTGAGCTTAGCACTTGCCATGACACTATTTCTAGCCTTCGAATTGAGAATGCCAATTTGATTGCTAAGGTTGAGAAGTCAAACATTTGTGATGATGCAATTACCAATCTTAGAAATGATAATGCCAATTTAATTGCTAAGATTGATAAATTGAATGCCTCTCTTGCTAGCCTTAAGTTTGAGAATGATAAATTAATTGCTAAGGCTAAGGAATTAGATGTTTGCAATGTTTCTATTTCCAATCTTAGAGATGAGAATGCTATTTTACATGCTAAGATTGTTGAATTAAATGATTGCAAACCCTCTACATCTACCGTTGAGCATGTTTCTATTTGTACTAGATGTAGAGATATTAATGTTGATACTATTCATGATCACCTTGCTGTGATTAAACAACAAAATGATCATATAGCTAAACTAGATGCTAAAATTGCCGAGCATGAACTAGAGAATGAAAAATTTAAATTTGCTCGTAGTATGCTTTATAGTGGGAGACGCCCTGGCATTAAGGATGGCATTAGCTTCCAACAGGGAGACAATGTCAAGCTTAATGCCCCTCCTAAAAGATTGTCAAATTTTGTTAAGGGCAAGGCTCCCATGCCTCAAGATAACGAGGGTTATATTTTGTATCCTGCTGGTTATCTTGAGGATAAGATTAGGAGAATTCTTGCAAAGAAGACTTATTCTGGTTCTCACCATGCTTTTATTTATAAGAATGAGGCTTCTAGCTCTAGGCATTCTACACATGTTAAAATGCCTAAGAAGAAATCTCCTGTTGCATCAAATGATCACAACATTTCATTTAAGACTTTTGATGCTTCATATGTGCTTACTAACAAATCAGGCAAAGTAGTTGTCAAATATGTTGGGGGCAAACACAAGGGCTCCAAGACTTGTGTTTGGGCACCCAAGGTGCTTGTTTCTAATGTGAAAGGACCCAAGACAGTTTGGGTACCTAAGAACAAGGCCTAAATTTGTTTTGTAGGTTTATGCATCTGGGGGCTCAAGTTGGATCATCGACAGCGGGTGCACAAACCACATGACTGGGGAGAAAAGAATGTTCTCCTCCTATGAGAAAAACCAAGATCCCCAACGAGCTATCACATTCGGGGATGAAAATCAAGGTTTGGTTAAAGGACTTGGTAAAATTGCTATATCACCTGACCATTCTATTTCCAATGTTTTTCTTGTAGATTCTTTAGATTACAACTTGCTTTTTGTTTCTCAATTATGCAAAATGGGTTACAACTGTCTTTTTACGAATACAGGTGTTACTGTGTTTAGAAGAAGTGATGATTCAGTAGCTTTTAAGGGAGTATTAGAGGGTCAACTATACTTAGTTGATTTCAATAGAGCTGAACTTGATACTTGCTTAATTGCTAAGACTAACATGGGTTGGCTTTGGCATCGCCGACTAGCCCACGTTGGGATGAAGAATCTTCATAAGCTTCTAAAGGGAGAACACATTTTGGGACTAACAAATGTTCAGTTTGAGAAAGACAGGATTTGTAGCGCATGTCAAGCAGGGAAGCAAGTTGGTGTTCATCATCCACACAAGAACATCATGACGATTGACAGGCCACTGGAGCTACTCCACATGGATTTATTCGGCCCGATAGCTTACATAAGCATCGGTGGGAGTAAGTACTATCTAGTTATTGTGGATGATTATTCTCGCTTCAGTTGGGTATTTTTTTACAGGATAAATCTCAAACCCAAGAGACTTTAAAAGGATTCTTGAGACGGGCTCAAAATGAGTTCGGCTTGAGGATCAAGAAAATAAGAAGCGACAACGGAACAGAGTTCAAGAACTCTCAAATTGAAAGCTTCCTTGAGGAGGAGGGCATCAAGCATGAGTTCTCTTCTCCCTACACACCACAACAAAACGGTGTAGTTGAGAGGAAGAATAGAACTATATTGGACATGGCGAGGACCATGCTTGATGAGTACAAGACTTCGAATCGGTTTTGGGCCGAGGCGGTCAACACCGCTTGCTACTCCATCAACCGGTTATATCTACACCGAATCCTCAAGAAGACATCATATGAACTCCTCACCGGTAAAAAGCCCAATGTTTCGTATTTTAGAGTCTTTGGAAGCAAATGCTTTATTCTTGTTAAAAGAGGTAGAAAATCCAAATTTGCTCCTAAGGCTATAGAAGGCTTTTTACTTGGTTATGACTCAAACACAAGGGCATATAGTCTTTAACAAGTCCACTGGACTAGTTGAAGTCTCATGTGACATTGTGTTTGATGAGACTAACGGCTCTCAAGTAGAGCATGTTGATCTTGATGAGCTAGATGATGAAGAGGCTCAGTGCATCGCGCTAAGGAACATGTCCATTGGGGATGTGTGTCCTAAGGAATCCGAAGAGTCTCCACAAGCACAAGATCAACCATCTTCCTCCATGCAAGCATCTCCACCAACTCAAGATGAGGATGAGGCTCAAGATGATGGAGGAGAAGATCAAGAAGATGAGCCACCTCAAGAGGAGGGCAATGATCAAGGGGGAGATGCCCATAATCAAGACAAGAAAGATGAATAAGATCCAAGGCCGCCACACCCAAGAATCCACCAAGCAATCCAACGAGATCACCCCGTGAACACCATACTCGACGATATTCATAAGGGGGTAACCACTTGTCTCGTGTTGCTCATTTTTGTGAACATTACTCTTTTGTTTCCTCTATTGAGCCACACAAGGTAGAAGAAGCACTTCAAGATTCGGATTGGGTGCTGGCGATGCAAGAGGAGCTCAACAACTTCACAAGGAATGAGGTATGGCATTTGGTTCCATGTCCTAACCAAAATGTTGTAGGAACCAAGTGGGTATTCCGCAACAAGCAAGATGAGCATGGTGTGGTGACAAGGAACAAAGCACGACTTGTGGCCAAGGGTTATTCCCAAGTCGAAGGTTTGGATTTTGGTGAAACCTATGCACCCGTAGCTAGGCTTGAGTCAATTCGTATATTACTTGCCTATGCTACTTACCATGGCTTTAAGCTCTATCAAATGGACGTGAAGAGTGCCTTCCTCAATGGACCAATCAAGGAAGAGGTCTATGTTGAGCAACCTCCCGGCTTTGAAGATAGTGAGTACCCTAACCATGTCTATAAACTCTCTAAGGCGCTTTATGGGCTCAAGCAAGCCCCAAGAGCAAGGTATGAATGCCTAAGAGATTTTCTTATCAATAATGGCTTCAAAGTCGGCAAGGCCGATCCTACTCTCTTTACTAAAACAATTGAAAGTGATTTGTTTGTATGCCAAATTTATGTTGATGATATCATATTTGGGTCTACTAACAAATCTATTTATGAAGAGTTTAGTAGGATCATGATACAAAAATTCGAGATGTCTATGATGGGGGAGTTGAAGTATTTTCTAGGATTTCAAGTGAAGCAACTCCAAGAGGGCACCTTCATCAGCCAAACGAAGTACATTCAAGATATTCTCACCAAGTTTGGAATGAAGGATGCCAAGCCCATCAAGACACCCATGGGAACCAATGGGCATCTCGACCTCGACACGGAAGGTAAATCCGTAGATCAAAAGGTATACCAGTCGATGATAGGATCTTTACTCTATTTATGTGCATCTCGACCGGATATTATGCTTTCCGTATGCATGTGTGCAAGATTTCAAGCCGATCCTAAGGAAGTTCACCTTAGGACCGTGAAGAGAATCTTGAGATATTTAGTTCATACACCTAAGTTTGGTCTTTGGTACCCCAAGGGATCCTCGTTTGATTTATTAGGATATTCCGATGTTGATTGGGCAGGGTGCAAAATTGATAGGAAGAGCACATCAGGGACTTGTCAGTTTCTTGGGAGATCCCTGGTGTCTTGGGCTTCAAAGAAACAAAACTCAGTAGCTCTTTCTACCGTCGAAGCCGAGTACATTGCCGCAGGCCATTGTTGCACACAATTGCTTTGGATGAGGCAAACCCTTAGGGACTATGGCTACAAGTTTAGCAAAGTCCCTCTCCTATGTGATAATGAGAGTGCAATCTGCATGGCGGATAATCCCGTTGAGCACAGCCGCACTAAGCACATAGCCATTCGGTATCACTTTTTGAGAGATCACCAACAAAGGGGGGATATCGAGATAGCCTATATAAACACCAAAGATCAATTGGCCGATATTTTTACGAAGCCACTAGATGAGAAAACCTTTACCAAACTTAGGAATGAGCTAAATATTCTTGATTCTAGGAATTTTGATTGATTGCTTGCACACATAGCTCATTTATATACCTTTGATCATCTCTCTTTTATGTCTATGACTAATGTGTTTTCAAGTATATATTCATGCTTAGTCATAGAATTGAAAGGGAAATGGAGTATTCGGCAAAGACGACGCTTCCACTCAACTCCATTGGTATTTGCCGGTATTCCACCAACTCTCCACTTTGGTATAATCTTCACTCATATATATTTGTTTGCCATTGGGGAGAAAGTAAAAAGGCTTATATTTCACTCACAAGTATCCGTTTTTGGCGATTCATGCCAAAGGGGGAGAAAGTATGAGCCCAAAGCAAAAGGACTGCACCACCACCGAATTTTAAAAATGAAGTTTTTTTTAAAAAAATTGGTACCTTATTGTGTTCAAAAAGGGGGAGAAAGTAGTATCTTCAAAACTTGTAAAACCCTCTTGAACACTAAGAGGAGAATTTCGTTAAGGGGGAGTTTTGTTTAAGTCAAAGGAAAAACATTTGAAACAGGGGGGAGAAAATTTCAAATCTTGAAAATGCTACTTTCAATCTTATTCTTATACCTTTGACTATTTGCAAAACAATTTTGAAAAGAATTTCCAAAAGATTTGCAAAAACAAAACAAGTGGTGCAAATGTGGTCCAAAATTTTAAATAAGAAGAAACCATCCATGCATATCTAGTAGAAATAATTATTGGTTTCATTCCAAGCAACCTTTGCACTTCCTTATGCAAACTAGTTCAATTCTGCACTTTTATATTTGCTTTGGTTTGTGTTGGCATCAATCACCAAAAAGGGGGAGATTGAAAGGGAAATAGGGTCAAACCTTTTCCTATTTGAATTTTGGTGGTTTAATTGCCCAACACAAATTATTGGACTAACTAGTTTGCACTAGAATATATGTTTTATAGGTGCCAAAGGTTCACAACAAACCAATACAAAGATAAAAGATAGGGTCAAAACAAAGGAGCAAAGTTAAATCGAAGGCAGCCCTGGTCTGACGCACCGGACTGTCCGGTGCACCAGGGTGGATCAACTCGATCTACTCAGCTTCGAGAATTTGGGGAAGCCGCTCCTCTATAATTCACCGGACTGTCCTGTGTAACATCGGACTGTCCAGTGTGCCAGCAGAGGAATGGCTACTTCACGCCAACGGTCGTCTGCAAAGGAACAGTAAAAGTGAACGGTGCGCGCCTACGCGCGCAGAAGTCAGAGCAGGCGCCAGAAGGCGCACCGAACAGTGAATAGGACCTGTCCGGTGCACCACCGGACTGTCCGGTGGCCCCACTTATCAGAGCTCCAATGGTCGAACCCTAACGGTTGGGTGACGTGGCTGGCTGTCACACCCAGATTTAAGGGACAAATCCGGGTGCATCTCATATGTGCGCCAAGGAAGAACAACACACAAAATAATAGAGTGCATCAAGATAAATGTCATAAATATCATAAATGTACTTATTACATAGCGGAAGTCTTACAAAATAAAATACGAATATAGCAGGAACTAAAATCTATCCTCGGCGCCAGAAAGCTGACTAGGAGACGCCACCTAGATCAAGTCGAATGCCTCAGTGTTAGGCGGCTCCTCTTCGACCACCTGTTCTTCTCCTGTGGGGGGGGTGTGAGACAGCAAGAGTGAGCTCACATACGTTCATAGCTCAACAAGTCGTGGGCAATAATGTGGCATGAACTCACCAAAGGTGGGAGTTCATGAAGTGTAAGGCTGATCAATGAAATAGAGGCTGAAGCTGAGCATTGCTTTTATAAGTTGGTCAAAATTTTATTAGCAATTACTAAGTGTAAGTAAACACCAAACCTTAATGATAATAAAGAAAAGTAATAGTAAAATAATCCCAAATGCGATGCAAATGTCAAATTAAATTTAAGTTCCATAAATTAATCATGTGAGGGTCCGAGCCGCTCATGACCATGAGCATGGCTAGTATACCAGTTTTACACTCTGCAGAGGTTGCACATCTTTACCCACAAGTCATGTTACCCATCTGCCAAGAGACGGCCAATTCCATACACCACTACCGAGGAGGCGAGGCAGGGTAACACTACGAGGCCTTTACAAAGTTCCACTAGCTTCAGAAATCCCACTACAGTTTATAGGAAGCTCCAGTGCAGGAATCCCTCGCCTGACCGCCATCGTAGCAAAAATCAACCCAAGGACCTCCCTACACTGACCACTCCCTTACTGCCCTTGCCCCTTTCGGGTAAGGAAGACCTCCACTAGCTTTCCTAGTTAATCAGCCAAGGGCGTCCCATTAAACCCTTGTGGTAGCACTGTTTTCCCGGGTGGTCGCTCCATGTTCCCATTAATTTAATGATCTTAACATGAACAGTAATAATAATAAAAAGATAATAAAAGAATAATCATGAATAGTGTATCTCTATACCCAAATCCACATAAAGCAATAACCGGTACTACCCAAAAATATTTTAGGAGTGAACAAGGTATAAAGATAACCAAACTGGGGTAACCTAAAGGATCCCATCAAAATTAACCTATGCAGATCATTATAATTAATAAGAACATGGCTGGGAAAAAGTAAGTGATCAAGGGCACAACTAGCCTTCAATGAGCTCCTGCTCAGCTACTTCTACTTGCTGAACCTCAGAATCCACAGTGGCTTGCTCGTCTACTCGCATCAACACAATACATACATAGTATAACAAAAATTAACATTGCACCAAACATGCGAATAAAATACACAGTAAAAATATACATATTAAAATGAGATCATTGGAACTGGAATCATTAAATTTGGAGTTATAGATTTCAAGTTATGAATTTCCTAAGATTTAATGTGCTTGAAATAGAATTAAATGATAAATTAATTTTCTTACTGTTTTCATGTCAAAACAGAGACACTAAATGATAGAGAATCTTATTACAAAATTTTAGAAATTGGAATGGCTCAATTTGGAGATAGAATGAATTTTCTATGCATTTTACAAGTTTCTAGATTTGTTTTTGTTTTGAAAACGAATTTCTATAATTATTTCTATGTTTTTAATCTTCTCTGGACTGGACATCAATTTTTAGAAAGGTCAGGGGTTGCAGGGTAAAATTTCCTAAGACACAGTGCACAACGGCCATGGACTGCGGGCTGATTTTTCTAATTTTATAAGGTCCCTTTTGTAAAAATGGTAGGGCGAAGGGGTACGGGGCAACAATGGCCATTGGATTAGATCAGAACGGCCACGATTAGACCGGCTTCAGAACGAATCGGTATCCAATAGGAATCGTTTGATTAAAAATCTACGGTTTGGATTTAAAATCCCCTGCGATCGCCCCGACTCGCCCGATCGCGATCGAATGACCCGCATTCACCCTGGCCTGATCCGCCCCCTCGATCTAATCTACACCCTTGATTGCACAATCTACGGCCAGGCGCTCATCCTCAACCACCCGCCTCAGCAGCGAGGTTGCCGCACACGCTACGGTGGTGCTCATCGTCGGAGTAACCCGACTCGGCAATTCAGGGCCCCAGACCCCAATTGTATGTAAACTACACGAATGCAGAGATACGGCGAGACATAGGGGGAGTTATTACCGGCGATTGGGACCGTGTTGCGGCCGGTCGACGGTGTTAAGCGGATCCGAGGTGGAGCTCTGACACCGGTGAGCAATCGAGGTGGCCCGAGCCAACCACGAGTCCAAATTAGTCGATGATGAGGTTGCGCACGAATCCGCGAGTTCCTCCGGGCACAAAACTGGGGGAGCGGTGATATGGTGCGAGGTTTTGGCGGCGACGGAATCCGATTGGCACTACACACACAGCTGGTGAGGAAGTGGGCGCGGCTGCAGGGGTAATGGCCGGTTAGGGTTAAGGGCCACGCTGTATGGCCGCTAGAGAGGTGGGTCGGTCCTGAAATCCCGTACTGGTCGCCGGCGTTATCGTGCACACCGTTGATTTCCCACCTACACGCGGTCGTAGGGAAAACGTTGGAGCTGACTCCATGGGCCCACGTGTCAGTCACAGCGCGAAGGCAGTCGGGTCTGCCAGCGCGGGCCCGCCCGTCAGTGGAAAGGAAGCACAGCAGCGTGGCTGCTGTCACACCCGGGTTTCGGGGGCACTAAGACTCGGGCGCGAACATAATCACCAGGTGTGCTGGGACCAAGTCTCACACATATGATGAATCATGACACAGGATCGAATGTCACATCTTTATTACATAACAGGAGTTCTATACAAAATAAATAAATAAATACATTATAAGGAGACAACGGTCCAGCAACCCAAAGTTGACTGGGAGACGACAGCCTAGACCTCTCACGAACTCGTCACAGCATCCTCCAAGCGCCTCATCTTGTGGTACCTGTTCTTGACCTGTGGGGGGGGGGGGTGTGAGACAGCAAGAGTGAGCTCACATACGTTCATAGCTCAACAAGTTGTGGGTAATAATGTGCATGAACTCGCCAAAGGTGAGAGCTCACGTGAAGTGTAAGGCTTACCAAAGAGGATGGTTGAAGCTGAGCATTGCTTTTAAAGTTGGTCAAAATTTTATTAGCAATTACTAAGTATAAGTAAATACCAAACCCAATTAAGTAGTAGAACAAAAATAACAACATCACCTGCGATGCAATGCATATGACAAATTGAATTTAGTTCCATAAATTAATCATGTGAGTGTCCGAGCTGCTCATGACCGTGAGCACGGCTAGTATACCAGTTTTACAATCTGCAGAGGTTGCGCATCTTTACCCACAAGTCATGTTACCCATCTGCCAAGAGATGGCCAATCCCATACACCTATACCGAGGAGGCGAGGCAGGGTAACACTACGAGGCCTTTACAAAGTTCCACTAGCTTCAGAAAACCCGCTACAGTTTATAGGAAGCTCCAATGCAGGAATCCCTCGTCTGACCGCCATCGCAGCAAAATCAACCCGAGGACCTCCCTACACTGACCACTCCCCTACTACCCTTGCCCCTTTCGGGTAAGGTAGTCTTCCACTAGCTTTCCTAATTAGTTGGCCAAGGGCGTCCCATTAAACCCTTGTGGTTGCACTGTTTTCCTGGGTGGTTCTCCATGTTCCAATTAACATAATGATCTTATCATGAACCGTAAATAATAACAGATAATAAAAGATAATCATGAATAAAATGTATCTCTATACCCAAAACCACATAAAGCAATAGCAGGTGCTACCCAAAAATTCAATGGTGAACAAGGTATAAAGATAGTCAAACTAGGGTATCCTATTGGGTCCCATCAAAATTAACCTATGCAGATCATTATGATTAATCAGAACATGAGTGGGTAAAAGAAGTGACCAAGGGCACAACTTGCCTGGCACTTGAGATTCCAGGTACCACTTGCTCTTCAGATGACACGTGCCTCACTGCTAAACGTAGCAATACAAACAAACATGGCATAGGCAAAATTAACATTACACCATACATAAGAACAAACTGTATAATAATAATCTACGCATCGCTTTGAGATTGTGGGATCGAGAACCACTACATTCGGAGTCACGGTTAAGGATTTATGAACTTCTGAAGTTATTTAACGCTTAGAATAGGTTAATCCAAAAGAAAGTTTTAATTCAAGTTTCATGGCTAAACAGTGTTACTAGTTGATAGACAATATTAATATAAAATTATTGCAACTGGAATGACTCAATTTGGAGCTAAAATGGATTTAATACGAATTAAACAAGTTTCTTGAATTACTTTTAAACTAAAAATCATTTTCTCAATTATTTTATCCCTTTTATCCAACACCTGGGCTGCGGACACAATTTATCAGAACCATAGGGGGGTTCTGCGCAAATTCTAGGACCACACTGTAATGGTTTTAACACTGTCCTGGACGGCGGGTTGATTTCTATGGAGTTTAGGGGCTCATAAGAAAAAGTCACTAGCCGAAAGGGTATCAGCTGTTTCTATTCATCTGATCATCCATGGACGGTCCAGATTACATCCGCATCCCCTTTGAACCGGTATGCGCCAATAGCCGCAGGATCCCCAATCTACGGCCAGACGCAACCCATCATCTAGACCTAATCCTGGCCACGCGTCTACGATCCAATGACCCACCACCAAAAGCTACCTTCCTTCTAATCAGATCCGTCTATCCTATCATCAACGGCCCACGAATTGTCTTCTTACTGTTGGCCGTGAACTGGCCACCTACGCCCCGACGGTGGCCGTACCATCGCTGGCGCATAGTCCCCCCGTCATCAAACCCCCCAGCCCAAATATAACGCGGACAATACGAAGAGGAGATCCACACGAGTGATAACAGGGGCTTTTCACCTTGGTTCACCGCGACAGCAGGTCTGGCCACGGGTAATGGCGGCTCGACGACGAATCGTGAGCCACGACGAGTACTTGGGTGCTCCAGGGATGAGGACGGGCCTGGGTGAGCTTTGTGCCGGCCTCAAGGGACCCTAGAGATGAACTTGAACCCACACTGGAGGACAAGTCGATGGTGAGCGACGAATGGCGCGTGGCGGCTCGAGCTTTCTTCACTGCGATGGCGATGAGGTTCAAGCATCAGTTGCCGCACGGTTTCTCTGATCTGGAGAATAGGGGCGCGATAGCTTATATACTCCGAGGGGATCACTTGACGACCGAGAAAATCGGAGTTGGTAGTGTAGTTTGTTGGCCGGGGCTCGAAGTTTGTTGAGATCCGGCCGAGCAGTCGCTAAGGAAATCGGACCCAGAGCGAGGTTGGGGAAGAATCGGAGGGGTCTGTGGATTGGGGTCGAGCTAGAACGGCTGAATCTGTAGGAGCTTGACGGGGAATACGGGGACGGCTTACAACGGCCGCAAGCCATGCGCGATCCTCAACGAAATCCGCGCGGTCAGATGGGTCTTTAGTTTCGGTAGGCGCATGTGCGAGCTCGGAATCTCCAGGCAGCACCGCCGTCAAGAGAAGATGATCCTGCCGGAGCTTGACGGGGAGGGGCTTGGGTGGCGAGTGGGCTAGGGGAATGGCCAGCCACCGGGGCGCCATGGCTGGGCGCTGAGGCGCCATTGGGGAAGCGGAGGGAGTAGGAATGAGGGCGAGCAAGGAGGGGTTCCCTGCCCAGCCGCACAAAGAAAGGAAGGATTTGGTCGGCAGCTTAGAGAAGACTCTGGCCTGGGCGTGTAGTGACCTGCTGACAGTACAACCCCACCAGTCAGTGCCACGTCCGGGCAGGCGCATGCATGAGACGGCTGATTCGCGGGCCCGTCCGCCAGTGCATAAAATACGGCAGTCAGGAGTAGTGAGCCCACAGGCTGTGCGGAACAGGTGGCTGGGCCCGCAGGGAAGTAGAGGGACTGGGCCAGCTGGGAAACTTTGGCCCATAACGCAGGTATCCCTATTTTGGCTTTTTTGTTTTCTTTCTTATTTGTTTTGCTTTCAGTTTTCAAGTCCACATAAAATCCAAGTTCAAATTTCTGTTCAAATGCAACAATCCAAAATATTGCCATAATGCAGAATATATATTTTTATGTATTTATTTTATTCCTTTTTTTAGTTAAAGGTTCAAAGTATGTTATGCACCCATGTTTTTTAGGAAGAATTATAACTCTTGAGTGTGTGTGATCAAATCCCAAGTAAGAAGAAAAATAAATATTCATTATTTTACTGGTTTAGGTAAAAACAATGTTTTCTCTTTTACCAAGAGCCACTTTATCTTGAATATATTTAAGGGCATTCTTTAAATTTCTTGTGGTGAATAACTCGTCCTACTAGATTGAAGGTATTCCTATTTTATGTTTACTTAACTTCGTAGTATTATTCCTTAAAAAAACATAAAAGGAATACCCAACTCTTAGCTCAGTTTTAGGGTTTACAAATCCTACCCCCCTTAACAGAAATCTCGTCCTCGAGATTTGTAAGAAAAGAGGTGCAGCCAGTTTGGTTTGAAATTTAGTTTCTCATTTGGTTTAGGAATCAAAAGTTTTGTTTGAAGTTTTTTTATACACGTTAGTAGATGATTTGGAAAATATGGATTTATATATGTCTAGCCATTTATTATGTCAGATGAGGTACGATTATGGCATGTATAGGTTGTGGCAAGGAAGAGTATAATAAGGAAGGACTTCATCCAGAACTGTGGATCTTGATTCCGGTGACGATTCAACTTGATCTTTGAAGACTTGAGTTGATGCTTATCCTTTTTTTGACGTGGTTGGTCTTCTTTGACATTTCTTCTCGGAGTTGCCATCCAAGTTAAGGACATATAGTCAGGATAACTGGGGTACATGGGGTAGGTAGGTTTGAGCAGAGTTTTACTTTGCTTTTTTTGAACAAATGGGTTAGGCAACCTATGATGTAGGTTAGGTTGTTGTTTACGGACGAGTTAGTCCAAGGTATTAATTTAGGGTAAGATATGTTTATAGAATTAGGGCCTAATTTTTTTTTGTTGCCAACATTATCAAACTTATTTAAGTAACTCAAATTTGGATTAGATCATGGTTGTTATTCTAGAGCGGGATCAATATGCTAATTAGGGCAAGATGAATCCATAAGGATAAGGTAGAATCTTTTGAGGTCAGTTAGATCTATTAAGATGGAATAAGTAAAGTGGTTAGGATAAGATGAATCCTTCAAGATAAGATGAATCTATTAAGATAAGAGAATATTTTTAAGATAAGATGGATCTATTAGGTTAGGGTAGAATCTTTTAAGATCAGATGGATATCGTTAGGCTAGATATTTTAATGGGGAATAATCTAATTTGTCTAGTTACTTTCATAAGCATTTTTTTCCTATATGTATATGCAGATGTAATTGTGGACAGTACTCCACAACTAATCACACTCAATCTAAGATCCAAATCAAACAAGTATCATAAGAACAAACATTCAAGTACATAGAAACTAAAAAAAATAGTTTTGTTTTTGTTCCTAGGATTAGGTTTCCTATTCCTAAGGTCACTTTAGATACAAAATTTCAAAGTGTGAAATCCACATTTGTTTTTGGAAGGAAAAGATAAGAATAACAGAGGAAGGCGGAAATAGATGAGAAAAGATTAAGAAAAGTTTAGAAAGAATCAGAGTAAAAAAAGGTAAGTAAATAAGGGTTATCTAGTTCTATCTAGGTTTCGTCCTACAGTCAACATTCCTCTAATACCACTTCTGTCACACCCGGGTTTCGGGGGCACCAAGACCCGGGCGCGAACATAATCACCAGGTGTGCTGGGACCAAGTCTCACACATATGATGAATCATGGCACAGGATCGGATGTCACATCTTTATTACATAACAAGAGTTCTATACAAAATAAATAAATAAATACATTATAAGGAGACAACGGTCCAGCAACCCAAAGTTGACTGGGAGACGACAGCCTAGACCTCTCACGAACTCGTCACAGCATCCTCCAAGCGCCTCATCCTGTGGTACCTGTTCTTGACCTGTGGGGGGGGGTGTGAGACAGCAAGAGTGAGCTCACATACGTTCATAGCTCAACAAGTTGTGGGTAATAATGTGCATGAACTCGCCAAAGGTGAGAGCTCACGTGAAGTGTAAGGCTTACCAAAGAGAATGGTTGAAGCTGAGCATTGCTTTTAAAGTTGGTCAAAATTTTATTAGCAATTACTAAGTATAAGTAAATACCAAACCCAATTAAGTAGTAGAACAAAAATAACAACATCACCTGCGATGCAATGCATATGACAAATTGAATTTAGTTCCATAAATTAATCATGTGAGTGTCCGAGCTGCTCATGACCGTGAGCACGGCTAGTATACCAGTTTTACACTCTGCAGAGGTTGCGCATCTTTACCCACAAGTCATGTTACCCATCTGCCAAGAGACGGCCAATCCCATACACCTCTACCGAGGAGGCGAGGCAGGGTAACACTACGAGGCCTTTACAAAGTTCCACTAGCTTCAGAAAACCCGCTACAGTTTATATGAAGCTCCAATGCAGGAATCCCTCGTCTAACCGCCATCGCAGCAAAATCAACCCGAGGACCTCCCTACACTGACCACTCCCCTACTGCCCTTGCCCCTTTCGGATAAGGTAGTCTTCCACTAGCTTTCCTAATTAGTTGGCCAAGGGCGTCCCATTAAACCCTTGTGGTAGCACTGTTTTCCCGGGTGGTTCTCCATGTTCCAATTAACATAATGATCTTATCATGAATCGTAAATAATAACTGATAATAAAAGATAATCATGAATAAAATGTATCTCTATACCCAAAACCACATAAAGCAATAGCAGGTACTACCCAAAAATTCAGTGGTGAACAAGGTATAAAGATAGTCAAACTAGGGTATCCTATTGGGTCCCATCAAAATTAATCTATGCAGATCATTATGATTATTCAGAACATGAGTGGGTAAAAGAAGTGACCAAGGGCACAACTTGCCTGGCACTTGAGATTCCAGGTACCACTTGCTCTTCAGATGACACGTGCCTCACTGCTAAACGTAGCAATACAAACAAACATGGCATAGGCAAAATTAACATTACACCATACATAAGAACAAACTATATAATAATAATCTACGCATCGCTTTGAGATCGTGGGATTGAGAACCACTACATTCGGAGTCACGGTTAAGGATTTATGAACTTCTGAAGTTATTTAACGCTTAGAATAGGTTAATCCAAAAGAAAATTTTGAATTCAAGTTTCATGGCTAAACAGTGTTACTAGTTGATAGACAATATTAATATAAAATTATTGCAACTAGAATGACTCAATTTGGAGCTAAAATGGATTTAATACGAATTAAACAAGTTTCTTGAATTACTTTTAAACTAAAAATCATTTTCTGAATTATTTTATCCCTTTTATCCAACACCTGGGCTGCGGACACAATTTATCAGAACCACAGGGGGGTTCTGCGCAAATTCTAGGACCACACTGTAATGGTTTTAACACTGTCCTGGACGGCGGGTTGATTTCTATGGAGTTCAGGGGCTCATAAGAAAAAGTCACTGGCCGAAAGGGTATCAGCTGTTTCTATTCATCCGATCATCCATGGACGGTCCAGATTACATCCGCATCCCCTTTGAACCGGTATGCGCCAATAGCCGCAGGATCCCCAATCTACGGCCAGACGCAACCCATCATCTAGATCTAATCCTGGCCACGCGTCTACGATCCAACGGCCCACCACCAAAAGCTACCTTCCTTCTAATCAGATCCGTCTATCCTATCATCAACGGCCCACGAATTGTCTTCTTACTGTTGGCCGTGAACTGGCCACCTACGCCCCGACGGTGGCTGTACCATCGCCGGCGCACAGTCCCCCCGGCATCAAACCCCCCAGCCCAAATATAATGCGGACAATACGAAGAGGAGATCCACACGAGTGATAACAGGGGCTTTTCACCTTGGTTCACCGCGACAGCAGGTCTGGCCACGGGTAATGGCGGCTCGACGATGAATCGTGAGCCACGACGAGTACTTGGGTGCTCTAGGGATGAGGACGAGCCTGGGTGAGCTTTGCGTCGGCCTCAAGGGACCCTAGAGATGAACTCGAACCCACACTGGAGGACAAGTCGATGGTGAGCGACGAATGGCACGTGGCGGCTCGAGCTTTCTTCACTGCGATGGCGATGAGGTTCAAGCATCAGTTGCCGCACGGTTTCTCTGATCTGGAGAATAGGGGCGCGACAGCTTATATACTCCGAGGGGATCACATGACGGCCGAGAAAATCGGAGTTGGTAGTGTAGTTTGTTGGCCGAGGCTCGGAGTTTGTTGAGATCCGGCCGAGCAGTCGCTGAGGAAATCGGACCCGGAGCGAGGTTGGGGAAGAATCAGAGGGGTCTATGGATTGGGGTCGAGCTAGAACGGCTGAATCCGTAGGAGCTCGACGGGGAATACGGGGACGGCTTACAACGGCCGCAAGCCATGCGCAATCCTCAACGAAATCCGCCCGGTCGAATGGGTCTTCAGTTTCGGTAGGCGCATGCGCGAGCTCGGAATCTCCGGGCAGCACCGCCGTCAAGAGAAGATGATCCTGCCAGAGCTTGACAGGGAGGGGCTTGGGTGGCGAGTGGGCTAGGGTAATGGCCAGCCACCGGGGCACCATGGCTGGGCGCTGAGGTGCCATTGGGGAAGAGGAGGGAGTAGGAATGAGGGCGAGCAAGGAGGGGTTCCCTGCCCAGCCGCACAAAGAAAGGAAGGATTTGGTCGGCAGCTTAGAGAAGACTCTGGCCTGGGCGTGTAGTGACCTGCTGATAGTACAACCCCACCAGTCAGTGCCACGTCCGGGCAGGCGCATGCGTGAGACGGCTGATTCGCGGGCCCGTCCGCCAGTGCATAAAATACGGCAGTCAGGAGTAGTGAGCCCACAGGCTGTGCAGAACAGGTGGCTAGGCCCGCAGGGAAGTAGAGGGACTGGGCCAGCTGGGAAACTTCGGCCCATAACACAGGTATCCCTATTTTGGCTTTTTTTTGTTTTCTTTCTTCTTTGTTTTGCTTTTAGTTTTCAAGTCCACATAAAATCCAAGTTCAAATTTCTGTTCAAATGCAACAATCCAAAATATTGCCATAATGCAGAATATATATTTTTATGTATTTATTTTATTCCTTTGTTTAGTTAAAGGTTCAAAGTATGTTATGCACCCATGTTTTTTAGGAAGAATTATAACTCTTGAGTGTGTGTGATCAAATCCCAAGTAAGAAGAAAAATAAATATTCAATATTTTACTGGTTTAGGTAAAAACAATGTTTTCTCTTTTACCAAGAGCCACTTTATCTTGAATATATTTAAGGGCATTCTTTAAATTTCTTGTGGTGAATAACTCGTCCTACTAGATTGAAGGTATTCCTATTTTATGTTTACTTAACTTCGTAGTATTATTCCTTAAAAAAACATAAAAGGAATACCCAACTCTTAGCTCAGTTTTAGGGTTTACAGCTGCCCAGTGTCCCCAACCGTCAGCGAAAGCGTGAGGTGGGAGAGTTGGGCTGCGCGGGTTTGAATTTCCTGGTGGGCCGAATTGGCGCAGGGAGCCCACATACTCTTTTTCCTTTATTCTTTTTATTTTATGTTTCCCTTTTTATCCTTTTCAAATTCAAACTCCTTTCAAATTTAAATTTCCATTCTTGTGGAAAATTTATCCTAAATTTTATATTATGCCATGAACAGTATCAATTTGGAGATATATTTATATATACATTGTTTTTATCTTAAATCTTTATATATCTTCTCTTTTTCTAACTTCTATAATTTCTTTTACATTCTAAATTTCCCCTTGGGAATTTAATATATTTCTTGTCACATTACTTTTATATTTCCACAAAATGCACACAAAATAAAGAACCAACATGATGCACATTTTTGTGGTAAGTCTTTTATTAATTAATTATTTATTTTTGAATATGGTGTTCACATGTAATGATAAGTAGGTTCAACACACACATAAAATATAGGGAAATAACTTTTCTCCTTTTTTATCTATTACAAATTGGGTATTACAAATCCTACCCCCCTTAAAATAATCTCGTCCTTGAGATTTAGGAAATCTAGGGAAAAGGTGGGGAAAATCTATGCGAAGCTCTTCTTCTCTTTCCCAGGTTGCTTCATCTTCTCCGTGGTGACTCCATTGAACTTTGCACATCTTTATAACCTTATTCCTCGTGACATGAGTCAGTGTATCCAGAATCTTGATGGGATACTCAGCATAAGTTAGATCCTCTTGAACACTAAGGTCCTCCATTGGTAACTGCTCTTCAGGTACTCTGAGACATTTCTTCAGCTGAGATACATGGAATACATCATGAACATTCGCAAGGTGATCAGGTAACTCCAATTGATATGCCACCTCTCCCACTCACTTTAAGATTAAGAAGGGTCCAATAAAGCGAGGGGACAACTTTCCTTTGACTTTAAATCTTCTCATACCCCAGAGTGGTGACACCTTCAAATAAACATAATCTCCCTCCTTAAACTCAAGCAGTCTTCTCTGGGTATCAGCATAGCTTTTCTACCTTGACTGTGCAGTTATCAAATTCTCCCTTATTTGCTGAACTTGTTCCTCTGCTTCTTGTATAATCTCAGGTCCAAATAACTGTCTTTCACTAGTTTGATCCCAATACAGTGGAGTCCTGCACTTTCTGCCATATAAAGCCTCAAACGGTGACATCTTCAAACTGGTCTGATAGCTATTATTATATGAGAACTCCGCATACGGTAGACTCTTATCCCAACTACCACCATGCTTAAGGGCACAAGCTCTTAACATATCTTCCAGCACTTGATTGGTCCTCTCAGTCTGCCCATCAGTCTGTGGATGGTAAGCCGAACTAAAATTCAATCTTGTATCCATGGACTCGTGCAACTTCTTCCAATACCGGGAAGTAAACTGTGATCCCTGGTCTGACACAATCTTCTTTGGCACACCATGTAGGCAGACAATCCGTGCCATGTACAACTCTGCTAACTTGGCTCCTGAATACGTGGTCTTCACTAGAATAAAGTGGGCCACTTTAGTTAGCCTATCCACAATCACCCATATAGAATCATATCCAGCAGACGTGCGGGGTAATCCAACAATGAAGTCCATGCCAATCTCTTCCCATTTCCACTCTGGTATCTTCAGTGGATGCAGTAGTCCGGCTGGCCTCTGCTATTCAGCCTTAACTCTTTGGCACACATCGCACATAGCCACATGTGCAGCCACATCTCTCTTCAATCCATACCACCAATATTTTTGCTTCAAATCCTGATACATCTTAGTACTCCCAGGGTGAATAGAATAAACTGAGTCATGTGCCTCCTTCAATATGGTTTCCCGAATATCAATATCGGGAACACAGATCCAATCCTTGAACCATATCGTGCCTTGCTCATCCTCTATGAAATCCGGGCCTCTACCCTCTGTTATCAGATCCTTGATCTCCTGGATTTTGGCATCACCAATCTGACCTTTACGAATTTCTTGCTCCAAGGTAGGTTCCAGCTCAATGGTAACTCCTTCCGTATGTGTAACAACCCTAGGTTGAGCCTCTCAAAATCTTTTGCCAATTCATCAGGTAGCTAGACAACAATAGCGGAATGAACGTGCTCCTTCCGACTCAAGGCATCTGCAACCAAATTTGCCTTGCCTGTGTGATAGTGAATCTCCAAATCATAATCCTTGATAAGTTCCAACCAACGGCGTTGCCTAAGGTTGAGATCCTTCTGAGTGAATATGTACTTCAAACTCTTATGATCTGTGTATACTTGGCACTTAGTTCCCATAATGTAGTGTCTCCAAATCCTAAGTGCATGCACAACTGCTGCTAGTTCCAAGTCATGAGTAGGGTAATTCAATTCATGTTTCCGCAACTGACGAGATGCATAGGCAATCACATGTCCTTCTTGCATGAGCACACATCCTAGTCCTTGGACACATGCATCACAATAAATGTCAAATGCTTTCTGTAGATCTGGCATAACCAACACTAGTGGTGACATCAATCTCTCCTTCAATTGATCAAAGCTTTCTTGGCATTTCTCATTCCACATGAATTCTCTTCCTTTCTCCAAAAGCGAGGTCATAGGCTTGGCAATCTTAGAGAACCCTTCAATAAATCTCTGATAATAGCCTGCGAGTCCCAAGAAACTCCGAATCTCAGCAACTGTAGTGGGCACTCTCCACTCCATTATCTCCTTCACTTTAGCAGGATCCACTGCTATTCCTCCATTAGAAATAATATGACCAAGGAATGGCACCTTGTCAATCCAAAACTCGCACTTGCTAAACTTGGATAGAGTTGATTATCTCGTAGCTTCTGTAGCACCAACCTTAGATGTTGTTCATAATCACTTTCACTCTTAGAATAGATAAGAATATCGTCGATGAACACCACGACGAATCTGTCCAAATACTCCATAAACACCTTATTCATCAAATTCATGAAATAAGCTGGTGCATTGGTTAATCCAAATGACATAATAGTAAACTCGTATAATCCATATCGGGTTGAGAAAGCCATCTTGGGAATATCCGATGATCTAATCCTCATCTGATGGTAACCTGATCGAAGATCAATCTTCGAGAATACCCTAGCACCTCTCATCTGATGAAATAAATCCTCAATATGGGGTAACAAATACTTGTTCTTCACCGTAACATCATTGAGAGATCTATAATCCACACACATTCTTTGTGATCCATCCTTCTTCTATACAAACAGAACCGATGTTCCCCAAGGTGAGGAACTCAGACGAATGTACCCCGCCTCTTGTAACTCTGTTAATTGCTTCTTAAGTTCCTTTAGTTCTTCTACAGCCATCCTGCATGGTCATTTAGAAATAGGGGCAGTTCCAGGTAAAAGATCAATGACAAACTCAACTTCCCTATCTGGTGGCATTCCTAGTAACTCCTCTGGAAAGACATCCGGAAAATCTCTAACCACCCAGATGTTGTCACCAACAAACTCCTCCGCTATAAAGTATATCGCCCGTTTGGAAGCGGTGGTTACTGCAATTTGGACTTGGAATGTTTCTCCTTTAGGGCTAGTGAGCTCTATAGTACCCCTACCACATGCTATAACGGCCTTTGCCTTCCTTAACCATGACATACCAAGGATCAGATCTATACTGCTGGCCTCTAATATTATAGCAGTAGCTCCAAATTCTCTTCCCATAATTGATAATGTCAATCTACGTGTCATTTGATTTGCCACAATAGGCCCTTTAGGTGTGATTACTATCATTGGTTTTCTCATATTTAGTAGGGGTATCCCATTGGTGTTGGCATATCGAGCAGACATGAATGAATGTCTAGCACCAGAATCAAATAGTATTATTGCAGGAATTGCATTAATGTAAAACATACCAAGTACGATGTCAGCACCATCACGAGTATCATCGACGCTGACTTGATTAACCCTGGCTATAGAATATCCCTTGCCAGGAGTCTGTTGCTTGTTCTTAGCTGGTGTACCAGAATTTCCCATTGGACAAGCATTAGCATTGTGCCCAATCTGACTACACTTGAAGCATGTAGGACCGATCTTCTGTCCTGCAGACCTCATCGAGGTGCCAGTGGGAGTAGCCTGACGAGTAGGAGGTGTCCGTGGAGACCCCTGTGGAACATACTGAGCTGGGCGTGGTCCTCCTGGTCGAGTCGGCGTACCCTGTGGCAAAACATAGCGGGGGCGAACACTGCTGCTACCCTGTCCCTGTGAGATAGCCTTCCTCTTCAAATCACCCAGTTGAACACGCTTGTGTTCAATAGCAAGAGCCTTATCCAGTAGCCTCTGAAATGATGGAAAAGTGTGTGCAACCAGTGCATAATACAGGGGTCCATTAAGTCATTCAATAAAATGCTCCTGCTTTCTCTCATCCTCAGCAACTTCCTCCGGAGCATATCTCGACAGCTGAATAAATTTATCTCTGTACTCGCTGACCGACATGTTGCCTTGCTTCAATGATAGAAACTCCTTCTTCTTGATCTTTATCAAACCAGCTGGAATATGGTAGTTCCTGAACTGTGTACTGAACTCTGCCCAAGTAATAGTATCAGCAGCATCATGGGCAGCAGTATAAGAATTCCACCAGTCAGCAGCAGGACCTATTAGACGACCAGAGGCATAAAGAACTTTCTCCCGGTCTGAGCATTGGGCGATGTTGAGCATCTTCTCAATTGACTTCAACCAATCATCTGCATCAAGTGGATCTGGCGAACTGGCGAAAGTCGGTGGCTTATGACTCATAAATTCCCGGTGCTTATCATGAGGTGGAACTAGTGGTGGTGGTGGAGGCAATGGCACTTGTTGTTGTTGCTGCTGTTGCTGCTGTTGCTGTTGTTGAAATTGCTGTTGCAGCTACTGTTGCGCCCTCCTCTCCTGGTGTATCTCTTCTCTCTCCTGGCGCAACTCTTGACGTATCTCTTCTCTTTCCTGACGCATCTCTTGGCGTTCTTGCTGCATCTGGGCATGCATATCAGCCATAATGTCCACCATTTGCTGCATCATGCTCATTTGAGCTGAAATCAGTGGGTCAACTCCGCCTGGTGGAGGATTAGGAGGATTCATCTCTGCTGGCTGTGGCTGAGGTTGTCTATATATCCACCGAGTCTGTCGATTAGGAGGCAAATCAATTCCACCACCCCTCCTGGTATTGACCATCTGAGTTAGATACATATGGTAAGAGAGAGTAGTAGACAAGGCAGTAATTACGGTTCGTGTTACTGTGGGGGATTTATTAGCTATGCAGATTAATGTTTTACCTACCATAGCTAATTTATTACCTTATGGTGGTACATGCTAAGATGTCCATATATAATACTTCAATCAATCAAAGAAGCAAATCAGACATTTATGATCAGAACAATCAAACAACATTTTTTTTAAATATAGAAAATATTTTTGATTTTGTCTTAGGTTCCCTAACTCTTAAAATGTCATAGGGATAGGGATTCCAAGGTGTGAAGTCCATCTTGTCTTAGAATAGAGAAGGTAAGAATGATCAGAGTAGAACAGTAGAAGGTGAGACAGGATCAAGATAAGTATAGAAAGAATCAGAGTAAGGTAAGTATAGAAGGATTCAGAATAAGATAAGTAGGTAAGGGTTTGTCCATTTCTATCTAGGTTTCGTACTACAGTCAACATTTCCTCTGATACCACTTCTGTCACACCTGGATTTAAGGGACAAATCCGGGTGCATCTCATATGTGCGCCAAGGAAGAACAACACACATAATAACAGAGTGCATCGAGATAAATATCATAAATATCATAAATGTACTTATTACATAGCGGAAGTCTTACAAAATAAAAGACGAATATAGCAGGAACTAAAATCTATCCTCGAAGCCAGAAAGCTGACTGGGAGACGCCACCTAGATCAAGTCGAATGCCTCAGTGTTAGGCGGCTCCTCTTCGACCACCTGTTCTTCTCCTGTGGGGGGGGTGTGAGACAGCAAGAGTGACCTCACATACGTTCATAGCTCAACAAGTCGTGGGAAATAATGTGACATGAACTCACCAAAGGTGGGAGTTCATGAAGTGTAAGGCTCATCAATGAAATAGAGGCTGAAGCTGAGCATTGCTTTTATAAGTTGGTCAAAATTTTATTAGCAATTACTAAGTGTAAGTAAACACCAAACCTTAATGATAATAAAGAAAAGTAATAGTAAAATAATCCCAAATGCGATGCAAATTTCAAATTAAATTTAAGTTCCATAAATTAATCATGTGAGGGTCCGAGCCGCTCATGACCGTGAGCACGACTAGTATACCAGTTATACACTCTGCAGAGGTTGTGCATCTTTACCCACAAGTCATGTTACCCATCTGCTAAGAGACGACCAATCCCATACACCTCTACCGAGGAGGCGAGGCAGGGTAACACTACGAGGCCTTTACAAAGTTCCACTAGCTTCAGAAATCCCGCTACAGTTTTGTCGGGGACCATAATTAGGGGTACCCTCAAGGCTCCTAATTCTCAGCTGGTAACCCCCATCAGCATAAAGCTGCAAAGGCCTGATGGGTGCGATCAAGTCAGGGATCAGTCCATTCGAGGGACTCGATCACGCCTCGCCCGAGCCTAGCCTCGGATAAGGGCAGCCGACCCTGGAGGATCTCCGCCTCGCCCGAGGCCCCCCTCCAGCGGCGAACACGTTCCTGGCTCGCCCGAGGCCCTGTCTTCGCCGAGAAGCAACCCCGACCAAATCGCAGGAGCATTTAATGCAAAGGTGGCCTGACACCTTTATCCTGACGCGTGCCCCTCAGCTGATAGAGCCGAAGTGACCGCCGTCACTTCGCCGCTCCACAGACCGGTCTGACAGAAAGACTGCGGTGCCACTTGACAGAGTGAGGCTGACAGGCAGTCAGGCCCGGCCGCACGCAACTCCGCTCCGCCCGACCCAGGGCTCGGACTCGAGCTAAGCCCCGGAAGATGGCGAACTCCGCTCCGCCCGACCCAGGGCTCAGACTCGGGCTAAGCCCCGGAAGACAGCGAACTTCGCTCCGCCCGACCCAGGGCTCGGACTCGGGCTAAGCCCCAGAAGACGGCGAACTCCGCTCCGCCCTACCCAGGGCTCGAACTTGGGCTAAGCCCCGGAAGACAGCGAACTCCGCTCCGCCCGACCCAGGGCTCGAACTTGGGCTCAGCCCCGGAAGACGGCGAACTCCGCTCTGCCCGACCCAGGGCTCAAATTCCGCCCTGGCCTCAGCCAACGGCCTCTGCCTCGCCAGACCTAGGGGCTCGGACTCGGCCTCGGCCATGGAAGACGGACTCGACGTCGACCTCGGAGGAGCCTCCACATCGCCCAACCTAGGGCACGGACCGACCACGTCAACAGGCGGCGCCATCATTACCCTACTCCAAGCTGACTCAGGCTACGGGGAACAAGACCGACGTCACATCTGGCTCGCTCCGCCAGAAAGGCGATGATGGTGCCCCGCACGCTCCCTGACGATGGCGGCTCTCGGCCCCCTTACAGAAGCAAGAGGACGTCAGCAAGGACTCGACGGCCCTGACAGCTGTCCCTCTGCCAGGCTCCAGCGCTCCTCCGACGGCCACGACATCACACAAACCGGGTGCCAAAATCTCTCCGACCGCCACGATGGCGTGTACTTAGGGCGCTAGCTCTCCTCCGCTAGACACGTAGCACTCTGCTACACCCCCCATTGTACACCTGGACCCTCTCCTTATGCCTATAAAAGGAAGGACCAGGGCCCTCTTAGAGAGGGTTGGCCGCACGGGGACGAGGACGAGATGGGCGCTCGCGTGAGGCCGCTCGCTTCTTCCCCCGTGTGGACGCTTGCAACCCCCTACTGCAAGCGCACCTGACCTGGACGCGGGACGAACACGAAGGTCGCGGGATTTCCACCTCTCTCACGCCCATCTCCGGTCACCTCACTTCCCCCCCTTCGTGCTCGGCCTCGCGTCGACCCATCTGGGCTGGGGCACGCGGCAACACTTCACTCGTCGGCTCAGGGACCCCCCGGTCTCGAAACGCCGACAAGTTTATAGGAAGCTCCAGTGCAGGAATCCCTCGCCTGACCGCCATCGCAGCAAAAATCAACCCAAGGACCTCCCTACACTGACCACTCCCTTACTGCCCTTGCCCCTTTCAGGTAAGGAAGACCTCCACTAGCTTTCCTAGTTAATCAGCCAAGGGCATCCCATTAAACCCTTGTGGTAGCACTGTTTTCCCGGGTGGTCGCTCCATGTTCCCATTAATTTAATGATCTTAACACGAACAATAATAATAATAAAAAGATAATAAAAGAATAAACATGAATAGTGTATCTCCATACCCAAATCCACATAAAGCAATAGCAGGTACTACCCAAAAATATTTCAGGGGTGAACAAGGTATAAAGATAACCAAACTGGGGTAACCTAAAGGATCCCATCAAAATTAACCTATGCAGATCATTATAATTAATAAGAACATGGCTGGGAAAAGTAAGTGATCAAGGGCACAACTTGCCTTCAATGAGCTCCTTCTCAGCTACTTCTACTTGCTGAACCTTAGAATCCACAGTGGCTTGCTCGTCTACTCGCATCAACACAATACATACATAGTATAGCAAAAATTAACATTGCACCAAACATGTTAATAAAATACACAGTAAAAATCTACACATTAAAATGAGATCATTGGAACTGGAATCATTAAATTTGGAGTTATAGATTTCAAGTTATGAATTTCCTAAGATTTAATGTGCTTGAAATAGGATTAAATGATAAATTAATTTTCTTACTATTTTCATGTCAAAACAGAGACACTAAATGATAGAGAATCTTATTACAAAATTTTAGAAATTGGAATGGCTCAATTTGGAGCTAGAATGAATTTTCTATGCATTTTACAAGTTTCTAGATTTGTTTTTGTATTAAAAACGAATTTCTATAATTATTTCTATGTTTTTAATCTTCTCTGGACTGGGCATCAATTTTCAGAAAGGTCAGGGGTTGCAGGGTAAAATTTCCTAAGACACAGTGCACAACGGCCATGGACTGCGGGCTGATTTTTCTAATTTTATAAGGTCCCTTTTGTAAAAATGGTAGGGAGAAGGGGTACGGGGCAACAATGACCGTTGGATTAGATTAGAACGGCCACGATTAGACCGGCTTCAGAACAAATCAGTATCCAATAGGAATCGCTTGATTAAAAATCTACGGTTTGGATTTAAAATCCCCTGCGATCGCCCCGACTCGCCCGATCGCGATCGAATGACCCTCATTCACCCTGGCCTGATCCACCCCGTCGATCTAATCTACACCCTTGATTGCACAATCTACGGCCAGGCGCTCATCCTCAACCACCCGCCTCAGCAGCTGGGCTGCCGCACGCGCTACGGTGGCGCTCATCGCCGGAGTAACCCGACTCGGCAATTTAGGGCCCCAGACCCCAATTCTATGTAAACTACACGAATGGAGAGCTACGGCAAGACATAGGGGGAGTTATTACCGGCGATTGGGACCATGTTGCGGCCGGTCGATGGTGTTAAGCGGATACGAGGCGGAGCTTTAACACCGGTGAGCAATCGAGGTGGCCCGAGCCAACCACGAGTCCAAATTAGTAGATGATGAGGTTGCGCACGAATCCACGAGTTCCTCCGGGCACAAAACAGGGGGAGCGGCGATATGGTGCGAGGTTTTGGCGGCGGCGGAATCCGATTGGCACTACACACACAGCTGGCGAGGAAGTGGGCGCGGCAGTAGGGGTAATGGCCGGTTAGGGTTAAGGGCCACGCTTTATGGCCGCTAGACAGGCGGGTCAGTCCCGAAATCCCGTACTAGTCACCGGCGTTATCGTGCACGCCGTTGATTTCCCCCCTTCGCGCGGCGCGGTCGTAGGGAAAACGTTGGAGCTAACTCCATGGGCCCACGTGTCAGTCACAGCGCGAAGGCAGTCGGGTCTGCCAGTTCGGGCCCGCCCGTCAGTGGAAAGGAAGCGCAGCAGCGCGGATACCCAGTGTCCCCAACCGTCAGCGAAAGCGTGAGGTGGGAGAGTTGGGCTGCGCGGGTTTGAATTTCCTGGTGGGCCGAATTGGCGCAGGGAGCCCACATACTCTTTTTCCTTTATTCTTTTTATTTTATGTTTCCCTTTTTCTCCTTTTCAAATTCAAACTCCTTTCAAATTTAAATTTCCATTCTTGTGGAAAATTTATCCTAAATTTTATATTATGCCATGAACAGTATCAATTTGGAGATATATTTATATATACATTGTTTTTATCTTAAATCTTTATATATCTTCTCTTTTTCTAACTTCTATAATTTCTTTTACATTCTAAATTTCCCCTTGGGAATTTAATATATTTCTTGTCACATTACTTTTATATTTCCACAAAATGCACACAAAATAAAGAACCAACATGATGCACATCTTTGTGGTAAGTCTTTTATTAATTAATTATTTATTTTTGAATATGATGTTCACATGTAATGATAAGTAGGTTCAACACACACATAAAATATAGGAAAATAACTTTTCTCCTTTTTTATCTATTACAAATTGGGTATTACACTGGCGCACCGGACTGCCCGGTGCGCCATACGACAGATAGCCTCCCCAACGGCCACTTTGGTGGTTGGGGCTATAAATACCCCCAACCACCAACACTTCAAGGCATCCAAGTTTTCAGCCATTGCATTCAATACAAGAGATCTAGACTTCACTCCAAGACACAAACAAGAGATCAAGTTCTCTCCCAAGTCCAAAGTTCATTCCAATCAAATAGTGACTAGAGAGAGAGAGACATTTGTGTTCATTTGAGTTCTTGCGCTTGGATCGCTTTTCTTCTTCTTTCTTTCTTGTTCCCAACTCAATTGTAATCAAGGTAAGAGACACCAATTGTGTGGTGGTCCTTGTAGGGACTTAGTGTCCCGATTGATTGAGAAGAGAAGCTCACTCGGTCTAGGTGATCGTTTGAGAGAGGGAAAGGGTTGAAAGAAACCCGGTCTTTGTGACCACCTCAACGGGGAGTAGGTTTGCAAGAACCGAACCTCGGTAAAACAAATCACCGTGTCATCGACTCTATTTCCTTGGATGATTTGTTTTTACCCTCTCTTTCGGACTCGTTTATATTTCTAACGCTAACCCCGGCTTGTAGTTGTGCTTAAAGTTTATAAATTTCAGATTCCGCCTATTCACCCCCCTCTAGGCGACTTTCAACTTTCGCTATGTAATAAGTACATTTATTATATTTATGACATTTATCTCTATGCACCCTGTTATTATATGTGTTGTCTTCTCTAGCGCATATATGAGATGCACCCGGCTTGTTCCTTAAAGCCCGGGTGTGACAGAAGTGGTATCAGAGCCAAATGTTGACTGTAGGACGAAACCTAGATAGAAATGGACAAAACCCTTACCTACTTATCTTACTCTGATTCATTCTATACTTATCTCATTCTAAACTTATCTTGATCCTGTCTCACCTTCTACTGTTCTACTCTGATCATTCTTACCTTTTCTACTCTAAGACAAGATGGATTTCACACCTTGGAATCCTACCCCTATGACATTTTTAAGAGATAGGAGGCCTAAGAAGAAGAAAAAAACTATTTTCTCTATTTTAAAAATGTTGTTTGATTGTTCTGATGTTAAATGTCTGATTTGCTTCTTTGATTGATTGGAATATTATATATGGACATCTTAGTATGTACCACTATAAGGTAATGAAGTAGCTATGGTAGGTAAAACATTAATCTGCTTAGCTAATAAATCCCCCAAAGTAACTTGATTCGTAATTACTGCCTTGTCTACTATTCTCTCTTACCATATGTATCTAACTCAGATGGTCAATACCAGGAGGGGTGGTGGAATTGATTTACCTCCCAGATGACACACTCGGAGGATATTTAGACAACCCTAGCCACAACCAGCAGAGATGAATCCCCCTAATCCTCCACCAGGCGGAGTTGACCCACTGGTTGCAGCTCAGATGAGGATGATGCAACAAATGGCTGACACCATGGCGGATATGCACGTACAGATGCAGCAGGAACGCCAGGAGATGCGCCAGGAAAGAGAAGAGATACGCCAGGAGTTGCGCCAGGAGCGAGAAGAGATACGCCAGGAGAGAAGGGCGCAACAGCAGCTGCAACATCAATTTCAACAGCAACAGCAACAAGTACCATTGCCTCCACCACCACCACTAGTTCCACCTCGCGATAAGCACTGGGAATTTATGAGCCATAAGCCGCCGACCTTTCCCAGCTCACCAGATCCACTAGATGCAGATGATTGGCTGAAAGCAATTGAGAAGATGCTCAACATCGCCCAATGCTTAGACCGGGAGAAGGTTCTTTATGCTTCTGGCCGTCTGACAGGCCCTGTTGTTGACTGGTGGGATTCCTATACTGCTGCCCATGATGCTGCTGACACTATTACTTGGGTAGAGTTTAGTACACAGTTCAGAAACTACCACATTCCAGCTGGATTGATGAAGATCAAGAAGAAAGAGTTTCTATCATTGAAGCAAGGCAACATGTCTGTCAGCGAGTACAGAGATAAATTCATTTAGCTATCAAGATATGCTCTGGAAGAAGTTGCTGAGGATGAGAGAAAACTAGAGCACTTTATTGAAGGACTTAATGGACCCCTGCAGTATGCACTGGTGGCACACACATTTCCATCATTTTAGAGGCTACCAGATAAGGCTCTTGCTATTGAACACAAGCGTGTTCAACTGGGAGACTTGAAGAGGAAGGCTATCTCACAGGGACAGGGTAGCAGCAGTGTTTGTCCCCGCTACGTTTCGCCATAGGGTACACCTACTCATCTAGGAGGTGGACCATGCCTAGCTCAGTACGCTCCACAGGGGTCTCCACGGACACCTCCTACTCGTCAGGCTACTCCCACTAGCACCCCGACGAGGTCTGCCAGACAGAAGACCGGTCCTACATGCTTCAAGTGCAGTCATATTGGGCACTATGCTAATGCGTGTCTGATGGGGAATTCTGGTACACCAGCTAAGAACAAGCAACAGACTCCTGACAAGGGATATTCTATAGCCAGGGTGAATCAAGTTAGTGTTGATGCTACTCCTAATGGTGCTGATATCGTACTCGGTATGTTTTACATTAATGCCATTCCTGCAACCATATTATTTGATTCTGGTGCTACACATTCATTCATGTCTACCCGATATGCCAACACAAATGAGATACCACTGCTAAATATGAGAAAATCAATGATAGTAATCACACCTAAAGGGCCTATTAAGGCAAATCAAATGACACGTAGATTGACATTAACAATCATGGGAAGAGAATTTGGAGCTACTGCTATAATATTAGAGGGAAGCTGTATAGATGTGATCCTTGGTATGTCATGGTTAAGAAAGGCAAAGGCCATTATAGTATATGGTAGGGTACTATAGAACTCACCAGCCCTAAAGGAGAAAGATTTCAAGTCCAAATTGCAGTAACCACCTCTTCCAAATGGGCAATATACTTTATACCTGAGGAGTTTGTTGGTGACAACATCCGTGTGGTTAGAGATTTTCTGGATGTCTTTCCAGAGGAGTTACCAGGGATGCCACCAGATAGGGAAGTTGAGTTTGTCATTGATGTTTTACCTAGAACTGCCCCTATTTCTAAACGGCCATACAGGATGTCCGTAGAAGAGTTAAAGGAGCTTAAGAAGTAGCTCACAGAGTTACAAGAGGCTGGGTACATCCGTCCGAGTTCCTCACCCTGGGGAGCACCAGTACTATTTGTAGAGAAGAAGGATGGATCACAACGGATGTGTGTGGATTATAGATCTCTTAATGATGTTACTGTGAAGAACAAGTATCTGTTACCCCGTATTGAGGATTTATTTGATCATATCAGAGGTGCTAGGGTGTTCTTGAAGATTGATCTCCGATCGAGATACCATCAAATGAAGATTAGACCATCGGATATTCCTAAGACGACTTTCTCAACCCGATATGGATTATATGAGTTCACTGTTATATCATTTGGATTAACCAATGCACCAACTTATTTTATGAATTTGATGAATAAGGTGTTTATGGAGTATTTGGACAGATTCATCGTGGTGTTCATCGATGATAGTCTTATCTATTCTAGGAGTGAAAGTGATCATGAAGAACATCTAAGGTTGGTGCTACAGAAGCTTCAAGATAATCAACTCTACGCCAAGTTCAATAAGTGCGAGTTTTGGATTGATAAGGTGCCATTCCTTGGACATATCATTTCTAATGGAGGAATAGCAGTGGATCCTGCTAAAGTGAAGGAGATAATGGAATGGAGCGTGCCCACCACCGTCACTGAGATTCGGAGTTTCTTGGGGCTTGCAGGATATTATCGGAGATTCATTGAAGGATTTTCTAAGATTGCTAAGCCTATGACCTCGCTTCTAGAGAAAGGAAGAAAATTTAAGTGGGATGAGAAGTGCCAAGACAGCTTTGATCAACTAAAGAAGAGATTGATGTCACCATAGTGTTGATTATGCTAGATCTACAGAAGGGATTTGACATTTATTGTGATGCATGTGGCCAAGGATTGAGATGTGTGCTCATGCAAGAAGGACATATGATCGCCTATGCGTCTCGTCAGTTGTGGAAACATGAATTGAATTACCCCACTCATGACTTAGAACTAGCAGCCATTTGCATGCTCTTAAGATTTGGAGACATTACATTATGGGAACCAAGTGTCAAGTATACACGGATCATAAGAGTTTGAAGTATATATTCACTGAGAAGGATCTCAACCTTAGGCAACGCCGTTGGTTGGAGCTCATTAAGGATTATGATTTGGAGATTCATTATCACCCGGGCAAGGCAAATTTGGTTGCAGATGCCTTGAGTCGGAAGGAGCACGTTCACTCCGCTATTGTTGTCCAGCTAGCCGATGAATTAGCAAAAGATTTTGAGAGACTCAACCTAGGAATTGTTACACATACTGAAGGAGTCACCATCGAATTGGAACCTATCTTGGAGCAAGAAATTCGTAAAGGTCAAGTTGGTGATGCTAAAATTCAAGAGATTAACGATTTGATTACGGAAGGTAGAGTGCCAGAATTCACGGAGGATGAGCAAGGTACTGTATGGTTCAAGGATCGGATATGTGTTTCGGAGATTGATAGTCTTCGTGAGACTATATTGAAGGAAGCCCATGATTCTGATTACTCTATCCACCCTGGTAGCACTAAGATGTATCATGATTTGAAGCAGAAATACTAGTGGTATGGACTAAAAAGAGATGTTGCTGCTCATGTGGCTAAGTGTGATGTGTGTCAAAGAGTTAAGGCCGAACATCAAAGACCAGCTGGACTACTGCACTCGCTTAAGATTCCCGAGTGGAAATGGGAAGAAATTGGTATGGATTTCATTGTTGGACTACCCCACACCCCTGCTGGGTATGACTCTATTTGGGTGATTGTGGACAGATTGACAAAAGTGGGTCATTTCATACCTGTGAGGACTAATTACACGGGAGCCAAGCTAGCAGAATTGTATATGACTCAGATAGTTTGTCTACATGGAGTGCCTAAGAAGATCGTGTCAGATCGAGGTTCACAGTTTACTTCTCGGTTTTGGAAGAAGTTGCATGAGAGCTTGGATACAAAGTTGAATTTTAGTTTAGCCTACCATCCTCAGACTGATGGACAGACAGAAAGGACTAACCAAGTGCTGGAGGATATGTTAAGAGCTTGTGCTCTTAAACATGGTGGAAGTTGGGATAAGAGCTTACCATATGCAGAGTTCTCTTATAATAATAGCTACCAGGCCAGTTTGAAGATGTCACCATTTGAGGCTCTATATGGCAGAAAGTGCAGGACTCCACTGTATTGGGATCAGACTGGAGAAAGGCAGTTCTTTGGGCCTGAGCTTATACAAGAGGCAGAAGAACAAGTGCGAATGATAAGGGAGAATTTGAGAATTGCACAATCAAGGCAGAAGAGCTATGCTGATACCTGAAGAAGACTACTAGAGTTTAAGGAGGGTGATCATGTGTATCTGAAGGTGTCACCAATCCGGGGTATGAGGAGATTTAAAGTTAAAGGAAAGTTGTCTCCTCGCTTCATTGGACCTTTCTTGATCTTAAAGCGAGTGGGCGAAGTTGCATATCAACTTGAACTACCCCCTCATCTTGCAGACGTACATAATGTCTTTCACATGTCACAACTAAAGAAGTGCCTCAGGGTATGTGAGGAGCAACTACCAATGGAAGACCTTAGTGTCCAAGATGACTTGACTTATGCTGAGTACCCTATCATGATTCTGGACACTTTGACTCAGGTTACAAGAAATAAGGTGATAAAGATGTGCAAAGTATAATGGAGTCACCATGGAGAAGATAAAGCAACTTGGGAGAGAGAAGAAGAGCTTCACATAGATTTTCCCCATCTTTTCCCTAGACCTTCCTAAATCTCGAGGACGAGATTATTTTTAAGGGGGGTAGGATTTGTAATACCCAAATTGTAAGGTAGAATAAAAGGAGGAATTGTTTCCTTTGAATATATGTGCATCTCCATTTATCATCACATGTGGATACTCATGTCTAAAAATGAGCAAATCATTCATTACCAAGACACAAATAAATCATTGCATCATATTGGATTTTGTTTGTGCATTTTAAAACAATAATAATACTAATAAAAGTAAAATATTATTAAAAGAATTCTATAAATGTGGAGAAGAGAAAAGATAAAGGGATATAAATAAATAAATAATGTATGTAAATACATACCTCCAAAATTAGTATCTCTAAATGTTGCAAGTATAAATTGTAATAATGGGCCACAAGAGTTTGAATTAAATTTGAATACAAATTGAATTTGAAAAGGGAGAGAAAGGAAAATAAAAATAAAAAAGAACAAACACTGGTCGTGGGCCGCACCCTCAAATCTCGGCCCACCTACCAATTATCTCCTGCGTGTAATACTCAAGTTGTATACCAAGAGTAATAAAGAGAGTTCCTCATTTTGTGTGTTTCATTTGCATCATAAAAAGAGCACCTATGTAATTGAGAGTGACTAAATAAAACAATTATTCTAAAATAAAGAACAAAAAAATGCATTTGTTGGAGTTTTATGTGTTGTGCATTAAATAAAACCATAATGATAAAAAAAATGATAAGGTAATAATTATTGGAAGCTTGATTAAGCCACATTGAAAACTAGGGTTTAAAGGAAGAAGAGAAATGTTATGAAAATAAAGAAAATAATGTAAATATATTCCAAAAATTTGTATTTCATATTCCAGAATATGATTTGATACCAAATGTGCACAAGGATTGAAAACTAAATTCAAAATTCAAATTTAAAAGAAAGAAAACAGAAAACAAAATAAAAAGAAAAAGGAATAAAGCTTACCTGGGCTCTCCTCCTCAGTATTCGGCCCACCGGGGGGGGGATGTCCCGCGCGGTCCATCTCTAACGCGTGAGGGCGCCGACACCCGGGGCCCCCTTGCCAGCCTCTGCTCCCGCGCGTGCAATCTCCACCTCTCGCTGCGCGGCGGGACCCTTTCGTCAGCCGAGAGCTCCTTCGCGTCGCGCATGGCTCACTTCCGCGTGGGACCCGCTTGTCACCTCCGATTCCTTCGCCGCGGCGGGCGTAGCTGCCGCCGATCTTCTCGGCACGGCGTGACCGTGCAGGCCGCTCGGACCCGCTTAGCAGTCGCTCGCCCCCTCACCTCACGCGCCGCTTGTGCCGCTGCCGGTGGGGCCGTCGGTGTCAGTTCCTTCCTGAACAGAACACCGCGATGATCGCGCGCGCAGCCGTGGTCGTTGCTCCCTTCCTGGAATTCCCGCGTGCTCGGTGGCTAAATACGGACCTGTAGCCGCCCTTCCCTGCCATCTCTCTTCGCGCAACCCCACCATACCACTCACACCGCAGATCGCCGCGCAGTTGGCCGACGGAACTCAAGCACAGCGCCGCTACGAGTAAATCCCCGATTAGTCGACGATTCGTCCTCGGTTTGGTGCGTGGTGGGTCCCTCTGGCTAAGGAGAAAGTGGTCGAGGCCGGGCCACCAGGAATCCATCGCCAGCGCCGCCGGAATTTCTCGCCGCACTCCAGTTTCCGCCATGCGCCGCGGGCAGGGTTTCTCAACCGATTAATTGAGGTACTACCGCCGCTCTCGTGTTCGCTTATGCATTAAATATGAATAGCTGTAGCGAATTAGAACTTGCATCACCAAAAGCGCGTTGAATCGCTCGCCGGCGTTGGCAGCACCTGGCTGAGCTGCGCCGCCGTGTTGCGGTAAGGTGGGAGGACGATGAGTCCGTGGCCATCGGATCCATAGCGACGGCTTAGATTAGAATCAAGGCAACGGTTCGTGTAAGTGTGATCTGAGCCGTTAATGTCAAAATGGACGAGTGAGGCTAGGACTCGGTTATGAGGAGCGCGGGCGGTAGATCTCCGATCCAACGGTGGGAATCGCTTACCGGTTCGTTTTATGGTTAGATCCGATCTGGACCGTTGAGATGGGATCGGACCGCCCATATCGCATACCCGTTCGGATTATAGAAAATCTAATCACAGCCGTAGATTGATGATCGGACGACTCTGATCCTAGCATACCCCTTCGTCCGCACCATCTTGTAAAAGAGCCCTCGGGTTTCCGTAAAATAGAACCCGCCGTCCTGTGGGTATTATTCACTGAGTCTGGTTTAAATTACCCGCTAGCCCCTGCAGTTTTTAGTATTTGACGCCCAGTCCAGAGCACGTTTAAAACATATAAATGAATTAGTAAAGGTATTATTAATACAAAAATAATTCCTAGAACTTAGTTAATTCATAGAAAATTCATTTTAGCTCCAAATTGGTCCATTCCAGTTCCTAAATTTTTGTAATAATATTGTCTACGCATTAGTGCCTCTGTTTTGGCATGAAAGGCTCATTTAAATTTATCTAATGCTTAATCTTGTATTAAATACATAAAAGCCACAGAAATTCATAACTTGAAGTATATAACTCCAAATTCAGTGATTCCAGTTCCTATGGTTTTATTTTAATGTGTAGATTTTTACTGTATATATTTCATTCATCTGTTTGGTGTAATGTTGATTTTGGCTATACTATGTATGTATTGTGTTGATGCGAGTAGACGAGCAAGCCACTGTGGAAACTGAGGTTCATCAAGTAGAGATAGCTGAGCAGGAGCTCATTACAGGCAAGTTGTGCCCTTGATCACTTACTTTTCCCAGCCATGTTCTTATTAATTTTAATGATCTGCATAGGTTAATTTTGATGGGATCCTTTATGTACCCCAGTTTTGATTACCTCTATACCTTGTTCACCCCTGGAATATTTTTGGGTAGTACTTGCTATTGCTTTATGTGGATTGGGTATGGAGATTCATTATTCATGGTTATTCTGTTATTATCTTGTTATTATTATTGTTCATGTTAAGATCATTAAATTAATGGGAACATGGAGCGACCACCCGGGAAAACAGTGCTACCACAAGGGTTTAATGGGACGCCCTTGGCTGACTAATTAGGAAAGCTAGTGGAAGACTACCTTACCCGAAAGGGGCAAGGGCAGTAGGGGAGAGGTCAGTGCGGGGAGGTCCCTGGTTGATTTTGCTGCGATGGCTATCAGCCAGGAACCCTGTACTGGATCTTCCCATAAACTGTAGCGGGTTTTCGGAAGCTAGTGGAACTTTGTAAAGGCCTCGTAGTGGATCCCTAGCCATTCACCTCGGTAGTGTCTAAGGGCCTTGCAAACCCAGGCGACATGGGATACACGACTTGTGGGTAAAGATGCGCAACCTCTGCAGAGTGTAAAACTAGTATACTAGCCGTGCTCACGGTCAAGAGCGGCTCGGACCCTCACATGATTAACTATGGAACTTAAGTTTAATTTGACATTTGCATCGCATTCGGGATTATTTTACTATTACTGTTCTTTATTATTATTAAGGTTTGGTATTTACTTACACTTAGTAATTGCTAATAAAATTTTGACCAACTTATAAAAGCAATGCTCAGCCTTAGCCTTTATATCATTGATCAGCCTTACACTACATGAACTCCCACCTTTGGTGAGTTCATGCCACATTATTCCCCACGACTTGTTGAGCTATGAACGTATGTGAGCTCACTCTTGCTGTCTCACACCCCCCCACAGGAGAAGAACAGGTTGTTGAAGAGGAGCTGCCTAATACCGAGGAGTTCGATCTGATCTAGGTGGCGTTTCTCAGTCGACATTGGCGCCATCGATCCTTAGTTCGTTTTATATTTATCTTTATTTTGTAATAAGACTTCCGCTATGTAATAAATACTCTGATGATTTATGACATTTATCTCTATACACTCTGTTATTATATGTGTTGTCTTCTTGGCGCATGTATGAGATGCACCCGGCTTTGTTTCTTTAAAACCGGGTGTTACAGAAGTGGTATCAGAGGAAATGTTGACTGTAGGACGAAACCTAGATAGACTGGACAAACCCTTACCTACTTATCTCATTCTGATTCATTCTACACTCACCTTACTCTGATTCTTTCTACACTTATCTTGATCCTGTCTCACCTTCTACTGTTCTACTCTGATCACTCTTACCTTTTCTGCTCTGAGACAAGATGGATTTCAAACCTTGGAATCCCTACCCCTATGACAATTTTTAAGAGATAGGAAGCCTAAGACAAAATTAAACTATTTTCTCTATTAAAAATGTTGGTTGATTGTGCTGATGCTCAATGCCTGATTTGCTTCTTTGATTGATTGGAATAGTATAGATGGACATTTTAGCATGTACCACTATAAGGTATTGTATTAGCTATAGTAGGTGAAATATTAATCTGCTTAGCTAATAAATCCCCCAAAGTAACATGATTGTAATTACTGCCTTGTCTACTGCTTTTTCTTACCATATGCATCTAACTCAGATGGTCAATACCAGGCGGGGTGGTGGAATTGATTTGCCCCCTAACCAACACACTCGAAGACAACCTCAGACACAGCCTGCTGGGATGAATCCTCCCAATCCTCCACCAGGCGGAGTTGACCCACTGGTTGCTGCTCAGATGGCGGTGATGCAGCAGATGGCAGACACCATGGCTGATATGCGTGCCCAGATGCAGCAAGAGCGCCAGGAAATGCGTCAAGAAAGAGAAGATATACGCCAGGAGCTGCGCCAGGAGAGAGATGAGATACGCCAAGAAAGGAGGGCGCAACAACAGCTTCAACAACAGCAACAGCAGCAACAAGTGCCACTGCCTCCACCACCACCACCAGTTCCACCTCGTGATAAGCACCGGGAGTTTATGAGCCATAAGCCACCTACATTCGCTAGCTCACCTGATCCACTGGACGCGGATGATTGGCTGAAAGCAATTGAGAAGATGCTCAACATTGCACAATGCACTGACCGGGAGAAGGTTTTATATGCTTCTGGACGTCTGGTTGGTCCTGCTGCTGACTGGTGGGATTCTTATACTGCTGCCCATGATGCTGCGGATACTATTACTTGGGCAAAGTTCAGTACACAATTCAGGAACTACCATATTCCAGCTGGTATGATAAAGATTAAGAAGAAGGAATTCCTGTCGCTGAAGCAAGGAAGTATGTCAGTCAGCGAGTACCGCGACAAGTTTATTCAGTCATCCAGATATGCTCCGGAGGAAGTTGCTGAGGATGAGAGGAAGCAGGAGCATTTCATTGAAGGACTTAATGGACCACTGCAATATGCTCTAGTGGCACACACATTTCCATCATTTCAGAGGCTGCTTGATAAGGCACTGGCTATTGAACACAAGCGTGTTCAGCTGGGAGATTTGAAGAGGAAGGCTATCTCACAGGGACAGGGTAGCAGCAGTGTCCGTCCTCGCTACAGTTCACCACAGAGTACACCGCCTCGACCAGGAGGACCGCGCCCAGTTCAGCAATCACCACTGAGGACACCTACTCGACAGGCTACACCCACTGGCACCCCGACGAAGTTTGCAGGACAGAGTCCGGGCACTCAATGTTTCAAGTGCGGGAAGATTGGTCATTATGCAAATGTCTGCCCACAGAGGATTGCTACTACTCCAGTACAGAACAAGCAACAGACCCCTGGCAAGGGATATTCTATAGCCAGGGTGAATCAAGTCAGCGTTGATGATACTCCTGATGGTGGGGACCTCGTAATTGGTATGTTTTATGTTAATGCAATTCCTGCAACAATATTATTTGATTCTGGTGCTACACATTCGTTCATGTCTGCTAGATATGCCAACACAAATGAAATACCACTGCTAAATATGAGAAAACCCCTGATAGTAATTACACCTAAAGGGCCTGTTGAGGCGAATCAAATGACACGTAGATTGACATTAACCATTATGGGTAGAGAATTTGGAGCTACTGCTATAATATTGGAGTCAAGCAGTATAGATCTGATCCTTGGTATGTCATGGTTAAGAAAGGCGAAGGCCGTTATAGCATGTGGTAGAGGTACCATAGAACTCACTACCACTAAAGGAGAAAGATTTCAAGTTAATATTGCAGTAACCTCCTCATCCATGCGTGCAATGTTCTTTATGCCTGAGGAGTTTGTTGGTGACAACATCCGGGTGGTTAGAGATTTTCCGGATGTCTTTCCAAAGGAGTTACCAGGGATGCCACCTGATAGAGAAGTTGAGTTTGTTATTGATCTCTTACCTGGAACCGCCCCTATTTCTAAACGGCCATATAGAATGTCCGTAGAGGAGTTGAAGGAACTGAAGAAGCAGTTAACGGAGTTACAAGAGGCTGGTTACATTCGTCCAAGTTCCTCGCCTTGGGGAGCACCGGTGTTATTTGTGCAGAAGAAGGATGGATCGCAACGGATGTGTGTGGATTATAGATCTCTTAATGATGTTACGGTGAAGAACAAGTATCCGTTGCCCCGAATTGAGGATTTATTTGATCAGATGCGAGGTGCTAGAGTGTTCTCAAAGATTGATCTCCGATCCGGTTACCATCAGATGAGGATTAGACCATCGGATATTCCCAAGACGGCTTTCTCGACTCGATATGGATTATATGAGTTTACTGTTATGTCGTTTGGACTAACCAATGCACCAGCTTACTTCATGAATTTGATGAATAAGGTGTTTATGGAGTATTTGGACAGATTCGTCGTGGTATTCATCGACGATATTCTTATATATTCTAAGAATGAAAGTGATCATGAACAACATCTAAGGTTGGTGCTACAGAAGTTACGAGATAATCAACTCTATGCTAAGTTCAGCAAGTGCGAGTTTTGGATTGGCGAAGTGCCATTTCTTGGTCATATTATTTCTAATGGAGGAATAGCAGTGGATCCTGCTAAAGTTAAGGAGATAATGGAGTGGAGAGTACCCACTACAGTTACTGAGATTCGGAGTTTCTTGGGACTCGCAGGATATTATCGGAGATTTATTGAAGGATTTTCTAAGATTGCTAAGCCCATGACATCGCTTTTGGAGAAAGGAAGAGAATTCAAGTGGGATGAGAAATGCCAAGAGAGTTTTGATCAATTGAAAGAGAGATTGATGTCACCTCCAGTACTGATTATGCCAGATCTGCAGAAGGGATTTGACATTTATTGTGATGCATGTGGCCAAGGACTTGGATGTGTGCTTATGCAAGATGGTCATGTGATTGCCTATGCATCTCGTCAGTTGAGGAAACATGAATTGAACTACCCCACTCATGATTTGGAATTGGCTGCCGTTGTCCATGCACTGAAGATTTGGAGACACTACATTATGGGAACTAAGTGCCAAGTATACACGGATCATAAGAGTTTAAAGTATATATTCACTCAGAAGGATCTCAATCTTAGGCAACGCCGTTGGTTGGAGCTCATTAAGGATTATGACTTGGAGATCCATTATCACCCAGGCAAGGCGAATTTAGTTGCAGATGCCTTGAGTCGGAAGGAGCATGTTCACTCCGCTTTCGTTGTCCAGCTACCTGATGAATTAGCAAAAGATTTTGAGAGACTCAACCTGGGAATTGTTACACATACGGAAGGAGTGACTATTGAATTGGAACCTACCTTGGAGCAAGAAATTCGTAAAGGTCAGATTGGTGATGCTAAGATTCAAGAGATCAAGGATCTTATTACTGAAGGTAGAGGCCCAGAGTTCACGGAGGATGAGCAAGGCACGATATGGTTCAAGAATCGGATCTGTGTTCCCAATATTGATAGTCTTCGGGAAACCATATTGAAGGAAGCACATGATTCAGTTTACTCCATCCACCCTGGGAGCACTAAGATGTATCAGGATTTAAAGCAAAAATATTGGTGGTATGGACTGAAGAGAGATGTGGCTGCACATGTGGCTATGTGCGATGTATGCCAAAGAGTTAAAGCTGAACACCAGAGGCCAGCCGGACTATTGCATCCACTGAAGATACCTGAGTGGAAATGGGAAGAGATTGGCATGGACTTCATTGTTGGATTACCCCGCACGTCTGCTGGATATGATTCTATATGGGTGATTGTGGACAGGCTAACTAAAGTAGCCCACTTTATTCCAGTTAAGACCACCTATTCAGGAACCAAGTTGGCAGAGTTGTATATGACATGGATTGTATGCCTGCATGGTGTGCCAAAGAAGATTGTGTCAGATCGAGGATCACAGTTTACCTCTCGATATTGGAAGAAGTTGCACGAGTCATTGGATACGAGATTGAATTTTAGTTCAGCTTACCATCCCCAGACTGATGGGCAAACTGAGAGGACTAACCAAGTACTGGAAGATATGTTAAGAGCTTGTGCTCTTAAACATGGTGGAAGTTGGGATAAGAGTTTGCCTTATGCAGAGTTCTCTTATAATAATAGCTATCAGGCCAGTTTGAAGATGTCACCGTTTGAGGCTTTGTATGGCAGAAAGTGCAGGACTCCCTTGTATTGGAATCAAACTGGTGAAAGGCAGTTGTTTGGATCTGAGATTATACAAGAAGCAGAGGAACAAGTTCAGCAAATAAGGGAGAATTTGAGAACTGCACAATCCAGGCAGAAAAGTTATGCTGATACCCGGAGAAGACTGCTTGAGTTCAAAGAGGGAGATTATGTCTATTTGAAGGTGTCACCACTCCGGGGCATGAGGAGATTCAAAGTCAAAGGAAAGTTGTCCCCTCGCTTTATTGGACCCTTCGTAATCTTAAAGCGAGTGGGAGAAGTTGCATATCAATTGGAGTTACCCGATCATCTGTCAGATGTACATGATGTGTTTCATGTGTCTCAGCTAAAGAAGTGCCTCAGGGTACCTGAAGAACAGTTACCAATGGGAGACCTTAGTGTTCAAGAGGACTTGACTTATGCTGAGTACCCCATCAAGATTTTGGATACTCTGACCCGAGTTACGAGGAATAAGGTTATAAAGATGTGCAAAGTTCAATGGAGCCACCACGGTGAAGATGAAGCAACTTGGGAAAGAGAAGAAGAGCTTCGTATAGATTTTCCCCACCTTTTCCCTAGATCTTCTTAAATCTCGAGGACGAGATTATTTTTAAGGGGGGTAGGATTTGTAATACTCAAGTTGTATACCAAGATTAATAAAGAGAGTTCCTCATTTTGTGTGTTTCATTTGCATCATAAAAAGAGCACCTATGTAATTGAGAGTGACTAAATAAAACAATTATTCTAAAATAAAGAACAAAAAAAATGCATTTGTTGGAGTTTTATGTGTTGTGCATTAAATAAAACCATAATGATAAAAAAAATGATAAGGTAATAATTATTGGAAGCTTGATTAAGCCACATTGAAAACTAGGGTTTAAAGGAAGAAGAGAAATGTTATGAAAATAAAGAAAATAATGTAAATATATTCCAAAAATTTGTATTTCATATTCCAGAATATGATTTGATACCAAATGTGCACAAGGATTGAAAACTAAATTCAAAATTCAAATTTAAAAGAAAGAAAACAGAAAACAAAATAAAAAGAAAAAGGAATAAAGCTTACCTGGGCTCTCCTCCTCAGTATTCGGCCCACCGGGGGGGGAAGTCCCGCGCGGCCCATCTCTAACGCGTGAGGGCGCCGACACCCGGGGCCCCCTTGCCAGCCTCTGCTCCCACGCGTGCAATCTCCACCTCTCGCTGCGCGGCGGGACCCTTTCGTCAGCCGAGAGCTCCTTCGCGTCGCGCATGGCTCACTTCCGCGTGGGACCCGCTTGTCACCTCCGATTCCTTCGCCGCGGCGGGCGTAGCTGCCGCCGATCTTCTCGGCACGGCGTGACCGTGCAGGCCGCTCGGACCCGCTTAGCAGTCGCTCGCCCCCTCACCTCACGCGCCGCTTGTGCCGCTGCCGGTGGGGCCGTCGGTGTCAGTTCCTTCCTGAACGGAACACCGCGATGATCGCGCGCGCAGCCGTGGTCGTTGCTCCCTTCCCGGAATTCCCGCGTGCTCGGTGGCTAAATACGGACCTGTAGCCGCCCTTCCCTGCCATCTCTCTTCGCGCAACCCCACCATACCACTCACACCGCAAATCGCCGCGCAGTTGGCCGACGGAACTCAAGCACAGCGCCGCTACGAGTAAATCCCCGATTAGTCGACGATTCGTCCTCGGTTTGGTGCGCGGTGGGTCCCTCTGGCTAAGGAGAAAGTGGTCGAGGCCGGGCCACCAGGAATCCATCGCCAGCGCCGCCGGAATTTCTCGCCGCACTCCAGTTTCCGCCATGCGCCGCGGGCAGGGTTTCTCAACCGATTAATTGAGGTACTACCGCCGCTCTCGTGTTCGCTTATGCATTAAATATGAATAGCTGTAGCGAATTAGAACTTGCATCACCAAAAGCGCGTTGAATCGCTCGCCGGCGTTGGCAGCACCTGGCTGAGCTGCGCCGCCGTGTTGCGGTAAGGTGGGAGGACGATGAGTCCGCGGCCGTTGGATCCATAGCGACGGCTTAGATTAGAATCAAGGCAACGGTTCGTGTAAGTGTGATCTGAGCCGTTAATGTCAAAATGGACGAGTGAGGCTAGGACTCGGTTATGAGGAGCGCGGGCGGTAGATCTCCGATCCAACGGTGGGAATCGCTTACCGGTTCGTTTTATGGTTAGATCCGATCTGGACCGTTGAGATGGGATCGGACCGCCCATATCGCATACCCGTTCGGATTATAGAAAATCTAATCACAGCCGTAGATTGATGATCGGACGACTCTGATCCTAGCATACCCCTTCGTCCGCACCATCTTGTAAAAGAGCCCTCGGGTTTCCGTAAAATAGAACCCGCCGTCCTGTGGGTATTATTCACTGAGTCTGGTTTAAATTACCCGCTAGCCCCTGCAGTTTTTAGTATTTGACGCCCAGTCCAGAGCACGTTTAAAACATATAAATGAATTAGTAAAGGTATTATTAATACAAAAATAATTCCTAGAACTTAGTTAATTCATAGAAAATTCATTTTAGCTCCAAATTGGTCCATTCCAGTTCCTAAATTTTTGTAATAATATTGTCTACGCATTAGTGCCTCTGTTTTGGCATGAAAGGCTCATTTAAATTTATCTAATGCTTAATCTTGTATTAAATACATAAAAGCCACAGAAATTCATAACTTGAAGTATATAACTCCAAATTCAGTGATTCCAGTTCCTATGGTTTTATTTTAATGTGTAGATTTTTACTGTATATATTTCATTCATCTGTTTGGTGTAATGTTGATTTTGGCTATACTATGTATGTATTGTGTTGATGCGAGTAGACGAGCAAGCCACTGTGGAAACTGAGGTTCATCAAGTAGAGATAGCTGAGCAGGAGCTCATTACAGGCAAGTTGTGCCCTTGATCACTTACTTTTCCCAGCCATGTTCTTATTAATTTTAATGATCTGCATAGGTTAATTTTGATGGGATCCTTTATGTACCCCAGTTTTGATTACCTCTATACCTTGTTCACCCCTGGAATATTTTTGGGTAGTACTTGCTATTGCTTTATGTGGATTGGGTATGGAGATTCATTATTCATGGTTATTCTGTTATTATCTTGTTATTATTATTGTTCATGTTAAGATCATTAAATTAATGGGAACATGGAGCGACCACCCGGGAAAACAGTGCTACCACAAGGGTTTAATGGGACGCCCTTGGCTGACTAATTAGGAAAGCTAGTGGAAGACTACCTTACCCGAAAGGGGCAAGGGCAGTATGGGAGAGGTCAGTGCGGGGAGGTCCCTGGTTGATTTTGCTGCGATGGCTATCAGCCAGGAACCCTGTACTGGATCTTCCCATAAACTGTAGCGGGTTTTCGGAAGCTAGTGGAACTTTGTAAAGGCCTCGTAGTGGATCCCTAGCCATTCACCTCGGTAGTGTCTAAGGGCCTTGCAAACCCAGGCGACATGGGATACACGACTTGTGGGTAAAGATGCGCAACCTCTGCAGAGTGTAAAACTAGTATACTAGCCGTGCTCACGGTCAAGAGCGGCTCGGACCCTCACATGATTAACTATGGAACTTAAGTTTAATTTGACATTTGCATCGCATTCGGGATTATTTTACTATTACTGTTCTTTATTATTATTAAGGTTTGGTATTTACTTACACTTAGTAATTGCTAATAAAATTTTGACCAACTTATAAAAGCAATGCTCAGCCTTAGCCTTTATATCATTGATCAGCCTTACACTACATGAACTCCCACCTTTGGTGAGTTCATGCCACATTATTCCCCACGACTTGTTGAGCTATGAACGTATGTGAGCTCACTCTTGCTGTCTCACACCCCCCCACAGGAGAAGAACAGGTTGTTGAAGAGGAGCTGCCTAATACCGAGGAGTTCGATCTGATCTAGGTGGCGTTTCTCAGTCGACATTGGCGCCATCGATCCTTAGTTCGTTTTATATTTATCTTTATTTTGTAATAAGACTTCCGCTATGTAATAAATACTCTGATGATTTATGACATTTATCTCTATACACTCTGTTATTATATGTGTTGTCTTCTTGGCGCATGTATGAGATGCACCCGGCTTTGTTTCTTTAAAACCGGGTGTTACACTGCGCGACCCATTAGCATCCGCACCAGGACCTGGCATATGGGCCCCTCCAACCAGCCGCACGCCCTCATCGCATGCGCGCGCGGATCATAGAGCATGGCCCACCTGGCGGACATTCTCTCTTGACCGGACACTTCCACGTGGGGCCGGGTTGTCGGACTCGTCATCTCCGGGAGAATCATGGTCGCCTCAACCGAACGTGGGCAAGTCGCCTAGCTGACCCACCTTCCCTACCTTGCCTAGACCTTATAAAAGGAGCGGTCTAGCCGCAACCCTCTGCCCTCCTCTATCCTCTTGCACGAACGCGTGCTCCGAAGTCACATCGCCGCCGTCAGCACCGTGTTCGGAGAGAAGAGAGAGTGCACGCCTCGCGCTACACTACAGTCGCGGCCCTGTATTACTCCTAGGGAGCTTAGCCTGCTGGTGCCGTGTGTGCGCAACCACCTCGATGGGGCGGAGGACGTCCGACCATCCTTTAATTCCTCATCGAAATCAGTTTCTCTGCCGCATATCGCTGTCGCCCATGGTTGACCCCTCTCCATCGCCTCCCAGCTATGGTATGTAGTCTCACCATGTTTAAGTCACTTCCCTTGTTGTGAATCGTGGCCGGAATGAGTACGGGGAGCGTTGGGGCGTGATATTGGTGTGCACAGGCGTGGGCTCCGCCGTGCGTGAAGGGTGGCGCCTCCGTGCGCGGGTCTTGGTTGGGGAAGAGGGCTCGCAGCCATCGGATCCTGATTGGATGGTGTAGATTAGATGAGGAATAACGCTTGGATAGGTTAGATCCTGGCGCTTGTTTCTGGATCAGACGGTCTTGATTTAAAACGTACCTCGTTAGATCGTGACCGTAGGTCTTGGATCCGAGAGCCACGAGAAAGTACCAGTTCCCTGGGTTGCGGATCCAATCTGAGCCACCCACGCGTGATCCATCGGCTTGGATCCGAAGATACCCCTTCGCCGATCGCTTTTGCATAAGAGACCTTAGGTTATTAGAAAATGAACCCGCAGTCCACTCGGGTGTCTCCCTGAGTCTGTGGAATATTTACGCCAGAACCCCTATACTTTACAGAAAATGAGGCGCAGTCCAGAGAATTAGAAAAATCAGAGAAACTAGTTTAAAAATAGATTTCTAGCATATATTTAATTGTAGAAACTTGTTTAAATTGTAGAAAATTCATATGAACTCCAAATTGATCCATTCCAGTTCCTAAATTTTTGTAATAATATTGTCTAGTCATTAGTGCCTCTGTTTTGGCATGAAAGACAAATTAAAATTTATCTAGTACTTAATCATGTGTTAAATACACAAAACCTTGGAAAATTCATAACTTAAAATCTATAACTCCAAAATTAATGATTCCAGTTCCTATGATCTCATTTTAATGTCTAGATTATTATTGTGTATTTTATTTACATGTTTGGTGTGATGTTAATTTCCCCCTTTATACTATGTATGTGTGTATTGATGCGAGTAGACGAGCAAGCTACAGAGGATCCTGGGGTTTAGCTGGTAGAGACTGCTGAGCAGGAGCTCGTTGAAGGCAAGTTTTGCCCTTGATCACTTCCTTTTACCCATTCATATTCTTATTATTCATAATGATCTGTATAGGTTAATTTTGCTGGGACCCAATAGGATACCCTAGATTTTGACTATCTTTATACCTTGTTTCACCACTAGTTTTACTACTAAATTTTTGGGTAGTATATGCTATTGCTTTATGTGGCTTTGGGTATAGAGATATTAATCACTCATTGTTATACTTTTTATTATCTATTTATTCTTTACTGTTCATGATAAGATCATTATGTTAATGGAAACATGGAGAACCACCTAGGAAAACAGTGCTACCACAAGGGTTTAATGAGACGCCCTTGGCTGATTAACTAGGAAAGCTAGTGGATGACTACCTTACCCGAAAGGGGCAAGGGCAGTTGGGGAGTGGTCAGTGTAGGGAGGTGTAGGGGACTTGTTCTCAAATGCTATGAATTAAGAACAAGACAACACACAAGAAAGATGTTAAATGTTAATGTCCTTCGTCCTTCGAAGCATTATTTCCCTTAGGATATAATGATCTTCGGATGAAGGTTATAAAAGACATACCTTCATAAATATGACATGTAATCAGAGGATGAAGGTTATGAAACATAAGACAACATAAATAATTACATAGTACCAAAATATGAATATTTATTGTCAAATAATCATGAATACATAAAAGTTAAATTAAATTACATTTGTACCTTGAGCTCGACTGAATACGAAGATACAGATGCGATGTGAAACCGTGAACAGTATGAGGGTACTGTTCATCTATTTATAGGCACAGAGCGCAACCTGTGTGAATTTACATTCATGTCCACTACAAATGATTATAATTATTACACAGTTTATCATGGGCCGATTGGTCATCTCATCTTTAAGTCAGTGCATTTTGAAATATACTATGAAGCTTCATGACTGGTAGCTTTGGCATTGTTCTTGTTCTGACCTTCCGAAGGTGCTTCATCTGACAGGACCTTCGGCGACGAAGCAGACCCCCAACAGTAGCCCCTTCACGGTGCCAGATCGTTTTTCGTAACGAGCTTGACCCATGAAAAAACTTTTATGCTTCAGAATGCTAAAGGTCCGAAAACACCTTCCCTGAGCTCGTTGCCGAGAAACGATTTAAATATTCCGAGTGTAAGGCGATCCCACCATAAGACGGGTACACTCGACCTGGTGATTCGTCTCCTCGCACAGTATGGCCCACCGTTCAGTGGGTGCGGGCGGCTGTTCAGCGGGTGCAATCGTCTTGTCGATTTATCTTCCCACCTACAACACTATATATACAGACGAGTAGGTGTGAAGTTACCACAACATTTACTACTATTGCACTGTTGTGCTGCCGAAAAATTTGACCACAGCCGAAGCTTATTCACCATACTCCAAATCAAAGCTTCGTCACAAGAGGGAGCTTTGGCAAAAAATAAAAAGTTTTCAACTTCGTCAAGACACAAGAAATTTAGCATCAAATGGCCAGGGTCCGTTCAACAGCTAGGGTTACACGCGACGAAGAGGAGGCCGAAGCTGCTGAAACTGCCCCGATCTCCGAAGTAATGAGGCAGTTGGGACTAGTTGTGCTAGAGGGTACTGCTGATGAAAGTGCACCTGCTACCGAAACCGAGCAGGCAGATATTGAAGAAGGTTAGGCTAACGAGGAAGATATAGATTATTCTGCCGCGCCATCTAAGCCCAGCCACTTGGATTTTGGGAAGTCGACTGTTTCGGAAGCTGATATGCCGATAATGACAAAACTAGGCTACTTCGGGGAAGCCGAGAAAAAGCTAATTCGCTTTGGTGGGGAAGAGACCACTCCGAAGCCAGAAAGCGATGAGGTGGTAGTCTTCAGAAGCTTCTTTAAAGTAGGATTAAGATTTCCTCTGCATGGGATGATTGCAGATGTTTTGGAAAATTTCGAAGTTTATCTTCATCAGCTGACTCCTAACGCTATCGTTAGGCTCAGCGTCTTTATCTGGGCTCTCCGAAGCCAAGGAGCGGAGCCGGTTGCCGAAGCCTTCTGCCGGGTACACGAACTTCACTATCAAACGAAGGCTAGAGAAGATGGACTGCACGAGAACTTCGACTGCTATAATTTTGCTTATCGCAAAGACATGAAGACACCGGTGGTTAGCTATCGCACCAAATGGCCGACCGGTTGGAAAACTGAATGGTTTTATGTTAAGATTGATGAGAAAAAGGAGAAGCTAGTTCAGAGCCCACTAGAGCTAACCTTCGGGTTGACTAGGCCTCAGTGCAACATGATGCCGGGAACATCGTGCCCAGATGCTGTGGGCGAATTTAGGGTTGTGTCTGAGCATATTGGTACTAGGGATTTAGTTCAGGAATACTTAGCCAATAGGGTATTCCCAACATTAAAGGAATGGGGTATGCCGAAGCTTAAAGGAGAGAAGAAAAAGAATGAACTCGTCCGATTGCCCTATCATTTTAAGTTCAAGAAACACTTCAAAGAACCCTGCCAGGAATGGTTGGATACAATTGAAGTTATGTGCAATGAAATCTTGGGCAATTATACGAAAAAAGAAGATCAACTGATGACAGCAGCCTTCGGCACTCGGCCGAAACGAAGGTTAAACCGAGTAATGGACGCTTTGAAATTTGAATACCCAGACTACGAAAGGTTAAGAAAAGGTGCCGAAGGGCCAAAATGAAAAGGACTGTCAGTATTATACAAAGACAAGCTGCCAGGATGGTAAAAGAGGATGAAAATTTGGCAAAAAAGAAAAAATCTAGTCCTGAGCCAAAGGTGGTTGTCTCGAAGAAGAGAAAAGCTCTAGCTTCGAAGCCGAAAGCTGATTTCGAAGAAGAAGAAGTTCCCTCAACACCTTCTGCCCCTGACGCAGAAGAAATTTTAAAGGTAATGACTGAATCTCTACCTAATAAGCTAAGTCCGCTGGGACCGGAACTGATGAAGCTTTTACAGAAGAAGAAGGAGCCTTTGGTTGCCGAGAAGCCTGCTGAGCCAAAAAAGCGAAGAATTATTACTGTCATTGAGGCTATTGAAGAAACACCGCCACCGGCCTCAGCGCCGAAAGCAGCAGCAGACGAAGCGGCTCCTGCTGAAGCTTCTACTTCCGAAGCTGTAGCAGCCGAAGCCACATATTTGGAAAACACACTCAATGATATTGATGAAATGATTTTGAATATGGTTGAGGAAAAAACTGCTGTGGCTATTGAGGAAACCCCGGCCGCAGTGCCTGAAAAAGGGGAAAAGATGCTTGGAAAAGAGAAGGAGCCTGCCAAAGATACTTCAGAAGAAGAAAATTTCAACTTTCAAAACATAATTGGGCAAGAATTGTCAAAGGCTGAAAAAGAAGAGATAAAGGACTATGCCATATCGTGTGGGTATCAGCCAGGGGCACTGCTCTTCCGTGGTGTTTCCGAAAAGAGTTTAGGATGCCTTCGGGACCGAGTTGGGGCAAAGGTTGTCAGCACTTTGTCAAAAAGTGTTGGTTTCCCGAAGCTCGAAGCTGATCTCATCAGATATCGGCGACAGCATATCGCCGGTAGCCTGTTTTATTCTAACTTTAAGGTAAAATTTTTCCGTTTACTTTTTATTGTTTTGATATGAAGATGTTTTTTGATGAAGGTTATTTTGTCAGAGCTTACTTCTAAGCAAATCCTTGAGGATGCAACAAGACCTCGAGGACAAGAAAAACGAAGTTATAATTGAAGGTTTAGAGAAGAAGATTAAAGATCATGAAGCTTCCCTAGAAAAGGAAGACTTCGTGCTTCAAACGATGGAAGGTTCACTAGCAGAAGCTCAAGCCGAGAACGCTAGATTAAACAGTGAACTTTCCCTATAGTCAAAAAGCTTTGAGCAAGAGAAAAAGGATTTCAAAACAAAACTCGAAGCCGGGGCCAGAAAAAGTTCAAATTTACAGAAATCACTCAAAAATCTTCAGGAAAAATGCTTAGGCTTCGGCACCCGGTGCATTCAACGGCTAAAACAGGTCTTTAACTCAGTTGGGGCTAGCTCTGAAAAGTTTAAACCTTTGGTTGAAGACTTGCCGGGCACATTTGATCATATTGAAGGTGAAGTTGATGCTCTCGACGAAATTATAGCTGGACATGATGACTTTTTTGCCCTGCTAGCTTCTTGAGGCACAGCTGTCGCTTTCATGAAGGCTGGCTGTACATATGGAAATATTGTAAACAGACCAAACTTCAGCCTGTCATCGGTAGACTTGAACGACATCCCCGGCTTGGCTCGAAGCATCGGAAATAGATTCATTACTCAAATCTGGGCAAAGGGCAGACGAGACTTGGCTGGTGACGAAGCTCGAAGTCACCTTAAACCGGTAATAAACTCATACCTTGTGGTTACCTTTTTCCTTGAAACTTGAATTTACCTTATAATGCTTTGATATGTATAGGATGACGAAGCCGAGGAGCATTGAGCCGAAGCCTAGCAGACAATCCGAAGCTTAGCAGATGATGATGAAGCTGAAAACCTAGCTGTGAAAAAACTCTAGAAAAACTCTTGTATTATCCTTTGTAAAGAATATTATAATTTGAAAATCAGATTCTACTCTGTAAATTTGTCCATACCTTGTAATATATTTTTACCTTTCCGTCAATGTGCGAACTGCTTTGATGTGGACGAAACTTGTATTTTTTTGAGCCGAAGGTGAAAAACACATTCCCTTCTTTTTCGTACGCAACAAAGCATTGATCTGCTTCCGAAGCCATATACTTAGAGACGAAGCAACTGTCTATCTATATGATATGATGATGATGATCCTATATTTGTCTAAATGAATGTTTATGAATGCAATGTATGATGTAATGTATCATGCCAATGAATGCCCAAACACACATTCGAAGCTTCATCCATAACCTTCATTCCCTTAGGAATGACTAAAATCTCTTTGTCGTTTATTTTTCGGCTGCACCGCTTATTTTTGGTGTAAGTTCTGCATCCTCTTAGGAACGTCTTTTGAACTTCTTCGCCTTCTATTTCGGCGGTATTCGCGTTGACTTTTCGCACTTGGCCTTATATTTCGGCGGTATTCGCGTTGACTTTTCGCGCTTCGCCTTATATTTCGGTGGTATTTGGCTCTGCATTCCCTTAGGAACGACTTTTGAGCAGAAAACTTACGCTGCGCTCCCTTAGGAACGACTTTTTGTAGCTTCATCGTGCTCTGCATCCCCTTAGGGACGACTTTCGAGCTTCTCCCTATTTTTTTTCTCTCTGCACTCGATGGTGAATGCTCAGATTTTACATTTACATATCTTGGGGGATTTTGCCCTCGTAGGGCTGAATTAAAAAGGAGAAATTACAGACTATGGCCCCATTAAAAACCTTTCTCCCCTTTTGGAAACAAAAAGGGTGCCATAGGAAAAATGAAAAAGATTACATCAATTTATACATAATATCATCGAAGCTCATCTGCATTCCAGGATCTAGGAATGTCGTTGCCGTCCATGTGCTTTAACCTGTAAGAACCGGGTCTTAATGAAGATACTACCAGAAAGGGTCCTTCCCACTTCAGCTGAAGCTTGCCTACTGTGTTAGGGTTGGCTACTCTCCGAAGCACCAAGTGCCCTGGCTTAATGTCTTTCAATCGAACTTTTCTATCGCACCATTTTATTGTTTTGGCTTGATATTTGTTAATATTTTCCACAGCCTGAAGTCTGGTCCCTTCTATAGTATCTTTTGTCATAGAATAATTAGCTTCGTCTTCGGCTGAAGCTACTGTTCTTATTGACCCCACTTTAGCCTCTTTGGGGGTTATGGCTTCGTCACCGAACAATAACTTAAATGGTGTGAAACCTGTTGACCTTGTTATAGTTGTATTGTGGCTCCACACCACTTTAACCAACTCATCTGGCCACTTTCCTCTAGGCTGATTGAATATTAACTTCATTATTCCTGTCATTATAATACCATTTGCCCTTTCAACTAGTCCGTTTGATTCCGGGTGCCTGACTGATGCAAAATGAATTTTTGTACCGATCTGATCGCAGAAATCTTTGAATGTTTCAGCATCAAACTACGTTCCATTGTCCATAGTTATAGCCTTCGGCACACCGAAGTGACAAACTATATTCTACCAGAAAAATTTCTAGACTATAGTCGAAGTTATTGTAGCCAAAGGCTTTGCTTCAATCCACTTGGAAAAAATTCTACAGCCACCACAACATATCTTAAATTGCCTTGTGCTGGTGGAAGTGGACCTAACAAATCGAGGCCCCATCTTTGCCAATGGCCAGGTTGGTTGTATTAGCCGAGTCAAAGCCGAAGGTTGTTTCTGATTTCTTGCACATTTTTGGCAATTTTCATACTTTTGAACCAAATCTGCTGCGTCCGAAGCTACCTTCGGCCAATAGAACCCTTGTCGAAAAACCTTTCCCAGAAGAGGTCTGGGCCCAATATGAGATCCACACAATCCTGCATGTATCTCCTTCATCAGTTCTATACCTTCAGTTCTGGATAAGCGCTTGAGAAGTGGGGAACAAACTCCATGTTTATATAATTCCCCTTCTACTATGACATATGGTCTTGTTCTTGCTTCCATTCTTTTGTTATAAACCTCATCATCCGAGAGATGATTACCTTGGAAGAAAGATATAATCTCAGTCCTCCAATCTTCACTATGGACAGGAGATATTGTGAGTACTGCTCTTTAGAGGAGTTCTACCGAAGGTGCTCTTATTGTCTCGAAAAACACTTCCGAAGGTAGAGGGAGCCCATGTGTTACTGACTTGGCTAGCAGATCAGCATGCTCATTTTCCCCTCTTGGAATATTTTTGTCACACCCGGGCTTTAAAGGACAAAGCCGGGTGCATCTCATACATGCGCCAAGAAGAAAACATATATAATAACAGAGTGTATAGAGATAAATGTCACAATAACATCAGAGTATTTATTACATAGCGGAAGACTTATTACAAAATAAAGATAAATATAAAACGAACTAAGGATCGTCGGCGCCAATGTCAACTGAGAAACGCCACCAAGATCAAGTCGAATGCCTCAGTGTTAGGCGGCTCCTATTCGACCACCTGTTCTTCTCCTGTGGGGGGTGTGAGACAGCAAGAGTGAGCTCACATACGTTCATAGCTCAACAACTCGTGGGGAATAATGTGGCACGAACTCACCAAAGGTGGGAGTTCATGAAGTGTAAGGCTAATCAATGAAGTAAAGGCTGAGGCTGAGCATTGCTTTTATAAGTTGGTCAAAATTTTATTAGCAATTACTAAGTGTAAGTAAATACCAAACCTTAATAATAATAAAGAAAAGTAATAGTAAAATAATCCCAAATGCGATGCAAATGTCAAATTGAATTTAAGTTCAATAATTAATCATGTGAGGGTCCGAGCCGCTCATGACCGTGAGCATGGCTAGTATACTAGTTTTACACTCTGCAGAGGTTGCGCATCTTTACCCACAAGTCATGTTACCCATCTGCCAAGAGACGGCCAATCCCATACACCTCTACCGAGGAGGCAAGGCAGGGTAACACTACGAGGCCTTTACAAAGTTCCACTAGCTTCAGAAATCCCGCTACAGTTTATAGGAAGCTCCAGTGCAGGAATCCCTCGCCTGACCGCCATCGCAGCAAAATCAACCCAAGGACCTCCCTACACTGACCACTCCCCTACTGCCCTTGCCCCTTTCCGGTAAGGAAGACCTCCACTAGCTTTCCTAGTTAATCAGCCAAGGGCGTCCCATTAAACCCTTGTGGTAGCACTGTTTTCCCGGGTGGTCGCTCCATGTTCCCATTAATTTAATGATCTTAACATGAATAGTAATAATAACAAGATAATAAAAGAGTAATCATGAATGTTGTATCTCCATACCCAATCCACATAAAGCAATAGCAGGTACTACCCCAAAATATTTCAGGGGTGAACAAGGTATAAAGATAACCAAAACTGGGGTAACATAAAGGATCCTATCAAAATTAACCTATGCAGATCATTATAATTAATAAGAACATGGCTGGGAAAAAGTAAGTGATCAAGGGCATAACTTGCCTTCAATGAGCTCCTGCTCAGCTACTTCTACTTGCTGAACCTCAGAATCCATAGTGGCTTGCTCGTCTACTTACATCAACACAATACATACATAGTATAGCATAAATTAGCATCACATCAAACATGTAAATAAGATATACAGTAATAAACTAGACATTAAGATAAGATCACAGGAACTGGAATCATTAAATTTGGAGTTATAGATTTCAAGTTATGAATTTCCAAAGACTTAATATGATTAAAATAGGATTAAATGATAAATTAATTTCCTTACTGTTTTCATGTCCAAACAGAGACACTAAGTGATAAAGAATAATATTACAAAAATTTATAAAGTGGAATGGATCAATTTGGACCAAAAATGGAATTTCTATGAATTTTACAAGTTTCTAGATTTGTTTTTGCATTAAAAACGAATTTCTAATATTATTTCGCTATTTTTATTCCACTCTGGACTGGGCGGCAATTTCTGGAAAAGTCAGAGGGTTCTAGCGTAAGTTTTCCAAGACTCAGAGAATAGAGTCCATGTACCGCGGGTTCTAAATTCTAAAAGCATGGGGTTTCTTTTGTAAAGTGTACCCGCGAAGGGGTACGGTGCACTATGGGCCGCAGGATCGCACACCAACGGTGTGGATTAGATCGGCCCCGGTCCGAACCGGTATGCGCTAGACACCGTCCGATCTGGATCCAACACTCCCAATCTAAATACCCTAAATCAATTCTAAGCCGGTCATCGACAGATCGACGGCGCACATCAGCTATGACGAAACGACATGCGATCTTCTAATCTGAGCCATCCGCTATGGATCCAATGGCCCGAACACCGTCTTCTCCCCCCCTCAGTCAACCGAGCGGCCAGGAGCAGAGCTCCACGGCGTGCTCGCGCGGCGATATGGTGGCCCGGTGCCCCGGCCCTCCTGGACTCTCCCAAAGGCGTGAAAATAATGAGGAGTGCAGCGTGAGTTCGACAAGGGGGTTCTTACCGGCGATGGCGAAGCAGGGACTCCCGGCCACGGTGCGAAGCGGTCCCGCGACGGAGGTCGAACTACAGCGAGCGATTACAGTCGCCCCGAGGCCCCGCAATTCAAATTGATGGCGCGGTCAGCTTCACGGGTCCCCGGAGAACGCCCTCACCCGCACGCGCGAACCCGAGCGCGTGTACAGAGGAGAGTCACCGGGCGATTTGCGAGGTTAGTGGCGGTCGCAAGGCAAGACAAGAGGTGGAATCGATGGGTCCGGGGTCGTGGCACATATATGGACGCGTACGGGGGCAGTGCCGCAACGGCCGGGCCGGACTTCCGTGGATTTGTCGCGGCGGCGTTCCTCTATGCGCGCGAGGTGGGCGCGATGAGCGCGGTGTCTGGTGAATGGGCCCCACCAGTCGGCATAGGATTGTGGATGGAGTGGGCTGACCACTGAGATGCGGGTCCCACAGGCAGAGTCACGACGCGGAGTGGAGGCTGAGGTGGGCTGCGCGGATGGGAAGTCAGAGTGGGCCGAATTGGAGGCTGAGGCCCAAATAGCCTTTTTTTCTATTCCTTTTTTTATTCTCTATTTCCCTTCCTCTATTCCCAAATTCATTTTTGAATTTCGAATTTGAATTCACACTTGTGCCTATTTTATTCTCAATTCATGTTGTGGAATTTAGAATACCAACTTTGGAGATATAATTATATTATATATTTTTTTATATCATTTCTCCTCTTCTCATTTTCAAAATCCCCATTTTCAAGCTAGGGTTTACTCCAACCTTAGAATCATTATCTTATTATTATTATTCTTATTTTTATTTTAATGCACAAACATATAAAACTCCAACAAGATGCACTTTATTTTATTTTAGAATCATTTGTTTTGATAAATCCCTAAATTTTGAGTATGCTCTTTTTATGATGCAAATGAGGCACATAGAATTGAGGAGCTCTTTCTCTCTCTCTCCATTATTCTTTGTATATAACTTTGAGTATTACAAATCCTACCCCCTTAAAAATAATCTCGTCCTCGAGATTTAAGAAGATCTAGGGAAAAGGTGGGGAAAATCTATACGAAGCTCTTCTTCTCTTTCCCAAGTTGCTTCATCTTCACCGTGGTGACTCCATTGGACCTTGCACATCTTCATAACCTTATTCCTCGTGACACGCGTCAGTGTATCCAAAATCTTGATGGGGTACTCAGCATAAGTCAGATCATCTTGAACACTAAGGTCTTCCATTGGTAGTTGCTCCTCAGGTACCCTGAGACATTTCTTCAGCTGAGATACATGGAATACATCATGAACATCCGCGAGATGATGCGGTAACTCCAATTGATATGCAACTTCTCCCACTCGCTTTAAGATTAAGAAGGGTCCAATAAAGCGAGGGGACAACTTTCCTTTGACTTTAAATCTTCTCATACCCCGGAGTGGTGACACCTTCAAATAGACATAATCTCCCTCCTTAAACTCAAGTAGTCTTCTCCGGGTATCAGCATAGCTTTTCTGCCTTGACTGTGCAGTTCTCAAATTCTCCCTTATTTGCTGTACTTGTTCCTCTGCTTCTTGTATAATCTCAGGCCCAAACAACTGCCTTTCACCAGTTTGATCCCAGTACAGTGGAGTCCTGTACTTTCTGCCATATAAAGCCTCAAACGGTGACATCTTCAAACTGGCCTGATAGCTATTATTGTAAGAGAACTCTGCATACGGCAAACTCTTATCCCAACTTCCACCATGTTTAAGAGCACACGCTCTTAACATATCCTCAAGCACTTGGTTGGTCCTTTCTGTCTGCCCATCAGTCTGGGGGTGGTAAGCCGAACTAAAATTCAATCTCGTATCCAATGACTCGTGCAACTTCTTCAAATACCAAGAAGTAAACTGTGATCCCCAGTCTGACACAATCTTCTTTGGCACACCATGTAGGCATACAATCCGTGCCATGTACAACTCTGCTAACTTGGCTCCTGAATATGTGGTCTTCACTGGAATAAAGTGGGCTACCTTAGTTAGCTTGTCCACAATCACCCATATAGAATCATATCCAGCAGACATGCGGGGTAATCCAACAATGAAGTCCATGCCAATCTCTTCCCATTTCCACTCGGGTATCTTCAGTGGATGCAGTAGTCTGGCTGGCCTCTGGTGTTCAGCCTTAACTCTTTGGCACACATCGGACATAGCCACATGTGCAGCCACATCTCTCTTCAATCCATACCACCAATACTTTTGCTCTAAATCCTAGTACATCTTAGTACTCCTAGGGTGGATAGAATAAACTGAGTCATGTGCCTCCTTTAATATGGTTTCCCGAAGACTATCAATATCGGGAACACAGATCCGATTCTTGAACCATATCGTGCCTTACTCATCCTCTGTGAATTCTGGGCCTCTACCCTCTGTTATCAGATCCTTGATCTCCTGAATCTTAGCATCACCAACCTGACCTTTATGAATTTCTTGCTCCAAGGTAGGTTCCTATTCAATAGTAACTCCTTCCGTATGTGTAACAATTCCCAGGTTGAGCCTCTCAAAATCTTTTGCTAATTCATCAGGTAACTGGACAACGAAAGCGGAGTGAACATGTTCCTTCCGACTCAAGGCATCTGCAACCAAATTTGCCTTGCCTGGGTGGTAATGAATCTCCAAGTCATAATCCTTAATAAGCTCCAACCAACGGCGTTGCCTAAGGTTGAGATCCTTCTGAGTGAATATGTACTTCAAGCTCTTATGATCCGTGTATACTTGGCACTTAGTTCCCATAATGTAGTGTCTCCAAATCTTAAGTGCATGCACAACTGCTGCCAGCTCTAAGTCATGAGTGGGGTAGTTCAATTCGTGTTTCCGCAACTGACGAGATGCATAGGCAATCACATGACCTTCTTGCATGAGCACACATCCCAATCCTTGGCCACATGCATCACAATAAATGTCAAATCTCTTCTGCAGATCTGGCATAATCAATACTGGTGGTGACATCAATCTCTCCTTCAATTGATCAAAACTCTCTTGGCATTTCTCATCCCACTTGAATTCTCTTCCTTTCTCCAAAAGTGAGGTCATAGGCTTGGCAATTTTAGAGAACCCTTCAATGAATCTCCGATAATATCCTGCGAGTCCCAAGAAACTCCGAATCTCAGTAACTGTAGTGGGCACTCTCCATTCCATTAACTCCTTCACTTTAGCAGGATCCACTGCTATTCCTCCATTAGAAATAATATGACAAAGGAATGGCACCTTGTCAATCCAAAACTCGCACTTGCTGAAATTAGCATATAGTTGATTATCTCGCAGCTTCTGTAGCACCAATCTTAGATGTTGTTCATGATCACTTTCATTCTTAGAATAGATAAGAATATCGTCAATGAACACCACGACGAATCTGTCCAAATACTCCATAAACACCTTATTCATCAAATTCCTGAAATAAGCTGGCGCATTGGTTAATCCAAATGACATAACAGTGAACTCATATAATCCATATCGGGTTGAGAAAGCCGTCTTTGGAATATCTGATGGTCTAATCTTCATCTGATGGTATCCCGATCGGAGATCATTCTTCGAGAATACCCTGGCCCCTCTCATCTGATCAAACAAATCCTCAATACGGGGTAATGGATACTTGTTCTTCACAGTGACATCATTAAGTGATCTATAGTCCACACACATCCATTGCGATCCATCATTCTTCTGTACAAATAACACCGGTGCTCCCCAAGGTGAGGAACTCGGACAAATGTACCCCGCTTCTTGTAACTCAGTTAATTGCTTCTTATGTTCCTTCAGTTCTTCTACAGCCATCCTGTATGGTCGTTTAGAAATAGGGGCAGTTCTAGGTAAAAGATCAATGACAAACTCAACTTCCCTATCTGGTGGCATCCCTCGTAACTCCTCTAGAAAGACATCAGGAAAATCTCGAACCACCCGGATGTTGTCACCAACAAACTCCTCAGGTATAAAGAACATTGCACGCTTGGATGAGGTGGTTACTGCAATATTAACTTGAAATGTTTCTCCTTTAGGACTAGTGAGCTCTATAGTACCCCTACCACATGCTATAATGGCCTTTGCCTTTCTTAACCAAGACATACCAAGGATCAGATCTATACTGCTGGCCTCTAATATTATAGCAGTAGATCCAAATTCTCTTCCCATAATTGATAATGTCAATCTACGTGTCATTTGATTCGCCTCAATAGGCCCTTTAGGTGTGATTACTATCATTGGTTTTCTCATATTTAGCAGGGGTATCTCATTAGTGTTGGCATATCGAGCAGACATGAATGAATGTGTAGCACCAGAATCAAATAGTATTGTTGCAGGAATTGCATTAATGTAAAACATACCGAGTACGATGTCAGCACCATCAGGAGTATCATCAACGCTGACTTGATTCACCCTGGCTATAGAATATCCCATGCCAGGAGTCTGCTGCTTGTTCTTAGCTGGTGTACCAGAATTTCCCATCGGACAAGCATTAGCATAGTGCCCAATCTGACTGCACTTGAAGCATGTAGGGCCGGTCTTCTGTCCTGCAGACCTCGTCGGGGTGCCAGTGGGAGTAGCCTGACGAGTAGGAGGTGTCCGTGAAGACCCCTGTGGAGCATACTGAACTGGCGTGGTCCTCCTGGTCGAGTCGGTGTACCCTGTGGTGAAACGTAGCGGGGACGAACACTGCTGCTACCCTGTCCCTGTGAGATAGCCTTCCTCTTCAAATCACCCAGTTGAACACGCTTGTGTTCAATAGCAAGAGCCTTATCCAGTAGCCTCTGAAATGATGGAAAGGTGTGTGCAACCAGTGCATACTGCAAGGGTCCATTAAGTCCTTCAATAAAGTGCTCCTGCTTCCTCTCATCTTCAGCAACTTCCTCCGGAGCATATCTCGACAGCTGAATAAATTTGTATCTGTACTCGCTGACCGACATGTTGCCTTGCTTCAATGACAGAAACTCCTTATTCTTGATCTTTATCATACCATCTGGAATATGGTAGTTCCTGAACTGTGTACTGAACTCTGCCCAAGTAATAATATCAGCAGCATCATGGGCAGCAGTATAAGAATCCCACCAGTCAGCAGTAGGACCTGTCAGACGACCTGAGGCATAAAGAACTTTCTCCCGGTCTGAGCATTGGGCAATGTTGAGCATCTTCTCAATTGACTTCAACCAATCATCTGCATCAAGTGGATCTGGCGAATTGGCGAAGGTCGGTGGCTTATGACTCATAAATTTCCGGTGCTTATCACGAGGTGGAACTGGTGGTGGTGGTGGAGGCAATGGCAATTGCTGCTGTTGCTGGTGTTGTTGAAGTTGTTGTTGCAGCTGCTGTTGTTGCGCCCTTCTCTCCTGGCGCATCTGTTCTCTCTCCTGGCGCAACTCTTGGCGTATCTCTTCTCTTTCCTGACGCATCTCCTAGCGTTCTTGCTGCATCTAGGCACGCATATCAGCCATAGTGTCCGCCATTTGCTGCATCACCCTCATCTGAGCTGCAATCAGTGGATCAACTCCGCCTGGTGGAGGATTAGGAGGATTCATCTCTGCTGGTTGTGGCTGAGGTTGTCTATATATCCTCCGAGTGTGTCGATTAGGAGGCAAATCAATTCCACCACCCCTCCTGGTATTGACCATCTGAGTTAGATACATATGGTAAGAGAGAGCAGAAGACAAGGCAGTAAGTACGAACCATGTTACTTTGGGGGATTTATTAGCTAAGCAGATTAATGTTTTACCTACCATAGCTAATTTATTACCTTATGTTGGCACATACTAAGATGTCCATATATAATATTTCAATCAATCAAAGAAGCAAATCAGACATTTATCATCAGAACAATCAAACAACGTTTTTTAAATATAGAAAATAGTTTCAATTTTTGTCTTAGGCTTCCTATCTCTTAAAAATATCACAGGGGTAGGGATTCCAAGGTGTGAAATCCGTCTTGTCTTGGAGTAGAAAAGGTAAGAATGATCAGAGTAGAACAGTAGAAGGTGAGACAGGATCAAGATAAGTATATAAAGAATCAGAGTAAGGTAAGTAGGTAAGGGTTTTATCCATTTCTATCTAGGTTTCGTCCTACAGTCAACATTTGCCTCTGATACCACTTCTGTCACACCCGGGCTTTAAAGGACAAAGCCGGGTGCATCTCATACATGTGCCAAGAAGACAACATATATAATAACAGAGTGTATAGAGATAAATGTCACAATAACATCAGAGTATTTATTACATAGCGGAAGACTTATTACAAAATAAAGATAAATATAAAACGAACTAAGGATCGTCGGCGCCAATGTCAACTGAGAAACGCCACCTAGATCAAGTTGAATGCCTCAGTGTTAGGCGGCTCCTCTTTGACCACCTGTTCTTCTCCTGTGGGGGGGGGGGTGGTGTGAGACAGCAAGAGTGAGCTCACATACGTTCATAGCTCAACAAGTCGTGGGGAATAATGTGGCACGAACTCACCAAAGGTGGGAGTTCATGAAGTGTAAGGCTAATCAATGAAGTAAAGGCTGAGGCTGAGCATTGCTTTTATAAGTTGGTCAAAATTTTATTAGCAATTACTAAGTGTAAGTAAATACCAAACCTTAATAATAATAAAGAAAAGTAATAGTAAAATAATCCCAAATGCGATGCAAATGTCAAATTGAATTTAAGTTCAATAATTAATCATGTGAGGGTCCGAGCCGCTCATGACAGTGAGCACGGCTAGTATACTAGTTTTACACTCTGCAGAGGTTGCGCATCTTTACCCACAAGTCATGTTACCCATCTGCCAAGAGACGGCCAATCCCATACACCTCTACCGAGGAGGCAAGGCAGGGTAACACTACGAGGCCTTTACAAAGTTCCACTAGCTTCAGAAATCCTGCTACAGTTTATAGGAAGCTCCAGTGCAGGAATCCCTCGCCTGACCGCCATCGCAGCAAAATCAACCCAAGGACCTCCCTACACTGACCACTCCCCTACTGCCCTTGCCCCTTTCGGGTAAGGAAGACCTCCACTAGCTTTGCTAGTTAATCAGCCAAGGGCGTCCCATTAAACCCTTGTGGTAGCACTGTTTTCCTGGGTGGTCGCTCCATGTTCCCATTAATTTAATGATCTTAACATGAACAGTAATAATAACAAGATAATAAAAGAGTAATCATGAATGTTGTATCTCCATACCCAATCCACATAAAGCAATAGCAGGTACTACCCAAAAATATTTCAGGGGTGAACAAGGTATAAAGATAACCAAAACTGGGGTAACATAAAGGATCCTATCAAAATTAACCTATGCAGATCATTATAATTAATAAGAACATGGCTGGGAAAAAGTAAGTGATCAAGGGCACAACTTGCCTTCAATGAACTCCTGCTCAGCTACTTCTACTTGCTGAACCTCAGAATCTACAGTGGCTTGCTCGTCTACTCGCATCAACACAATACATACATAGTATAGCATAAATTAACATCACATCAAACATGTAAATAAGATATACAGTAATAAACTAGACATTAAGATAAGATCACAGGAACTGGAATCATTAAATTTGGAGTTATAGATTTCAAGTTATGAATTTCCTAAGACTTAATGTGATTAAAATAGGATTAAATGATAAATTAATTTCCTTACTGTTTTCATGTCCAAACAGAGACACTAAGTGATAAAGAATAATATTACAAAAATTTAGAAAGTGGAATGGCTCAATTTGGACCAAAAATGGAATATCTATGAATTTTACAAGTTTCTAGATTTGTTTTTGCATTAAAAACGAATTTCTAATATTATTTCGCTATTTTTATTCCACTCTGGACTGGGTGGCAACTTCTGGAAAAGTCAGGGGGTTCTAGAGTAAGTTTTCCAAGACTCAGAGAATAGAGTCCATGGACCGCGGGTTCTAAATTCTAAAAGCATGGGGTTTCTTTTGTAAAGTGTACCCGCGAAGGGGTACGGTGCACTATGGGCCGCAGGATCGCACACCAACGGTGTGGGTTAGATTGGCCCCGGTCCGAACCGGATGTGCTAGACACCGTCCGATCTGGATCCAACGCTCCCAATCTAAATACCCTAAATCAATTCTAAGCCGGTCATCGACAGATCGACGGCGCACATCAGCTATGACGAAACGGCATGCGATCTTCTAATCTGAGCCATCCGCTATGGATCCAATGGCCCGAACACCGTCTTCTCCCCCCCTCGGTCAAACCGAGCGGCCAGGAGCAGAGCTCCACGGCGCGCTCGCGCGGCGATATGGTGGCCTGGCGCCCCGGCCCTCCTGGACTCTCCCAAAGGCGTGAAAATAATGAGGAGTGCAGCGCGAGTTCGACAAGGGGGTTCTTACCGGCGATGGCGAAGCAGGGACTCCCGGCCACGGTGCGAAGCGGTCCCGCGGCGGAGGTCGAACTACGGCGAGCGATTACTGTCGCCCCGAGGCCCCGCAGTTCAAATTGATGGCGCGATCAGCTTCACGGGTCCCCGGCGAACGCCCTCACCCGCACGCGTGAACCCGAGCGCGTGTACAGAGGAGAGTCACCGGCGGCGGGCACCCACCATGTGGACGCGGCGATTTGCGAGGTTAGTGGCGGTCGCAAGGCAAGACAAGAGGTGGAATCGATGGGTCCGAGGTCGTGGCACATATATGGACGCGTACGGGGGCAGTGCCGCAACGGCCGGGCCGGACTTCCGCGGATTTGTCGCGGCGACGTTCCGCTATGCGCGCGAGGTGGCGCGATGAGCACGGTGTCTGGTGAATGGGCCCCACCAGTCGGCGTAGGATTGTGGATGGAGTGGGCTGACCACTGAGATGCGGGTCCCACAGGCAGAGTCACGACGCGGAGTGGAGGCTGAGGTGGGCTGCGCGGATGGGAAGTCAGAGTGGGCCGAATTGGAGGCTAAGGCCCAAATAGCCTTTTTTTCTATTCCTTTTTTTATTCTCTATTTCCCTTCCTATATTCCCAAATTCATTTTTAAATTTCGTATTTGAATTCACACTTGTGCCTATTTTATTCTCAATTCATGTTGTGGAATTTAGAATACCAACTTTGGAGATATAATTATATTATATATTTTTTTATATCATTTCTCCTCTTCTCATTTTCAAAATCCCTATTTTCAAGCTAGGGTTTACTCCAACCTTAGAATCATTATCTTATTATTATTATTATTCTTATTTTTATTTTAATGCACAAACATATAAAACTCCAACAAGATGCACTTTATTTTATTTTAGAATCATTTGTTTTGATAAATCCCTAAATTTTGAGTATGCTCTTTTTATGATGCAAATGAGGCACATAGAATTGAGGAGCTCTTTCTCTCTCTCTCCATTATTCTTTGTATACAACTTTGAGTATTACAATTTTTAATAGAAAATCCTTTGAAAGAAGCTTCAAGGCTTCAAACTGTGTCTAGGTATCTCTCAAGCTTTGGATCTCTTGCCTTGCAACTCTTGTCAACATGTCCAGAAATCACTTGAGAGTCGGTTTTGAGGATTGCCCTTCTTATTTGCATTGCCTTTAACTTTCGAAGTCCCAAAAGTAATGCTTCGTATTCAGCAATATTATTTGTACAGCTGAAATCAAGCCTTGCCACATAGCATGTTCTAACTTTGGAAGGTGCAACTAAGACAGCAGCCGCACCTGCACCGAAGGTTCCCTAGGAACCGTCGCAGAACACTGTCCAGGCTTCGGCATCTTTATTTGCTTCTTCTTCCTAAGCCCCTGGCGTCTAATCAGCAATGAAGTCTACTAACGCTTGGGACTGAATTGAGGATCTATGGACATAGTCAATAGTGAATTCGTTAAGCTCCGTAGCCCACTTTCCAATCCTTCCAATAGTTTCTTTGTTCCTCATAATATCCTTCAGAGGCTGTGATGAAGGAACAATTATGTGGTATGCTTGAAAATAGTGCCGAAGTTTCCTGGAGGCCATTAACACAGCATATAATACCTTCTCCATCTCTGTATATTTTTTCTTTGATAAACTTAGAACTTCGGAGACAAAGTATACTGGGGCTTGCTTTTTAATTTGTCCTTAAAGCTTCTCCTGTACAAGCGCCGCACTCACTGCAGAGTGCGAAGCTGCCACATACAATATTAATGGAGCCCCTGGCGTAGGTGGAGTTAATGTTGTTAGATCAATCAAGTATTGCTTTAGCTCTTCGAAGGCCTTCTATTGAGCTGGGCCCCATTGAAAGACTTCGGCCGACTTTAGTATTTCAAAGAACGGTAAATTTCTTTCTACTGATCTAGATATGAATCTATTTAATGATGCCAGTCTTCCTGTCAGTCGTTAGGCCCCCTTCTTTGTGCTTGGTGGTTCCATCCGAAGGATAGCTTCGATCTTGCTTGGGTTAGCTTCAATCCCCTTCGTTGAAACTAGACAGCCAAGGAACTTACCCTTCTTCACTCCAAAGACACATTTTTTTGGATTTAATTTCAGGCCAGCTTGTCTGAAATTAGTAAATGTTTCTTGCAGATCAGTAATGTGATTTTCTTGCTTCGTACTTTTTACTGTGATGTCATCAACGTATGTTAGAACATTTCTCCCTATTTGGGAATGAAGGACCTTGGCTGTCATTCTGCTGAAGCTTCCTCCAGCATTCTTGAGCCCCTCAGGCATCCGAAGATAGCAATTGGTGCCACTAGGAGTTATGAAGCTAGTCTTTGGCTCATCCTCCTTTTTCATCCATATTTGATGATATCCTGAGTAGCAGTCCAACTGACTCATAAGCTCTAAAGAAGCTGCTGCATCTACAAGAGAGTCTATTCTTCATAATGGAAATTCGTCCTTTGGACAGGCCTTGTTAAGATCTGTGAAGTCAATACACATTCTCCATTTGCCGTTGGACTTCTTCACCATGACAGTATTGGCTAGCCACTCTGAATATTTTACTTCTCTGATGACCCCAACACTGAGGAGTCTTTTTACTTTATTTCGAGCACCTTCGGCTTTATCATCAGACATTTTCCGAAGTCTTTGCTTTCTTGGCCTGAAGGATGGATCGACATTGAGTGAATGTTCAATGACGTCTCTATTGACACCGCAAAGGTCATTGGCTGACCAAGCAAAGACATATTTGTTGTTGAATAAAAACCTTATCAAAGTTTTCTCCTGCTTTTCAGATAGTTGAGACCCCAGCAGTACCTTCTGCTCTGCTATGTCTTCACATAGAAGCATCGGTTTCGGCTGATCAGCCGAAGCAGCCTTATCTCTTCTATACTTGTACTATTCACAAGCTTTGACTTCATATATATTGTGGATTGCTTTTGAATCTGTCCAATTTCCTTCGGCCTTTCTGGCAGCCTCTTGACTTCCATGAATAGCAATGGGCCCTTGTTCCGAAGGTATCTTCATGCATAGATATGCTGGGTGAAGTATTGCTTCGAAAGCATTGAGTGTCCCACGACCAATGATTGCATTGTAGGGGTACTCCATGTCAACAATGTCAAAAACAACATATTCAGTCCTTGTATTGTGAACAAAGCCGAAGGTAACTGGCATTGTGATTTTGCCAAGTGATACGATCTGTCTTCCTCCGAAACCACATAGGGGATGTGTAGCATCATGAATCTTATCTTCTGGCTCTTGCATTTGGCTGAAGGCCTTAGCAAATATGATATCTGTGGCACTGCCTGTATCAACCAGAACATTGTGGACTAGAAAACCCTTGATGACGCAAGATATGACCATAGCATCATTGTGAGGATAATCCTTAAGCTGAAGGTCCTCCTAGGTGAAGGTGATTGGAATGTGAGACCATTTTGACTTGATGAAGGGTCCCTGCACCCCAACATGCTGCACCCTTCTCTGTGCTTCCTTCTTCTGCTTCTTGTTAGCCGACTCTGAACTTGAGCCGCCTGTTATCGGGAGCACAAGCTTCGTAGCCAAAGGTGCTTCAGCTTGGTTGTTGAACGAAGCCATCAGCTCAATAGTGGAAGTGAGTTCACTGGAGGTGGGCGCCAATGTTGGGGACTTGTTCTCAAATGCTATGAATTAAGAACAAGGCTACACACAAGAAAGATGTTAAATGTTAATATCCTTCGTCCTTCGAAGCATTATTTCCCTTAGGATATAATGATCTTCGGACAAAGGATATGAAAGACATACCTTCATAAATATGACATGTAATCAGAGGATGAAGGTTATGAAACATAAGACAACATAAATAATTACATAGTACCAAAATATGAATATTTATTGTCAAATAATCATGAATACATAAAAGTTAAATTAAATTACATTTGTACCTTGAGCTCGACTGAATACGAAGATACAGATGCGATGCGAAAGCGTGAACAATACGGGGGTACTGTTCATTTATTTATAGGCACAGAGCATAGCCTGTGTGAATTTACATTCATGTCCTCTACAAATGATTACAATTATTACACAGTTTATCATGGGCCGATTGGTCATCTCATCTTTAAGTTGGTGCATTTTGAAATATACTACGAAGCTTCGTGACTGGTAGCTTTGGCATTGTTCTTGTTCTGACCTTCCGAAGGTGCTTCATCTGACAGGACCTTCGGCAACGAAGCAGACCCCCAACAGGAGGTCCTTGGGTTGATTTTGCTGCGATGGCTGTCAGGCGAGGGATTCCTACACTGGAGCTTCCTATAAACTATCGCGGGTTTTCTAAAGCTAGTGGAACTTTGTAAAGGCCTCGTAGTGGTACCCTGCCTCGCTTCCTTGGTAGAGGTGTATGGGGTCTGATCAACTCCGTGGCAAATGGGTAACACAGCTTGTGGGTAAAGATGCGCAACCTCTGCAGAGTGTAAAACTGGTATACTAGCCGTGCTCATGGTCATGAGCGGCTCGGACACTCACATGATTAATTTATGGAACTTAAACTTAATTTGTCATTTCATTGCATTTGGGATTATTTTATTATTACTTTTACTTATTATTACTCTGGTTTGGTATTTACTTGCACTTATTAATTGCTAATAAAATTTTGACCAACTTATAAAAGCAATGCTCAGCTTCAACCTTTATTACATTGATCTGCCTTACACTTCATGAACTCCCACCTTTGGTGAGTTCATGCCACATTATTCCCCACAACTTGTTGAGCGATGAACATGTGTGAGCTCACTCTTGTTGTCTCACACCCCCCATAGGAGAAGAACAGGTGGTCGAAGAGGAGCCGCCTAACACTGAGGCTTTCGACTTGATCTAGGTGGCGTCTCCCAGTAAGCTTTGTGGCACCAGGGAATAATATCTAGTTCGCTTTAATTTATTATTTATTTTTGTAAGACTTCCGCTATGTAATAAGTACATTTATTATATTTATGACATTTATCTCTATGCACTCTGTTATTATATGTGTTGTCTTCTCTGGCGCATATATGAGATGCACCCGGCTTGTTCCTTAAAGCCCGGGTGTGACACTTAGACCGGATGAGTCTTTTCCTTAATCACACGGGTCACTAAGACCCCGCAAGGACCACCACACACTTAGGTGTCTCTTGCTAGATTTACAAAGCACTTAAGAATTTAGAATGGGAAAGGAAGAAGGCAATCCAAGCAACAAGAGCACAAATGAACACAAATGATCCTCTCTCAAGCCTCCAAGCACTAGAGTTGATTTTGGAGACTTGGAGTGGATTGAATGCTTTGAATGTGTCTTTGAGTGGTTGGCTTTGCTCTTGTATTGAATGGGAAGTTCAGAATACTTGGATGGCTTTGAATGAGGTGGTTGGGGGGTATTTATAGCCCCTAACCACTTCCTAGCCGTTGGCTGTTTTTGCTGGCGATGTCCTGTTCACCGTCTGGTGTCCGCCACGTCTACGCGCCCGTTGGGGTTTAGAGCTATTGACCATTGGAACCCTTTGTCTTTTTGCTGCACCGGATAGTCCGGTGGCACACCAGACATGTCTGGTGACTTCTTACTTTGCTGCTCTGACTTCTGCGCGGCACTGTTTATCACTATTTACTATTCCAGTCGACCGTTGGCTCGCAGGGAGCTGTTGCTCCGCTGGCTCACCGGACATATCCGGTGCACACTAGACAGTCCGGTGAATTGTAGCGGAGCGAGCCCAATGAATTCCCGAGAGTGGCTAATTCGTCGCGCGTGGGCCTGGTGCATCGGACACTGTCCGGTGCGCCAAAGACAGCACTCTAAGTCCTTTGCTCCAAATTTGTTTGTGTCCCCAACTGAATTTTTTCTTGGTTTGTGTTGAACCTTATGCACCTGAGATAAATGACATCTTGACAAACTAGTTAGTCCACGTGGTTTGTGATGGACGTCAACCACCAAAATCGATTATTGGAAATGATTAAGCCTATTTCCCTTTCAATCTCCCCCTTTTTAGTGATTGATGCCAACACAAACCAAAGCAAATATGAAGTGTACAAATGTAACTAGTTTGTATTTGAGATAGATGTGCATAGGTTGCTTAGAATTAAACTAATGAAAGACTTTATACATATGTCTAAGAATAAATGGTTTGCTTTTCTCTTATTTAACATTTTGGACCACATTTGCACCACTTGTTTATTTTTTTGCAATTCTTTTGGAAAAATATTTTCAAAATCTTTTGCAAATAGTCAAAGGAATCTGAATATGATTGCAAGAAGCATTTTTGAGATTTGAAATTCCTCCCCCTATTTCAAATGCTTTTCCTTCGACTAAATGAAAGCTCCCTCTGAAGTAATTCTCCCCTTAGCTTTCAAGAGGGTTTCGAAATAGATACCAAGTGAAAATTTTCATACCAATGAGAAGTTTTTAAGATACTAATTTGAAAAACAATTTTGAAATACCAAATGAGATACCAATTGAAAATTCATTTTGAGGCAAACTCAAATACCAATTGAAATGATTTCTTCCTTAAGTTTTTTTTGAAATTTTAAAATTGGTGGTGCGGTCCTTTTGCTTTGGGCTTAATACTTTCTCCCCCTTTGGCATTAATCGCTAAAAACAGAGAACATGAGAGCCCTTTTCACACTTTCTCCCCCTTTGGGGCCTAATACTTTCTTCCAAATGGTAAAATAAATATGAGTGTAGGGTCATACCAATAGAGAGTTACATGAGTAACGACAAAGGGTAAATGATACCGTCAGAGTTGGAGTGGAAGCCATGTCTTTGCCGAATACTCCATTTCCCTTCCAATCTAAGATTAAGCATAGGAATACACTTGAAAGCACATTAGTCTTAGTTTTGGCACAAGAAGAATAAGAAATATGCATTTGTACCAAATGAAAGAGACATGATCAAAGGTATTTAAATTAGCTATGTGTGCAATGTTTCAATCAAAGTTCCGAGAATCAAGTATATTTAGCTCATTCCTAAGTTTGCTAAAAGTCTTCTCATCTAGTGGTTTGGTAAAGATATCGACTAATTGGTTGTGGGTGCTCACATAAGCAATTTCGATATCCCTCTTTTGTTGGTGATCTTTCATAAAGTGATACCGGATGTCTATGTGCTTAGTGCGGCTGTGTTCAACGGGATTATCCACCATGCGGATTGCACTTTCATTATCACATAGGAGAGGGACTTTGTTTAATTTGTAGCCATAGTCCCTAAGGGTTTGCCTCATCCAAAGTAATTGCACACAACAATGACCTACGGCAATATACTCGGCTTCGGCGGTGGAAAGAGCTACGGAGTTTTGTTTCTTTGAAGCTCATGACACCAGTGATCTTCCTAGAAACTAACAAGTCCCTGATGTGCTCTTTCTATCAATTTTACATCTGGCATAATCGGCATCAGAATACCCAATTAAATCAAAGGTAGATCCTTTGTGGTACCAAAGCCCAAACTTAGGAGTGTAAACTAAATACCTCATGATTCTTTTCATGTCCCTAAGGTGAACTTCCTTAGGATTTGCCTAGAACCTTGCACACATGCATACAGAAAGCATAAAATCCGGTCGTGAAGCACATAGATAGAGTAAAGATCCTATCATCGACCGGTATACCTTTTGATCTACGGATTTACCTCCTGTGTCGAGGTCGAGATGCCCATTTGTTCCCATGGGTGTCTTGATGGGTTTGCCATTCTTCATTCCAAACTTCTTAATTATATCTTGAATGTACTTAGTTTGGCTGATGAATGTGTTCTCTTGGAGTTGCTTGATTTGGAATCCAAGGAAATACTTCAACTCCCCCATCATAGACATCTCGAATTTCTGTATCATAATCCTACTAAACTCTTCACAAGTTGACTTGTTAGTAGACCCAAATATAATATCATCAACATAAATTTGGCAACTAAACAAGTCTTTAGCAATAGTTTTAGTGAAGAGAGTAGGATCGGTCTTTCCGACTTTGAAGCCATTAGTGATAAGGAAGTCTCTCAGGCATTCATACCATGCTCTTGGGGCTTGCTTGAGCCCATAAAGTGCCTTTGAGAGCTTATACACATGGTTAGGATACTCACTATCTTCAAAGCCAGGAGGTTGCTCAACATAGACCTCTTCCTTGATAGGGCCATTGAGGAAGGCACTTTTCACGTCCATTTGATAAAGCTTAAAGCCATGGTAAGTTGCATAGGCAAGTAATATACGAATTGACTCAAGCCTAGCTACGAGTGCATAAGTTTCATCGAAATCCAAACCTTCGACTTGTGAATAACCTTTTGCAACAAGTCGGGCTTTGTTCCTTGTCACCATACCGTGCTCATCTTGCTTGTTGTGAAATACCCACTTGGTACCTACAACATTTTGGTTAGGACGTGGAACTAAATGCCATACCTCATTCCTCGTGAAGTTGTTGAGCTCCTCTTGCATTGCCACCACCCAATCTGGATCTCTTAGTGCATCCTCTATCCTGTATGGCTCAATAGAAGACACAAAAGAGTAATGTTCACAAAAATGAGCAACTCGAGATCTAGTGGTTACCCCCTTGTGAATGTCACCAAGAATGGAGTTGACGGGGTGATCTCTTTGAATTGCTTGGTGGACTCTTGGGTGTGGTAGTCTTTAATCCCGAATCTCTTGTTCATCTTCCTTGTCTTCATTATCATCATCATCTCCCCCTTGATCAATGTCCTCCTCCTGAGGCGGCTCATCGTCTTGATCTTCATTCTCTTCTTCTTGAGCCTAATCCTCATCTTGAGTTGGTGGGGATGCTTGCATGGAAGATGATGGTTGACCTTATGCTTGTGGAGGCTCTTCAGATTCTTCTGGACACACATCCCCAATGGACATATTCCTTAGCGCGATGCACGGAGCCTCTTCATCATCTAGTTCATCAAGATCAACTTGCTCCACTTGTGAGCCATTAGTCTCATCAAACAGAATGTCACAAGAAACTTCAACTAATCTAGTGGACTTGTTGAAGACTCTATATGCCTTTGTGTTTGAGTCATATCCTAGTAAAAAGCCTTCTACTGCTTTAGGAGCAAATTTAGAATTTCTACCTCTCTTAATAAGAATAAAGCATTTGCTCCCAAAAACTCTAAAATATGAAACATTGGGCTTTTTACCAGTCAGGAGTTCATATGATGTCTTCTTGAGGATTCGGTGAAGATATAACCGGTTGATGTAGTAGTAGGCGGTGTTAATCGCCTCCGCCCAAAACCTGTCTGGTGTCTTGTATTCATCAAGCATGGTTCTTGCCATGTCCGGTAGAGTTCTATTCTTCCTCTCCACTACACCATTTTGTTGAGGTGTGTAGGGAGAATAGAACTCATGCTTGATGCCCTCCTCCTCAAGAAATTCTTCGATTTGTGAATTCTTGAACTCCATTCCATTGTCACTTCTAATCTTTTTTATTCTTAATCTGAACTCATTTTGAGCTCGTCTTAAGAATCTCTTTAGAGTCTCTTGGGTTTCATATTTTTCTTGCAAAAATAACACCCAAGTAAAGCGAGAATAATCATCCACAATAACAAGACAATACTTACTCCTGCCGATGCTTATGTAAGCGATCGGGCCGAATAGATCCATGTGGAGTAGTTCGAGTGGCCTGTCAGTCGTCATGATGTTCTTGTGTGGATAATGGACTGCAACTTGCTTCCCTGCTTGACATGCTACAAATCCTGTCTTTCTCAAAATGAACATTGGTTAGTCCTAAAATGTTTTCTCCCTTTATAATTTTGTGAAGATTCTTCATCCCAACATGGGCAAGTCAGCGATGCCAGAGCCAGCCCATATTAGTCTTAGCAATTAAGCAAGTATCCAGTTCAACTTTGTTATCATTAAAATCAACTAAATATAGCTGACCATCTAATACTCCCTTAAATGCTATTGAATCATCACTTCTTCTAAAGACAGTAACACCTATATCAGTAAAAAGACAGTTGTAGCCCATTTTACATAATTGAGAAAAAAAAGCAAATTGTAATCTAAGGAATCTACAATAAAAACATTTGAAATGGAATGGTCAGGTGATATAGAAATTTTACCCAAACCTTTGACCAAACCTTGATTTCCATCCCCAAATGTAATAACTCGTTGGGGATCTTCATTTTTCTCATATGAGAAGAACATCCCTTTCTCCCCTGCCATGTGGTTTGTGCACCCGCTATCGATTATCCAGCTTGATCCACCGAATTCATAAACCTACAAAATAAATTCAGGCCTTGTTCTTAGGTACCCAAAAGGTCTTGGCTCCTTTGACATTAGAAACAAGCACCTTGGGTACCCAAACTTAAGTCTTTAGACTCTTGTGTTTGCCCCCAACATATTTGGCAACTACTTTGCCTGATTTGTTAGTGAGCACATAAGAAGCATCAAAAGTTTTAAATGAAATGTTATGCTCATTTGATGCATTAGGAATTTTCTTCTTAGGCATTTTGATATGACTGCTATGCCTAGAACTAGAAGCCTCATTTTTATACATAAATGCATGATGAGAGACAGAATGAGGTTTCCTATCATTAATTTTCCTAATTTTATGCTTAGGATAGTTTGCATGATATAAAATGTAACCCTCTCTATCCTGAACTATGGGAGCCTTACCATTAACAAAATTTGACAATTTCTTGGGAGCATTAAGCTTGACATTGCTATGGCTCCCTTGTTGGAAGCCAATGCCATCCTTAATGCCAGATCATCTCCCATTATAGAGCATGCTTCTAGAAAATTTAAACTTTTCATTTTCTAGCTCATGCTCGGCAATTTTAGCATTTAATTTTGCTATGTGATCATTTTGTTCTTTAATCATAGCAATGTGATCATCAATAGCTTCAACATTTATATCTCTACATCTAGTGCAAATGGTAACATGCTCGACAGTAGATGTAGATGGTTTGCAAACATTCAATTCATCAATCTTAGCATTTAGACTAGCATTCTCATCTCTAAGACATGAAATTGAATCATTGCAAATGCTAAGCTCTCTAGACAAAATTTTCACATTTTTCTACCTCTAGAGCATAACCATTTTTCAATTTAACAATTTTTTTATTTTCCTTAACGAGCAAGTCCTCTTGGCATTCTAAGAGATCATCCTTCTCGTTAATGGTTTCAATTAATTCATTCAATTTTTTCTTTTGGTCCATGGTAAGGTTTGCAAAGAGAGAAACTAAATCATCTTCATTATCACTAGAGCTACCCTCATCATCGGATGTAGCATATTTAGGGGTGGCTCTAGAGTATACCTTCTTTTTGCCGTCCTTAGCCATGAGACACTTGTGGCCGACATTGGGAAAGAGAAGGCCTTTGTTGATGGCGATGTTGGCAGCGTCCTCGTTGAAGGAGGAGTCGGTGGAGCTCTCGTCGGGGTCCTATTCCCGCCCCATGTGTGCCTCGCCACCCTTCTTCTTGTAGTACCTTTTCTTCTCCATTTTCTTCTTCCCCTTCTTGTCATCGTCCCTGTCACTTTCACTTGTATATGGACATTTTGCAATGAAATGACCGGACTTACCACATCGGTAGCACACTCTTTTGGAGCGGGGCTTGTAGTCCTTCCCCTTCCTTTGCTTGAGGATTTGGCGAAAGCGCTTAATGATGAGAGCCATCTCCTCGTTGTCGAGCTTGGAGTCGTCAATTGGAAGCCTACTTGGTGTAGACTCCTCCTTCTTTTCTTCCGTTGCTTTGAATGCAACAGGTTGCACCTCGGGTGTAGAGGTGGTGCCTTGCTCCAAGTTGATAATGTGTTTGGAGTCTTTGATCATAAGTTCAAAGCTCACAAACTTGCCAATCACCTCCTCGGGAGACATCTGTTTATATCTAGGATCCCCACGAGTTAATTGAACATGAGTAGGATTACGAAAGATAAGGGATCTTAGAATAACCTTGACCATTTCATGGTCATCCCATTTAGTGCTCCCAAGGTTGCGCACTTGATTGACCATCGTCTTGAGCCGGTTGTACATGGCTTGCGGCTCTTCTCCTTTGTTGAGGACGAATCGACCGAGCTCTCCCTCGATCGTCTCCCACTTGGTGATTTTGGTCACCTCGTGTAACACCCCGGGCTTTAAGGGACAAAGTCGGGTGCATCTCATACATGCGCCAAAGAAGACAACATATATAATAACAAAGTGTATAGAGATAAATGTCACAATAAAATCAGAGTACTTATTACATAGCGGAAGTCTTAAAAAATAAAAGATAAATATAACAGGATCTAAAATCTATCCTTGGCGCTAGAAAGTCAACTGGGAGACGACGACCTAGACCTCTCATGAATACAGCGCAACATCAACCATGCGCCTCATCCAGTGGTACCTGTTTTTGACCTATGGGGGGGTATGAGACAGCAAGGGTGAGCTCACACATGTTCATCGCTCAACAAGTTGTGGGGAATAATGTGGCATGAACTCGCCAAAAGTGGGAGTTCATGTGATGTGTAAGACTTACCAAAGAGAATGGATAAAGCTGAGCATTGCTTTTAAAGTTGGTCAAAATTTTATTAGCAATTACTAGATGTAAGTAAATACCAAACCATAATAACATTAATAGAACAAAATTAATAATAAACCCATGCAAATGCAAATGACAAATTGAGTTTTGGTTCCATAATTTAATCATGCGAGAGTCCTAAGCTGCTCTTGACCGTGAGCTCGGCTAGTATACTAGTTTTACACTCTACAGAGGTTGTACCCTTTACCCACAAGTTATGTATCCTTTGTCGCCAAGGTTAGCTAGACCCTTAGACACTACCGAGGTGAATGGCTAGGGATCCACTACGAGGCCTTTACAAAGTTCCACTAGCTTCCAAAAACCCGCTACAGTTTATGGGAAGAGCACTTGCAAGAATCCCCCTTCTAACCGCCATCGCAGCAAAATCAACCCGAGAACCTCCTTGCATGCAACTCCCCTACTACCCTTGCCCCTTTCGGGTAAGGTAGTCTTCCACTAGCTTTCTTAATTAGTTAGCCAAGGGGTCCCATTCCTCCCTTGTGGTGGCACATTTTTCTCAAGTTAAGCTCCATGTTCCAATTAACATAATATAATGATCTTGACATGAACATAAATAAAATAACATAATAATTGGAACATGGATACAATGAAATATTAACCCAAAACCATATAAAGCAATAGCAGAACTACCCAAGTGATTCAGGGGTAAACAAGGTAAACAGGATAAACGGACTAGGGTGACCTATTGGGTCCCATCAAAATTAAAGCTATGCATTGATAAGTGATAATAAAGAACATTATTAGGTAATAAATGTGATCAAGGGTATAACTTGCCTGGCACTTGAGATTCCAGTTACCAGGGTGATTCTTCAGATCCTCGTGACCTCACTGCTAGTCGTAACAATACAAACAAACATGGTATAGACAAAATTAACATCACACCAAGCATAAGTACAAATTGAATAATAATGATCTACGCGAAGCTACGAGATTGCGGGATCGAGAATTACTAAGATCGGAGTAGTGGTCATCAAGTTATGAGGTGACTAAATGATTAACACTAGGTTCTATGTTTATTTTATAATTACAGAGAAGAGATAACCTAAAGTAGTAATTAATTCAACTTTAATCTAAATTATAAATTGACCATAGATCATATTTTAGTAGATTATAATGGTAAGTAGATTAACAAGACTAACCAACATAAGTTAAATAAAGACTTAATTATAAAAGAATGAGACATGGTCTAATCAATATTGTTACTGCGTATAAAATATTCATATGAGACTAACGCAACTTGAACGGATCAAATCGGAGTTAAAACGAATGAGTTATGAATTTCCTAAGGTTTTATGTATTCAATACAAGATTAACCAAGAGATTAGTTTTAATATAATTTTCATGTCAAAACAGTGGCACTATATGATGAACAATAATATTACAAAATTATAGGAACTGGAATGGATCAATTTGGAGTTCATATGAATTTTCTAAGGATTAAATAAGTTTCTGTAATTAATTTTGTATTGAAAATCATTTCTAAAATGAATTCATCTATCTCTAGTCCGCGCACACTAATAAACGGAAATTTAGGGGCCTCAGCGATGTAACACCCGGTTTTAAAGAACAAAGCCGGGTGCATCTCATACATGCGCCAAGAAGACAACATATATAATAACAGAGTGTATAGAGATAAATGTCATAAACATCAGAGTATTTATTACATAGCGGAAGACTTATTACAAAATGAAATAATAAAGATAAAATGAACTAAGGATCGTCGGCGCCAATGTCGACTGGGAAACGCCACCTAGATCAGATCGAACTCCTCAGTGTTAGGCAGCTCCTCCTGAACCACCTGATCATCTCCTGTGGGGGGGGTGTGAGATAGCAAGGGTGAGCTCACACATGATCATAGCTCAACAAGTTGTGGGGAACCAGTGGACATAAACTCACAAAGGTGTGAGTTCATGTGATGTGTAAGGCTTAATCAATGACAGGGGTTAAAGCTGAGCATTGCTTTTAAGTAGTTGGTCAAAATTTTATTAGCAATTACTAAGTGTAAGTAAATACCAAACCATAAGTAAAGTAATAGAACAAAATTAATGATAAACCCATGCAATGCAAATGACAAAATTGAATTTAAGTTCCATAATTTAAACATCAGAGAGTCCTGAGCTGCTCATGACCGCGAGCTCGGCTAGTATACCAGTTTTACACTCTGCAGAGGTTGTACCCTTTACCCACAAGTCATGTTACCCATCTGCCAAGGGGTCATGAATCCCATATACCTCTACCTAGGAAGCACGGCAGGGCAACACTACGAGGCCTTTACAAAGTTCCACTAGCTTCCGAAAACCCGCTACAGTTTATGGGAAGATCCAGTAAAGGGTTCCTGGCTGACCGCCATCGCAGCAAAATCAACCAGGGACCTCCCCGCACTGACCTCTCCCCTACTGCCCTTGCCCCTTTCGGGTAAGGTAGTCTTCCACTAGCTTTCCTAATTAGTCAGCCAAGGGGTCCCATTCCTCCCTTGTGGTGGCACGTGGTTCTCAAGTTAAGCTCTATGTTCCAATTAACATTAATGATCTCAACATGAACATAAACAGAATAACAAGAATAATTGGAACATAGATATAATAAATGATTATCCCAAAACCATGTAAAGCAATAGCAGACTACCCAAGTGATTCAGGAGTAAACAAGGTAATGAGATAAACAATCTAGGGTGACCTATTGGGTCCCATCAAAATTAACCTATGCATGAGTATGTGATATTAAAGAACATTATTGGGTAAAAAGTGGTCAAGGGCACAACTTGCCTTCAATGAGCTCCTGCTCAGCTACTTCAACCTGCTGCTCACCAGGATCCTCAGCAACGGGTTCTTCTACTCGCCACAACACAAACAAGCACAGGATATAGGGAAAATTAACATTACACCAAGCATGTAAACAAAATACACAGAGATATTCTACTTATTAAAATAAAAACTTAGGAACTGGAATCATAATTTTCTGAGTTATAGATTTTAAGTTATGCATTTTCAAAGGTTTTATGTGCTTTAGATAGGATTAAGTGATAAATAAATTTCCTTACTGTTTTCATGATAAAACAGAGACACTAAGTGCTAGAGAATAAAATTACAAAATTTTAGGAACTGGAATGGATTAATTTGGAGTTAGTATGAATTTTCTATGAATTTATAAAGTTCTAGCAATTATTTTTATATTAAAAATTCATTTTCTATTTATTTTCTCTGGTTTTCATGTTGACTGGACTGGGCGTCAATTCCTGGAAAACCCAGGGGGCTCGGGGTAAAAATCTATAGACTCAGTACGCAGTGAAGGTGGATGGCGGGTTTATTTCAAATAAGTGCAGGGGCTCTTTAGCAAAAATGACCCGCGAAGGGGTATCGGTCACTGTGGGCCGTTGGATCTAAAGTGCGCGCTCCAGATTAGAACCGTCCACTTCGAGAATCGGTATGCGATCACAGCCGCACGATACAGATGAACGCTCCAGATTTAAAATCTCCAGATCGATTTCTGCCCACTCGATTACTATTCAACGGCATAGATCTAACCTATACCAACCGGTACGCTATATCTAATCTACACCGTCTAATCCACAATCGGCGGTCCACGGTTCTTCTTCTTCCCTGAGCCACGCTCGACTACCGCGATAGAAGCTGCCCCCGGCCTTCGCGGCGGCAGACACGCCGGCGATGTCCTACCGGCCAAACCCCCACGCCAAGCGATGCTAACTGCTACACGGGAAACAGAAAATATGCGAGGAAGGTTTGTACCAGAGCGGTTGGCGTGGAGTCTCTTGGCCACGGCAAGGTGATGCCCCGCGGCGAAGCCGTATTCCTGGCGAGCAATTGCCGCCACCCAGGAGCAGACTTCCCCCCGCCGAGATGACCCTCACACGCGGCGGAAACTCCCCAACGCCACCGAGCCACGAGACGGCAGAAGAGTCACCCGTGGGCCGAGTCACGGCGGAGATCCGGGATTCGTCCACCGACTCACCACGATTCGCCGGCACGCGTCGTTTCTGTGGCTATGGCTATGGTTTCGTCGTCCAAATACAACAGCGCCAGAGTAGATATAGGCAGGGAGTTAGAGCGCAGGTATTGCACGATCCACCATCCGACCCGCAGCGCCACCGCATGCACCGGCGAGAGCTCCGCGCGTTCTGTTGTGAGGAACGACCTGACACATGGGGCCCGCGTGACAGCGAGTCACTGGGCAGTGGTCGGTTCATCGCGCGCGCCCGCGGCGGCTGAAATCCGGGTCCACCCGTCGGCGCGTGAACGCGAGGGAGGTACCGCCAGGTGGGCCCCACGCGGCAGCGCGCGTAGAAGAGGTTTGGGCCGCGCAGTGGGGTTTCCTGGTGGGCTGAAATGTGTTCAGCCGGCCCAGGTAAGCTTCCTTTACTTTTTCTTTTATGTTTTATTTTCTGTTTTCAAATTTAAATCCCAATTTGAATTCAAACTTGTTTGTGAGCTTCTTAACTGGGTTAAACACTTAAATTAAAATATTAGTGGGGACAAAATGTATTCTTTCATACATTTACTTTCCTCTATTTTGTACAACCTCCTCCTTCTCTCTTTTCTTAATTCTAGGATTTCTTTTAAATTCTAAATTTCCACTTGGGAATGTAATATATTTCTTAACACATTACTTTTATATTGCCACAACATGCACACAAAATAAAGGGCCAGCATGATGCACATTTTTATGGTAAGTCTTTTATTAGTTATTTATTTATTTTTGAATATGGTGTTCACATATGATGATGCATAAAGATCAAACTCACATAACGAAATTGTTTTCTCTATTGGTATTTTATCTAGCACTTACAAAGTAGGTGTTACAAATCCTACCCCCCTTAAAAATAATCTCGTCCTCGAGATTTAAGGAGAATTAGGGAAAAGGTGGGGAAAATCTATGCGAAGCTCTTCTTCTCTTTCCCAAGTTGCTTCATCTTCACTGTGGTGACTCCATTGGACTTTACACATCTTTATCACCTTATTCCTTGTAACTCGAGTCAAGGTATCCAAAATCTTGATCGGGTACTCCGTGTAAGTCAAATCACCTTGAACACTGAGCTCTTCCATTGGTAACTGTTCCTCAGGAACACGGAGACACTTCTTAAGTTGAGACACATGGAACACATTATGCACATCCGATAGAGTAGCAGGTAACTCGAGTTGGTATGCCATCCCCCCAACTCTTCTAAAGATCAAGAATGGTCCAATATAGCGAGGGGACAATTTTCCCTTAACTTTGAATCTCCTCATTCCACGCAGTGGTGACACCTTGAGATACACATAATCTCCTTCTTCAAATTCCAATGGCCTTCTTCTATTATCAGCATAACTCTTTTGCCTGGTTTGAGCCACTCTCAAATTTTCCCGAATTATACGGACTTGTTCTTCTGCTTCTTGAATCAATTCAGGCCCAAAGAACTGTCTCTCTCCAGTCTGATCCCAATACAAAGGAGTCCTGCACTTCCTCCCATATAAAGCTTCAAAAGGTGACATCTTTAGACTGGCCTGGTAACTATTATTGTACGAGAACTCAGCATAAGGCAGGCTCTTATCTCAACTACTACCATGCTGAAGGGTACAAGCTCTCAACATGTATTCCAATACTTGATTAGTCCTTTCAGTCTGTCCATCAGTCTAAGGTAGTCCGAACTAAATTTCAACTTCGTATCCATATTCTCATGAAAACTTTTCCAAAATCTGGAGGTAAATTGTGATCCTCAATCCAAAATGATCTTCTTCAATACACCATGTAAACACACAATCCGAGCAATATATAACTCTTCCTGTTGTGAGCCTTTATAAGTAGTCTTGACAGGAATGAAGTGGGCCACTTCGGTCAGTCTATCCACAATCACCCATATAGAATCATATCCTTTCGGGGTGCGAGGCAATCCAATGATGAAATCCATATCAATCTCTTCTCATTTTCACTCAGGTATCTTCAAAGGGTGCAATAATCCAACTGGTCTTTGGTGTTCGGCCTTAACTCTTTGGCACACATCACACATAGCCACACGTGCAACCACATTTCTCTTCAATCCATACCACCAGTATTTCTGCTTCAAATCCCGATACATCTTGGTACTACCAGGATGAATAGAATAATCCAAGTCATGGGGACACCTATCTTGTCCTTGAACCATATGGCACCTTACTCACCTTCCGTAAATTCCGGAACTCGACCTTCAGTGATCAGATCCTTAATCTCTTATATCTTAGCATCACCAATTTGTCCTTTGCGGATCTCTTGCTCCAAAGTAGATTCCACATCAATAGTAACTCCTTTAGCGTGAGTAACTATCCCCAGGTCACGTCTTCTGAAATCCTCAACAATCTCATCGGGTAGCTGGGCAACAACAGCTGAATGAACTTGCTCCTTTCGACTCAAGGCATCTGCAACCAAATTTGCCTTGCCCGGGTGATAGTGAATTTCCAAATCATAATCCTTAATAAGCTCCATCCAACGGCGTTGCCTAAGGTTGAGATCCTTCTGAGTGAATATATACTTCAAACTCTTATGACCCGTATATACTTGGCACTTCTCGTCCCACTTAAATTCTCTTTCCTTCACCAAAAGCGAGGTCATAAGCTTAGCCATCTTAGAAAATCCTTCAATAAATCTCCAATAATATCCTGCAAGTCCCAAGAAACTTCGATCCCCCGAACCATAGTGGGTATGCTCCACACCACTATCTCCTTGTCTTTAGCAGGATCCACTGATATCCCTCCATTAGAAATGATATGTCCAAGAAATGGCACCTCGCCAATCCAAAACTCGCATTTACCGTACTTGGCGTAGAGTTGGTTATCTTAAAGCTTCTGTAGTACCAATCACATATGTTCCTCATGATCACTATCACTCTTGGAATAAAAATGTCGTCCATGAAAACCACGACGAATCTGCCCAGGTCATACACCTTATTCTTCAGATCCATAAAATAGGTTGGTGCATTAGTTAATCCAAACGACATAACGATGAACTCATATAATCCATATCGAGTCGAGAAAGTTGTCTTAGGAATATCTGATGGCCTAATCTTCATCTGATGGTACCCTGATCGGAGGTCAATCTTCGAGAATACCCTGGCTCCTCTCATCCGATTAAATAAATCCTTAATGCGGGGTAACAGAAACTTGTTCTTCACAGTGACATCATTAAGGAACCTTTAATCCACGCACATCCCTTGCAATCCATCTTTCTTTTTTTACAAACAAAACTGGTACTCTCTAAGGTGAGGAACTCGGACGTAAGTAAATTCCGTTCACTGATTCTTCAGTCCCTTTAGGGGTAATTACTCTCATGGGTTTTCTCATATTGTCCAACACATATGCTCAAACCAAAATCTCAGCATGACGCATAATTTTATTAGCAATTCATGGGGTCAAATAGACCTTTTTATTCCTCCTAAAATAGTATCATACCGAATACTAACTAAAGGAACCTGTAGATCCTACAAATAGTAGTAATTTACATATATGTTTATGTAGCTTGGTGGAGCTGGTGGTGGTGAAGATGGTGGTTGCTCTTGTCGTTGTCTCTCCAACCGTGATTGCCTTATTTCTTGCTGTATCTCCAGACGGGCCTGACGTATTTCCTCGCGTTCTTGTCTTATCTGGCTTTGCATTTCGGTCATCATGTCTGTCAATTGCTGTATTACCAGCCTTTGGGTTGCGATCACTTGCTCGGTTTCAACAGGTGGGGGATTTGGAGAATTCATTTCTGTTTGCTGTTGCGTGATAATCTTTCCTTTCCTGGTATTGACCATCTAAGTTAGATACATAAGGTAAGAAAGAGCAGTAGACAAGGCAGTAATTACAATTCAGGTTACTTTGGGAAATTTTATTAGCTAAGCAGATTAATATTTTACCTATCCTAGCTAATTCAATACCTTATGGTGGTACATACTAAGATGTCCATCTATAATAATTCAATCAATCAAAGAAACAAATCAGGCATTGATCATCAGAACAATCAACCAATATTTTTTTTAATAGAGAAAGTAGTTTTAATTTTGTCTTAGGCCTCCTATCTCTTAAAATGTCATAGGGGTAGGGACTCCAAGGTTTGAAATCCATCTTGTCTTAGAGTAGAAAAGGTAAGAATGATCAGAGTAGAACAGTAGAAGGTGAGACAGGATCAAGATAAGAAAGAACCAGAGTAAGGTAAGTATAGAATGAATCAGAATAAGATAAGTAGGTAAGGGTTGTCCATTTCTATCTAGGTTTCGTCCTACAGTCAACATTTCCTCTGATACCACTTCTGTAACACCCGGTTTTAAAGAACAAAGCCGGGTGCATCTCATACATGCGCCAAGAAGACAACATATATAATAACAGAGTGTATAGAGATAAATGTCATAAACATCAGAGTATTTATTACATAGCGGAAGACTTATTACAAAATGAAATAATAAAGATAAAATGAACTAAGGATCGTCGGCGCCAATGTCGACTGGGAAACGCCACCTAGATCAGATCGAACTCCTCAGTGTTAGGCAGCTCCTCCTGAACCACCTGATCATCTCCTGTGGGGGGGGGGGTGTGAGATAGCAAGGGTGAGCTCACACATGATCATAGCTCAACAAGTTGTGGGGAACCAGTGGACATAAACTCACAAAGGTGTGAGTTCATGTGATGTGTAAGGCTTAATCAATGACAGGGGTTAAAGCTGAGCATTGCTTTTAAGTAGTTGGTCAAAATTTTATTAGCAATTACTAAGTGTAAGTAAATACCAAACCATAAGTAAAGTAATAGAACAAAATTAATGATAAACCCATGCAATGCAAATGACAAAATTGAATTTAAGTTCCATAATTTAAACATCAGAGAGTCCTGAGCTGCTCATGACCGCGAGCTCGGCTAGTATACTAGTTTTACACTCTGCAGAGGTTGTACCCTTTACCCACAAGTCATGTTACCCATCTGCCAAGGGGTCATGAATCCCATATACCTCTACCTAGGAAGCACGGCAGGGCAACACTACGAGGCCTTTACAAAGTTCCACTAGCTTCCGAAAACCCGCTACAGTTTATGGGAAGATCCAGTAAAGGGTTCCTGGCTGACCGCCATCGCAGCAAAATCAACCAGGGACCTCCCCGCACTGACCTCTCCCCTACTGCCCTTGCCCCTTTCGGGTAAGGTAGTCTTCCACTAGCTTTCCTAATTAGTCAGCCAAGGGGTCCCATTCCTCCCTTGTGGTGGCACGTGGTTCTCAAGTTAAGCTCTATGTTCCAATTAACATTAATGATCTCAACATGAACATAAACAGAATAACAAGAATAATTGGAACATAGATATAATAAATGATTATCCCAAAACCATGTAAAGCAATAGCAGACTACCCAAGTGATTCAGGAGTAAACAAGGTAATGAGATAAACAATCTAGGGTGACCTATTGGGTCCCATCAAAATTAACCTATGCATGAGTATGTGATATTAAAGAACATTATTGGGTAAAAAGTGGTCAAGGGCACAACTTGCCTTCAATGAGCTCCTGCTCAGCTACTTCAACCTGCTGCTCACCAGGATCCTCAGCAACGGGTTCTTCTACTCGCCACAACACAAACAAGCACAGGATATAGGGAAAATTAATATTACACCAAGCATGTAAACAAAATACACAGAGATATTCTACTTATTAAAATAAAAACTTAGGAACTGGAATCATAATTTTCTGAGTTATAGATTTTAAGTTATGCATTTTCAAAGGTTTTATGTGCTTTAGATAGGATTAAGTGATAAATAAATTTCCTTACTGTTTTCATGATAAAACAGAGACACTAAGTGCTAGAGAATAAAATTACAAAATTTTAGGAACTGGAATGGATTAATTTGGAGTTAGTATGAATTTTCTATGAATTTATAAAGTTCTAGCAATTATTTTTATATTAAAAATTCATTTTCTATTTATTTTCTCTGGTTTTCATGTTGACTGGACTGGGCGTCAATTCCTGGAAAACCCAGGGGGCTCGGGGTAAAAATCTATAGACTCAGTACGCAGTGAAGGTGGATGGCGGGTTTATTTCAAATAAGTGCAGGGCTCTTTAGCAAAAATGACCCGCGAAGGGGTATCGGTCACTGTGGGCCGTTGGATCTAAAGTGCGCGCTCCAGATTAGAACCGTCCACTTCGCGAATCGGTATGCGATCACAGCCGCACGATACAGATGAACGCTCCAGATTTAAAATCTCCAGATCGATTTCTGCCCACTCGATTACTATTCAACGACATAGATCTAACCTATACCAACCGGTACGCTATATCTAATCTACACCGTCTGATCCACAATCGGCGGTCCACGGTTCTTCTTCTTCCCTGAGCCACGCTCGACTACCGCGATAGAAGCTGCCCCCGGCCTTCGCGGCGGCAGACACGCCGGCGATGTCCTACCGGCCAAACCCCCACGCCAAGCGATGCTAACTGCTACACGGGAAACAGAAAATATGCGAGGAAGGTTTGTACCAGAGCGGTTGGCGTGGAGTCTCTTGGCCACGGCAAGGTGATGCCCCGTGGCGAAGCCGTATTCCTGGCGAGCAATTGCCGCCACCCAGGAGCAGACTTCCCCCCGCCGAGATGACCCTCACACGCGGCGGAAACTCCCCAACGCCACCGAGCCACGAGACGGCAGAAGAGTCACCCGTGGGCCGAGTCACGGCGGAGATCCGGGATTCGTCCACCGACTCACCACGATTCGCCGGCACGCGTCGTTTCTGTGGCTATGGCTATGGTTTCGTCGTCCAAATACAACAGCGCCAGAGTAGATATAGGCAGGGAGTTAGAGCGCAGGTATTGCACGATCCACCATCCGACCCGCAGCGCCACCGCATGCACCGGCGAGAGCTCCGCGCGTTCTGTTGTGAGGAACGACCTGACACATGGGGCCCGCGTGACAGCGAGTCACTGGGCAGTGGTCGGTTCATCGCGCGCGCCCGCGGCGGCTGAAATCCGGGTCCACCCGTCGGCGCGTGAACGCGAGGGAGGTACCGCCAGGTGGGCCCCACGCGGCAGCGCGCGTAGAAGAGGTTTGGGCCGCGCAGTGGGGTTTCCTGGTGGGCTGAAATGTGTTCAGCCGGCCCAGGTAAGCTTCCTTTACTTTTTCTTTTATGTTTTATTTTCTGTTTTCAAATTTAAATCCCAATTTGAATTCAAACTTGTTTGTGAGCTTCTTAACTGGGTTAAACACTTAAATTAAAATATTAGTGGGGACAAAATGTATTCTTTCATACATTTACTTTCCTCTATTTTGTACAACCTCCTCCTTCTCTCTTTTCTTAATTCTAGGATTTCTTTTAAATTCTAAATTTCCACTTGGGAATGTAATATATTTCTTAACACATTACTTTTATATTGCCACAACATGCACACAAAATAAAGGGCCAGCATGATGCACATTTTTATGGTAAGTCTTTTATTAGTTATTTATTTATTTTTGAATATGGTGTTCACATATGATGATGCATAAAGATCAAACTCACATAACGAAATTGTTTTCTCTATTGGTATTTTATCTAGCACTTACAAAGTAGGTGTTACAAGCGAAGTGTTTCCAAGACATAGAACCTAACTACATGGACCGTGGGTTGAATCCCTGATTCCACGAGGGCTCTTACACAAAACGCCTAGGCCGAAGGGGTATCGTAGGATCAGAGTCGTCCGATCCTCAATCTGCGGCTGTGATTAGATTTATTTCATCATCCGAACGGGTATACGATATGGACGGTCCGATCCCGATCAGACGGTCATGATTTAATGAAACCGCGATCTAATCCTACGCGATGATCAGGAAACTGACGGCCACCGCTGTCCAATATGCAGCCCCCAATCCACACCGTTAATTAACCCCATCAACGGCCACTGGACCATCCTTCCTTCTTCCCTCCGCAGCCGACCGAGGCAAATAGGGTCGGCCACCACCGCGGTAGCATAGCTCGCCGGTGAGCGCACCAATCAACGGTACCCTCACACAGGCCCCGCCTAAGAACAGGCTTCAAACGAATCCCCAATCCTTGAGAACCTACCAGCCACCCACACGATTTGAATTAGCATGCCCAGGCACACTGCCCACGGCATGCGGCGTCGCATCCTGGTGGCGCAAACCCAGCAACTAGACAGACCCCTTCCCCGGTGAGTAGAAACGAACTCGAGTAACTCGAATGCCTAGAGGACATCGGGGCGAACTCAGAGAAGAAATTCTCACCAGAAGACTTGCGATGGTTAGCCCTGCCCCTGGATCCGCGGCTGCGTTCTTTCTCTCTCTCGTGTTCTTCTTCTGCTCTCCTGGTGCGTGGTGTTTTGGTAGGAGCGTCCCTAGGAGTTGAGGCAACAGGAGGGTCATTGACTTCGATTTATATCGGCACGGCAACGACACAAGGCACAACGACCGTCGTGATTTCAGCGCGGCGGGTACGGAGAGCCCCCAACAACCATGGTGAGCTGCACGGGGAAGAAGTCCATTAGACGAGGTAGAGTCCGCGAAGTTGTTGTCCTATCGCAATGATCGCAGCGGAATTCATGGGATTCGATATGGGGCTTCGCCGCGTGCGCGAGCCGCCATTGCGAAGAATAGACGGAAGTGGCTACAGACCGAGCGGGCCAGTTGTTCGGTGATCAGGCGAGACGTGTTTGCGGGGCGGCACCATGCCGAGTGAGCGTAGGAGCTGTGCTTATGGATCCATATCCATCCCTCCGAGCGCTAGCTGCCTGCGGTGCGGAGTCCGTCCGTCCGATGTCCAGGCGGCCAGCAGCCCCTATCACCTCAAGACTGTCGCGCGCGGATGCCGGACGAGCTCCCGTGAATGAACCCGCCACGTCGCGCTGTGCTGTTGCTGCCCGTGTGCGCTCAGAGAGGAGGCAAGAAACTGTCATGCGGGTCTCACATGGAAGTGTCCCAACAAGAAAAGAAAAGGAAGAAAAGCAGAGTGGGCTGGCGCGGTGGAAAAATGGTATTGGGCCGAGAGCGCGGTTTTGGCCCAAGGCGCAGGAATACCTTATTCTTTTTCCTTTTTCTTTTTATTTTTACTTTCCCTTTTCTTTTCTCCTTTTAATTTCAAATTTAAGTCCCAAATTTGAACTTCAAATATGAATGTGAATTTAGTACTCAAATTAAAGGTAGACTTTAATCATACCATTTATGGTTGGGTTTATATTTTTATCAATTTTGTTTTATATTTTATGATGTTTCTTCTCTTTCTTTTCTTTTTCTATGTCATTTTGTTTTCAATTTAGAGGTTATATCCCATGTGTCCATTAACATATTAATATATTTTTAATGACACATTTATTTTATTATCCATAAATGAACAATCCAATAAAACTCAGCATGATGCACATATTAATTTAAGTGTCATTAGCTAATTAATGACTTTTGAAGTGTTGATTCACCTGTTATAATAAACAAAGGCAAAAACATGTGTGTAAATCAACTATGTTTTCAATTTTACATTTTTGTGTATTACACCTCATCCCCTTCGTGTGTCGTTTTGAGGACATCCCAAATTTCCTTGGCATTCTTTAACCCTTGCACCTTATTATACCCCTCTTGACATAATGAGGAGAGGAGTATAGAAGTTGCTTGGGTGTTAAAGTGCCTAATTGGTGCGGCCTTGTCCGAGTCATAGTCCTCGTCCCCCACCTGTGGTGCCTGCGCTCCAAATTCAACAATGTCCCATATGCTTTCATGGAGTGAGGTTAGATGATGCCTCATTTAATCACTCCACATACAATAATCTTCACCATCAAAATATGGTGGTTTGCCTAAGGGAACGGAAAGTAGAGGAGCATGCTTGGAAATACGGGAATAGCGTAGGGGCATCTTACTATACTTCTTGCGCTCATGTCGCGTAGAAGTAGTGGACAACTCGGTGCCAGATGTGGAGGGTGTTGAAGAGTTGGTCTCGTAGTAGACCACCTTCTTCATCTTCTTTTTCTTCTTGTCACCCCTCTGATGTGACTTGATGGAGGAAGAGGATTGCTCCTTGTACTTGTTGCCAGACTCCCTTGATGGAATCTTCCCAGAGCCTGTGGGCTTGTCGCCGATCACGATCTCCCTCTTGGCGTGATCTCCAGACATCACTTCGAGTTTGTTAGACTCTTAATGAAGCACTTGCTCCGATACCAATTGAAAGTCGCCTAGGGGGTTGAATAGGCAAAACCTAAGGCCAGGGTTAGCATTAGATTTAATCTGAGTGTGGAAGATTGTTTCTCTTGCTAAGAGTTGCTCAATAGATGCGGATGTCGTTTGGGAGCAAACTCAAATCAATAATAGCAAGGAAATGTTAGAGAGAGGAAATAGGGAAAACAAATCAAATGGAAATCAATACAAGTGATTTGTTTTACCGAGGTTCGTTCCAAAGAACCTAGTCCCTGTTGAGGAGGCCACAAAGGCGGGTCTATTTCAACCCTTTCCCTCTCTCAAACCGTCACTTAGACCGGATGAGCCTTTTCCTCAATCACACGGGTCACTAAGACCCACAAGGACCACCACACACTTAGGTGTCTCTTGCTAGCTTTACAAAGCACTTAAGAATTTAGAAAGGGAAAGGAAGAAGGCAATCCAAGCAACAAGAGCACAAATGAACACAAATGATCCTCTCTCAAGCCTCTAAGCACTAGAGTTGATTTTGGAGACTTGGAGTGGATTGAATGCTTTGAATGTGTTTTTGAGTGGTTGGCTTTGCTCTTGTATTGAATGAGAAGTTCAGAATACTTAGATGGCTTTGAATGAGGTGGTTGGGGGATATTTATAGCCCCCAACCACTTCCTAGCCGTTGGTTATTTTTGCTGGAGATGGGCACACCGGATAGTCACTGTTTACTATCTAGTGCGTGCCACATCAGTGCGCCCGTTGGGGTTTGGAGCTATTGACCGTTGGAAGCCTTTGTCTTTTTGTTGCACCGGACAGTCCGGTGGCACACCAAACATGTTCGGTGACTTCTGATTTTGCTGCTCTGACTTCTGCGTGGCACTGTTCATCACTGTTTACTTTTCTAGTCAACCGTTGGCGAGCTTGGAGCCGTTGCTCCGCTGGCTCACTGGACATGTCCGGTGTGCACCGGATAGTCCGGTGAATTATAGCGGAGCGAGCCCAATGAATTCCCGAGAGTGGCTGGTTCGTCGTGCGTGGGCCTGGTGCAGCGGACACTGTCCAGTGCGCCAAAGACAGCACACTCTAAGTCCTTTGCTCCAAATTTGTTTGTGTCCCCAACTGAATTTTTTTCTTGGTTTGTGTTGAACCTTATGCACCTGAGATAAATGACATCTTAACAAACTAGTTAGTCCACGTGGTTTGTGATGGACGTCAACCACCAAAATCGATTATTGGAAATGATTAAGCCCATTTCCCTTTCAGTGGTTCCTCATCGTTTGAATCCTTTTGAGGAACGATCGGAGAGTCTCATCATTCTGGCGCCTAATGGATTTGAGGTCCCATGTCTACGCCGGTTTATCGGAGAGAGACTGGAAGTTTGCGATAAACCGGCGACTGAAGTCACCCTAGTTGTCGATGAAGTGTCGAGGTAGGTGTCGGAGCCACTGCAGCATGTCCTGCCCCAGGACAGTGGGCAAGTAAGCCGTCATGACGTCCTCCATTGCCCTAGCAGCCTGGGCGGCAGTCGTATAGACGGCCAACCAGCCTCCGGAGTCCTCCTTAGGCTCATATTTATCGACGTTGGAGACCTTGAAGTTAGGAGGCCATTGAATGGCTCAAAGACGAGGAGTAAGCGTGAAGACTCCGCACGTATCCTCCTGCCTTTGTTCGCGTCTGTCCCGTGGTGGGGAGTCGGTACTAGGTCGTCTCGACCGTCCCCGGAACAGACTACTAGTCGAAGCTACCACCGACTCAATTCGTGTGGCACGGCTTCGCGCCGGTACACCGTGATCTCGGTCATACTCCTCTTGGTGCCTTATCTCATTTTCATGTCGTCGATCATGCGAAGCACTGATGGTGCTTCGTGTGTCTCGTCGACTGTTGATGGCGTGACGCAGGTCATTCGCGGGATGTGCGAGGGGTAGAAGATGAGTGGTCACCTGAGTAAGCAGCTGCCGGTAGCCCTCCGCGTCTGGGGTTCATGGAAGGCCGTTGGCTATCTGCGCCAGCACTCCTCCAACTTCACTCGGCGTGTTCAGTGCTCGAGCGAAATTAGGGTATAGGTTTCGATCGAGGAAAGGGTTCTCTCGTCGAAGCCTTGCGTCTTGTTCAGCTAGCTCTCGCTCTCTCTCCTGAGCCTGTCGATGATCGCGGCGGCGAGAGTTGCGTCTTTCTCGGTGTACTCATTCGTTGGGAGTTTCCCCCACTTCCGAGGCTTCATCTCGGAACATGGGCTACGCCGGATCCCGTTCCCCGGCTTCATGATGTTGCCGCACATTTCGGCGTATGTTTCTTCGTTGCCGGGCATCACGCTAGGGAGGTTCCTCCCCTTGTATGGTAGGCTCATCGTCGGAGATGGGTGCTTACTCCAATCTTGTAATACTCAAAATTGTATAAAAAGAATAATTGAGAGATCTCCTCATTTCATGTGCCATATTTGCATCATAAATTAAGAAGGATTAATCGAAACATATGATTCCAAAATAAAACAAAGTGCATCTTATTGGAGTTTTTATGTTTGTGCATTAAATAAAATAATAATGTTAATGATAATAAGAGAATAATTACTGGAAGTTGAATTAAACCCTAGATTGGAATTTAGGGTTTTGAAAATGAGAAGTAGAGAAATGATATAAAAATATAAATAATATACTTATATTTATAAAATTGGTGTTTTTCATTTCACAAGGTTTGATGTTAAATTCGAATTCAAATTAACTTTAGGAATAAAGGAAAGAAAGTGGGAGATAAAAAGAAAAAAAGAAAAGCAAATCTGGTCTGCTAGGCTCCTCCCCTCAATTCGGCCCAACAGCCAGCCAGAAACCATCCGCGCGCGCCCTGCTGGCACTGATTTACGGGCCTGTGTTTCCAGTTTCTCTCTCCACGCGTCGCTGCCGACTGGGGTCCTGCTGTCAGCGCTTTCTTCTCCCGTGCGAGCTCGTGTGTGGGACTCGTTCCACCCGCGCGCGGAATCCGGGGTATGGGGAGGTTGTTGCGGGCGCTCGGGCCGACCTCCTGGGGATTTAAGGCCTTAAGATGAGTGCCTAATCCTCATCTCACCCAAATATCACCGACCCCGCCGCTATTAACTCACCGTGAATGACCGAGGTTGGGGAAAGCTCCGCCACCGTTGGCATTAGTGATTCCCAGCCGCGATACTGCCCTAGTGATTAGTCAGGGGACTTCGCCAATGCTCCCTACGTTTATCCATGAAGCTTTCGTGTGGGATTTCATATCGACGTTGGGGAAATTGCTGGCCGGCGTGGAGATTTCGTTGCCGGGGCGAAGCTCTCCGTGGCCAGGGCCTCCCACTCTGATTTTGTAGGTAATTCCTCTCCCCACTAGCTCGAATTAACAGTAGCACCAAGAATTAGCTATTAGAGCCAGGATTGGGTCACGGGGGAGGTCAGAATTCCTCGCCGGGGTAGGCTTTTACGCATCACTACCTTGCGCCGTCGTCGATGCAATTCTGGGCTTGGGCTGTGGCACTGATTCTGTAAACTCGTGCGCCCAGTCGAGCTCTTCGTATTTGTTCCCTGCGCGTCGAAGTTCGGGCACCGGGGTGGAATTTTCGTGACCGCCGGCCATGGCGCCACCATGTTGTGCCGCTCCGCCGCCGCGTACGGTAGTGATTTGGGGTAGACGGCCACGGATCGTTGGATCTAGCGTGTGCGGCTCTGATTAGATAGGAGATACCCTTTCGCGTTGAGTTGCTTTGGTCCGTTCGTTTGGATCGGACGGGTGGAAACAAATCTAGAGTAATAAAATCCTCCCCGTCACTTTTGCATCCAATGGTTCACATTGCGTACCGCTTCGAGATCACGCCGATCTAATCCAGACCCCAGATCTGAGATCAGGCGGCCGAAATCAAAACATACCCCTTCGGCCGCAAGTTTTGTAAAAGAAACCCTGGGTTTAAAGGATATCAACCCGCCATCCAGAGAACACTATTCTCTGTGTCTCAGAAATCTTACGCCAGAGCCCCTGACCTATCCAGAAATTGAGGCCCAGTCCAGGGTAGATTAAAAATAGAGAAATAATATTAGAATTTCGTTTTTAATATAAAAACAATTGTAGAAACTTGTAAAATGCATAGAAAATTCATTTTAGCTCCAAATTGAACCATTCCAACTTCTAAAATTTTGTAATAATATTCTCTATCATTTAGTGTCTCTGTTCTGGCATGAAAACAGTAAGAAAAATAATTTATCATCTAATCCTATTTCAATCACATTAAACCTTAGGAAATTCATAATTTGAAATCCATAACTCTAAATTTAATGATTCCAGTTCCTATAATCTTATTTTAATATGTAGATTTTTATCATGTATTTTATTTACATGTTTGGTGTGATGTTGATTTTTGCTATACTATGTATGTATTGTGTTGGTGCGAGTAGACGAGCTAGCCACTGTGGATTCTGAGGTTCAGCAAGTAGAAGTAGCTGAGCAGGAGCTCATTGAAGGCAAGTTGTGCCCTTGATCACTTACTTTTTCCCAGCCATGTTCTTATTAATTATAATGATCTGCATAGGTTAATTTTGATGGGATCCTTTAGGTTACCCCAGTTTTGGTTATCTTTATACCTTGTTCACCACTGAAATATTTTTGGGTAGTATCTGCTATTGCTTTATATGGATTTGGGTACGGAGATACACTATTCATGATTATTCTATTATTATCTTGTTATTATTACTGTTCATGTTAAGATCATTAAATTAATGGGAATATGGACCGACCACCCGGGAAAATAGTGCTACCACAAGGGTTTAATGGGACGCCCTTGGTTGATTAACTAGGAAAGCTAGTGGAGGTCTTCCTTACCCGAAAGGGGCAAGGGCAGTAGGGGAGTGGTCAGTGTAGGGAGGTCCTTGGGTTGATTTTGCTGCGATGGCGGTCAGGCGAGGGATTCGTGCACTGGAGCTTCCTATAAACTGTAGTGGGATTTCTGAAGCTAGTGGAACTTTGTAAAGGCCTCGTAGTGTTACCCTGCCTCGCCTCCTCGGTAGAGGTGTATGGGATTGGCCGTCTCTTGGCAGATGGGTAACATGACTTGTGGGTAAAGATGCGCAACCTCTGCAAAGTGTAAAACTGGTATACTAGCTGTGCTCACGGTCATGAGCGGCTCAGACCCTCACATGATTAATTTATGGAACTTAAATTTAATTTGACATTTGCATCGCATTTGGGATTATTTTACTATTACTTTTCTTTATTACTATTAAGGTTTGGTATTTACTTACACTTAGTAATTGCTAATAAAATTTTGACCAACTTATAAAAGCAATGCTTAGCTTCAGACTTTACTTCATTGATCAGCCTTACACTTCATGAACTCCCACCTTTGGTGAGTTCATGCCACATTATTCCCCATGACTTGTTGAGCTATGAACGTATGTGAGCTCACTCTTGCTGTCTCACACCCCCCCACAGGAGAAGAACAGGTGGTTCAGGAGGAGCCACAAGGCGAGGAGTTTGATCTGATCTGGTGGCGTTTCTTAGTTGACATTGGCGCCGACGATCCTTAGTTCGCTCTATATTTATTCTTTCATTTTGTAATAAGACTTCCTCTATGTAATAAATACTCTGATGTTTCGTGACATTTATCTCTATGCACTCTGTTATTATATATGTTGTCTTCTTGGCGCATGTATGAGATGCACCTGGATTTGTCCCTTAAATCCGGGTGTTTCAGAAGTGGTATCAGAGGAAATGTTGACTATAGGATAAGACCTAGATAGAAATGGGTAAAACCCTTACCTACTTATCTTATTCTCATTCATTCTATACCTACCTTACTCTGATTCTTTCTACACTTATCTTGATCCTGTCTCACCTTCTACTGTTCTACTCTGATCATTCTTACCATTTCTACTATGAGACAAGATGGATTTCACACCCTGGAATCCCTACCCCTATGATATTTTAAGAGATAGGAGGCCTAAGACCAAATCAAAACTATGTTCTATATTAAAAGAAAAAATGTTGTTTGATTGTTCTGATGATAAATGTCTGATTTGCTTCTTTGATTGATTGAGATATTATATTTGGACATCTTAGCATGTACCACCATAAGGTAATAAATTAGCTATGTTAGGTAGAACATTAATCTGCTTAGCTAATAAATCCCCCAAAGTAACACGATTCGTAATTACTGCCTTGTCTACTACTCTCTCTTACCATATGTATCTAACTCAGATGGTCAATACCAGGAGGGGTGGTGGAATTGATTTGCCTCCTAATCGACACACTCGAAGGATATATAGACAACCTCAGCCACAGCCAGCAGAGATGAATCCTCCTAATCCTCCACCAGGTGGAGTTGATCCATTGATTGTAGCTCAGATGAGGGTGATGCAGCAAATGGCGGACACTATGGCTGATATGCATGCTCAGATGCAGCAAGAACGCCAGGAGATGCGTCAGGAAAGAGAAGAGATACGCCAGGAGTTGCGCCAGGAGAGAGAAGAGATACGCCAGGAGAGGAGGGCGCAACAACATCTGCAACAGCAATTTCAACAACAGCAGCTACAACAACAAGTACCACTGCCACCACCACCACCACAAGTTCCACCTCGTGATAAGCACCAAAAGTTTATGAGCCATAAGCCACCAACCTTCACCAGCTCACCAGATCCACTTGATGCAGATGATTGGTTGAAGTCAATTGAGAAGATGCTCAACATCACACAATGCTCAGACCGGGAGAAAGTTCTTTATGCCTCAGGTCGTCTGACAGGTCCTGCTGCTGACTGGTGGGATTCTTATACTACTGCCCATGATGCTGCTGATACTATTACTTGGGCAGAGTTCAGTACACAGTTCAGGAACTACCATATTCCAGCTGGTTTGATAAAGATCAAGAAGAAGGAGTTTCTGTCATTGAAGCAAGGCAACATGTCGGTCAGCGAGTACAGAGACAAATTCATTCAGCTGTCGAGATATGCTCCGGAGGAAGTTGCTGAGGATGAGAGAAAGCAGGAGCACTTTATTGAAGGACTTAATGGACCCCTACAGTATGCACTGGTTGCACACACATTTCCATCCTTTTAGAGGCTGCTGGATAAGGCTCTTGCTATTGAACACAAGCGTGTTCAACTGGGTGATTTGAAGAGGAATGCTATCTCACATGGACAGGGTAGCAGCAATGTTCGTCCCTGCTACGTTTCGCCACAGGGTACACCGACTCGACCAGGAGGACCACTCCCAGTTCAGTACGCTCCACAGGGGTCTCCACGGACACCTCCTACTCGTCACGCTACTCCCACTGGCACCCCGACGAGGCCTACAGGACAGAAGACCGGCCCTACATGCTTCAAGTGCAGTAAGATTGGGCACTATGCTAATGCTTGTCCGATGGGGAATTCTGGTACACCAGCTAAGAACAAGCAACAGACTCTTGGCAAGGGATATTCTATAGCCAGGGTTAATCAAGTCAGCGTTGATGATACTCCTGATGGTGCTGACATCATACTCGGTATGTTTTACATTAATGCAATTCCTGCAACAATACTATTTGATTCTGGTGCTACACATTCATTCATGTCTGCTCGATATGCCAACACCAATGAGATACCCCTGCTAAATATGAGAAAACCAATGATAGTAATTACACCTAAAGGGCCTATTGAGGCAAATCAAATGACATATAGATTGACATTATCAATTATGGGAAGAGAATTTGGAGCAACTGCTATAATATTAGAGGCCAGCAGTATAGATTTGATTCTTGGTATGTCATGGTTAAGAATGGCAAAGGCATTATAGCATGTGGTAGAGGTACTATAGAGCTCACTAGTCCTAAAGGAGAAACATTTCAAGTTCAAATTGCAGTAACCACCGCTTCCAAATGGGCAATATACTTTATAGCGGAGGAGTTTGTTGGTGACAACATCCGGGTGGTTAGAGATTTTCCGGATGTCTTTCCAGAGGAGTTACCAGGGATGCCACCAGATAGGGAAGTTGAGTTTGTCATTGATCTGTTACCTGAAATTGCCCCTATTTCTAAACGACCATATAGGATGGCTGTAGAAGAAATGAAGGAGCTTAAGAAGCAGTTAACTGAGTTACAGGAAGCAGGGTATATTCGTCCGAGTTCCTCACCTTGGGGAGCACCGGTGTTATTTGTACAGAAGAAGGATGGATCGCAATGGATGTGTGTGGACTATAGATCACTTAATGATGTCACGGTGAAGAACAAGTATCCATTACCCCATATTGAGGATTTGTTTGATCAGATGAGAGGAGCCAGGGTATTCTCGAAGATTGATCTCCGATCGGGATACCATCAGATAAAGATTAGACCATCAGATATTCCTAAGACGGCTTTCTCAACCCGATATGGATTATATGAGTTTACTGTTATGTCATTTGGATTAACCAATGCACCAGCTTATTTCATGAATTTGATGAATAAGGTGTTTATGGAGTATTTGGACAGATTCGTCGTGGTGTTCATCGATGATATTCTTATCTATTCTAAGAGTGAAAGTGATCATGAACAACATCTAAGGTTGGTGCTACAGAAGCTACGATATAATCAACTCTATGCCAAGTTTAGCAAGTGCGAGTTTTCGATTGACAATGTGTCATTCCTTGGTCATATTATTTCTAATGGCGGAATAGCAGTGGATCCTGCTAAAGTGAAGGAGATAATGGAGTGGAGAGTGCCCACTACAGTTACTGAGATTCGGAGTTCCTTGGGACTCACCGGATATTATCGGAGATTTATTGAAGGGTTCTCTAAGATTGCCAAGCCTATGACCTCGCTTCTGGAGAAAGGAAGAGAATTCAAGTGGAATGAGAAATGCCAAGAAAGCTTTGATCAATTGAAGGAGAGATTGATGTCACCACCAGTATTGATTGTGCCAGATCTACAGAAGGGATTTGACATTTTTTATTATGCATGTGGCCAAGGATTGGGATGTGTGCTCATGCAAGAAGGACATGTGATCGCCTATGCATCTCATCAGTTGCGGAAACTTGAATTGAACTACCCCACTCATGATTTAGAGCTGGCAGCAGTTGTGCATGCACTTAAGATTTGGAGACACTACATTATGGGAACTAAGTGCCAAGTATACATGGATCATGAGAGCTTGAAGTACATATTCACTCAGAAGGATCTCAACCTTAGGCAACGCCATTGGTTGGAGCTTATTAAGGACTATGATTTGGAGATTCATTATCACCCAGGCAAGGCAAATTTGGTCGCAGATGCTTTGAGTCGAAAGGAGCATGTTCACTCCGCTTTCGTTGTCTAGCTACCCGATGAATTAGCAAAAGATTTTGAGAGGCTCAACCTGGGGATTGTTACACATACGGAAAGAGTTACCATTGAATTGGAACCTACCTTGGAGCAAGAAATTTGTAAAGGTCAGATTGGTGATGCCAAAATCCAAGAGATCAAGGATCTGATAACAGAGGGTAGAGGCCCAGATTTCACAGAAGATGAGCAAGGCACGATATGGTTCAAGAATCGGATTTGTGTTCCTGATATCGATAGTCTTTGGGAAACCATATTGAAGGAGGCACATGACTCAGTTTATTCTATTCACCCTGGGAGTACTAAGATGTATCAGGATTTGAAGCAAAAATATTGGTGGTATGGATTGAAGAGAGATGTGGCTGCACATGTAGCTATGTGCGACGTGTGTCAAAGAGTTAAGGCTGAACACCAGAGGCCAGCCGGACTACTGCATCCACTGAAGATACCTGAGTAGAAATGGGAAGAGATTGGCATGGACTTCACTGTTGGATTACCCTGCACGTCTGCTGGATATGATTCTATATGGGTGATTGTGGACAGGCTAACTAAAGTAGCCCACTTTATTCCAGTGAAGACCACGTATTCAGGAGCCAAGTTGGCAGAGTTGTACATTGCACGGTTTGTATGCCTACATGGTGTGCCAAAGAAGATTGTGTCAGATCGAGGATCATAGTTTACCTCCCGGTATTGGAAGAAGTTGCACGAGTCCTTGGATACCAAATTGAATTTTAGTTCGGCTTACCATCCACAGACTGATGGGCAGACTAAGAGGACCAACCAAGTTCTAAAGGATATGTTAAGAGCTTGTGCTCTTAAACATGGTGGAAGTTGGGATAAGAGTCTATCATATGCGAAGTTCTGATATAATAATAGCTATCAGGCCAGTTTAAAGATGTCACCGTTTGAGGCTTTATATGGCAGAAAGTGCAGGACTCCACTGTATTGGGATCAAACTGGTGAAAGGCAGTTGTTTGGGCCTGAGATTATACAAGAAGCAATGGAACAAGTTCAGCAAATAAGGGAGAATTTGAGAACTGCACAGTCAAGGCAGAAAAGCTATGCTGATACTCGGAGAAGGCTGCTTGAGTTTAAGGAGGGAGATTATGTCTATTTGAAGGTGTCACCACTTAGGGGTATGAGAAGATTTAAAGTCAAGGGAAAGTTGTCCCCTCGCTTTATTGGACCCTTCTTAATATTAAAGCGAGTGGGAGAGGTGGCATATCAATTGGAGTTACCGGATCATCTCGCGGATGTTCATGATGTCTTTCATGTATCTCAGCTAAAGAAATGTCTTAGGGTACCTGAAGAGCAGTTGCCAATGGAGGACCTTAATGTTCAAGATGACCTGACTTATGCTGAGTACCCCATCAAGATTATTGATACACTGACTCGTGTCACGAGGAATAAGGTTATAAAGATGTGCAAAGTGCAATGGAGTCACCACGGTGAAGATGAAGTTACTTGGGAAAGAGAAGAAGAGCTTCGCATAGATTTTCCCCATCTTTTCCCTAGATCTTCTTAAATCTCGAGGACGAGATTATTTTTAAGGGGGTTAGGATTTGTAATACTCAAAATTGTATACAAAGAATAATTGAGAGGTCTCCTCATTTCATGTGCCATATTTGCATCATAAATTAAGAAGGATTAATCGAAACAGATGATTCCAAAATAAAACAAAGTGCATCTTATTGGAGTTTTTATGTTTGTGCATTAAATAAAATAATAATGTTAATGCTAATAAGAGAATAATTACTGGAAGTTGAATTAAACCCTAGATTGGAAATTAGGGTTTTGAAAATGAGAAGAAGAGAAATGATATAAAAATATAAATAATATACTTATATTTATAAAATTGGTGTTTTTCATTTCACAATATGATTTGAGAATAAATTTGCACAAGGTTTGATGTTAAATCGAATTCAAATTGACTTTAGGAATAAAGGAAAGAAAGTGGGAGATAAAAAGAAAAAAAAAGAAAAGCAAATCTGGTCTGCTGGGCTCCTCCCCTCAATTCGGCCCAACAGCCAGCCAGAAACCATCCGCGCGCGCCCTACTGGCACTGATTTGCGGGCCCGTGTTTCCAGTTGCTATCTCCACGCGTCGCTGCCGACTGGGGTCCTGCTGTCAGCGCTTTCTTCTCCCGTGCGAGCTCGTGTGTGGGACTCGTTCCACCCGCGCGCAGAATCCGGGGTATGGGGAGGTTGTTGCGGGCGCTCGGGCTGACCTCCTAGGGATTTAAGGCCATAAGATGAGTGCCTAATCCACATCTCACCCAAATATCACCGACCCCACCGCTATTAACTCACCGTGAATGACTGAGGTTGGGGAATGCTCCGCTGCCGTTGGCATTAATGATTCCCAGCCGCGATACTGCCCTAGTGATTAGTCGGGGGACTTCGCCAATGCTCCCTGCGTTTATCCATGAAGCTTTCGTGTGGGATTTCATATCGAAGCGGGGGAAATTGCTCACCCGCGTGGAGATTTCACCGCCGGGGCGAAGCTCTCCGCGGCCAGGGCCTCCCACTCCGATTTTGTAGGTAATTCCTCTCCCCACTAGCTCAAATTAACAGTAGCACCAAGAATTAGCTATTAGAGCCGGGAATGGGTCATGGGGGAGGTCAGAATTCCTCGCCGGGGTAGGCTTTTACGCATCACTGCCTTGCGCCGTCGTCGATGCAATTCTGGGCTTTGGCTGCGGCACTGATTCCGTAAACTCGTGCGCCCTGTCGCGCTCTTCGTATTTCTTCCCTGCGCGTCGAAGTTCGGGCACCGGGGTGGAATTTTCATGACCGCCGGCCATGGCGCCACCGTGTTGTGCCGCTCCGCCGCCGCGTACGGTAGTGATTTGGGGTAGACGGTCGCGGATCGTTGGATCTAGCGTGTGCGGCTCTGATTAGATAGGAGATACCCTTTCACGTTGAGTTGATTTGGTCCGTTCGTTTGGATCGGACGGGTGGAAACAAATCTAGAGTAATAAAATCCTCCCCGTCACTTTTGCATCCAACGATTCACATTGCGTACCGCTTCGAGATCACGCCGATCTAATCCAGACCCTAGATCTGAGATCGAGCGGCCGAAATCAAAACATACCCCTTCGGCCGCAAGTTTTGTAAAAGAAACCCTGGGTTTAAAGGATATCAACCCGCCATCCAGAGATCACTATTCTCTGTGTCTCGGAAATCTTACGCCAGAGCCCCTGACCTATCCAGAAATTGAGGCCCAGTCCAGGGTAGATTAAAAATAGAGAAATAATATTAGAATTTCGTTTTTAATACAAAAACAATTCTAGAAACTTGTAAAATGCATAGAAAATTCATTTTAGCTCCAAATTGAACCATTCCAACTTCTAAAATTTTGTAATAATATTCTCTATCATTTAGTGTCTCTGTTCTGGCATGAAAATAGTAAGAAAATTAATTTATCATCTAATCCTATTTCAATCACATTAAACCTTAGTAAATTCATAATTTGAAATCCATAACTCTAAATTTAATGATTCCAGTTCCTATAATCTTATTTTAATATGTAGATTTTTATCATGTATTTTATTTACATGTTTGGTGTGATGTTGATTTTTGCTATACTATGTATGTATTGTGTTGGTGCGAGTAGACGAGCAAGCCACTATGGATTCTGAGGTTCAGCAAGTAGAAGTAGCTGAGCAGGAGCTCATTGAAGGCAAGTTATGCCCTTGATCACTTACTATTTCCAAGCCATGTTCTTATTAATTATAATGATCTGCATAGGTTAATTTTGATGGGATCCTTTAGGTTACCCCAGTTTTGGTTATCTTTATACCTTGTTCACCACTGAAATATTTTTGGGTAGTACCTGCTATTGCTTTATGTGGATTTGGGTATGGATATACACTATTCATGATTATTCTGTTATTATCTTGTTATTATTACTGTTCATGTTAAGATCATTAAATTAATGGGAACATGGAGCGACCACCCGGGAAAACAGTGCTACCACAAGGGTTTAATGGGACGCCCTTGGTTGATTAACTAGGAAAGCTAGTGGAGGTCTTCCTTACCTGAAAGGGGCAAGGGCAGTAGGGGAGTGGTCAGTGTAGGGAGGTCCTTGGGTTGATTTTGCTCCGATGGCGGTCAGGCGAGGGATTCCTGCACTGGAGCTTCCTATAAACTGTAGCGGGATTTCTGAAGCTAGTGGAACTTTGTAAAGGCCTCGTAGTGTTACCCTGCCTCGCCTCCTCGGTAGAGGTGTATGGGATTGGCCGTCTCTTGGCAGATGGGTAACATGACTTGTGGGTAAAGATGCGCAACCTCTGCAGAGTGTAAAACTAGTATACTAGCCATGCTCACGGTCATGAGCGGCTCGGACCCTCACATGATTAATTTATGGAACTTAAATTTAATTTGACATTTGCATCGCATTTGGGATTATTTTACTATTACTTTTCTTTATTACTATCAAGGTTTAGTATTTACTTACACTTAGTAATTGCTAATAAAATTTTGACCAACTTATAAAAGCAATGCTCAGCTTCAGCCTTTACTTCATTGATCAGCCTTACACTTCATGAACTCCCACCTTTGGTGAGTTCATGCCACATTATTCCCCACGACTTGTTGAGCTATGAACGTATGTGAGCTCACTCTTGCTGTCTCACACCCCCCATAGGAGAAGAACAGGTGGTTCAGGAGGAGCCACAAGGCGAGGAGTTTGATCTGATCTAGGTGGCATTTCTCAGTTGACATTGGCGCCGACGATCCTTAGTTTGCTCTATATTTATTCTTTCATTTTGTAATAAGACTTCCGCTATGTAATAAATACTCTGATGTTTCGTGACATTTATCTCTACGCACTCTATTATTATATATGTTGTCTTCTTGGCGCATGTATGAGATGCACCTTGATTTGTCCCTTAAATCCGGGTGTGACAAATCTCCCCTAGATGAAGAGGACGTCAGGGTAGAAAGGAGCTGGCATGGCGGTGTTCTTCTTCCCATCCTCCTTTGAGGGTGGAGGTATTGGAAGGGTGGCTCAATGTGTTCTCCTTCCCCGACACGGGATGTTTACTTCCTTCTTTCGAGTGATCCGCGTCCACTCCTTAGTGGGTGAGGTGGACAATGGAGTTCTTCGTGTTAGTGAAGCCCCAACTAATTGGTCTTCCTTCTCCCGTGTAAGACTCAAAATTGGGTAGGAAAAAAATAAATAAATAAATAAACAAATTTATTTATGATAGTGTTTTGAGAATTGTTGAAACCCTTGGAAAATTCATTTGGATCTTTTTTCTCATAATCAATTAATGGTACTAAATTAATTAAGCAAACAATAAATAAATAAAGAAAAGTGTATCTCTCACTAATGACTTTGTTGTAAGGTACTTTATTGAACACATAAATTTGACCTCAAAGTATAAATGAAAATATAGAATAGAAAATGAGAAAGGAAAAATGTTTATGGACCCATTTGTTCCCCCATAAATAAATGACAAGGGAAATAATAGATAATATTATCAGATAATATAAGCATAATCCATGAGACAGTGGTTTGATATTTGAAATATGGAATTTTTAATGCACTCTTGCATATGAACTTTAAACTTGAATTGAAATGGGGAGCAAAACTTTGGAGAAAGAGAAGAGAATACCATATAAAATAAAGGAAGTACATATATATATATATATATAAATATATATTCTTTTTATTATAAGATTTTAATTTGTACATTGATATATGTACAAGTCACAACCAAATTTAAATTTAAAATTCGAAATACAAATAAGAATTTGAGAAAAGAAGAGAGAAATACTATAAAACACTAGATAAATTTATAAATAAATAAATTTATCCCATAGTGTTATGATTCAAATGATACATTCAAAATTGAGTGCAAGATTGCCACAAAAATTTGAATTTAAATTTGGAATCTAAAGGTGAAAAGAAAAGAAAATTAGAAATAGAAAAAAAGAATAAAAGCTGTAGCTGGGCCATTGTTCCTAGTTTGGGCCCAGTAACTAATCTACAGCCGCACCAGCCCAACTAAACCCGATCGGCCACCAACCCCGCACTGGCGGGTAGGCCCCACCTGCCAGCCAGTTGCCGCTCACACCTGCGCACCGACACTGATACTCTGCGGGCAGCCCACAGCTACCGCTGGCACCGTGGACCCGCATGTCAACCGCTGGTCGTGTGTGCGCTACCACACCGTAACACTCTAATGTGTGGGACCAGTGTGGCAGCCCTCCTTCCGCGTCCACCAGCTCGCAGCGAGGCCGAGAAAATCGGCATGGTCGTTGCGCTCAACCGCCATCTGCCGTGCACCTGCCATATCCTCTTGAGCTAGATAAAGGCACCAGTGCCCCCGCTTTCTTCCTCCTCGCCTCCAATCGAAGAACATGTAGAAAACTCACCGCGCAAACCCGTCTCACCGCCGCGGCGGCTACTCGTGTGCAACTAGAAATTGGTGGCCAGGGAGTAGTCGAGAGACCTAGTAGGGACCCTTGGGTTGTACCCTAGCCACTAGAACCAGGGAGGCGCTTCCAATTGCCGTGAATTGGTCACTGGAGTCTCTCCACCACCATGAGCCACATCCTCCCGTGGGTAGAGGGCTACATGTCGTAATCACCGGTAAGCCAACAACCATCTTGTTCGTCACTTCCTACTCTTCGCGCATGCCGTGTATCGATGGGAAACTAAGTCTGGGAGGCCGGTTAGGCGAACTCCAGCGAGGTGCATCGCCATGGTGCTATGCCGTCGCGTCGGGGGATGGGGGATCACGCGGGTGCTGTGATCCCGGGGATCGACAGTTTGGATTAAACGTGGATACCCCTCTGCTCTGTTGAATCCGCACCGTCAATATGGCAATGAACAATATAGATCACACCATAAACCATCGGAAAGATCTGGCCACGAGGCTCAGATCCAACAGTTGAGATTCTGTTTTGGTTTATCAGGTCCTGATCTAATCTGGGACGTTAGGATCAGATCCGACGGTCTGGAGCGTAGAATACCCTTCGCTGCGACAATTTTACTAAAGAAACCCTAGGATTTTTGGATATTAACCCACGTTCCAGGCGACTGGGGATCTGAGTCTTAGGAAATTTTGCTCTAGAAACCCTGCACTTTCCTGTAATTGACGCCCAGTCCAGAAGATTAGAAAATCCAGTAAAAGTAAATAGAAATTGATTTTTAATTCATAAATAAATGCCAGAATTAGTTTAATTCATATAAAATTCATATGAACTCCAAACTGATCCATTCCAATTTCTATAATTTTATAAAATTATTGTTTATAAATTAGTTCCACTGTTTTGACATGAAAGTCAAATTAAAATTTATATCCTATTTAATATTGTACAAAACACATCGAATCTTCAGAAAATCAGAACTCCTTCGTGTTAAATCCGATTTGACTCGTTTCAGTTGCGTTAGCTTCGTATAAATATCTACTACACAATAGCAACATTTATTATATGATATCCCATACTTTTATAATTGGATTAATCTATACCTATTGGATTAACTTCTTTAATGTTAATATAGTATTCTAGTTTTATGGTTATAATTTAACTGGATAATCTTTAATCAAATAATGACTTAGATTAAAGTTGAGATAATTATATATAGATAAATCTCTCATACGATCTATATTAACCATTTCATGATATAATTTAATTTTTTAATCACATAAATCCTCTATAAAAATCATAACTCCTTAATATTAACTCCGATTTTAGTGGTTCTCGTTCCCACGATCTCGTAGCAACACGTAGAATATTCTTATTTAGTTTGTACTTATGTTTGGTGTGATGTTAGTTTTATCTATACCATGTTTGTTTGTATTGCTACGACTAGCATTGAGGTCACGGGGATCTGAAGAACCATCCTAGTACCTGGAATCTCAAGTGCCAGGCAAGTTGTGCCCTTGATCACTTTTGTTTACCCAATAATGTTCTTTAATATCACTTATTCATGCATAGGTTTAATTTTGATGGGACCCAATAGGCACCCTAGTCTGATTATCGTTTACCTTGTTTACCCCTGAATCACTTGGGTAGTTTTTGCTATTGCTTTTATGGTTTTTGTTAATATTTCATTATATCTATGTTCCAATTATTTTGTTATTTTATTTATGTTCATGTCAAGATCATTAATTTTAATTGGAACATGGAGCTTAACTTGAGAAACACGTGCCACCACAAGGGAGGAATGGGACCCCTTGGCTAACTAATTAGGAAAGCTAGTGGAAGACTACCTTAACCGAGAGGGGCAAGGGCAGTAGGGGAGTTGCATGCAAGGAGGTTCTCAGGTTGAATTTGCTGCGATGGCGGTTAGACGCGGGATTCTTGCAAGTACTCTTCCCATAAACTGTAGCGGGTTTTCGGAAGCTAGTGGAACTTTGTAAAGGTCTCATAGTGGATCCCTAGCTATTCACCTCGGTAGTGTCTAAGGGCCTTGCAGACCTGGGCGACATGGGAAATACGACTTGTGGGTAAAGGGTACAACCTTTGCAGAGTATAAAACTGGTATACTAGCCGAGCTCACGATCATGAGCAGCTCAGGACTCTCGCATGATTAATTTATGTAACTTAAATTCAATTTGTCATTTGCATTTGCATGAGATTATTTATTAATTTTGTTCTATTATTTATTATGGTTTGGTATTTACTTACATTTAGTAATTGCTAATAAAATTTGACCAACTTATTAAAAGCAATGCTCTGCTTTAACCCCTATTGTTGATCAGCCTTACACATCACATGAACTCCCACCTTTAGTGAGTTCATGCCACATTATTTTCCCACAACTTGTTGAGCGATGAACATGTGTGAGCTCACCCTTGCTATCTCACACCCCCCACAGGAGAAGAATAGGTGGTTCAAGAGGAGCCACACAGCGAGGAGTTTGATTTGATCTAGGTGGCATCTTGAGAGCACTTAGAGGGGGGGTGAATAGGTGATCCTATAAAATTAAACACTAACTAGCCACAAACTTGATTGTTAAGGAGTTAGTGTAATCAAGTGGCTATGGAACACGCTCGTGCGAACAAAGCAATCACAAGAAGCAGAACACGAGACACGTGATTTTTATCCCATGGTTCGGCCAAGTAACACTTGCCTACTTCCACATTGTGGCGTCCCAATGGATGAGGGTTGCACTCAACCCCTTTCAAGTGATCCAATGATCAACTTGAATACCACAATGTTTTATCTTACAGTACTCTTCCCGTTTGCGAGGAATCTCCAAAAGTTGGAGCCTCTTGCCCTTACAATATAGATCACAAAGAAAGCACGAGAGTAAGGTTAGGAGAGCAACACACACAAGACTCAAATACGCAGCACAACCATGCACACAAGTGAAGACTTGAGCTCAAAGGACAACACAGGGAGTTCACAACTCGAATGAAGCTCAAATCAGTAACACGATGAATCAAAAGCGTGGGAGCGGAGTCTGGATGTCTTAGTATGCTTAGAGAGTGCTTGGTGTCCTACTCCATGCGCCTAGGGGTCCCTTTGTAGCCCCAAGGCAGCTAGGAGCCGTTGGAGATCAACATGGAAGGATATCCTTGCCTTCTGTCATGTGGCGCACTGGACAGTCCAGTGCGCCACCGGACAGCCACTGTAGCATGTTCGGTGCGCGATTTTCTTCCAAATCGGGCACAACCGATCGTTGCTCCTCGGAGCCGGTTGTTGCACTGGACACTCCAGACAGTCCAGTGCACCAGCTGACCGTTGGAGCAGTCCACGTGTCACCCGCCGATTGCGCTGCCGACTGTTGGTGATGGCGACCGTTGGCTCACCAAACAGTCTGGTGCACCACCGGACAATCCGGTGAATATTTAGCCACGTCGCATTTTTTGTTTCCCGAGAGCGGATGCCTCACCAGACTGTCCGGTGCACCACCGGACAGTCCGATGAATTATAGCCATACGACTCCGTCGAATCCCGAGAGTATGTAGTTCACCGGAGGCTTGCTTGGGGCACCGGACACTGTCCGGTGCACCACCGGACAGTCCGGTGTGCCAGGCCGAGCTAGAGTTGGCTGTACACATCCAACTCTTTCCCAATTAATTTCTTCTCTCCTGGGCACTGTTTCTAGTACTTAGATAACTATGTTAGTACTCAAAAACAATTCACTAAGCCTAGAAACATACCTTGTCTTTGATTTGCACCTTTTGCTTGTTTAGCACATAAGAGTTCAAAACATTTGTGTTGGACACTTAATCACCAAAACAATTATAAAATGGCCCAAGGGCACATTTCCCTTTCAATCTCCCCCTTTTTGGTGATTTATGCCAACACATCAAAAAGCAACAGAAAGAGTGCAACATCAATGCAGTTGAAGACCAAATTAATTTTTGCTTATGATTTGGCATATTTAGATCACTCTTTGCCACCACTTGGTTTGTTTTTGTGAATCAAATTTATTTTCCTATCTCTAAGTCAAACACGCTTGTTTGGGCAAATCGAGAGATATTCCAAGAGAACAATTGATCAAGTGCCAAAAACTCCCCCTTTTTCCCATAATCAAAATTCTCCCCCATTTGAGATCAAATTTTGCAATAATCAAATTCTAACTCTATTATTTTCAAAATTCACAAGTGGTTGGCTGATACATTTGCTTTGACCTTAATTTCTCTCCCTTTGGCATTAAGCACCAAAACGGGATCATTTTTGGCCCTTTAACCTCAGCCTCACCAAAAATGTCAATTAAGAGCAAAAAGGCAATGAGATTGCAAGTATGAACTTGGAAGTAAGTATGCTAATACTGGAGTGCAGTGGAAGTCTTTTCATCGTCCAAGTTCACTTTTCCCTTTCAATGCACCTTTGAGACTACATCATGTGCACTCAAACAAATAGGTAAGTCTCAAAGGGTCAAGTTGTAGCACATCTCCCCCTTAATATGTGCATCATTCGCATATGGACTTGTGACGTCTGGGGATCACTTGCACAACTTGAGCACCATAAATAATAATAATTGATTGAAATGCACAAAGTAACATGATCAAAGGCATAGAACACATGTATGCTATAGATCAAACCAAGTTACGCGAATCTAAGACATTTAGCTCACTACGCAACTTGCAAAACCTTTTCTCATCTAAAGGCTTAGTGAAGATATCGGCTAGCTGGTTCTCGGTGCTAATATGGTACACCTCGATATCTCCCTATTGCTAGTGGTCTCTCAGTATGTGATGCCGGATGTCTATGTGCTTAGTGCGGCTGTGTTCAACAGGATTATCCGCCAAGCAGATTGCACTCTCATTGTCACATAGGAGTGGGACTTTGCTCAGATTGTAGCCAAAGTCCTGGAGGGTTTGCCTCATCCAAAGTAGTTGCGCGCAACACTCTTCTGCGGCAACGTACTCGGCCTCAACGGTGGATAGGGCAATGGAGGTTTGTTTCTTAGAACTCTAGGACACCAGGGACCTTCCTAGAAATTGGCACGTCCCTGATATGCTCTTCCTATCAACCTTGCACCGGCAAAATTAGAGTCTGAGTATCCAATTAAGTCAAAGGTAGACCCCTTTGGATACCAGATCCCGAAGCAAGGCGTAGAAACTAAATATCTAAGAATTATCTTAACGGCCACAAGGTGACATTCCTTGGGGTCGGATTGATATCTAGCACACATGCATACACTAAGCATAATGTCCGGTCTACTAGCACATAAATAAAGTAATGAACCTATCATGGATCGGTATGCCTTTTGATCAACGGACTTACCTCCTTTGTTGAGGTCAACATGTCAGTCGGTTTCCATCGGTGTCTTTGCAGGCTTGGCGTCCTTCATCCCAAACCGCTTGAGAAGATCTTGTGTGTACTTCGTTTGGGAGATGAAAGTGTCGTCCTTGAGTTGCTTCACTTGGAACCCAAGGAAGTAGGTCAACTCGCCCATCATCGACATCTCAAACTTTTGTGTCATCACCCTGCTAAACTCCTCACAAGAATTTTGATTAGTAGAACCAAATATTATGTCATCAACATAAATTTGGCACACGAAGAGATCACCATCACAAGTCATTGTAAAAAGAGTGGGATCAGCTTTCCCAAACTTAAAAGCATTAGCAATTAAGAAATCTCTAAGGCATTCATACCATGCTCTTGGGGCTTGCTTAAGTCCATAAAGCGCCTTATAGAGCTTATATACATGGCCAGGATACCTGTCATCCTCAAAGCTAGGGGGTTGTTCCACGTATACCTCCTTCTTGATTGGCCCGTTGAGGAAAGTGCTCTTCACATCCATTTGGAACAGCCTAAAAGAGTGGTGAGCGGCATAGGCTAATAATATTCGAATAGACTCTAACCTAGCCACAGGAGCAAAAGTCTCCTCAAAATCCAAACCTGTGACTTGGGCATAACCTTTTGCCACAAGTCGAGCCTTGTTTCTTGTCACCACTCCGTGCTCGTCTTGCTTGTTGTGGAACACCCACTTGGTTCCCACAATGTTTTGCTTTGGACGTGGCACCAGGCTCCAAACTTTATTTCTTTTGAAGTTGTTGAGCTCTTCCTGCATGGCCAACACCCAGTCTAGATCCTACAAGGCCTCTTCTATCTTGAAAGGCTCAATAGAAGAGACAAATGAGTAATTCTCACAAAAATTAGCTAAGCGTGAGCGAGTAGTTACTCCCTTGCTGATGTCACCCAGAATCTGATCGGCGGGGTGATTTCTTTGGATCGTATCTCGGACTTGGTTTGGAGGGCCCCATGGTGCTTCTTCCTCCATTGCTTGATCTTCTTGTGCTCCCCCTTGATCATACCCTTCTTCTTGCGATACCTGTTCATCGTCTTGAGTTGGGGGATGCACCATCGTGGAGGAAGATGGCTGATCTTGCTCCTGTTGTTCCTATGGTTGCACATCACCTAACGCCATTGTGCGCATTGCGGTCGTCGAAACTTCATCTTCATCTATGTCATCAAGATCAACTTGCTCTCTTGGAGAGCCATTAGTCTCATCAAATACAACGTCACTAGAGACTTCAACCAAACCTGATGATTTGTTGAAGACTCTATACGCCTTTGTATTTGAGTCATACCCTAGTAAACGCCCTTCTACTGCCTTAGAAGCAAATTTAGAATGTCTACCTTTCTTCACCAGAATGTAACATTTGCTCCCAAATACACGAAAGTAAGAGACATTGGGTTTGTTACCGGTAAGAAGTTCATAGGAGGTCTTCTTGAGAAGGTGATGCAGGTAGAGCCGGTTTATGGCGTGGCAGGCTGTGTTCACAACTTCCGACCAATACCGCTCGGGTGTCTTGAACTCTCCAAGCATCGTTCTCGCCATGTCGATTAGCATCCTGTTCTTCCTCTCTACTACACCATTTTGCTGTGGTGTGTAGGGAGCAGAGAACTCGTGCTTGACACCTTCCTCCTCAAGATACTCCTCAACTTGCAGATTCGTAAACTCGGACCCGTTGTCGCTCCTTATCTTTTTCACCTTTAGCTCCAATTCGTTTTGGGCCCTCCTTAGAAAGCGCTTTAGGGTCCCTTGGTTTTCTGATTTATCCTACAAAAAGAACACCCAAGTGAAGCGGGAAAAATCATCAACAATTATGAGACCATACTTACTTCCCCCGATGCTAAGGTAGGCAACGGGTCCAAAGAGGTCCATGTGAAGAAGCTCCAGTGGTCTTGACGTTGTCATCACATTCTTGCTATGATGAGGGCTTCCCACTTGTTTCCCTGCCTGACATGCTGCACAAGGTCTGTCTTTCTCGAAACAAACATCGGTTAGTCCTAACACATGTTCTCCCTTTAGAAGTTTATGAAGGTTCTTCATCCCAACATGTGCTAGACGGCGATGCCAAAGCCAGCCCATACTAGTCTTAGCTATTAAGCATGCATCTAGATTGGCCTCCTCTTTCAAAAAATCAACTAAGTAAAGTTTGCCGTCTAATACACCCTTAAAAGCTAATGAACCATCACTCCTAAAGACAGATACATCAACATTTGTAAAAAGACAGTTATAACCCATGTGACATAATTGACTTACAGACAGAGTTGTACCCAAGCGATTCTACTAGAAATACATTCGATATGGAGTGCTCGTTAGTGATGGCTATCTTGCCCAATCCTTTGACCTTGCCTTGGTTTCCATCTCCAAAGATGATCGTATCCTCGGAATCCTTGTTCTTAACATAGGAGGTGAACATCTTCTTCTCCCCCGTCATGTGGTGTGTGCATCCGCTGTCGATTATCCAGCTAGAGCCCCCGGATGCATAAACCTGCAAGGAATTTAAGCTTAGGTTTTAGGTACCCAACTCTTGTTGGGTCCTACAAGGTTAGTCAAAATAGTTTTTGGAACCCATATGCAAGTTTTGTCTCCCTTGCATTTAGATCCCAACTTCCTGGCAACTACTTTTGCATTCTTACATGAAAGTGAAAGGGAAATGTGCCCTTGGGCCATTTCTAAGTATTTTGGTGATTGAGTGCCAACACAAGTGCTTAAGTGTAAATCTATGCCAAATGATGGACAAGGTGCAAATCAAGTCTAAAGGTATGTTTCTAGACTTAGTACATTGTTTTTAGAACTAATGTATTGTGTCTAAGTGCTGGAAACAGGAGAAATCGAATTGGAAAAGAGATGGCTTTGTTCAGCCAAAGACAGCTCGGTCTGGGTGCACCGGACTATCCAGTGGTGCACCGGACAGTGTCCGGTGCGCCAGGCTAGCTCTGGCGAACTTGCTGCTCTCGGGACTTTGATGGCGGTGTACGGCTATAAATCACCGGACTGTCCGGTGAGCCATTCACAGGCGAACTCGTCGCTCTCGGCAGATGATTAACGGCGTACAGCTATAACTCATCGGACTGTCCGGTGAGGCACTGGACTGTCCGGTGAGCCAACGGTCGGCCGGGCCAACGGTCGGTCGCGCAATCCGCGCGGGACACGTGGCCAAGCCAACAACTAGAAGGGGGCACCGGACTGTCCGGTGTGCACCGGACAGTGTTTGGTGCCCCAACGGCTCTGAATCTTCAACGGTCGGCTTCGCCAAATAAGGAAAGAGATCCGCACCGGACAGTGTCCGGTGGTGCACCGGACTGTCCGGTGCGCCAGGCGACAGAAGGCAAGAATTGCCTTCCTGGAATGCTCTCAACGGCTCCTAGCTGCCTTGGGGCTATAAAAGGGACCCCTAGTCGCATGGAGGAGTACACCAAGCATACTCTAAGCATTCGTAAGCACCAAGACTTCGATTCCACGCATTTGATTCTTTGTGAGAGCAACTAGAGCTCTATTTGAGTTGTGAACTCGTCGGATTGTGTTGTGAGCTCTTGTTGCGACTTGTGTGCATGTTGTCACTCTGATTTTTGTGTCTTGTGTGTGTTGCTCATCCCTCCCTTACTCTGTGCTTCTTTGTGAACATCAATGTGTAAGGGCGAGAGACTCCAAGTTGTGGAGATTCCTCGCGAGCGGGATATTGTAGACAAAGCAAAACACCGTGGTATTCAAGTGGGTCTTTGGACCGCTTGAGAGGGGTTGATTGCAACCCTCGTCTGTTGGGACGCCACAACGTGGAAGTAGGCAAGTTTTGTACTTGGCTGAACCACGGGATAAACCACTGAGTCTATCTGTGTTGATCTTCTTGTGGTTGTTGTGTTTTGCATGAACTCCTCTCTAGCCACTTGGCTTTATTGTGTTAACATCTAATCAAGTTTTGTGGCATTAAGTTTCAAGTTTTACAGGATCACCTATTCACCCCCCTCTCTAGGTGCTCTCAGAAAGAACAAAAGAAGTGTTGCAAGCATGAAAAACAGTAGTGGGTTCATTGCACATTTTCCTAGGCATATGAGACACAACATGATTTCTCCTAGGCCTACTTCTACCATGAACAAAAGTAGAACTAGAGGCAAACATAGCATGTGAATTATTAGTAGCATGATTGTAACTCCTATTGTAATGAGAACGACTAGCAACTTTCCTATCATAAATAAATGCATGGTTCCTTTGAGGACTACTAGCCATAGGGGCCTTCCCTTTCTCCTTGTTGAGAACTGGAGTCCCTTGGCTTGTTAAATTCTTGGTTTCCTTTCGAAAACCATGTCCATCCTTAATTGAGGGGTGTCTACCAACATTGTAGGCATCCCTAGCAAATTTTAGTTTATCAAAATCAACCTTGCAAGTCTTAAGTTGAGCATTAAGACTTGCCACCTCATCCCTTAGTTGAGCAATAGAAGTAAGATGTTCATTACAGGCATCAACATCAAAGTCCTTACATCCATTACAAAGAATGACATGCTCAACACATTATCTAGTTTCATTTGCTTCCTCTAGCTTAGCATTTAGTTCATCATTTAAACTTTTTAAACTAGAGATAGACTCATGGCAAGCAGATAACTCAGCAGATAGCATTTCATTTCTCTTAGTTTCTAAAGCAAGAGATTTTTGCACACTAACAAATTTGTCATGTTCCTCATACAAAATGTCCTCTTGCTTTTCTAACAATTTATCCTTTTCATTTAGAGCATCAATCAATTCATTAATTTTGTCTACCTTGGCTCTATTTAGTCCTTTAAACAGATCAGTGTAGTCTATTTCATCATCGGAATATTCTTCATCACTAGATGAAGTGTACTTGGGTGTGTCCCGAATACGTACCTTTTTCTCCTTGGCCATAAGACATGTATGGCATTCGTTGGTGAAGAGTGAGGATTTGTCGAAGGCTGATGCAGCAAGTCCTTCGTCGTCGGAGTCGGAAAAGGAACAGTCCGAGTCCCATTCCTTTCCAAGGTGCGCCTCACCCTTTGCCTTCCTGTAGTTCTTCTTTTTCTCCTTCTTCCCGCTCTTTTCTTGCCCCTGGTCATTATCATTATCAGGACATTGAGCAATAAAGTGACTAGTCTTACCGCATTTGAAGCAGGAGCGTTTTCCCCTTGTTTTATTCCTGTTGGGGTTACTCCTTGCGTCCTTTGAGTGTGGACTTGAAGCGCTTGATGATAAGCGCCATCTCATCTTCATTTAGCCCAGCAGCCTCCACTTGTGCTACCTTGCTTGGTAGCGTCTCCTTGCTGCTAGTTGCCTTGATAGCAACGGGCTGTGGCTCATAGATGGGTAGTGGACCATTTAGAGCATTGTCCACGTATCGAGCCTCCTTCACCATCATGCGTCATTTTGGTGTACCTGGGATTTTCACGAATAAGATTGACAAGCTGGGGGTCAATTATAGTAAAAGACCTTAGCATGAGTCAGACGACATCATGATCCGTCCATCTTGTGCTTCCGTAGCTTCGTATCTTGTTGACCAGGGTCTTGAGCCTGTTGTAGGTCTGTGTTGGCTCCTCTCCCCTGATCATCACGAACCCCCCAGCTCGCCTTCCACTAGTTCCATCTTTGTGATCATAGTGACATCGTTTCCCTCATGAGATATCTTGAGGGTGTCCCAGATTTGTTTGGCGTTGTCCAAGCCACTCACCTTATTATATTCATCCCTGCAAAGTGAAGCTAGCAAGACAGTAGTAGCTTGGGCATTTTTATGAATTTGCTTATTTATGAAAATGGAATTGTCAATACTATCAAAATGCATTCCGTTTTCAACAATCTCCCAGATACTAGGATGGAGGGAAAATAAATGACTACGCATTTTATGACTCTAGAAAGAGTAGTCTTCTCCATCAAAGTGTGGAGGTTTCCCAAGTGGAATTGATAGCAAATGAGCATTTGAATTGAACATAATACCGGAATAATCAAATGAATAGTTTTGATTAACTGTTTTCTTCTTTGAAGGGTCATCGTCGTCGTCCCTTGGTGAATAAGAAGATGCATCGCTGTCATAGTAGATGATCTTCTTGATGTGTCTCTTCTTCTTCTCGTCCCTCTTCTTGTGACTTGAGCCTGAGTCGGTAGGCTTGTCGTCTCTTGGCTCATTAAGGAGGGACTCCTTCTTCTTGTCGTTAATCACCATCCCCTTACCCTTAGGATCCATCTCTTTGGGTGGTTAGTCCCTTAAGTGAAGAGTACGGTTCTGATACCAATTGAGAGCACCTAGAGAGGGGGTGAATAGGTGATCCTGTAAAATTAAACACTAAATAGCCACAAACTTGATCGTTAAGGAGTTAGTGTAATCAAGTGGCTATGGAACACGCTCGTGCGAACAAAGCAATCACAAGAAGCAGCACACGAGACACGCAATTTTTATCCCGTGGTTCGGCCAAGTAACACTTTCCTACTTCCACGTTGTGGCGTCCCAATGGACGAGGGTTGCACTCAACCCCTTTCAAGTGATCCAATGATCAACTTGAATACCATGGTGTTTTATCTTAGAGTACTCTTCCCGTTTGCGAGGAATCTCCACAAGTTGGAGCCTCTCGCCCTTACAATATAGATCACAAAGAAAGCACAAGAGTAAGGTTAGGAAAGCAACACACACAAGACTCAAATACACAGCACAACCACGCACACAAGTGAAGACTTGAGCTCAAAGGACAACATAGGGAGTTCACAACTCGAATGAAGCTCAAATCACTAACACGATGAATCAAAAGCGTGGGAGCGGAGTCTGGATGTCTTAGTATGCTTAGAGAGTGCTTGGTGTCCTGCTCCATGCGCCTAGGGGTCCCTTTTATAGCCCCAAGGCAGCAAGGAGCCGTTGGAGATCAACATGGAAGGCTATCCTTGCCTTCTGTCGAGTGGCGCACCGGACAATCCGGTGTGCCACCAGACAGCCACTGTAGCATGTCCGGTGCACGATTTCCTTCCAAATCGGGCACAGCTGACCATTGCTCCTTGGAGCCAGTTGGTGCACCGGACAATGTCCGGTGCACCAGCTGACCGTTGGAGCAGTCCACATGTCACCCGCAGATTGCGCTGCCGACCGTTGGCGATGGCGACCGTTGGCTCACCGGACAGTCAGATGCACCACCAGACAGTCTGGTGAATTATAGCCACGTCACCTTTTTCGCTTCCCGAGAGCGACGAGTTCGCTGCGGATGACTCACCGGACAGTCCGGTGAATTATAGTCGTACGACTCCATCGATTCCCAAGAGTAGATAGCTCACCGGAGGCTTGCATGGGGCACCGAACACTGTCCGGTGCCAGGCTGAGCTGGAGTTGGCTGTACACATCCAACTCTTTCCCAATTCATTTCTTCTCTCCTCGGCACTGTTTATAGTACTTAGATAACCATGTTAGTACTCAAAAACAATTCACTAAGTCTAGAAACATACCTTGTCTTTGATTTGCACCTTTTGCTTGTTTAGCACATAAGAGTTCAAAACATTTGTGTTGGACACTTAATCACCAAAACAATTATAGAAATGGCACAAGGGCACATTTTCCTTTCACGTCTCCCACTTGACTTTCTCGCACCAAGGATGGATTTTAGTTCGATCTATATTTATATTTTATTTTGTAAGACTTCCGCTATGTAATAAGTACTCTGATTATAGTGTGACATTTATATCTATACACTCTGTTATTATATGTGTTGTCTTCTTTGGCACATATATGAGATGCACCCAGCTTTGTTCCTTAAAACCCGGGTGTGACAGAAGTGGTATCAGAGGAATGTTGACTGTAGGACGAAACCTAGATAGAAATGGACAAACCCTTACCTTCTAACCTTACTATGATTCTTTTCTAAACTTATCTTGATCTTTTCTCATCTATTTCCGCTTTACTCTGATTATTCTTATATTTTCTTTCTGAAGACAAATGTGGATTTCACACTTTGAAATCCTGTGCGTAAAGTAATCTTTAGTAATAGGAGACATACTCTTAGGAACAAAAACAAAACTATTTTTATAAGTATCTATACGCTTGAATGTTTGTTCTTATGATACATGCCTGATTTGGATCTTTGATTGAGTGTGATGATTTGTGGAGTAATGTCCACAATTACATCTGCATATACATATAGGCATAAATAGAATTCATAAGATAACCAAACAACCTAGATTATCCTCTATTGAAGTGTATCTATTTCATATAGATTCCTTTAAGTTAAATATATATATATAATCTATCTTATCCTAATAAGTTCATCTTGTGGTAAAAAAACTTCTTATCCTCTTAAATTGCTTATAAGATAAACTAGACCAACTAAAAGTACCCCCACTAGAATATTTCATAGAGATCCCTCTCATCTTAAAAGACTCTCTCTTATCTTAAATGATCCATCTTATCTTAAAAGATACTCTATTACCTTAATAAACTCACTCATCACGAAATGATTTTCATCTTATCATAATAGATCTAACTAATCTCAAAAGATTCTGCCATGATCTTAGAAACTCATCTTGACCTAGTAAGCATACTTATCCCCACAACTTTGCTTATCTCATAATAGTGTAACAAACGTGATCTATTCCAAAATAAATTAAGTAGATCTTGTCTAGTCTAATCTGATTACACCAATTTAATTCTAATCCCATCTGGTCAGATCTAATCTAATGGACAAACATGTTAGATAATACTGGTAAAATAAGATTGGATCCTCCTCTGACAAAGATGTTTTAATTTAAATTGGAGCCTTAGTCCAACCTGGCCTTATGCAACTACCTCAACCATTCGATGGTTGCATAACTCCTCTGTTTTAATTTAAACAGAAATTATGATCTACCTACCCATATAATCCATCCAATTTCAAAATATTCTAACATATATTAATATATCCTACCCTGGTAGATCTATCCAACTCAAACTAGTCTAATCTAGTTATATCCAATCTAATCTAGACCCTACCTAATCTAAAATGGTCTAATCTATGTTACAAGTAATAATTAGGCCATATTCTGATAAATGAGTTTTAAACCTTAATTGGTGTCTTAAGACCAACTCGTCCATGAAATCACGACCTAGCGTATGGTATAGGTTTCCCAACCCATTTGTTCAAGAAAGCAAAACTCTGTTTAATTACCTATCCCATGTAACCGCAATGGTTATCCCAACTCAGATAACGGCATCCAACACCACAACCGATGGTTCTTAAATCAGATCCAAGAAGAAGGTTAACCTCGACAATGAAAGATACAAGTAAAAACTGATCTTCGGATGAATCAAGATCCACCATCCGGAATAAAAGTCTCCCTTACCTAACATTCTTTTACCCCCAAACTTCTCTACACCCACCTAATGGCCAAGATCTGAAGTACCCTTGATTTCTAAGACTCACCTGCTAATGGCATGAAGAATTTTAGGTGTATACAAAAAAAATACCAATTGGAAGTTCCACTGAGATAAAAAAGAAATAATAGAATTTCATAAAGATAAAGTCAGCTTGTTATGCTTAACTAAGTGGTATTCTTAAATGAGATTATAGAATCTAATGAGAGTCACTTAACAAGTGAGCACTAGTGAAATAAACTAGATCCTACTCCTATAAACCTTATTTTTCTCTCATGCACTTAAACCTAAATTAGTGCATTAAACCAACTCAACCATGAGCAAAAGAGTTAACCCAACCCATAGAGTCATGATGAATGGTATAATCTATCTATCCTCATCTAACATCAAACAAACTTTTAACATACATCATGTAGACTATCTTATCTTGACAAATTTGATCCTACCCTTGGATATTCACCTTATACGACTAGTTGTCCCAAGCTCGGTATAAAACAAAGATGTAACACCCACTTTGTAAGAAAAGTCTAGAAAGAGAAATTATATTACTTTATATCTATATGTGTTATCTATGTTTCTCATTTCATGTGAACACCACAATTAAACAAATAAATAAATAAATAAATAACAAAAGACACCCAAAATGACACATGCATCATGCTGGGATTTTATTGTGTGTGCATTACTTGTGACAATGTAAAAAATAATATAAAAATGAATATGTTAAATCTAGAGTGGAAATGGTGGTCTAAAAGGAATTCTAGAATTTATAAAAGAGAAGAAAATGAATATTATGAGGAGAAAAATAAGTAAATAAAGATATATTATTCCTACAGTAGTGTTTCAATTTGTATAATTGACTCAAAGCTGAAACTCATATTCAAATTCAAATTTGGATTCAAATAATTATGAAATAAAATAGAACATAAAAGAAAAAGATAAAACAGAGACTTGGGCCGCAGGCCTTCATTTTATCCCATTTGGCCAACTCCTCCGCACAGCCCAGCACCTCGTGAGGTGGCGCCGACACCATGGGCCCGGTCGTCAATCTCTTGCGCGCGTCGCGTTTCTCTAGCATGTGGACCCAATCCGTCAATCGCACACAGCGTGACCGCTCACTCGCTTCACTGCCTTGTGGCCCTGCGCTGTCAGCGCTTTATTCTCCACAGATCTCATCAGCGGTGGCACGTCCGCACAGTCAAGATCGCCGCGAAGATCGGGTAGGCCGTTCCCACCGAACCGGAATATAAGAACCAAAACACCGTGGCGTTTCCCCGCATTCCGTCCAGGCGCCGCCCATAGCTCATCTTTCCTCTCTCGGCCGCGCCATCGTTGTTAAAGGAAGAATCGCCGCTGCCGCCAGGGAAAATTGGTGAATTACTAACGGCACACAGTCGGGTTTGATCTGTGGGCGTCGCTGGAAGCTTTGGAGGGTGTCCGCGGGGTCTTCGTTCGGGTTTGGTGACCAGAGAACTGGCAATTCATCGCCGTTGCCAGTGCTCCGCCGCGGAGCCACGTTCCATCGTGGGTGAACGTCTCTGCGCCCGAATCCACGGTAAGGACCCTCTTATTAGCTTAGGGGCACCTCCAATTTGATTTTGTAGCATTCGGGGGTGAGATTTACGCTTGGGGGACGAGATCCGGTGTGGGCTGGTCATGGCGCCGCCATGGGAAGGTGGCATTGCCGGCGCCGGGGTCGCCTCGGAGGGTAGAAGGCGCTGGGGCGTTGATCCTGTGATTGACGGGCGCGATTAGATTAGAGAGGTACCAATTCGTTGGGATCATTTGAACCGTTGGATCGTGGAATAGCGGTTCGGATCAAATTGCACTTAGGTGATCTGATCTCCGTTGATACTGGATCCAAAGGTCGCATCTGTGTACCGGTTGATTTATAATACGGAATCTAATCTAAGCAAACGGCGGATGATCCAACGGCTGACAATCCAGGATACCCCTTCGCCCTGTCGTTTTTCCATAAGAGACCATAACCTCTCTGGAAATCAACCCACAGTACTACAAATAGTGTTCTGAGTCTTGAAATAACTTGCGCAGAGGCCCCTGCAGTTCCCTGTTTTAGTTCGCCCAGTCAAGTGCCATGATAAATTGAATAAATAAATTGTAAAATAGATTGTTAATAGGAAAACTATTACTAGAACTTCAATAATTCACAGAAAATTCATATGAGCTCCAAATTAATCTATTCCACTTTCTAAAATTCTGTAATTTTATCCTCTACCACTTATAGTCTTTGTTTTGTCATGAAAACAGTAAGAAAATTAATCTCTCACTTAATCCTATTTTAAGTACATAAAGCTTTGGAAATTTATATCTTAAAATCTATAACTCCAAAATTATGATCCCTGTTCCTAGGTTTTTATTTTAATGTGTAGATTATTATTGTGTATTTTGTTTATATGTTTGGTGTGATGTTAATTTTCTCTATATACTGTGTTTATTTGTATTGTGGCAAGTAGAAGAGCCGGTGACCGAGGATCCTGGTGAGCAGCAGATAGAAGTAGCTGAGCAGGAGCTCATTGAAGGCAAGTTGTGCCCTTGACCACTTTTTACCCAATAATATTCTTTAATATCATTTATTCATGCATATGTTAATTTTGATGGGACCCAATAGGTCACCCTAGATTGTTTATCTCATTACCTTGTTTACCCCTGAATCACTTGGGCAGTTTGCTATTGCTTCACATGGTTTTGGGATAATCATTTATTGTATCTATGTTCCAATTCTTTTGTTATTCTATTTATATTCATGTCAAGATCATTAATGTTAATCGGAACATAGAGCTTAACTTTAGAAACACATGCCACCATAAGGGAGGAATGGGACCCCTTGGCTGACTAATTAGGAATGCTAGTGGAAGACTACCTTACCCGAAAGGGGCAAGGGTAGTAGGGGAGTTGCATGCAAGGAGGTTCTCGAGTTGATTTGGTGCGATGGCAGTCAGATGAGGGATTCTTGCAAGTGCTCTTCCCGTAAACTGTAGCGGGTTTTCGGAAGCTAGTGGAACTTTGTAAAGGCCTCGTAGTGTTGCCCTGCCTCGCCTCCTAGGTAGAGGTGTATGAGAGTCGCGACCCCTTGGTAGATGGGTAACATGACTTGTGGGTAAAGGGTACAACCTCTACAGAGTGTAAAACCGGTATACTAGCCGAGCTCACGGTCATGAGCAGCTCAGGACTCTCTGATGATTAAATTATGGAACTTAAATTCAATTTTGTCATTTGCATTGCATGGGATTATTATTAATTTTGTTCTTTTACTTTATTTAAGGTTTGGTATTTACTTACACTTAGTAACTGCTAATAAAATTTTGACCAACTACTTAAAAGCAATGCTCAGCTTTAACCCCTGTCATTGATTAGCCTTACACATCACATGAACTCCCACCTTTGGTGAGTTCATGTCCACTGGTTCCCCACAACTTGTTGAGCTATGATCATGTGTGAGCTCACCCTTGCTGTCTCACACCCCCCATAGGAGAAGAACAGGTGGTTCAGGAGGAGCCATAAGGCGAGGAGTTCGATCTGATCTAGGTGGCTTTTCTCAGTTGACATTACGTCAATGACGATCCTTAGTTCATTTTATATTTATCTTTTATTTTGTAATAAGACTTCCACTATGTAATAAATACTCTGATTCTTGTGACATTTATCTCTATACACTCTGTTATTATATATGTTGTCTTCTTGGTGCATGTATGAGATGCACCTGGCTTTGTTCCTTAAAGCCGGGTGTGACAGATGTGGTATCAGAGGGAATGTTGACTGTAGGACGAAACCTAGATAGAAATGGACAAACCCTTCATTACTTACCTTATCCTAATTCATTCTATACTTATCTCATCTTGGTCTTGTCTCACCTTCTGCTTTTCTACTCTGATTAATCTTATCCTTTCTACTCTAAGACAAGATGGATTTCACACCTTGGAATCCTATGACTATGATCTTTTTAAGAGATAGGGAACCTAAGACAAAAAAATTAAAACTATTTTCTCTATTTAAAAATGTTGGTTGATTGTTCTGAAAATAAATGTCTGATTTGCTTCTTTGATTGATTGAAATATTATATATGGACATCTTAGCATGTACCATCATAAGGTAATGAATTAGCTATGGTAGGTAAAATATTAATCTGTTTAGCTAATAAATCCCCCAAAGTAACCTGATTTGTAAATACTTGCCTTGTCTACTATTCTCTTACCATATGTATCTAACTCAGATGGTCAATACCAGGAGGGGTGGTGGAATTGATTTACCTCCCAGATGACACACTCGGAGGATATTTAGACAACCATAACCGCAGCCAGCAGAGATGAATCCTCCTAATCCTCCACCAGGCGGAGTTGACCCACTGATTGTAGCTCTGATGAAGATGATGCAACAAATGGCAAACACTATGGCGGATATGCGTGCTCAGATGCACCTAGAACACTAGGAGTTGCGCCAGGAGCGAGAAGAGATACACCAGGAGAGAAGGGCGCAATAGCAGCTGCAACAGCAACTGCAACAACAACAGCAACAGCAACAACAACAACAAGTATCATTGCCTCCACCTCCACCACCAGTTCCACCCCGTGATAAGCACCAGGAGTCCATGAGTCATAAGCCACCGACATTTGCAAGCTCTCCTGATCCACTGGACGCGGATGATTGGCTGAAATCTGAGGAAAAGATGTTGAATATTGCTCAATGCACTGACCGGGAGAAGGTTTTATATGCTTCTGGACGTCAGACAGGTCCTGCTGCTGATTGGTGGGACTCATATACTGTTGCCATGATGCTACTGATACTATTACTTGGGCAGAGTTCAGTACCCAGTTCAGGAATTATCATATACCAGCTGGATTGATGAAGATTAAGAAGAAGGAATTTCTATCGCTGAAGCAAGGAAGTATATCAGTCAGCGAGTACCGCGACAAGTTTATCCAGCTATCTAGATATGCTTAAGATGAAGTTGCTGAGGATGATAGGAAGCAAGAGCATTTTATTGAAGGACTTAATGGACCCCTACAGTATGCTCTAGTGGCACATACATTTCCATCATTTCAGAGGCTACTCGATAAGGCTCTAGCCATTGAACACAAGCGTGTTCAGCTGGGAGATTTGAAGAGGAAAGCTATATCTCAAGGACAAGGAAGCAGCAATGTTCGTCCTCGCTATAGCTCACCCCAGGGTACACCAGCTCGCACTGGCGGAGGCTAGCGCCTAGTTCAGCAATCACCTCAGAGGACTCCACCGACTCGTCAGGCTATCCCCACTGATACCCCGACGAAATTCTCAGGGCAGAGTGCAGGCACTACTTGCTACAAGTGTGGGAAGATTGGACATTATGCAAATGTTTTCCCATAGAGGATTGCTACTACTCTAGTTCAGAATAGGCAGCAGACTCCAGGATCTGGCAAGGGATTCTCTATTGCTAGGGTTAATCAAGTCAGTGTTGATGCTACTCCTGATGGTGCTGACATCGTACTTGGTATGTTTTACGTTAATGCAATTCCTGCAACCATATTATTTGATTATGGTGCTACACATTCATTTATGTCTGCTAGATATGCCAACACAAATGAGATACCACTGCTAAATATGAGAAAACCAATAATAGTAATTACACCTAAAGGGCCTGTTGAGGCAAATCAAATGACACGTAGATTGACATTAACAATTATGGGAAGAGAATTTGGAGCTACTGCTATAATATTAGAGGCCAGCAGTATAGATCTGATCCTTGGTATGTCATGGTTAAGGAAGGCAAAGGCCATTATAGCATGTGGTAGAGGTACCGTAGAACTCACCAGCCCTAAAGGAGAAAGATTTCAAGTTAATATTGCAGTAACCACCTCATCCAAATGTGCAATGTTCTTTATACCTGAGGAGTTTGTTGGTGACAACATCTGTGTGGTTAGAGGCTTTCTGGATGTCTTTCCAGAGGAGTTGCCAGGGATGCCACCTGATAGAGAAGTTGAGTTTGTTATTGATCTCCTACCTGGAACTGCCCCTATTTCTACACAGCCATACATGATGTCTGTAGAGGAGTTAAAGGAACTTAAGAAACAATTAACGGAGTTGCAAGAGGCTGGGTACATTCGTCCGAGTTCCTCACATTGGGGAGCGCCGGTTCTATTTGTACAGAAGAAGGATGTATCACAAAGGATGTGTGTGGATTATAGATCACTTAATGATGTTACGGTGAAGAACAAGTATCCATTACCCCGTATTGAGGATTTATTCGATCAGATGAGAGGTGCTAGGGTATTCTCAAAGATTGATCTCCGATCCGGTTACCATCAGATGAGGATTAGACCATCAGATATTCCCAAGACAGCATTCTCGACTCGATATGGATTATAAGAGTTCACTGTTATGTCGTTTGGATTAACCAATGCACCAGCATATTTTATGAATTTGATGAATAAGGTGTTCATGGAGTATTTGGACAGATTCGTCGTAGTATTTATCGACGATATTCTTATCTATTCTAAGAGTGATAGTGATCATGAGGAACATCTAAGATTGGTGCTACAGAAGCTACAAGATAATCAACTCTATGCCAAGTTTAGCAAGTGCGAGTTTTGGATTGGAGAGGTGCCATTTCTTGGTCATATTATTTCTAATGGAGGAATATCAGTTACACCTGCTAAGGTTAAGGAGATAATGGAGTGGAGAGTACCCACTATAGTTACTGAGATTCAGAGTTTCTTGGGACTAGCAGGATATTATTGGAGATTTATTGAAGGATTTTCTAAGATCGCTAAGCCTATGACCTCACTTTTGGAGAAGGGCAAAGAATTTAAGTGGGACGAGAAGTGCCAAGACAGCTTTGATCAATTGAAGAAAAGATTGATGTCGCCACCAGTGTTGGTTATGCCAGATCTACAGAAGGGATTTGATATTTATTGTGATGCATGTGGCCAAGGCTTAGGACGTGTGCTCATGCAAGAAGGACATGTGATTGCCTACGCTTCTCGTTAATTGCGTTAACATGAGTTGAACTACCCCACTCATGACTTAGAGCTGGCAGCAGTTGTGCATGCGCTTAAGATATGGAGACATTATATCATGGGAACCAAGTGCCAAGTGTACACGGATCATAAGAGTTTGAAGTATATATTCACACAGAAGGATCTCAACCTTAGGCAACGCCGTTGGTTGGAGCTTATTAAGGATTATGATTTGGAGATTCACTATCACCCGGGCAAGACAAATTTGGTTGCAGATGCCTTGAGTCGAAAGGAGCATGTTCATTCAGCTATTGTTGCCTAGCTACCCGATGAAATTGTTGAGGATTTCAGGAGACTTAACCTGGGGATAGTTTCTCACACTGAAGGAGTTACTATTGATGTGGAACCTACTTTGGAGCAAGAAATCCGCAAAGGACAAGTTGGTGATGCTAAAATACAAGAGATTAAGGATCTGATTACTGAAGGTCGAGGTCCAGAATTCACAGAGGATGAGCAAGGTACCGTATGGTTCAAGGACAGGATATGTGTTCCTGATATTGCAAGCCTTTGTGAGACTATTTTAAAGGAGGCCCATGACTCGGATTATTCTATTCATCCTGGTAGTACCAAGATGTATCAGGATTTGAAGCAGAAATATTGGTGGTATGGATTGAAAAGAGATGTGGCTACACATGTGGCTATGTGCGATGTGTGTCAAAGAGTTTAGGCTGAACACCAGAGGCCAGCTGGACTACTGCACCCACTGAAGATACCCGAGTGGAAGTGGGAAGAGATTGGTATGGATTTCATTACAGGATTGCCTCGCACCAAGAAAGGATATGATGCTATATGGGTGATTGTGGATAGATTGACTAAAGTGGCTCACTTCATTCCTATAAAGACTAATTATAAAGGTTCTCAGCTAGCAGAGTTGTATATGGCTCGGATTGTGTGTTTACATGGAGTACCAAAGAAGATCATGTCTGATCGAGGTTCACAGTTTACCTCAAGATTTTGGAGAAGCTTTCATGAGAACATGAATACCAAGTTGAATTTTAGTACGGCTTATCACCCTCAGACTGATGGACAGACTAAAAGGACTAATCAAGTATTGGAAGATATGTTGAGAGCTTGTGCTCTTCAGCATGGAGGAAGTTGGGATAAAAGTCTACCATATGCTGAGTTCTCATATAATAATAGCTATCAGGCCAGTCTGAAGATGTCACCTTTTGAAGCTTTATATGGGAGAAAGTGCGGGACTCCTCTATATTGGGATCAGACTGGAGAATGACAGTTCTTTGGGCCTGAACTGATTCAAGAAGCAGAAGAACAAGTCCGTATAATTCAAGAAAATTTGAGGGTAGCTCAAACCAGGCAAAAGAGCTATGCTGATAATAGAAGGAGACCACTGGAATTTGAGGAAGGAGATTATGTGTACCTCAAGGTGTCACCACTTCGTGGAATGAGGAGATTCAAACTTAAGGGCAAATTGTTCCCTCGCTATATTGGACCATTCTTGATCTTTAGGCGAGTTGGGGAGATGGCACACCAACTTGTGCATAATGTGTTCCACTTATCTCAACTGAAGAAGTGTCTTCGTGTCCCTGAGGAACAGTTACCAATGGAAGAGCTTAGTGTTCAGGGTGATTTGACTTACACGGAGTACCTGATCAAGATTTTGGATACTTAGACTTGAGTTATAAGAAATAAGGTGATAAAGATGTGCAAAGTGCAATGGAGTCACCACGGAGAAGATGAAGCAACTTGGGAAAGAGAAGAAGAGCTTCGCATAGATTTTCCCCATCTTTTCCCTAGATCTTCCTAAATCTCGAGGACGATATTATTTTTAAGGGGGGTAGGATTTGTAACACCCACTTTGTAAGAAAAGTCTAGAAAGAGAAATTATATTACTTTATATCTATATGTGTTATCTATGTTTCTCATTTCATGTGAACACCACAATTAAACAAATAAATAAATAACAAAAGACACCCAAAATGACACATACATCATGCTGGGATTTTATTGTGTGTGCATTACTTGTGACAATGTAAAAATAATAATATAAAAATGAATATGTTAAATCTAGAGTGGAAATGGAGGTCTAAAAGGAATTCTAGAATTTAGAAAAGAGACGAAAATGAATATTATGAGGAGAAAAATAAGTAAATAAAGATATATTATTCCTATAGTACAGTTTGAATTTGTATAATTGACTCAAAGCTGAAACTCATATTCAAATTCAAATTTGGATTCAATAATTATGAAATAAAATAGAACATAAAAGAAAAAGATAAAACAGAGACTTGGGCCGCAGGCCTTCATTTCGGCCCATTTGGCCAACTCCTCCGCACAGCCCAGCACCTGGTGAGGTAGCGCCGACACCATGGGCCCGGTCGTCAGTCTCTTGCGTGCTCGTCGCGTTTCTCTGGCGTGTGGACCCAATCCATCAGTCGCACACAGCGTGCCCGCTCACTCACTTCACTGCCTTGTGGCCCAGCGCTGTCAGCGCTTTCTTCTCCACAGATCTCGTCAGCGGTGGCACGTCCGCGCTGTCAAGATCACCGTGAAGATCGGGCAGGCTGTTCCCACTGAACCGGAATATAAGAACCAAAACACCATGGTGTTTCCCCGCATTCCGTCTAGGCGCCGCCCATAGCTCATCTTTCCTCTCTCGGCCGTGCCATCATCGTTAAAGGAAGAATCACTGCCGCCGCTAGGTAAAATTGGTGAAATACTAATGGCACACAGTCGGGTTTGATCCGTGGGCGTCGCTGGAAGCTTTGGAGGGTGTCCGCGGGGTCTTCGTTCGGGTTTGGTGACCGGAGAATCGACAATTCATCGCCATTGCCAGTGCTCTGCCGCGGAGCCACGTTCCATCATGGGTGAACGTCTCTGCACCCGAATCCACGGTAAGGACCCTCTTATTAGCTTAGGGGCACCTCCAATTTGATTTTGCAGCATTCGGGGGTGAGATTTACGCTTGGGGGACGGGATCCGGTGCGGGCTGGTCATGGCGCCGCCGTGGGAAGGGTGGCATCACCAGCGCCGGGGTCGCCTCGGAGGGTAGAAAGCACTGGGGCATTGATCCTGTGATTGACGGGCGCATTTAGATTAGAGCGGTACTGATTCGTTGGGATCGTTTGAAACGTTGGATTGTGGAATAGCGGTTCGGATCGAATTGCACTTAGGTGATCTGATATCCGTTGATACTGGATCCAACGGTCGCATCTGCGTACCAGTTGATTTATAATACGGAATCTAATCTAAGCCAACGACGGGTGATCCAACGGCTGACAATCCAGGATACCCCTTCGCCCTGTCATTTTTGCATAAGAAACCCTAACCTCTCTGGAAATCAACCCGCATTACTACAAATAGTGTTCTGAGTCTTGAAATAACTTGCGCAGAGGCCCCTGCAGTTCCCTGTTTTAGTGCGCCTAGTCCAGTGCCATGATAAATTGAATAAATAAATTGGAAAATAGATTGTTAATAGGAAAACAATTACTAGAACTTCAATAATTCACAGAAAATTCATATGAGCTCCAAATTAATCCATTCCACTTTCTAAAATTTTGTAATTTTATCCTCTACCACTTATAGTCTCTGTTTTGTCATGAAAACAGTAAGAAAATTAATCCCTCACTTAATCCTATTTTAAGTACTTAAAGCCTTTGGAAATTCATATCTTAAAATCTATAACTCCAAAAATTATGATTACTGGTCCTAGGTTTTTATTTTAATGTATAGATTATTACTGTGTATTTTGTTTATATGTTTGGTGTGATGTTAATTTTCTCTATATACTGTGTTTATTTGTATTGTGGCGTGTAGAAGAGCCTGTGGCCGAGGATCCTGGTGAGCAGCAGATAAAAGTAGCTGAGCAGGAGCTCATTGAAGGCATGTTGTGCCCTTGACCACTTTGTACCCAATAATGTTCTTCAATATCATTTATTCATGCATAGGTTAATTTTGATGGGACCCAATAGGTCACCCTAGATTGTTTATCTCATTACCTTGTTTACCCTTGAATCACTTGGGTAGTTTGCTATTGCTTCACATGGTTTTGGGATAATCATTTATTTGTTCCAATTCTTTTGTTATTCTATTTATGTTCATGTTAAGATCATTAATGTTAATTGGAACATAGAGCTTAACTTGAGAAACACGTGCCACCACAAGGGAGGAATGGGACCCCTTGGCTGACTAATTAGGAAAGCTAGTGGAAGACTACCTTACCCGAAAGGGGCAAGGGCAGTAGGGGAGTTGCATGCAAGGAGGTTCTCGGTTTGATTTGGTGCGATGGCGGTCAGACGGGGGATTCTTGCAAGTGCTTTTCCCGTAAACTGTAGCGGGTTTTCGGAAGCTAGTGGAACTTTGTAAAGGCCTTGTAGTGTTGCCCTGCCTCGCCTCCTAGGTAGAGGTGTATGGGAGTCGCGACCCCTTGGCAGATGGGTAACATCACTTGTGGGTAAAGGGTACAACCTCTGCAAAGTGTAAAATTGGTATACTAGCCGAGCTCACGGTCATGAGCAGCTCAGGACTCTCTGATGATTAAATTATGGAACTTAAATTCTATTTTGTCATTTGCATTGCATGGGATTATTATTAATTTTGTTCTATTACTTTATTTAAGGTTTGGTATTTACTTACACTTAGTAACTGCTAATAAAATTTTGACCAACTACTTAAAAGCAATGCTCAGCTTTAACCCCTGTCATTGATTAGCCTTACACATCACATGAACTCCCACCTTTGGTGAGTTCATGTCCACTAGTTCCCCACAACTTGTTGAGCTATGATCATGTGTGAGCTCACCCTTGCTGTCTCACACCCCCACAGGAGAAGAACAGGTGGTGCAGGAGGAGCCACAAGGCGAGGAGTTCGATCTGATCTAGTTTTCGTTTCTCAGTTGACATTGGCGCCAATGACGATCCTTAGTTCGTTTTATATTTATCTTTTATTTTGTAATAAGACTTCCGCTATGTAATAAATACTCTGATTCTTGTGACATTTATCTCTATACACTCTGTTATTATATATGTTGTCTTCTTGGCGCATGTATGAGATGCACCTGGCTTTGTTCCTTAAAGCCGGGTGTGACAAAAGATTAAGCCCTGCTAAAGAATATTCAGATCATAACCAGCTACTGGCCTATTCATTCTGCTTACCAAATACTTTTCATTGCAAAGCTATCCTACCATGTGTTTCTAACTCTCATGGTCAATACTAGGAAGGAAAGATTATCAGGCAACAACAAACAGAAATGAATCCTCCAAATCCTCCACTGGCTGGAATCGATCAAGTGGTTGCCACCCAAATGATGCTAATACAACAAATGGCAAACATGGTTACCGAATTGCAAAATCAGATAAGACAAGAACACGAGGAAATACGTCAGGACCGGCTGGAGATACGTCGAGAAATAAGGCAAGCACAGTTGGAGCAACAACGACAACCTCCACCACCACCAGCTCCACCAAGCTACATAAACATATATATATATATATATATATATATATATATATATATATATATATATTACTACTATTATTAAGATCTAAATGTTATTTTAGTCAGTAGTTGGTGTGATACTATTTTAGGAAGAATAATAAGGTCTAATTGACCCCATGTGTTGCTAATGGGTTATGCATCATGCTGAGATTTTTGTTTTGTGCATATGTGTTGAGACAATATGAGTATACATACTTATTCTTACAAATCTCGAGGACGAGATTTCTGTTAAGGGGGTAGGATTTGTAAGACTCAAAATTGGGTAGGAAAAAAATTAAAAAATAAACAAATTTATTTATGATAGTGTTTTGAGAATTGTTGAAACCCTTGGAAAATAATGCTCTAAAAATTTATTTATGATAGTGTTTTGAGAATTGTTGAAACCCTTGCTAATCGTGTGTGCGCTACCACACCGTAACACTCTAATGTGTGGGACCAGTGTGGCAGCCCTCCTTCCATGTCGACCAGCCTATGGCGAGGCCGGGAAAATCGGCATGGCCGTTGCGCTCAACCGCCATCTACCGTGCGCCTGCCATATCCTCTTGAGCTGGATAAAGGCACCGGTGCCCCCGCTTTCTTCCTCCGCGCCTCCAATCAAAGAACATGTAGAAAACTCACCGCGCAAACCCGTGTCACCGCCGCGGCGGCTACTCGTGTGCAACTAGAAATTGGTGGCCAGGGAGTAGTCGAGAGACCTAGTAGGGACCCTCGGGTTGTACCATAGCCACTAGAACCAGGGAGGCGCTTCCAATCGCCGTGAATTGGTCGCCGGAGTCTCTCCATGTAACACCTCAAAACCATCAACTAAAAATAATGCATTTAAATTATAGTAGAGAGTATAGTAAAGAAATTTTTGAATCAAGTGTTTGGTTCATTCATTTGTAGAGCATGATTTTTTTTGTTGCTAATGATTGCTGAAGATTCTATTCATAATATTTATTTATTGCAAAACTCAATTTATTTATATAATAGATCTTGGTCTAAAAAGAAATAATATTTAGTATATTATTATTGGTGAATTTATTATAGTTTTTGAAATATTTAAATATAATTATGTATATGTTTTTTTTCTTAAAAAAAGAAATTCGAAAAACAAAAAAAGAAACGCACGCATGCACTCAACCGGACGCACGGCCGTTCGGCTGTAATACTCAAGTTGTATACCAAGTGTGATAAGGAGAGCTTCTCATTTTGTGTGTCTTATTTGCATCATAAAAAGAGCACTTATGTAATTGAGAGTGACCAAATAAAACAATTATGATAAAATAAAGAAAAAGTGCATTTGTTGGAGTTTTATGTGTTGTGCATTAAATAAACCAAGAGGATAAAAATAATAAGGTATTAACTATTTGAAACTTGATTTAACCCTAAATTTGAAATTAGGGTTTTGAAAATAAGGAAAAGAGAAGAGATGTGGAAATATAAATAAAATGTATACATAAATATCTTCAGACTTACTATTTTTAGATGCAAAAATAGAATTTATAAAAGAGGATCCACAAAAGTTTGAATTAAGTCAAATTTGGTTTGAAAATTTTAAAAGAAAGAGAACAGAAAAATAAAAAGAAAAAAAAAGAAAGAGAAGCAAACAGAATCGACCTGGGCCGATTTCACCTGCTCGGCCCAGCTTCACTTTGCGCGCGCGCGGCCCGTGCTTCCGTCTCGGTGCGCATCCGACAAGCGGGGCCCGCCGTCAGCCTCTCATTCGTGCGCGCGGGATGAACTCACTGCGCCGACGGGTGGGCTCCACTCGTCAGCCTCACTGGCGCCGTGCCTCGCTCTTCCACTGCCACGCGGGACCCGCAGGACAGCATCGTCCTCGTCAACAACCTTCCGCTCGGTACGCAGCTCGTGCGGATCCGCTCAGGCTCTCCCCGCGAACTTCGCCGAAGACCGAAGACCACCGCGGAGATTAAAACCCCAATCGGCCCCGCCTCCTCCTCAATTACTCCGCGTGCACCTCTTTCCCCCTCTCGCCCTGCTAAACCGCTGCCCCGTCGAGAGTTAGTCGTCGCCGTGGGGTGCCCGCCGCCGTGGTTTCGCGATTGCGACGCTGGCACGGTCGGGGTTGTGGTCCTGAGTGCTTCTACGCGACCTCCCTTGTGTTCCCTCGACCTCTGTGGGCGCGATTGAAGCTCTGCGCGCCGGTGATTGCCCGCCGTCGTCCGCTCGCCGCCGTGGTGACGAACTGCACCGCGTGCCGTGAGTTTCGTGCCGCACTAGACGGTAATACTTCCCCCCTGCGTCTCGCTTTTCATCTGGCATCGTGTAGAAGGGCATTAATTGGATTTTGGAGTACTGGGAGGCGGGTTTCAGTGTGCTCCGGCGATGGTCCGTCGCGTGCCGGGGCGGCGCCGCCGGTCAGCTGTGCGGAGATTTGGGGGGTGCACGTGCGCCGTCGGATGAGGAATGGATGGTCTCGATTAGAACACGGATACCGGTTCGGCTTGGGTTCATCCACGCCGTCCGCTGAGAATCAAACGGGTGGAAACGAATCTGGAGTAATAAAATCCTACCCGTCGTTTTATATCCAACGGTTCCCTGCGCATACCGTTTCACGTCCGCGCGGATCAAATCCTCACCGTCCGCTTCTAATCGGACGGCCAGAAATCGTCGATACCCCTTCGCGAGTATACTTTGTTAAAGAGCCCCTGGATTATTATAGAATCAACCCGCCGTCCACCCATCACTATTCACTGAGTCTAGGATTTTATTCGCACAGACCCCTGTGTTTTTTGGTATTTGACGCCCAGTCCAGAGACATTTAAAAACAGAGAAATAATATTAGAAATTCGTTTTTAATACAAAAACAAATCTAGAAACTTGTAAAATGCATAGAAAATTCATTTTAGCTCCAAATTGAGTCATTCCAATTTCTAAAATTTTGTAATATTATTCTCTATCATTTAGAATCACTGTTTTGACATGAACTCTGTTAGAAAATTAGTTTATCATTTAATCCTATTATAATCACCTTAAATCTTAGAAAATTGATAACTTGAATTCTATAACTCCAAATTCAGTGATTCCAGTTCCTATGATTTCATTTTAATGTGTAGATTTTTACTGTATATTTCATTCATCTGTTTGGTGAGATGTTAATTTTGGCTATACTATGTATGTATTGTGTTGATGCGAGTAGACGAGCAAGCTACTGTGGAAACTGAGGTTCAGCAAGTAGAGATAGCTGAGCAGGAGCTCATTACAGGCAAGTTGTGCCCTTGATCACTTACTTTTCCCAGCCATGTTCTTATTAATTTTAATGATCTGCATAGGTTAATTTTGATGGGATCCTTTATGTACCCCAGTTTTGATTACCTCTATACCTTGTTCACCCCTGGAATACTTTTGGGTAGTACTTGCTATTGCTTTATGTGGATTGGGTATGGAGATTCATTATTCATGATTATTCTGTTATTATCTTGTTATTGTTATTGTTCATGTTAAGATCATTAAATTAATTGGAACATGGAGCGACCACCCGGGAAAACAGTGCTACCACAAGGGTAGTATGGGATGCCCTTGGCTGATTAACTAGGAAAGCTAGTGGAAGACTACCTTACCCGAAAGGGGCAAGGGCAGTAGGGGAGAGGTCAGTGCGGGGAGGTCCCTGGTTGATTTTGCTGCGATGGCTATCAGCCAGGAACCCTTTACTGGATCTTCCCATAAACTGTAGCGGGTTTTCGGAAGCTAGTGGAACTTTGTAAAGGCCTCGTAGTGGATCCCTAGCCATTCACCTCGGTAGTGTCTAAGGGCCTTGCAAACCCAGGCGACATGGGATACACGACTTGTGGGTAAAGATGCGCAACCTCTGCAGAGTGTAAAACTAGTATACTAGCCGTGCTCACGGTCAAGAGCGGCTCGGACCCTCACATGATTAATTATGGAACTTAAGTTTAATTTGGCATTTGCATCACATTTGGGATTATTTTACTATTACTGTTCTTTATTATTATTAAGGTTTGGTATTTACTTACACTTAGTAATTGCTAATAAAATTTTGACCAACTTATAAAAGCAATGCTCAGCCTCAGCCTTTATTTCATTGATCAGCCTTACACTTCATGAACTCCCACCTTTGGTGAGTTCATGCCACATTATTCCCCACGACTTGTTGAGCTATGAACGTATGTGAGCTCACTCTTGCTGTCTCACACCCCCCCACAGGAGAAGAACAGGTTGTTGAAGAGGAGCTGCCTAATACTGAGGAGTTCGATCTGATCTAGGTGGCGTTTCTCAGTCGGCATTGGCGCCATCGATCCTTAGTTCGTTTTATCTTTATTATTATATTTTGTAATAAGACTTCCGCTATGTAATAAATACTCTGATGTTTTATGACATTTATCTCTATACACTCTGTTATTATATATGTTGTCTTCTTTGGCGCATGTATGAGATGCACCCGGCTTTGTCCTTTAAAACCGGGTGTTACAGAAGTGGTATCAGAGGGAAATGTTGACTGTAGGACGAGACCTAGATAGACTGGACAAACCCTTACTTACTTATCTCATTCTGATTCATTCTACACTCACCTTACTCTGATTCTTTCTACACTTATCTTGATCCTGTCTCACCTTCTACTGTTCTACTCTGATCATCCTTACCTTTTCTACTCTGAGACAAGATGGATTTCACACCTTGGAATCCTTACCCCTATGACATTTTTAAGAGATAGGAAGCCTAAGACAAAATTAAAACTATTTTCTCTATTAAAATATTGGTTGATTGTTCTGATGATCAATGCCTGATTTGCTTCTTTGATTGATTGAATTATTATAGATGGACATCTTAGCATGTACCACCATAAGGTAATGAATTAGCTAGGATATGTAAAATATTAATCTGCTTAGCTAATAAATCCCCCAAAGTAACATGATTGTAATTACTGCCTTGTCTACTGCTCTTTCTTACCATATGTATCTAACTCAGATGGTCAATACCAGGAGGGGTGGTGGAATTGACTTGCCTCCTAACCAACACACTCGAAGACAACCTCAGCCACAGCCTGCAGGGATGAATCCTCCTAATCCTCCACCAGGCGGAGTTGACCCATTGGTTGCTGCTCAGATGGCGGTGATGCAGCAAATGGCAGACACTATGGCTGATATGCGTGCTCAGATGCAGCAAGAACGCCAGGAGATGCGCCAAGAAAGAGAGGATATACGCCAAGAGTTGCGCCAGGAGAGAGATGAGATACGCCAAGAAAGGAGGGCGCAACAACAGCTTCAACAACAGCAACAGCAGCAACAAGTGCCACTGCCTCCACCACCACCACCCGTTCCACCTCGTGATAAGCACCGGGAGTTTATGAGTCACAAGCCACCGACCTTCGCCAGCTCGCCGGATCCACTTGATGCAGACGATTGGTTGAAGTCAATTGAGAAGATGCTGAATATTGCACAATGCACTGATCGGGAGAAGGTCTTATATGCTTCTGGACGTCTGACTGGTCCTGCTGCTGACTGGTGGGATTCTTATACTGCTGCCCATGATGCTGCGGATACTATTACTTGGGCAGAGTTTAGTACACAATTCAGGAACTACCATATTCCAGCTGGGATGATAAAGATCAAGAAGAAGGAGTTTCTGTCGCTGAAGCAAGGAAGTATGTCAGTCAGCGAGTACCGAGACAGGTTTATTCAGCTATCCAGATATGCCCCTGAAGAAGTTGCTGAAGATGAGAGGAGGCAGGAGCATTTTATTGAAGGACTTAATGGACCACTGCAGTATGCTCTAGTGGCACACACATTCCCATCATTTCAGAGACTATTGGATAAGGCTCTTGCTATTGAACACAAGCGTGTTCAGTTGGGAGATTTGAAGAGGAAGGCTATCTCACAAGGACAGGGTAGCAGCAGTGTTCGTCCTCGCTACAGTTCACCATAGAGTACACCGCCTCGACCAGGAGGACCGCGCCCAGTTCAGCAATCACCATTGAGGACACCTACTCGACAGGCTACACCCACTGGCACCCCGACGAAGTTTGCAGGACAGAGTACAGGCACTCAATGCTTCAAGTGTGGGAAGATTGGTCATTATGCAAATGTCTGCCCACAGAGGATTGCTACTACTCCAACTCAGAACAAGCAACAGACCCCTGGCAAGGGATATTCTATAGCCAGGGTGAATCAAGTCAGTGTTGATGATACTCCGGACGGAGGGGACCTCGTGATTGGTATGTTTTATGTTAATGCAATTCCTGCAACAATATTATTTGATTCTGGTGCTACACATTCATTCATGTCTGCTAGATATGCCAACACAAATGAAATACCACTGCTAAATATGAGAAAACCCCTGATAGTAATTACACCTAAAGGGCCTGTTGAGGCGAATCAAATGACACGTAGATTGACATTAACCATTATGGGTAGAGAGTTTGGAGCTACTGCTATAGTATTGGATTCAAGCAGTATAGATTTGATACTTGGTATGTCATGGCTAAGGAAGGCAAAGGCCGTTATAGCATGTGGTAGAGGTACTATAGGGCTTACTACCACCAAAGGAGAAAGGTTTCAAGTCAATATTGCAGTAACCTCCTCATCCATGCGTGCAATGTTCTTCATGCCTGAGGAGTTTGTTGGTGACAACATCCGGGTGGTTAGAGATTTTCCGGATGTCTTTCCAGAGGAGTTACCAGGGATGCCACCTGATAGAGAAGTTGAGTTTGTGATTGATCTCTTACCTGGAACCGCCCCTATTTCTAAACGGCCATATAGAATGTCCGTAGAGGAGTTGAAGGAATTGAAGAAGCAGTTGACGGAGTTACAAGAGGCTGGTTATATTCGTCCAAGTTCCTCACCTTGGGGAGCACCGGTGTTATTCGTGCAGAAGAAGGATGGATCGCAACGGATGTGTGTGGATTATAGATCACTTAATGATGTTACGGTGAAGAACAAGTATCCGTTGCCCCGTATTGAGGATTTATTTGATCAGATGCGAGGAGCAAGAGTATTTTCGAAGATTGATCTCCGATCCGGTTACCATCAGATGAGGATTAGACCATCGGACATTCCCAAGACGGCTTTCTCGACTCGATATGGATTATATGAGTTTACTGTTATGTCGTTTGGACTAACCAATGCACCAGCTTACTTCATGAATTTGATGAATAAGGTGTTTATGGAGTATTTGGACAGGTTCGTCGTGGTGTTCATCGACGATATTCTTATCTATTCTAAGAATGAGAGTGACCATGAAGAACATTTAAGGTTGGTGCTACAGAAGTTACGAGATAATCAACTCTATGCTAAGTTCAGCAAGTGCGAGTTTTGGATTGGTGAAGTGCCATTTCTTGGTCATATTATTTCTAATGGAGGAATAGCAGTGGATCCTACTAAAGTCAAGGAGATTATGGAGTGGAGAGTGCCCACTACAGTTACGGAGATTCGGAGTTTCTTGGGACTCGCAGGATATTATCGGAGATTCATTGAAGGGTTCTCTAAGATTGCCAAACCTATGACCTCACTTTTGGAGAAAGGAAGAGAATACAAGTGGGATGAGAAATGCCAAGAGAGTTTTGATCAGTTGAAGGAGAGATTGATGTCACCTCCAGTATTGATTATGCCAGATCTGCAGAAGGGATTTGACATTTATTGTGATGCATGCGGCCAAGGACTTGGATGTGTGCTTATGCAAGATGGTCATGTGATTGCCTATGCATCTCGTCAGTTGAGGAAGCATGAATTGAACTACCCCACTCATGATTTGGAATTGGCTGCGGTTGTGCATGCACTTAAGATTTGGAGACACTACATTATGGGAACTAAGTGCCAAGTATATACGGATCATAAGAGTTTGAAGTATATATTCACTCAGAAGGATCTCAACCTCAGACAGCGTCGTTGGTTGGAGCTCATTAAGGATTATGACTTGGAGATTCACTATCACCCAGGCAAGGCGAATTTGGTTGCAGATGCCTTGAGTCGGAAGGAGCATGTTCACTCCGCTTTCGTTGTTCAGCTACCTGATGAATTAGCAAAGGATTTTGAGAGACTCAACCTGGGAATTGTTACACATACGGAAGGAGTGACCATTGAATTGGAACCTACCTTGGAACAAGAAATTCGGAAGGGTCAGATTGGTGATGCTAAGATTCAGGAGATCAAGGATCTTATTACTGAAGGTAGAGGCCCGGAGTTCACAGAGGATGAGCAAGGCACGATATGGTTCAAGAATCGGATCTGTGTTCCCGATATTGATAGTCTTCGGGAAACCATATTGAAGGAAGCGCATGACTCGGTTTATTCTATCCACCCTGGGAGCACTAAGATGTATCAGGATTTGAAGCAAAAGTATTGGTGGTATGGATTGAAGAGAGATGTGGCTGCACATGTGGCTATGTGCGATGTATGCCAAAGAGTTAAGGCTGAACACCAGAGGCCAGCCGGACTATTGCATCCACTGAAGATACCTGAGTGGAAATGGGAAGAGATTGGCATGGACTTCATTGTTGGATTACCCCGCACGTCGGCTGGATATGATTCTATATGGGTGATTGTGGACAGGCTAACTAAAGTAGCCCACTTTATTCCAGTGAAGACCACTTATTCAGGAGCTAAGTTGGCAGAGTTGTACATGGCACGGATTGTATGCTTGCATGGTGTGCCAAAGAAGATTGTGTCAGATCGAGGATCACAGTTTACCTCTCGATATTGGAAGCAGTTGCACGAGTCATTGGATACGAGATTGAATTTTAGTTCGGCTTACCATCCCCAGACTGATGGGCAAACTGAGAGGACTAACCAAGTACTGGAAGATATGTTAAGAGCTTGTGCTCTTAAGCATGGTGGAAGTTGGGATAAGAGTCTACCGTATGCGGAGTTCTCATATAATAATAGCTATCAGGCCAGTTTGAAGATGTCACCGTTTGAAGCTTTGTATGGCAGAAAGTGCAGGACTCCCTTGTATTGGAATCAAACTGGTGAAAGGCAGTTGTTTGGACCTGAGATTATACAGGAAGCAGAGGAACAAGTTCAGCAAATAAGGGAGAATTTGAGAACTGCACAATCCAGGCAGAAAAGTTATGCCGATACCCGGAGAAGACTACTTGAGTTTAAGGAGGGCGATTATGTCTATTTGAAGGTGTCACCACTCCGGGGTATGAGAAGGTTCAAAGTCAAAGGAAAGTTATCCCCTCGCTTTATTGGACCCTTTTTAATCTTAAAGCGAGTGGGAGAGGTTGCATATCAATTGGAGTTACCAGATCATCTCGCAGATGTTCATGATGTATTTCATGTATCTCAGCTGAAGAAATGCCTCAGAGTGCCTGAAGAACAGTTACCAATGGAAGACCTTAGTGTTCAAGAGGACTTGACTTACGCTGAGTACCCCATCAAGATTTTGGATACTCTGACTCGAGTCACGAGGAATAAGGTTATAAAGATGTGCAAAGTTCAATGGAGCCACCATGGTGAAGATGAAGCAACTTGGGAAAGAGAAGAAGAGCTTCGTATAGATTTTCCCCACCTTTTCTCTAGTTCTTCTTAAATCTCGAGGGCGAGATTATTTTTAAGGGGGGTAGGATTTGTAATACTCAAGTTGTATACCAAGTGTGATAAGGAGAGCTTCTCATTTTGTGTGTCTTATTTGCATCATAAAAAGAGCACTTATGTAATTGAGAGTGACCAAATAAAACAATTATGATAAAATAAAGAAAAAGTGCATTTGTTGGAGTTTTATGTGTTGTGCATTAAATAAACCAAGAGGATAAAAATAATAAGGTATTAACTATTTGAAACTTGATTTAACCCTAAATTTGAAATTAGGGTTTTGAAAATAAGGAAAAGAGAAGAGATGTGGAAATATAAATAAAATGTATACATAAATATCTTCAGACTTACTATTTTTAGATGCAAAAATAGAATTTATAAAAGAGGATCCACAAAAGTTTGAATTAAGTCAAATTTGGTTTGAAAATTTTAAAAGAAAGAGAACAGAAAAATAAAAAGAAAAAAAAAAGAAAGAGAAGCAAACAGAATCGACCTGGGCCGATTTCACCTGCTCGGCCCAGCTTCACTTTGCGCGCGCGCGGCCCGTGCTTCCGTCTCGGTGCGCATCCGACAAGCGGGGCCCGCCGTCAGCCTCTCATTCGCGCGCGCGGGATGAACTCACTGCGCCGACGGGTGGGCTCCACTCGTCAGCCTCACTGGCGCCGTGCCTCGCTCTTCCACTGCCACGCGGGACCCGCAGGACAGCATCGTCCTCGTCAACAACCTTCCGCTCGGTACGCAGCTCGTGCGGATCCGCTCAGGCTCTCCCCGCGAACTTCGCCGAAGACCGAAGACCACCGCGGAGATTAAAACCCCAATCGGCCCCGCCTCCTCCTCAATTACTCCGCGTGCACCTCTTTCCCCCTCTCGCCCTGCTAAACCGCTGCCCCGTCGAGAGTTAGTCGTCGCCGTGGGGTGCCCGCCGCCGTGGTTTCGCGATTGCGACGCTGGCACGGTCGGGGTTGTGGTCCTGAGTGCTTCTACGCGACCTCCGGTGTGTTCCCTCGACCTCTGTGGGCGCGATTGAAGCTCTGCGCGCCGGTGATTGCCCGCCGTCGTCCGCTCGCCGCCGTGGTGACGAACTGCACCGCGTGCCGTGAGTTTCGTGCCGCACTAGACGGTAATACTTCCCCCCTGCGTCTCGCTTTTCATCTGGCATCGTGTAGAAGGGCATTAATTGGATTTTGGAGTACTGGGAGGCGGGTTTCAGTGTGCTCCGGCGATGGTCCGTCGCGTGCCGGGGCGGCGCCGCCGGTCAGCTGTGCGGAGATTTGGGGGGTGCACGTGCGCCGTCGGATGAGGAATGGATGGTCTCGATTAGAACACGGATACCGGTTCGGCTTGGGTTCATCCACGCCGTCCGTTGAGAATCAAACGGGTGGAAACGAATCTGGAGTAATAAAATCCTACCCGTCGTTTTATATCCAACGGTTCCCTGCGCATACCGTTTCACGTCCGCGCGGATCAAATCCTCACCGTCCGCTTCTAATCGGACGGCCAGAAATCGTCGATACCCCTTCGCGAGTATACTTTGTTAAAGAGCCCCTGGATTATTATAGAATCAACCCGCCGTCCACCCATCACTATTCACTGAGTCTAGGATTTTATTCGCGCAGACCCCTGTGTTTTTTGGTATTTGACGCCCAGTCCAGAGACATTTAAAAACAGAGAAATAATATTAGAAATTCGTTTTTAATACAAAAACAAATCTAGAAACTTGTAAAATGCATAGAAAATTCATTTTAGCTCCAAATTGAGTCATTCCAATTTCTAAAATTTTGTAATATTATTCTCTATCATTTAGAATCACTGTTTTGACATGAACTCTGTTAGAAAATTAGTTTATCATTTAATCCTATTATAATCACCTTAAATCTTAGAAAATTGATAACTTGAATTCTATAACTCCAAATTCAGTGATTCCAGTTCCTATGATTTCATTTTAATGTGTAGATTTTTACTGTATATTTCATTCATCTGTTTGGTGAGATGTTAATTTTGGCTATACTATGTATGTATTGTGTTGATGCGAGTAGACGAGCAAGCTACTGTGGAAACTGAGGTTCAGCAAGTAGAGATAGCTGAGCAGGAGCTCATTACAGGCAAGTTGTGCCCTTGATCACTTACTTTTCCCAGCCATGTTCTTATTAATTTTAATGATCTGCATAGGTTAATTTTGATGGGATCCTTTATGTACCCCAGTTTTGATTACCTCTATACCTTGTTCACCCCTGGAATACTTTTGGGTAGTACTTGCTATTGCTTTATGTGGATTGGGTATGGAGATTCATTATTCATGATTATTCTGTTATTATCTTGTTATTGTTATTGTTCATGTTAAGATCATTAAATTAATTGGAACATGGAGCGACCACCCGGGAAAACAGTGCTACCACAAGGGTAGTATGGGATGCCCTTGGCTGATTAACTAGGAAAGCTAGTGGAAGACTACCTTACCCGAAAGGGGCAAGGGCAGTAGGGGAGAGGTCAGTGCGGGGAGGTCCCTGGTTGATTTTGCTGCGATGGCTATCAGCCAGGAACCCTTTACTGGATCTTCCCATAAACTGTAGCGGGTTTTCGGAAGCTAGTGGAACTTTGTAAAGGCCTCGTAGTGGATCCCTAGCCATTCACCTCGGTAGTGTCTAAGGGCCTTGCAAACCCAGGCGACATGGGATACACGACTTGTGGGTAAAGATGCGCAACCTCTGCAGAGTGTAAAACTAGTATACTAGCCGTGCTCACGGTCAAGAGCGGCTCGGACCCTCACATGATTAATTATGGAACTTAAGTTTAATTTGGCATTTGCATCGCATTTGGGATTATTTTACTATTACTGTTCTTTATTATTATTAAGGTTTGGTATTTACTTACACTTAGTAATTGCTAATAAAATTTTGACCAACTTATAAAAGCAATGCTCAGCCTCAGCCTTTATTTCATTGATCAGCCTTACACTTCATGAACTCCCACCTTTGGTGAGTTCATGCCACATTATTCCCCACGACTTGTTGAGCTATGAACGTATGTGAGCTCACTCTTGCTGTCTCACACCCCCCCCACAGGAGAAGAACAGGTTGTTGAAGAGGAGCTGCCTAATACTGAGGAGTTCGATCTGATCTAGGTGGCGTTTCTCAGTCGGCATTGGCGCCATCGATCCTTAGTTCGTTTTATCTTTATTATTATATTTTGTAATAAGACTTCCGCTATGTAATAAATACTCTGATGTTTTATGACATTTATCTCTATACACTCTGTTATTATATATGTTGTCTTCTTTGGCGCATGTATGAGATGCACCCGGCTTTGTCCTTTAAAACCGGGTGTTACATCGGCCCACCTAAATTTACCCAACACTCATTTTAGCTCTCCTATCATTCCTATGACACGTGGGGCCTCAAATAGTTTTCTTCCTCGTTCGTTCTTTTCTGAGCACATATCGCACTGCCGCTTACTCGGAACATCACTGCCTCTCTGCACAGCGTTGTGGTCGTAGTCGTGCCCATGCTCCTAGCGTTTCTCCTCGTCCGTTTTCACTGAGTTATGGCAGCCATCAATGGTGATTGATGTATGGGACGTTTTCCTCTGGCCTTCATGGAGCAGTGAAGTCGACTGTTACCTTGTCTTCTATTCTATAAAAGGCATAGACAGCCCTCTGTTCGCTTCCCTCCCATGCTTGCTGCCCAGGCTCTCCGACGTTTTCTACTCGCCTGCTCTGCCAGCATTGTCCGTCGCCGACACGCCGCCTCTGTGCCGCATCCCGCCCGACGTCGAGGACTCCTGTCCGCTTCTCTTGCTCGACCGACCTCCCTGCTGAGCCATCTCCATTTCCCTGCGCAAGAGAGAACCTAAGGTTGATGATGACCCAAATTTATTTTGTGTATTTTATAAAGTACTTTTTGATTCGATTCATGAGTTGTATATTTTGTTTGTTGTAATATGAAAACATGTGATTCCGATTTATGTATATGTGTGCGTTATGGGATTTATTAGAGATATGCGATTAGTAGTGCACCGTGTTACTTCATGTTAATCGACGCATTGATTTTGGTTTAGAGAAATATGACGTAGATTTAATAGTCACACGTTGGTGATAAAAATACTAGATAAGAATTTATAGTCAAAAATTTGGTCACGATAAATTTTAGAAACTATTTGGAGAATTATAGGTGCATTTTAAATGGATTTGGAAAATGGTATAGATGTCATATGAATATTATAGGATTTTTAGATGATTTATCTAATTATTTTATTAGCATTTTATTTTTAGAAAGAAAAGAGAAAAGATCACCAGTAGTGTGGTAAATAGATTTTTGCTAGTTAAATAATCTTGTTCGCAAATTGAGCACTTAGATTTTTAGATTAAACAAAATATTAGTTTATATAAAAATATCCTCACTTGTGTTATAAAAAGTCCAATTACCGATTTATGTAGATTTTTAGAATATTAGTATTATTAAATGCATTTTTGCTATACTAACTAATTTGAGTTAGAAAAGGTATTAATTTATTTATTAGTATTAAAAGACAATAAGTATTATTTATCTTCATTGATGATGTTAAAATAAATTAATACTAGTTTAAAACTATATTTATTATACCCACTCATAAATTCACCATTAGGATTCACAATAATAGCCACAATTGAATTAATAAGTATTTACGCGATTAGTACGTAATTAAGATATGATTAGTGCGATAGGTTAATGTGTGCTTAATGACGTATTGGTGTATGTTTATGAATGGTGCATGTTTATTTATTGGTGTATGTTTTATTTTTGTATGTGCGCTATGCGACCCTGTTAGAAGCGGATTGTACGGTAGGCGCTCCGAACTCGTTCGAAGACGATCCGCAGGACTCGCTTGAACAAGGCAAGTGGATTCTCCCTCTGCATATTCTATTTGTACCTATTCATTGCATATAATAATGTTTTCTTTTGATATATTGCATAATTTGATGGGATAACCTAAGCAAGGATTTCCTAGATTTACTACCTGTATTCCTTGTTTAACCTGGGAAAATTGTTAAGCTGTGCAAGAATTATGCTACCGCCCAACTTAATGATTTTTTTAATGTCACTCATTAATTGGTTTTAATGTTCCAAAAATTCAATTGGCAATTATGACATTAACCCGATGGTTAAGATAACATTATTACAAATTTAATTGGAACATGGAGTGACCACCCAGAATAACAGTGCAACCACGAGTGCTATCATGGCTTTGGCTTTGGTAATTAGCTCTATATGCTTAGTGCCTAGCAACCTTACCTGAAAGATGGGCAAGAGGGGGAGCGGTAGGTGCTGGCAGCCCACGTTAACATGGGGTCGTATTCTTGACTAAGGTACTTCACCCAGGGGGCCACCACCATCGTCTTAGAAACCTTAGCGGGTTGCTTCGTATTAAGTGTATTTTGTGAAAACCTCATAATGGATCCCTAGCCATTCACCTCGGCAGTGTCTAAGGGTCCGATCAACCCGGGCTAGATGGGATACATGGCTTGTGGGTAAAGTTGTACCACCTCTGCAGAGTGTAAAACTGATATATCAGCCGTGCTCCCGGTTATGAGTGACCTGGACTCCTCACATGATAATTGAACTTAAAGATGGACATAAATTGGGATCCGATGATCTGCCAATAATTTGCTTAAGTGGTTTCACTTAAGTGTTTTTGCTAGACTCATATTCCTTTGTATAAATGGGATATTTGGGATTCACACTTATTAGTAAGACAGGTGTTGTTAATAAAATATTGACCAACTAAAATGCTTACTGCTCAGACATAGCCTCACCTTGTTATACATGCATTAATTTTTCCCCCACTTGCTGAGCCCCGACCATAAGTGAGCTCACCCTTGCTAATATTTTGATCAGAGGGTGATGCTGGAGACTTTGATGGAGAATTTATCGACGAGAAATTCTAAGTCTAACGATGCGCCGGTCAACTTCCTGTGGAAGATTGCCCAGTTGTTTATTTCCGCTTTACTTTGATGTGATACTTGTTCAAGATACAGTATTTCATATGATGTAATAAAGTATTATACTCTCTTTACGCCTTTATTGCATTGTCTTTTGATATATTACACTTGTGACGTCAACATATGTGTGGAAATAGATCCTAGCACACATATGGTATGCGCTCGGTTCTACCCCCTGGAACCGGGTGTGACAGAAGTGGTATCAAAGCTATGCTGACCCTAGGTCGTTAGATTAGTTAGAAATGGAAAGCCTAGTTGTTCAAAACTTGCTAATTTCATTCCTATAAATTCCTTTCTCAGTCTTACCTCTTTGAAATTCAACTAAGTTGACTCTTCTCTTGTAGATGGTTCGCACTCTCCAAACCACTCGCGTCAACACCAGCTACGCCCCTCAGCCCCGGCAGATCCCGGTCTACCCAGTGGTAGTCGAGGAAGCTCCAGCGAATCTCCCTCTCGTCCGAGTGGAGAACGTGATCAACCTGGAGGACAGCTCGGAGGAGCAGCTGCCGACCCCCACCCCGTTGGCCAAGTCCTTGGCCTTCGCAGCTGGGTCATCGACGTCAGCATCATCAGCACCAGCCTTCTAAGCACCTGCACCTGGAGGCGACGACCCCGACGACTCCGGAGACGGCGATGACGAGGATGACGACGACGAAGACGATGGAGAAGACGGACACATCAACGAGGAAGCTGACCACGCCCAGTACGACAACTTCGTGGGGTTTGGTCCTGTTGTCGAACATTATACATCAATGTTCAAGACGGGGCACTTCCCCAACCTGCTGCAGGAGGTGCTGCATGCGCTAGGCGCCTACGTCCGCCCCCTATATGAGACGAGGCGGGTGAGCGAGCCTCCCCGGGCTTGCTATTACATCACTCGCATCCACGTCAGGGTGATGGATGCAGGTGACAAGGGGTTCAGGACTCTGTCTGCTCACGAGTCCCTGATACCGCTGTCCACCTACGCTGCCTCGGTCAGCGATGCTGCCCGTCGGACTCTGTGGTCGCTCAGCCACACCTACCGGCAGCACCTGCAGAACACGAGGTTCAGGCATCTTCCTCAGCGCCTGCGTGGAGGAAGCCAGACCAACATTGTCCCAGGTGAGCCTAGTGAGGACCGCCTCAACACCCTAGCTGGTGTAGTGGCCGGTCTCAACACCGACCTGGACAGTGCCACCCTAGACCTCTACAGTGTGCACTTGGAGCTCAAGAATGCCCACGCCAGGATTGCAGCCCTGGAAGCCCAACTGCAAGGACTGGATCCGCCAGAAGCTCAGGTCCCCGCCGTGGCGCTGTCTCCTCCCCGCAAGAGGCTGCGCTATGGAGAGCCCGGATCCGTCACTAGGCTGCTCTAAGTTTTTGGACTATGATGTAATAAATTATACTTCGCATTAGACGATGAAACTCTCTTTAAGTTTTTATATTAATAAATAACAACCATGTGATGGTGATTGGTTGAAATGTTTGATTTGGATCTTTGTTTGAGTGCTATGGTCTTATGGAATGATGGCCATAAGAACATATAAAATTTTTAAAACTTAAGCTATTTTCTCTCTAGAATCTTTTCTACTCCTCACTTTTCTAAGGACGTCACTTCTTAACAAATCAGATGGTGAACCCACGTCAAGGACCTAACAACCGGAACCAGCGTGGACAGCAAGCACCACCACCACCACCACCACCCAATCCCAACATGGAGCAGTTCATCGCCGCCCAAATGCAGATTCTGCAAGGACTCACTGCTGCGGTTCAGCAATTACAACAGAACCAACAGAATCAGTAACCCCAGCAGCAGCAGTATGCACCCCCGGCCAGAGATAAGCACCGGGATTTCATGAGTCATCACCCGCCGACATTCTCTCATGCGGTTGATCCCCTGGATGCCGATGACTGGCTCAAAGTCATTGGGAAAAAGCTGGACATAACTCAGTGCAACGACCGGGAGAAGGTCTTGTACGCCTCAAGAAGACTCGAGGGAGCTGCGTCCGATTGGTGGGATGCCTTCACAGCGGCACATCCCAATGTTGATACAATAACCTGGCAGGAGTTTCAGGAGAACTTCCGCGCTCACCACATTCCTTCGGGAATTATGAAGTTGAAAAAGAAGGAGTTCCTTTCCCTTACTCAAGAGAATATGTCTGTCAGCGAGTATCGTGATCGCTTCACTCAGCTTTCACGTTATGCCCCTGAGGAAGTGGAAACTAATGAGAAGCGCCAAGAACGTTTCCTAGAAGGACTGATTGGACCTCTGAACTACCAACTTCAGAGCCATACATTCCCCAACTTCCAGACACTGCTGAACAAGGCAATTGGCCTTGAGAGCAAAAGGAAGGAATTATCTGACCATAAAAGGAAGTTCCAAGGTCAGTCAAGCAGGAACACTCGTCCGAATAATGCTTAAGGTTCGCAGTTCCGCTCTGGAAATCAGGGTGGAAATAATTATCAAGTGCAACGCTCTGGACAGCAAAGCCAGAGAAGTAATCAAAACCAGAACCAACAAAGAAGCAACTCCCAGACCAACCAGAGGTCTGGTGGAAATTCACAAAACCGTCAAGGTGGCACCAACAACACGCAGGCCAGAAACAACGCACCTGTCCAACCCAAGGGATGTTTCAAGTGCGGTGAACTAGGCCACTATGCCAACAATTGCCCAAGGCACAACTAGCAAACACCCCAAAGGAGCAATACTCAGAGAAATGACCAGAACACCCCCGCTCGTGGGTCTGCTCAGAACAAGACACCACAAAACCAGAGCAGAGGAAGGGTCAATCACGTCACTGCGGAATCAGTGCCTGAAGATGCCGACATAGTGTATGGTATGTTCCTTGTTAACTTCATACCTGCATCAGTTTTATTTGACTCTGGAGCATCACATTCATTTATAACTGAGTCATTTGTGGAAAAATATAACATACCTAAGTACCCTCTAAAGAGGATATTACACGTTAGTTCACCGGGAGGTGACATGAAGGCCACACACTCATGCCCTCATGTTAATATCAAGATTCAAGGAATAGATTTTACAGTCGATGCAGTGGTCCTAGGATCCAACGGGATTGATGTGATTCTTGGATGCAACTGGTTGAAAAGTTGTGATGGAGTGATACAGTGTGCCAATGGAACAATTATGTTGACAAGTCCTCAAGGTGAAAGAATCCAAGTTAACATAGACAAGTCAACAGATGAAAAAGGGAAGACAGTGATCAATCACTTGGAAGAAAAACCCTTGGAAAATATCAAAGTAGTGTGCGAATACCCAGACATATTTCTGGAGGAATTACCAGGTATGCCACCTGACCGTGATATAGAGTTTTCTATTGAATTAGTACCCGGAACCACACCTATCTCGAAAAGACCTTATAGAATGGATGTCAAAGATTTAGTAGAACTAAAGAAACAAATAGAAGAATTACTAGAAAAAGGTTTTATTCGCCCAAGTTCATCCCCTTGGGGAGCCCCAGTGCTATTTGTGAACAAGAAGGATGGTTCGAGAAGAATGTGCGTTTATTATAGAAGTTTGAATGAAGTAACCATCAAGAATAAATATCCATTACCTCGGATTGAAGATTTATTCGATCAAATGAAGGGAGCTAACATATTCTCGAAGATAGATTTGAGATCGGGATATCATCAGTTAAAGATTCGAGCAGAAGATGTACCGAAGACAGCCTTCACGACGAGATATGGATTATATGAGTTTTTGGTCATGTCGTTTGGACTGACTAATGCACCAGCATACTTTATGAACTTGATGAATAAAGTATTCATGGAATATCTGGATTAGTTTGTGGTCGTATTCATTGACGACATACTGATATATTCTCCGAATGAAGAAACACATGAAGATCATCTAAGGCTAGTCCTACAAAAGCTTCGTGACAACCAACTATACGCAAAATTCTCGAAGTGTGATTTTTGGTTGAAGGAAGTTGCTTTCTTAGGACATATCGTTACCGATGGTGGAATTAAAGTGGACCCAGGAAAGATAAGTGAGATACTGAATTGGAAGCAACCCTAGGATGCGTCCAAGATCAGAAGTTTTCTTGGATTAGTAGGATACTATAGAAGATTTATTGAAGGTTTTTCCAAGTTAGTAAAACCACTTACTTCTCTACTGGTGAAAGGCAAAGAGTTCAAATGGGATGAAGCTTGCCAGAATTGTTTTGAAGAACTCAAGAAGAGGTTAACCACTGCACCAATACTGGTAATGCCAGACATCCACAAGGGATTTGATGTATATTGCGATGCATCACACCTTGGACTTGGATGTGTGCTAATGCAAGAAGGAAAGGTGATTGCTTATGCTTCAAGACAGTTGAGAAAGCATGAAAAGAATTATGCTACGCATGATTTGGAACTAGCTGCCGTAGTGCATGCTTTGAAGATTTGGAGGCACTATATGATTGGAAACAAGTGCAAAATCATCACGGATCACAAAAGCCTGAAATATATATTCACTCAGAAGGAACTCAACCTCAGACAGAGAAGATGGCTTGAGTTGATTAAAGACTATGATTTGGAGATACAATATCACCCCAGAAAGGCAAATGTAGTAGCTGATGCTTTGAGCCGTAAGGGTCAAGTGAACAACATCACTACTCGTTTGATGTCACAAGAATTGTGCTGGGAAATGGAACGACTCAACCTTGGATTTCTCAATAATGTAGAAGCAACGGTGATGGAAGTCGAATCTACTTTGGAAGAAGAGATTCGTAAAGGACAAGAGTCCGATGAGAAGATTAAGGAAATTAAAACTTGATTAGTTTGGGAAAAGCCCCGAATTTCACAGAAGATGAACAAGGCACAGTATGGTTTAAGAAGAGAATCTGTGTACCCGAAATCGAGCACTTGCGCCAACTTATTTTGAGAGAAGCTCATGATTCAGCTTACTCTATTCACCCTGGAAGTACCAAGATGTACCAGGACCTTAAAGAAAAGTATTGGTGGTACGGATTGAAAAGAGATGTTGCTACTCATGTTGCATTGTGTGACATGTGTCAACGAGTTAAAGCTGAACACCAAAGACCAGCAAGATTGCTACAACCTCTCAAGGTACCTGAATGGAAATGGGAAGAAATCAGTATGGATTTCATAGTTGGACTACCCCATACTCGAGATGGCTATGATTCAATATGGGTCAAAGTAGACAGGTTAACTAAAGTAGCACACTTTATACCTGTGAAGACAACTTACTCGGGAGCCCAGTTAGCAGAGTTATACATGTCGAGGATTGTTTGTCTGCATGGAGTACCGAAGAAGATCGTATCAGATCGAGGAACCCAGTTTACCTCACGCTTTTGGAAAAGACTACATGAGTCCATGGATACCAAGCTAAATTTTAGTTCAGCTTATCATCCGCAGACGGATGGGCAAACAGAAAGGACAAACCAAGTGTTGGAAGATATGCTAAGAGCTTGTGCTCTAAAGCATGGTAGAAGTTGGGATAAAAGTTTGCCTTATGCAGAATTTTCGTATAACAACAGTTATCAGTCCAGTCTAAAAATGGCACCATTTAAAGCACTTTATGGACGGAAGTGTAGAACACCACTTTATTGGAATCAGACTGGAGAAAGTCAAGTATTTGGACCAGAAATACTCCAAGAGGCCGAAAAGCAAGTGCAGATTATCAGAGAAAATTTGAAGACAGCACAGTCAAGACAGAAAAGCTATGCTGATAATAGAAGAAGAGAGTTGATGTTTGAAGTAGGAGACTTTGTCTACCTTAAAGTTTCACCGATGAGAGGAATGAAAAGGTTTAAGGTTAAAGGAAAATTATCACCTCGCTATATTGGCCCATTCAAGATTTTGGAAAGAAAAGGTGAAGTAGCCTATCAGCTAGAGCTACCCGATAGATTAGCTGATGTGCATGACGTATTTCACGTATCACAACTCAAGAAGTGCTTAAGAGTACCAGAAGAACAGTTACCCATGGAAGAACTAAATGTTAATGAGGATTTGACTTATTCGGAGTACCCGATCAGAATTTTGGAAACATATCGCAGAATTACACAGAGTAAAGTCATTAACATGTGCAAGGTTCAGTGGAGCCATCATTCGGAAGATGAGGCCACTTGGGAAAGAGAAGATGAACTCAGAGCAGAATTCCCCCAGTTATTCTCGGAAGTTTCTAAATCTCGAGGACGAGATTCTTTTAAGAGGGGTAGGTTTGTAACACCTCAAAACCATCAACTAAAAATAATGCATTTAAATTATAGTAGAGAGTATAGTAAAGAAATTTTTGAATCAAGTGTTTGGTGCATTCATTTGTAGAGCATGATTTTTTTGTTGCTAATGATTGCTGAAGATTCTATTCATAATATTTATTTATTGCAAAACTCAATTTATTTATATAATAGATCTTGGTCTAAAAAGAAATAATATTTAGTATTTTATTATTGGTGAATTTATTATAATTTTTGAAATATTTAAATATAATTATGTATATGTTTTTTTCTTAAAAAAAAGAAATTCGAAAAACAAAAAAAGAAAAACAAAAAAAGAAACGCATGCACGCACTCAACCGGACGCACGACCGTTCGGCCCACCTAAATTTACCCAACACTCATTTTAGCTCTCCTATCATTCCTATGACACGTGGGGCCCCAAATAGTTTTCTTCCTCGTTCGTTCTTTCCTGAGCACATATCGCACTGCCGCTTACTCGGAACATCACTGCCTCTCTGCACAGCGTTGTGGTCGTAGTCGTGCCCGTGCTCCTAGCGTTTCTCCTCGTCCGTTTTCACTGAGTTATGGCAGCCATCAATGGTGATTGATGTATGGGACGTTTTCCTCTGGCCTTCATGGAGCAGTGAAGTTGACTGTTACCTTGTCTTCTCTTCTATAAAAGGCATAGACAGCCTTCTGTTCGCCTCCCTCCCATGCTTGCTACCCAGGCTCTCCGACGTTTTCTACTCGCCTGCTCTGCCAGCATTGTCCGTCGCCAACACGCCGCCTCTGTGCCGCATCCCGCCCGACGTCGAGGACTCCTGTCCGCTTCTCTTGCTCGACCGACCTCCCTGCCGAGCCATCTCCATTTCCGTACGCAAGAGAGAACCTAAGGTTGATGACGACCCAAATTTATTTTGTGTATTTTATAAAGTACTTTTTGATTCGATTCATGAGTTGTATATTTTGTTTGTTGTAATATGAAAACATGTGATTCCGATTTATGTATATGTGTGCGTTATGGGATTTATTAGAGATATGCGATTAGTAGTGCACCGTGTTACTTCATGTTAATCGACGCATTGATTTTGGTTTAGAGAAATATGACGTAGATTTAATAGTCACACGTTGGTGATAAAAATACTAGATAAGAATTTATAGTAAAAAATTTGGTCACGATAAATTTTAGAAACTATTTGGAGAATTATAGGTGCATTTTAAATGGATTTGGAAAATGGTATAGATGTCATATGAATATTATAGGATTTTTAGATGATTTATCTAATTATTTTATTAGCATTTTCTTTTTAGAAAGAAAAGAGAAAAGATCACCAGTAGTGTGGTAAATAGATTCTTGCTAGTTAAATAATCTTGTTCGCAAATTGAGCACTTAGATTTTTAGATTAAACAAAATATTAGTTTATATAAAAATATCCTCACTTGTGTTATAAAAAGTCCAATTATCGATTTATGTAGATTTTTAGAATATTAGTATTATTAAATGCATTTTTGCTATACTAACTAATTTGAGTTAGAAAAGGTATTAATTTATTTATTAGTATTAAAAGACAATAATTTATCTTCATTGATGATGTTAAAATAAATTAATACTAGTTTAAAACTATATTTATTATACCCACTCATAAATTCACCATTAGGATTCACAATAATAGCCACAATTGAATTAATAAGTATTTACGCGATTAGTATGTAATTAAGATATGATTAGTGCGATAGGTCAATGTGTGCTTAATGACATATTGGTGTATGTTTATGAATGGTGCATGTTTATTTATTGGTGTATGTTTTATTTTTGTATGTGCACTATGCGACCCTGTTAGAAGCGGATTGTGCGGTAGGCGATCCGAACTCGTTCGAAGACGATCCGCAGGACTCGCTTGAACAAGGCAAGTGGATTCTCCCTCTGCATATTCTATTTGTACCTATTCATTGCATATAATAATGTAGGCAAGTGGATTCTCCCTCTGCATATTCTATTTGTACCTATTCATTGCATATAATAATGTTTTCTTTTGATATATTGCATAATTTGATGGGATAACCTAAGCAAGGATTTCCTAGATTTACTACCTGTATTCCTTGTTTAACCTGGGAAAATTGTTAAGCTGTGCAAGATTTATGCTACCGCCCAACTTAATGATTTTTTTAATGTCACTCATTAATTGGTTTTAATGTTCCAAAAATTCAATTGGCAATTATGACATTAACCCGATGGTTAAGATAACATTATTACAAATTTAATTGGAACATGGAGTGACCACCCAGGATAACAGTGCAACCACGAGTGCTATCATGGCTCTGGCTTTGGTAATTAGCTCTATATGCTTAGTGCCTAGCAACCTTACCTGAAAGATGGGCAAGAGGGGGAGCGGTAGGTGCTGGCAGCCCACGTTAACATGGGGTCGTATTCTTGGCTAAGGTACTTCACCCAGGGGGCCACCACCATCGTCTTAGAAACCTTAGCAGGTTGCTTCGTATTAAGTGTATTTTGTGAAAACCTCATAATGGATCCCTAGCCATTCACCTCGGCAGTGTCTAAGGGTCCGATCAACCCAGGCTAGATGGGATACATGGCTTGTGGGTAAAGTTGTACCACCTCTGCAGAGTGTAAAACTGATATATCAGCCGTGCTCCCGGTTATGAGCGACCTGGACTCCTCACATGATAATTGAACTTAAAGATGGACATAAATTGGGATCCGATGATCTGCCAATAATTTGCTTAAGTGGTTTCACTTAAGTGTTTTTGCTAGACTCATATTCCTTTGTATAAATGGGATATTTGGGATTCACACTTATTAGTAAGACAGGTGTTGTTAATAAAATATTGACCAACTAAAATGCTTACTGCTCAGACTTAGCCTCACCTTGTTATACCTGCATTAATTTTTCCCCCACTTGCTGAGCCCCGACCATAAGTGAGCTCACCCTTGCTAATATTTTGATCAGAGGGTGATGCTGGAGACTTTGATGGAGAATTTATCGACGAGGAATTCTAAGTCTAACGATGCGCCGGTCAACTTCCTGTGGAAGATTGCCCAGTTGTTTATTTCCGCTTTACTTTGATGTGATACTTGTTCAAGATACAGTATTTCAGTTGATGTAATAAAGTATTATACTCTCTTTATGCCTTTATTGCATTGTCTTTTGATATATTACACTTGTGACGTCAACATATGTGTGGAAATGGATCCTGGCACACATATGGTATGCGCTCGGTTCTACCCTTGGAACCGGGTGTGACACTCCACCACCATGAGCCACATCCTCCCGTGGGCAGAGGGCTATACGTCGTAATCATCGGTAAGCCAACAACCATCTTGTTCGTCACTTCCTACTCTTCGCGCATGTTGTGTATCGATGGGAAACTAGGTCCGGGACGCCGGTTAGGTGAACTCCGGCGAGGTGCACCGCCATGGTGCTATGCCGTCGCGTCGTGGGATGGGGGATCATGCAGGTGCTGTGGTCCCGAGGATTGATGGTTTGGATTAAACGTGGATACCCCTCTGCTCTGTTGAATCTGCACCGTTGATATGCCGATGAACGATATAGATCACACCGTAAACCATCGGAAAGATCTGGTCGCGAGGCTCAGATCCAACGACTGAGATTCTGTACCGGTTTATCGGGTCTTGATCTAATCTGGGATGTCAAGATCAGATCCGACGGTTTGGAGCATAGAATACCCTTCGCTGAGCCAATTTTACTAAAGAAACCCTAGGATTTTTGGATATTAACCCGCGGTCCAGGCGACTGGGGATCTGAGCCTTAGGAAATTTTGCTCCAGAGACCCTGAACTTTCCTGTAATTGACGCCCAGTCCAGAAGATTAGAAAATCCAGTAAAAGTAAATGGAAATTGATTTTTAATGCATAAATAAATGCCAGAATTTGTTTAATTCATATAAAACTCATATGAACTCCAAACTGATCCATTCCAATTTCTATAATTTTATAAAATTATTGTTTATCAATTAGTGCCATTGTTTTGACATGAAAGTCACATTAAAATTTATATCCTATTTAATCTTGTACAAAACACATAGAATCTTCAGAAAATCAGAACTCCTTCGTGTTAAATCCAATTTGACTCGTTCCAGTTGCATTAGCTTCGAAAAAATATCTACTACACAATAGCAACATTTATTATATGATATCCCATAGTTTTATAATTGGGTCAATCTATGCCTATTGGATTAACTTCTTTAATGTTAATATAGTATTCTAGTTTTATGGTTATAATTTAACTGGATAATCTTTAATCAAATAATGACTTAGATTAAAGTTGAGATAATTATATATAGAATAATCTCACATACGATCTATATTAACCAATTTATGATATAGTTGAATATTTTAATCACATAAATCCTCTATAAAATCATAACTCCTTAACTGTAACTCCGATTTTAGTGGTTCTCATTCCCACGATCTCGTAGAAACGCGTAGAATATTCTTATTCAGTTTGTACTTATGTTTGGTGTGATGTTAATTTTATCTATACCATGTTTGTTTGTATTGCTACGACTAGCAGTGAGGTCACTGGGATCTAAAGAATCATCCTGGTACCTGGAATCTCAAGTGCCAGGCAAGTTGTGCCCTTGATCACTTTTGTTTACCCAATAATGTTCTTTAATATCACTTATTCATGCATAGGTTTAATTTTGATGGGACTCAATAGGTCATCCTAGTCTGATTATCTTTTACCTTGTTTACCCCTGAATCACTTAGGTAGTTTTTGCTATTGCTTTATATGGTTTTGGGTTAATATTTCATTATATGCATGTTCCAATTATTTTGTTATTTTATTTATGTTCATGTCAAGATCATTATTTTTAATTGGAACATGGAGCTTAACTTGGGAAACATGTGCCACCACAAGGGAGGAATGGGACCCCTTGGCTAACTAATTAGGAAAGCTAGTGGAAGACTACCTTACACGAAAGGGGTAAGAGCAGTAGGGGAGTTGCATGCAAAAAGGTTCTCGGGTTGATTTTGCTGCGATGGCGGTCAGATGGGGGATTCTTGCAAGTGCTCTTCCTATAAACTGTAGCGGGTTTTCGGAAGCTAGTGGAACTTTGTAAAGGCCTCGTAGGGGATCTCTAGCCATTCACCTCGATAGTGTCTAAGGGCCTTGCAAACCCGGGCGACATGGGAAACACGACTAGTGGGTAAAGGGTACAACCTCTACAGAGTGTAAAACTGGGATACTAGCTGAGCTCATGGTCATGAGCAGCTCAGGACTCTCGCATGATTAATTTATGTAACTTAAATTCAATTTGTCATTTGCATTTGCATGGGATTATTTATTAATTTTGTTCTATTATTTATTATGGCTTGGTATTTACTTACATTTAGTAATTGCTAATAAAATTTGACCAACTTATTAAAAGCAATGCTCTGCTTTAACCCCTATTGTTGATCAGCCTTACACATCACATGAACTCCCACCTTTGGTGAGTTCATGCCACATTATTTCCCCACAACTTGTTGAGAGATGAACATGTGTGAGCTCACCCTTGCTGTCTCACACCCCCCATAGGAGAAGAACAGGTGGTTCAAGAGGAGCCACACAGCGAGGAGTTCAATTTGATCTAGATGGCGTCTCCAGTTGACTTTCTGGAGCCAAGGATGGATTTTAGTTCGATCTATATTTATATTTTATTTTGTAAGACTTTCGCTACGTATTAAGTACTCTGATTATATTGTGATATTTATCTCTATACACTCTGTTATTATATGTGTTGTCTTCTTTGGCGCATATATGAGATGCACCCGGCTTTGTTCCTTAAAACTCGGGTGTGACATCCCGAGGGCTCTTGAGTCCCGGCTTACAAGGACCATCTTCCGCTGAGCTATGAGCGGGGGCGCTGTCTGCAGTCTTACTTTGGCTTCTCTCAGGGTTCCCGAGGAGGGTCTCTTCTCGGGTGGATCCGCTACGCGGTGTAGAGTCCCTTCTACGTCTGTTATGCATGTGATGGTTCTGAAGCAGAACATAGCTCCTAGGCTGAGAATGATCTTGTTCTTGAAGGTGACGGCCATTGAGCTAAATCTGATCAACGACATACCCCCTACCTGGCGTGCCAGCTGTCGATGTCTAGTGTCCGACCGCACACCTGGGGGTACCCTCGGGGTGCTTTTGGGTAGGACGGTGTCACTGATTGTAGCTCAGTGGTTCGTGCCAGAAGCACGAGAGAGAGAGAGTCGGGCGATTTTCTATAGGTTTGGGCTGCTTTGAGAGGTGTAATACCCTACTTCCTGGGGTGGCTTTGTATGTGTGGTGTGTTTACAAGTGGTATTTCCTGAATGGAGAGGTGCTAATGAGATGAAAATGATGGGGTTCCCCCTAGGCCTTATATACACGACCGTGGGGCACTCCCTACGCACACGCTGATCACACTCTTCCAGCTTATCTCCTAGCAAATAGCGAACTGACTTTGCTTGTCTTAAGGAAAACCTGATGACTTCATCCCAATATATCTCCAGCGTTTGAGGGCGTCAGGTGCGGGAAAGACGAACGGCTCCCCCAACATTACGCCTAATCCACGGATGATCTGGGCGCGAGCCCATCGCCTTCTTGGGTTGGCCCATTTCAATTGTAGTCTTTGCCCGGCCCACAATAAGATGACCTTGCGGGGCTACTGGTTTGTGGCCCCATGCAAGGGTTTTCGCCTTCTAGTGGACCCGGGGGATATCTGTCCCCCACAAGCCCCCAATCTTTGAGTTGATTTTGAAATAACCGACTCAAAGGTTCTTGGTCCTGCCTATGGGTTCGTAGCATGACTTGATCTTTTGTACTACTGTTGGGTGCACCGAATGTGCACCCATTGGGTGTAGCCCCTGAGCTTTGATTGGATTTTAGAAGTAATCCATTCAAAGGTCTCCATCCTCTTGCTTTTGAAATCAGCATTTGGCTTTAGAGCATTGTGAATCTATTGTGTGCACCGAAGGTGCACCCAATGGGTGTAGCCCCCGAGCTTTGAGCGGATTTTAGAAGTAATCCATTCAAAGGTCTTCATCCTTTTGCTTTTTAAATCAGCATTTGGCTTCAAAGCATTGTGAATCTGTTGGGTGCACTGAAGGTACACCCAATGGGTGTAGCCCCTGAGCTTTGAGTTGATTTTGAAATAATCAATTCAAAGGTCTTTGTCTTGTGCTGTTTTCAAAATAATTTTCAAAATAACTGGGTGATGCCATCTGTCCATGCCTTGTTAGGTCTAGAATCAATTTGATCGGTGACAAGTTGGACATCTGGCTGGTTGAAATAGAGGACCCTCGGCTGGACACCACTTAGCCTTGTACTTTAATGCTTCTGTTGATTGGACTTGCGCTTCAGTAACCACATTTGGACTTCCTCCCGTTTCAGCCGATCTTCTCTTTTTGTCATGGTACATTCATTGCGTATATTTTGCAAGTATCATCACTTCAGAAAATCTTGAAGATTCCGGGCGATACACCCAATGGGTGTGCCCAAAGGGTGTCTGCTCCGCGAAAAGTGTTTATCATGTTGTCCTGATGTAGTAATTTGATGTGACGGAGGGGTGTAATCATTTGCTTGAGCAGTTGACTTGAGTCTAACTGGTGCCATGTTATGCGGAACGGTGCCAATTGCCTGACTCATTTTCAGGTGGCTTGAATTGCTTATTGAGTTCTTGCGACTGTTTGGTAAGCGGGGTAGAAAGTGGACGGTCACCCCTTGGCCTCTTTAAATAGCCTGCTTGCCCTGGCTGCTTTCTTCACTGGCCTTTGATCACTTTCTCTCTTCTTCTTCCTCACTTCTCCCCCTTCTGCACAACCATGGGCAGAGGCAAGAGAGGCAAGGGATGGCCTCGCCATGCTGACGGCAAGCGCAAGCGTCCTCTGAGTCCACCCTTGGAGAAATTTGGTGACTCAGAGTACTTGGAGGAAGTTTCATCCGAGTATGATCGGTGCCTGCTCCCGCATACCCCATGGCGTCGTCCAAGGACTCGGACGACTCCATGGGGCTGCCCACCGCGGCACGGGCGTACTGGCGATCCATCGAGCACGCCGGGCTCGACGGGTCGGACGACTCAGAGGAGGCCTCCTCGGAGAAGGTGGAAGACTCCTTCGACTCTGAGGAGTGGAGCAGCGACGAGGGCGATGGCAGCGAGGACGACGGCAGCAACGGCAACGACGACGGCAAGGGCAGCAGCGAAGACGGTGGCGACGACGAGGGCGACGGCAAGGGCGGCAAAGGCAACGATGACGGCAAGGGCAACGACGGTGGCAAGGGCGATAGTGGCGATGACAAGGCCGACAACATAATGCTGCTGGCGTAAATATTAGTATAGGTAGCAGCAGTAGTAGTAATTAGTAGTAGAATAAAGTAGTTTTAGTTAGTAGTGTAGTGTAGTGTAGTGTAAGTAATAGTGTAATGTAATGTGATGTAATGACCGAGGGGTGAGGAGGCCAACTCAGGATGAGTCGATCTCAAGTTTGTAATGATCTCCCCCTATGAATGAAGATGTGGTTCCTTGCTGATCCATTGCTATGCGCCCTGTCCATGCATCTGGTGGCTCACTAGCATTTTAGAGGTAATGCCCGAGTGATGCTTGCTTTTCTACGATCTCAACTTTTCCGAGTTACGGCCTGCCGCTTTGCGCCTGACTTATTGTGCCAACCCATACTTCTGCTGATGTTCCCCCTTGAATTCTGAACCCTAGTTCTCAATTTTTCCTCTGCCGCTTTCCCATTTCCTAAGTTCCTGAATCCACCCGCATCGTTTGAGAGACCACGATGGCGCCCAAGAGGAAGAGACAGAGTGCTGCTATTCCGATCATCCCGCCAATTGCTCCCAATAGCCAACTTCCATTTGCTGGTAACCACGTGTCTGTTATTTCCATAGCTGACCTTCTGCACCTCATCGAAACTGGTGTTCTTCCGCCAAAAGAGTTGTGCTCCTGGCGAATCTAGCGCGGGGTTACCATTCCGACAGAGGATACCCACGAAGTTGTTATCTTCGTGCCATTTCTCATCCAGGGACTAGCCCTGCCAGCTTCTCTTTTCTTCCGCGACCTTCTCGACTTTTATTCTCTGAATCTTACCCACTTAAACCCCAATTATGTTCTTCAAATTGCCGTGTTTGTTCACCTCTGCGAAGTTTTCCTTGGAATTCTTCCTCATCTTGGGCTTTGGATGTACCTCTACCACTGTCGGCCCGGGATGGCTGGAGGATAGCATCAGCTTGTTGGCGGTGCTAGCCTGGAACTTCACCGAGGTAGGAAGGTTGAGTATCTTGATATCCCTTTTAAGGACAGTATTAAGGGATGGCGCCTCGAGTGGTTTACCATGGAGAACCACAACAAGTCCCTCCCTCCCCAATCGAGGAGGCAGCCTAACGTCCGAACGCCTAGCTGGATAGAGGCCCCTACTGATTAAGAACATGCTAAGTCTAGAGTGCTGCTTGCTAAAATATGTGCATTGAAAGACAAAGGCTTGACTGCTGAAGCTGTTGTTGCTAATTTTGTCTTAAAAAATATTCAACCTCTGAAATATAGAGTTTACCCGGCCTATCTGTATACTGGGGTCAATGACCCTACCCGAATTACCAACAGATGAATTCCTAAGAAGACATGTTCAGCTGAATTGATTTGATGCTGAGAGCCAAGATTTCAAATGCTGGTGCTCCCTTATCTTATTCTACCTGGAGTCTTCCTCCATAAAAGCCCCTTTTCTAAGTTCGTTTCCAACCCTCCTATTCAAGATGGCAATCCGGGCCATAGAGTGCGACCCTCCCCAGAGGATAGTGAGGCTTTCATTGCTCCATTCTGAAATCTCCCTGAAGAGGAGAGACAGACCCATTTTTAGATGCCGACAACCGCTGATGAGGCTGAGGTGAATCGTCGGACTTTGCCCGTATTGAGTCCGTGACTGATGCAACTAGACATGGCTTTGGTGAGGATGAAGGAGTTTAGAGTCTTGGAAGTGTTTGTCGCAAACGGTCGCGTCAGACAAGCCATCTAGCCGTGCCTATCGAGGGGAAGAAAAGAAAGAAAAGACTTCAGCGGTCATCAGGCTTGGAACTGGATGCTGATCCTATGACTTGAGTCCTTGGCGGTGGCCGTGTGCTCAATGAGGATGAAGAGGAGGAAGAGAAAGATGTCCCTTTGATTCTCAAGAACAACCGTAGCTATAGCAGCAGCTATGTTCCCATGCAGGCTTTGTCGGGTTTAGTTAGTCTACAGGCATTGATAATGTCCGCCATTGACCACGCATTAGAGGAAATTATTCCTGAAGACCTTTTATTGGAGCCTCCTAAGACTGAAAGTTCTGTCGTCCGTATAGAGGTCCCGGGTGCCGTCCCTTTGGCTGGTAATCCTGTCTGGCAAGAGATAACCCGGACAGTTTCTCACGCTTCGTCGACCTTAGAGGGCTGTCTAGCTCACGGGGACACACTAGCTCTTGACATTGACGGCCAACTTCACCCAGCTCATGGGGTATGACCGAGGGTGCTTCAGCTTCCAAATGTGCCACTAAGGATAACCCAACCCCCGAAGATGGTGCTAAGGATGACCCAGCCCCCAAGGTTGTCAAGCTTGGTTCCTCTTCGGCCACCTCCATGGATGTCCATGTCGGATTACCACCGGTTCAATCTGAGGAACCTGTGGTGATGAGTTCGCCTACTGCTCTTATCAGTCCGGTCACCTTAGAGGCCAGTGACCCGGATGCTTGGAATCCGCCGCCTACTGTCAGGGCTGAGGTCTCCCCGAGTGATGCTCTCAACATTGTCCCTATCGACACTCCATCATCTGGTAGTGCATTGATGCCTCCAGCACTGGGACTTCCCTTATTTCTTTCTAACCTCCAGGTGAGCTGATCTTTGCCTTGCGTTATTTACATTGACAAATGGGTTCTCTTGCTAACCTTTGGGCTTGTAGAATGTCCTCAAAACTATGTTGGCCCAGGTTAAATCTTGTGGCGCCCCTGTCCCTGATCAAGTTTGTCTTTGATGCAGTGGAATCCTCTACTGCTTCAGAGGCAAATAGATGATCTAAAGGCCTCAAACTTTGGTTAGTGGGTCTACAGTTTCCTTTTGCTGTTTATTGCTTCTCTCATTTCACATCTTGTATTCTTTCCCTGTTGCTTCACTAGCTCTGACTCAGTGGTGCTCCGATGCTGAGGAGAGGTATGCCCAGAGCTAGGCTAATCTGAACCAGGTTTCTGCATTTTTAGACAGCGCTCGGACCCTAAACTCTTCATTGAATGCCCAACTCGACTCAGAGGAGATGGCTCACGAGGTAGATTTCCTTAACTGCTTCTGTTTTACCCCTTTGCTTCGATGCTCAGTGCCCTTCTTGCTTGTAGGATGAGAGGCGAACGCTTCTTGATTCTCATGAGAATCTAGATAGATTGTATCGTGATGCTAGTAATTCCCTCACTATCTTGGAAAGGAGCCATCGCTTTACTATGTCAGACTTGGACCATCACAGGGATGAGTTGAGGGCTTCCCAGACTGAAGTGTCACGATTTGGTAAGCTAGTGTCTTCAAAAGATTCTGTCATCAAGGAGTTGTGCGCCTCAAAGAAACTTGTCACGCAAGAGTTGGAAGCCGCTCATCACAACATCAAGGCCTTAGAGGATGACCGTGCCATTATGAAAGCGATGCGTGACAAAGCGATGGACAAGGTTGTTCGCGCCAGGTGAATTCTGATGAGAAGACTTGGTGTTGTGGTGCCCGAGGACATCGTTGCTGACGTTCTCGCCGTTTCTGCTGGTGTGAGCAAACCTTCTTCCTCTAGTAATCCTGCTGGTGAGGTTCCCTGCAAGGATGCTCCTGCATAGTGATTTGTTCATATGAAAAATACTTTTAATTGAGTTAGTATTCTCAGCGAGACAATGTATCATGGAATTCATGTGCGTGTGATCACGCTATGCTTGGACCGATTGTTCCATTAGCAGGGCGCCGAGGTCACCCTCGAATATGTAAGCATGTTGTATTGTTTTGAGGCATTCCTGGCTTAAGCCGATTGCTCCGTTAGTAGGGTATAGTGACCCATTTCCAGATGCCGACAACCGTTGATGAGGCTGAGGTGAATGTTGTTCTCAGTATGTTGGCGGGTGAATCGTCTGACTCTACCCGTACTGAGTCGGTGACTGTTGCAATTGGACACGGCCTTGGCAAGGATGAAGGAGTTTAGAGTCATGGAAGTGTTCGTTGCAAACGATCGCATCGGATGAGCCATCTAGTCGTGCCCACTGAGGGGAAGAAAAGAAAGAAAAGACTTCGGCGGTCATCATGCTTGGAACTGGATGCTGATCCTATGACTTCAGTCCTCAGCGGTTGCCCGGTGAGCACCAACCTCAAGGATGACATTGAAGGTTGTGATGGTGTTAGAGTTTGTGGTCGTGTGCTCAATTAGGATGAGGAGGAGGAAGAGGAAAATGTCCCTTTGATTCGCAAGAATAGCCGTAGCTATAGCAGCAGCGACGCTCCCATGCAGGCTTTGTCGGGTTTAGTTAGTTTACAGGGGTTGACAATGTAACACCCCTGGTGTTACAAGGACTAAAACTTGGGCATGGCATCATGTGCATTGACATTTCATTATGTATGTTACGCCTAGAGTGCATCCACTAGGCTAAAACTCCAAAACAAGTTGTGATGTGATGACTTGAAGTGACCCTTAACCCTAGGATAGGGTACATAACCAAAGGGATAGAGGTATGTGGGTGTGCGTGACATAATAATTGGAGTATGATATCAACAGATTATTGGAGATGTTCAAGAGAGACTACACTTGGAAAGTTAAGTGCCACTTAAACCCTAGAACACTTAAACCCTAGTAAGGACTCTTGAAACCCTAATTTGTGCTCTATGAGATGAGATCAATTTCTATACACTTTTGGACCAAAGTGCATATATCAAAGTGGTAGAGTATCAAAAATTATGCAACTTTTACATTTGGAGATTTCCATGTTTTGTGGAACAATTTGGAGTAAATTGCAAAAAGTCTCAAAGGCACTCATATGGTTAACTCTGAAACTAGTGATATTAGGCTAAGTTAAGATCCTACTATCTCTTAATCCATGGAGATTTTGCCATGGGTCATTACAACAAACTTGTAGAGATGTTTTAGTAGTTCAAGTTTGATTAAGTGATCTAGCCCCAGAGCTACCTTGAAATTGGAGAAAATGGACCTGAAGTTGGACTATCAGTCACATCAGATGCTGAAACTTGACTGTCAGTGTATTCTGATGAACTTTGAGATCGAATTGCGCATGATTCGGTGAGTATCTAATCAAGAACCCTATAACAAAGTTAAAGCTGGTACATTGGACAACAACCTTGATGTAGTCGAGTTAGCAGTTTGTCACATGAAAATTTGAGAATGAAGCTCCTCAAATCGCTCTGTCAGGCGCACTGATGAGGATCGCATGGTACAGTAACTGAACAAGATCGCAAGTACAGCATATCTCGCCATCGGTGATCTCTACACGAGGATTCGTGCTGGTCACGGTGATTCGTGCAGGGATCAGGAAGGATATTACCGCGGACGTGAAAAGATCAGAGGGGGAGTGGATCGAGCCGGCCTCACCGTTCCCACTTGTGTGGCAACGTGGCCGTGCGACCACCACCGTCGTGACCGCCGTTTACCGGAGTCTGTCATGCTACATGCCATAGTACCATGTCGCAGTAAGTCATGATGAACGGCCAACTACTATCCTAAGCCTTCGCCCCAGTGAGTGCCGCGACAGATGAACTCCGGTGACTCATTCTCTCATCGCCGAGAGCTCTTCTCCATCCAAATTCTTCATACTCATGGTCGCCCTCTATAAATTGAGTGCCCTCCCTATCCTGTCCTCTTGTTACATGCCCAGAGCATCGCTCCTCACCTCAATCCTTCCACCATAGCCTGGGGAATTAGAATTTCCCCCAAATAAGTCATTCGCACCGCCGCGAGGCATCTCACCGTGGCCAGAGCCTTCTAAGGTAACTACGATCGAGCTTAAGAGTGTTTTGAGTTCCCTTACATGCCGCGATGCTCATCGACTAGCTCGATTGAACTCTACCGCAGAATGATCTCAGAGAACTCCATCTCGCCGTCGCTGGACACTGCTGCAGACTGCCTCCACGTCGACCCACTTCTCCATCTCTTCACCCGCTTTCTCAGCCGTCGTTCTAGCCTTCTGGTGAGTCACTAATGCTCACCATGCGTAGAATTTGAATGCTACTGTCTCTTGTTGCGTGGAATGGACACACCAGAGCCTTGGCTCCGTCGTCGTCTTGGGCAGGTTAGAGTTAGAGGTAGGCTAGTCTAATTGGTCATGGGGGTATGCTCGGGTAGCCTCGGAGGTAGGTCCTGTGTGTTTGCTTCCACCTGGAAGGATCACCAGTGGCGAGCACGCATGTTTCCGGCCAGGTGTTCGACCAGTGTTCCATGGGAGGGCGTGAGGTTATGAATAAGAAAGAGAGGAGGGTCATCTGTGCGATGTCAGTCTCACGTTGGAATAGTGTGTAGGTCTCTTAATTGTTTGTTTGAAAAGCTAGGGGCCTTCACGCAAAACCGTCAGCGCGGGCACGGCACGCGAGCCTTTCTGCTCCTTGCGGGCCGACTCAGGCCGAAATCGGCCCAGCACTATTCATCGCTTATCCATTTCTTTTTACTGGAAGCTTGTAAAAACTGTAGAAAATAGTAGAAAAATGATAAAATTATGGGACAAATTATGATAGACTCCTAAAATCATCTAGTATTTAATAAAAATAGTTCCAAGATTTTTATCCCAAACCTAGAGTTATGTAGCCTTTAAAGGTGTTCAAACCAAGCCTTTTAAAGTTTTAGAAATAATTTAGTAGCTCAAAAAATGGTAAAACTTTTTGGGTAGGCTTAGTATGATGATTGAAGACCTTAGGTGAAGTTTGAAATGATTTGGACACTCTTTGGTCACAAACCCAATAAACTAGCCTCCTAGGGTTAAGTTAAATACTGATAGAATACCAACTTAGGAAACCCTAGTAATTAGTGTATACTGTGAAGGAAAGTTGTATTCAAGATACAACTTAGTATGTTTCTATTATGTTTCTGCATATTCATGACATCACATAAGCATTCATGTACATGTATTGTCATGTATAGAAAACGAGGAAGAAACTGTGGTTGAAGAAGAAGTTGTCACTCAAGCTGAAAATCATCCAGCCGAGAATAACTTCTACTTTGACATCTATGGAGTAGACTCGAAACCTCCTGCAACACAAGGCAAGCCCCGGTGCATTTACCCCTTTCCTTGTTATTTTAAACTCTTTATCACTCGAGATGATGCATTAGGTAATAGGAGTTGTGTGCTAAACAATTGCTGCATTCCCTTCCTTGGAAACTGATTACCATTCCTTGTTACCGATTTATTTAAACTTTTCTGATGCTTAGCCTTCCTTTAGAAAACAAAATGTTTTGTTTTAAACAAAAGGTGATGCTTCATATGAGATAGGGATTTTTACAAAGAAAAGACTTGTGATGGTGAATCCATCATGGCTGTGATGGGTTCAACATCTGAAAAGATGTACCTCTATCAGGTACCAAACTTTGGGTTGTAAATGATAAAGATGAGATTGAGCGGGTGACTTGCATGAGAAGGAAGTATCGGTGTAGTCTCTCCGTCTGAGTGGCTTAAGGACCGAACCAATGTAGGCTTGATGATTGAGGACCTTTTAACGGGCCACATGCCTCGTCATGGGTAAGCTTTGCCTCGATCGGACCAATACCAGAAAGGCCACCACGCAATGGGAGTGGAGAGATGCCGAGAGTAGCATTTACCCTCCGTGGCAAGAGGCTGGACGGTGGAGTATCTGTGCTCTCGGTTGGCGTGAACCCATTCTGGTCTTGAGAAACCCGGTGGTGAGTTGACATATGCAAGGGTTAAGTGCTACATATGTCGTGTGGTTGGAGATCCCTAGCTTGGTATTAATCGATTGGGATCGCCTTACTTCTCGGACATGAAGACTTGGTCACTGACTTACACGTAGCAATCAATTGAACTAAAGGGTTGATAAAAGATGGCTAGTATAGGCCAAGTGCTTGATCTAGGATAGAAAGAATTCTAGATGCAGGTAATTACTTAAAGCTATTAATAAAAATGGATTTTTAAGGATCCACTCTTAGTAAGCTTTTCTACAAATAGAGTCATTGAATCTTGATAAACTTTACCTTCATTTCAAAAAGCCAGCATATCCTTGAGAGTCTTTTCCTTTGACGGGTAAGACTTGCGAAAGTACACTCCGTACTCATGTTGTTGTAGGTGATGAAACGGCAGAGTATTACTGTTTCTGTTCTAAGGTGGTGCCCAAGCAGGAGGAAGAACACTAAACTTTCTTGGGGAGGATGTTTTGCCTCTCGGTAATGTAATAATAAGTTCCGCACTTGAACACCCTGTTATGTAATAGTTACTCTTTCCATATTTTGGTATGAATGTAAATTAAATTATTGTAATCCTTTCCGCTCATTCTCTTCTCCGATTATGTGTAATGTCTGCGTTATGGGTTAAGTGCTCTTGGGCGATATGATGAAGATACAGATAACCGAAAATGCCAAGTCATTATGCGCACCTGCATGACTGTCTGAGGTCCTTAGGACAAGGACATCTGTAGGTGGGCCTAATACCTTGGGAGGTTCCGTCAGAGACAATGTCCGCCATTGACCATGCATTAGAGGAAATTATTTGTGAAGACCTTTTATTGGAGCCTCATGAGACGAAAAGTTCTATCATCGGTACAGAGGTCCCGGGTGCCATCCCTTTAGCTGGTAATCCTGTCAGGAAAGAGATAACCCGGACAGTTTCTCATGCTTCGTCGACCTTGGAGGGCGGTCTAGCTCATAGGGACACACTGGCTCTTGATGTTGTCGGCCAAAGTCACCTAGCTCCTGTGGGTGTGATCGAGGGTGCTTCAGCTTCCGAAGGTACCACTAAGGATAACCCAGCCCTCGAGGATGGTGCTGAGGATGACCCAGTACCCAAGGTTGTCGAGCTTGGTTCCTCTTCGGTCGCCTCCATGGACGTCCATGTCGGATCACCACCGGTTCATTCTGAGGGACCTGTGGTGATGAGTTCGCCTAGTGCTCTTATCGGTCCGGTCACCTTAGAGGCCAGTGACCCGGATGCTTGGAATCCGCCGCCTACTGTCAGGGCTGAGGTCTCCCCGAGTGATGCTCTCAACATTGTCCCTATCGACACTCCATCATCTGATAGTGCATCGATGCCTCCAGCACTGGGACTTCCCTTATTTCTTTCTAACCTCTAGGTGAGCTGATCTTTGCCTTGCATTATTTACATTGACAAATGGGTTCTCTTGCTAACCTTTGGGCTTGTAGAATGTCCTCAAAACTATGTTGGCCTAGGTTAAATCTTGTGGCGCCCCTGTCCCTGATCAAGTTTGTCTTTGATGCAGTGGAATCCTCTACTACTTCAGAGGCAAATAGATGATCTAAAGGCCTCAAACTTTGGTTAGTGGGTCTACAGTTTCCTTTTGCTGTTTATTGCTTCTCTCATTTCACATCTTGTATTCTTTCCCTGTTGCTTCACCAGCTCTGACTCAGTGGTGCTCCGATGCTGAGGAGAGGTATGCCCAGAGCCAGGCTAATCTGAACCAGGTTTCTGCATTTTTAGACATCGCTCGGACCCTAAACTCTTCATTGAATGCCCAACTCGACTTAGAGGAGATGGCTCACGAGGTAGATTTCCTTAACTGCTTCTGTTTTACCCCTTTGCTTCGATGCTCAGTGCCCTTCTTGCTTGTAGGATGAGAGGCGAACGCTTCTTGATTCCCATGACAATCTAGATAGATAGTATCATGATGCTAGTAATTCCCTCACTATCTTGGAGAGGAGCCATCGCTTTACTATGTCGGACTTGGACCATCACAGGGATGAGTTGAGGGCTTCCCAGACTGAAGTGTCATGACTTGGTAAGCTAGTGTCTTTAAAAGATTCTGTCATCAAGGAGTTATGTGCCTCGAAGAAACTTGTCACGCAAGAGTTGGAAGTCGCTCGGCACAACATCAAGGCCTTAGAGGATGACCGTGCCATTATGAAAGTGATGCGTGACAAAGCTATGGACAAGGTTCTTCGTGCTGGGCGAATTCTGATGAGAAGACTGGTGTTGTGGTGCCCGAGGACATCGTTTCTGACGTCCTCGCCGTTTTTGCTGGTGTGAGCAAACCTTTTTCCTCTGGTAATCCTACTGGCGAGGTTCCCTACAAGGATGCTCCTGCATAGTGATTTGTTTAGATGAAAAATACTTTTCATTGAGTTAGTATTTTTAGCGATACAATGTATCATGGAATTCACATGCGTGTGATCACGCTATGCTTGGACCGATTGTTCCATTAGCAGGGTGCCGAGGTCACCCTCGAATATGTAAGCATGTTGTATTGTTTTGAAGCGTTCCTGGCTTAAGCCGACTGCTCCGTTAGTAGGGTATAGTGATCACCCTAAGTCGTGTAAGCGAGCATGTCGCACTGACTTAAGGCGTTTCCAACTTAAGCCGATTGCTCTGTTAGTTGGGTATAGTGATCACCCTAAGTCGTGTAAGCGTGAGCATGTGTCGCACCGACTTAAGGCGTTTCTGACTTAAGCTGATTGCTCCATTAGTAGGGTACAGTGATCACCCTAAGTCATGTAAGCATGAGCATGTCGCACCGACTTAAGGCATTTCCAACTTAAGTCGATTTCTCCGTTAGTAGGGTATAGTGATCACCCTCAATCGTGTAAGCATGAGCATGTCCCACCGACTTAAGGCGTTTCTGACTTAAGCCGATTGCTCTGTTAGTAGGGTATAGTGATCACCCTAAGTCGTGTAAGAGTGAGCATGTCGCACCGACTTAAGGCGTTTCCGACTTAAGCCGATTGCTCCGTTAGTTGGGTATAGTGATCACCCTAAGTCGTGTAAGTTTGCTGCGCCGATTTCAAATTGAGTCCGACCTAGGTTAGTTGTTGATCAAGAACTTGTATGCCTTGGAACATGGAAGCTTTATTGATAATGAAACCTTCTACTTATAAAGTGCAACTCGTCCCCATGAGTTTTGAGACATTGTTACGGATAGAATTTCCTGAGGTGCTCAATATTCCACGAATTCCCCACATCGGTGCCATCGATTTGAATGAGCCGCTAGGATCCTGGCCGGGTAACCTCTACAACGATGAATGGTCCTTCACATGGTGGTGATAGTTTGTGTTGTCCTTCTCCTGATAGTACCCGACGGAGGACCAAATCTCCCACTGCGAAGGATCAGTGCCGCACTGCTTTGTCGTGATAGCGCCTCTGGGTCTACTGGTATTTGGCCGACTGAATGACCACATTCAGCTGTTGTTCCTCTAGTATGGCCCGGACGAAGGCCGAGTCGTTGGATCCTCGATAGAAGTCTTCAATCACAGCCGCCTCAGCGACTTCGGGGATGTGGTTCCTCATCATTTGAAACCTTTTTGTGGCAGAACCGCCCAGATTATTCTAGCTTAAGTGCCCATGTCACGCCTTAGAGGCAGCAACACACTTAAATCAGAATAAGCCATCAGTCCCTCAGATCTAGTCTGATAAAGCCACTTCCCAAGGATCGAATACCACTAGCTCAAACAAAGGTGAGGCACAGAGAGAATACAATAAAACATGAAACCACAAATTAAGGTACTGGAGTTATTACATAAATTGTAGTTTTGAAGTAAAAGGGAACAAGTTCATAATTAAAGTGCAGCAGATAATCGATATCAACGATAAGGAGGACTAGGGCAAGGCCTAGCCCACCACTCCTGGTCCTCTCCTACCGAAGCAGCATCCCACTCAACCGCCCAACCCGGTGGTAGGGTGGAAGGCCAAGTCACACCGTCAACCATATCCTGTAGTGTACTTGTAGAAAATTGTGCCACAAGCAAGGCTGAATATACTAATACTCAGCTAGACTTACCTGGTGTGAGGAGTCTACTCCTATACCTCTAGACCATGCAGCTGTTTGTCCGAGGGGTTTGGTTTGCCAAAAGCACTAGTTGAGTCTAAAACCAATTTTAGATTTTCCAGTTCTAGCATAATTAATTTAGCTAGGTTCGCTCCTTTCTAAGCATACATGGTAACAATCATTTAGTACAATCAACAGGTTGTCTCAAGTAAAACCTCATTTCACTTTTTACTTGATGCAGTACAAGGGGTCAATTAGTCTCATTAGCTGTGAGAAGCAGACGATTCGAATCGAGTTTTAACCTTGCAAGGTAAACCTAAACACATGACATGTAGGGGCACTCCGTCCCCACACACGTCAACCATCCCCATCGATTTCCCACTCGCGGCCAGGACTCACCGCCTTGGCATACAATGCTCCACTGACCTCGGCTGCCGCCGTGTAGTGACCGCACTTATACCCACATAGCTAGCATGGGTGACCCAGTCTCAGGACAAGTGAGGAGTAAAGTCCGCGCCCGGCTTCACTCAGGTACTAGGCTTACCGATTATCATATTTATCGACATGTGTTTTGTACTTTCAAACGCTTGACTCAGGTATCCGCACATTAATCCTTAATTCCATTTCCGTCTTAATGACAAAGCATCCACCCTAGATCCAAGTCAATGGACCGTCATTGATCCTATTATCAAGATGAATACAATCAATTCCTGACCTTGCGTGAGTGCTAGAAAAATCACTCGACTTCTACCGAGATCCCTAATTAGCAAAGCAGCTATTCGACCTAGCATACTAGTAGTCATCTCAAAAAGGAATCCTGAATTCATGCAACTAAGGGTTTCAAGCAACTCCTACACTTAAGTGCACATTACAAACCTACAATCATTAAGTGTAGTAAAATAGCATATATAAAATGGGTTATGCATAAAACCGGGGCTTGCCTTCAAAAGCTGGGGCTGCGTAAAGATCCTCGGTTGCAGGCTCGGGAGCTGGCTCCTGGACTTCCTCTTGGACAGCTCCTTGCTCCGGAATGAGCACGTACTCTCCGTCAGCGAGGTTGCAATCTAATGAATGCAATGACTAAGATACATTTATGCCATGACATGCAATTTAGTAGTAATAAACATGATTAGGTTCATAAGGTGAAGTTTAATCTTACTACTGAAAGTTCTAGTGGCACACTTAGCCACTTAGGGTCAAGTATGGTCAAGTTTAAATGGTCAGATTAATTGGGTGTCCCACTAGTTTTCTTTTAATGTCTTAGTGAAAAGTTTATCATGATCCTTGCTGAAATCATTATGGGTGAGATTTATCACTCTTACCAATTCTCTCTTTTCCCCTTTTCTATTATGCTTTTTAAAGTGGGTTTGAACTACAACATAGCTTTAACAATTTCCAAAATTTTTGTAAAAATTACAGTAGTTTCTCACTGGTGTATAATTCTCGGTCGCAAAAATTGAGGCTTAAAATAATAAGGGTCCATTCTGTACAAAAACGTTAAGTTTTAGGGCAGAGGGGGTGCTTTGAACTACAACTCTCTTCTAACAGTGGATTATTGTCACACCCGGTTCCAGGGGGTAGAACCGAGCGCATAGCATATGTGTGCCAGGATCCATTTCTACACATATGTTGACGTCACAAGTGTAATATATCAAAAGACAATGCAATAAAGGAGTAAAGAGAGAGTAGAATACTTTATTACATCATCTGAATCATTGTATCTTTAACAAGTATCACATCAAAGTAAAGGCGGAATTAAATGACATGGGCAATCTTCCAGAGGAAGATGACTGGTTCCTCGTCGTCAAAATCTCCATCAAAGTCTCCAGCATCACCCTCTGATCAAAATATTAACAAGGGTGAGCTCACTTATGGTCGAGGCTCAGCAAGTGGGGAAAAAATTAATACAGGTATAACAAGGTGAGGCTAAGGTTGAGCAGTAAGCATTTTAGTTGGTCAACATTTTATTAACAACACCTGTCTTAATAATAAGTGTGAATCCTGAATATCCCATTTAAACCAAGGAATATGAATATAACAAAAACACTTAAGTGAAACCACTTAAGCAAATCATCGGTAGATCATCGGATCTCAATTTAATTCCATCTTCAAGTTCAATTATCATGTGAGGAGTCCAGGTCGCTCATAACCGGGAGCACGACTGATATATCAGTTTTACACTCTGCAGAGGTGGTACAACTTTACCCACAAGCCATGTATCCCATCTAGCCCGAGTTGATCGGACCCTTAAACACTGCCGAGGTGAATAGCTAGGGATCCATTATGAGGCTTTCACAAAATACACTTAATACGAAGCAACCCGCTAAGGTTTCTAAAGACGATGGTGGTGGCCCCCTGGGTGAGGTACCTTAGCCAAGAATACGTCCCCATGTTAACGTGGGCTGCCAACACCTACCGCTCCCCCTCTTGCCCATATTTCACGTAAGGTTGCCAAGCACTAAGCATATAAAGCTAATTACCAAAGCCAGAGCCATGATAGCACTCGTGGTTGCACTGTTATCCTAGGTGGTCACTCCATGTTCCAATTAATTTGAAATAATGTTGCGTTAATCATCGGGTTAATGTCATAATTGCTAATTTCAATTTTGGAACATTAATACCAATTAATGAGTGACATTAAAATCATTAAGTTGAGCGGTAGCACAATTTGCAAAACTTAATAATTTCCTAGGTTAAACAAGGAATACAGTTGGTAAATCTAGAAAATCCTTAATTAGGAAAAACCCATCAAATTATGCAGTATATCAAAAAGTAAACATTATTATATGCAATGATTGGGTAAAAAAGAATATGCAGAGGGAGAATCCACTTGCCTTGCTCAAACGTGTCCCGTGGTTCGTCTTCAAACGTATTCGAATCCTCTACCACACAGTCGGCTTCTAATAGTGTCGGCGTTCCGAGACTAGGGGGGTCCCTGGGCCGACGAGTGAATGTCGCCGCGTGCCCCAGCCCAGATGGGTCGAGCGCGAGGGCGAGCGCGAAGGGGGTAGAGCGAGGCGGCCGGAGACCGGCGTGAGAGAGGTGGGAATCCCGCGGCCTTCGTTTTCGTCCCGCGCCCAGGTCGGGTGCGCTTGCAGTAGGGGGTTACAAGAGTCCACGCGGGAGAGGGAGCGAGCGGCCTCCAGCGAGCGCCTGTTCTCGTCCTCGTCCCCGCGCGGCCAACCCTCTCTAAGAGGGCCCTGGTCCTCCCTTTTATAGGCGCAAGGAGAGGATCCAGTGTACAATGGGGGGTGTAGCAGAGTGCTACGTGTCTAGCGGAGGAGAGCTAGCGCCCTAGGTACATGCCATTGTGGCAGCCGGAGAGATCTTGGCACCCAGCTGGTGTGATGTCGTGGCCGTCGGAGGAGCGATGGAGCTTGGCGGAGGGACAGCTGTCGGAGCGGTTGAGTCCTTGCTGACGTCCTCTTGCTTCCGTAAGGGGGCTGAGAGCCGCCGTCGTCACAGAGCATGCGGGGCGCCATCATTGCCTATCTGGCGGAGCGAGCCAGATGGGACGTCGGTCTTGTTCCCTGCGGCCCGAGTCAGCTCGGGGTAGGGTGATGATGGCGCCTCCTGTTGACGTGGCTGGTCTGCGCCCTAGGTTGGGCAATGTGGAAGCTCCTCCGAAGCCGAGGTCGAGTCCGAGCCCCTGGGTCGGGCGAGGCGGAGATTGCCGGCTGGTGCCGGGGCGGAGTCCGAGCCCTAGGGTCGGGCGAAGCGGAGTTCGTCGTCTTCTGGGGCCGAGCCCAAGTCCGAGCCCTGGGTCGGGCGAGGCGGAGATCGTTGTCTTCTGGGACTTAGCCCGAGTCCGAGCCCTGGGTCGGGCGGAGCGGAGTTCGCCGTCTTCCGGGACTTAGCCCGAGTCCGAGCCCTGGGTCGGGCGGAGCGGAGTTCGCCGTCTTCCGGGACTTAGCCCAAGTCCAAGCCCTGGGTCGGGCGGAGCGGAGTTCGCCGTCTTCTGGGACTTAGCCCGAGTCTGAGCCCTAGGTCGGGCGGAGTTCGCCGTCTTCCGGGACTTAGCCCGAGTCCGAGCCCTGGGTCGGGCGGAGCGGAGTTCGCCATCTTCTGGGACTTAGCCCGAGTCCGAGCCCTGGGTCGGGCGGAGTTCGCCGTCTTCCGGGACTTAGCCCGAGTCCGAGCCCTGGGGTCGGGCGAGGCGGAGCTTCCTATGGAGCCTTCGGCCGGGCCTGACTGCCTGTCAGACTCACTCTGTCAAGTGACACCGCAGTCGGAGTGGCGCAGGCGGCGCTGTCCTTCTGTCAGGCTGGTCAGTGGAGCGGCAAAGTGACGGCGGTCAATTCGGCTCTACCGGCTGGGGGGCGCGCGTCAGGATAAGGGTGTCAGGCCACCTTTGCATTAAATGCTCCTGCGACTTGGTCGGTCGGTGCGGCGATTTGGTCAGGGTTGCTTCTTAGCGAAGGCAGGGCCTCGGGCGAGCCAGGAATATGTTCGCCGCTGAAGGGGGGCCTCGAGCGAGACGGAAATCCTTCGGGGTCGGCTGCCCTTGTCCGAGGCTAGGCTCGAGCGAGGCATGATCGTGTCCCTCGAATGGACTGATCCCTGACTTAATCGCACCCATCAGGCCTTTGCAGCTTTGTGCTGATGGGGGTTACCAGCTGAGAATTAGGAGCCTTGAGGGTACCCCTAATTATGGTCCCCGACAGTAGCCCCCGAGCCTCGAAGGGAGTGTTTGCACTCGCTTGGAGGCTTTCGTCGCACTTTTTTGCAAGGGGACCAGCCTTTCTCGGTTGCGTTTTGTTCCGGTGGGTGCGTGCGAGCGCACCCGCCGGGTGTAGCCCCCGAGGCCTCGGAGGAGTGGTTTCACTCCTTTGAGGTCTTAATGCCTCGCGTAATGCTTCGGCTGGTCTGGTCGTTCCCTCATGCGAGCTGGCCGTAGCCCAGGTGTACGGTCGGGTCCCAAGTTCTCGGGCTGGTATGTTGACGCTGTCAACGGTTCGGCCGGAGCCGGGTTTGCGAGAGCAGCCCCCGAGCCTCTGCACAGGGCGAGAGGGCGATCAGGGACAGACTCGGCTTTTTTACATACGCCCCTGCGTCGCCTTTCCGCAAGGAGGAGGGGGGAAAGCGCCATGTTGCCCTCGATGGGCGCCGAACATGGTGTCTCCGATGAGCTGCAAGCGGGTAATCCGAGTGGACGTCCATGCCCCGTTCGTTAGGGGTCGGCTAGGGGCCCAGGGGCACGCCCAAAAGTACCTGCGGGTGATCTGCTAGACCCGGTCCCCTGGTGACGGGGTCCGAGGGCTCGATGCCTCCCTCTGATGGGATTCTGTTACAAGATCGTTCCCGCTGGTCTCGGAATCCTCTACCACACAGTCGGCTTCTAATAGTGTCGGCGTTCCGAGACTAGGGGGGTCCCTGGGCCGACGAGTGAATGTCGCCGCGTGCCCCAGCCCAGATGGGTCGAGCGCGAGGGCGAGCGCGAAGGGGGTAGAGCGAGGCGGCCGGAGACCGGCGTGAGAGAGGTGGGAATCCCGCGGCCTTCGTTTTCGTCCCGCGCCCAGGTCGGGTGCGCTTGCAGTAGGGGGTTACAAGAGTCCACGCGGGAGAGGGAGCGAGCGGCCTCCAGCGAGCGCCTGTTCTCGTCCTCGTCCCCGCGCGGCCAACCCTCTCTAAGAGGGCCCTGGTCCTCCCTTTTATAGGCGCAAGGAGAGGATCCAGGTGTACAATGGGGGGTGTAGCAGAGTGCTACGTGTCTAGCGGAGGAGAGCTAGCGCCCTAGGTACATGCCGTTGTGGCAGCCGGAGAGATCTTGGCACCCAGCTGGTGTGATGTCGTGGCCGTCGGAGGAGCGATGGAGCTTGGCGGAGGGACAGCTGTCGGAGCGGTTGAGTCCTTGCTGACGTCCTCTTGCTTCCGTAAGGGGGCTGAGAGCCGCCGTCGTCACAGAGCATGCGGGGCGCCATCATTGCCTATCTGGCGGAGCGAGCCAGATGGGACGTCGGTCTTGTTCCCTGCGGCCCGAGTCAGCTCGGGGTAGGGTGATGATGGCGCCTCCTGTTGACGTGGCTGGTCTGCGCCCTAGGTTGGGCAATGTGGAAGCTCCTCCGAAGCCGAGGTCGAGTCCGAGCCCCTGGGTCGGGCGAGGCGGAGATTGCCGGCTGGTGCCGGGGCAGAGTCCGAGCCCTAGGGTCGGGCGAAGCGGAGTTCGTCGTCTTCTGGGGCCGAGCCCAAGTCCGAGCCCTGGGTCGGGCGAGGCGGAGATCGTTGTCTTCTGGGACTTAGCCCGAGTCCGAGCCCTGGGTCGGGCGGAGCGGAGTTCGCCGTCTTCCGGGACTTAGCCCGAGTCCGAGCCCTGGGTCGGGCGGAGCGGAGTTCGCCGTCTTCCGGGACTTAGCCCAAGTCCAAGCCCTGGGTCGGGCGGAGCGGAGTTCGCCGTCTTCTGGGACTTAGCCCGAGTCCGAGCCCTAGGTCGGGCGGAGTTCGCCGTCTTCCGGGACTTAGCCCGAGTCCGAGCCCTGGGTCGGGCGGAGCGGAGTTCGCCATCTTCTGGGACTTAGCCCGAGTCCGAGCCCTGGGTCGGGCGGAGTTCGCCGTCTTCCGAGACTTAGCCCGAGTCCGAGCCCTGGGGTCGGGCGAGGCGGAGCTTCCTATGGAGCCTTCGGCCGGGCCTGACTGCCTGTCAGACTCACTCTGTCAAGTGGCACCGCAGTCAGAGTGGCGCAGGCGGCGCTGTCCTTCTGTCAGGCTGGTCAGTGGAGCGGCGAAGTGACGGCGGTCAATTCGGCTCTACCGGCTGGGGGGCGCGCGTCAGGATAAGGGTGTCAGGCCACCTTTGCATTAAATGCTCCTGCGACTTGGTCGGTCGGTGCGGCGATTTGGTCAGGGTTGCTTCTTAGCGAAGGCAGGGCCTCGGGCGAGCCAGGAATATGTTCGCCGCTGAAGGGGGGCCTCGGGCGAGACGGAAATCCTTCGGGGTCGGCTGCCCTTGTCCGAGGCTAGGCTCGAGCGAGGCATGATCGTGTCCCTCGAATGGACTGATCCCTGACTTAATCGCACCCATCAGGCCTTTGCAGCTTTGTGCTGATGGGGGTTACCAGCTGAGAATTAGGAGCCTTGAGGGTACCCCTAATTATGGTCCCCGACAGTAGCCCCCGAGCCTCGAAGGGAGTGTTTGCACTCGCTTGGAGGCTTTCGTCGCACTTTTTTGCAAGGGGACCAGCCTTTCTCGGTTGCGTTTTGTTCCGGTGGGTGCGCGCGAGCGCACCCGCCGGGTGTAGCCCCCGAGGCCTCGGAGGAGTGGTTTCACTCCTTTGAGGTCTTAATGCCTCGCGTAATGCTTCGGCTGGTCTGGTCGTTCCCTCATGCGAGCTGGCCGTAGCCCAGGTGTACGGTCGGGTCCCAAGTTCTCGGGCTGGTATGTTGACGCTGTCAACGGTTCGGCCGGAGCCGGGTTTGCGAGAGCAGCCCCCGAGCCTCTGCACAGGGCGAGAGGGCGATCAGGGACAGACTCGGCTTTTTTACATACGCCCCTGCGTCGCCTTTCCGCAAGGAGGAGGGGGGAAAGCGCCATGTTGCCCTCGATGGGCGCCGAACATGGTGTCTCCGATGAGCTGCAAGCGGGTAATCCGAGTGGACGTCCATGCCCCGTTCGTTAGGGGTCGGCTAGGGGCCCAGGGGCACGCCCAAAAGTACCTGCGGGTGATCTGCTAGACCCGGTCCCCTGGTGACGGGGTCCGAGGGCTCGATGCCTCCCTCTGATGGGATTCTGTTACAAGATCGTTCCCGCTGGTCTCGGAAATGTCCTAGGGTACCTCGGGAGCGCAGCCCGAGCCTTGGTTATGTATCAAACGTACCCATGGTCAGCCCTCGCTCGACGTCTGAGGCGGCTGTGAACCCTTCGGGGGCCAGCCTTCGAACCCCTGATCAGTAATGGGCGCGGAGCCCGAGTAGCCTGAGGCAGCCGTGGGACCCTTTCGAGGGGCCGGCCTTCGAACCTCTGACCAGTAGTGGGTGTAGGGCCCACGCGATCTGAGGCGGCTGTTGAACCCTTCTGGGGGGCAGCCTTCGAACCTCTAATCAGTAGGGGGGCTCGGAGCCTGTTCCTTCTCGGGGAAGGATCATTTTTGGGGTATCCCCCTTTCCCGGTCCCTGTTGCAAGAGAGAGAAAGAGGAAAAAAGGAAAAGGATACGAAATCGAACGACGCGGCGTACCTTTTTTGACGCGGTCATTACGGTGAAGGCGAAGCGTCGCTCGCTTCTCCTGCTAGAGGCGCCGCGTGTCCCGCCGCGGAGTTGATGCGACGGGGCGAGTAGTTCGCAGGGTAGCCGTTGCGCGTGCGTGAGCCGTTCGAGGAATGGGTCACGGGCGTGTTGTCTTCACGCCGTGAGAGAGGGTTCTCTCGCTGCCCCCGGATGGGACGTAAGCTTGGCTGACGACGTGACCACTGCACCTGCCCGCCTACCACCGTCATTACTGCCGGCCCGTCTTCGGTCGTATTGACCGTCGCGCCAGGCTGGAGCCGCTGGGTCGTGCGCTGGTGAAAGGGAAATGTGCCCTTGGGCCATTTCTAAGTGTTTTGGTGATTTAGTGTCCAACACAAGTGCCTAAGTGTAAAGAGGTGGACAAAGTACAAATCAAGGATAAAGGTATGTTTCTCAGACTTAGTACATTGTTTTATGGACTAATGTATTGTGTCTAAGTGCTGGAAACAGGAAAAATCCAATTGGAAATGTCTTGGCTCGAGCAGCCAAGAATCTGCTGAGTCTGGGTGCACCGGATAGTGTCCGGTGCGCCAGGATGGTTCGAGCGAACTGGCCGCTCTCGGGAATTCACCGGCGACGTACGGCTATAATTCACCAGACTGTCCGGTGTGCACCGGACTGTCCGGTGAGCCAACGGTCGGCCACGCGATCTGTGCGGGACACGTGGCCGAGCCAACGGCTAGAAGGGGGCACCGGACTGTCCGGTGTGCACCGGACATGTCCGGTGCGCCAACGGCTCCAGGTCTGCCAACGGTCGGCTTCGCCATTTAAGGAAAGAAATCTGGCACCGGACAGTGTCCGGTGTGCACCGGACTGTCCGGTGCGCCAGACGACAGAAGGCAAGAATTGCCTTCCCTGATTGCTCTCAACGGCTCCTAGCTGCCTTGGGGCTATAAAAGGGACCCCTAGGCGCATGGAGGAGTAGACCAAGCATCTCCTAAGCATTCCTAAGCACCAAGACATCGATTACGCGCCTTTTATTCTTTGTGATAGCAATTAGAGCTCTAGTTGAGTGGTGAACTCATTGAGTTGTGTTGTGAGCTCTCATTGCGACTTGTGTGCGTGGTGTTGTTGTGATTTCTTGTCTTGAGTGCGTTGCTAATCCCTCCCTTGCTCCGTGTTCTTTGTGAATTTCAAGTGTAAGGGCGAGAGGCTCCAAGTTGTGGAGATTCCTCGCAAACGGGATTGAGAAAAAGCAAACAAAACACCGTGGTATTCAAGTAGGTCTTTAGACCGCTTGAGAGGGGTTGATTGCAACCCTCGTCCGTTGGGACGCCACAACGTGGAGTAGGCAAGCGTTGGTCTTGGCCGAACCACGGGATAACCACCGTGCCATCTCTGTGATTGATCCTTGTTGGTTGTTGTGTTTTGTTGAGGATTCCTCTTTAGCCACTTGGCAATTATTGTGCTAACAATTAACCAAGTTTTTGTGGCTATAAGTTTTTGAAGTTTTACAGGATCACCTATTCACCCCCCTCTAGGTGTTCTCAATTGGTATCGGAGCCGTTCTCTTCAAGAAAGGGACTAACCGCCCGAAGAGATGGATCCTAAGGGCAAGGGGATGGTGATCAACGACAAGGAGAAGGAGTCCTTTGTCAACGAGCCCAATGATGACAGGCCCACCGACTCAGGCTCGGGCCACAAAAGAAAAGACGGGAGGAAGAAGAAGACAAGGCGCATCAAGGAAATTGTCTACTACGACAGCGACGAATCTTCCTCCTCCCAAAAGGACAACGACGACTACGACAGACGAAAGACGGTTAACTCAAACTTTTCTTTCGATTATTCGCGCATTCCGCATAGCTCAAATGCTCAATTGCTCCCCATTACACTTGGCAAGCCTCCTCACTTTGATGGAGAGGACTACGGATTTTGGAGCCACAAAATGCGTACTCACTTGTTTTCTCTCCATCCAAGCATTTGGGAGATTGTGGAAAGTGGAATGAAATTTGATAGCTCAGATAGCCCTGTGTTTATTAATGAACAGATTCATAAAAATGCACAAGCTACTACTGTGTTGCTAGCCTCTTTGTGCAGGGACGAGTATCACAAGGTGAGCGGCTTGGACAATGCTAAGCAGATCTGGGACACCCTCAAGATCTCTCATGAGGGGAACGACGTCACCTTGCTCACCAAAATGGAGTTGGTGGAGGGCGAGCTTGGAAGGTTCGCGATGATAAGGGGCGAGGAGCCAACTCAAACATACAACCGGCTCAAGACCCTTATCAACAAAATAAGGAGCTACGGAAGCACGCGATGGACGGACCACGACGTCGTCCGACTGATGCTAAGGTCCTTTACCGTTCTTGATCCTCATTTGGTGAATAATATTCGTGAGAATCCCAGGTACACCAAAATGTCGCCCGAAGAAGTCCTCGGAAAATTCGTTAGCGGGCGAATGATGATCAAGGAGGCGAGGTACGTGGACGACGCCTTGAATGGTCCGATCAACGAGCCGCAACCCCTTGCTCTCAAGGCAACAAGAAGCAAGGAGGCGCTACCTAACAAGGTGGCACAGATTGAGGCGGCCGAACTTAATGATGAAGAGATGGCCCTCATCATCAAAAGATTCAAGACGGTGCTTAAGGGTTGCAAGGGACAGCCAAGCAAGACCAAAGCCAAGGGGAAGCGCTCATGCTTCAAATGTGGTAAGCTTGGTCATTTTATTGCTAACTGTCCCGACAATGATAGTGATCAGGAACAAGGGAACAAGAGGGAGAAGAAGAAGAAGTATAAGAAGGCAAAAGGCGAGGCGCATCTAGGCAAGGAGTGGGATTCGGATTGCTCCTCTTCCGACTCTGACAATGAGGGACTCGCCGCCACCGCCTTCAACAAATCGGCCCTCTTTCCAAACGAGCGTCACACATGCCTTATGGCAAGAGAGAAGAAGGTATGTACTCAAAACTCTACTTATGCTTCTTCAAGTGAGGACGAATCTAGTGATGAGGATGAAATAGATTATTCATGTTTGTTTAAGGGCCTAGATAGAACCAAGGTAGACAAAATTAATGAATTGATTGATGCCTTGAATGATAAGAATATGCTTTTAGAAAAGCAAGAGGATTTGTTGTATGAAGAACATGATAAATTTGTAGAAGCACAAAAGTCTCTTGCTCTAGAAATTAAAAGGAATGAAATGCTCTCTAGTGAATTATCTTCTTGTCATGAAACTATTGCTACGTTAAAAGGTTTTAATGATGATTTAAATGCTAAACTAGAAGTAGCTAGTAAATCTAATTCTTGTGTAGAAATTGTTGAAACTTGTAATAGGTGTAAAGATTTTGACATTGATGCTTGTAGTGATCATTTAGTTTCAATTTCCAAATTAAATGAGGAATTAGCTAGTCTTAATGCCCAACTTAAGACTAGCAAGAATGAATTTGACAAGCTAAAATTTGCAAGGGATGCCTACACGACTGGTAGACACCCCTCAATTAAGGATGGACTTGGCTACAAGAGGGAAGCCAAGAACTTGACAAGCCATAAGGCTCCCATCTCCGCTAAGGAGAAAGGGAAGGCCCCTATGGCTAGTAGTGTGCAAAAGAACCATGCCTTTATGTACCATGATAGGAGACAATCTAGAAATGCTTATAGGAGTTGTAATGCATATAATGCCTTTGATTCTCATGCCATGTTTGCTTCTAGTTCTTCTTATGTGCATGATAGAAATGTTGGTAGGAGAAATGTTAATGTTCCTAGGAAAGTAAATGAACCTTCTACAATATATCATGCTTTAAATGCTTCTTTTGCTATTTGTAGAAAGGATAGGAAGATAGTTGCTAGAAAATTAGGGGCAAGATGCAAGGGAGACAAAACTAGCATTTGGGTTCCTAAGGATATTTGTGCTAACCTTGTAGGACCCAACATGAGTTGGGTACCTAAGACCCAAGCCTAAATTTGCCTTGCAGGTTTATGCATCCGGGGGTTCAAGCTGGATTATTGACAGCGGATGCACAAACCATATGACGGGGGAGAAGAAGATGTTCACCTCCTACGTCAAAAACAAAGATTCCCAAGATTCAATAATATTCGGTGATGGGAATCAAGGCAAGGTAAAAGGGCTAGGTAAAATTGCAATCTCCAATGAGCACTCTATCTCTAATGTGTTTTTAGTAGAGTCTCTTGGATATAATTTACTATCTGTTAGTCAATTATGTAATATGGGATATAATTGTTTATTTACAAATGTAGATGTGTCTGTCTTTAGAAGATGTGATGGTTCACTAGCTTTTAAGGGTGTACTAGACGGCAAACTTTACTTAGTTGATTTTGCAAAAGAAGAGGCCGGTCTAGATGCATGCTTAATGGCTAAGACTTGCATGGGCTGGTTGTGGCATCGCCGCTTAGCACATGTGGGGATGAAGAACCTCCACAAGCTTCTAAAGGGAGAACACGTGATAGGTCTAACCAATGTTCATTTCGAAAAAGATAGACCTTGTGCAGCTTGTCAAGCAGGTAAACAAGTGGGAGGAGCACATCACAGCAAGAATGTGATGACCACGTCAATACCTCTAGAGCTGCTGCATATGGACCTCTTCGGACCCGTTGCCTATCTGAGCATAGGAGGAAGTAAGTATGGTTTAGTTATTGTTGATGACTTTTCCCGCTTCACTTGGGTGTTCTTTTTGCAGGATAAGTCTGAAACCCAAGGGATCCTCAAGCGCTTCCTCAGGAGAGCTCAAAATGAATTTGATCTCAAGGTGAAGAAGATAAGGAGCGACAACGGGTCCGAATTCAAGAATCTTCAAGTGGAGGAGTTCCTTGAGGAGGAGGGGATCAAGCACGAGTTCTCCGCTCCCTACACACCTCAGCAAAATGGTGTGGTAGAAAGGAAGAACAGGACGCTCATAGATATGGCGAGGACTATGCTTGGAGAGTTCAAGACCCCCGAGTGCTTTTGGTCGGAAGCCGTGAACACGGCTTGCCACGCCATCAACAGGGTCTACCTTCACCGCCTCCTCAAGAAGACTTCATATGAGCTGCTGACTGGTAACAAACCCAATGTATCGTACTTTCGTGTATTTGGGAGTAAATGCTACATTCTAGTGAAGAAGGGTAGGAATTCCAAATTTGCTCCCAAAGCCGTAGAAGGGTTTTTATTAGGTTATGATTCAAATACAAAGGCGTATAGGGTATTCAACAAATCATCGGGTTTGGTTGAAGTCTCTAGCGATGTTGTATTTGATGAGACTAATGGCTCTCCAAGAGAGCAAGTTGTTGATCTTGATGATGTAGATGAAGAAGACGTTCCAACGGCCAAAATACGCACCATGGCGATTGGAGATGTACGGCCTTAGGAACATTTGGAGCAAGATCAACTGTCTTCCTCAACTATGGTGCATCCCCCAACCCAGGATGATGAACAGGTACCTCAAGTGGAGGCGCATGATCAAGGGGGAGCACAGGATGTTCAAATTGAAGAGGAAGAAGCACCTCAGACACCTCCAACCCAAGTTCGAGCGACGATCCAAAGGGATCATCCCGTCGACCAAATTTTGGGTGATATTAGCAAGGGAGTAACTACTCGTTCAAGATTAGTTAATTTTTGTGAGCATTACTCTTTTGTCTCTTCTATTGAGCCTTTCAGGATAGAAGAGGCCTTGCTAGATCCGGACTGGGTGTTGGCCATGCAGGAGGAACTCAACAATTTCAAGCGCAATGAAGTTTGGACACTGGTGCCTCGCCCCAAGCAAAATGTTGTGGGAACCAAGTGGGTGTTCCATAACAAACAGGACGAGCACGGGGTGGTGACAAGGAACAAGGCTCGGCTTGTGGCAAAAGGTTATGCCCAAGTCAAAGGTTTGGACTTTGAGGAGACTTTTGCTCCCGTGGCTAGGCTAGAATCAATTCGTATCTTGCTAGCATATGCCGCTCACCATTCCTTCAGGTTGTACCAAATGGATGTGAAGAGCGCTTTCCTCAACGGGCCGATCAAGGAGGAGGTGTACGTGGAGCAACACTACAGGAAATCAATTAATTCCCGTCGGCCGACAACCGATGGGAATAAGCCTTAAACCGACGGGAATAAGTAATTCCCGTCGGTTTAAGGCTTATTCCCGTCGGTTGTTAGCCGACGGGCGTTAGATGTCGGGGATACGGTTATTCCCGTCGGCGGCTGACGGGAATAATTAATCCCCGTTGGCTAGTTAATGGCCGACGGGAGTTATCAATTAATTCCCGTCGGCCAGGACAACCGACGAGAGTTATCAATTAATTCCCGTCGGCCCTACCAACCGACGGGAGTTATCAATTAATTCCCGTCGGCCCTACCAGCCGACGGGAATTAACAATTAACTCACGTCGGCCCAGTCAGCCGACGGGGATTAACTGGGCTGACGGGAATAAACTATTAATTCCTGTCGGCTATGGTTAAACCGACGGGGATTAACTGGGCCGACGGGAGTTAATCTATAATTCTGCAACAACAACACCAAATTAGACATTTCTCCACAGACAAACATATGACAAAATATATATATCATCCACATGAACATACACATCACAAAACATACACATCATAAACATATATATCATCCACATGAGCGTACAAATCACAAACGCATTATAGTTTAAATCCGTCACATAACATACACAAACATTTCTGATACGAGTTAAGATCAAGTGTTTACACAAACATAACGTCCAGGAGTTAAAAACATAACGAGCACGAGTTCAATTGTTTAGAGATAACCACCACTTGGGTGGTTAGAGCTTTGACCGCTGCCGCCACCACCACCAGGAGGAGGGAATGCGAAGAGCGAGTCAACAAATCCAGTCCCTGCTAGATCAGACCCACTACCACCCGCTTCAGGCGTAACCTATGCAAGTTAGCAAATATCAACACGTTAAATACAAATATCAAAAAGTATACAAGTGTATAAATTAATCGAGAGTTATGAAACGTACCCTATCTCCAGGTGCAGGTATATGTGGCGGAGGGGTGTTGAATTGTGGTGGTGGAACTGGTGTGTTTGCAAATTGGCTCCATTGTGGTGGCGGTGGAAAATTTGTTGCCATGCCCTATTGCTGCATTAACTGTTTAACATATGTGTTACTACTGAAGATGTTGTATTGAAATATAATAATTTAGAGTTCGGATTATGTGTACTCACTTGATACATCGCTTGGTTATGGGCATTGCAAGCCTCCATAAATTCGCGCTGTTGTCTCATCTCTTCACGCATCCTCATAATCTCTAACTCCTGCTCGTTCGGTCGACGAGAGCATGAGCTACGGGAAGACGAACCCGTCCTCTGAGATCTCACCGACGACGAGTCAATGAATCCGTCGAAGAGTGCGTATCTATAAGTGATTCAAAAAATGTTATTACTGCATAATCAATTTAGTGTCAACCATATAATTTCATAAGTTAGAGCTTACCGTCCATGCGCTTTGCCACCACCACTTGCGTACACCACCGAGGGATCCACCGGTTCATGACGCCAGTCGAAGTCAGGGCCATGGCGACGAACCATCTCCTCCCCATATGCCGCCTATACATCATTCACAACCTTACAAATGTAGGAATTTCTATACTTTGAACGTTTGTACTTTTGGGCCAAAACTCACCAAGCGATCCGTGGCTGTCTGGCTGCAGAGCTGGTCAGGGTTGTTCGGGTCTAGTCCTTTGTGGCCCTCCTAGTAGACCTCAATGTCACTAGGCTTTTGGCCACTCGTAGCTTCCTGTATAAACAAAAAACATTCATAAGAAACTGTACTATTTGCTCATCGACATAGCTAGATCAAACTTACCATTCTTTTAGCTTTTCGTATCATGTCATCACCGCCAAACTTGTGGTTAGGATTGGTTCCTCGACATTGTCTGTGATGTGCTGACGCTTTCTGGAAGCCTTCGGAAGCCCAATATCGACACCAAGCATAGTACGCATCAGGCACGGGCGCCATCCATGGAACCATCACCTGCACACACAATGTTACATATTATATCAATCACAACAATCAATATAAAGGGTAAAACAAATTGAATACTAACCTCACGATATTGATCCTCAGTCAAATATATCTTTGAGGACCCTTCCTTTTTACTCAAGGGGCCTGCTTCTTCTGGATGCTTTTGAAAATACAGGTTTGTAGCCTGAATTCTCGCATAGTATATGGCATCCTTCACCACCTTCTTTGCATTGTTTTGGAAGACACGTTCAGCGTGCCCCATGTAATCCTCTCCGTCAGGCAACCGATATCGAAGCTACAACATAAATAATACAAATACAATGGTATAAGTCATAGATTTACAATATTAAGAAACATAACAAAAATAATAAAGAATTCATACCCAAAAGTCATTACGCACAAGTCCCTGTCTGTCGGTGTGGTTTCGTTCCTTTTTAAACTTGTACTCGTCCCAGGTACTGACGAGCACCTCATCCTCGGTATCACCGTTTGACACCTTCACTATACCAGGGTAGTGAAGGCGGCAAAGAGAACCCAACGTAAGGTTAACCTGAGTGTGGTGTCTCTTGCCGTCGAAGGACAGGTCCTCCCAATTCCTGCATTACACAAAAAACATTAATAATACACATAATAGTTATATGAGATAAGTTAATATATTACACTCACCGATCTCCATGTGGCATGATTAAAGTCCTATCAGCCTCTTGCTCTATCGCGTGACGAGGCTTTACTGAATGGCTTTTTCTTGAGCGACGTGTGCGTGTCGCTGAAGAGCCTCCCGAGCCATCATCCATCGGGTTGTCAGCCGGTTCGCCCTGTTGGCCCCACTGGTCCCACGCCTGTTGCTGCTCTCTCTAGTGGTCCAACTGGTCCCATGGATGGTGATGCTGTGCGGCCTGGTCCCATGTCACGTGCTCCACCTCCTCATTGTGCTCCACCTCCTCAATGTGCTGCTCAGCCTCATTGTGCTGCTCCTCAGTGTGCTGCTCATCCTGGTATATACAACTCAAGATTTATTTGTAAATATGTAAACAAATTTATTTGTACAAGATATGTTACCTCATCTCCATGTACCGCGCTTAACAGCTCTCGACGTCTGCTGCTGCTAGAAGAACTGCCCTGAAAAAGGCTCATGCCCTTGAACAGCCCCTTCACTAACTTCTTTGATTTTGGCGGCATCCTGCATAAAAAATAAGAAATTATTCATTAGTGCATCAAAAATGACATAATAGTTAAAATAGAAACAAATGAAATAACAAAATAACTTTACTTGTTAAATATCATCAAAATCAGGATCTATTTGTTCTCTTCTATGCAGTGGTCGCCATTTAACTTTTCTCCTAACAGGTTGTCTTCTCCGTCTCTCGGGAAAAGTTAAGTCGTTAACGTCTGCAACTAGTGAATCTAATGCCGGTGCAGGATCAATATGAAAACTAGTTGGCAACTCTTCTTCTTGAAACACCTCATCAACCTGCTCAAGGTGACCAATTTGATATTCGTCCTCACCAGGAGTGTATAGGCGTTCGCGTTGATTTACATTGTACACAACCCTCCATTTAGACAACTTTTTGCATGGATATGTCGAGAAATAAACTTGGTCTGCTTGATGGGCAAGGATATACGTGTCGTGTCCTTGAAGCAATTTTTCCGGTTGGATCTGTGTCATCCCAAATTCGATCCTATAATACTTCGGGTCATACCATTTGCACTCAAAGAAAACTAGCGCTAAAGGCTTATTTCTAGCAAATGTAATCTCGATTATATTTTTGATTTTCCCGTAATAGCAGGCTTCGTGTCCTTCCATGTTGGTTGCCCTAGTAATGACTCCACTATTTTGAGTGGCGGCCATAGGATGACTTGATTCGAAAATGCTTGAACGAAAGCGATATCCATTGACGTCGTAACGTCCATAGCTTTTGGTAGTTACGCTTCCAATAGATAACTGACGTAAGTCATCATTCAAATTCATTTCCTCCCCAAACTGTCAATTATGCCACAAAGCATTAGCAAATTCTGTAATATTAGTTAACTGAAATTAGCTCTCGTACCCACATAATTAAGACTTACACGGTCCCGAAGCCACATAATGAAATTAGGTCGCCCATGCATACCATCGCGTCACAATTTGTCTATGTCTCTCGCTGTTGGCCTACCGAGACACCTCATGTTTTGTTCATCAAACTCGCTGTCAAATATTATTGTGTGACATGAGATATTTGATAACATAAACTAATTCACATATGAACAGTTTAAGAAAATAAGTCTTACACAAAATATTTCTCCACCTCAGGCATATTCGTGAACATGTACAGTAAAGCAGACTTCCGTTCTTCCATACTGAGGTGATATGCCTTGGGTGGACCAACGGCTTTGCTGTTTGTCTGAAAAATCGAAAGATCACTACAAGGAGGCATCTCTCGTTCATCATCATGGTACCTTTTCTTTCGAGCAAATACATTATGTTCTTCTGCAAAGTAACAACTTGTGAAGTGTGCTACCTCCTTAAGTTTAAATTGTTCCGCAATACATCCTTCAACTCTTGCCTTATTGCCCACCATTGCTCTAAGCTTCTTTAAAGCTCTTTCTATATGAAACATCCACCTATACTGAACAGGACCACCGACCTTAGCCTCATATGGAAGATGTATAAAGAGATGCTGCATAGGATTGAAGAAACCCGGTGGAAATATTTTTTCCAATTTGCACAAAAGCACTGGTGCCTCTTTCTCCAGCTGTTCCATCACATCTCTTCTGATTTCTTTAGCACACAACTGTCTGTAGAAATAGCTAACTTCAGCTAACGTTTTCCACACAGCTTCTGAAATGTATCCACGAAACATTACAGGCATGAGCCTCTCCATAATTATGTGGAAGTCATGGCTCTTCAGTCCATTCATCTTCATTGTCTTCAAGTTCACAGATCTTCTAAAACCAGCGGCATAACCATCGGGGAATTTAATATCCTTCATCCACTTCATCACTTCTTTCCGTTGCTTAGATTTCAGACAATAGTCAGCTTTTGGTTTGCCTCCGTTTTCTCTAAGCACTAGGGTTGGACGATCACATATCACTGCTAAGTCCATGTGTGCCTTGTCATTGTCTTTCGTTTTATCAGGGAAATCCATGCATGTATTTATGAGGGCTTGGCAAAAGTTACTCTCTTGATGCATGACGTCGATGTTGTGCATCAAAATCAATGACTTAGCATAAGGAAGCTCCCACAAGCCACATATGTGAGTCCAGTTATGCTCCTCACCAAAACCTTGATACCTTTTCCCACTCTCGTCTAGGACAAGTTTCATATGCTCTTCTGTAATTTCTATCCCACTACGTCGCATGGGCGGTCCCTTCATGACGATGGTGCCCTTCCTAAATTCCTTTCTCTGCCTTCTGAAGGGGTGATTGAAGGGTAGAAAACATCTATGGCAATCAAAGTAACATATCTTGCCACCAGCACTAAGACGAAAACAATCTGTATCTTTAGCACAATAAGGACACGTCAATCTACCATGCACGCTCCATCCAGAGAAAATACCATACGCCATAAAATCATGAACCGAGAACAGATATGCAACACGAAGATTGAATTTCTGCTTCTTGAAGCAATCATAGGCTTCCACACCTTGCCATAACTTCTTTAACTCTTCAATCAGTGGTTGAAGCATCACATTGAGGCGTACGCCAGGATGCTCAGGCCCAGGTATAACAAGACATAGGAACATAAACTCATATTTCATGCAAAGAGCAGGTGGAAGGTTGTACGGTATGGCAATGACAGGCCAACATGAATACGACGCAGCGGTCATATTGAACGGCGTGAAACCATCAGTTGCCAAGCCGATACGAACGTGTCTTGCATCGCTCGCAAAATCTGGATCAAATTTGTCAAGAGCCTTCCATGCATCACCATCTGACGGGTGCACCATTAACCCATCTTGTCTGTCCGTACAATCTTTATGCCACCTCATGTGCATAGCGGTCTTCCTCGAGAGAAACAAACGTTTCACTCTAGGAGTGAGAGGCATGTACCGAAGCTGTTTATGTGCAACCTTTGTCACCACCTTCTCCCCATCTTCATTTACAAGCTCCACGTACCTCGACTTCCCACATTTTAAGCATTTCTGTTCTCTGCCATGTTCCTTCCAAAAAAGCATACAGTTGTCTTGGCAAACATCAATCTTCTCATACTCCATACCAAGACCTTCAAGCAATTTCTTGGACTGGTACATGTCTTTGGGCATCTTGTGACCCGTAGGGAGAACCTCGCTAATCAAATCCACAAGCTCCTTGTAACAATTAATTGAGAATGCAAACTTGGACTTGATTGACATCAGCCGGGTCACGAATTCCAGTACGGTCACGTCAGTGTGCCCGTGAAGAGGCTCTTCTGACGCTTTGAGTAGGTCGAAGAACTTCTGAACCTCCGGTGTAGGTGAATCATGATGATCTGGTGCCAGTTCAGGCTGTAGATCCTCAAGCATCTGGTCCATCCTATCAACATCATCTTCACCGTCATCAACTTCTACTTCTGCTGCTCGTTCAACATCTTCACCATGGAGATACCAGACCTTATAGCCTGGCACGAAACCATGCGAACACAGGTGTAGTGTGACCTGCCTCTTGGTGTGGCTCGTCATATTTCTACATTTATTGCATGGACACCTAATATTATCTATTTGTGACAAAGCAGCTGCATGGTCCAGAAACATCTGCGTCTTGGCAAACCATTCACTTGTGTGACACCCACCCTTCTTGAAACCTTCATACATCCAATCACGTCTATCACCCATTATTGCGGCTGTGTGTACGAGTAAAGAGTGCGTGTGAGACATTCATGTTTCTACACGTCACACATACATCTATAGGTAAGTAGTTAAACTATATATATACATAACATAACTTAATCACATTAACATGATTACTACTTGCATAACATCAAATTCATTAAATAATAATATTTGAAATAACTACTATTTGTATAACACATCACATTAATCATCAAATTCATTAACTAATAACATTAAACAACACATTTTATATTTGCAACATAAAATTAAAAATATGAAGACTACTAACACTGTTAATTAACAAATTTAAACAAAATTTAATCACATAACAGTTAACTCCCATCGGCCACAAAAAACCGACGAAAATAAAACATTACAATATATATAATATACCTCGCTCACTTTGCGCGGATGACGGTGGTGGACGCAGATGGACGACCTCGATGTGGGGAAGTCGCGGCTACCGTGCACGGCGGCGGGTGACCGCGTTGGGCGGGCGACGGCGTTCGGCGGCGGTCGTCGGGCGCCCGGGCGGGGGCGGCGGCCGTGGGCGCGGCGTGGACGCGGCGGCGTGGGCGCGGGGGCGGCGGGCAGCACGGGCGGCGCGGTGGCGGCGTGCGGGCGGCGTGCGAGCGTGAGCGCGGTGGCGGCGTGCGGGCGGCGCGGGAAGCGAGCGCACCGGCGCGCGTGGGCGGCGGGCAGCACCGGCGGGCGCGGTGGGCAGCACCGGCGGGGCGGCGGGCAGCACCGGCAGCGTGCGAGCGGGCGCGGGGCACGGGCAGGGTAGCACGGCGGCGGCGCGGGCGTAGAGAAATGCGCGGCGTAGAGAAACAGAAAGAGGAAGAAGAACGGCCGGCGTTGGTTATTTCGAATAACTCCCATCGGCCTGGCGGCGCGGCCGACGGGAGTTAGTTAATCGCCGTCGGCCTAAGCGCGGGCTGACGGGAGTTACTTAATCCCCATCGGCTGCGTTGACTGGCCGACGGGAATTAATTAATCTCCGTCGGCTGCGTTGACTGGCCGACGGGAATTAATTAATCCCCGTCGGCCTTACTCTGGCTGACGGGGATTAATTAATTCCTGTCGGCCCGCACGCAGGCCGACGGGAATTAATATAGCCGACGGGGATGCTTTGGATTGCTGTAGTGCAACCCCCTGGATTTGAGGATGAACGGTACCCCGACCACGTGTGTAAGCTCTCTAAGGCGCTCTATGGACTTAAGCAAGCCCCAAGAGCATGGTATGAATGCCTTAGAGACTTTTTAATTGCTAATGCTTTCAAGGTCGGGAAAGCCGATCCAACTCTTTTTACTAAGACTTGCGATGGTGATCTTTTTGTGTTCCAAATTTATGTCGATGACATAATATTTGGCTCTACTAACCAAAAGTCTTGTGAAGAGTTTAGCAGGGTGATGATGCAGAAATTCGAGATGTCGATGATGGGCGAGTTGAACTACTTCCTTGGGTTTCAAGTGAAGCAACTCAAGGACGGCACTTTCATCTCCCAAACGAAGTACACGCAAGACTTGCTAAAGCGGTTTGGGATGAAGGACGCCAAGCCCGCAAAGACGCCGATGGGAACTGACGGACACACCGACCTCAACAAAGGTGGTAAGTCCGTTGATCAAAAAGCATACCGGTCCATGATAGGTTCTTTGCTTTATTTATGTGCTAGTAGACCGGATATTATGCTTAGCATATGCATGTGTGCTAGATTTCAATCCGATCCTAAGGAGTGTCACTTAGTGGCTGTGAAGCGAATTCTTAGATATTTAGTCGCTACGCCTTGCTTCGGGATCTGGTATCCAAAGGGCTCTAACTTTGACTTAATTGGGTACTCGGATTCCGACTATGCTGGATGTAAGGTCTATAGGAAGAGTACATCGGGGACGTGCCAATTCTTAGGAAGGTCCCTGGTGTCATGGAACTCTAAGAAACAAACCTCCGTTGCCCTATCCACCGCTGAGGCCGAGTACGTTGCCGCAGGACAGTGTTGCGCGCAACTGCTTTGGATGAGGCAAACCCTCCGGGACTTTGGCTACAATATGAGCAAAGTCCCACTCCTATGTGACAATGAGAGTGCTATCCGAATAGCGGAAAATCCTATTGAGCACAGCCGCACAAAGCACATTGACATCCGGCATCACTTTTTGAGAGACCACCAGCAAAAGGGAGATATCGAAGTGTTTCATGTTAGCACCGAGAACCAGCTAGCCGATATCTTTACCAAGCCTCTAGATGAGAAGACCTTTTGCAGGCTGTGTAGTGAGCTCAATATCTTAGATTCGCGGAACTTGGATTGAATTGTAGCATATATGTGTTTATGCCTTTGATCATGTTCATTCTGCATTTTGTTGCTTTTTGTGGTGCTCAAGTTGTACAAACACTCCCTGGACCTCACAAGTCCTTTTTGCAAGTGATGCACATATTTAGGGGGAGCTGTGCTACAACTTGACCCTTTGAGACTAACCATGTACTTGAGTTTGGTTGTTTTAGTCTCCAAGGAGAATTGAAAGGGAAAAGGTGGACTTGGACCATGCAAGACTTCCACTGCACTCCGATGAGAAAGAGTAACTTTTCCAAGTTCATCTTTATACTCCTATTGCCTTTGTGTTCTTATTTGAAAATTTGGTGAGGCAATGGGGTTAAAGGGCCAAGATTGATCCCGTTTTGGTGCTTGATGCCAAAGGGGGAGAAAATAAAGGCCAAAGCAATAAATGGATCAACTACCACTTGAGAAATTTTGAAAATAGTAGATTAGAGCTTTTGGTTTGTCAAAACTCTTTTATTGTCTTTTATGTCAAAAGTTGGCCTCTTGTGGGGAGAAGTGTTGATTATGGGAAAAAGGGGGAGTTTTTGAAATGTTTGATCAAATTTCTTTGGAAAACCTCTCTTTATGTCTCTACAAGTGGTTTTGACTTAGAGATAGGAATTTGAGTTTGATTTGCAAAAACAAACCAAGTGGTGGCATAGAGTGATCCATATATGTCAAATTGAATCAAAACAATTTTGAGTTCTAATTTGAATTGTTTTTGTACTTGTTCTACTTGCTTTATGTTGTGTTGGCATAAATCACCAAAAAGGGGGAGATTGAAAGGGAAATGTGCCCTTGGGCCATTTCTAAGTGTTTTGGTGATTTAGTGTCCAACACAAGTGCCTAAGTGTAAAGAGGTGGACAAAGTACAAATCAAGGATAAAGGTATGTTTCTCAGACTTAGTACATTGTTTTATGGACTAATGTATTGTGTCTAAGTGCTGGAAACAGGAAAAATCCAATTGGAAATGTCTTGGCTCGAGCAGCCAAGAATCTGCTGAGTCTGGGAGCACCGGACTGTCCGGTGGTGCACCGGACAGTGTCCGGTGCGTCAGGCTGGTTCGAGCGAACTGGCCGCTCTCGGGAATTCACCGGCGACGTACGGCTATAATTCACCGGACTGTCCGGTGTGCACCGGACTGTCCGGTGAGCCAACAGTCGGCCGGGCCAACGGTCGGCCGCGCGATCTGCGTGGGACACATGGCCGAGCCAACGGCTAGAAGGGGGCACCGGACTGTCCGGTGTGCACCGGACATGTCCGGTGCGCCAACGGCTCCAGGTTTGCCAACGGTCGGCTTCGCCATTTAAGGAAAGAAATCTGGCACCGGACAGTGTCCGGTGTGCACCGGACTGTCCGGTGCGCCAGACGACAGAAGGCAAGAATTGCCTTCCCTGATTGCTCTCAACGGCTCCTAGCTGCCTTGGGGCTATAAAAGGGACCCCTAGGCGCATGGAGGAGTAGACCAAGCATCTCCTAAGCATTCCTAAGCACCAAGACATCGATTCCGCGCCTTTGATTCTTTGTGATAGCAATTAGAGCTCTAGTTGAGTGGTGAACTCATTGAGTTGTGTTGTGTGCTCTCATTGCGACTTGTGTGCGTGGTGTTGCTGTGATTTCTTGTCTTGAGTGCGTTGCTAATCCCTCCCTTGCTCCGTGTTCTTTGTGAATTTCAAGTGTAAGGGCGAGAGGCTCCAAGTTGTGGAGATTCCTCGCAAACGGGATTGAGAAAAAGCAAACAAAACACCGTGGTATTCAAGTAGGTCTTTGGACCGCTTGAGAGGGGTTGATTGCAACCCTCGTCCGTTGGGACGCCACAACGTGGAGTAGGCAAGCATTGGTCTTGGCCGAACCACGGGATAACCACCGTGCCATCTCTGTGATTGATCCTTGTTGGTTGTTGTGTTTTGTTGAGGATTCCTCTTTAGCCACTTGGCAATTATTGTGCTAACAATTAACCAAGTTTTTGTGGCTATAAGTTTTTGAAGTTTTACAGGATCACCTATTCACCCCCCCCCTCTAGGTGTTCTCAGCTGGGTAGCCTCGAGTCGCGGTATTGGTTCCGCAGTCGAGGAGGCGCGGTGGTGGCGCAGGTGGCGGTGCAGTTACTCACACGTAGCAACCGGCGCATCGGTTGCATGACGCGTGGGCCTGGGCCTCCATGCCGGGCGTGTTGGGAGTCAGAGAAGTGCGCCCACTTGGCGCGGTTGCATGCCGCCTGCACGGCTGCCCGCCCTTTCGCCCGTTGGTCTAGGCAGAAGTGGAGAGTCGCTTGTAACCACTGGGCGGTTGTACGCACCGTGCACGGCGGTTTGGCCTCTTCTGCTCTGAACCGGCTTGCATGACGCGTGGGACCCAGCCCCCGCGCCGTAGGGGAGGACCTTGGAGTGTGTTGGAGAAGACTCAGCCCGTGACTGCTGGGGACGCAAGTAGGGAGAACCGCCTTTAAAAGGAGGGTGACCCCCTTGGAAGGCGACCATGTCTTCGCGCTCCCTTATGCATCGCGTCTTTCCGCCTTCCAAGCCCCCCGGATGGGGGATATCTGCCGTCTTTTTGCCTCGTCGTTGGAGGAAACACAACTCCGCGGGAGTTGGTACCTTTCAGCCATCGTTCGGCTTCAAGGATTTTCATCATGCAGCCCAGCTGCACCCCTCCGCCGGTGGTCACCCAAGACGGTGACCTCCAGCTTGATTGGTGGGGGAAAGTGAGCCGGGCTGCGGCCTCTGCCCCTCCCTCAGCCTCAAGGATTTTCGTCATCCAGGCTGAGGTGAAGGATGAGGCGAGTCAGGGGGCTGCCTCCGCGTGGGTCGGTCACCCTTTTCTTCCCCTGGCGTCTGGGGGAGAAAGGCATCCTCCAGCCTCGCGGAGGCTTCCTCTAGCCATCAAGATCCGAGCCTGCAGGATCGGATTGTCTTGTAGCGTGTGTTTCCTGCGGCCGCCGAGGCCTAAACACACCCTCGCCGTGTTGTAAAGCTGCGTCTCTTTTCCTTTTGTTTCGAGTATCTGGACTTTTTTTTGTCGGTAACAGGAATGTTTGTGCGAGCGAGAGTTGCTTCTCGCGGAAGGTGATGAGTGAGGTATCCGTATCCTGGAGGCATAGGAGTCCCTCGGCTCGGTCGGCCTTGCCGCTTACGCGTACTCCGTCGTTTTCAGGATCCACTTTCGAAGTAGTCAAACAACCCGAAAGACCTTCTAGCAGAAGGGATCTTTTTTCAAGGAAAATTTCGACGCAGAGGGGGTTCCCCCCCTTTTAGCCCCTGAGGGAGGGTCGGGCTTTGCCGAGGTGAGGCCGACCCTTCCTTGATGACTAAACTTTGCGCGGGTGCGAGGTATATGATCAACTTGAAAACATCTTAAGGGTAGAAGCAACATAGCTGTTGGATGTTCCAGGCGTTGCCGTAGACCTCGGCTTGACTGTTGGCCAGCTTGTACGTTCCGGGCTTTAGAACCTTGGCGATGACGAATGGCCCCTCCCAGGGAGGCGTGAGCTTGTGTCGCCCACCTGGAGGTCTCGGGACCGGACCCCTCGGGCGTGATAGCGTCGCAGGGACTGCTGGTACCGTGCCGAGTGTAGCAAGGCTTTGTCCCGAGCCTCCTCCAGCTGGTCCAGTGAGTCTTCTCGGCTAACTTGGTTGCTTTGGTCGGTGTAGGCCCTCGTCCTCGAGGAACCGTATCCTAAGTCTGTGGGCAAGATGGCTTCGGCCCCATAGACTAGAAAGAACGGCGTGAAACCCGTGGCTCGGCTCGGCGTTGTCCTCAGACTCCAGACCACCGAGGGAACTTCCTTCATCCACTGCTTGCCGAACTTGTTGAGGTCGTTGTAGATCCGAGGCTTGAGCCCTTGTAGAATCATGCCGTTGGCATGCTTTACCTGCCCATTCATCATGGGATGAGCCACGGCGGCCCAGTCCACCCGGATGTGGTGATCCTCGCAGAAGTCCAGGAACTTTCTGCCGGTGAACTGGGTGCCGTTGTCGGTGATGATGGAGTTCGGGACCCCGAAGCGATGTATGATGTTGGTGAAGAATGCCACCGCCTGCTCGGACCTGATGTTGTTCAGGGGTCGGACCTCGATCCACTTGGAGAATTTGTCGATGGCAACCAGCAGGTGCGTGTAGCCCCCGGGTGCCTTCTGCAAGGGGCCGACGAGATCCAGACCCCACACAGCAAAAGGCTAGGTGATGGGTATCATCTGTAGAGCCTGAGCGGGCAGGTGGGTCTGCCTTGCATAGAATTGACACCCTTCGCAGGTGCGGACGATTCTGGTAGCGTTGGCCACCGCCGTCGGCCAGTAGAAGCCTTGCCGGAAAGCATTCCCGACAAGGGCTCGAGGCACTGCGTGATGGCCACAAGCCCCCGAGTGTATCTCTCATAGGAGTTCCTGACCTTCGGCGATGGAGATGCATCGCTGGAGGATGCCTGAGGGGCTGTGGTGGTAGAGCTCCTTCTCATCTCCCAGCAAAACGAACGACTTGGCGCGCCGCGCCAACCGCCGAGCCTCGGCTCGGTCGAGGGGTAGCTCTCCTCGGTGGAGATATTGCAGGTACGGGGTCTGCCAGTTTCGATTAGGCGTGACCCCGCTTCGCTCCTCCTCGACGCGCAGTGCCTCACCCTCGGGGGCCGAGGGTACCTCGGACTGAACCGAGGGCGCCTCGGGCCGAGCTGAGGGTGCCTCGGGATGAGTCGAGGGTGCCTCGGACTGAGCCGAGGGCGCCTCGGGTTGAGCCGAGGGTGCCTCGGACTGAGCCGAGGGTACCTCGGACTGACCCGAGGGTACCTCGGGCTCGGACGTGTCGTCGATATTGACGGAGGGTTGATGCAGGTCTCGGGAGAAGACGTCCGGGGGAACCGTTGTTCGCCCCGAGGCTATTTTAGCCAGCTCGTCCGCAGTCTCGTTGTAGCGCCGGGCGATGTGGTTGAGCTCGAGCCCGTAGAACTTGTCTTCCAGGCGCCGAACCTCATCGCAGTAGGCCTCCATCTTCGGGTCACGGCAATGGGAGTTCTTCATGACTTGGTCGATGACGAGTTGCGAGTCACCGCGAGCGTCGAGGCGTCGGACCCCTAGCTCGATGGCGATCCACAACCCGTTGACCAGAGCCTCATACTCAGCCACATTGTTGGACGCCGGGAAGTGGAGGCGTAGCACGTAGCATAGATGCTTTCCGAGGGGTGAGATGAAGAGTAGGCCTGCGCCGGCTCCTGTCTTCATCAGCGACCCGTCGAAGAACATGGTCCAGAGCTCCGGTTGGATCGGAGCCGTCGGTAGCTGGGTGTCGACCCATTCAGCCACGAAGTCCGCCAAGACCTGGGACTTGATGGCCTTCCGGGGAGCGAACGAGATTGTCTCACCCATGATCTCCACCGCCCACTTCGCAATCCTACCCGAGGCCTCTCGGCACTGGATGATCTCTCCCAGGGGGAAGGATGACACCACAGTCACCGGATGAGACTCAAAGTAGTGTCGCAGCGTCCGCCGTGTTAGGATCACCGCGTACAGCAGCTTCTGAACTTGTGGGTAGCGGATCTTGGTTTCGGACAGTACCTCACTAACGAAGTAGACTGGCCTCTAAACGGGCAATGCGTGCCCCTCTTCTTGCCTCTCGACCACAATCGCGGCGCTAACCACCTGAGTGGTCGCGGCGACGTAGACCAGGAGGGCTTCTCCGGTAGCTAGGGCACCAAGATAGGCGCCTTTATGAGGAGCGCCTTCAGGTTCCCGAGGGCTTCCTCGGCTTCAGGGGTCCAAGTGAAGCACTCGGCCTTCCTCAAGAGGCGGTACAGAGGTAGACCTCTTTCGCCGAGGCGTGAGATGAAGCGGCTCAGAGCCGCGAGACATCCCATGACTCTCTGTACGCCTTTCAAGTCCTTGATGGGCCCCATGCTAGTGATGGCTGCGATCTTCTCTGGGTTGTCTTCGATGCCTCACTCGAAGACGATGAACCCCAAGAGCATGCCTTGGGGCACCCCAAAGACACACTTTTCGGGATTGAGCTTGACGCCTTTCGCCTTGAGACATCGGAATGTCACTTCAATGTCGGAAAGGAGGTCGGAGGCTTTCCTCATCTTGACTACGATGTCATCGACGTAGGCCTTGACCGTGCGGCCGATGTGTTCGCCGAACACATGGTTCATGCATCGCTGGTACGTCACGCCCGCATTCCTCAAGCCGAACGGCATGGTGACATAGCAGTACATGCCGAATGGTGTGATGAAAGAAGTCGCGAGCTAGTCGGACTCTTTCATCCTGATTTGATGATACCCTGAGTATGCATCGAGGAAAGACAGGGTTTCACACCCAGCAGTGGAATCCACGATTTGATCGATGCGAGGCAGAGGGTAGGGAACCTTCGGACATGCTTTGTTGAGACCAGTGTAGTCTACACACATCCGCCATTTCCCCCCTTTATTTCTCACAAGCACAGGGTTGGCAAGCCATTCGGGATGGAATACCTCTTTGATGAACCCTGCCGCCATTAGCTTGTGGATCTCCTCGCCTATGGCTCTGTGCTTCTCCTCGTCGAATCGGCGCAAGGGTTGCTTGACGGGTCGGGCTCCGGCTCGGATGTCCAGCGAGTGCTCGGCGACATCCCTCGGTATGCTGGGCATGTCCGAGGGACTCCACGCGAAGACGTCGGCGTTCGCGCGGAGAAAGTCGACGAGCACTGCTTCCTATTTGGGATCGAGCCCGAAGCCAATCCGGATTTCCTTGGAGGCGTCGCCGCTGGGATCGAGGGGGATGGACTTAACCATCTCCGCTGGCTCAAAGTTGCCGGCATGACGCTTCACGTCTGGCACCTCCTTAGAGAGGCTCTCCAGGTCGGCGATGAGGGCCTCGGAGTACTCCACGCACTCCACGTCGCATTCGAACGCGTGTTTGTACGTGGGGCCGATGGTGATGACCCCGTTGGGGCCCGGCATCTTGAGCTTCAGGTAGGTGTAGTTGGGGACAGCCATGAACTTCGCGTAGCATGGCCTCCCCAGTACCGCGTGGTAGGTTCCTCAGAACCCGACCACCTCGAACGTCAGGGTCTCCCTTCGTAAGTTGGAGGGTGTTCCGAAGCAGACGGGAAGGTCGAGCTGTCCGAGGGGTTGGACGCGCTTCCCGGGGATGATCCCATGGAAGGGCGCAGCGGCTGCCCGGACGGAGGACAGATCGACGCACAGGAGTCCGAGGTTTTCGGCGTAGATGATGTTGAGGCTGCTGCCTCCGTCCATGAGGACCTTGGTGAGCGTGACGTCGCCGATGATGGGGTTGACGACGAGCGGGTATTTCCCCGGGCACGGCACATGGTCGGGGTGATCGTCTCGGTCGAAGGTGATAGGCTTGTCGGACCAGTCTAGATAGACTGGCGCCGCCACCTTCACCGAGCAGACCTCCCGGCGCTCTTGCTTGCGGTGCCGAGCCGAGGCATTCACCGCTTGCCCACCATAGATCATGAAGCAGTCGTGGACCTCGGGGAACTCTCCTGCCTGGTGATCTTCCTTCTTGTCGTCGTCGCGGGCCTTGCCACCCTCCGCGGGTGGCCCGGCCCTGTGGAAGTGGCGCCGAAGCATGACGCACTCCTCAAGGGTGTGCCTGATGGGTCACTGGTGATAGGGGCACGGCTCCTTGAGCATCTTGTCGAAGAGGTTGGCACCTCCGGGGGGCTTCTGAGGGTTCTTGTACTCGGCGGCGGCGACAAGGTCCGCGTCGGCGGCGTCGCGTTTCGCTTGCAACTTCTTCTTGCCCTTCTTCTTGGCGCCGCGCTGAGTTGACGCCTCGGGAGTATCTTCCGATGGGCGGCCCTGGGGCTGCTTGTCCTTCCGGAAGATAGCCTCGACCGCCTCCTGGCCGGAGGCGAACTTGGTGGCGATGTCCATCAGCTCGCTCGCCCTGGTGGGGGTCTTGCGACCCAGCTTGCTCACCAGGTCGCGGCAGGTGGTGCCAGCGAGGAACGCGCCGATGACATCCGAGTCGGTGATGTTGGGCAGCTCGGTGCGCTGCTTCGAGAATCGCCGGATGTAGTCTCGGAGAGACTCTCCCGGCTGCTGTCGGCAGCTTCGGAGGTCCCAGGAATTCCCGGGGCGCACGTACGTGCCCTGGAAATTGCAGGCGAAAGCTTGGACTAGGTCATCCCAGTTGGAGATCTGCCCCGGAGGCAGGTGCTCCAACCAGGCGCGAGCGGAGTCGGAGAGGAACAGGGGGAGGTTGCAGATGATGAGGTTGTCATCGTCCGTTCCACCTAGTTGGCAGGCCAGACGGTAGTCCGCGAGCCACAGTTCCGGTCTCGTCTCCCCCGAGTACTTTGTGATAGTAGTCGGGGGTCGGAACCGGGTCGAGAACGGCGCCCGTCGGATGGCTCGGCTGAAGGCTTGCGGGCCGGGTGGTTCGGGCGAGGGACTCCGATCCTCCCCGCTGTCGTAGCGTCTCCCACGCCTGGGGTGGTAGCCTCGGTGCACCCTCTCGTCGAGGTGGGCCCGACGGTCGTGGTGATGGTGCTCGTTGCCGAGGCGACCCGGGGCCGCAGGCGCTGTGTTGCGCGTGTGCCCGGTGTAGACCGAGGCTTCCCGCATGAATCGGGAAGTCACGGCATGAGGTTCTGAGGGGTACCCCTGCCTTCGGGAGGCAGAGCTCTCGGCCCGTCGGACCGCGGCGCCTTCCAGGAGATTCTTGAGCTCTCCCTGGATTCGCCGTCCCTCGGTGGTTGATGGCTCCGGCATCTCGCGAAGAAGCATTGCTGCTGCCGCCAGGTTCTAGCCGACCCCACTGGATGCGGGTGGTGGCCTGACCCTGACGTCATCGTTGATGCGATGCTGGAAGCCCTGGGGTAGATGACGTATTTCTCCGGTCAGAGCTTGGCCCGCCCATGCCTGCCTGACGTCCCGACGGATCGGCTCAAGCGCTCCTGCTCCCTCGTCGAGCCTGGCCTGCACCCCGCGGATTTGCTCGAGCTGTGGGTCATGACCCCCCGCCTGAACGGGGACCACAGCTAGCTCCTGTGGGATGTCAACGCGAGGCACCGGCCTAGGGAGGTCACCGTCCTCCGGCATGCTGAGATGGTTGCCTTCGGGGGGACCCCCTAGATCGATGTGGAAGCATTCGCGACTTGGGCCGCAGTCCTCGTCGCCGAGGCTACGGCTACCGTTGGAACAGTCGGAAAGGCAGTAGTCGCATGCGGTCATGAAGTGCCGCATGGCACTGGGGTTGTCAAGTCCAGAGAAATCCCAACAGATGCTGGGCTCGTCGTCTTCCTCGGACCCAGAGGGCCCGTAGGTCGAGACGTCCGTCAGCCGGTCCCAAGGTGACCGCATACGAATCTCCAGAGGGTTTGGACTCGCCTCAACAAGAGCGCCCGCCAAAGCGGGGCCGCTAGGTGGGTCGAGGTTGAATCCGAAAGACGTGGGATGACAATCGGTCGGTACCTTTCGGTCGACGGGCGGCGATGAGGTCACGTCGGGGACTGACTACGCCGTCGTCTCAGGTACGAGGGTGACGTCCAGCAAGCTTTTCGCGAGCGTGCTGGCGTCGTCCGCTTGCTCGGGATTGGCGTGTCGCGGGGGGACGGCGCTCGCCTTCGTCTCAAACGCGAGGTCGACGCCCGGTGCGCCCCCCGTTGGGGCGCTGGGGCCGTCGACTCACTCGACAGCCGACGAGGCGCTGTCTCCTGCTTGGCCTTGGTTGCCCCGCCTCCTCCTCCGTTCACGGGGGAGAGGACGGGGTGAGCTCGAAGGTTGTTCTTCCACCATGTGGGGAAGACGTCGCCGATTCCGCCGCCGGCGGGCGGGTTGTCGGCCGCCACTGTCGTTGTCGCCCGGCGGTGGAAGGAGTATCACGTCGTAGCCGCCGTCGAGGGACATGAACTCAAGACTCCCGAAACGGAGCACCGTCTCGGGTTGGAGAGGTTGCTGGAGATTGCCCATCTGGAGCTTGACGGGAAGCTGTTCGTCAACACGCAGCAGGCCCCTACCTGGCGCGCCAACTGTCGGCGTTCTGAGACCGGGGGGTCCCTGGGCCGACGAGTGAATGTCGCCGCGTGCCCCAGCCCAGATGGGTCGAGCGCGAGGGCGAGCGCGAAGGGAGGAGAGCGAGGCGGCCGGAGACCGGCGTGAGAGAGGTGGGAATCCCGCGGCCTTCGTGTTCGTCCCGCGCCCAGGTCGGGTGCGCTTGCAGTAGGGGGTTACAAGCGTCCACGCGGGAGAGGGAGCGAGCGGCCTCCAGCGAGCGCCAGTTCTCGTCCTCGTCCCCGCGCGGCCCACCCTCTCTAAGAGGGCCCTGGTCCTCCCTTTTATAGGCGCAAGGAGAGGATCCAGGTGTACAATGGGGGGTGTAGCAGAGTGCTACGTGTCTAGCGGAGGAGAGCTAGCGCCCTAGGTACATGCCGTTGTGGCAGCCGGAGAGATCTTGGCACCCAGCTGGTGTGATGTCGTGGCCGTCGGAGGAGCGATGGAGCTTGGCGGAGGGACAGTTGTCGGAGCGGTTGAGTCCTTGCTGACGTCCTCTTGCTTCCGTAAGGGGGCTGAGAGCCGCCGTCGTCACATAGCATGCGGGGCGCCATCATTGCCTATCTGGCGGAGCAAGCCAGATGGGACGCCGGTCTTGTTCCCTGTGGCCCGAGTCAGCTCGGGGTAGGGTGATGATGGCGCCTCCTATTGACGTGGCTGGTCTGCGCCCTAGGTTGGGCGATGTGGAAGCTCCTCCGAAGCCGAGGTCGAGTCCGAGCCCTTGGGTCGGGCGACGCAGAGATTGCCGGCTGGTGCTGGGGCGGAGTCCGAGCCATGGGGTCGGGCGAAGCGGAGTTCGTCCTCTTCTGGGGCCGAGCCCAAGTCCGAGCCCTGGGTCGGGCGAGGCGGAGATCGTTGTCTTCTGAGACTTAGCCCGAGTCCGAGCCCTGGGTCAGGCGGAGCGGAGTTCGCCGTCTTCCGGGACTTAGCCCGAGTCCGAGCCCTGGGTCGGGCGGAGCGGAGTTCGCCGTCTTCCAGGACTTAGCCCGAGTCCGAGCCCTGGGTCGGGCGGAGCAGAGTTCGCCGTCTTCTGGGACTTAGCCCGAGTCCGAGCCCTGGGTCGAGCGAAGTTCGTCGTCTTCTGGGACTTAGCCCGAGTCCGAGCCCTGGGTCGGGCGGAGCGGAGTTCGCCGTCTTCCGGGACTTAGTCCGAGTCCGAGCCCTGGGTCGGGCGGAGTTCGCCGTCTTCTGGGACTTAGCCCGAGTCCGAGCCCTGGGGTCGGGCGAGGCGGAGCTTCCTATAGAGCCTTCGGCCGGGCCTGACTGCCTGTCAGTCTCACTCTGTCAAGTGGCACCGCAGTCGGAGTTGCGCAGGCGGCGCTGTCCTTCTGTCAGGCTGGTCAGTGGAGCGGCGAAGTGACGGCGGTCACTTCGGCTCTGCCGGCTGGGGGGGGGCGCGTCAGGATAAGGGTGTCAGGCCACCTTTGCATTAAATGCTCCTGCGACTTGGTCTGTCGGTGCGGCGATTTGGTCAGGGTTGCTTCTTAGCGAAGGCAGGGCCTCGGGCGAGCCGGGAATATGTTCGCCGCTGAAGGAGGGCCTCGGGCGAGACGGAAATCCTCCGGGGTCGGCTGCCCTTGTCCGAGGCTAGGCTCGGGCGAGGCGTGATCGTGTCCCTCGAATGGACTGATCCCTGACTTAATCACACCCATCAGGCCTTTGCAACTTTGTGCTGATGGGGGTTACCAGCTGAGAATTAGGAGCCTTGAGGGTACCCCTAATTATGGTCCCCGACAAATAGAGTCGCACATCGCACATACAAAAATAAAACATATACCAATAAATAAGCACGCACCATTACATAAACATTCACCATTACATACACATTAACATATCACACTTATCACACCTTAAATACGTCCTAAACGCGTAAATACTTATTAATTCAATAATAGTTATTATTGTGAGTCCTAAATGATGAATTTATGAGTGGGTGCAATAAATACAGTTTTAACTAGTATTAATATATTTTAACATCATCAATGATAGTTATCTTTTTTATTATTAATAAATAAATTAATAGCTTTTATCCTTTTTATTTCTAACTCGAATTATTGAGTATAGCCAAAAAGAGTTTAATATTCTAAAAATCCCTATAAATTATCAATTGAACTTTTTATAACACAAGCGAGGTTATTTTGACATAAACTAGTAGTTTACTAACTCTAAAAATTTAGGTGCTATATTTGCGAACATGTTTATTTGGCTAGTAAAAATCTACTTTCCATCCTACTAGTGATATTTTCTCCTTTCTTTATAAAAAGAAAATATTAATAAAATAACCTAGTGATAAATCATCTAAAAATCCTATAATGTTTATATGACATGAGTTCTATACCACTTTCTAAATTCATTAAAATAAACCTATGACTATAATTCTCCAAATAGTTTCTAAAGTTCGTTGTAACCAAATTTAACTACAAAAATTCCTATCTATTGTTTTTATCACCAACGTGTGACTACTAAATTCTCGTCATATTTCTCTAATCCAAAAATCAACGCATCGATTAACATGAATTATCACGGTGCACTAATAATCGCATATCTCTAACAAAAATTCCATAACGCACATACACATGAATTGCGGATCACACGTGTTCATATTACAACAACTAAATATACAATTCATGAATCGAATCAAAAGTATTTTGAAAATACACAAATTAATTTGGGTCATCTTCAACCATGGGTTCGTGCGTGTGACGGAGATGGATCGACGGGTTTTCGGCCAGGTGGAGAAGAGCAGGGGTTCGGTCTTCGGATGGCGGGTGCGTGGCTCCGGCGATGAACGGTGAACTCTGGCGACGAACGTCAAACTCTGGCGACGAGCAGTGCACTAGCGATGGCGAGCGAGAAGAGCTAGAGAGAGGGGCGAGCTCGGGTAGGGGAGAATGGAGAGAGAGCCCGGCTGCTCTTTTATAGAGAGAGGGAGGCGAGAGGAAGAGACGGCCGGGGTAGGGAGAGAGAATGGTTGGCATTTTCAAGGAGGCCATCAATGGCGAGAGGAAGTAATGGAGGAGTGAAAGGAGGAGAAACGGAAGCAGTTGAATCTCCATAACTCGCGAAGCTTCGGACGCGGCGGGCACGGACGTCGGGCTCTGGCATTGCTCGGCTGCGGGTGCGCGCGGGGCGGCTCGGCGGGCAGGCGCGCGGTCGGTTGGGGTCGCGGACTTGGCTCGCCCGGGGGCGCGGCGGGCTGGGGCGCTCGGTGCGCGGCGGCTGCAGGGCAGGGCGCGGCTCCATGGCTCCCTGTGCGCGTGCGTGAGAGCAGGGAGAGAAGCGAGAGAAGAGAGAGAGAGAGAAGGGGAGAGGAGAGACTACAGGGAGGCGGCGGCGGCTTGGCTTCAGGGAGAGGGCGCGCGCGTAGGGTTTGTTAGATGGGCCCCTACTGGGCCGGTTAGGTTAGGAGGTTTTTGTTTTTTTTCAATTCCGAAATACATTTTTAGATAACTCAAAAATTCATAAAAAAATTCACCAAAACTATTTATAAATAAAATATTTGTTTTTAGACTAATAATTATTATATTATTTAATTATCATACTAATTACAAGGGTTTCGTTTAAAAAGAATTGATATTAAACATCCGATACTCAATCATGTGCATACTAACAAAAATGATTCCAAGATGCAAATAAATAATTAAACACTAAAAAACTTATTATCCTAATTACCTTAATAACTAAATTCATTATTTTTAGTTGATGGCTTTTGTGGTGTTACAAACCTACCCCTCTTAAAAGAATTTCGTCCTCGAGATTAAGAAACTTCCAAGAATAACTAGGGGAATTCTGCTCTGAGTTCATCATTTCTTTCCCAAGTGGCCTCATCTTCCAAATGATGACTCCACTGAACTTTGCACATGTTAATAACTTTACTCCGTGTAATTCTGCGAGACGTTTCCAGAATTCTGACCGGGTACTCTGAATAAGTCAAATCCTCATTGACATTCAGTTCTTCCATGGGTAACTGTTCTTCTGGTACTCTTAAGCACTTCTTAAGTTGTGATACGTGAAATACGTCATGCACATCCGATAAACTATCGGGTAGCTATAACTGGTAGGCTACTTCACCTTTTCTTTCCAAAATCTTGAATGGGCCGATATAGCGAGGAGATAATTTTCCCTTAACTTTAAACCTTTTCATTCCTCTCATCGGTGAAACTTTAAGGTATACAAAGTCTCCTACTTTAAACATAAACTCTCTTCTTCTATGATCAGCATAGCTTTTCTGTCTTGACTGTGCTGTCTTCAAATTTTCTCTGATAATCTGCACTTGCTTTTCGCCTCTTGGAGAATTTCTGGACCAAATACCTGACTTTCTCCAGTCTGATTCCAATAAAGTGGTGTTCTACACTTTCGTCCATAAAGTGCTTCAAATGGTGCCATTTTTAGACTTGCCTGATAACTGTTGTTATACGAGAATTCTGCATAAGGCAAACTTTTATCCCAGCTTCAACCATGCTTTAGAGCGCAAGCTCTTAGCATATCTTCTAACACTTTGTTTGTCCTTTCCATTTGCCCATCCGTTTGCGGATGATAAGCTGAACTAAAATTTAGCTTGGTATCCATGGACTCATGTAGTCTTTTCCAAAAGCACGAGGTAAACTGGGTTCCTCGATCTGATACGATCTTCTTCGGTACTCCATGCAGACTAACAATCCTCGACATGTATAACTCTGCTAACTGGGCTCCTGAGTAAGTTGTCTTCATAGGTATAAAGTGTGCCACTTTAGTCAACCTGTCTACTATGACCCATATTAAATCATAGCCATCCCGAGTACGGGGTAGTCCAACTATGAAATCCATACCGATTTCTTCCTATTTCCATTCAGGTACCTTGAGAGGTTGTAGCAATCCTGCTGGTCTTTGGTGTTCGGCTTTAACTCGCTGACACACGTCACACAACGCAACATGAGTAGCAACATCTCTTTTCAAACCGTACCACCAATACTTTTCCTTAAGATCCTGGTACATCTTTGTACTACCAGGGTGAATCGAGTAAGCTGAATCATGAGCTTCTCTCAAAATAAGTTGGCGCAAGTTCTTGATTTCGGGTACGCAGATTCTTTTCTTAAACCATACTATGCCTTGATCATCTTCCGTGAAACCTGGGGCTTTACCCAAACCAATCAAAGCTTTAATTTCCTTAATTTTCTCATCAGACTCTTGTCCTTTATGAATCTCTTCTTCCACAGTAGATTCAACTTCCATAACTGTTGCTTCTACATTATTGAGCATACCAAGGTTGAGTTGTTCCATTTCCCAGCACAATTCCTGTGACATCAAATGAGTAGTGATGTTGTTCAATTGACCCTTACGGCTCAAAGCATCAGTTACTACATTTGCTTTTCCGGGGTGATATTGTATTTCCAAATCATAGTCCTTAATCAACTCAAGCCATCTTCTCTGTCTTAGGTTGAGTTCCTTCTGAGTGAATATATATTTCAAGCTTTTGTGATCCGTGAAGATTTTGCACTTGTTTCCAATCATATAGTGTCTCCAAATCTTCAAAGCATGCACTACGGCAGCTAGTTCCAAATCATGCGTAGGATAATTCTTCTCATGCTTCCTCAACTGCCTTGAGGCATAAGCTATCACTTTTCCTTCTTGCATTAGCACACATCCAAGTCCAAGGTGTGATGCATCGCAATACACATCAAATCCCTTATGGATGTCTGGCATTACCAAAATTGGTGCAGTGGTTAACCTTTTCTTGAGTTCTTCAAAACAATTCTGACAAGCTTCATCCCACTTGAACTCTCTACCTTTCTCCAGTAGAGAGGTAAGAGGGTTCACTAACTTGGAAAAACCTTCAATAAATCTTCTATAGTATCCTGCCAATCCAAGAAAACTTCTAATCTTGGACGCATCCTTTGGTTTCTTCCAATCCAGTATCTCACTTATCTTTCCTAGGTCCACTTTAATTCCACCATCGGTAACGATATGTCCTAGGAAAGCAACTTCGTTAAGCCAAAAATCACACTTTGAGAACTTTGCGTACAGTTGGTTGTCACGAAGCTTATGTAGGACTAGCCTTAGATGATCTTCAGGTGTTTCCTCATTCGGAGAGTATATCAGTATGTCGTCAATGAATATGACCACAAACAGATCCAGATATTCCATGAATACCTTGTTCATCAAGTTCATAAAGTATGCTGGTGCATTAGTCAGTCCAAACGACATGACCAAAAACTCATATAATCCATATCTCGTCGTGAAGGTTGTCTTAGGTACATCTTCTGCTCGAATCTTTAACTGATGATATCCTGATCTCAGATCTATCTTCGAGAATATCTTAGCTCCCTTCATTTGATCGAATAAATCTTCAATCCGAGGTAGTGGGTATTTATTTTTGATGGTTACTTCATTCAAACTTCTATAATCAACGCACATTCTTCTCGAACCATCTTTCTTGTTCACAAATAGAACTGGGCTCCCCAAGGGGATGAACTTGGGCGAATGAAACCTTTTTCTAGTAATTCTTCTATTTGTTTCTTCAGTTCTACTAAATCTTTGACATCCATTATATATGGTCTTTTCGAGATAGGTGCGGTTCCGGGTAATAATTCAATAGAAAACTCTATATCACGGTCAGGTGGCATACCTGGTAATTCCTCCAGAAATACGTCTGGGTACTCGCACACTACCTTGATATTTTCCAAGGGCTTTTCTTCCAAGTGATTAATCACTGTCTTTCCTTTTGCATCTATTGACTTGTCTATGCTAACTTGGATTCTTTCACCTTGAGGATTTGTCAACATAATTGTTCCGTTGGCACACTGTATCACTCCATCACAACTTTTCAACCAATTGCATCCAAGAATCACATCAATACCATTGGATCCTAGGACCACTGGGTTGACTGAAAAATCTATTCCTTGAATCTTGAGATTAACATGGGGGCATGAGTGTGTGGCCTTCATGTTACCTCTCGATGAACTAATATGTAATATCTTCTTAAGAGGGTACTTCGGTATTTTATGTTTTTCCACAAATGACTCAGTTATGAATGAATGCGATGCTCCAGAGTCAAATAAAACTGATGTAGGTATGGAGTTAACAAGGAACATACCATACACTATGTCAGCATCCTCAGGTACTGATTCTGCGGTGACGTGATTGACCCTTCCTCTACTCTGGTTCTGCGGAGTCTTATTTTGTGCAGATCCACGAGCGGGGGTGTTCTGGTCATTCCTCTGAGTATTGCTCCTTTGGGGTGTTTGTTGGTTGCGCCTTGGGCAGTTGTTAGCATAGTGGCCCAGCTCACCGCACTTGAAATAGCCATTGGGTTGGACTGGTGCGTTGTTGCTTCTGGCCTACGTGTTATTGGCGCCACCTTGACGATTCTATGAACTCCCACCAGACCTCTGGTTGGTCTGAGAGTTGCTCCTTTGTTGGTTCTGATTTTGGTTATTTCTCTGGCCTTGCTGTCCAGAGCGTTGCACTTGATAATTGTTTCCACCCTGATTTCCAGAGCGGAACTGTGAACCTTGAGCGTTGTTTGGGTAGGTGTTCCTGCTGGACTGACCTTGAAACTTCCTTTTATGTCAGATAATTCCCTTTTTTTGCTTTCAAGGCCAATTGCCTTGTTCAGCAGTGTCTGGAAATTGGGGAAGGTATGACTCTGAAGTTGGTAGTTTAGAGGTCCAATCAATCCTTCTAGGAAACGCTCTTGGCGCTTCTCATCTGTGTCCACTTCTTCCGGTGCATAGCGTGAGAGCTGAGTAAAGCGATCACGATACTCACTGACTGTCATATTCCCTTGGGTAAGGGAAAGGAACTCCTTCTTCTTCAACTTCATAATTCCTGAGGGAATATGGTGAGCGCGGAAGTTCTCTTGAAACTCCTGCCAAGTTATAGTATCAGCATTGGGATGTGCCGCTATGAAGGCATCCCACCAGTCGGACGTGGCACCCTCGAGTCTTCCCGAGGCGTATAAGACCTTCTCCCGGTCATTGCACTAGGTGATGTCAAGCTTCTTTCCAATGACCTTGAGCCAGTCATACGCATCCATAAGATCAATCGCATGGGAAAATGTTGGCGAGTGATGACTCATAAAATCCTGGTGCTTATCTCTGGCCGGGGGTGCATTCTGCTGTTGTTGCTAATGTTGCTGATTCTGCTGGTTCTGCTAAATTTGTTGAATATCCGCAGTGAGACCTTGCAGAATCTGCATCTGGGTGGCAATGAACTGCTCCATGTTGGGATTCGGTGGTGGTGGTGGTATTTGTTGACCACGCTGGTTCTGGTTGTTGTTGGGTCCTTGACGTGCGTTCACCATCTGATTGGTTAGAAAGTGAACATCTTAGAGGAGTGAAGAGTAGAAAAGATTCTAGAGGGGAATATCCTAAGTTTATTATTATTTTTTATATGATCTTATGGCCATCATTCCATAAGGCCATGGCACTCAAACAAAAATCCAACTCAAACATGTCAACCAATCACCATCACATGTTTGTTATTTATTAATAGGATAACTAAAAAGAGTATCATTGTCTGACACAAAAACTAACTTATTACATCATAACTTAAACATTTAAAGCAGCCTAGTGACGGATTCGGGCTCCCCATAGCGCAGCCTCTTGCGGGGAGGAGACAACGCCATGGCGGGGACCTGGGCTTCGGGCGGATCCAGTCCTTGAAGTTGGGCTTCCAGGGCTGCAATCCTGGCATGGGCATTCTCCAGCTCCAAGTGCACCCTAGAGAGATCCAGGGTGGCACTGTCCAGGTCGGTGTTGAGACCGGCCACTACACCCGCTAGGGTGTTGAGGCGATCCTCACCAGCTTCACCTAGGACGATGCTGGTCTCGCTTCCTCCACTTAGACGTAGAGGAAGATGCCTTAACATCGTGTCCTGCAGCTGCTGCCGATAGGTGTGGCTGAGCGACCACAGGGTCTGTCTGGTAGCGTCGCTGACCGAGGCAGCGTAGGTGGACAGTGGTGTCAGGGACTCGTGAGCAGACAGAGTCCTGAATCTCCTATCCCCTTCATCCATCACCCGGACATGGATGCGAGTGATGTAGTAGCAAGCCCAGGGAGGCTTGCTCACTCGCCTTGTTTCGTACAGGGGGCGGACGTAGGTGCCTAGCGCGTGCAGCACGTCTTGCAGCAGGTTAGGGAAGTGCCCCGTCTCAAACATTGACGTGTAATGTTCGACAACAGGACCAAACCCGATGAAGTAGTCCTGCTGGGCGTAGTCAGCTTCCTGGTTGACATGTTCGTCTCCTCCTTTGTCGTCATCGTCATCCTCGTCATCGTCGTCCCTAGAGTCGTCGGGGTCGTCGCCTCTGGGTGCAGGTGCTTGGACGGTTGGTGCAGGCGGTGCCGATGTCGATGACCTAGCTGCGAAGGCTAGGGACTCTGCCAACGGGGTGGGCGTCGGCAGCTGTTCCTCCGAGCTATCCTCCAGGATGACTCCATTCTCCACTCGAATTTGAGGGAGATCCACCGGAAATTCCTCGACTACTACTGGGTAGATAGGGATTTGTCGGGATGGAGGGGAGTAGTTGGTGTTGACATGGGTAGTTTTGAGAGTACGAACCATCTACAAGAGAAGAGTCAACTCAGTTGAAATTTTAAAGAGGTAAGGCTAATAAAATAATTTGTAAGAGTGAAATTAGCAAGTTTTGAACAACTAGGCTTTCCATTTCTAACTAATCTAACGACCTAGGGTCAGCATAGCTTTGATACCACTTCTGTCACACCCGGTTCCAGGGGGTAGAACCGAGCGCATAGCATATATGTGCCAGGATCCATTTCCACACATATGTTGACGTCACAAGTATAATATATCAAAAGACAATGCAATAAAGGCGTAAAGAGAGAGTAGAATACTTTATTACATCATCTGAATCATTGTATCTTTAACAAGTATCACATCAAAGTAATGGAGGAATTAAATGACATGGGCAATCTTCCATAGGAAGATGACCGACATATCGTTAGACATAGAATTCCTCGTCGTCAAAATCTCCATCAAAGTCTCCAGCATCACCCTCTGATCAAAATATTAGCAAGGGTGAGCTCACTTATGGTCGGGGCTCAGCAAGTGGGGGAAAAATTAATGCAGGTATAACAAGGTGAGGCTAAGGTTGAGCAGTAAGCATTTTAGTTGGTCAACATTTTATTAACAACATATGTCTTAATAATAAGTGTGAATCCCGAATATCCCATTTAAACCAAGGAATATGAATATAACAAAAACACTTAAGTGAAACCACTTAAGCAAATCATTGGCAGATCATCGGATCTCAATTTAATTCCATCTTCAAGTTCAATTACCATGTGAGGAGTCCACGTCGCTCATAACCGGGAGCATGGCTGATATATCAGTTTTACACTCTGCAGAGGTGGTACAACTTTACCCACAAGCCATGTATCCCATCCCGTCCGAGTTGATCGGACCCTTAAACACTGCCGAGGTGAATGGCTAGGGATCCATTATGAGGCTTTCACAAATACACTTAATACGAAGCAACCCACTAAGGTTTCTAAAGACGATGGTGGTGGCCCCCTGGGTGAGGTATCTTAGCAAAGAATACGTCCCCATGTTAACGTGGGCTGCCAACACCTACCGTTCCCCCTCTTGCCCATATTTCAGGTAAGGTTGCCAAGCACTAAGCATATAAAGCTAATTACCAAAGCCAGAGCCATGATAGCACTCGTGGTTGCACTGTTATCCTGGGTGGTCACTCCATGTTCCAATTAATTTGAAATAATGTTGTGTTAACCATCGGGTTAATGTCATAATTGCCAATTTCAATTTTGGAACATTAATACCAATTAATGAGTGACATTAAAATCATTAAGTTGAGCGATAGCACAATTTGCAAAGCTTAATAATTTCCCACGTTAAACAAGGAATACAGTTGATAAATCTAGGAAATCCTTAATTAGGTAAAACCCATCAAATTATGCAGTATATCAAAAAGTAAACATTATTATATGCAATGATTGGGTACAAAAAGAATATGCAGAGGGAGAATCCACTTGCCTTGCTCAAACGTGTCCCGTGGTTCGTCTTCGAACGTATTCGAATCCTCTGCCACACAGTCGGCTTCTAATAGAGTCACACATCGCACATACAAAAATAAAACATACACCAATAAATAAGCACGCACCATTACATAAACATTCACCATTACATACACATTAACATATCGCACTTATCACACCTTAAATACGTCCTAAACGTGTAAATACTTATTAATTCAATAATAGTTATTATTGTGAGTCCTAAATGATGAATTTATGAGTGGGTGCAATAAATACAGTTTTAACTAGTATTAATATATTTTAACATCATCAATGATAGTTATATTTTTTAATATTAATAAATAAATTAATAGCTTTTATCCTTTTTATTTCTAACTCGAATTATTGAGTATAGCTAAAAAGAGTTTAATATTCTAAAAATCCCTATAAATTATCAATTGAACTTTTTATAACACAAGCGAGGTTATTTTGACATAAACTAGTACTTTACTAACTCTAAAAATTTAGGTGTTATATTTGCGAACATGTTTATTTGGCTAGTAAAAATCTACTTTCCATCCTACTAGTGATATTTTCTCCTTTCTTTATAAAAAGAAAATATTAATAAAATAACCTAGTGATAAATCATCTAAAAATCCTATATTGTTTATATGACATGAGTTCTATACCATTTTCTAAATTCATTAAAATGAACCTATGACTATAATTCTCCAAATAGTTTCTAAAGTTCGTTGTAACCAAATTTAACTACAAAAATTCCTATCTATTGTTTTTATCACCAACGTGTGACTACTAAATTCTCGTCATATTTCTCTAATCCAAAAATCAACGCATCGATTAACATGAATTATCACGGTGCACTAATAATCGCATATCTCTAACAAAAATTCCATAACGCACATACACATGAATTGCGGATCACACGTGTTCATATTACAACAACTAAATATACAATTCATGAATCGAATCAAAAGTATTTTGAAAATACACAAATTATTTTGGGTCGTCTTCAACCTTGGGTTCGTGCGTGTGACGGAGATGGATAGACGGGTTTTCGGCCGGGTGGAGAAGAGTAGGGGTTCGGTCTTCGGATGGCGGGTGCGTGGCTCTGGCGATGAACGACAAACTCTGGCAAACTCCGGTGACGAACGTCAAACTCCGGCGACGAGCAGTGCACTAGCGATGGCGAGTGCGAAAAGCTAGAGAGGGGCGAGCTCGGGTAGGGGAGAATGGAGAGAGAGCTCGGCTGCCCTTCTATAGAGAGAGGGAGGGGAGAGGAAGAGACGGCTGGGGTAGGGAGAGAGAACGGTCGACGTCTCCAAGGAGGCCATCAATGGCGGGAGGAAGTAATGGAGGAGTGAAGGGAGGAGAAACGGAAGCGGTTGAATCTCCATAACTCATGAAGCTTCGGACGCGGCGGGCGCGGACGTCGGGCTCTGGCGTTGCTCGGCTGCGGGTGCGCATGGGGCGGCTCGGCGGGCAGGCGCGTGGTCGGTCAGGGTCGCGTACTTGGCTCGCCCGATGGCGCGTCGGGATGGGGCGCTCGGTGCGTGGCGGTTGCAGGGCAGGACACGGCTCCATGGCTCCCTGTGCGCGCGCGTGAGAGCAGGGAGAGAAGCGAGAGGAGAGAGAGAGAGAGAAGGGGAGAGGAGAGACTGCATGGAGGCGGCGGCGGCTTGGCTTCAGGGAGAGGGCGCGCGCGTAGGGTTTGTTAGATGGGCCCCTAGTGGGCCGGTTAGGTTAGGAGGTTTTTGTTTTTTTCAATTCCGAAATACATTTTTAGATAGCTCAAAAATCCATAAAAAATTCACTAAAACTATTTATAAATAAAATATTTGTTTTTAGACTAATAATTATTATATTATTTAATTATCATACTAATTACAAGGATTTCTTTTAAAAAGAATTGATATTAAACATCCGATACTCAATCATGTGCATAAAAAGAAAAATGATTCCAAGATGCAAATAAATAATTAAACACTAAAAAAAATTATTATCCTAATTACCTTAATAACTAAATTCATTATTTTTAGTTGATGGCTTTTGTGGTGTTACAATTATTCACTAAGGCTTATTTTTTGTTTGCATTTAGGTGCAATAATATGGCTTTGTATCGAGTTTTAGCTAATGATACCTATTGGTTGTTTTATTGTGATTTTCTAAAGTTTCTAGGGCCTAGTGGTGCTTTCTACTACTACTATACTTTAAAAATGTCAAACAACAGATTTCCTAATTTTTCTACCTTCTTCTTTGTGCAAGAGCAATCATTCTAGAATTTGGCTAATTTTTCTCAAATGGAAGGGGTGGTAGCATTTCTTTGAACATATGGTCTTTTTCATGGAATAGGGAGTGAGGTGTATTACATCATGTTTTTACCTTAGTTTCATATTTTTCTCTGGTGGCTTACCTCATAAGTAATTGGGTAAAAATTGATTTTCTCACTGTTGCACATTTTTAGTCCTTCTTTTAATTTATTAGAAGTATATGCCAACTTCAAGTTATAATTATTCAACTCACTTACTATGATTGGATAGGGTGTTTATCATTTTTGTAGTGGTATACTAGTAGTCAGAGGCCTCTTGAATTTTTCTTGCCATTATTGTATTTGACCTTATATTTTTAAGCATGGCTTTTCTTGATTTCTTAATGCCAAAGAAAATTATAACCTTAGATTAGCACTAGACTATGGTTCCATATATTTTTCCTAGGTTCTGTATAACTTAGCTATACTAGGAAAAATATGGTCATTCTCTAGTTTTCATTTTCTATTGCCTTTTTCATTTTTATAAAGTTTGGGCAGAAATAACCTTTAATGGACATTCCTGGTTTATTCTTGTATACTGGGGTACTCAGTATTTTTAAACAATGTATAAGTCAGGTGAGCATCTCTACAAATTTTCTCCAGTCCAGTATAGAAGTATTCCTATTTTTCTTTGTATTAACAAGGTTTGGGTAGTTTCCAAATTTAAATTCAAACTCTAAAAATTAGTACATAAAACATGGGGTTCAATATTTTTGTTTAACAGTTCATAATTTTTAGAACCCAGCAAAATTGGTTTGACTAATTTTGGGTGAGTATTTTGTAAGTTATGCATTTCACTGATTTGCTGCTGATTTAAAGAATTGAAATTCAAAATGGAAAAGGAAAATCTACTTTGCTCTAGGGTCCCTGGTAAAATTTTCCTACGTTCCTTACAAACTAATCCTTGGTCTACTATTCCACTGAGTCACTCACAACGCAGAAAACCCCCTGGGGTAATCCTAAATCAATCCCGCGGTCCTTCCTTTATTGGAACAGTACCCGCGGTGGAGGAAAGGGCGGAGGGGCTTACCGGCGGTGAGATAGCTCCAGTGAGGCGTCCAGGGAGGTTGGGGAGGTTACGGTGGTCACGTCGAGGTACAGTTCAGCATCGAGGTGGTCGGGGTCGGCTGGTCCACGTGCGTAGGCGGGGGAGTTCCTCGGCGGTGGGGATTCTGGCCTAACCACGGTGACATAGCACAATCCATTGAGTCAGGGAGCTTCACGGGAGGTCAGGGAGGTCATGGGTGCAAGGAATCGAAGAATTGTTTACCTGGTGGCTCGGTCTACGAGCGGTGGCGGGCGACCGAAGTCCAGTGATGCGATCCCGCTGCTCTGGTGAGGTAGGGTCCTGATTCTCGCTTGAAGAAGCTTCACGGCTCCACGAGGAAGCTGTCCAGTGGCTCAGATGAGGCTAGGGGTCTCTAGAAATGGCTGGCCACGATGGCCGGCGTTCGGGTAGCTCGGGCGGGCGGCGCAGAGCACGCTGGAGCTAAGAACTGGGTCGGGACAGCGAGGGCAAGCGTCGAGTGAAGTGTTGCGCTTCCGGGGGTGGCTTTTAAAGGCGTGGGCGAGCTCAGCCGAGGGCCGTTCTGACATGCGCTCGGGGCGTGCGTGGAGGAGCGCCAGTGCGTGCTCTGCCGCCTGGGCACGACATCAAGCACGAGGCAGCACTGAGAGTGGTCACTTTTAGGCGCCCATTGGCTCCAAATCTTCGTGATTATGGCCATGATCCCATTGTAAGATCTCTTCACCAGACTTCCCTTTGTCGTTTGTTTGTGACGACATATGGATTTTGTTGACTGGAACCGAAGATATGGGGTGCTCTAGTAGGGTTTGTCTCACTGCGTGAGTCCGAGATAAAATCCTTGACTTGACGTGTCTAGGGCATGAATCTCGATGCCATCTTCACACACGTTGCAGAGGGGTTAATTTAACACAACTTTGTCAATGGGAGCATAGGATTTTGAGTTAGGGATCAAGGGGAACGCACTCGAGTTCTAGGTGAGGGCTGAAATTCAGAAATCTGAATTTTCAGATTTCTATAGAGAGCTCCTACTTGCATGGCCTTTTTGGGGATCTTCAACAATTATTTTGGCCAAACTTTCCTGCTAGTTTTTGTAGCTTATTAAGTGTAGGTCAACTTTTATAATTTTCCCAAGCCATGATTTCACTTTTTACATTACCCTTTCTCAAATCTCCCTCTTGCACTTAATGGCTTAATTAGGGTTATTTTAGGTTTTGGGCATGTTTCTCACTTTAAGATGCATGATATGGTTAAGGTTTGATTCTTAAGGTGAAAAGACTTAGTTAAATCTTTGCTCCTAAATTTTGGTACCTTTGGCTCAAATTGAATCACATGTGATAATGATCTTGAGGTTAGCACTGGGAAGAAACCCTAGGTAACACTAGGGTGTTACAGTCTTCCCCCCTTAAAGGAATCTCGTCCCGAGAATCGGGTCAGAATCCTCGAGGGGTGAAGAGAAGGTTACGACTTGATCTCGTGGTGTGGTTTTGTTTATTAAGGTTCTTTAGAAACCTACTCTTCGAATGTCATCCTCTTTGCAACTTCAGAAGGAAGTCCTTTTTGTGTTTGTTTCATAGCTTACTTTGGTTTATGTTAAGATCATCTTTCTTATATTTGGATTCAAAGGGCAGGGGGAGGGGGCTGAGGTATGGTTACGTACCGATTTCTTTAGGTAGAGAATCGGGGTAGTTCGAACGTAGAAATTTCTCAGTCTCCTAGGTAGCTTCTTCCTCTGAATGGTTGCTCCACTGGATCTTATACATTTTGATTGACTTCACACGAGTTGATCTTTCCTTGCAATCCAGAACCTTGGAAGGGTACTCTTGGTATGATAGATCTAGCTCTATCTCCACTTCTGGTTCTGCTACGACCTCATTTGGCAAACAAACACATTTCTTTAATTGGGATACATGGAACACATTGTGGATGGCGGACATAATTGAAGGTAGCTTCAATTTGTATGCCACGGGTCCACATGCTTCCATGATTTCATAAGGTCCAATGTAGCGAGGGGCTAACTTGCCTTTGATTCCAAACCTTTGCACTCCTTTTGTGGGTGATACTTTTAGATATACGAAATCTCCCACTTCAAACTGGAGGGGTTTCCTTCGCTTATCATGGTAGCTCTTCTGCCTGGTCTGAGCAGCTTCTAGATTCTTCCTGATCGGCTTGACTTTCCTTTTGGCTTCCATCACTAAGTCTGGCCCAAAGATTTCTCTTTCTCCAGGCTGTGACCAGTTGAGGGGTGTTTGACACCTTCCTCCATATAGGGCTTCAAAAGGTGCCATCTTCAGACTGGATTGATAAATGTTGTTATAGGCAAACTCTACCAAGGAGAGGCACTTATCCCAGTTCTTGCCGATCGCACAAGCCCTCAACATATCTTCAAGAATCTGATTTATCCTCTCAGTTTGACCATCAGTCTAAGGGTGGTAAGCCGAACTTCTTATTAGCTTGGTTCCCAAGGACTCATGCAATTGCTCCCAAAATCTGGCTACGAATTAGGCTCCTCGGTCATAGACAATTGTTCGGGGTAACCTATGCAAACACACAATTCGGTCAATGTACAACTCGTCGTACATATGAGCCTTATCAGTGGTGTGCACTGAAAGAAAATGTGCCACTTTTGTCAATCAATCCACAATGACCCAGATTGAATCTTGAGGTCGAGAGGTGTTGGGCAGACCCACAATGAAATCCATGCTAATGTCATCCCATTTCCACGAAGGTATTGGTAGGGGTTGCAAGGCACCAGCTGATTTTAAGTGGCTTGCATTTATCCTCTGATAGGTGTCACATTCTGAAACATATTGGGCTATCTCCCTCTTCATTCTTGTCCACCAATACAGGGGCTTTAGATCGTGGTACATCTTGGTGCTTCCCGGGTGCATGGAGAATTTGGAGAGATGAGCCTCATCCAAGATTCTCTTCTTGAGATCTCTATTTTTAGGAACCACCAATTTGTCTTCAAACCATAGCACTCCCTTGCTATCTTGGTGAAAGCACTTATACTTCTCCACTTTTTGATTAAGATGCTCTTTGATGATTTGCACTCCCTTGTCACTGAGTTGTGCCATAATAATCTGATTTGACAAGGTTGGTTCAATGGAGATGTGAGACAAGATACCAGAAGGAATCACTTCGATCCTCATCTTGTTCAACTCGTCACACAGGGTATTAATGTGATAGTCCATCATCATACAGTTGCATTGTGACTGTCGACTTAGGGCATTAGCTACCACATTGGCTTTCCTTGGGTGGTATTGTACTTCCAAGTCATAGTCCTTGATCAATTCTAGCCATCTTCTCTACCTCATGTTGAGATCAGCCTGAGTAAAGATGTACTTGAGGCTCTTGTGATCTATATAGATGTTGCAGTGGGTTCCCATCAAGTAGTGCCTCCACATTTTTAATGCATGCATGAACCACGACTGCTAACTCTAAATCATGAGTGGGGTAATTCTGCTCATGAGGCCTGAGTGCTCTTGATGCGTAGGCAATAACCTGGTTGTCTTGCATCAAAACACAACCCAGTCCAGTGCCAGAGGCATCACAATACACATCAAATGGCTTGTTGTTGTTAGGTTGTGCTAACACGGGGGCTGTGGTCAGACGCTGCCTCAAGGTGTGGAAAGCATCTTCGCATTTCTGACCCCATTCGAACTTGGCTCCCTTCTTCAACAATTCTATCATGGGCTTTGCAATTTAGAAGAAATCTAGAATAAATCATCGATAATGCCCGGCCAATCCCAGAAAACTCCGAATCTGACGGACAGTCGTGGATGGCTTCCAATTCATCACCTTTTGCACCTTCTCTAGATCAACAGCTATGCCATCTTGAGAGATAGTGTGACACAAGAATTTAATCTCCTTTAGCTAGAAATCGCATTTTGACAATTTGGCATAAAGGCAGTGTTCTCTTAGATGTTGGAGCACTACATGCAAATGATCGGCATGCTCTTCTTCGTTTCTCGAGTACACCAGGATATCATCGACCATGAATTTGTCCAGTTCAGGCATGAAGACTGAATTCATCAGATACATGAAGTATGCGAGTGCATTTGTCAACCCAAACAACATCATCAGGTACTCATACAACCCATATCTGGTTGAGAATGCAGTCTTTGGAATATCACATGCCCGTATCTTAATATGATGATAGCCGGAGCGAAGATCTAATTTGGAAAACACCTTGGCTCCAACCAATTGATCGAAAAGAACATCAATACGAGGCAAAGGATACTTGTTTTTGATAGTCATCGCATTGAATGGGTGGTAATCTATACACAATCTCAAGCTTTCATCCTTCTTTTTCACGAACAAGGCTGGACATCCCCAAGTAGTTGGGCGGATGAAACCCTTGTCCAGCAATTCTTGCAACTGCTTCTTCAATTCTGCTAGTTCAGCGGGTGGCATCCGGTAGGGCCTCTTAGAAATAGGAGTCGTTCCCGGTTGCAACTCGATGGCAAATTCAATGTCCCTATCTCCTGGCAATTCATCCAAAAAACATCTGCATACTCACAGACCACTGGAATTTTCTTCAAGGGTAGCTCTATCATGGAAAAAGCACATGACCGAGTGGTTTCCTGGCTAGGCAGACATAAGGTGAACTTTCCACAGGTAGGGGAATGGACTTCAATGATGTGCTTGGTGACATCTAGCACCACTTGGTGCTGGGTCATCCAATTGGCTCCCAAAATGATATCCACGTTATCCATCCCTAGAATGAGGAGGGTGGATTTGACAATTTTGCTTCCCAACTGAATAGACACATTTTGATTTAATTGATTTGTTGCAACCTTGCCTCCTGGCGTTGCAATCATGAAAGCCCTTGGGTATGACAGAAAGGCAATTGACAGTTGGTACTGAACTTCTGGCTAATGAAGCTATGCGATGCACCAGAGTCAAACAAAATTAATGCAGGTTGATTGGAAACGAAAAAAGTACCAGTCATGACGGGTGCTCCCTCAGGAAGCTCCTCTAGAGTAGTGAAGTTGAGCTTCCCTTGCCTAACCTGTACCTTCTGCTTCCTTCCTCTATCTTGGTTTGGTGCTGGCATCTGCCACAGCTGATTCCACAGGCAATTCTTGGAATAATGGCCCACATTGCCACATGTGATGTAGTTGTTTCCATTCCCCTGGTGGAATTGCTGCTGCTGCTGAGGTTGATTGTTTCTTGGGTTGGGAGCTAGAAAATGGTTGGGTGCTTGCTGCTGCTGAGGTTGATTGTTTCTTGGGGCGGGAGCTAGAAAACGGTTGGGTGCTTGCTGCTGCTGAGGTGGTCTGATAACCCATCTTCCTGCCTGCTGCTAAAATCCTCTACTCTGACTGTTGGAGACAATCCGGAATCTCTAGGTTGGAGCAGAGGGTCCTGACATTGGTGCCTTCCGCTTCTTCTCTGCCTAGTGAGCTACAATACAGTCTTCTTGTGATATGGCCAGATTGACCAATTCATTGAAGCTGTCAGCCCGAACAGTGTTGAGGCGCTCACGCAGCTTGGTGTTGAGACCTCTGCTTAAACGGTCTCTCTTCTTCTTATCAGAATCTGCATGATAGCCCGCATACTGGCATAGGTCATTGAAGGCCTGGGCATACTGCAACACAGTGTGGGTTCCCTGAGTTAATGCTAGAAATTCATTCAGCTTGTGATCCAGAATCCCTGCTGGAATATGGTGTCCCTTGAAAGCCGTCTTGAATTCCTCCCATGTCACCTCATGGTCAGCAGGTAACATGGCGCAGAAATGGTCCCACCATGTCCGAGCAGGTCCGCGAAGCTGCTGCGCGGTGAAACGAGCCTTCGTGTCATCAGGGCAAGCTCCCGTAAGGAGGGGGAACTTGGACTCCACGACCCTTAGCCACACATAGGCGTCTAGCGGATCCTCTGCCTTGGTGAACAAGGGTGGTTACATGCTCAGGAACTCTTGATAGGTTGCCGCGGCTGGAGGACGTTGTGGCTGGCCTCCACCATGCTGTTGAGGGTGGGGCTGGCGCTACAATAGCTGCCGTAGAATCTCATTCTGCTGAGCCATCAGCTCCTGCACCGTGGGAGCTGGAGGTGGCGGGGGAACTTGCTTGTTCTGCTTGCGACACTGCCTAGTTGCCATATGAAAACAGAAATTTTTGCCATTGTTATCTCGACTCATGGTTCCAACAAAATCCTTTATATTACGAGAAGAAAATGTCATAATATAGTACTGAAACCAATCGAGAATAACATGCTACATTCATTTCATTACTCATAAAAGTTTTTCCTGGGTTACAACATTTTAGGGGAAATTCCCATAAGCCTAATCGAAAACCTGATGCCAAACTAAGCTCGCATGGGTTCCTATCCTCCTAATATGTCAAACTAGTCCATCAACCATGAGTGGTAGAGGCAACACTAGATGCAGGTGAAGGGGGCACTCCGGAGAGATTCACATTCTAACCCGGAGTTGGCTCTAGTTTCTCGGGGGCCTCCTCTCCCTCGCTTCTGGCCTCGTTTGCCTCCATGTCCTGGTCGTGCATCTCTAGGTGGTTGTTGGCTTCCTCAAGTTCCTCCGGCACATCGTGGAGCTAGATCTCCAGGATATCGATGGTGTTATCCTGGATTTCCACCTGCTGCTCTAGGGTCGCGATGCGCTGCCTTAACTGTTCCACCTGTAGGTCCTTTTCCACCAGTTCTAAGGACAAATCAACCACGAAGTCCACTCGACTGTCGAGGGTGAGCTTAGTGGTCTGAGCAAGGTTAGTGAGGTGTGCGATGGCGTTGCTCTGTAGGGCCTGTAGGCGGTACAGTGCGCTCATACACTGAAAGGTGATCCTCCCAACTTGGTCGGGATGCATGACCCACACGTCCTTCACATGGCTCACTCTGTTGCACCACATGGGGTCATCCCTCTTCTCAGCAGGGAAGAGTTCCAGTGGGTGCATCACCATCTCCAAGGGATGGTATCCGCAGAAAATTGTTAGGGTCTTCATAGCTGCGACCTCGGTGGTATCGTCCGCCCTAAACCCAATAGTCTTGGAGTCAAGGGAATGCCAACCCAGCTGTAGAGGGTGAGCCTCCAGAGTCAGCCAGACCCGACAACGGGGCACCCGATGCTCCTCGTATAGCTGCACCGTATACAGAGGGGTGTAGGGTAACCGCGGAGCAGAGCACCTCCCACAAGATGGAAGGGAAACCCTCATGGGAAAGGTAGTCGGAACTAAAACGAGTGTCTCCTCCATTGATGGGGGTAGGTGAACTCATCTGTGAAAGAAGGTTAGATATAAATGTTATGGTGGTGGAAAGGAAAAACACATGTGCCCGGGTTGGTAACAGGAGGTAGGTTAGATTAGATTCTACTTCTTATGTTATCTATTATTAACCTTATTTGCTACATTCACACTTAGATGCTTTTTCCTTTAATTTTCAATCTTTTCATGTTTTATAATGCATGCATGCTAGATAGAACATCTCCTCACTGATCAGAAGGGTGCTTTTAAGTCATCCTTATACTTCTAAGATTGGCCTATATGGCCTACTTAATTAGCCACATATTTTCCCCACTATTCCTAAGGCCTTTCGTCTTAGGTCTAGCGTTCTAGTATTGACGATTCCAATACTAGTTTTTAAGCAAATTTTATTTTTGAAAGGTTGGTATTCACGACTTATTGATTTCTCTGTGGTGGTATTTGCTCTGATACCAGCTGTGGCAGAACCGCCCAGATTATTCCAACTTAAGTGCCCATGTCACACCTTAGAGGCAGCAACACACTTGAATCGGAATAACCCATCAGTCCCTTAGATCTAGTTTGATAAAGCCACTTCCCAAGGATCGAATACCACTAGCTCCCATGAAGGTGAGGCACAGGGAGAATACAATAAAACATGAGACCACAAATTAAAGTACTGGAGTTATTACATAAATCAAAGTTTTGAAGTAAAAGGGAACAAGTTCATAATTAAAGTGCAGCGGATAATCGATATTGACAATAAGGAGGACTAGGGCAAGGCCCAGCCCACTACTCCTCCTGGTCCTCTCCTGTCGAAGCAGCATCCCACTCAACCGTCCAACCCGACGGCAGAGTGGAAGGCCAAGTCTCACCGTCAACCATATCCTGTAGTGTACCTGCAAAAAATTGTGCCACAAGTAAGGTTGAGTATACTAATACTCAGCTAGACTTACCCAGTTTGAGGAGTCTACTCCTCTACCTCTAGACCATGCAGCTGTTTGGTCGAGGGGTTTGGTTTGCCAAAAGCACTAGCTGAGTCTAAAATCAATTTTAGCTTTTCTAGTTCTAGCATAATTAATTTAGCTAGGTTTGGTCCTTTCTAAGCATACATGGTAACAATCATTTAGTACAATCAATAGGTTATCTCAAGTAAACCCTCATTTCACTTTTTACTCGATGCAGTACAAGGGGTCAAGCAGTCTCATTAGCTGTGAGAAGTAGACGATTCGAATCGAGTTTTAACCTTGCAAGGTAAACCTAAACACACGACATGTAGGGGCACTCCGTCCCCACACACGTCAACCGTCCCCATCGATTCCCCGTTCGCGGCTAGGACTCACCGCCTTGGCATACAATGCTCAACTGACCCCGGCTGCCGCCATGCAGTGACCGCACTTGTACCCACCATAGCTAGCATGGGAGACCTAGTCTTAGGACAAGTGAGGAGTAAAGTCCGCGCCCGGCTTCACTCGGGTACTAGGCTTACCGGTTACCATATTTCCCGACATGTGTTTAGTACTTTCAAACGCTTGACTCAGGTATCCACACATTAATCCTTAATTCCATTTCTGTCTCAATGACAAAGCATCCACCCTGGATCCAAGTCAATGGACCATCATTGATCCCATTATCAAGATGAATACAATCAATTCCTGACCTCGCGCAAGTGCTAGAAAAATCACTCGACTTCTACCAAGATCCCTAATTAGCAAAGCGGCTATTCGACCTAGCACAGTAGTACTCATCTCAAAAAGGAATCCTGAATTCATGCAAATAAGGGTTTCAAGCAACTCCTACACTTAAGTGCACATTACAAACCTACAATCATTAAATGTAGTAAAATAGCATATATATAATGGGTTATGCATAAAACCGGGGCTTGCCTTCAAAAGCTGGGGCTGTGGAAAGATCCTCGATGGCAGGCTCCGGAGCTGGCTCCTGGACTTCCTCTTGGACAGCTCCTTGCTCGGGAATGAGCATGTACTCTCCGTCAGCGAGGTTGCAATCTAGTGAATGCAATGAGTAAGATACATGTATGCCATGACATGCAATTTAGTAGTAATAAAAATGATTTGGTTGATAAGGTGAAGTTTAATCTTACTACTGGAAGTTCTAGTGGCACACTTAGCCATTTAGGGTCAAGTATGGTCAAGTTTAATTGGCCAGATTAATTGGGTGTCCCACTGGTTTTCTTTTAATGTCTTAGTGAAAAGTTTATCATGATCCTTGCTGAAATCATTATGGGTGAGATTTATCACTCTTGCCAATTCTCTCTTTTCCCCTTTTCTATTATGTTTTTTAAAGTGGGTTTGAACTACAACATAGCTTTAACAATTTCCAAAAATTCTGTAAAAATTACAGTAGTTTCTTACTGGTGTATAATTCTCAGTCTCAAAAATTGAGGCTTAAAATGATAAGGGTTCACTCTGTACAAAAACGTTAAGTTTTAGGGCAGAGGGGGTGCTTTGAACTACAACTCTCTTCTAACAGTGAATTATTCCCTAAGGCTTATTTTTTGCTAGCATTTAGGTGCAATAATATGGCTTTGTCCCAAGTTTTAGCTAATGATACCTATTGGTTGTTTTATTGTGATTTTCTAAAGTTTATAGGGCCTAGTGGTGCTTTCTACTACTACTACTATACTTGTAAAATGTCAAACAACAGATTTCCTAATTTTTCTACCTTCTTCTTTGCGCAAGAGCAATCATTCTAGAATTTGGCTAATTTTTGTCAAAGGGAAGGAGTGATAGCATTTCTTGGAACATATGGTCTTTTTCATGGAATAGGGAGTGAGGTGTATTACATCATGTTTCTACCTTAGTTTCATATTTTTCTCTAGCAGCTTACATCATAAGTAATTGGGTAAAATTGGTTTGCTCACTATTGCACATTTTTAGTCCTTTTAATTTATTAGAAGTATAGGCCAACTTCAAGTTATAATTGTTCAACTCACTTACTATGATGGGTTGGGGTGTTTATCATTTTTGTAGTGGTATACTAGTAGTTAGAGGCCTCCTGAATTTTTCTTGCCATTATTGTATTTGACCTTATATTTCTAAGCATGGCTTTTCTTGATTTCTTAATGCCAAATAAAATTATAACCTTAGATTAGCACTAGACTATGGTTCCATATATTTTTCCTAGGTTTTGTATAACTTAGGCATACTAGTAAAATTATGGTCATTCTCTGGTTTTCATTTTCTATTGCCTTTTTCATTTTTCTAAAGTTTGGCAGAAATAACCTTTAATGGACATTCCTGGTTTATTGTTATATACTAGGGTGCTCAGTATTTTTAAACAGTATATAAGTCAGGTGAGCATATCTACAAATTTTCTCCAGTCCAGTATAGAAGTATTCCTATTTTTCTTTGTATTAACTAGGTTTGGGTAGTTTCCAATTTTAAATTCAAACTCTAAAAATTAGTACAGAAAACATGGGATTCAATATTTTTGTTTGACAGTTCATAATTTTTAGAACCCAGCAAAATTGATTTGACTAATTTTGGATGAGTATTTTGTAAGTTACGCATTTCACTGATTTGCTGCTGATTTAAAGAATTAAAAATCAATATGGAAAAGGAAAATCTACTTTGCTCTAGGGTCCCTGGTAAAATTTTTCCGCGTTCCTTACAAACTAGTCCTCGTTATACTATTCCACTGAGTCACTGACAACATAGAAAACCCCCTAGGGGTAATCCTAAATCAACCCCGCGGTCCTTCTCCTATTGGAACAATACCCGCAGTGGAGGAAAGGGCGGAGGGGCTTACCCGAGGCGAGATAGCTCCAGTGAGGCGTCCATGGAGGTCGCAAAGGTTACGACGGTCACGTTGAGGTACGGTTCAGTGTCGGAGGTGTTCGGGTCGGCTAGTCCACGTGCGTAGGCGGGGGAGTTCGTCGGTGGTGGGGATTCCAGCCTAACCACGGCGCCATAGCACAATCCAGTGAGTCAGGGAGCTTCACGCAAGGTCAGGGAGGTCATGGGTGCATGGAATCGAAGAATGGTTCACCTGGTGGCCCGGTTTACGAGCGGTGGCGGGCGGCCGAAGTCCAGCGATGCGATCCCGCTGGTCCATTGAGGTAGGGTCTTAATTCTCACTTGAAGAAGCTTCACAGCTCCATGGGGAAGCTGTCCAGCGGCTTGGGTGAGGCTAGGGGTCTCTGGGAATGGCTGGCCGACGTTTGGATGGCTCAGGCGGGCGGTGCAGAGCTCGCCGGAGCTAAGAACTGGGTCGGGATAGCGAGGGCAAGCATGGAGTGAAGTGTTGTGCGTCTGGGGGCAGCTTTTAAAGGCACGGGCGAGCTTAGCCGAGGGCCATTCTGACATGCGCTCGGGGAGTGCGTGAAGGAGCGCTAGTGCGCGCTCTGCCGCCTGGGCACGACATCGAGCACGAGGCATCGCTGAGAGTGGTCACTTTCAGGCGCCCATTAGCTCCAAATCTTTATGATTATGGCCATGATCCCTTTGTAAGATCTCTTCACCAGACTTCCCTTTGTCGTTTGTGTGTGATGACATATGGATTTTGTTGACTGGAACCGAAGATATGGGGTGCTCTAGTAGGGTTTGTCTCACCGCGTGAATGCAAGACAAAATCCTTGACGTGTCTAGGGCACGAATCTCGATGCCATCTTCACACACGTTGCAGAGGGGTTAATTTAACACAACTTTGTCAATGGGAGCTTAAGATTTTGAGTTAGGGATCAAGGGGAATGCGCTCGAGTTCTAGGTGAGGGCTAAAATTCAGAAATCTGAATTTTCAGATTTCTATAGAGAGCTCCCATTTGCATGGCCTTTTGGGGATCTTGAACAATTATTTTGGCCAAAGTTTTCTACTAGATTTTGTAGCTTATTAAGTGTAGGTCAACTTTTATAATTTGCCCAAGTCATGATTTCACATTTTACATTACCCTTTCTCAAATCTCCCTCTTGCACTTAACGGCTTAATTAGGGTTATTTTAGGTTTTGGGTATGTTTCTCACTTTAAGATGCATGATATGGTTAAGGTTTGATTCTTAAGGTGAAAAGACTTACTTAAATCTTTGCTCCTAGATTTTGGTACCTTCGGCTCAAATTGAATCACATGTGATAATGATCTTGAGGTTAGCACTGGGAAGAAACCCTAGGTAACACTGGGGTGTTACACTTTTGAGGAATGATAGGAGAGTCTCATCATTCTGGCGGCTAATGGATTTGAGGTCCCATGGCTGTGCTGGTTTATCGGAGAGAAATTGGAAGTTTGCAATAAACCGACGACTGAAGTCACCCCAGTCATCGATGCAGTGTCGAGGGAGGTGTCGGAGCCACTGCAGCGCGTCCTGCTCCAAGACAATGGGCAAGTACGTCGTTATGACGTCCTTCATTGTCCCAGCAGCCCGAGCGGCGGTCGTATAGACAGCCAACCAGCCTCCCGGGTTCTTCTTAGGCTCATATTTGTCAACGTTGGAGACCTTGAAGTTAGGAGGCCATTGAATGGCTTGGAGACGAGGAGTAAGTGCAAAGACTCCGCACATATCCTCTTGTCAATGTTCGCGCATGTTGGTCCCAAGGAGGGGAGTCGATACTAGGTCATCTCAACGGTCCCCGGAATGGACCACTGGTCGAAGTTACCGCCAACTCAATTCGTGTGGCATGGCTTCGTGCCGGTACACCGTGATCTCGGTCGTACTCCTCCTTGCGCCTTATCTCATTTTCATATCGTCGGTCGCGTGAAGCGCTGATGGTGCTTCATGTGTCTCGTTGACTATTAATGGTGTGATGTAGGTCGTTCGCGGGATGCGCGAGGGGTAGAAGATGATTGGTCACCTGAGTAAGCAGTCGTCGGTAGCCCTCCGCATCTGTGGTTCATGGAAGGCTGTCAGCTATCTGCTCCAGCACTCCTCCAACTTCACTCGGCGTGTTTAGTGCTTGAGCAAAATTGGGGTACAACTTTCGAGCGAGGAGAGGGTTCTCTGGTTGGAGCCTAGCGTCTTGTTCAGCTAGCTCTCGCACTCGCTCTTGAGCCTGTCGACGATCGTGGTAGTGGGAGTTGCGTCTTTCTCGGTGTCCTCGTTCGTCGAGAGTTTCCTCCACTTCTGAGGCTTCATCCCGAGACATAGGCTGCGTCGGATCCTGTTCCCCAGCTTCATGATGTCGCCGCACATTTCGGCATCTGTTTCTTCATCGTCGGGCATCACGCTGGGGAGGTTCCTCCCCTTTCATGGTAGGCTCATCATCGGAGATGGGCACTGACTCTAATCTCCCCTGGATGAAGAGGATGTCAGGGTAGAAAGGAGCTGGCATGGCGGTGTTCTTCTTCCCATCCTCCTTTGAAGGCGAAGGTATCAAAAGGGTGGCTCGGTGTGTTCTCCTTCCCCAACACGAGATGTTTACTTCCTTCTTCCGAGTGATCCGTGTCCACTCCTTAGTGGGTGAGGTGGACAATGGAGTACTTCGCGTTAGTGAAGCCCCGACTGATTGGTCTTCCTTCTCCTGAGGGCTCCTGAGTCCAGGCTTACAAGGGACCATCTTCCCTCAAGCTGTGAGCGGGGGCACCATCCGCAGTCTTGCTTTGGCTTCTCTCAAGGTTCCCAAGGAGGGTCTCTTCTTAGGTGGATCCGCTACCCGATGTAGAGTCCCTTCTACGTCTGCTATGGATGAGATGGTTCCGAAGCAGAACATAGCTCCTAGGCTGAGAGTGATCTTGTTCTTGAATGTGACGGCCATTGAGCTAACTCTAATCATTGACACACCCCTACCTGGCGCATCAGCTCTCAGTGTATAGTGTCTAACTACACACCTGGCGTACCCTCGTGGTGCTTTTGGGTAGGACGGTGTCGCTGATTGTAGCTTAATGGTTCATGCCAGAAGCACGAGAGAGAGTCGGGTGATTTTCTACAGGTTCGGGCCGCTTTGAGAGGTGTAATACCCTACTTCCTGGGGTGGCTTTGTATGTGTGGTGTGTTTACATGTGGTGTTTCCCGAATGGAGAGGTGCTAATGAGATGAAAATGATGGGGTTCGCCCTAGGCCTTATATACACGACCGTGGGGCACTCCCTACGCACACGCTGATCACACTCTTCCAGCTTTTCTCCTAGCAAATAGCAAACTGACTTTGCTTATCTTAAGGAAAACATGATGACTTCGTCCCGATCTATCTCCGTCGTTTGAGGGCGTCGGGCGCGGGAAAGACGGACAGCTCCCTCAAGATTACGCCTAATCCACGGATGATCTTGGCGTGAGCCCATCGCCTTCTAGGGTTAGCCCATTTCAATTGTAGTCTTTGCCTGGCCCACGATGAGACGACCTGGCGGGGCGACTGGTTTGTGGCCCCATGCAAGGGTTTTCGCCTTCTAGTGGACCCGGGGGATATCTGTCCCCCATAGATGGCTCAGTCTCTAGCATTTACTTGAGGCTGGACTTTCACTCCTAGGAGCCACATCACGTTTGGTTCCCTCGACTTCCTCACAACTGCCACTGGCAAACTCAACCTCATCGACCCCGACGTGTCTATCGCCGCAAGCGCAGGACCCACACGCTCTAGAAGGAGCAAGGTGCAGAAGCGGTGCCTCAAGAGGTGCATCGTCGCCCTGAAGCAACGCCTTAATTAGCTCGCCGCAGCCATCAAGCAGTAGGAGGAAGAAACCTCACCATCAACATTTGTGGCCGTTATCGACCACTAGCCAACATTCGACGACAAGCACCATCTCAAAGCGGACGCCATGAGGTGCACGCGACGGAGCCCGCCATCCCAAAATACCTCTGGTGGTCGGAGTCCCCAATCATCTTTGACCACCATGACAACCAATACAGGATCTCGCATCCCGAGACCTACCCCCTCATTGTTGAGCCAATCGTGGGCTCGAAGCGCCTCTCCAAGTTGCTCATGGACAGGGAAGCAACCTCAACATCTTGTATGTCGAGACCTTCAACGTCTTGCAAATCGCACACTTCGCGCTGCGACCTAGCTCGGCGCCATTTCACAGCATCATCTCTAGCCACCAGGTCTACCCACTCAGGCAAATCACTATGCCCATCACATTTGGTGACCCTTCCAACTTTCGCACCGAGGGACTGCAGTTCGAAGTGGTGGACTTCTTGGGGTCCTACAACGCCATTCCTGGGACGCCATGCTATGCAAAGTTCATGTCCATCCCCAACTACACCTACCTCAAGCTGAAGATGCCCGGACAACACAGGATCATCATGACATCTGTCTCATTCAAGGTGACAGTATCGAGACCGTTTCCATTTGTACCTTTGGATGAACTCGAGTAGGGTAGTGGATGATCAAAATTGTGTCTTTAGCTTCTGATTGTATTTCTGCATAGGCTACAGCCAGTTAAAAGTTATACAATGACAATGCTTACAAGATTTCACACTCTCATGCTCTTTAGTGAAACTTGTAATCTGCTGCAAAATTCGATAAATTTTGAAAATTTCAAGAGTTATCAATTTCAAATTTGTTTCTAGCATGATGAGTGTCGGGTTTTGAAAACCGAGGGAAGATCTTTGTTTGGTGGGAGATGCAAGCGTGGACTCACTCCGAATGGTGAATCACGAGGATCCGAGCTAGGAGCTGACACACAGGGGGTTATACTGGTTCAGGCCGTGGCCCTAGTCAAGTGTAGTGTTGATCAATGTATTTCTTAGGAGCATGTTACACCAAGTGTGCTTATGTCAAGAAAGAAGGTTGTCAAGCCCTTTTATAGCTCAAGGGTGGCCTTTACAGTTGGGACTTGTATTCTACTCGGGCTAACTTAGCTTGTTGCCTCCTGGTTGCTCTAGCCCTCCTGGTGTCGTCCATGGAGGCGTGCGCTGCCATACTCTCAATACGACGTTCTGCCCTGTCCGCTCTGCATACGAATCTGTGTAGCTTGTTCGGTGACAACACTGTGATACCTGGCGGGTCTCGCAAATTGGGCTCATGGTGAGGTTTAGGGTCATGTTCTTGATCTTCCGGCATACCCCTTAAATCACCTTCCAACATGCATAGGCATACACCTAGTACAGGGTATTGTCTTGTCCTTTTTGGTGTATGGGTCACTGTAGAGACTTCAGTGCTGAGGTCCTCGCGACTAGAGTTGACTGGCCCCACGAGTCAGTGATGGCATATTCAAGGGTGCACACAGGGGTGTACCATCGTTTTTGTCAGATACCTTTTGTATTGTATGTATGGTCTAGACGTGGTTTGGTGATGATGCTTCTTGTTGGGGCCATCGTCAGCCAGCAGCGCTGGAGTGGTTCCTTCCTTATGGGTCCGCTTAGCGGGAACTTGGTCATTCTCTCCACCTCGCAGACTTGCCTAGTGGAAACTTAGTCGCTCGCCCTGCTTCATGGACTCGTTCGTTGGGGACTTGGTCATTCTTCCTACCTCATAGACTCACTCGACGGGGACTTTGGTTGTTTGCCACGCCTCACAGGCTTGCTTGGTAGGGACTTGGTCGTTCGCCCCGCCTCGTATAATTGCTCGGCAAATGGGTCGGAGAGAGATTATGGGCCTCACTTTGGGTACCCAGTTCCTAGGTACCCGACAACAGCCCGAGCCTTCGTGCAACTGTATGATGTAGCTCTTGAGCCCCCAAGCCCTCGAGTAAACCGTTAGGATTGCTTGGGGGTTTACTTTGTTCTTGGCAAAGCCTTGGACCTACCTTCTGTCAACCTTTCCTCATTCAACCCTTCTAGTTGGTCACTAGAGCGAAGCGTAGTCACGAACCCGCACGGTTGCCCGGAGGCGACGCTCACCAGAGAGGAATGTGGTTAATAGGGATGGACCCATACAGAGTTGTCTGGAGGAGGCGCTCGCTGGAGCAAAACATGGTCTCCAAGGACGGACCCATATGGAGTTGCCCGGAGGCGGCGCCTGTCGAAGCATGGCTTGAATCCACATAAGCGCATCAGTATGATGTAGCCCCATAGTATTCCGTGAGGATTGCTTGGGGTTTACCCTTTTCTAGGTGAAGACTTGGACTTGCCTTCTGTCGACCTTCCCTAATTCGGCCCTTTGAGTTGGTCGTTGGCGCCTACCAGTTCTTTGTTATGCATGATCTCCCCCAGGAAGGGCTTTCAGGCCCTTTTGAGAAGAGGGTTATCTTTCCGGACATAGTTGGCATGAGAGAAGGGGTCGTCGAGCTACAAATGGGTTATCTAAGTCAAATCCAACTGCCCTTTACAGGGTTCAGTCTCAGTGAGCAGTCCCACTGGGGGGCTCGACCCACTTGGAGCATCTCATTTAGTCCTTCCTTATTCTATCCCGCATCGGCCCTCTAGTTAGTCTGGCTGACCGGTGGGGGCCTGTGGCCACCACATCAGTCAGGTCGCCACAGGAGAATGTCATGTAAGACCTTGTACGTGGGACCGAGCAAATGACCTATGGGCTGGTGATCTAACATCCTGACTGAGAAGGCTAGGATGGTTGTGGATCCTGCCTTGGTCATGGTAGTTGCCACCGCAAGTGGAGTGGCGCAGGTGGCGGTGCGCCCCGTGGCGCCTTTGGAGCTAGTAGGGCGCCGTGCGGGGAAGGATTCGGCTGTGGTCCATCCCATCATGGCAGAGGCGGCTGCTCGGGCTACACCACGATTTTCCATTCCTTCACTGGTTGCCCAAGGGAAGGTGACCACCAGGAAGCGCTCATCCCAGTATGTCACTTGCTTGCCTTCTTGTTTCTAGCTTTTATTCGTTGTATTATGTTTTTTCCGTTTTCTTTGTGACTACCGCATGCGCACCGCATAAGTCCATGAAGGACACCACCCTGGTGGCAAGAGGGGAGCCTCTGTCTCCCCAAGCCTTCGTGTCACTATTGCTAGTAGAATAGCCCCTCCAACTACCGAGGTTGTCCCACTGGGCGATGTGTCGTCCCCCCTCCCCTATGGTGGTGGTGCCATCGACTAAGGTCGTCCTAAAGGCGAAGGGCGCTGCCACCCCAGAAGTGGTTCTTATTGATTCATCGCCATTGGCGTCCATCCCAGGAGAGGCCCTAGCGGCCAGTGTAGTCACCTCCGATGTGCCCTCGCTAGGGCAACTGTTTGCTCTGTCCACGCCTTTCCGTAGCCCTGCCCCTCTGCCATGCCTTATGGGTCAGTTGTAGCCTAGAGGTGGGGATGCTAGACCCAAGGTCTGTTGGTCTTTAGGAGCAAACAACGCCGGCCATAGTCACCGGTGGGGTCGTGTTGCCCATGCAGCTTGTGGGGGCATCAAGGCAGAGGAGTGGCAGCAATTCGAGTCAGCCCCGCTTCGGGCTGACGCGGGCCTAGAAACCATTGAGTGCATGTTTAGTGGTTTCAAAGATGCGATCTCGATTTCTCGGGTGTCGATGACTGCGGACTTTATCCCCTTCAGTCAGGTGGGTGTTTTCTTCGTGGTCGTCCTTTTTGCGACCATTAGCTCACTCTGGCCTGTCTGTTTGGTTTGTTCTCCCAGTGCCTTCTCACGCGATTGGAGGCCCATGCGGAGGCACTGCAGGCGACGCAACTAGAGGCGGAGCACCTTCGCACGAGAGCTGCCTACGCCGAAGAAGAAGAACGCGAGCTGGCCAACCTTCGCTCTAAAATCAACCGTCTTCGAGGTGAGACGTCATCCTTGTGCGCGGAGTGCGACGAGGATCATGGCGACGCGGATCGCCTTTAGGATGAGGGTTCCTAGCTTGTAGAGACACTCCATGGAGTGAAGTATCATGCTTGGGTAGCCAAGTCATCCTCATAGGAGGGGAGGCTCATATGGTGCAAGTGAACTTGGAGCTCGTGAGGGAGCACAACACGACTAATGGTCAGCCCTCTTTCTTACCCCTTATGTCATTATCATCTGCCACCCCTGATTGCCTCGTGCCCTTCTTTCAGCAAAGCTTCACAAAAAGCTCCCTCAAGCACGGAATGCGAAGGTCGTGGTGGATGAAGAGAAGGTGGTGGCATTGGAGAAAACGTGTGAGCTCTTGCTTGCTCGTGAAAACATCATCACTGTGAGGTGCTAGGCGGATGCCCTACTCTCGGAAAGGAGCGCCGAACTCCAAGAGCTCCTTCTGGTTGTTGGCACGGTGTGCGCCTATCTCTCTCTTCCGTCATCGATGGAGGCGTCTCAGGTTGATCGCATACGGGAGCTACCAGACCATTTGGATCACGTGGTTGCCGAGGGCACTTATCGAGGGGTCGGTGTCACCCTTGGGCGGATGGCTTCTTATTTTGATGAGATCAACGCCACTATTATTGCCAAGGGCTATGCTACCGTTCGGGCCGGCGAGGAGCTAGATGTCAATGAATAGCAGGTCCGCCCCCACGCTCAATCGATCGCGAGCCTGGTCGATGTTAGGTCCCTCCTTATTAGCCCACCGACCTTGGAACTTTCCGCCGACATCCCACCTGCCCCTGTTCAGACGGTGCCCCCCTAGGATTTATGTGTCGAACCTCTGTGTGGAGTTTCTTTTGCATATGACAATGTTTTTTGTGTGGACAATAGTGTCAATGTGCATTCCAAATTTCATTGATTTTGGACAAAAATACATGACTACACCTCACTTAGATGGGCTAGTTTCCTACCAGACTCCATTTCTGGAAGCCCACACGTTTTGTGCTTGCGCTGCCCTACCTGTTGACCCGCACACGCTTAGAGACGTCAATGGCACTCGGAGTTGTCTCGGGGCCTCATCCTTGCTCAACTGGCCTGGTGGCGCAGGGGCTGATTACAACCATGCTGGCGGTACCGGGAAGGACACCCCTATAGGGTCCAGCAAGCATTGAGGCCAGTCTCGGAGCTGGCCTATTTGCATGTGTACACCACCTTGAATGACATAGTGGTTGTTATGAATCCATGCGGACCTGACATCTTCATCTTCAGGTGTGTGTAGTTGGGTATGGCCATGAACTTGGCACAACACGACCTCCTGAGGATGGCGTTATAAAATACTGGGAAGTCCACCATCTCAAATTGCAGTTGTTCGGTGTGGAAGTTGGTGGGGTCCCCAAAAGTGATGGGCAAAGTGATCCGCCTGAGAGGGTAGGCCTGGTGGCCTAGGATGATGCCATGGAATAGCTGGGCTAGGGAGCAATGTTGAGAGTGCGATGCCCAAACATTCGAAGGTCTCAATGTACATGATATTGAGATTGCTTCCCCTGTCCATCAACACCTTGGTGAGGCACTTTGAGCCTATGATCGGCTCCATGATGAGGGGGTAGGTCCCAAGATGCAGGATGCTGCTTGGGTGGTCGCGGCAGTCGAAGATGATGAGTAATTCCGACCACCGGAGGTATTATGGACGGCGGGCTCTGCTGCCAACACTTCTCGTCAGCCCACCTTGTGGTGGCACCTATCACCGTACGCTTCTCCCTCGCCGAAGATCATGAGGCATCCCATGGTTTTGGAGAAGTCGTTAGTGGGGCTCTCCTGCTATGTCGGCTTCATCGGCTCTTCCTGCTTTGCCTTTTTGGCCGACTATTTGGAGATGAAGCGCATAGGAGTTCGCACTCCTGGAGTTTGTGGTGGACAAGGAAGCCATGATTCTGACACGACGAATCAATGAATTTCTAGAATTGGTCATTGCTGTTCTTTGTCGATGACCTGGGCGACCGGTCCGCATTAGCGACTTCTCACTCTTCAATGCGTGTGGGGCAGTGGTTCCTCTGCCTCCTATAGAGGTGCTCCCATCGATCCCTCTTCTTGCCGCTTGGCTCGCCAGCGTCACGTGGGCTTTCTCCATTGCAGAAAATTGCCCCTTCCATGTCCTCCTCATCAGTGAACTTGGTCACTATGCGAGGAGGTTAGCGGCCATCTTCGGTCACCCCGTCTGAACGCGTGGATGAGGGCCTCGTTGCTGGTGTCGTAGGTGAAGGCACTCACCATGTCGGAGTCAGTGGTGTTAGAGAGTTCGTTCCTTTTTAGCGAGAACCTCCAAATCTAGTCTCTGAGGCTCTCACTGCTCTTTTGGGTGCACCTCTTGAGGTCTCACGAGATTCCAGGATGCTTGTAGGTGCCCTAAAAATTCCTGATGAAGGCCTTTCGAAGGCTGACCCAGTTGTGTATGGTGCTGGCTAGTAGATGCTCGAGCCAGGGTCTCGCCCCTTCCGCGAGGTGGACAGGGAGGAACTAGATGACCAGGTGATCATCCTTGATCCCCATCATGCAACATGCGAGGCAGTAGTCCCATAACCACACATCAGGGTTCATGGATCCATCGTATTTGGAGATGTTGGCTGGCGCACGTACCATCAAGGGGAACTGTGCCTTCTTAATCTCGCGCCCAAAGGTGCACGGTCCCGGTCCAGGTGGGCTAGGACTGCATTCACGCCTTCTTTTCATACGGTTGCTCAACTTCTTCCTGTTCCCAATGCCTGTTGTCGAGGATGTGTCGGGCATCGTGAATGTCTTCGTTGTGGTGCTTTACGTGGACACATGCTGGAGTTGATTGGGAGGCCTGCGCCGCCTGCTCTAGGACGAGGTCGTGTGTGTGCCATGGTGCTCCATGTCGGTGTGTTGTTGTCGATCAACCTCGGCTTGCTGTACAACAACCCTCTCCACTAAGTTGTGGAGGTTCGAGTACGTCACCTTCGCCTCAGGCTCATCAGGCTCGGGGATCGATCGGAGCATCATGGCCGTTGCAGCCATGTTTTTCTTATGGTTGAGAAAATACTATGCGCCATCGCTGCTTTCATCCCCTTGACAAATCTTCGTCGCTTGAGGTCTTTTGGTTCTAAGGCGTCTCTGCTCAATGTTGTCATAAACCCAATCGAGCCTTTTTTATGAGTGCGTTGAGCTCCTCCTACTGCTGTTGGACGGTGCCTCATGGGCGAGGATGCACGCTTGACGTTGGTGCTGGTATTCTCCTTCTTGGTTGGGGGCCTCCAAGTCTCCCCTCCATTATTGCCTTTGTGGCGGCATGGCCATGAAGCAAGCTTTTCCTTGCACCTTGTCAGAGTCCGAGGCGGGCTCCATCAAGGCATGGCTTGAGTCCTCCTCGAGGAGGTCGATGATGGATGCATACTGGCAGCTGATGACTGCCACCATAGCCGACGACATGACCACTTTTGCCTGCTGCTTAGCGGCAGCGGCAAGTTTGTTGAGGTGCCACTTGAGGCACTATTTCTTCGCCTTTGTCCTAGTGGAACGATAAGGCCCCGAGCCTGTGGAAGTAGCCATGATGTGGCTGATGAGGCAGAGTTTGTTGGTCTTGATGGCGAGGAAGTCGAGGGAGCTGAAGGTGATCCAACTCCCAGGAGCGAAAGTCTTGCCCCCTGCAAATGCTAAATAGCTGGCCATCAGAGTGAAAAAAGTCCCTATGGCACACTTGGGGCCCCTATCTAGCGCACCAACTACTGTGGTTTTGAAAACCGGGGGGATAATAGATTTGTGTTCGGTGGGGGATGCAAGCGTGGACTCACTCTGAATGGTGAATTAAGAGGATCCGAGCTAGGATCTGAGACATAGTGGTTTATACTGGTTCAGGTAGTGGCCCTAGTCTAGTGTAGCGCTGATCGATGTATTGCTCAGGAGCGTTTTACACCAAGTATGATTGTGTCGAGAAAGAATGTTATCCAACCCTTTTATATCTCAAGGGTGGCTTTACAGTTGGGACTTATATTCTACTTGGGGGTACTTGGCTTCTTTCTCCCTAGTTGCTATAGCCCTCCTGGTGTCATCCATGCAGGCGTGCGCTGCCGTACTCTCGATACGACATTCTGCCCCGTCCGCTCTCCATACGGATCCTTGTAGCTTGTTCGGTGTCAACGTTGCGGTACCTGCAAGGTTTTGCAAAGTGCGCTCATGGTGAGGTTTAGGGTCATGTTCTTCATCTTTCGTTATACCTTTTGTGTCACCTTCCAGCATGTGTAGACATACACCCGATATAGGGTATTGTCCTATCCTTTCTGGTGTATGGGTTACTGTAGAGACTTCGGTGTTGAGGTCCCCGCGACTAGTGTTGACCGGCCCTACGAGTCAGTGAGGGCATATCCGAGGGTGCACGTGGGGGTGTACCATCATGTTTGTCAGAGACCTTTTTGTACTGTACGTATGGTCTGGACATGGTTTTGTGATGATGCGTCTTGTTGTGGCCGTCATGGGACAGTAGCATCGGCTTGGGTTCCTTTGTTGCGGGTCTGTTTGGCGGGAACTTGGTCGTTCTCTCTGCCTCGTAGACTTGCTCGATGGAGACTTGGTCGCTCGCCCTACTTCGCTGACTTGTTTGGTGGGGACTTGGTCATTCATCCCACCTTGTAGACTTGCTAGGCGGGGACCTTGGTCGTTCATCCCACCTCGCGGAATTGCTCGGCAAATGGGTCAGAGAGAGGTTATGGGCCTCACTTTGGGGTACCCCGTGCCTAGGTACCCGACAATGAGTGACCATTGTTTGGGGTAGTTCACCTAGTTTACCTTGACTTGCACTTAGTTGATTTCCTGCTTACTATATGCCTAGTGTTGTCTTTAGTGGTGAACCTCTTTTTGAACTGCTTAAAACTGAATCCAAAATGCTTACACTTCACATATCTTGTGCATATGATTGGTTCGAGTGTTTGCTAGCATGCGTATTTATTGTTGCACACATATCACAACACCACTTAGAGCATTTTTACACTCTGCCTAGTAAACTCTTGAAGCTCCTGTATTTTCTCCATTACTATCCTCTCTTTTGCATTTTTGCATTTTTAAGGGGGAATTCTCTTGTCAAGGGGGAGGTTCTATTTCTACCCTCTTTTGGGCTTGATGAGTTCACTTGTCAACAAGGGGGAGAGATTTTGAGATTTTCAGCCTCCTAACAAGGGGAGAAATTCTATGCATTTTGGGCTTATGTTGTTCCCATCATCAAAGGTGGACATTTTTTCTTTGGGAGTGTTTTCACAAGGGGAGACATTCTCAGGGAGGAAGACTCTGGATTTTGGAGCTTTTGCTAGTTGTATTGAGCCGTTAGCCTCTTTCTAGAGGAACTTGTTTTGCTTTTAGCTTTTGTGATTATTTTGTGCTTCAATATAACTTTGTCTACTGGCTAGTGGTGTTGAGCCCTGCTTTGCCTCTTCTTGAGGACTAGCCATTTTCTTCTTGGTCATGTTGGGCCATTGCCCATTTCTTTGGGGACCAAGCTTTGCTGGCATTGGATGACTTGTTTGGCTTTGATCTGGCTTTTGGTCGTTCAAGCGAGTTCCTCATCTTCTTCCTTCTTTCTTCTATATACATTCATGTGGTGGTGTGAACAATGCATTCATCAAGGGGGAGTTTGCGAACACAAGGTTGACTTGTCCCTTGTAGTTCGATTTGATGATGAGTGATTGTCAACGGGTAGCCTTCTGGGATAGTCAGTGGACTGACTAGAGTGTGAGATTATGTATGTGCAACCATGTCGGTTGGCTTGTGGTGTGCATGTGTCGAGCACAAGGACGGTGGTTGATGGCTGAGGTGATGGTCATGTGGGCTCATGTTGATGGACCAGAAGTGGTGAAGGACGAGTGCTGAGTCTTGGCTGATGGACCGGAGCAGCCCGGTGACCAGCCATGGTGGCTGACACTTGGGACACGCACTTGCACGAGGACATGGTGGACTGGACCGTGTTGTCGACCCGGTCGAGGACTGGTGGTACATAGGTCTAGTCGTGGAGGACACTCACGCGTTGTGGCACTCACGACAAGTTTGGTGGTTTGGGCCTCAAATCCACCCAACGCTATGGATGGCGGGTTTTACTAAGTTTGGGCCTCAAAACTTGGCTGTCACACCCGGTTTTAAGGGACAAAGCCGGGTGCATCTCATACATGCGCCAGGAAGACAACATATATAATAACAGAGTGCATAGAGATAAATGTCACAATATAATCAGAGTATATATTACATAGTGGAAGTCTTACAAAATAAAAGATAAATATAACACGAACTAAGGATCGTCGTTGGCGCCAATGTCAACTGAGAAACGCCACCTAGAACAGATCGAACTCCTCGCCTTGTGGCTCCTCCTGAACCACCTGTTCTTCTCCTGTGGGGGGGTGTGAGACAGCAAGGGTGAGCTCACACATGTTTATCGCTCAACAAGTTGTGGGGAATAATGTGGCATGAACTCACAAAGGTGGGAGATCATGAAGTGTAAGGCTGATCAACAATAGGGGTTAAAGCTAAGCATTGCTTTTATAAGTTGGTCAAAATTTTATTAGCAGTTACTAAGTGTAAATGAATACCAAACCTTAATAACAATGATAGAACAAAATTAATAATAAACCCATGCAATGCAAATGACAAATTGAATTTAAGTTCCATAGATTAATCATCGGAGAGTCCTGAGCCGCTCATGACCGTGAGCTCGGCTAGTATACCAGTTTTACACTCTGCAGAGGTTGTACCCTTTACCCACAAGTCGTGCTTCCCATGTCGCCAGGGTTAGCTAGGCCCTTAGACACTACCAAGGTGAATGGCTAGGGATCCACTACGAGGCCTTTACAAAGTTCCACTAGCTTTCGAAAACCCGCTACAGTTTATAGGAAGTTCCAATGCAGGGTTCTTGTCTGACCGCCATCACAGCAAAATCAATCCAAGGACCTCCCTACACTGACCACTCCCCTACTGCCCTTGCCCCTTTTGGGTAAGGTAGTCTTCCACTAGCTTTCCTAATTAGTCAGCCAAGGGGTCCCATTCCTCCCTTATGGTGGCACGTGTTTCTCAAGTTAAGCTCCATGTTCCAATTAACAATAACATAATGATCTTGACATGAACATAAATAGAATAACAAAATAACTGGAACATGGATATAATAAATGATTATCCCAAAACCATATAAAGCAATAGCAAAAACTACCCATGTGATTCAGGGGTAAACAAGGTAATGAGATAAACAATCTAGGGTGACCTATTGGGTCCCATCAAAATTAAACCTATGCATGGTAAATGATTATAAAGAACATTATTGGGTAACAAAAGAGAATCAAGGGCACAACTTGCCTGGCACATGAGATTCCAGGTACCAACTTGCGTTCATATGACACGTGTCCTCGCGCTAGTCGTAGCAATACAAACAGACATGGTACAGATAAAATTAACATTACACCAAACATAAGAATAAACTGCGTAATAATGATCTACGTGTTTCTACGATACTAACGCAACTTGAACGGATCAAATCGGAATTAAAATGAAGGAGTTATGAATTTATGAAGTTTTAAGTGTTGGATAACAGATTAAATAGGATTTTAATTTTAATATGGCTTTCATGTTAAAACAGTGTTACCAAGGGATAAATATAATTAATACAAAAATATAGGAACTAGAATGGGTTAATTTGGACAACATATGAATTTTCTATGAATAAAATGAGTTTCTGGAATTTTTTATAAACTCAAAATCAATTTCTAAATCCCTTTTCTCCAATTTCTTTATTTCTTGGACTGCATGCCAAAATCAGAGAATTGCAGGGTGTCGGGGGTAAAATTTCCTAGACACAGAGCGTCCCGGGTGTACTGCGGGTTGATTGCCTAATAATCCGAGGGCTCTTTTACAAAATATAATAGCCGAAAGGGTATCTTGGCGCAAGGGCCGCCGGATCGACTGTGGACAGTCCAGATTAGATTGATCCATTAGGCGAACCAGTACGAAGTGCCAACCGTTAGATCAGGGAGCAATGCTCCAGATTGTACGAAGATCGGCCCACACATCTGGGATCCAACGGTCGACGCTCGCCAGACTGAACCGTTTCCTGCCTTCTAATCTCGTACGTTCGCAGCAGGATCAATGGCCTAGCCCCTTTCTTCCCCGATGAGGCCCGGCGGCGCGTTTCTTCTTCCCTGAGACCCGCCACGGCCAGGATCGCGGCGGCGCGCACCATCTTCCAGCAGGCCGGACTACAATGCCACCCTCGCTCGAGGACATGCCCGCTACTACGTTACTCGCGATGGAAGGGATGGCGATCGGATGGTACCATACCGGATTACACAAACAAGACCCGACGTCGATGTTGCAGTGAAGTGGCGGCCCCGATGGCGCGCGGTATCGCACCGCGGTGCACCATCAAGAGCCCGGAGAGCATCGGTACATGCGATTACCACCGGTGAGAGGGGTGGGCACGCGGGACTCCGTCACCGTGCGTAGCTTTGGCAATCAGATTCTTCCCACCAGGTTCCGATATTCGGACGGCTAGCGCGGCGATACACTCAGCTTTCTTTCCCCCTCGCTCTGCACTCAGCGTCTTTGGTCACGACTTCAGGGAAGGAGTCAAGGCGAAGATGATCCGGGTATTTATGCTCCAAGGTAGGGCGCATGCATCGGAACTCGGCGGGCGTTAAGTGGTTGAGAAGTCACGAGATTCCTGGCCACCAGCATCGGATATCCATGGAGGAAAAGCTGCTTACCGTCAAGGTCCACACGTCAGCGGCGTATGACCCATGCACGACTGCTACGCGGAGTCCGCGCGCCAGCACGCGTGGGGCGCGACGTGGGAGGGAGGCCGGCGCGCACGCACGGCGAGAAGTGCAGCTGATCTGTTTTCGGCCGCGCGACACGGAGAAGAAGCGCCCGACCCCAGGGTCCCACCAGCAGGGCAACGAGCGCGCATGGCCATGCTGTTAGGCTGCGGTGTGGGCCCACATGGCCGATATCCCAGCGCGCGCGACATCTAGCGGCTAGGGTTTGGGCAGGTGCGCTGGTTGCGGAAGTGGAAGCAGGCGTGCGGGAGTAGGGAGGTGAAGTGGGCCGACGCGAGGCTTTCAGCCCAAGTGGCCGCGCAGATGGGGAGAGAAAAAAAAAGAAGTGGGCCATGGGGCATAAAAGCCAGGATGGACCAAAATGTGGAGCCAGGGCCCAACTGGCATCCTTCCCTTTCTCTTTATTCTTATTTTCTATTTTCCATCTTTCCCAATTCCAAATTCAAATTTTATTCTGGTTTTAAATTTCAATTTTAAGTAAAATATACCTTTCAAAAACCCAGAATGATGCAAAGTATTTTTATTTATATTAATCACGTTACTCATTTTCCTACCCAATGTTGCAATTATGCAAAACACACATAAGATTCATTTTAGGAACGCATTATTTTGAATGTGTAGTTACATTACGAGTATATTCAAAAGTTCCTATCCCTTTGTTTTGATAGAAATTATTTACGTCTAGTCTTTATCATGATACCCTTTAACTAATATTGTTTTGTTATGACCTTTTATATTAGAAAAGGTGAATTTCCAAAGATTAATTATTCATAAAGGACACTTATTTTGTTTTTTTTAATAAAAAAAATCGCAATTCTGGGTGTTACAAATCCTACCCCCCTTAACAAGAATCTCGTCCTCGAGATTTAGGAAGTACTAGGGAAAAGATGGGGAAATTCTATGCGAAGCTCTTCTTCTCTTTTCCACGTAGCTTCATGTTCTCCGAGGTGACTCCACTAAACTTTGCACATCTTTATCACTTTATTCCTTGTAACTTGAATCAATGTACACTAGTACACAGAAGCTCTATAGTGGCGGTTCTAAACCTATTTACACTGGCGTTTTTCAGTACCGCCAGTGCTAGGGGTCAGTGGAAATCAGCATTTCCACTGGCGGTTATTTTGGAACCGCCAGTGCAAAGTGCATTTCCACTGGCGGTTTTCTTAAGGAACCGCCAGTGAAAAGTGCATTTGCACTGGCGGCTGAATAAAGAAAACCGCCAGTGGAAATGCATTTCCACTGGCGGTTTTATAAAGCAAACCGCCAGTGGAAATGCACTTTTCACTGGCGGTTTTCTTTATTTAGCCGCCAGTGGAAGTTTTCCCGCCTTTTTTCAAAATTTCAAACAATACTGAATTATATATATATTTATTTACACACACACAAACATATATATATATAGATCTATATTGATATTGAAAGCAACATGAAATTAAATTATATCATACATTTATATACATCAAAGTATTCTGTTTACAACCATATATGCTTCATGCATTCTATACATCATAAGTTTTCACCTAAGCTCTAATAACTATCTCGGCTAAGAGATAATCTACTAATTTCTGTTAGTATTCTAAACTCTGGCAAAGCTAATGTCCCGGAAGCATCGTGATATTTTCCTTCTGCGGGTATGACCTCTTTCAATATGAATGTGCAGAGGTCCTCGATTATGCCATACAATGCAGCTTCGGTCAAGTTCTCCGGGTTTCCTCGTTGAAATTGATGTAAAGGAATTTTATAAACATCATCTATTTATACTCAATAATAACACATTTGCATCTTTAATGACATAAATACATACTTGACTATTACTAATAATACCTTGTCAGGGTTCGTGATGTATCGTCCGTTCACTCTCATGAACTCGCACGCATAGAATCCACATAGGACCGATCCTTGTGGTTGCTTGTGGCACTACATAACGGGAGATTGGTTATTTAGTTGCAACATTGTGTATGATATGTATTCATAAAATCACATACTTACCGGCCAGTGATGATGGATGTCTAGTGGCACGCCTTTTTTCGACAGGTCGTACTTTCCACCTCTCATCTTATAGAATCTATAAGCCCTGTGATCTCAAATAGAATCACCATGTTATTCTCAAATTTTAATCGATAAAAGTATGCATGCATAAAAAAGGCTTACAGCTCTAAGATGCTGAGGAATTCTGCATATGTCGAAGGGTCGAAGTTCAAGGAGTCGAGCACCAGCACCTTTCCAACTTTAGGATAAATGAGGAAGCATATCCAGTGGTCCCTGTACGAATCAAATTTGTGATGCATGTGTATTGAAATTATTAATTTTATTTATGCAAAATCACACTTACTTAAAGTTGTACGGGGCCATTATGGCTTCCCTGTCTTGAAATTGAAGCATTGCATGTCCTATATAGGTGGCGTATCGAGCTTCAAAATCCTTCTTCATATCCTTTATACGCTTCTCAACTTCTTCGTCCGTCTTTCCCTGTAATTCATCGTTGTCTTTCCCGATTCTAAAAGTGTGGCTTTCCTCGGATATAAGTATTGGGTTAAGATACCCAACCCTTTTACTGGCACTAGCATTGGGCTTGGTACCATAAAGGATCTCCTGCTGATCATGTTGCATTCTGCAAGTCACACGTGCATGTCAGATATTGAAATTTTATACAGCTCACTAATAATAACACACATATGTGGAAGTATGAGCGACACTTACAATGCAAACATCGTTACAAGTTGCACGTCGAGTCTCTAAAGGTTCATCATTAACCACATGTCCTCGAATGTAACAACGGCCTTTTGGTCCGAACCAATAAAAGCATGGTCTGGTATATGCACACTGATGGTGTCGATGCCAACCGATGATGCCCGCATGTACCAGTCATGCAACCTTTTAACACCAGCCGGGACCTTTCTTAGTTTCTCAAGAGGTAGCAGAGGTCTGCCCGGCACATATTTTTTAGGCACGTTTTTGTAATCTGCCTTAGTTGGCTTCTTTATCTTTGCGGCCATTGCCTCAGCCTTTTTTGCAGACTCCTCGTGCTTGGCCAAATCAACAGTTTGTGACGTGAGGCTCCGTCCAATCCCTTTCAAAAACCGAGCTGTGCCAGCAGTAGTAGCTTTACTCTTCTTTTTCTGATACGGGGACACCAATTTTGGAATAGGAAGTTTAGTTTTCTTTGATGGCCTTGGATCCTTTGATGGTTGTGGAGAAGGTGGATCCCTTGATGGTGGCGTAGACAGTGGGTCACCAAGAGTATGGGGAGGAGAAGGTGGTGGAGCCCTGAATGGTGATGCTTGTGGCGGAGACGGTGGGTCAGAAAAAGGATGAGGAGAAGCATGTGAAGTTTGAGGAGGTGATGATGGATGTACAATAGGAGCAACAATTTGAGAAGGCGGAGACGGTTGGGCCTGCGACGCCTGCGACGAATTCGACCAATCAAGCAATTCGACATCCCTTCGAGGCCAAAGGATAAAATTCTTGATAGCTTGTCCAAGTTTCTCGATACCTTCGGGCCCAGGGATGTCTAGCATGTCGTCCTCGGATCCTTGGACGACCGTCGTCACTTCTACTTTGCAATAATCATCTGGAATATCGTTACCATGGAACTTGCGTCCTGGGATCGCAAGGCCTGTGGCTACTTTCTTTGTATGTTTATTGTTAATACCATATCTTATAACCAGTGTGCATGCCACAGGCCTTGTGATGTCATCAACTGGATAACGGTCCTTATTTCCCGTTGAAGCAATAGAGCTTGGTAATGTCGTACAATCTGTGGAAGCCGACGGTTGAGCTGCTGGAATTATTTGTATCTGTGGAGTGGTCATCTGTTGAACATACATCGCACTCGCCAACTGTTGCATCAATTCTGGAGGAGGATTCGATAGCATTTGAGACATCACGGCTTTGAACTCTTTCTTGGCCTCCTCCTTAAAATAATCCGCCATCTCTTCCTTGTATCGATCACGTTTCCTGTACAGACCTTCCCACTGTGGTCCGAATCCTTCCTTCCATCCTTCCTTAGACGAGATTCCTCGTACACGGCCAGGATGCTCAGGGTTACCGAGACCAGCCGTTAGGATGTCTCTTTCCCTTTGTGGCTTAAAAGTTCCTTGGCTCTGCTTAGCTGCCATTGTATATATGTTTTTTTGCCGCTTCTTCGACAATGGGATCATCAAAAGATACACCGGTCTCGGTTTCCCTTGGTTTTCTAGCACGGAGCCAATTTGCCGCCCTTTCACCAAGTTGCTCGGACAGCGTCGGCAACCCTGCGGCCTTCTTCTCGGCGTCTTCTTGTCTCCATTTAGTAACCTGACGCTTGTAACCACCTGTGCCTAGGTGGTGGCGGTACTTGTTCTTCTTTGATAGTTCCGAATTTGCCTCACTTAGAGATATGAAATCAGGGCTGCTCCTCTGCTCTAGAAATACTGCCCACTGACCTGCTGAGATTTTATATTTTTTGGTCGGGTCCAGACCTTTCTTTGCAAACTTTGTGTTCATCTCAGACCTCCAGTTTCGGAAATTGATTGCAAGCTGCTTCATCGTGTATTCCTTCACGAGTTCTTCTGAACCCCGAGGCAGAACGAACCTCATTAATAGCTTATTCCATATTTGATTCTTGACATCATCTGACACATCTCTCCACTGTCGTATTGTTATGTCAAGATTATCTCTAACTAAAAACCCAAGTGCATTCCGGAACTTAGGTAGTGCCTCTTCTAGAGCTAGGGGCTGACCTTTCGGGCTCACGTCTGAGATTTTGTATGTTTTGTCGGGAAACTTGTTCAGCCCCCTGTCACCTCTTTTTCGATCGCTCTGCTTCCTTTTCCTTGACGTCTCGGTTGTTGTCTTGGTCTGTTCCGGTGCGTCTTGGGTCGGCTCCGGTACGTCTTCGTTTCGTGCCACGGCTTCTTCGAGTATCGCACGAAATTCAGACACGACCTCCTATTCATGTAATAAAATGCACAAGAGATCATGCATGTGAAATCAGTAGGGTACACATACGAAGCTAAAGATGCGTACTTTTACCTCAGCTTCTCGTGGATCATAAGTAGGGTCACGTTGCAACTCACGGAGAGCGGCCCTATCTATGCTAGTGGTAGGAAAAGGGTCGCTAGGCGTTTCATATCCTTCACTGCTGGATTGTTCTTGAGCAACACTCTTGTCCATGTGCTCGGGCACTAATCCTTGGTCCTTGATTGGAGAACTCATTGAGCTATATATATACAAATACATAAGCAATAATTAAATACATATTAACACATATTAACGTAAGCAATAATTAAATTCATATTAACAAATACCCTAAACCCTTAACCCTAACCCTAACCCTAAACCCTAACCCTAACCCAAAACCCGAACCCTTAACCCTAACCCTAACTATAACCCTTAACTATAACCCTTAACCCTAACCCTTAACTATAACCCTTAACCCTAACCCTTAACCATAACCCTAACCCTAACCCTAACCCTTAACCATAACCCTAACCCTAACCCTAACCCTAACCCTAAACCCTAACCATATAGTATCGTATAGTCGTATAGTATCGTGTTACGGATATTATCGAGTTACGTATATTATCGAGTTACGTATATTATCGAGTTACGTATAGAGAGGGAGAGAGGGAGAGAGGGAGAGTCGTATAGGACGGGGAGAGAGGGACAGAGGGAGAGTCGCATAGGACGTATAAAGAGGGAGAGAGGGAGAATCGTATGGATATTATCGAGTTACGTATAGAGAGGGAGAGAGGGAGAGTCGTATAGGACGAGGAGAGGGAGAGAGGGAGAGTCGCATAGGACGTATAGAGAGGGAGAGAGGGAGAGTCGTACGGAAATTATCGAGTTCAGATCGAATTCGAATCGGATCGGATACGTATATTATCGAGTTGTGACGGATAAAATTACAATGTATATATTCAACATACATTTGAACACATATGAACACACATATATATATTGAACACATACATTTGAACACATATGAACACACATATATATTGAACACATACATTTGAACACATATGAACACATATATATATTGAACACATACATTTGAACACATATGAACACACATATGAATAAAAATAAGTATTGTATGAATACTCTCATCTCCTCTCCTCTCTCTCCCTCTCCCTCCTCTCTCTATCTCTCTCCTCTCCCTCCTCTCTCTCTCTCACCCTCCTCTCCCTCCCTCTATCTATCTCCTCTCCCTCTATCTCTCTCCCTCTCTCTATCTCTCTCCTCTCCCTCCTCTCTCTCTCTCACCCTCCTCTCCCTCCCTCTCCCTCCTCTCTCTTCCCTCTCCCTCTCCTTCCTCTCTCTTCCTCCCTCTCGGCGGCATCGCGTGCGCCCTCCTCTCTCTTCCCTCTCCCTCCTCTCTCTTCCCTCTCCCCCTCCTTCATCTCTCTTCCTCCTCTCTCTTCTCTCTCTCCCTCCCTCCACTCTCTTTCCTCTCTTCCCTTTCCCTCTCTCTCCTCTCCTCTCTCTTCCCTCTCCCTCCTCTATCTTCTCTCCCTCTCTCTCACTCTCTGCAGAGACGCGCGCAGGGGTCTCCCTCTCTTCCCTCTTCCTCCTCTCTCTTCCCTCTCACTCTCTCACTCTTCCTAGCCTTAGGGTTTAGCTGCGCGGCGGCGGCGGCGGCGTGCGCCCGCGTGCGCGGCGGCGGCGCGCATGGCGCCCGAGCCCGAGCGATCATAGACGAAGAAAGGGAGAGAGAGAGAGAGAGAAGAACTTACCTACGGCGCGGGGACGATGACGTGGACGACGGCGTGAACGACGGCGGCGCACGGCGGAGAAAATCACCGGGCGAAAATTTTGGCAGCCTGACGGCAGGAAGATGGAAAGACAGGGCGCCGGAGACTTAGTGAAATTTTTCGGCCCCGCGCGCGCTCCTTTGTATAGGAGATATTTCTACTGGCGGTTGACAATGAAAACCGCCAGTAGAAATCATTTCTACTGGCGGTTGTCATAGAGAACCGCCAGTAGAAATGCCATCCACAGACTGTGGAGGCCATTTCTACTGGAGGTTTTCATCGACAACCGCCAGTAAAAATGATTTCTACTGGCGGTTTTCATTGTCAACCGCCAGTAGAAATGTTTTTAGTATATTATTTTTTATTGTATATTCATACATTAAGTATATAAATTTTTGTACATATTAAATATATAAATATATATATTTAGTATACATAATATATATATTTATATATTACTTCTCTCTCTCCCCTCTCTCTCTCCTCTCTCTCCTCTCTCTCCCCTCTCCCTCCTCTCTCTTCCCTCTCTCTCCCTCTTCTATCTCTCCCTCTCTCTCTCCTCTCTCTCCTCTCCCTAGCTCCTCTCTCTCTCTCTCTCCTCTCTCTCCTCTCCCTAGCTCCTCTCTCTCCCCTCTCCCTCTCTCTCTCCTCTCTCTCTCTATCCTCTCTCTCCTCTCTCTCTCTCCTCTCTCTCTCCTCTCTCTCCTCTCTCTCTCTCCTCTCTCTCTCCTCTTTCCCTCCTCTCTCTTCCCTCTCTCTCCCTCCTCTGTCACTAGAATGCCCGTTCTTGTAGTGTTTAAATACTACGTCGTCTCCTGGCTTCGCGTCTCTCATCACCATTGGTGTGAAGTTCTTTCACAAGTATCAGATCTGGTAAACATCTTTCCAAGTTCTTTCACAACATGTTCTTTGAAGATGCTTGTTTCTTACTGCCTGATATGTATATATTAGTCGAATAGTCCTCCCTGCTTTTATTTTACCTCGTTCTAGGTGATAAACCATGACGGCGGCACTCCAAAGAAAGCCAAGGTGGTGGTGGAGGATGAGGAAGAGGCGGGGTTGGAGGATGAGGAAGAGGCGACTGTGACACTATCCATGGAGAATGACGCGCTGGAGTGTGACATCTGCTGCCTACCCTTCCAGTCCGAAGTTTTCATGGCAAGTCAGATTACCATGCATGTATATATACAGTACATATTGATCGGTAGGCTCCAGCATGATGCTCTGCTCTGTGTAAAATCAGTGCAAGAACGGGCATTCTCGATGTGCAAAGTGCTGCATCCGCACAGACGGTAAGTGCTGGACCTGCTCCGAGCGCATTGGCAATAATAGCTCTCTCTCTCCCTCTCCCTCTCCTCTCTAGAAAGTCGTGTAAAATTACATGCTTCGGTTTGTCGCTAACAATAATCAATTACATGACATGTCCTAACAATAATCAATTACATGACAACTATATAATCTAGGGAGCTATTGTTCTGCCTTGTCCATCGTGGCGTACCCAGGGCATCGAATTGCGTGGGATGCTTCGCTCAACGTTCCTTATCTTGGTTGGATGGTCTATGAAAAGAGACATGTCATTGAACTGGTTAAAATCCTCTAAATCAGATACACCATCAACTCCTATAGCTTGTTGTTTTCCAGGAAAAACTACATGCTTCGGTTTGTCGGTGCTTTTCTTCTCATTGTTAGAGATGATCTGTTCAGCATAGAAGACCTGTGCAGCACGATTAGCAAGGATCCATGGGTCATCTTTGTAACCTATCTTACTTAGATCAAGAACTCTGACCCCATAGTTGTCTACCGTGACATGTTTGTCTTCAACCCATTGACATCGGAAAACCGAGATCTGAAATGTACCATAGTCTAGTTCCCATATGTCCTCAATAAAGCCAAAATATGTAATAATCTCACCAGTTTCATCATCTATGGCTTCGCATCGAACACCACTGTTTTGTGACATGCTCTTTTTGTCCTTGGACTTGGTACAAAATGTGAATCCACTAATGTCATAGGTTTGCCATGTTGTGACCTGGCGTGATGGTCCAGATGCCAAGCCCTTGATGGTTTGTTCTTCTATTGTTTCTCCACGTGGAATGTCCTTCACCATTAGCCATGTGTTGAACCGCTGCTTATGTTGCTTCATTACCCAATCATCCGTATGCCCAGGATTTTGCTCGCGAAGCTCATTGATGTGTTGTTGGATAAATGGCTCCATTATCGTTAGCTGATGTAGGATGCTCTGTTGTGCCTCAAGTACTATATCGTAATCCGGTGGGATGAAAGATTTCCGTCCCATCCTCCCGCTTCCATACAGTCTACCCTCGTGTCGTGTAACACCCGGTTTTAAAGGAACAAAGCCGGGTGCATCTCATACATGCGCCAAAGAAGACAACATATATAATAACAGAGTGTATAGAGATAAATGTCATAAAACATTAGAGTATTTATTACATAGCGGAAGACTTATTACAAAATAAAGATAAACATAAAACGAACTAAGGATCGTCGGCGCCAATGTCGACTGAGACACGCCACCTAGATCAGATCGAACTCCTCAGTGTTAGGCGGCTCCTCCTGAACCACCTGCTCTTCACCTGTGGGGGGGTGTGAGACAGCAAGAGTGAGCTCACATACGTTCATAGCTCAACAAGTCGTGGGGAATAATGTGGCATGAACTCGCCAAAGGTGGGAGTTCATGAAGTGTAAGGCTGATCAATGAAATAAAGGCTGAAGCTGAGCATTGCTTTTATAAGTTGGTCAAAATTTTATTAGCAATTACTAAGTGTAAGTAAATACCAAACCATAGTAATAATAAGTAAAAGTAATAATAAAATAATCCCAAATGCAATGAAATGACAGATTAAGTTTAAGTTCCATAAATTAATCATGTGAGGGTCCGAGCCGCTCTTGACCGTGAGCACGGCTAGTATACTAGTTTTACACACTGCAGAGGTTGCGCATCTTTACCCACAAGTCGTGTTACCCATTTGCCACAGAGTTGATCAGACTCCATACACCTCTACCTAGGAAGCGAGGCAGGGTACCACTACGAGGCCTTTACAAAGTTCCACTAGCTTCAGACTACCCGCTACAGTTTATAGGAAGATCCAGTGCAGGGTTCCTGGCTGACCGCCATCGCAGCAAAATCAACCAGGGACCTCCCTACGCTGACCTCTCCCCTACTGCCCTTGCCCCTTTCGGGTAAGGTAGCCCTCCCCTAGCTTTCCTAGTTAATCAGCCAAGGGCGTCCCATTAAACCCTTGTGGTAGCACTGTTTTCCCGGGTGGTCGCTCCATGTTCCCATTAACATAATGATCTTAACATGAACAAGGAAGAATAAAACAGATAACAATAAATAGTATAACAATGAGTGATGAATATCTCTATACCCAAATCCACATAAAGCAATAGCATGTACTACCCAAAACTTTAGTAGTAAAAACAGTGGTGAAGCAAGGTATAAAGATAGTCAAATCTAGGGCATCCTATTGGGTCCCAGCAAAATTATCCTATGCAGATCATTATGAATAATAAGAACATGAATGGGTAAAAGAAGTGATCAAGGGCACAACTTGCCTGGCACTTGAGATTCCAGGTACCAACTTGCCTTTTAGATGACACGTGTCCTCGCGCTAGACGTAGCAATACAAGCAAACATGGTATATACAAAATTAACATCACACCAAACATAAGAATATACTGCATAATAATGATCTACACGTTGCTACGAGACTAACGCAACTTGAACGGATCAAATCGGAGTTAAAACGGAGGAGTTATGAATTTCCTAAGGTTTTATGTATTTGATATAAGATTAAGTGAAAGAATAATTTTAATGTGTTTGTCATGTCAGAACAGAGGCACTAATGGGTAGACAATATTATTACAAAAATTTAGAAAGTGGAATGGATCAATTTGGACTAAAAATGGATTTTCTATGGATTAAACAAGTTCTAGGATTATTTTTACACATAAAAATCTATTTTCTAAATTATTTTATAAGTTTTCTCACTGTCTGGACTAGGCGTCAAAATCTGAGAACAGCAGGGGCCTAGGCGCAAAAGACCCTGAGACCCAGAACACTATGCAATAGGACGGCGGGTTTATTTTACTGAAACCCGAGGGCTCTTTTATAAAGTTGCAGGGGCCGAAGAGGTAAGGAGGGCTCTCACTTATTCTTTGTATACAACTTTGAGTATTACAAATCCTACCCCCCTTAAAAATAATCTCGTCCTCGAGATTTAGGAAGGACTCGGGAAAAGATGGGGAAAGTCTATGCGAAGCTCTTCTTCACTCTCCCACGTTGCTTCATCTTCACCGTGGTGACTCCATTGTACTTTGCACATCTTTATCACCTTGTTTCTTGTAACTCGAGTCAAAGTGTCTAGAAGCTTGATAGGGTACTCAGCATAAGTCAGATCATCCTGCACACTAAGGTCCTCCATCGGTAGTTGCTCCTCAGGTACCCTGAGGCACTTCTTTAGCTGAGACACATGGAATACATTATGTACATCTGACAGATGATCGGGTAACTCCAATTGATATGCAACTTCTCCCACTCGCTTTAAGATCAAGAAGGGTCCAATAAAGCGAGGGGACAACTTCCCTTTAACTTTAAATCTCCTCATACCATGAAGTGGTGACACCTTCAAGTAGACATGATCACCCTCCTTAAACTCCAGTAATCTTCTTCTATTATCAGCATAGCTCTTCTGCCTGGATTGCGCAATTCTCAAATTTTCTCTTATCATTCGAACTTGCTCTTCTGCCTCTTGAATCAATTCAGGCCCAAAGAACTGTCTTTCTCCAGTCTGATCCCAATACAGGGGAGTCCTGCATTTCCTGCCATACAAAGCCTCAAATGGTGACATCTTCAAACTGGCCTGGTAGCTATTATTATAAGAAAACTCGGCATAGGGTAAGCTCTTCTCCCAACTGCCACCATGTTTAAGAGCACAAGCTCTTAACATATCCTCCAGGACTTGATTAGTTCTCTCTGTCTGTCCATCAGTCTGGGGATGGTAGGCTGAACTAAAATTCAACTTTGTATCCAAACTCTCATGCAACTTCTTCCAAAACCGAGAAGTAAACTGTGATCCTCGATCAGACACGATCTTCTTAGGCACTCCATGTAGACAAACTATCCGAGTCATATACAATTCTGCGAGCTTGGCTCCTGTATAATTAGTCCTCACGGGTATGAAATGAGCCACTTTTGTCAATCTGTCTACAATTACCCAAATAGAGTCATATCCTGCTGGAGTGCGGGGTAGTCCAACAATAAAATCCATACCAATTTCTTCCCATTTCCACTCGGGTATCTTCAATGGGTGCAATAGTCCAGCTAGTCTTTGGTGTTAGACCTTAACTCTTTGACACACATCGCACATAGCCTCATGTGTAGCCATATCTCTCTTCAATCCATACCACTAGTATTTCTGCTTCGAATCCTGATACATCTTGGTACTACCAGGATGAATGGAATAATCCAAGTCATGGGCCTCCTTAAAAATAGTCTCATGAAGGCTATCAATCTTAGGAATACATATCCTGTCCTTGAACCATATGGCACCTTGCTCATCTTCCGTAAATTCTGGACCTCGACCTTCAGTAATCAGATCCTTAATCTCTTGTATCTTGGTATCACTAATCTGTCCTTTGTGGATTCCTTGTTCCAAGGTAGATTCCACATCAATAGTAACTCCTTCAGTGTGAGTAACTATCCCCAGGTTAAGTCTTCTGAAATCCTCAACAATCTCATCGGGTAGCTGGGCAACAACAGCTAAACGAACGTGCTCCCTTCGACTCAAGGCATCTGTAACCGAATTCGCCTTGCCCGGGTGATAGTGAACCTCCAAATCATAATCCTTACTAAGCTTCAACCAACGACGTTGCCTAAGGTTGAGATCCTTCTGAGTGAATATATACTTCAAACTCTTATGATCCGTGTACACTTGGCACTTCTCGTCCCACTTAAACTCTCTTTCCTTCTCCAGAAGTGAGGTGATAGACTTAGCAATCTTAGAAAATCCTTCAATAAATCTCCGATAATATCCTGCAAGTCCTAAGAAACTCTGAATCTCCATAACTATAGTGGGTATGCTCCACGCCACTATCTCCTTGACTTTAGCAGGATCCACTAATATTCCTTCATTAGAAATGATATGTCCAAGAAATGGCACCTCGCCAATCCAAAACTCGCATTTACCGTACTTGGTGTAGAGTTGATTATCTTAAAGCTTCTGTAGCACCAACCTTAGATGTTCTTCATGGTCACTCTCATTCTTAGAATAGATAAGAATATCATCGATGAACACCACGACGAATCTGTCCAAATACTCCAAAAACATCTTATTCATCAAATCCATAAAATAAGCTGGTGCATTAGTTAATCCAAACGACATATCCATGAACTCATATAATCCATATCGGGTCGAAGAAGCTGTCTTGGGAATATCCGATGGCCTAATCTTCATTTGGTGATAACCCGGTCGGAGATCAATCTTCGACACCTCTCATCTGAATAAATCCTCAATACGGGGTAATGGACACTTGTTCTTCATAGTGACATCATTAAGGGTCCTATCATCCACGCACATCCCTTGCGATCCATCTTTCTTTTTGTACCAACAAATCTGGTGCTCTCCAAGGTGAAGACTCGGACGAATGTACTCAGCCTCTTGCAACTCCGTTAAGTGCTTCTTGAGTTCTTTTAACTCTTCTACAGACATCCTATATGGCCGTTTAGAAATAGGAGCAGTTCCACGTAAGGGATCTATGACAAACTCAACTTCCGTATCTGGTGGCATCCCTGGTAACTCTTCTAGAAAGACTTTCCGAAAAATCCTTAACCACCCGGATGTTGTCACCCAAAAACTTCTCATCTACTAAGAATGCCGCTAGCCTAATGGTGGTAGTTACTGCAACTTCAACTTCAAAACTTTGTCCTTTAGAACTGGTGAGTCCTACGGTTCCTTTAGCAGAGCGTATAAACTGTCTTTACCTTTCTTAACCGTGACATACCAAGGATCAGATCTATACTGCTTGGCTCCAATATTATAGCAGTAACTCCAAATTCTCTACCCATAATGGTCAAATGTCAATCTACGTGTCATTTGATTCGCCACAACAGGCCCTTTAGGTGTAATTACTCTCATGGGTTTTCTCATATTGTCCAACACATATGCCCAAACCAAAATCTCAGCATGACGCATAATTTTATTAGCAACACATGGGGTCAAATAGACCTTTTTATTCCTCCTAAAATGGTATCATACCGAATACTAAGTAAAGGAACATGTAGATCTTACAAATAGTAGTAATTTATATATATGTTTATGTAGCTTGGTGAAGCTGCTGGTGGTGGAGATGGTGGTTGTTGTTGTTGTCTCTCCAACCGTGATTGCCTTATTTCTTGTTGTATCTCCAGACGGGCCTGACGTATTTCCTCGCGTTCTTGTCTTATTTGGTTTTGCATTTCGGTCATCATGTCTGTCAATCGTTGTATTACCAGCCTTTGGGTTGCGATCACTTGCTCGGTTTCCACAGGTGGGGGATTTGGAGGATTCATTTCTGTTTGCTGTTGCGTGATAATCTTTCCTTTCCTGGTATTGACCATCTGAGTTAGATACAGAGAGCAGTAGACAAGGCAGGTATTTACAAATCAGGTTATTTTGGGGGATTTATTAGCTAAGCAGATTAATATTCCACCTACTATAGCTAATTCAATACCTTATGTTGGTACATGCTAAGATGCCCATGTAATATTTCAATCAATCAAAGAAGCAAATCAGACATTGATCATCAGGACAATCAACCAATATTTTTAATAGAGAAAATAGTTTTAATTTTGTCTTAGGCTTCCTATCTCTTAAAAAAATGTCATAAGGGTAGGGATTCCAAGGTGTGAAATCCATCTTGTCTAAGAGTAGAAAAGGTAAGAATGATCAGAGTAGAACAGTAGAAGGTGAGACAGGATCAAGATAAGTACAGAGAGAATCAGAGTAAGGTAAGTATAGAATGAATCAGAGTAGGATAAGTAGGTAAGGGTTTGTCCATTTCTATCTAGGTTTCGTCCTACAGTCAACATTTCCTTTGATACCACTTCTGTAACACCCGGTTTTAAAGGAACAAAGCCGGGTGCATCTCATACATGCGCCAAAGAAGACAACATATATAATAACAGAGTGTATAGAGATAAATGTCATAAAACATCAGAGTATTTATTACATAGCGGAAGACTTATTACAAAATAAAGATAAACATAAAACGAACTAAGGATCGTCGGCGCCAACGTCGACTGAGACACGCCACCTAGATCAGATCGAACTCCTCAGTGTTAGGCGGCTCCTCCTGAACCACCTGCTCTTCACCTGTGGGGGGGTGTGAGACAGCAAGAGTGAGCTCACATACGTTCATAGCTCAACAAGTCGTGGGGAATAATGTGGCATGAACTCGCCAAAGGTGGGAGTTCATGAAGTGTAAGGCTGATCAATGAAATAAAGGCTGAAGCTGAGCATTGCTTTTATAAGTTGGTCAAAATTTTATTAGCAATTACTAAGTGTAAGTAAATACCAAACCATAGTAATAATAAGTAAAAGTAATAATAAAATAATCCCAAATGCAATGAAATGACAGATTAAGTTTAAGTTCCATAAATTAATCATGTGAGGGTCCGAGCCGCTCTTGACCGTGAGCACGGCTAGTTTACTAGTTTTACACTCTGCAGAGGTTGCGCATCTTTACCCACAAGTCGTGTTACCCATTTGCCACAGAGTTGATCAGACTCCATACACCTCTACCTAGGAAGCGAGGCAGGGTACCACTACGAGGCCTTTACAAAGTTCCACTAGCTTCAGACTACCCGCTACAGTTTATAGGAAGATCCAGTGCAGGGTTCCTGGCTGACCGCCATCGCAGCAAAATCAACCAGGGACCTCCCTACGCTGACCTCTCCCCTACTGCCCTTGCACCTTTCGGGTAAGGTAGCCCTCCCCTAGCTTTCCTAGTTAATCAGCCAAGGGCGTCCCATTAAACCCTTGTGGTAGCACTGTTTTCCCGGGTGGTCGCTCCATGTTCCCATTAACATAATGATCTTAACATGAACAAGGAAGAATAAAACAGATAACAATAAATAGTATAACAATGAGTGATGAATATCTCTATACCCAAATCCACATAAAGCAATAGCATGTACTACCCAAAACTTTAGTAGTAAAAACAGTGGTGAAGCAAGGTATAAAGATAGTCAATCTAGGGCATCCTATTGGGTCCCAGCAAAATTATCCTATGCAGATCATTATGAATAATAAGAACATGAATGGGTAAAAGAAGTGATCAAGGGCACAACTTGCCTGGCACTTGAGATTCCAGGTACTAACTTGCCTTTTAGATGACACGTGTCCTCGCGCTAGACGTAGCAATACAAGCAAACATGGTATATACAAAATTAACATCACACCAAACATAAGAATATACTGCATAATAATGATCTACACGTTGCTACGAGACTAACGCAACTTGAACGGATCAAATCGGAGTTAAAACGGAGGAGTTATGAATTTCCTAAGGTTTTATGTATTTGATATAAGATTAAGTGAAAGAATAATTTTAATGTGTTTGTCATGTCAGAACAGAGGCACTAATGGGTAGACAATATTATTACAAAAATTTAGAAAGTGGAATGGATCAATTTGGACTAAAAATGGATTTTCTATGGATTAAACAAGTTCTAGGATTATTTTTACACATAAAAATCTATTTTCTAAATTATTTTATAAGTTTTCTCACTGTCTGGACTAGGCGTCAAAATCTGAGAACAGCAGGGGCCTAGGCGCAAAAGACCCTGAGACCCAGAACACTATGCAATAGGACGGCGGGTTTATTTTACTGAAACCCGAGGGCTCTTTTATAAAGTTGCAGGGGCCGAAGAGGTAAGGAGGGCTCTCACTTATTCTTTGTATACAACTTTGAGTATTACATGTCGTGACGGAGGCAGACCTATTGCAACCTGGTCTTTTAGGATACTATTGCAGAATGGACCTTCGGACTCAATGGCCTCTTCGGTACAGTACCCCTCTATCATGGATGCCTCGGGACGAGCACGGGTTGATACATAGCCATTCAGTATTGACATGAAACGCTCATACGTCCACATTTCATGCAAGTACATAGGACCCAATGCCTCTATTTGTGGCACCAAGTGCACCACAAGGTGCACCATAATATCAAAGAACGATGGAGGGAAACACATCTCAAACTGTGATATTGTCTCCACTGCGAATACCTGAAGAGATGCCAACTCATCACGGTCAATTACCTTTTGTGAAATCCTGTTGAAAAAGTAGCACAACCGTGTGATTGCCATCTTTAAAAACAAAGGATTTATAGCCCTGATGGCAATAGGTAGGAATGTAGTCAGCATGACATGGCAATCATGTGAGTTGTAGTTGGTGATTGTCAGGTCTTTCATTGACACAATACTCCGTATGCTAGAGCAGAATCCAGATGGGACTTTCAAATTCTTGAGCCAAACACACATCGCATGTTTCTCATCTACATTGAGATTGTAGCTTGCTGCTGGGAGATGGTACTTCCCATTTTCTTGAAGAACGGGATGTAGTTCCTTTTTTATGCCTAAATCTACCAAGTCCATGCGTGAATTGAGCCCTTCTTTTGTTTTGCCCTTTATGTCTAGCAAGGTGCCCATTATGCTTTCAAACACGTTCTTCTGAACGTGCATACCATCGATCGCATGCCGCACATCTAACTCTTTCCAGTAAGGCAAGTACTCGAAGAAAATAGACTTCTTCTTGAATATAGCCCCCGAAGCTGGTTTGACATCCTTCCTTGTTTTTCCGTCTTTTGTCTTCTTCCCGAAAACAAACTTGATATTCCTGACTATTTCAAAAACTCTATGACCTCTATTGTTACCCGATGGAGCAGTAGAATGTAGTTCACCATTATTGTCGAAGTACTTATCCATCTTTCGCATGTGGTACCTGTGTCCTTCCAATAAAAAGCGTCTGTGCCTCATGTAAACTATCTTCCTAGATGCAGCAAGGGATACGTAAGCAGTTCCATCAATGCATACTGTGCAACCAACCTTTCCCTTAAACTGGCCTGATAATGTGAAGAGAGCAGGGTAATCGTTGATCGTAACAAAAAGAATTGCTCTCAGCGTGAATGAACCTTTATGATACTCATCCAACATTTGAACACCCGTTTCCCACAATATTTTCATATCCTCCATTAAGGGCTCCAAAAATACATCCATGTCAACTCCAGGTTGTGTAGGTCCAGAAATAAGGATGGTTAGCAAAATGTACTTCCGTTTCTGCATCAACCATGGAGGAAGGTTGTATATGGTGAGGATCACCGGCCATGTGCTATGCTTGCTGCTCCTCTCAGCAAATGGGTTCATTCCATCAGTACTCAGTGCGAACCTAACATTTCTCGGTTCATCGGCAAAGTCTCGGTGGTTGTCATTGAAATCTTGCCACTGCTTCCCATCGGCTGGATGTCGAAGCTTCACATCGTTTTTGTGCTCATCAGAAGCATGCCAGCTCATAAGTCTGGCATCCTCAGGATTAGCGAACAAACACCTCAATCGATCGACGACGGGGAGGTACCACATCACCAAAGCAGGAATCTTTTTGAGCGCATAATAGTCTACTTCTTCTTTTTCTTTGCTCGTGGATTTTGAAGTCTTTTTTTGGGCTTTCTTTCGCTTCTTCCCTTTAGACACGGATGCAACACACTCTTCGTCCTCTCGATAGTCTTTATTCGTCTTGTACCTACTTGCACCGCACTTTGGGCAGCTCTCCAAGTCTTTATAATCATCACCTCGATAAAGGATACAGTGATTTCTACACGCGTGGATCTTCTCCACACCCATAGTGAGCGGACTGATTAGTTTCTTTGCATAGTACGTGTTAGCAGGCACATTGTTCTCCTTTGGAAGCATGTCTGCGATAATACTCAAGAACGCATCGAAGCCAGCATCAGACACACCATATTTAGCTTTTAACATCAACAACTTTAGCACAGACCGGAGCGTCGTGAACTCTTGGGTACAACCCTTAGACTCGTCGTACAAAGGCTCTTCTGCTGCCTTCTTCAGGGACTCCATACCTTTCATTAAGAACATCGATTGATCTGTATGACGACGCAACATTGCCTCTAGCAACTCTGCATCTTCCTCATTCATAACACTTGGCAGAACATGAGGTCTATCATGTTCATTTCCTCCAGCGTAACCATGATCAGTAACATTTTGCACTACATGTTCGCTCTGTGGAAGAGGTTGGTGTGTCTCATGAACGAACTGAAATCTGTCGTCGATGTTCTCAGGGTTTCCAGTCGTATAAGGCGAAGAGCTACCCTCTCCATGCTTTGTCCAAATTGTGTAATCCTTCATAAATCCTCGGCATACCAGATGAGATATGATTTGTTCTGTGTCATTAAATACAGCAGCATTTTTGCAGTCCATGCATGGACAATATATGTGTTTTGTCTTTGTTCTCCAAGCATGGTTCGTAGCGACATCAATAAACCTATGGACCTCGGATATGTATGATGGATCTAGCCTTGATAAGTTATACATCCAGGATGTCCTCTCCATCACCACCTGTAAAAAAGTAACATAAAACACATGGTGAAACCCTATATCCAAAAATGTGGCTAAAATGTGAAACCCTCTCTCTCTCTCTCCTCTCTCTCTCTATCCTCTCTCTCTCTCCTCTCTCTCACCTCTATCTCTCTCTCCTCTATCTCTCTCTCTATGGAGGATGAGGCGGGGTTGGAGGATGAGGCGACTGTGACACTATCCATGGAGAAGGACGCGTTGGAGTGCGACATCTGCTGCCTACCCTTCCAGTCCGAAGTTTTCATGGCAAGTCAGATTACCATGCATGTATATATACAGTACATATTGATCGGTAGACTCCAGCATGATGCTCTGCTCTGTGTAAAATCAGTGCAAGAACGGGCATTCTGGATGTGCAAAGTGCTGCATCCGCACGGACGGTAAGTGCTGCACCTGCTCCGAGCGCATTGGCAACAATAGCTCTCTCTCCCTCTCCCTCTCCTCTCTAGAAAGTCGTGTAAAATTACATGCTGCACATGGAGGATGAGGAAGAGTCGGGGTTGGAGGATGAGGAAGAGGCGACTGTGACACTATCCATGGAGAAGGACGCGTTGGAGTGCGACATCTGCTGCCTACCCTTCCAGTCCGAAGTTTTCATGGCAAGTCAGATTACCATGCATGTATATATACAGTACATATTGATCGGTAGACTCCAGCATGATGCTCTGCTCTGTGTAAAATCAGTGCAAGAACGGGCATTCTGGATGTGCAAAGTGCTGCATCCGCACGGACGGTAAGTGCTGCACCTGCTCCGAGCGCATTGGCAACAATAGCTCTCTCTCCCTCTCCCTCTCCTCTCTAGAAAGTCGTGTAAAATTACATGCTGCACATGGAGGATGAGGAAGAGTCGGGGTTGGAGGATGAGGAAGAGGCGACTGTGACACTATCCATGGAGAAGGACGCGTTGGAGTGCGACATCTGCTGCCTACCCTTCCAGTCCGAAGTTTTCATGGCAAGTCAGATTACCATGCATGTATATATACAGTACATATTGATCGGTATATATACAAATGTAGTTAGACTACTTTATCTCTTCCAATAAAAGTAGTTAGACTACTTTATCTCTAACACATGGTGAAACCCTATATCCAAAATGTGGCTAAAATGGAGGAAAAATGAACAAAATTTGGCAAAAGAAACATAAGCCAAACTTTCCTAGCAACTAATAAACAAAAAAAATTAATACCCAAACCTATCTTTAACACATGGTGAAAGCCTAGTTTCAAAATGTAGTTAAAATTGAGCAAAAATAAACAATAACTAACAATTGAAACATAATTAAACCAATCTTCCATACAACACATTCACCATTCATTAAGCAACTAAACATGAAAAAGAGAGGGAATAGACAAAAACTAACCATCTTATGCAACCTCATTTGAGGAAATAGAGAAAATTACCTAGCTATACTCTTCTCTCTCACATGTAAAACCCTAGATCCAAAATGTGGCTAAAATTGAGCAAGAATGAACAAAAATTGACAAAGAAACATAAACCAACCTTTCTTATCCACCTTCTTCCAAGAAATGAAGACCAAAACCTCCCCCTTATATTTTTGTGAAATCTGGACCTCCAAAATCGCCTCCAATGGAAGCTGGCTGCGAGCATACAGTTCACTGTCGCGGGGAAGAAGAGGGGTATTTATAACAGACAGTTCACTGGCGGTTGGCTTGAAAAACCGCCAGTGGAAACCTATTTCCACTGGCGGTTATCTTAACACAACCGCTAGTGTAAATAGGGTATTTACACTGGCGGTTCTGTTACACCAACCGCCAGTGGAAATTGCTTTCTACTGGCGGTTCTGTTACACCAACCGCCAGTGGAAATACCCTATTTCCACTGGCGGTTGTGTTAAGATAACCGCCAGTGAAAATGGGTTTCCATTGGCGGTTCCTAAGTCGGGTCCACCTTGTTTTTTTACTGGCGCGTGATAACTGAAACCGCCAGTGATAATTTATGGGTGCCGCAGGCTATGAGCTCTTTTCTACTAGTGGTATCCAAAATCTTGATCGGGTACTCCGTGTAAGTCAAATCACCCTGAACACTGAGGTCATCCACTGGCAACTGTTCCTTAGGGACACAGAGATACTTCTTAAGTTGAGACACATGGAATACATTCTGTACATCCGATGGATTAACAAGTAGCTCGAGTTGGTATGACATCTCCCCAACTCGCCTAAAAACTCTAAAGGGTCCAATAAAGCGAGGGGACAATTTGTCCTTGACTTTAAACCTCCTCATTCCACGAAGTGGTGACACCTTGAGGTACACATGATCACCTTCCTCAAATTCCAGTGATCTTCTTCTGTTATCAGCATAGCTCTTTTACCTGGTCTGAGCTACCCTCGAATTCTCTCGAATTATATAAACTTGTTCTTCTGCCTCTTGAATAAGTTCAGGTCGAAAGAACTGTCTTCCTCTAGTCTTGTCCAAAAATAGAGGAGTCATGCAATTCTACCGTATAAGTCCTCGAACGGTGACATCTTCAGACTGGCCTGGTAACTATTATTATATGAGAACTCAGCATATGGTAAACTTTTATCCCAACTTCCTCCATGCTGAAGGGCACAAGCTCTCAACATGTCCTCCAATACATTAGTCCTTTCAGTTTGTCCATCAGTCTGAGGATGGTAGGTTGTACCAAAATTCAACTTCGTATCCATATTCTCATGAAAACTTTTCTAAAATCTAGAGGTAAACTGTGATCCTTTATCCGAAACGATCTTCTTCGGTATACCATGTAGAGACATAATCCGAGCCATACTCTTCCAATTGAGATCCCTTATAAGTAGTCTTGACAAGGATGAAATGAGCCACTTTGGTCAGTCTATCCAAAATAACCCATATCAAATCATATCCTTTCGAGGTGCGAGGCAATCTAGTAATGAGGTCCATACCAATCTCTTCCCACTTCCACTAGGGTATCTTTAGTGGATGGAGTAGTCCAGTTGGCCTCTGGTGTTCAGCCTTAACTCTTTGACACACATCGCACATAGCCACATGTGCAGCCACATCTCTCTTCTATCCATACCACCAGTACTTCTGCTGCGATCCATCCTTCTTCTGTACAAACAAGACCGATGCTCCCCAAGGTGAGGAACTCAGACGAATGTACCCAGCCTCTTGTAACTCAGTTAACTGCTTCGTGAGTTCCTTCAACTCCTCTACGGACATCCTATATGGCCGTTTAGAAATAGGGGCGGTTCCAGGTAAGAGATCAATAACAAACTCAACTTCCATATCTGGCGGCATCCCTAATAACTCCTCTGGAAAGACATCCGGGAAATCCCTAACTGCACAGATGTTATCACCCACAAACTTCTCATCTATTAAGAATGCCGCTAGTCTGATGGTGGTAGTTACTGCAACTTCAACTTCAAATCTTTGTCCTTTGAAACTGATGAGTTCTACGGTTCCCTTAGCACAGTGTATATACTGCCTTTGCCTTTCTCAACCATGACATACCAAGGATCACGTCTATAGTGCTCTCTTCTAACACTATAGGGGTCGCCCATCTGGGTTAGAAACACAGGGTGAGAAAGAAAGGATTGTAGACAAGGCAGGTGATTACGAATTATGTTACTTTGGGGGATTCATTAGCTAAGTGTGTTGCCTACTAAAGCTAATTTATTACCTTATGGTGGTACATGCTAAGATGCCCGTCTATACTATTTCACTCAATCAAAGAAGCAAATCAGGCATTGATCATCAGAACAATCAACCAACATTTTTAAATATAGAAAATAGTTATAATTTTGTATTAGGCCTCCTATCTCTTAAAAATATCATAAGTGTAGGATTCCAAGATGTGAAATCCATCATGTCTTAGAGTAGAAAAGATAAGAGTAATCAGATTAGAACGGTAGAAGGTGAGACACGATCAAGATAAGTATAGAGAGAATCAGAGTAAGGTAAGTATAGAATGAATCAGAATAAGGTAAGTAGGTAGGGGTCTTGTCCATTTCTATCTAGGTTTCGTCCTACAGTCAACATTTCCTCTGATACCACTTCTGTCACACCCGGTTTTAAGAGACAAAGCCGGGTGCATCTCATACATGCGCCAGGAAGACAACATATATAATAACAGAGTGCATAGAGATTGTAATACTCAAAAATTGTATACAAAGAATAATAGAGAGTTATTCTCATTTTGTGTGTCTCATTTGCATCATAAAAAGAGCACCTATGTAATTGAGATTGACTAAATAAAACAATTATTCTAAAATAAAGAAAAAAAATGCATTTGTTGGAGTTTCTATGTTTGTGCATTAAATAAAAATACCAATGATATAAAATGACTAGAAATTGGATTAAGCCCTACATTTAAAACTAGGGTTTAAAAGTAAAAGGAGAAGTGATATGAAGATAAAAATAATATAAATATATTTCAAAAGTTGGTATTCTTCATTTCACAACATGATTGGGAATAAACTTGCACAAGGTTTGACACTAAATTCAAATTCAAATTGATTTTAGAAAGAAAGAGAAGAAAATGGGAGATAAAAAGAAAAGGAAAAAGACAAATCCTACTGTTGGGCCCAAAACCCCATTTCGGCCCACTCATCCTCCCTCGCGCGCGCAGCCCAATCCACCCTCGTTCCTTTCTCTTTCAGCTGTGGTCACTTCCATGCGGGCCCCACCGGCCAGTCGCCGCGCGCGCTCGCGCTCGTGGCCGAGTCGGCCGACGTCTTGGCACTGACTCAGCGGCCCCATCGTCAGTCCTCTCTCCCTTTGTTCCACTGCATGTGGGCCCTCGGCGGTCATCCCTTCTTCCCCCACGAGTGCTCGGCTCCGTGAAGATTGGATCGAGCTGTCACAACCACCTGCGCGCTCGCCGTGGCGAAATCCTCGGCGGCCGTTGCGCGCGCTTCGGACGGACCTCCCGAAGACCATAAAGCGGACCCCGGAAACCACATAATACCGTGCCCTTCTCTCCGCCGACCCGACGTTCCCCCACTCATTGCAAGAGCTCCGCCTCCGCCTCGAGTTCGCGCCTGAGAGTCTCGCCCGCGCCGCCGTCCAGTGTCGAGGATAAGCTCAGGGACCTTCGCCGGGTTGCTGCGAGGGTGGTCGTGGCACTGGCCGGCCGTATTGACGAGCTGAGCGACCTTAATTGCTCGTCGGAGTTCGGCTTGGATGCCGCGCCGCCCTGCACCGTGAACGGAGACCTCGTCGCCGTGTAACAAGGTAAATTAATCCCCTAGTGTGTTCGCCATGTCCTTCTTTAGGTGTATGTGTTGGTTAATTTCAGTTTCGGGGCGAGGGTGCGCCTGTGGGTGATCGCCGGTGTGCGATGCCGCCTGGGCTGCCGGGTTCTGTTGATTATCGGCTGGTGGTTGGGAAACCCCGGGCTGTTAATCGGCCATTAAATTCACGGCGTGCAGACCTCTGTTTCGAGTCCGGTCGATGGCTGGGTCCGCACGGGGGTCCTCGGCGTGCGTGCTCACCGGGAGAGCGCCGCCGCGAAATCGTCCCTGGGTCGGTCACCACCGCATCCGGCTTCCAGGGTTGAAGACAAGGCACGTCCATTTGATGTGATCTGAACGGCTGGGATCAAACCGTAGTTATACCCTTTTAGCACTTTAAATCGAGGCCGCATGTCGTGCATCCGAGGGCTAGGAGTGGGCACTGTCGTGGTTGGATCTCGGGCGTTGGCTTCGGATCTAACGGTCACGTTTGTATACCGGTTCACATAATGCGCCATCTAATCGCGACCCTCGGTGTAAGATCTAACGGCTCAGATTTACCGATACCCCTTCGTTTGGCTTATTTACTAAAGAGACCCTGACAAATTCTGGAAACAACCCGCCGTCCATGTAGCTGTAGGATGAGTGTTGGGAAAATTTATGCCGAGCCCCTGCACTTTCTAATAATAATGGCCCAGTCCAGTAGGGATTAAAAATAGAGAAATAATTATAGAAATTAGTTTTTAGTACAAAAACAATTCTAGAAACTTGAGAAATTCATATATAACTCATTTTAGCTCCAAATTGAGTCATTCCAGTTGCAATAATTTTGTATTAATATTGTCTACCAACTAGTAACACTGTTTAGCCATGAAACTTGAATTAAAATTATTCATTTGGATTAATCTACTCTAAGTACTAAATAATTTCCGAAATTCATAACTTGGTAACCGCAACTCCGAATTTAGTGGTTCTCGTTCCCACGATCTCGTAGCAACGCGTAGATCATTATTATTCAGTTTGTTCTTATGTTTGGTGTGATGTTAATTTTATCTATACCATGTTTGTTTGTATTGCTACGACTAGCGCGAGGACACGAGTCACCTGAAGTTCATCCTGGTAATTGGAATCTCAAGTGCCAGGCAAGTTGTGCCCTTGATCACCTCTTTTACCCATTCATGTTCTTATTATTCATAATGATCTGCATAGGATAATTTTGCTGGGACCCAATAGGATACCCTAGATTTGACTATCTTTATACCTTGCTTCACCACTGGTTTTACTACTAAAGTTTTGGGTAGTACATGCTATTGCTTTATGTGGATTTGGGTATAGAGATATTCATCACTCATTGTTATACTATTTATTGTTATCTGTTTTATTATTCCTTGTTCATGTTAAGATCATTATGTTAATGGGAACATGGAGAACCACCCGGGAAAACAGTGCTACCACAAGGGTGGAATGGGACGCCCTTGGCTGATTAACTAGGAAAGCTAGGGGAGGGCTACCTTACCCGAAAGGGGCAAGGGCAGTAGGGGAGAGGTCAGTGCGGGGAGGTCCCTGGTTGATTTTGCTGCGATGGCGGTCAGTCAGGAACCCTGTACTGGATCTTCCCATAAACTGTAGCGGGTAGTCTGAAGCTAGTGGAACTTTGTAAAGGCCTCGTAGTGTTACCCTGCCTCGCCTCCTCGGTAGAGGTGTATGGGATTGGCCGTCTCTTGGCAGATGGGTAACACGACTTGTGGGTAAAGATGTGCAACCTCTGCAGAGTGTAAAACTAGTATACTAGCCGTGCTCACGGTCAAGAGCGGCTCGGACACTCACATGATTAAATTATGGAACTTAAACTTAACTTGTCATTTCATTGCATCTGGGCTTATTTTTGTTATTACCTTTACTTATTATTATTAAGGTTTGGTATTTACTTACACTTAGTAACTGCTAATAAAATTTTGACCAACTTATAAAAGCAATGCTCAGCTTCAGCCTTTATTCCATTGATCAGCCTTACACTACATGAATTCCCACCTTTGGTGAGTTCATGCCACATTATTCCCCACGACTTGTTGAGCTATGAACGTATGTGAGCTCACTCTTGCTGTCTCACACCCCCCCACAGGAGAAGATCAGGTGGTTTCAAGTGAAGTCAAGTATCGAGGAGTTTGATCTGATCTAGGTGGCGTTTCTCAGTCGACATTGGCGCCGACGATCCTTAGTTCGTTTTATATTCATTATTTTATTTTGTAATAAGTCTTCCGCTATGTAATAAATACTCTGATGTTTAATGACATTTATCTCTATACACCCTGTTATTATATATGTTGTCTTCTTGGCGCATGTATGAGATGCACCCGGCTTTGTCCTTTAAAACCGGGTGTTACAGAAGTGGTATCAGAGGAAATGTTGACTGTAGGACAAAACCTAGATAGAAATGGACAAACCTTTACCTACTTATCTTACTCTGATTCATTCTATACTTATCTTATCTTGATCCTGTCTCACCTTTTGCTGTCATACTCTAATCATTCTTACCTTTTCTACTCTGAGACAAGATGGATTTCACACCTTGGAATCCCTACCCCTATGACATTTTTAAGAGATAGGAGACCTAAGACAAAAAAAAACTATTTTCTATTAAAAATATTGGTTGACTGTTCTGATGATCAATGCCTGATTTGCTTCTTTGATTGATTGAGGTATTATATATGGACATTTTAGCATGTACCACTATAAGGTACTGTATTAGCTTTAGTAGGTGACACACTAATCTACTTAGCTAATAAGTCCCCCAAAATAACATGATTGTAATTACTGCCTTGTCTACTGCTCTCTCTTACCTTATGTATCTAACTCAGATGGTCAATACCAGGAAAGGAAAGATTATCACGCAACAGTAAACAGAAATGAATCCTCCAAATCCCCCACCTGTTGAAACCGGGCAAGTGATCGCAACCCAAAGGCTGGTAATACAGCAATTGACAGACATGATGACCGAAATGCAAAGCCAGATAAGACAAGAACGCGAGGAAATACGTCAGGCCCGTCTGGAGATACAGCAAGAAATAAGGCAATCACGGTTGGAGAGACAACAACAAGAGCAACCCCCATCTCCACCACCACCGGCTCCACCAAGCTACATAAACATATATGTAAATTACTACTATTTGTAAGATCTACATGTTCCTTTAGTTAGTGTTTGGTATGATACTATTTTAGGAGGAATAAAAAGTCTATTTGACCCCGTGTGTTGCTAATAAAATTTATGCGTCATGCTGAGATTTTGGTTTGGGCATATGTGTTGGACAATATGAGAAAGCCCACGAGAGTAATTGCACCTAAAGGGCCTGTTGTGGCGAATCAAATGACACGTAGATTGTCATTGACCATTATGGGTAGAGAATTTGGAGCCACTGCTATAATGTTGGAGTCAAGCAGTATAGATCTGATCCTTGGTATGTCATGGTTAAGAAAGGCAAAGACAGTTTATACTGTGCTAAAGGAACCATATAACTCACCAGTTCCAAAGGACAAAGTTTTGAAGTTGAAGTTGCAGTAACTACCACCATCAGACTAGCGGCATTCTTAGTAGATGAGAAGTTTTTGGTTGACAACATCCGTGTGGTTTGAGATTTTTTCGGATGTCTTTTCAGAAGAGTTACCAGGGATGCCACCATATAGAGAAGTTGAGTTTGTAATTGACCTTCTACCTGGAACTGCCCCTATTTCTAAACGGCCATACAGGATGTCCGTAGAAGAACTAAAGGAACTTAAGAAGCAATTAACGGAATTACAAGAGGTTGGATACATTCATCTGAATTCTTCACCTTGTGAAGCGCCGGTTCTAATTGTACAGAAGAAAGAAGGATCGCAAGGGATGTGCGTGGATTATAGGACCCTTAATGATGTCACTATGAAGAACAAGTATACTTTACCCCGTATTGAGGATTTATTTGATTAGACGGGAAGTGCCAAGTATATACGGATCATAAGAGTTTGAAGCATATATTCACTCAGAAGGATCTCAACCTTAGGCAACGTCGTTGGTTGGAGCTTATTAAGGATTACGATTTGGAAATTCACTATCACCCGGGCAAGGCGAAATTTGGTTACAGATGCCTTGAGTCGAAAGGAGCATGTTCATTTAGCTGTTGTTGCCCAGCTACTCGATGAGAATGATGAGGATTTCAGGAGACTTAACCTGGGAATAGTTGATCATACTGAAGGAGTTATTATTGGTGCGGAACCTACCTTGGAGCAAGAAATCCGCAAAGGACAAATTGGTGATACTAAGATACAAGAGATGTGTTCCGGAGATTGAAAGCCTTCATGAGACTATTTTAAAGGAGGCCCATGACTTGGATTATTCTATTCATCCTGATAGTACTAAGATGTATCAGGATTTAAAGCAGAGATACTGGTGAGGTGGATTGAAGAGAGATGTGGCTACACATGTGGCTATGTGCGAGGTGTGTCAAAGAGTTAAGGTTGAACACCAGAGGCCAGCTGGACTATTACACCCACCAAAGATGTCCAAGTGGAAGTGAGAAAAGTTTGGTATGGACTTCATGACTGGATTGCCTCGCACCTCGAAAGGATATGATCCTATATGGGTTATTGTGGATAAACTGACCAAAGTGGCTCATTTCACTCCGATCAAGACTACCTATAATGGATCAAAATTGGCTAAGTTATACATGTCTCGGATTGAGTCTCTACATGGTGTACCAAAGAAGATCGTTTCGGATAGAGGATCAAAGTTTACCTTCAGATTTTGGAAAAGTTTTCATGAGAATATGGATACGAAGTTGAATTTTAGCACAACCTACCATCCTCAGACTGATGGACAGACTAAAAGGACTAATCAAGTATTGGGAGACATGTTGAGAGCTTGTGTCCTTCAGCATGGTAGTAGTTGGGACAAGGGTCTACCCTATGCTGAGTTCTCATATAGTAATAGTTATCAGACCAGTCTGAAGATGTCACCGTTCAAGACTCTGTATGGCAGGAAATGCAGGACTCCTCTATTTTGGACCAGACTAGAGGAAGGCAGTTCTTTGGGCCTGAACTTATTCAAGGGGCAGAAAATCAAGTCAGTGTAATCAAGGAGAACTTGAGGGTAGCTCAGACTAGGCAAAAGAGCTATACGGATAATAGAAGAAGACCATTGGAATTTAAGAAAAGGAATCATGTGTACCTCAAGGTTTCACCACTTTATGGAATGAGGAGAGTCAAAGTCAAGGGCAAATTGTCCCCTCGCTATACTGGACCATTCAGAATTTTTTTAGGCAAGTTGGAGAGATGGCCTATCAATTCGAGTTACCTGATAATCTATCTGATGTGCATAATGTATATCATGTGTCTCAATTTAAGAAGTGTCTCCGTATCCCTGAGGAACAGTTACCAATGGATGAGCTCAGTATTCAGGGAGATTTAACTTACACGGAGTATCCTATCAAGATTCTTGATACTTCGACTCGTGTTACAAGAAATAAGGTTATAAAGATGTGCAAAGTGCAAGGGAGCCACCACGGAGAAGATGAGGCAACTTGGGAAAGAGAAGAAGAACTTCGTATAGATTTTCCCCACCTTTTCCCTAGATCTTCTTAAATCTCGAGGACGAGATTATTTTTAAGGGGGGTAGGATTTGTAGTACTCAAAAATTGTATACAAAGAATAATAGAGAGTTATTCTCATTTTGTGTGTCTCATTTGCATCATAAAAAGAGCACCTATGTAATTGAGATTGACTAAATAAAACAATTATTCTAAAATAAAGAAAAAAAAATGCATTTGTTGGAGTTTCTATGTTTGTGCATTAAATAAAAATACCAATGATATAAAATGACTAGAAATTGGATTAAGCCCTACATTTAAAACTAGGGTTTAAAAGTAAAAGGAGAAGTGATATGAAGATAAAAATAATATAAATATATTTCAAAAGTTGGTATTCTTCATTTCACAACATGATTGGGAATAAACTTGCACAAGGTTTGACACTAAATTCGAATTCAAATTGATTTTAGAAAGAAAGAGAAGAAAATGGGAGATAAAAAGAAAAGGAAAAAGACAAATCCTACTGTTGGGCCCAAAACCCCATTTCGGCCCACTCATCCTCCCTCGCGCGCGCAGCCCAATCCACCCTCGTTCCTTTCTCTTTCAGCTGTGGTCACTTCCATGCGGGCCCCACCGGCCAGTCGCCGCGCGCGCTCGCGCTCGTGGCCGAGTCGGCCGACGTCTTGGCACTGACTCAGCGGCCCCATCGTCAGTCCTCTCTCCCTTTGTTCCACTGCATGTGGGCCCTCGGCGGTCATCCCTTCTTCCCCCACGAGTGCTCGGCTCCGTGAAGATTGGATCGAGCTGTCACAACCACCTGCGCGCTCGCCGTGGCGAAATCCTCGGCGGCCGTTGCGCGCGCTTCGGACGGACCTCCCGAAGACCATAAAGCGGACCCCGGAAACCACATAATACTGTGCCCTTCTCTCCGCCGACCCGACGTTCCCCCACTCATTGCAAGAGCTCCGCCTCCGCCTCGAGTTCGCGCCTGAGAGTCTCGCCCGCGCCGCCGTCCAGTGTCGAGGATAAGCTCAGGGACCTTCGCCGGGTTGCTGCGAGGGTGGTCGTGGCACTGGCCGGCCGTATTGACGAGCTGAGCGACCTTAATTGCTCGTCGGAGTTCGGCTTGGATGCCGCGCCGCCCTGCACCGTGAACGGAGACCTCGTCGCCGTGTAACAAGGTAAATTAATCCCCTAGTGTGTTCGCCATGTCCTTCTTTAGGTGTATGTGTTGGTTAATTTCAGTTTCGGGGCGAGGGTGCGCCTGTGGGTGATCGCCGGTGTGCGATGCCGCCTGGGCTGCCGGGTTCTGTTGATTATCGGCTGGTGGTTGGGAAACCCCGGGCTGTTAATCGGCCATTAAATTCACGGCGTGCAGACCTCTGTTTCGAGTCCGGTCGATGGCTGGGTCCGCACGGGGGTCCTCGGCGTGCGTGCTCACCGGGAGAGCGCCGCCGCGAAATCGTCCCTGGGTCGGTCACCACCGCATCCGGCTTCCAGGGTTGAAGACAACGCACGTCCATTTGATGTGATCTGAACGGCTGGGATCAAACCGTAGTTATACCCTTTTAGCACTTTAAATCGAGGCCGCATGTCGTGCATCCGAGGGCTAGGAGTGGGCACTGTCGTGGTTGGATCTCGGGCGTTGGCTTCGGATCTAACGGTCACGTTTGTATACCGGTTCACATAATGCGCCATCTAATCGCGACCCTCGGTGTAAGATCTAACGGCTCAGATTTACCGATACCCCTTCGTTTGGCTTATTTACTAAAGAGACCCTGACAAATACTGGAAACAACCCGCCGTCCATGTAGCTGTAGGATGAGTGTTGGGAAAATTTATGCCGAGCCCCTGCACTTTCTAATAATAATGGCCCAGTCCAGTAGGGATTAAAAATAGAGAAATAATTATAGAAATTAGTTTTTAGTACAAAAACAATTCTAGAAACTTGAGAAATTCATATATAACTCATTTTAGCTCCAAATTGAGTCATTCCAGTTGCAATAATTTTGTATTAATATTGTCTACCAACTAGTAACACTGTTTAGCCATGAAACTTGAATTAAAATTATTCATTTGGATTAATCTACTCTAAGTACTAAATAATTTCCGAAATTCATAACTTGGTAACCGCAACTCCGAATTTAGTGGTTCTCGTTCCCACGATCTCGTAGCAACGCGTAGATCATTATTATTCAGTTTGTTCTTATGTTTGGTGTGATGTTAATTTTATCTATACCATGTTTGTTTGTATTGCTACGACTAGCGCGAGGACACGAGTCACCTGAAGTTCATCCTGGTAATTGGAATCTCAAGTGCCAGGCAAGTTGTGCCCTTGATCACCTCTTTTACCCATTCATGTTCTTATTATTCATAATGATCTGCATAGGATAATTTTGCTGGGACCCAATAGGATACCCTAGATTTGACTATCTTTATACCTTGCTTCACCACTGGTTTTACTACTAAAGTTTTGGGTAGTACATGCTATTGCTTTATGTGGATTTGGGTATAGAGATATTCATCACTCATTGTTATACTATTTATTGTTATCTGTTTTATTATTCCTTGTTCATGTTAAGATCATTATGTTAATGGGAACATGGAGAACCACCCGGGAAAACAGTGCTACCACAAGGGTGGAATGGGACGCCCTTGGCTGATTAACTAGGAAAGCTAGGGGAGGGCTACCTTACCCGAAAGGGGCAAGGGCAGTAGGGGAGAGGTCAGTGCGGGGAGGTCCCTGGTTGATTTTGCTGCGATGGCGGTCAGTCAGGAACCCTGTACTGGATCTTCCCATAAACTGTAGCGGGTAGTCTGAAGCTAGTGGAACTTTGTAAAGGCCTCGTAGTGTTACCCTGCCTCGCCTCCTCGGTAGAGGTGTATGGGATTGGCCGTCTCTTGGCAGATGGGTAACACGACTTGTGGGTAAAGATGCGCAACCTCTGCAGAGTGTAAAACTAGTATACTAGCCGTGCTCACGGTCAAGAGCGGCTCGGACACTCACATGATTAAATTATGGAACTTAAACTTAACTTGTCATTTCATTGCATCTGGGCTTATTTTTGTTATTACCTTTACTTATTATTATTAAGGTTTGGTATTTACTTACACTTAGTAACTGCTAATAAAATTTTGACCAACTTATAAAAGCAATGCTCAGCTTCAGCCTTTATTCCATTGATCAGCCTTACACTACATGAATTCCCACCTTTGGTGAGTTCATGCCACATTATTCCCCACGACTTGTTGAGCTATGAACGTATGTGAGCTCACTCTTGCTGTCTCACACCCCCCCCACAGGAGAAGATCAGGTGGTTTCAAGTGAAGTCAAGTATCGAGGAGTTTGATCTGATCTAGGTGGCGTTTCTCAGTCGACATTGGCGCCGACGATCCTTAGTTCGTTTTATATTCATTATTTTATTTTGTAATAAGTCTTCCGCTATGTAATAAATACTCTGATGTTTAATGACATTTATCTCTATACACCCTGTTATTATATATGTTGTCTTCTTGGCGCATGTATGAGATGCACCCGGCTTTGTCCTTTAAAACCGGGTGTTACAGAGATAAATGTCACAATATAATCAGAGTATATATTACATAGCGGAAGTCTTACAAAATAAAAGATAAATATAACATGAACTAAGGATCGTCGTTGGCGCCAATGTCAACTGAGAAACGCCACCTAGAATAGATCGAACTCCTCGCCTTGTGGCTCCTCCTGAACCACCTGTTCTTCTCCTGTGGGGGGGTGTGAGACAGCAAGGGTGAGCTCACACATGTTCATCGCTCAACAAGTTGTGGGGAATAATGTGGCATGAACTCACAAAGGTGGGAGATCATGAAGTGTAAGGCTGATCAACAATAGGGGTTAAAGCTGAGCATTGCTTTTATAAGTTGGTCAAAATTTTATTAGCAGTTACTAAGTGTAAGTGAATACCAAACCTTAATAACAATGATAGAACAAAATTAATAATAAACCCATGCAATGCAAATGACAAATTGAATTTAAGTTCCATAGATTAATCATCGGAGAGTCCTGAGCCGCTCATGACCGTGAGCTCGGCTAGTATACCAGTTTTACACTCTGCAGAGGTTGTACCCTTTACCCACAAGTCGTGTTTCCCATGTCGCCAGGGTTAGCTAGGCCCTTAGACACTACCAAGGTGAATGGCTAGGGATCCACTACGAGGCCTTTACAAAGTTCCACTAGCTTCCGAAAACCCGCTACAGTTTATACGAAGTTCCAATGCAGGGTTCTTGTCTGACCGCCATCGCAGCAAAATCAATCCAAGGACCTCCCTACACTGACCACTCCCCTACTGCCCTTGCCCCTTTCGGGTAAGGTAGTCTTCCACTAGCTTTCCTAATTAGTCAGCCAAGGGGTCCCATTCCTCCCTTGTGGTGGCACGTGTTTCTCAAGTTAAGCTCCATGTTCCAATTAACAATAACATAATGATCTTGACATGAACATAAATAGAATAACAAAATAACTGGAACATGGATATAATAAATGATTATCCCAAAACCATATAAAGCAATAGCAAAAACTACCCATGTGATTCAGGGGTAAACAAGGTAATGAGATAAACAATCTAGGGTGACCTATTGGGTCCCATCAAAATTAAACCTATGCATGGTAAATGATTATAAAGAACATTATTGGGTAACAAAAGAGAATCAAGGGCACAACTTGCCTGGCACTTGAGATTCCAGGTACCAACTTGCGTTCATATGACACGTGTCCTCGCGCTAGTCGTAGCAATACAAACAGAAATGGTATAGATAAAATTAACATTACACCAAACATAAGAATAAACTGCGTAATAATGATCTACGTGTTTCTACGAGACTAACGCAACTTGAACGGATCAAATCGGAATTAAAATGAAGGAGTTATGAATTTATGAAGTTTTAAGTGTTGGATAACAGATTAAATAGGATTTTAATTTTAATATGGCTTTCATGTTAAAACAGTGTTACCAAGGGATAAAAATAATTAATACAAAAATATAGGAACTAGAATGGGTTAATTTGGACAACATATGAATTTTCTATGAATAAAATGAGTTTCTGGAATTTTTTATAAACTCAAAATCAATTTCTAAATCCCTTTTCTCCAATTTCTTTATTTCCTGGACTGCGTGCCAAAATCAGAGAATTGCAGGGTGTCGGGGGTAAAATTTCCTAGACACAGAGCGTCCCGGGTGTACTGCGGGTTGATTGCCTAATAATCCGAGGGCTCTTTTACAAAATTGAATAGCCGAAAGGGATCTTGGCACAAGGGCCGCCAGATCGACTATGGACAGTCCAGATTAGATTTATCCATTAGGCGAACCAGTACGAAGTGCCAACCGTTAGATCAGGGAGCAATGCTCCAGATTGTACGAAGATTGGCCCACACATCTGGGATCCAACGGTCGACGCTCGCCAGACTGAACCGTTTCCTGCCTTCTAATCTCATACGTTCGCAGCAGGATCAATGGCCTAGCCCCTTTCTTCCCCGATGAGGCCCGGCGGCGCGTTTCTTCTTCCCTGAGACCCGCCACGGCCAGGATTGCGGCGGCGCGCACCATCTTCCAGCAGGTCGGACTACAATGCCACCCTCGCTCGAGGACATGCCCGCTACTACATTACTCGCGATGGAAGGGATGGGGATCGGATGGTACCATACCGGATTACGCAAACAAGACCCGACGTCGATGTTGCAGTGAAGTGGCGGCCCCGATGGCGCGCGGTATCGCACCGCGGCGCACCATCAAGAGCCCGGAGAGCATCGGTACATGCGATTACCACCGGTGAGAGGGGTGGGCACGCGGGACTCCGTCACCGTGCGTAGCTTTGGCAATCAGATTCTTCCCACCAGGTTCTGATATTCGGACGGCTAGCGCGGCGATACACTCAGCTTTCTTTCCCCCTCGCTCTGCACTCAGCGTCTTTGGTCACGACTTCAGGGAAGGAGTCAAGGCGAAGATGATCCGGGTATTTATGCACCAAGGTAGGGTGCATGCATCGGAACTCGGCGGGCATTAAGTGGTTGAGCAGTCACGAGATTCCTGGCCACCAGCATCGGATATCCATGGAGGAAAAGCTGCTTACCGTCAAGGTCCACACGTCAGCGGCGTATGACCCATGCACGACTGCTACGCGGAGTCTGCGCGCCAGCACGCGTGGGGCGCGACGTGGGAGGGAGGCCGGCGCGCCCGCACGGCGAGAAGTGCGGCTGATCTGTTTTCGGTCGCGCGACACGAAGAAGAAGCGCCCGACCCCAGGGTCCCACCAGCTGGGCAACGAGCGCGCATGGCCATGCTGTTAGGCTACAGTGTGGGCCCACATGGCCGATATCCCAGCGCGCGCGACATCTAGCGGCTAGGGTTTGGGCAGGCGCGCTGGTTGCGGAAGCGGAAGCAGGCATGCGGGAGTAGGGAGGTGAAGTGGGCCGACGCGAGGCTTTCAGCCCAAGCGGCCGCGCAGATGGGGAGAGAAAAAAAGAAGTGGGCCGCGGGGCATAAAAGCCAGGATGGACCAAAATGTGGCGCCAAGGCCCAACTGGCATCCTTCCCTTTCTCTTTATTCTTATTTTCTATTTTCCATCTTTCCCAATTCCGAATTCAAATTTTATTCTGGTTTTAAATTTCAATTTTAAGTAAAATATACCTTTCAAAAACCCAGAATGATGCAAAGTATTTTTATTTATATTAATCACGTTACTCATTTTCCTACCCAATGTTGCAATTATGCAAAACACACATAAGATTCGTTTTAGGAACGCATTATTTTGAATGTGTAGTTACATTACGAGTATATTCAAAAGTTCCTATCCCTTTGTTTTGATAGAAATTATTTACGTCTAATCTTTATCATGATACCCTTTAACTAATATTGTTTTGTTATGACCTTTTATATTAGAAAAGGTGAATTTCCAAAGATTAATTATTCATAAAGGACACTTATTTTGTTTTTTTTTAATCAAAAAAAATCACAATTCTGGGTGTTACATTGGCGATGGCGGTTCTGGAGGGAATTGGTGGCGGCATGTGGCATCACATCGAAGGGTGCGTCAAGGCAAAGCAACTTCGTGTGGAGCACGTAGCCATCAGATGGAAAACCTAGGAGTTGGTCTATTTTGTCCCTATCGGAGCGGATAGACTCCATGTAAATAGGGGTAGTTTAGGAAAGGTAATAACCCTCCATAAATAGAGGCATAGGGTTGTTGTTACAGCTATCTCTTGGCTTCCATTTTGTTTGGAGCACTTGTTTAGAACTCCTAGTTTTCCTCTCTAGGTAGTCACCAATTGAGCCGAGGGATCCTCAGTGATTTTGTAACTTTCGACTGTGTTTGTGATCTGCTAGTTTAATCCGAGTAAGGGTCGCCCGTACGACTCACAGGTTTTGGTCACTTCTCCATCTCAGTTTTGCACCCTTGCTGAAATTTGGAGTTGATTTGATCTCTAGTTTGTTCCTTCCCTTCTCCTGTGGATTTGTGGAGAACCTACGAGTTCTTAAGATATGGGTGCTATTGGTGATTGATTTGTGAATAGACTCTTTGGATCACTGCATACGCCCACACGGTGTAGTTCTTGGTCGTGATCCGAGTTGAGTTCTCTTTGACTTTATTTTGAGAAAACCCCAACAAAACCCAATCACTCTCGGGTTTTCTAATCTACACTTCAATTTTTTATTTATTCAGGTTCATACTTCACCAGTAAACATGTTCTACCCCGTGCAAACTTTCTGTGAAGTTTGAGATCGTTCTGGGCATTTTTTAGTGCCCGACAATGCCACCCGTGTCCGTGGCACTATCAGACCCCAGTATTGCCGAACCTAAGGCCAGCACTACCGCCCTAACTTCCTGGTGCTTTTGACTCTGATTTTTTCTAGGATGTTAGGTCTATAGTCCTGAAGATTTTTGGTACAAAAAAATGACACTAGTTTATGTTGTACTCTAATCTATTGCTCTGAGTCCCTAGAGGGTTTTTAGGTTGAATTTTAGGATCAAAGTCACGTGCTCGCAAGTCAAGAATTTTTAGTGGCTCCCATTCACCCCCCTCTGGTCGCCTCACAGGTCGTACACATTCTAGTAGGCATGATAGCGAGAATAATGAATTCTATAATCCATAGTACCCACCAGGTAGTTCATTACATGCTCTAGTGCATGCCAATGATCATCTCCTAGATTACTAGTAAACCGGCTCAATTCGTTGATGGCAAAAGAGATGCCAGACCTCATAGCACTAGCGAGATCTATGAATATCTTAATTAGTTTCTACCAAGTCTCTTATTGTTACGAAGGATCAAACTAGGATCATAGGGTGTTCGAGACAATTTTCTACCTTGAAAGGAATGTGGACACCTAAGTGGGGATGAATTAGAACTTCTATTTTTCTTGCTCTAATCTAGGCCAATAATTAATTTCTTAAACAAAACCTATGTAGATATCCAAACAAGATTGTGCAACTAAGGTTTGTCTAAGTGTTGCTATCTCAAACACTCTCCATCGTCTTCACTATTAAGATTCTGACTAAAACGCTATGGGTCTCGTTCCCCCTGGTATACAGTGGTGGCCACGGGCCACACACTACTGGGGTTGGTGTGATCTCGCAAGACCCACACCCCGCTCGATACAATTACAATAGCTGATGCAAGAGACGAGGGGTTTGAGGTTGTCTAACCTCACTCAATCCACTAGGACTAAACCTAGTATAAGAGCAAAGAAGCGGTATAACTAATCTAAGAACTTCGCAAAGCACCTACACTAATCAACAAGTGATTCTATTAAGCACTTGGGTGTGTGAAGCATTGGAATGGTGTCTCTACACACTAGCAATGTTTCTTGGCTCTCCAACCTTGCAAATGGCCGGTTAGGGAGAATATATAGAGCCCCAAGCCCAAAAGAGTCATTGGAAGGAATCTGACATTTTTGTGTCACACCGGACTAGTCTGGTGGTCTACTAATGTCACACCAGACTAGTCCAGTGACCCTCCATGTTAGCTAGTTGTTGTTGCTCTAACTGGTTCTTTGTGCCACACGTAGAGGACCAGTGCACCAACAGACTTGTCCAGTGACCGCCACGTTAGATAGCCATTGGAGCTAGCGGTTGTCGACCGTTGAGCCTCTAGTCGGATTTGGATGTCTCTAACTAATAGTCGCTAATAGCTAAACTATTAATTAGTTGGGTTGTTTGGATGTCTACAACTTATTTTAGAAGTTAATTATTAGCTCTAGTGCATTCAAACAGGTTCTAAAATGATGATATAGCCATACAAGTTGTTATGTGGCCTCTGATGCACCACTAGACTGGTTCTATGTTCTAGGTTTAGGATGCCATCGAATGCACTCTCTGTGCACTCGATCTGGCTGGCCCCTGGTGCACCACCAGACTGGTCTAGTGTACAAGCAGGCGTAGGGTGCTAACTAAGTTCTCTCTATGCACTCAGTTCGGTCCTAGGTTCGGTGCACCCAGAAACAACACAATCTTCAATTCTTCAAGTCTTTTCACTTGGGATTTTCTTGTCTTTAGTTTTGGGCTTTTCTTGATGTTAGTAAGTCTTCAATGAGTCTTCTAATGTATTCTTTGAGGTGTTTCTCCTTCAATGCCTTAGTCTAAAACCACTTTGCATCCAATGAACTATAAACATAAATACTAGCAAACATATTAGTCCACATGTTATGTTGATCATCAAACACCAAAGTCATTTAGTCAAATACGCCAGGGTACATTTTCCTTACATACTTTTATAGCAAAAAACTAACATTTCCTCCACATAATGAAATTGCGTCAGAGTAATCCCATTCTTTCCCTTAATCAGCTTAATATTCAGAATAACATTGGCATCACCTAGATCTCATGTGTATGTTACAAATGCATGAAAATCTAGTACATGAAAATTGTAACAATTATGATTTGAGTAACAAAAAAGGAATAGGCATGTATTATAAAATCTACGGTCTTGAGTAGCTCCAGTTGCATCCACTGACTTCTAGAAATACATCATGTCACTAGAGTAAATAAAAAAGTTAATGATACTCTTGCTTGTTGGTCTGGTCAATGAATCACACGAGAGTAACACCAAACTCGACCAGACATTCTTCTAGTTATCAATCTTCGCTTAAAACTCATTTGTTTCTGGTAGAACTACAGATTCTACCGGGCAGATTGCGCAGATTGTAGGGTGGGGATTGGGCGTGACCAGGGTGGCGGCGCTGGGGCGCCGTCGTGATCCTGGCTGGGTCGCGCGTAGGGAGAAGATCACATGAGACTCTGGCTCCCTCTGGGAAGCCAGAATAAATTGGTATTCTGCTTGCCTTTATTCTAGTGTTTACAGATCTATATATAGAGCTATCTCAAGTCTATCTACTAGCTTTGGATAAGTATAACTATCTAGATAGAGCTGATCTATTAGCCATTGGATAAGTATAACTATCTAGATAGAGCTGATCTATTAGCTATTGGATAAGTATAACTATCTAGATAGAGCTGATCTATTAGCTATTGGGCTTTGGACCCCACCTGGCGTGCCCCCTTAGGCAGCCTTGGCCCTGTTGTGCCTAACATAGGCTTGGCCATACATAACATCTCTCCCCGCCTTCTCAAACAGCACGTCCTCGAGCTATAAGCTGGGGTAAGCAGCACGGAGCTCTTCAAGCTTTTCCAATGTGGCATCATCTTCAGCCAGTCCACGCCACTGTATGAGAACCTACCACACGCCCCGCCTAAGTTGAGCGCGGAGCACCTTGGCCGGCACAGGAAGCAGCCAACCATCCATCACTGGGTCAAGCGTCACCGGAGTTGCAGGAGGATCCCCACGGTGCGGCTTCAGCAGGCTGATGTGGAAGACATCATGGATGCAGGCACCATCTGGCAACTACAGGCGGTAGGCTACCGACCCAATCCTTTCCTGGACACGGAAACGACCGACGTAGCGAGGTCCCAGCTTCCCCTTCGCGTGCGAATGGAGGGACTGAAAGGTGCGGTGCTGCAGGCGTAGCCACACCCAGTCGCCCACCTGGAACTGGACCTCTCGATGCCCAGCGTCGTAATACTTCTTGGCGAGCTGCTGGGCCTGCAAAAGGCGCTGGCGCACCTCGGCCAGCATCTCATCTTTGGAGCGTAGCATGTCGTCTGCGGCCTCTGTCCATGCTATCCCTGGCACGTAAGGTAGTATGGACGGTGGGGATCTGACATAGACCACCTCGAAGGGTGTGGCACGCAATGCTGTGTGGTAGGTGGTATTATAGCAATACTCTGCCTAGGACAGCCAATCCACCCATGCCCGCGATCGATCGCCGATGACACACCATACATCACAATAATTTTGTTGACCACCTCCGATTGTCCATCCGTCTGTGGGTGGAAGGCGGTGCTCATCTTTAGTGTCACCCTCGCCATCCTGAAGAGGTCGCGCCACACGTGCCCGGTGAAGACGGGGTCTCGATCACTAACAATAGACAACGGGAACTCGTGTAGTCGTATGATGCCGTTGAAGAATGCCTGTGCTACGGACGACGTGGTGTAGGGGTGGCCAAGGGCGATGAAGTGGGCGTACTTGGAGAAGCGATCCACCACCGTGAGGATGACAGACTTGCCCGCCACCTTAGGCAGCCCCTCGATGAAGTCCATGGAGATGTCAACCCATACCTAGGATGGCACCTCAAGGGGTTGCAGGAGGCCGCCCGGCTGCTGTGCTAGTGTCTTGTTTTGCTGGCACGTGGTGCAGGTGCGCACCCAGTCCTGGACGAGCGCGCGATCATGTGGAATGTAGAAGTCTGCCCGCAGTCGATGGAGGGTCTTCTGGACGCCCTCATGACCTACTGAGTGTGCCAGTGTCAGCACCTGGTGGTGCAGGTCGTCATAGTTCGGCACGAAGATGCGTGTGCTGCACAAGAGCAGCCCATCGACGAGGCACCGTGGCGCAGCCAGTACGCCCTCCCGCAGCTGCTAGAGGAGGTGCTGCCCGTTAGGTGCAGCTGCCAGTGCCTGCCTAATGTTGTCCAGCAGGGAGAATGTCGGGCCCAAGATGGCCCGTGTCGCCATAGCTGTGTCCTCCACGGCAGCCTCCGAGTCACGACGGGACAGGGCGTCAGCCACGGTGTTCAGGCGCCCCAGCCTGTATTCCACTGAGAAGTTGAAACCGAATAGCTTGCTGGTCCACTGATGCTAAGGAACTATGGACAAGCGCTAATCCATCAAGAATTTTAGACTGTAGTGGTCAGTTCGAATAGAAAAGTGGCGCCCCACAAGTAGGGCGCCAGTGACGGACGGCCTGCACGAGGCCAATGAGCTCCCTCTCGTGGGCCGCCAACTTAAGGTGGTGGGCTGCAAATGGCTTGCTGAAGTAGGCGAGAGGTCCCGCTCCCTGATGAAGGACAGCACCGAACCCTGCACCTGACGCGTCATAGTCGACGACGAAGAGCTTGGCGAAGTCCGGCATCTAGAGCACTGGGCCCATCGTCAGGGCGTGCTTTAGGGCATGGAAGGCTGTTGTCGCGTCATCGTCCCAGGCAAACGCGTCTCATTGCAAGAGACGCGTCAGCGGGGCTGCAATGAGACTGAAGTCTTTGATGAACTTCCGGTAGTACCCTGTTAGTCCCAAGAAGCCCCGGAGGCCTCGTGTAGATCGTGGGGGTGGCTAGGAGGCCACTGCAGCGACCTTATCGGCGTCCATGGCGACCCCGCCCTCGGAGATGACATGGCCAAGATAGGCCACCGATGTGGCGCCGAAGGAACATTTGGAGCGCTTCAGGTGTAGGTGGTGTGCTTGCAATGCCTCGAGGATGATGCCCACATGCTGGAGGTGCTCTGCCCATGATGCACTGTAGATCAGGATATCATTGAAGAAGACAAGCACAAACCTCCAAAGATATGGGTAGAGTACATCGTTCATCAGGGCCTGGAAAGTCGCAGGTGTGTTTGAGAGGCCGAACAGCATGACTAGGAACTCATAGTGGCCATGATGGGTGTGGAACGCCGTCTTAGCGATGTCATTGGTGTGCATCCGCACCTGGTGGTAGCCTGAGCGTATGTCCAGTTTGGAGAAGAAATGGGCTCCATGGAGCTCGTCGAGGAGCTCGTCCACCACCGGGATCAGGAACTTGTCCTTGGACGTCTTGGCGTTGAGGGCGCGGTAGTCGATGCAGAAACGCCACGAGCGGTCCGCCTTGCGAACCAAGAGCACCGGAGCAGAGAACGGCGACGTGCTGGGTCATATGATGCCTTGTGTGAGCATGGCCTCACACTATCGCTCCAGCTCATCCTTCTGCAGCTGCGCGTACCGGTACGGTCGTACGACCACCGGAGCTATACCGGGCAGCAGGTGGATGCAATGGTTGTAGGGACAGGCCGGAGGCAGTCCTGTGGGCTCGTCGAAGATGGTGCCATGTTGCTGAATAAGGACGTCCATGAGGGGCTATTGGGCAGTGTCAATGACTACCACAACCAGCTGCTGCGGGGCATGCTGTTGCGTGGCCCGCACACCTTGCCAGTGGATGTGCCGGCCCTGGCGTTGGAACGACAGGGTCAGTGCTCGAAAGTTCCACTGGATGGTACCCAGCCTCTCCAAGAAGTCCATGCTGAGGATGAAGTGGAAGCAGCCCAGGCGCATCCCAATGCACGTGATGGAGAAGGACTCGTCGTTGATGATTTCGAGGACGTCGCGGGCGATGCCAGCGCAGGGTAGGCGGTCTCCGTTGGCCACCGTGACCCGAAGGTGCTTGCCACCCGCCATAGCTAGCCCGAGGCGGCTCATCGTGTCACCATTGAGGAAGTTGTGGCTTGACCCTATGTCCATGAGCGCGAGTAGTCGCTCGCCGTTGATGGTGACTGGTAGCAGCAGTGTCTTGTCCGTCCGAATGCCCGCCAACACGTGAAAGAGACCACCAACGTGTTGGCTCCGGTGACGTCTGGGGTGGCCAGCTCCTCTAGGGGGTCAACCCCACCCTCACCTTCCACCTCGTCGAGAAAATCGTCGACCTCCAAATAGAACAGCCGCTGGCACTTGTGTCCCCGGACGTAGGGCTCGTCGCAGTTGAAGCAGAGCCCCTACCGACGCCGCTCCTTCTGCTCGGCCGGGGAGAATCGGCAAAATGGGCATGTCGGAGTCGTACTATCTCCTGACGTTGTTGTACCGGTCGGTGGAGCCCTGGGCGGTGCTGGTGTCGCACATCTCGAGCCATGCGCCCGTTGCGGTGGTCGCGACCCACGCTGCTGGGATGGGTGCCAGGCCGCCAACGCTCGCGCCAGGTACATGGCAGTTTGTAGATCCTGCGGGTCATGCAGCTCAACGTCCACCCACAAGTACTCTAGGAGGCCTCCCATGAACAGCTCGGTCTTCTATATGGGGGAGATGTCCCGAGCTCGACACAGCAACGCCTGGAAGCAGTCCGAGTACTCCTAGACCGTGGACTGGAAGGGGAGGAGTCCTAGCTCCACAAGGCAAGAACCGCGCACTGCTAGACTGAAGTGAAGGCGACACAGCTCGGCGAAGCGATCCCAAGATGGCATGCCCTTGTCCTATTCCAAGGCATAGTACCACGTTTGTGCCGGCCCCTTAAGATGGTACAAGGCCAGCCACGTGTGATCCGAGGCTGGTGTGCGCTACCCCTAGAAGAACTGCTCACAATGATTTAGCTAGTTCAGCGGATCCTTGGAGCCATTGTACGTGGCAAACTCCAGTTTGTAGTAGCATGGAGGCACGCGCACCTCAGCGCCCCCGTAGGCTGCGGTCACCATGTCGTCGTCCTGAGGCAGCCCGTGGTACGGTGACCACGTTACTGTCGCTGCGGGTATGTGAGGGCGCAAGGGCCCCCCGGCGGCGCTGCTAGGTAAGGAAGTCGTAAGCGCCGGTCGTGGGGACGCCATGGAGTACACTGGTGGTGAAATCGTCGATGTGCCCTGCGCCCAAGATGGAATGGGGGATGGGGATGGTGGGAAACGGATCATGTGAATGGGGGTTGTGGTCTGCGGAGGTGCGGTATGGATGAAGGCCAGGGGTCGATCGGCATGCCGTACTGGTAAGAGATTGGTTGTCGAGCAGGTGGAGGGAGTGGCGCAGGTGGCTGCGTGGGTGGAGGCAGTGCGGCCGGCGGTGGTTGCGCCGTCTCCAGGGACGGGTGTGGCGGTGGGGATGGATGGGCGGCTTGTTGGTTGGGGAAGGGAAGCTGGCCTGTCAGCATGGCGTTCATGGTGATCTGCATGTTGCGCACGGTGTGACTGAGATCAGCCAACGACATCACGATCTGGGCCGGGGTGAGCGCAGGAGTGGCCTGCTGGCTGACGGCCGCGCTGGCAGGGCCGAGCTTCATGGCCTCCGATGGTGCAGGGACCGCGGCCAGGGAGGTGACCGGCGCCGCAGATGGGATCGTGGATGGCGGCGGTTGCTGTCCTGGTGACAGCGACTTGGAGGCGGCGGAAGAACTCATGATAGTCGAGACCTCTGATACTAGATTGGTAGAACTACGGATTCTACTGGGTAGATTGCGCAGATTGTAGGGTGGGGATTGGGCGTGACCAGGGTGGCGGCGCTGGGGCACCGTCGTGATCCTAGGTGGGTCGCGCGTAGGGAGAAGATCACAGGAGACTCTGGCTCCCTCTGGGAAGCCAGAATAAATTGGTATTCTGCTTGCCTTTATTCCAGTGTTTACAAGTCTATATATAGAGCTATCTCAAATATATCTACTAGCTTTGGATAAGTATAACTATCTAGATAGAGCTGATCTATTAGCTATTGGATAAGTATAACTATCTAGATAGAGCTGATCTATTAGCTATTGGATAAGTATAACTATTTAGATAGAGCTGATCTATTAGCTATTGGGCTTTGGGCCCCACCTGGCGCGCCCCCTTAGGCAGCCTTGGCCCTATTGCGCTTAATATAGGCTTGGCCATACATAACAGTTTCAGTCTAAATATTTACTATCAATCTCTCTTCGAGTCAGAATCCATACGTCGGTACCTGCATTCATGGTAATGATATTATTTCCAAAAGATATATCAAATACAGTAAAATTGTATGCATCTGTCCTTTGTCAGTACTCGTGCTCCTCCCGTGATAGATGTAGAGCAGCCTGTAGATTAGCATCTTATTCATCATCTTGTATATGAACATAATGAGTTCTTTGCTGTCCCATCTGTCCTTAGCCTCTACCGAATCTTTTCCCCCTTCTTGTCCTTTATCTTGTCTAATTCACATGCAAAGTATACAATTACTTCAGGAGAAACATAAGGACAATTCTTCACATTTGATCCTCTATGTGCTAGATGCTCCTTGAAATATGTAGCACCGGTTCCACTCTTGGCTTCACGACAATACTTGCATATAAAACTAGCCTAAATCTTCTCTCCATGCTCTCACATTAGATATAACTAGTCACCTACAATAATGCAAATAATTATGTAACTAAAATTAGCATGTAATAATAACCATCGAAATCCCATGTTACTAACCCTAGCATTTAACACCACCCAACATCTAGCACAACCCTAAACCATAACATCTAATACGTTATCTAACATCTACTACTAACATAACCCTAACATCTAGTACTAACATCTAATAAAACCTTATCATCTAACATAACCATATTTTTGCAGTAACCACATTCAAAATATGGACAAATTCAAAATACACAAAAGCAAAGCATTGGATTATAAGGAAATGAGTGGCAAACCAAAGTGTAGCGACGAATTCCGACAAGAAAATGGTGGTTTTCGATCGGGAACACTAGTTTCTTGCTCGGCAAATGCGAGATCCGACCAGGAACAATGTAGGGGAGTGAAGCTAAACTAGGATCAAGAAATCAACGTGGGGACCGAGATTTAGCATTTCTCAGACGAGAAACGTCGCCAAGCCGCCGTGTTTTACCGCTTCGACGGTGGGATTGTGCCTTCGGACTGCAGCAACGAGCGCCTAAGCTAGGTAGGACTTACGGGAGCGCGAGAGTGTCACACCCATTTCTGGGGGCAGAGCCGGGTGCATAGCATATGTGTGCCAGGATCTATTTCCACACATATGTTGACGTCACAAGTGTAATATATCAAAAGAACAATGCATAAAAGCGTAAATAACGATTATATTAACATATTACACTTCGAACAGACATAATGTCTTAACCTATATTCATCAAAGTACAACGAAACATGGACATCCATCCACAGGAAGATGACCGGGGGTATCACTAGACTAGCATCCATGGAGCTCAGCATCATAACTTCATCTGCAAACTTTTGATCAAAATTAAGCAAGGGTGAGCTCACTTATGGTCGGGGCTCAGCAAATGGGGGAAAAACTAATGCAAGTCTAACAAGGTGAGGCTGAGGTTGAGCAGTAAGCATTTTAGTTGGTCAACATTTTATTAACAACACCTGTCTTACTAATAAGTGTGAATCCCAAGTATTCCCATTAAGCAAAGGTACAAGAGTATTTCAAAAACACTTAAGTGAAACCACTTAAGCAAACCATTGGCAGATCATCGGATCTCGATTTATTTCCATCTTCAAGTTCAATTATCATGTGAGGAGTCCATGCTGCTCATAACCGTGAGTACGGCTGATATATCAGTTTTACACTCTGCAGAGGTGGCGCATCTTTACCCATGAGTCGCGATTCCCTTCTAGCCCGGGTTAGCTAGACCCGTATTCACTTTCGAGGTGAATGGCCAGGGTCTCACTACGAGGCTTCTCCCTAGAGTCCTCATTACGCAAATGTTGGAAACGGTCAAACTGCATAAGGCACACCTACCGTAACCAACTTATAGTCCGGACCACAGGGTAAAGCTTTGGGAACTATGCCCGTATCCAATCTGCCTGAGCCGGTACTATAAGCGCTTGCCAGATGCCCCTGTTCCGGTCGACCACGACCAACGCCCAACATAAGACTTCCCTAGTTATTTAGCCAAGACCAGAGCCATGATAGTTCTCATGGTAGCACTGTTTTCCCGGGTTGTCACTCCATGTTCCAATTAATATGCAATAATCTTGTTTAACCATCGGGTTAACAACAATAATGAAAACTTACCATTTGGAACATTAGTATCATACAGGAGTGACTGCATAAAGTTAAGTTGTAACAATAGCATAGCTACGAAGGTAAAGTATAAATCCTAGGTTTGATCAAGGAATAAGGTTGGAAAGGTTATCTAAATAGGTAACCCGTCAAATTATGCATATATATCCAAAAGAATAAACTTTATTAAATGTATTGTTTGGGATCAAACAGAGTATGTAGAGGGAGAAGTCCACTTGCCTTGCTTATTGAAAACTTGAGACTCTTCGACGGATCTGAATAGATCTTGATTCTTAACTACTAGATCAACCACTGAATATCACACAAACAAACAAGAAGAACAAACAACACTCAATAACATACCACATTCACCATACGTAAAGCTAAAAGAAAGCCTAACAAAAAGAGCGTTTGCTTTTCAAAAACGTCGCAAGGGTTATAATAAAAAGATATTCTTTTCAAAAAGGTGTGATCTATACTTCATAAAACAAGACATGAGCTTAAAATATATTAATTAAAATATACAAATATTTGGTTCACCAAATTAATCTTTCATAAAGCGTCATACGTGATATGTCTAATATTAAGGGTTTATAAGATGATAAAACACGTTATAACAATATTCAAACCTTTTTAACATTTTAAAAAAGATATAGGTTATATATCTAAGGTTAATGGGTGACTAATCACGTTATAAATTTTTAGAAGCATTATGGAACATATACTTCATTGTTAAACCTATCACTTATGATAAATTAAGATATAAGTCTAAATAGGTTTTATGTGAAAAGGTCATTATTATTATTATTAAACACCTATTTATGGAAAGTTATGATATATGCCTTAATGAACTTTTATGTAAAAGACAATGAACAAACAACTATATTTTATTTTTATTAGAAAGTACAAGTCCTATATTCTTTGTTAAGAAAGCTATATACAAAACAAATATGTAAACTAACATTTTAATTATAAAAAGGACATGAACACTAATTTTCTTTATTTTATCCTTTAGGGATCACTAAATGATATATATAAATAATATGGATTCAATGTGATGAACGGATTAATCACGCTTACATTACTAGTTATGGACAAATTGAAATGTAAGTCTAGTTATTAAATTGTGAGAAAATATAAATAATCTATTGATTATAGTTAGTTTTAATTTAGGAACATATGACCTAAATCATTTGAAAGGAAAAAGTATAAACTATCATTTTAGTTTATAAAAACAATGACTCTTGTTATCTTTTAATTAAGAAGATATAAATAATCTATTAATTGGACATATATTTATCTTCTATTTTTATTAAGAAACATATGGTCTACATATTCTTTTAAGTTTCTATTTAATAACGCTATACTTAAACATCTATAATAAACATTGTTAAGTTATAAAAACATGATATCTATTTTTAAAAAAAGTCATTTTAAACTAGAAACAAATTATCTACTTCATTAGTAAGAAACCTATGTTTATCAATATAACTATCATTTTCTTTATTAGAAAAGTATGAGCGTCTAATTAAGTTATTTTAACATTATTATAAATTCTACTATTTCGGTTTTCTCCTCTTTTTTTCTAAATAGAATTTATACGTATAACTAAAATGTTTATTTATAATTCTTCTGCCATTAATATACTAAGAATTAATTGTATATTACTAAATGAGACTTTTAATAACATATTCATGGTTATTATGACATAAATAAGTATTTTACTATTCTAAGTAATTAAGTGCTATACTTATGAATTCATTTATTATGAATAGTAAAATCTATATCCTCATTTGACCGAAAATACGTAGCCTAGTATTTCTCTATTTCTTCATGCAAATAAGTTTACACTTAAAATACTACTAACAATTATCGTTCCACACACTAAAGCGAAATTAATTATAAACATTTCTAGTATGAAAATTACTAAGTTAGTGAATAGTTATCGTGTTTATTTTTAGAATTATAAAATCATACGCATATTTAAAATATTATCGTGGGGTTCGATTTTTAAAATATTATCGCAGGGTTTGATTTTTGACTACACGCATAAAACGAAATCTCTAAAGTCATACACGTAAATCGTCAAATCGTATCAATATTACAACAGCAATTCATAAGATTCAAAACATGATTTAGAAAATAAATCAGTGGGTTGTCTTCAACCTTGAGTGATCGGACGACGGCGCACGGCGTGGGCACGGTTGCCAGGGTGCTGCGTGGGCGAGTTTCACGGACTCCGGGACGAATGGTGAATGACGGACAGCGCGTAGGCACGGGCGGCGAACGGCGTGCGGATGCGGACGGTCCGGCGACGAGCTACACGATGGCGAGGTCGGCACGGCGCGAGCAGGGGCTCGACGGCGGGTACGTGGCCTTTCGGTTTCCTGGCAGCGAGGTCGTGCGGGTGCTGTCCTCGGCGCGGTTGGGTGTGCAGGTTGCAGCGGCGCGGCTGAGCAGTCGAGTCAGGCTCCCGGCGTCACGGGTGCAGGGCGCTGTGCGGTCGGCATTGCGCTCGGTGCTCGGGCGGGTCGCGCGTCCTTGCAGGCGGCGTTGGGTGCAGGCGGCTCGCACGGGGAGGTTGCCGAGGCGCCGTCGGGTCCTGGGCTCGGGGAAAGGGGAAGAAGGAGGCGCGGGGCTGCTCGGGTGGCGCGCAAGAGAGAGAGAGAGGAGCGAAGGGGAGGAGAGAGAAAGGTGCGGCTAGGAGAAGGAGAGTGGCGGCGGCCACCAAGGAGCAGGGGCGGCGACTTAGGCTAGGGCGCGCGGCTGGGCCTTGTTGGGCCAGTTAGGTTAGGTTTTTGTGTTTGTTTTTTTTCTTTTTTTTTTGTATTCCCTTTTCCAAATTCGAAATACATTATTTAATAACTCTAAAACTTATAATAGTTAAACAAAAAATTATTTATAAATAAAATATTAATTTTTGAACTAATAATTATTATATTAGTTATGTGAATTTTCATTTAAGAGGAAATGCTATTCAATATCTAAAATCGATTATGAGCAATCAAAAGTCATTCCACATGTAAACAAAAATCGAACTCTTGAAAGAAAATTCATTGCTATAATTACTAAAATTATTAATATACATATTTTCCGAAAACCTTATTTTAGCAATTCATTATTGTTTTGTAAAATTAGATTTTCTTGACAAGATCAAATCCATAAATTGGATTTGCAAATCAATTCAAACAAAATATATGCTTCGGCATGAGTGCAACAAATACTTGGTAATTTTATCTATTCAAGAAATTCTTCAAATCAATGTTTTCCTTATTTGAAAACATAAATATTTTTCATTTCTACTGAAATTTAATAATCCAAATAGGGTTGTTTGCTTTTGCTAGGTTTAGGGTGCTACAAACCTACCCCTCTTAAAAAGAATCTCGTCCTCGAGATTAGGGAAGGCTAGCAAGAAAACAATGGTGATATATGGTTACTCGTAGGTTCTTGGTTCACACTTTAACTCTTCTAAACTTAAGGAACTTATTGTTTCTTCGCTCCACAATGACTACAAATCAAGCGATCTTCATCATCGTACTTATAACTGGTTGGTCTTCTGGATTATTGTTTGGGTCTTGCTTCATCGTCTTCTTCTTTAGTCGGTCTAGACGCTTCTTGGGGCATTCGCGAGTAATATGTTCTTCATTTTTGTAGTAGTAGCAAGCACCTCTTGCTTTGAGTTCTTTGCGAGTCAACTTTGCTTGACCAACGGGTGCTGAGGGATGATTAAGTGTCTGTATCTCATATAGCTGAGTCTGGCTTGACTCTTCTGTTTGGGTATCCATGTTTTTTGGGGCTTTTGCTTGTGGTTGAGGTGGACTACTCATATATCCAAACATTTTTCTATTCCTTTTGTTGTTCTTCACGATGTTGGTAGAAGTTTCTATGTATTTTGGTTCATATCCCATGTCTGGAGACTGAGATAGCTTTATCTCGGAGGTATCCGGTAGTGAACTCTTGTCAGGACAGTTACGGAAGTAATGACTTTCACGTCCACATTGATAGCAAGCTTTTCTTGAAGTTATTTCTTGACTTTTTCCATGTTTTCCTTTTCGTTTCTTGGACCTGATGCGACGACGAGGCTGAAACTATGTACAAGTAATAGTCCATCCATCAATGTAACACTCATTTGCTTCTTTTTGGAGCTGAGCATCCTTGTGATGTTTCCTTTTTGGAAAAACTGGCAATTCATCGTCTGATAGTGCATCTGCTATTAGTTGTTCTTGGGGAGACCATTGACTTTTTATGCCAGAAAACAAAATACGGTTCTTCTGTTTTGTAGTTTCACTTTCATTTGTACTAATCTGGCGACAAGGAATACCATAGTACTCGCAACAACAACATGTTCCAAGATCATTTGTCTGTTTGTGTGCGTCCTTTTGTGTCTTGAATGTCTGTTCATCAGCTATTTTACTTATAGTGTTGTTTTGACTTGTCAACACACCGCATTCTTTGCACTTAGTGACATCACTTGTAGTTGACATTCCAAGGTCTGACATATGTATGGGTATGAAAGAATGGAAGGAACGATAGGGTTGAGCAAAGACAAATTATGGAGAGTAGAGAAAACCCATCTATCTAAGGTTTTACCTAGCTAACTGATGCCATTGTGGACAAAAGTCACACAATACACCAACAATCATTTCAAAGAAGCAAATCAGACATGAACACAAAGGACAATGAACTCAAGCATACCAGCACAACATAATCCAATTCTACTCATTCAACCAAAACAAAAGGTGAGACAAGGTTTGGAATAAGAAAGATATTATAACACCAAGGAGTTAGGTAAGAATTATCAAGGAGTTAGACAAGACATATTTGTTGGTGGCCAAGAGTGAAATAAGATAACCATGAACTATTAAAGTGAGGATAAATGATACAACCAAGGATATGAAGTGAGTTAGGGAGAAAACATTATCAAAGAGACAAAATAGAGAGGCATTATCAAGTAGGAGCAGGGAGACAAAGAATTAAGTATATCAAGGTAGATATTGCGCAAGGATGGCAATACAATGGCAAGACAACAAAAGTATAAGAAGTCATGGGTTATATAGCAATATTAGGGATTAGAAAGCCACTATAATATAATATAATGTCGTCCTTTACCGATCTAGTCGAAAACTTAATATCTTAGAACTATCCTATAAACCTAACCAAGAGGTCAGATAAAAGATCCAGAGGATCCATGACAAAACTTCTTGCGGAGTGGGGATAAGACAGAGAATAGGGCATCGTCGATAGCTTCGAAAAGGTTTCTTCTGGTAAACTTCGCTTCAAGTTTCACAATCCTAGCTTGATCATCTTGCAATGCTTTTCAATAGAACCTTCTGATAGACGAAGAATCAGACAAGAAGGGTTGAAGATAAAAAGAGATGAGTTTTGATATATAGTATGTTTATAAGAGCAACATAAGACATGATTTGAATAGACTTGGCTTTCCATTTCTAACTAATCTAGCGACCTACGGTCACATTGCATTGATACCACTTCTGTCACACCCGTTTCTGGGGGCAGAGCCGGGTGCATAGCATATGTGTGCCAGGATCTATTTCCACACATATGTTGACGTCACAAGTGTAATATATCAAAAGAACAATGCATAAAAGCGTAAATAACGATTATATTAACATATTACACTTCGAACAAACATAATGTCTTAACCTTTATTCATCAAAGTACAGCGAAACATGGACATCCATCCACAAGAAGATGACCGGGGGTATCACTAGACTAGCATCCATGGAGCTCAGCATCATAACTTAATCTCCAAACTTCTGATCAAAATTAAGCAAGGGTGAGCTCACTTATGGTCGGGGCTCAGCAAGTGGCGGAAAAACTAATGCAAGTCTAACAAGGTGAGGCTGAGGTTGAGCAGTAAGCATTTTAGTTGGTCAACATTTTATTAACAACACCTGTCTTACTAATATGTGTGAATCCCAAGTATTCCCATTAAGCAAAGGTACAAGAGTATTTCAAAAACACTTAAGTGAAACCACTTAAGCAAACCCATGAGTCGCGATTTATCGATGAGTCGCGATTCCCTTCTAGCCCGGGTTATATCAGTTTTACACTCTGCAGAGGTGGCGCATCTTTACCCATGAGTCGCGATTCCCTTCTAGCCCGTGTTAGCTAGACCCGTATTCACTTCCGAGGTGAATGGCCAGGGTCTCACTACGAGGCTTCTCCCTAGAGTCCTCATTACGCAAATGTTGGAAACGGTCAAACTGCATAAGGCACACCTACCGTAACCAACTTATAGTCCCGACCACAGGGTAAAGCTTTGGGAACTATGCTCGTATCCAATCTGCCTGAGCCGGTACTATAAGCGCTTGCCAGATGCCCCCGTTCCGGTCGACCATGACCAACGCCCAACATAAGACTTCCCTAGTTATTTAGCCAAGACCAGAGCCATGATAGTTCTCATGGTAGCACTATTTTCCCGGGTTGTCACTCCATGTTCCAATTAATATGCAATAATCTTGTTTAACCATCGGGTTAACAACAATAATGAAAACTTACCATTTGGAACATTAGTATCATACAGGAGTGACTGCATAAAGTTAAGTTGTAACAATAGCATAGCTACGAAGGTAAAGTATAAATCCCAGGTTTGATCAAGGAATAAGGTTGGAAAGGTTATCTAAATAGGTAACGTGTCAAATTATGCATATATATCCAAAAGAATAAACTTTATTAAATGTATTGTTTGGGCTCAAACAGAGTATGCAAAGGAAGAAGTCCACTTGCCTTGCTTATTGAAAACTTGAGACTCTTCCACGGATCTGAATAGATCTTGATTCTTAACTACTAGATCAACCACTGAATATCACACAAACAAACAAGAAGAACAAACAACACTCAATAACATACCACATTCACCATACGTAAAGCTAAAAGAAAGCCTAACAAAAAGAGCGGTTGCTTTTCAAAAACATCGCAAGGGTTATAATAAAAAGATATTCTTTTCAAAAAGGTGTGATCTATACTTCATAAAACAAGACATGAGCTTAAAATATATTAATTAAAATATACAAATATTTGGTTCACCAAATTAATCTTTTATAAAGCGTCATACGTGATATGTCTAATATTAAGGGTTTATAAGATGATAAAACACGTTATAACAATATTCAAACCTTTTTAACATTTTAGAAAAGATATAGGTTATATATCTAAGGTTAATGGGTGACTAATCACGTTATAAATTTTTAGAAGCATTATGGAACATATAATTCATTGTTAAACCTATCACTTATGATAAATTAAGATATAAGTCTAAATAGGTTTTATGTGAAAAGGTCATTATTATTATTATTAAACACCTATTTATGAAAAGTTATGATATATGCCTTAATGAACATTTATGTAAAAGACAATGAACAAACAACTATATTTTATTTTTATTAGAAAGTACATGTCCTATATTCTTTGTTAAGAAAGCTATATACAAAACAAATATGTAAACTAACATTTTAATTATAAAAAGGACATGAACACTAATTTTCTTTATTTTATCCTTTAGGGATCACTAAATGGTATATATAAATAATATGGATTCAATGTGATGAACGGATTAATCACGCTTACATTACTAGTTATGGACAAATTGAAATGTAAGTCTAGTTATTAAATTGTGAGAAAATATAAATAATCTATTGATTATAGTTAGTTTTAATTTAGGAACATATGGCCTAAATCATTTGAAAGAAAAAAGTATAAACTATCATTTTAGTTTATAAAAACAATGACTCTTGTTATCTTTTAATTAAGAAGATATAAATAATCTATTAATTGGACATATATTTATCTTCTAATTTTATTAAGAAACATATGGTCTACATATTCTTTTAAGTTTCTATTTAATACCGCTATACTTAAACATCTATAATAAACATTGTTAAGTTATAAAAACATGATATCTATTTTTTAAAAAAAGTCATTTTAAACTAGAAACAAATTATCTACTTCATTAGTAAGAAACCTATGTTTATCAATATAACTATCATTTTCTTTATTAGAAAAGTATGAGCGTCTAATTAAGTTATTTTAACATTATTATAAATTCTACTATTTCGGTTTTCTCCTCTTTCTTTTCTAAATAGAATTTATACGTATAACTAAAAATTGTTTATTTACAATTCTTCTGTCATTAATATACTAAGAATTAATTGTATATTACTAAATGAGACTTTTAATAACATATTCATGGTTATTATGACATAAATAAGTTTTTTACTATTCTAAGTAATTAAGTGCTATACTTATGAATTCATTTATTATGAATAGTAAAATCTATATCCTCATTTGACCAAAAATACGTAGCCTAGTATTTCTTCATGCAAATAAGTTTACACTTAAAATACTACTAACAATTATCGTTCCACACACTAAAGTGAAATTAATTATAAACATTTCTAGTATGAAAATTACTAAGTTAGTGAATAGTGACCGTGTTTATTTTTAGAATTATAAAATCATACGCATATTTAAAATATTATCGCGGGATTCGATTTTTAAAATATTATCACGGGGTTTGATTTTTGACTACACGCATAAAACGAAATCTCTAAAGTCATACACGTAAATCGTCAAATCGTATCAATATTACAACAACAATTCACAAGATTCAAAACATGATTTAGAAAATAAATCAGTGGGTTGTCTTTAACCTTGAGTGAACGGACTATTGGATCTTTTATGGGCTTGGCCCATTTATTGAATAAACTCTATGGTGTGTAATGGTGAAGAATACCAATAGTACCATATTGGAAGTCCAAGGATCTTTTGGCTTGACTTATATGGTGGGAATTATTCCACCTAACTTGAGAAGTCAAGAAACGGACAAGGGCGTGTCACGCGCGCGCGCGCCACCGCCGGCCGGGCCAGGCATGGCGTGGCGGGCGGGCGGGCGGGCGTGGTGTGGTTGTGTTACTTTTTAGCACTCACTAACCGCGTAAACCTTTCAGCTGCTTGTCATGCGAGACCTTTGTCCTTTAGTTGCCCGTCTCTTGGCGTGTCGCATGCGACTCTTCTCCTTCAGCTTCCCTGTGCGAGAGGTTAAATAGAGGAGAACCCCTGGCACTTGGTACACGAGAACAGAACCATTTCAGAGTCACAAGTCCAGCCGCAAGTGAGGGTGTTTCCATCTCGTAGCTCTGCGCGCACAGAGAGGCGAGAGGGCAGGTGCCTCCGAAGCCCTTGCCGTTCGAGACCCTGCTCGGGGGATCGGCAATTAGGTTTTTGGGGAGCGTCTACGCGACTGCCCAACGGCCGTCATTGTCTTCATCACTAGTTTCTGACGTCTTCATCTCGTACGACATGACAAGTGAAGTTAGACAAGGATCTAGATCCTCAGAGCGCATGGGAGGGTATGATCAATTCATCTCCTTACTGTTTTACGTTCTGCAGATTATATATGTTTCATATGTTAATACCTACTGTTTCATATATAGCCATAAATTTATCCAAACTGTTTTGTCGTATTATATCTTGACATGTCTAATGCTTGTTCATACTAGTAGTGTGATTAATCTGTTTGTTTTAATTTTATAGTCATGCTGTTTATGTTGCTATCTGTTTATTATCAGTTGTTCCATAATAAAACATGTTCCATGTTTATATGCTTATTATATTTATATGATTCATATGCTTTATGTTCTCATGATCCATATTGTTATGGATATATTTGAGATCGCGATTTCTATGATTAAACATATTTTATATGTCATCATCATAATGATAATTTATGGAATTAAAATGATATGGAAAATGCCTATAATTCTAACAATCCAAAAACCTAATGTTAGGCATTTTTTTGTCACAGGTTTTGCTGTTGTGCTAAAGCCTGATCCTTTCGATGGTAAAAACTTCTTGATATGGAAAGCTAAGATGGAATTGTGGCTAACTGCTATGTCTTGTTATTATGCCGCTGAGGGCAAGCCTACCAACTTGACTCCTGAGGATGAGGCTAAGTTTAAGGCTGATGACAACCTCTTTCGAGGAGCAGTGATTAGCGCACTTGACACAAAATTCCAGAAAAGTTATATCATCCTTCCTACATGTCACACCCGGTTCCAGGGGGTAGAACCGAGCGCATACCATATGTGTGCCAGGATCCATTTCCACACATATGTTGACGTCACAAGTGTAATATATCAAAAGACAATGCAATAAAGGCGTAAAGAGAGTATAATATTTTATTACATCATCTGAAATACTGTATCTTGAACAAGTATCACATCAAAGTAAAGCGGAAATAAACAACTGGGCAATCTTCCACAGGAAGTTGACCGGCGCATCGTTAGACTTAGAATTCTTTATCGATAAATTCTCCATCAAAGTCTCCAGCATCACCCTCTGATCAAAATATTAGCAAGGGTGAGCTCACTTATGGTCGGGGCTCAGCAAGTGGGGGAAAAATTAATGCAGGTATAACAAGGTGAGGCTAAGGTTGAGCAGTAAGCATTTTAGTTGGTCAACATTTTATTAACAACACCTGTCCTACTAATAAGTGTGAATCCCAAATATCCCATTTAAACAAAGGAATATGTATATAACAAAAACACTTAAGTGAAACCACTTAAGCAGATTATTGGCAGATCATCGGATCTCCATTTAATTCCATCTTCAAGTTCAATTATCATGTGAGGAGTCCAGGTCGCTCATAACCGGGAGCACGGCTGATATATCAGTTTTACACTCTGCAGAGGTGGTACAACTTTACCCACAAGCCATGTATCCCATCTAGCCCGGGTTGATCGGACCCTTAGACACTGCCGAGGTGAATGGCTAGGGATCCATTATGAGGTTTTCACAAAATACACTTAATACGAAGCAACCCGCTAAGGTTTCTAAGACGATGGTGGTGGCCCCCTCAGTGAACTACCTTAGCCAAGACTACGACCCCATGTTAACGTGGGCTGCCAGCACCTACCGCTCCCCCTCTTGCCCATCTTTCAGGTAAGGTTGCTAGGCACTAAGCATATAGAGCTAATTACCAAAGCCAGAGCCATGATAGCACTCGTGGTTGCACTGTTATCCTGGGTGGTCACTCCATGTTCCAATTAAATTTGTAATAAAGTTATCTTAACCATCGGGTTAATGTTATAATTGCCAATTAACATTTTGGAACATTAATACCAATTGATTAGTGACATCAAAAATCATTAAGTTGAGCGGTAGCACAAACTTTGCACAGCTTAATAATCTTCCCAGGTTAAACAAGGAATATAGGTAGTAAATCTAGAAAATCCTTAATTAGGTAAACCCATCAAATTATGCAATATATCAAAAAGTAAACACTATTATATGCAATGAGTAGGTACAAACAGAATATGCAGAGGGAGAATCCACTTGCCTTGTTCAAGCGTGTCCTGCGGATCGTCCTCGAATGAGTTCGGATCGCCTACCGCACAATCTGCTTCTAATAGAGTCGCATGACGCACATACAAAAATAAAACATAAACCAATAAACAAACATGCACCATTTCATAAACGTACACCAATACGTCATTAAGAACACATTAACACATCGCACTAATTATCTCTTAATTACGTACTAATCGAGTAAATACTTATTAATTCAATTGTGGCTATTATTGTGAGTCCTAATGGTGAATTTATGGGTGGGTGTAATAAATATAGTTTTAACTAGTATTAATTTATTTTAACATCATCAATGGAGATAAATAATACTTATTGTCTTTTAATACTAATAAATTAATTAATACCTTTTCTAACTCAATTTATTTAGTATAGCAAAAATGCATTAATAATATTAACATTCTAAAAATCAACATAAATTGGTAATTGGACTTTTTATAACACAAGTGAGGGTATTTTGACATAAACTAGTATTTTGCTTACTCTAAAAATCTAAGTGCTCAATTTGCGAACAAGATTATTTAACTAGCAAACATCTAATTACCACACTACTGCTGATCTTTTCTCTTTTCTTTCTAAAAAGAAAATGCTAATAAAATAATTAGATAAATCATCTAAAAATCCTATAATATTCATATGACATCTATACCATTTTCCAAATCCATTCAAAATGCACCTATAATTCTCCAAATAGTTTCTAAAATTTATCGTGACCAAATTTGACTATAAATTCTTATCTAGTATTTTTATCACCAACGTGTGACTATTAAATCTACGTCATATTTCTCTAAACCAAAATCAACGCGTCGATTAACAATAATACTACTTGTGTGAACATAGGAAACCAGCCCAACGTCTAATTGTTTCTGCAGGGAATAACTTCCAATTAAATATAGACATTTAGGGGCTAGCGTATATATAAAAAAACACGATCTTTTTCTAGTACTTTTGTTCTGCAGAAAAGTTCGACTCAAATCTACACTAAACCAGGGGCTAATATACAATACGCTTGTCTTCTACCTTCTTTTCCTCCCTGTTCCTCTGCGCAGGGCGACGTCGAGCCAGGAGGCCGAGCGGGTTCTACGACGGACTGTGTCCTTGGGCAAGGGTTCGACGGAGGTGGCACCGGGGAACTCGTGGACATCCTCGCCGACAATGGGGAAGGAGCAGGGACCTCCAACGATGGCGGCGCAGACACACAGCCGAGGGAATGGGAGCACGAGGTGAGGAGCGAGGTGGCCTGGGATCAGCACCACAGGGCATGGAGCTACGCTTTATAGAGAATGGCGAGGAGAGAGGGTGCCGGGGAGTAGAAGAGATAGGTCCGGTGGCTCCATTACTGCCATGAATGGGTCGGTTTCAAAGAAGAGTAATGAGGGGAGGGAGAAGAAACGGTCGATTAATCGACGAAGCGAACGGTCGGACGCGAGGGCTTCGGACGTCGCGTAGGCTGGCTCTGTGCGCGCGCGCATAGCGCGGCTGCGCTCGGTGCGGTCGTGGGGCACGTCGCGGGCTGGTGCAGGGCGCAGGAAGTTCGGCCGCCTGGGCGCTGCCCGTCGGTCTCCATGGCGCGCTCGGCGCGGTGGGGCCAGGCGCGGGGCGCCGCGCGCTGCTTGCGCCGGGGGCTGGAGCGGCTCGCGGCTGGGCGCTGGGGTGCGCGCAGGCGAGCGAACCGAGAGAGGAGAGAGGAGCGGCGAGGGAGAGAGAGAGTGGGAGAGAGAGAAGAAAGAAGAGAGAAGAGAGAGCAGGGAGGTGGCGGCGGCTGGGATTTTTCCTAGGGCGCGCGTGGCTGTGTAGTCTAGGGTTTGGGGTAATGGGCCCCTAAGTGGGCCGGCTGTGTAGGATTAGTTTTTTTTTAATTCTGAAATGCTTATTTAAAGAGCTCAAAAATTCATAAAAAAAATTTACCAAAAATATTTATAAATAGAATACTTGTTTTTAGACTAATAATTACTATATTTCTTAATTATTATTTAATTACTAGTATCTCTTTTTAAAATGAATTGATATTAAACATCTGATAAGAAATCAAGCGCATGCAAAGAAAATGATGCAAATAAATAATTAAACACTTAAAAAAATTTATTACCCTAATTAATATAATATCTAAATTCATTATTTTATTGATGGCTTCTGTGGTGTTACAAACCTACCCCTCTTAAAAAGAATCTCGTCCTCGAGATTAAGTGACTTCCGAGAATAACTGGGGGAATTCTGCTCTGAGTTCATCTTCTCTTTCCCAAGTGGCCTCATCTTTCGAATGATGGCTCCACTGAACCTTGCACATGTTAATGACTTTACTCCGTGTAATTCTGCGAGATGTTTCCAAAATTCTGATCGGTTACTCCGAATAAGTCAAATCCTCATTAACATTCAGTTCTTCCATGGGTAACTGTTCTTCTGGTACTCTTAAGCACTTCTTGAGTTGTGATACGTGAAATACGTCATGCACATCAGCTAATCTATCGGGTAGCTCTAGCTGATAGGCTACTTCACCTTTTCTTTCCAAAATCTTGAATGGGCCAATATAGCGAGGTGATAATTTTCCTTTAACCTTAAACCTTTTCATTCCTCTCATCGGTGAAACTTTAAGGTAGACAAAGTCCCTACTTCAAACATCAACTCTCTTCTTCTATTATCAGCATAGCTTTTCTGTCTTGACTGTGCTGTCTACAAATTTTCTCTGATAATTTGCACTTGCTTTTCCGCCTCTTGGAGAATTTTTGGACCAAATACTTGACTTTCTCCAGTCTGATTCCAATAAAGCGGTGTTCTACACTTTCATCCATATAATGCTTCAAACGGTGCCATTTTGAGACTTGCTTGATAACTGTTGTTATACGAAAATTCTGGATAAGGCAAACTTTTATCCTAGCTTCTACCATGCTTTAGAGCGCAAGCTCTTAGCATATCTTCCAACACTTGGTTTGTTCTTTCTGTTTGCCCATCCGTCTGTGGATGATAAGCTGAACTAAAATTTAGTTTGGTATCCATGGACTCATGTAGTCTTTTCCAAAAGCGTGAGGTAAACTGGGTTCCTCGATCTGATACGATCTTCTTCGGTACTCCATGTAGACAAACAATCCTTGACATGTATATCTCTGCTAACTGGGCTCCCGAGTAAGTTGTCTTCACAGGTATAAAATGTGCCACTTTAGTTAACCTGTCTACTATGACCCATATTGAATCATAGCCATCTCGAGTACTGGGTAGTCCAACTATGAAATCCATATTGATTTCTTCCCATTTCCATTCTGGTACCTTGAGAGGTCGTAGCAATCCTGCAGGTCTTTGGTGTTCGGCTTTAACTCGCTGACACACGTCACATAATGCAACATGAGTAGCAACATCTCTTTTCAAACCGTACCACCAATACTTTTCCTTAAGATCCTGGTACATCTTGGTACTTCCAGGGTGAATAGATTAAGCTGATACATGAGCTTCTCTCAAGATAAGTTGGCGCAAGTGCTCGATTTCTGGTACGCAGATTCTCTTCTTAAACATACTGTGCCTTGTTCATCTTCCGTGAAATCTGGGGCTTTACCCAAACTAATCAAAGTTTTAATTTCCTTAATCTTCTCATCGGATTCTTGTCCTTTACGAATCTCTTCTTCCAAAGTAGATTCAACTTCCATCACCGTTTCTTCTACATTATTGAGAAATCCAAGGTTGAGTTGTTCCATTTCCCAGCACAATTCCTGTGACATCAAATGAGTAGTGATGTTGTTCACTTGACCCTTACGGCTCAAAGCATCGGCTACTACATTTGCTTTTCCGGGGTGATATTGTCTTTCCAAATCATAGTCTTTAATCAACTCAAGCCATCTTCTCTGTCTGAGGTTGAGTTCCTTCTGAGTGAATATATATTTCAGGCTTTTGTGATCCGTGAAGATTTTGCACTTGTTTCCAATCATATAGTGCCTCCAAATCTTCAAAGCATGCACTACGGTAGCTAGTTCCAAATCATGCGTAGGATAATTCTTCTCATGTTTCCTCAACTGTCTTGAAGCATAAGCAATCACCTTTCCTTCTTGCATTAGCACACATCCAAGTCCAAGGTGTGATGCATCACAATACACATCAAATCCCTTGTGGATGTCTGGCATTACCAATATTGGTGCAGTGGTTAACCTTTTCTTGAGTTCTTCAAAACAATTCTGGCAAGCTTCATCCCATTTGAACTCTTTGCCTTTCTCCAGTAGAGAAGTAAGTGGTTTTACTAACTTGGAAAAACCTTCAATAAATCTTCTATAGTATCCTGCTAATCCAAGAAAACTTCTGATCTTGGACGCATCCTTGGGTTGCTTCCAATTCAGTATCTCACTTATCTTTCCTGGGTCCACTTTAATTCCACCATCGGTAACGATATGTCCTAAGAAAGCAACTTCCTTCAACCAAAAATCACACTTCGAGAATTTTGCGTATAGTTGGTTGTCACGAAGCTTTTGTAGGACTAGCCTTAGATGATCTTCATGTGTTTCTTCATTCGGAGAATATATCAGTATGTCATCAATGAATACGACCACAAACTGATCCAGATATTCCATGAATACTTTATTCATCAAGTTCATAAAGTATGCTGGTGCATTAGTCAGTCCAAACGACATGACCAAAAACTCATATAATCCATATCTCGTCGTGAAGGCTGTCTTCGGTACATCTTCTGCTCGAATCTTTAACTGATGATATCCCGATCTCAGATCTATCTTCGAGAATATCTTAGCTCCTTTCATTTGATCGAATAAGTCTTCAATTCGAGGTAGTGGGTATTTATTCTTGATGGTTACTTCATTCAAACTTCTATAATCAACACACATTCTCCTCGAACCATCTTTCTTGTTCACAAATAGCACTGGGGCTCCCCAAGGGGATGAACTTGGGCAAATGAAACCTTTTTCTAGTAATTCTTCTATTTGTTTTTTCAGTTCTACTAAATCTTTGACATCCATTCTATATGGTCTTTTCGAGATAGGTGCGGTTTCGGGTACTAATTCAATAGAAAACTCTATATCACGGTCAGGTGGCATACCTGGTAATTCCTCCAAAAATACGTCTGGGTATTCGCACACTACTTTGATATTTTCCAAGGGCTTTTCTTCCAAGTGATTGATCACTGTCTTCCCTTTTTCATCTGTTGACTTGTCTATGTTAACTTGGATCCTTTCACCTTTGGGACTTGTCAACATAATTGTTCCGTTGGCACACCGTATCACTCCATCACAACTTTTCAACCAGTTGCATCCAAGAATCACATCAATACCGTTGGATCCTAGGACCACTGGGTCGACTGTAAAATCTATTCCTTGAATCTTGATATTAACATGAGGGCATGAGTGTGTGGCCTTCATGTCACCTCCCGGTGAACTAATGTGTAATATCCTCTTTAGAGGGTACTTAGGTATGTTATGTTTTTCCACAAATGACTCAGTTATAAATGAATGTGATGCTCCAGAGTCAAATAAAACTGATGCAGGTATGGAGTTAAGAAGGAACATACCATACACTATGTCGGCATCTTCAGGCACTGATTCCGCAGTGATGTGATTGACCCTTCCTCGGCTCTGGTTCTGTGGAGTCTTGTTCTGAGCAGATCCACGAGCGGGGGTGTTCTGGTCATTCCTCTGATTATTGCCTTTCTGGGGTGTCTGCTGGTTGTGCCTTGGGCAGTTGTTAGCATAGTGGCCTAGCTCACCGCACTTGAAACATCCATTGGGTTGGACAGGTGCGTTGTTTCTGGCCTGCGTGTTGTTGGTGCCACCTTGACGGTTCTGTGAATTTCCACCAGACCTCTGGTTGGTCTGAGAGTTGCTCCTTTGCTGGTTCTGGTTTTGATTACTTCTCTGGCTTTGCTGTCCAGAGCGTTGCACTTGATAATTATTTCCACCCTGATTTCCAGAGCGGAACTGCGAACCTTGAGCATTATTCGGACGAGTGTTCCTGCTTGACTGACCTTGGAACTTCCTTTTATGGTCAGATAATTCCTTCCTTTTGCTCTCAAGGCCAATTGCCTTGTTCAGGAGTGTCTGGAAGTTGGGAAAAGTGTGACTCTGAAGTTGGTAGTTCAGAGGTCCAATCAGTCCTTCCAGGAAACGCTCTTGGCGCTTCTCATCAGTGTCCACTTCCTCAGGGGCATAACGTGAAAGCTGAGTGAAGCGATCATGATACTCGCTGACAGACATATTCCCTTGAGTAAGGGAAAGGAACTCCTTCTTTTTCAACTTCATAATTCCCTGAAGGAATGTGGTGAGCGTGGAAGTTCTCCTGAAACTCCTGCCAGGTTATTGTATCAGTATTGGGATGTGCCGCTGTGAAGGCATCCCACCAATCGGACGCAGCTCCCTCGAGTCTTCCCGAGGCGTACAAGACCTTCTCCCGGTCGTTGCACTGAGTTATGTCCAGCTTTTTCCCAATGACTTTGAGCCAGTCATCGGCATCCAGGGGATCAACCGCATGAGAGAATGTCGGCGGGTGATGACTCATGAAATCTCGGTGCTTATCTCTGGCCGGGGGTGCATATTGCTGCTGCTGGGGTTGCTGATTCTGTTGGTTCTGTTGTAATTGCTGAACCGCAGTAGTGAGTCCTTGCAGAATCTGCATTTGGGCGGCGATGAACTGCTCCATGTTGGGATTAGGTGGTGGTGGTGGTGGTGCTTGTTGTCCACGCTGGTTCCGGTTGTTAGGTCCTTGACGTGGGTTCACCATCTGATTTGTTAAGAAGTGAAGTCCTTAGAAAAGTGAGGAGTAGAAAAGATTCTAGAGGGAAATTAGCTTAAGTTTTAAAATTTTTATATGTTCTTATGGCCATCATTCCATAAGACCATAGCAATCAAACAAAGATCAAATCAAACATTTCAACCAATCACCATCACATGGTTGTTATTTATTAATAAAAACTTAAAGAGAGTTTCATCGTCTAATGCGAAGTATAACTTATTACATCATAGTCCAAAAACTTAGAGCAGCCTAGTGATGGATCCGGGCTCTCCATAGCGCAGCCTCTTGCGGGGAGGAGACAATGCCACGGCGGGGACCTGAGCTTCTGGCGGATCCAGTCCTTGCAGTTGGGCTTCCAGGGCTGCAATCCTGGCGTGGGCATTCTCCTGCTCCAAGTGCACACTGTAGAGGTCCAGGGTGGCACTGTCCAGGTAGGTGTTGAGACCGGCCACTACACCAGCTAGGGTGTTGAGGCGGTCCTCACCAGGCTCGCCTAGGACAATATTGGTCTAGCTTTCTCCACGCAGACGCTGAGGAAGATGCCTGAACCTCATGTTCTGCAGCTGCTGCCGGTAGGTGTGGCTGAGCGACCACAGGGTCCGACGGGCAGCATCGCTGACTGAGGCAGCATAGGTGGATAGCGGTATCAGGGACTCGTGAGCAGACAGAGTCCTGAATCCCCTGTCACCTGCATCCATCACCCTGACGTGGATGCGAGTGATGTAATAGCAAGCCCGGGGAGGCTCGCTCACCCGCCTCGTCTCGTACAGGGGGCGGACGTAGGTGCCTAGCGCATGCAGCACCTCCTGCAGCAGGTTGGGGAAGTGCCCCGTCTCGAACATTGATGTATAATGTTCGATAACAGGACCAAACCCCATGAAGTTGTCCTGCTGGGCGTAGTTAGCTTCCTCGTTGACGTGTCCGTCTTCTCCATCGTCTTCGTTGTCGTCATCCTCGTCATCGCCGTCTCCGGAGTCGTCGGGGTCGTCTCCTCCAGGTGCAGGTGCTTGGAAGGCTGGTGCCGACGATGCTGACGTCGATGACCCAGCTGCGAAGGCCAGGGACTCAGCCAACGGGGTGGGGGTCGGCAGCTGCTCCTCCGAGCTGTCCTCCAGGTTGATTACGTTCTCCACTCGGACTGGAGGGAGATCCGCTGGAGCTTCCTCGACTACCACTGGGTAGACCGGGATCTGCCGGGGCTGAGGGGCGTAGCTGGTGTTGACGTGAGTGGTTTGGAGAGTGCGAACCATCTACAAGAGAAGAGTCAACTTAGTTGAATTTCAAAGAGGTAAGACTGATAAAGGAATTTATAGGAATGAAATTAGCATGTTTTGAACAACTAGGCTTTCCATTTCTAACTAATCTAACGATCTAGGGTCAGCATAGCTTTGATACCACTTCTGTCACACCCGGTTCCAGGGGGTAGAACCGAGCGCATACCATATGTGTGCCAGGATCCATTTCCACACATAAGTTGACGTCACAAGTGTAATATATCAAAAGACAATGCAATAAAGGCGTAAAGAGAGTATAATATTTTATTACATCATCTGAAATATTGTATCTTGAACAAGTATCACATCAAAGTAAAGCGGAAATAAACAACTAGGCAATCTTCCACAGGAAGTTGACCGGCGCATCGTTAGACTTAGAATTCTTCGTCGATAAATTCTCCATCAAAGTCTCCAGCATCACCCTCTGATCAAAATATTAGCAAGGGTGAGCTCACTTATGGTCGGGGCTCAGCAAGTGGGGGGAAAATTAATGCAGGTATAACAAGGTGAGGCTAAGGTTGAGCAGTAAGCATTTTAGTTGGTCAACATTTTATTAACAACACCTGTCCTACTAATAAGTGTGAATCCCAAATATCCCATTTAAACAAAGGAATGTGTATATAACAAAAACACTTAAGTGAAACCACTTAAGCAGATTATTGGCAGATCATCGGATCTCAATTTAATTCCATCTTCAAGTTCAATTATCATGTGAGGAGTCCAGGTCGCTCATAACCGGGAGCACGGCTGATATATCAGTTTTACACTCTGCAGAGGTGGTACAACTTTACCCACAAGCCATGTATCCCATCTAGCCCGGGTTGATCGGACCCTTAGACACTGCCGAGGTGAATGGCTAGGGATCCATTATGAGGTTTTCACAAAATACACTTAATACGAAGCAACCCGCTAAGGTTTCTAAGACGATGGTGGTGCCCCCCTGGGTGAAGTACCTTGGCCAAGACTATGACCCCATGTTAACGTGGGCTGCCAGCACCTACCGCTCCCCCTCTTGCCCATCTTTCAGGTAAGGTTGCTAGGCACTAAGCATATAGAGCTAATTACCAAAGCCAGAGCCATGATAGCACTCATGGTTGCACTGTTATCCTGGGTGGTCACTCCATGTTCCAATTAAATTTGTAATAAAGTTATCTTAACCATCGGGTTAATGTCATAATTGCCAATTAACATTTTGGAACATTAATACCAATTGATTAGTGACATCAAAAATTATTAAGTTGAGCGGTAGCACAAACTTTGCACAACTTAATAATCTTCCCAGGTTAAACAAGGAATATAGGTAGTAAATCTAGGAAATCCTTAATTAGGTAAAGCCATCAAATTATGCAATATATCAAAAAGTAAACACTATTATATGCAATGAGTAGGTACAAACAGAATATGCAGAGGGACAATCCACTTGCCTTGTTCAAGCGAGTCCTACGGATCGTCCTCGAACGAGTTCGGATCGCCTACCGCACAATCCGCTTCTAATAGAGTCGCATGGCGCACATACAAAAATAAAACATAAACCAATAAACAAACATGCATCATTTCATAAACGTACACCAATACGTCATTAAGCACACATTAACACATCGCACTAATTATCTCTTAATTACGTACTAATCGCGTAAATACTTATTAATTCAATTGTGGCTATTATTGTGAGTCCTAATGGTGAATTTATGGGTGGGTGTAATAAATATAGTTTTAACTAGTATTAATTTATTTTAACATCATCAATGGAGATAAATAATACTTATTGTCTTTTAATACTAATAAATTAATTAATATCTTTTCTAACTCAATTTAGTTAGTATAGCAAAAATGCATTTAATAATATTAACATTCTAAAAATCTACATAAATTGGTAATTGGACTTTTTATAACACAAGTGAGGGTATTTTGACATAAACTAGTATTTTGCTTACTCTAAAAATCTAAGTGCTCAATTTGCGAACAAGATTATTTAACTAGCAAACATCTAATTACCACACTACTGCTGATCTTTTCTCTTTTCTTTCTAAAAAGAAAATTCTAATAAAATAATTAGATAAATCATCTAAAAATCCTATAATATTCATATGACATCTATACCATTTTCCAAATCCATTCAAAATGCACCTATAATTCTCCAAATAGTTTCTAAAATTTATCGTGACCAAATTTGACTATAAATTCTTATCTAATATTTTTATCACCAACGTGTGACTATTAAATCTACGTCATATTTCTCTAAACCAAAATCAACGCGTCGATTAACAATAATACTACTTGTGTGAACATAGGAAACCAACCCAACGTCTAATTGTTTCTGTAGGGAATAACTTCCAATTAAATATAGACATTTAGGGGCTAGCGTATATATAAAAAAACACGATATTTTTATAGTACTTTTTTTCTGTAGAAAAGTTCGACTCAAATCTACACTAAACCAGGGGCTAATATACAATACACTTGTCTTCTACCTTCTTTTCCTCCCTGTTCCTCTGCGCAGGGCGACGTCGAGCCAGGAGGTCGAGCGGGTTCTACGACGGACTGCGTCCTTGGGCAAGGGTTCGACGGAGGTGGCACCGGGGAACTCGTGGATGTCCTCGCCGACAATGGGGAAGGAGCAGGGACCTCCAACGACGGCGGCGTGGACACACAGCCGAGGGAATGGGAGCATGAGGTGAGGAGCGAGGTGGCCTGGGATCAGCACCACAGGGCATGGAGCTACGCTTTATAGAGAATGGCGAGGAGAGAGGGTGCCGGGGAGTAGAAGAGATAGGTCCGGTGGCTCCATTACTGCCATGAATGGGTCGGTTTCAAAGAAGAGTAATGAGGGGAGGGAGAAGAAATGGTCGATTAATCGACGAAGCGAACGGTCGGACGCATGGGCTTCGGACGTCGCGCAGGCTGGCTCTATGCGCGCGCGCATAGCGCGGCTGCGCTCGGTGCGGTCGTGGGGCGCGTCGCGGGCTGGTGCAGGGTGCAGGAAGTTCGGCCGCTTGGGCGCTGCCCGTCGGTCTCCATGGCGCGCTCGGCGCGGTGGGGCCAGGCGCGGGGCGCCGCGCGCTGCTTGCGTAGGGGGCTGGCGTGGCTCGCGGCTGGGCGCTGGGGTGCGCGCAGGCGAGCGAACCGAGAGAGGAGAGAGGAGCGGCGAGGGAGAGAGAGAGTGGGAGAGAGAGAAGAGAGAAGAGAGAAGAGAGAGCAGGGAGGTGGCGGCGGCTGGGATTTTTCCTAGGGCGCGCGCGGCTGTGTAGTCTAGGTTTTGGGGTAATGGGCCCCTAAGTGGGCCGGCTGTGTAGGATTAGTTTTTTTTAATTCCGAAATGCTTATTTAAAGAGCTCAAAAATTCATAAAAAAAATTTACCAAAAATATTTATAAATAGAATACTTGTTTTTAGACTAATAATTACTATATTTCTTAATTATTATTTAATTACTAGTATCTCTTTGTAAAATGAATTGATATTAAACATCCGAGAAGAAATCAAGAGCATGCAAAGAAAATGATGCAAATAAATAATTAAACACTTAAAAAAATTTATTACCCTAATTAATATAATATCTAAATTCATTATTTTATTGATGGCTTTTGTGGTTTTACACTATAGGGAAAGAGCTGTGGGATGCATTGGTTGGAAAGTTTGGAGTTACTGACGCTGGTAGCGAGCTGTATCTCATGGAGCAGCTGTATGACTACAAGATGGTTGAGAACCGATCTGTAGTGGAACAGGCTCATGAGTTTCAGGCACTAGCTAAGGAACTCAATCTTTTTCCTTGTCCTTTGCCTGACAAGTTTGTGGCTGGCGGTATAATCACCAAGTTGCCACCTTCTTGGAAGGACTTTGCTACCTCTCTCAAACATAAGAGACAAGAGTTCAATGTGGAAGAGCTCATTGGTACTCTTGATGTTGAGGAAATAGCTAGAACAAAGGACAATGGAAAAGGTGTGGAGACCTCTACTGCTAATGTGGTGCAGAAGAGAAACTTCCGCAAGTTTAACAAGAAGAAAAACCAGAACAAACAAGAGAATGCAAATAAACCTGTTCAAACAGCACAGTTTAAAAAGAAGAACAACAATAACAAGGGAAAGGGAGGATGCTTTGTCTGTGGCAGTGATCAACACTGGGCTAGAGAGTGCCCTGATCGCAAGTTCACACAAGACAAGAAATCAGCCAATGTTGTAACCACTGAAACTGGAGATGGAACATCTGGGTATGGTAATTCTTTACCATTTGTTCTCTCAGTTTGTAATTCACCTGAGTGGTGGATGGACAGTGGTGTAAATATTCATGTGTGTGCTGATGCCTCTATGTTCTCCTCCTACCAGGTCGGGAGGTCTGGCACCTTGTTAATGGGAAATGGGTCGTGTGCTCATGTTCTTGGTGTTGGTACGGTCATTCTGAAGTTTACTTCGGAAAAGACGGTGCCATTGAAGAGCGTGCAGCATGTGCCCTCTATCAAGAAGAATCTCGTTAGCGCTTCTATGCTATGTCAAGATGGATACAAAGTTGTTCTTGAGTCTAATAAATGTGTTGTGTCGAAACATGGTAATTTTGTTGGTAAAGGATATGACTGCGGAGGTTTGTTTCGCTTATCACTACATGATGTGTGTAATAAAATGGTGAATTCTGTTCATTTTTCTGATGAGTCAGATTTATGGCATTCACGGTTTTGTCATGCAAGCTTTGGCTGTCTTATGCGGTTAGCAAATATAAATCTAATTCCTAAATTTAACTTGGTCAAAAAGTCTAAGTTCCATGTGTGTGTTGAATCAAAATAACCCCGCAAGCCTCACAAGGCTGCTGAGGCGAGGAGTTTGGCACCTCTAGAACTTGTTTATTCTGATCTATGCGAGATGAATGGAATTTTGACCAAAGGTGGTAAAAGATACTTTCTCACTTTTATAGATGACTCCACTAGATTTTGCTATGTGTATCTCTTAAAAACAAAAGATGAAGCGTTCAATTATTTTAAGACCTATAAAGCTGAAGTTCAGAACCAACTTGAGAGGAAAATAAAACGGTTAAGGTCCGATCGAGGTGGAGAATATTTCTCTAATGTGTTCGATGAGTTCTGCGTGGAACATGGTATTATTCATGAGAGGACACCGCCATTCTCACCACACTCCAATGGGATTGCTGAAAGGAAAAACCGCACTCTAACAGACTTGGTGAATGCCATGTTGAGTACAGCGGGATTATCCAAGGCATGGTGGGGTGAGGCGATTTTGACAACATGTCATGTCCTGAATAGAGTTCCAACAAAGAACAAAGAGATCACACCATTCGAGGAATGGGAAAAGAGAAGATTAAATCTCTCATATTTGCGCACTTGGGTTGCTTGGCTAAAGTGAATGTGCCAATCAACAAAAAGCGTAAACTTGGGCCTAAAACTGTTGATTGTATATTCCTAGGGTACTCTTTTCACAGCACTGGGTATAGGTTCTTAATTATAAAATATGATGTGCCTGATATGTATGTTGATACTATCATGGAATCAAGAGACGCAACATTTTTTGAGAATGAGTTTCCCATGAAGAATACACCTAGTGATACAAGTCATGAGACTATAATTTCCCGTGAGCACGAACTATCTATTCCTATAGATCATGCTGAGGATTCTCACATGCACATCCCTGAGGAGGATGACACTATAGTCACTCGAAAGAGCAAGAGATAGAGGGTTGCAAAATCCTTTAGTAATGACTTTATAGTGTACCTTGTGGAAGACACACCAACTACCATTAGTGAGGCATATTCCTCTCCTGATGCTGACTTATGGAAGGAAGCGGTAAGGAGTGAGATGGAATCTATTATGTCTAATGGAACTTGGGAGGTTGTTGACCGTCCCTATGGTTGTCAACCTATAGGCTACAAATGGATCTTCAAGAAAAAGCTTAGGCCTGATGGTACAATCGAGAGGTACAAGGCAAGGCTTGTGGCCAAAGGATATACCCAAAAAGAGGGTGAAGATTTCTTTGATACCTTCTCACCAGTGGCTCGATTGACTACAATTCGCACATTAATAGTCGTGGCAGCCTCTTATGGTCTTATCATTCATCAGATGGATGTTAAGACAGCTTTCCTAAATGGAGAGTTGGATGAGGAGATCTACATGGATCAGCCAGAAGGGTTCATTGCGGATGGTCAAGAGAACAAGGTGTGCAGGTTGATAAAATCATTGTATGGCCTAAAACAAGCACCTAAGCAATGGCATGAAAAGTTTGATAACACTCTTACAACTGCTAGTTTTGCTGTAAATGAATCTGACACGTGTGTATATTATCGGTATGGTGGGGTGAGTCTGTTATGTTGTGCCTTTATGTTGATGACATCTTGATCTTTGGATCAAATCTCAATGTGATTGAGGAAGTTAAAAGTCTTCTATCGAGCAATTTCGAGATGAAAGATTTGGGAGAGGCTGATGTCATTCTAAACATCAAGCTTGTTAGAGAAGCTGATGGTGGGGTAACTTTGTTACAATCCCATTATGTGGAAAAGGTATTGAGTCGCTTTGGTTTTAGTGACTGTGATCCTGCTCCAACACCTTATGATCCTAGTGTGCTATTGAGAAAGAATCGGAGAATAGCAAGGGATCAATTGACATACTCCCAGATCATTGGCTCGCTCATGTACCTTGCAAGCGCAACAAGGCCAGACATCTCATATGCTGTGAGTAAGCTAAGTCGATTTGTGTCAAAACTAGGAGATGATCACTGGCGTGCTCTTGAGAGAGTGTTGCGGTATTTGAAAGGTACTATGACATACGGTATTCATTATACTGGAAACCCAAAAGTGCTGGAAGGCTATTGTGATGCCAACTGGATTTCTGATGCTGATGAGCTTTATGCCACAAGTGGATATGTGTTTCTGTTTGGAGGTGGCGCTGTTTCTTGGAAGTCTTGCAAGCAGACTATCTTAACAAAGTCTACAATGGAAGCAGAACTTGCAGCATTAGACACTGCTGGGGCTGAGGCGAGTGGCTTCGTGATTTCCTATTGGATTTACCGGTAGTTGAAAAACCGATACCGGCTATTTCCATGAACTGTGACAACCAAACGGTGATTACAAAGGTTAACAGTTCCAGGAATAACATGAAGTCTACAAGGCATGTTAAGACGAGATTGAAATCTGTCAGAAAGCTGAAAAACTCCGGAGTTTTTACGGTGGATTATGTCCACACATCGAATAATCTGGCAGATCAATTCACTAAGGGTCTGTCACGCAATGTGATAGAAAGTGCATCGAGAGAAATGGGTATGAGACCCATGTGAAATCTACTATAGTGGTAACCTGCTCTATGTGATCGGAGATCCCGTGAAGTAGAGTGGAGAAACAAGCTAGGAGTAGATTGTGAGGAAAGATCCCTTCTTTAATTCATTTCTGATGCACATCTTTCCTATCTGTAAGGCAGGATGGTTTTTACCTTAATGTATTCCAAGAGTCTTATAAAGGTGAGATGTTGTCCTACAGAACATCTTCTGAGGAATACACCTATATGAGTCAGACTGCTAGTCACAGTCTATGGGACTTAGGTAATCCCTAAATACTTATGAAAGGCACTGAAGTGTGACTTATATGCTTCTAAACAGCGGGAATACCCTTTTGCAGCCTAGTATCAGTAAAGGATTTGAGTGAATCTCACTTCGCACAAAACTGTCAATTCAAGGCTTAGTCCATTGTTCAGTTGTGAATGGGTGAAACTCTTATTCTAGATGGATGTTCAACTTAACAGTCTCCATCGAAACACTGGTATATCAAAGGATTGTGATTCTGATACTTCATCATTACAAAACCTGGAGTTTGGTGGGGATTGTTGGATCTTTTATGGACTTGGCCCATTCATTGAATAAACTCTATGGTGTGTAATGGTGGAGAATACCAATAGTACCATATTGGAAGTCCAAGGGTCTTTTGGCTTGACTTATATGGTGGGAATTATTCTACCTAACTTGAGAAGTCAAGAAACAGACAAGGGCGTGCCACACTCGCGCGCGCGTGCCACCGCCGCCGACCGGGCCGGGCGTGGCATGGCGTGGCGTGGCGTGGCGAGGCGAGGCAGGCAGGCAGGCGAGCGGGCGAACGGGCGTGGTGTGGTTGTGTTAATTTTTAGCACTCACTAACCGCGTAAACCTTTCAGCTGCTTGTCATGCGAGACCTTTGTCCTTCAGCTGCCCGTCTCTTGGCATGTCGCATGCGACTCTTCTCCTTCAGCTTCCCTCTGTGAGAAGTTAAATAGAGGAGAACCCCTGGCACTTGGTACACGATAACAGAACCATTTCGGAGTCACAAGTCCAGTCACAAGTGAGGGTGTTTCCATCTCGTAGCTCTGCGCGCACAGAGAGGCGAGAGGGCAGGTGCCTCCGAAGCCCTTGCCGTTCGACACCCTGCTCGGGGGATCGGCAATTAGGTTTTTGGGGAGCGTCTACGTGACTGCCCAACGACCGTCGTTGTCTTCATCGCTAGTTCCTGACGTCTTCATCTCGTACGACATGACAAGTGAAGTTGGACAAGGATCTAGATCCTCAGAGCGCATGGGAGGGTATGATCAATTCATCTCCTTACTGTTTTACGTTCTGCAGATTATATACATTTCATATGTTAATACCTGCTGTTTCATATATAGCCATAAATTTATCCAGACTGATTTGTCGTATTATATCTTGACATGTCTGATGCTTGTTCATACTAGTAGTATGATAAATCTGTTTGTTTTAATTTTACAGTCATGCTGTTTATGTTGCTATCTGTTTATTATCAGTTGTTCCATAATAAAACATGTTCTATGTTTATATGCTTATTATATTTATATGATTCATATGCTTTATGTTCTCATGATCCATATTGTTATGGATATATTTGAGATCGCGATTTCTATGATTAAACATATTTTATATGTCATCATCATAATGATAATTTATGGAATTAAAATGATATGGAAAATGCCTATAATTCTAACACGGACGACGGCGCACGGCGTGGGCACGGTTGCCGGGGTGTTGCGTGGGCGAGTTTCACGGACTCTAGGACGGATGGCGAACGACGGACAGCGCGTAGGCACGGGCGGCGAACGACGTGCGGATGCAGACGGTCCGGCGACGAGCTACACGACGGCGAGCTCGGCACGGCGCGAGCAGACGCTTGACGGCGGGTACGTGGCGTTTCGGTTTCCTGGCAGCGAGGTCGCGCGAGTGCTGTCCTCGGCGCGGTTGGGTGTGCAGGTTGCAGGGGTGTGGCTGAGCAGTCGAGTCGGGCTCCCGGCGTCGCGGGTGCAGGGCGCTGCGCGGTCGGCGTTGCGCTCGGTGCTCGGGCGGGTCGCGCGTCCTTGCGGGCGGTGTTGGGTGCAGGCGGCTCGCACGGGGAGGTTGCCGGGGCGCTGTCGGGTCCTGGGCTCGAGGAAAGGGGAAGAAGGAGGCGTGGCGCTGCTCGGGTGGCGCGAAAGAGAGAGAGGAGCGAAGGGGAGGAGAGAGAAAGGTGCGGCTGGGAGAAGGAGAGTGGCGGCGGCCACCAAGGAGCAGGGGCGGCGACTTAGGCTAGGGCGCGCGGCTGGGCCTTGTTGGGCCAGTTAGGTTAGGTTTTTGTGTTTGTTTTTTTTCTTTTTTTTCTATTCCCTTTTCCAAATTCAAAATACATTATTTAATAACTCTAAAACTTATAATAGTTAAACAAAAAAATATTTATAAATAAAATATTAATTTTTGAACTAATAATTATTATATTAGTTATGTGAATTTTCATTTAAGAGAAAATACTATTCAATATCTAAAATCGATTATGAGCAATCAAAAGTCATTCCACATGTAAACAAAAATTGAACTCTTGAAAGAAAATTCATTGCCATAATTACTAAAATTATTAATATACATATTTTCCGAAAACCTTATTTTAGCAATTCATTAATGTTTTGTAAAATTAGATTTTCTTGACAAGGTCAAATCCATAAATTGGATTTGCAAATCAATTCAAACAAAATATATGCTTCGGCATGAGTGCAATAAATACTTGGTAATTTTATCTATTCAAGAAATTCTTCAAATCAATGTTTTTCTTATTTGAAAACATAAATATTTTTCCTTTCTACTGAAATTTAATAATTCAAATAGGGTTGTTTGTTTTTGCTAGGTTTAGGGTGCTACAGAGAGTGAGGGAGAGCAGGTACGATTGTTGGTTTATATTAAAATTGCTAATGGTATACCCACATGTTAACCGGTTCGGTTATTTTTATTTTTTAAACAGGTTAAATATACTTAAATTTAAATCTGGGATATATCATAGTAATAAAAAAATTCGTAGTTTTTATCATATTTTTTCTAGGGCCATCGGTCATTTATTACAGTTTATTTAGGATCTTGATATTTTACGTAACATTCGAGTAATTCTTTACAAAACATACAGTTTAGCGAAGGTATGGTTAGCACGTGAGGGCGTGAATTCATCTAGGACATGTCGCGTGAATTCATCTAGGACATGTCATTCAATTAAGAATGCTAACTAAACAAGCACTCTCTCGCTATGTAGTCCGAGTCAATGTGAATCGGACGAGGTGGCTCCTCCTTAGGGACAATTGACTCCGAGGATTGAAATGCAATCGAAACTGTTTGGTGTCGGACGATGTCATTCCGTCATTCTAACGATTTAAGAGTGAAAACATATAAAATCCGACCAAATTCATATCATAAAATAATATTATTTATGATACCAAATAAATATTATGAGATTCTGTACATTTTTATAGTACATCTGTTTGCTGTTCTTATAATTTTAGTTAAAGTAAAGGTACTTGGATGCTGAAAATAGAATATTTTATAATTCAAAATGGATGAAGTAGATCGGATTTAGGCTCCACAATGTGTAAGAGCATCTCCAACAATACCTTAAATTGCTGCTTTAAATTGAAATACGGGGCTCTACACACTACTCTAATAATGTCTCATTTTATAAAATTTGGTCAAAAAATTATAGGGTACCATCTTAAGTGCCTCAAATATATTATACCGTAGTGTGCTGCCCTATAATCTAAATTTAAGGCTTTACTGTTGGAGCGAGATGTTTTGTTGGTGGCCTAAATTCTATAAAATATATTTAATTTTAAACTAGGTCAATACCCGTGTGTTGCAACGGAGACATATAATATCTCAATAACTTATATATATACAAATATGTGTTATGCAGTTATGAGATAGAGGATGACATCCGTGAGTTGTCCGGGATGACATCGAGAGAAATTCGGGCCTGTGATGCACGGGCACTCACCTAGTAGTGTATTATATAAGATAGGTCAGTGCCTGTGCATTGTACCTAGTTGTGAATGAACTGGAACTGAGTGAAAATAAAAAGAAAAATGATATCCAATTAAATTGTCTATACTGCATGTTTTAGTCATCGTCTGATTAAGCATCCACTTGAAGCCAATAGAAGTAGTGCACTCATTCTTGGAATCACCTCCTCTCCTCAACGGCTGATACACACACAAAGAATTTGGCTAGGGCTGAATCACCCATCTACCAGTTAGCATGGTCGCTCGTACTACAAGAGCAATGCCGAGGGGTATGCCGATGAAGTAGTAGCATCCGATGTTGATGTAGGCAACGATTGCTTGCCACCTGCAGCCAACGCCCACTCCTGCATCAACCGTTGTCTAGTGAGCAAAAAGCTCAGTACCAGTAGTAGTGGGAAGAACACAACAAATGTTGTCGGCGTTTCGAGACCGGGGAGTCCCTAAGCCGACGAGTGAGTGTGCCGCGTGCCCCAGCCCAGATGGGTCGAGCGCGTGGGCGAGCGCGAAGGGGGGAAGCGAGGTGGCCGGAGACGGGTCGTGAGAGAGGTGGAAATCCCGCGGCCTTCGTGTTCATCCCGCGCCCAGGTCGGGTGCGCTTGTAGTAGGGGGTTACAAGCGTCCACGCGGGTGAGGGAAGCGAGCGGCCCCAAGAGAGCGCCTGCCCCGTCCTCGTCCCCGCGCGGCCAACCTTCTCTAAGAAGGCCCTGGTCCTTCCTTTTATAGGCGTAAGGAGAGGATCCAGGTGTACAATGGGGGTGTAGCAGAGTGCTACGTGTCTAGCGGGGGAGAGCTAGCGCCCTAAGTACATGCCAATGTGGCAGCCGGAGGGATCTTGGCACCCAGCTGGTGTGGTGTCGTGGCTGTCGGAGGAGCAACGGAGCCTGGCGGAGGGACAGCTGTCGGGGCGGTTGGGTCCTTGCTGACGTCCCCCTGCTTCCGTAAGGGAGCTGAGAGCCGCCGTCGTCACGGGGCTAGCGGGGCGCCATCATTGCCTATCTGGCGGAGCTAGCCAGATGGGACACCGGTCTTGTTCTCTGCGGCCCGAGTCGGCTCGGGGTAGGGTGATGATGGCGCTTCCTGTTGACGTGGCGGGCTTGTGCCCTAGGTCGGGCGACGTGGAGGCTCCTCCGAAGCCGAGGTCGAGTCTGTCTTTCATGGCCGAGGCCGAGCCCGAGCTCCTGGGTCGGGCGAGGCGGAGGTCGTTCGGCAGAGGCCAGGGCGGAGTTCGACCCCTGGGGTCGGGCGAAGCGGAGTTCGTCGTCTTCTGGGGCCTAGCCCGAGTCCGAGCCCTGGGTCGGGCGGAGCAGAGTTCGCCGTCTTCCGGGGCCTTAGCCCGAGTCCGAGCCCTGGGTCGGGCGAAGTGGAGTTCGCCGTTTTCCGGGGCCTTAGCCCGAGTCCGAGCCCTGGGTCGGGCGGAGCGGAGTTCGCCGTCTTCCGGGGCCTTAGCCCGAGTCCGAGCCCTGGGTCGGGCAGAGCGGAGTTCGCCGTCTTCCGGGGCCTTAGCCCGAGTCCGAGCCCTGGGTCGGGCGGAGCGGAGTTCGCCGTCTTCCGGGGCCTTAGCTCGAGTCCGAGCCCTGGGTCGGGCGGAGCGGAGTTCGCCGTCTTCCGGGGCCTTAGCCCGAGTCCGAGCCCTGGGTTGGGCGGAGCTTCCTATGGCGCCTTTAGCAAGGCCTGACTGCCTGTCAGTCTCACTCTGTCAAGTGGCACTGCAGTCGGAATGGCGCAGGCGGCGCTGTCCTTCTGTCAGACCGGTCAGTGGAGCGGCAAAGTGACGGCGGTCACTTCGGCTCTGCCGGGGGGCGCGCGTCAGGATAAAGGTGTCAGGCTACCTTTGCGTTAAATGCTCCTGCGACTCGGTTGGTCGGCGCGGCGATTTAGTCAGGGTTGCTTCTTAGCGAAGGCAAGGCCTCGGGCGAGCCGGAGATGTGTCCGCCGTTAAAAGGGGGCCTCGGGCGAGACGGAAACCCCTCGGGGTCGGCTGCCCTTGCCCGAGGCTAGGCTCGGGCGAGGCGTGATCGTGTCGCTCGTATGGACTGATCCCTGACTTAATTGCACCCATCAGGCCTCTGCAGCTTTATGCTGATGGGGGTTACCAGCTGAGAATTAGGCGTCTTGAGGGTACCCCTAATTATGGTCCCCGACAATAGCCCCCGAGCCTCAAAGGGAGTGTTAGCACTCGCTTGGAGGCTTTCGTCGCACTTTTTTGCAAGGGGACCAGCCTTTCTCGGTTGCATTTTGTTCCGGTGGGTGCGCGCGAGCGCACCCGCCGGGTGTAGCCCCCGAGGCCTCGGAGGAGTGGTTTCACTCCTTCGAGGTCTTAATGCCTTGCGTAATGCTTCGGCTGGTCTGGTGGTTCCCTCATGCGAAGTGGCCGTAGCCCAGGTGCACGGTCGGGGCCCAAGTTCTCGGGCTGGTATGTTGACGCTGTCAATGGTTCGGCCGGAGCCGGGTTTGCGAGAGCAGCCCCCGAGCCTCCGCACAGGGCAAGAGGGCGATCAGGGACAGACTCGGCTTTTTTACATACGCCCCTACGTCGCCTTTCCGCAAGGAGGAGGGGGGGAGAGCGCCATGTTACCCTCGATGGGCACCGAACATGGTGTCTCCGGTGAGCTGCAAGCGGGTAATCCGAGTGGACGTCCGTGCCCCGTTCGTTGGGGGTCGGCTAGGGGCCCAGAGGCACGCCCAAAAGTACCTGCGGGTGATCTGCCGGACCCGGTCCCCTGGCGACGGGGTCCGAGGGCTCGATGCCTCCCTCCGATGGGATTCTGTTACAAGATCGCTCCCGCTGGTCTCGGAAATGTCCTAGGGTACCTCGGGAGCGCAGCCCGAGCCTCGGTTATGTATCGAACGTACCCCTGGTCATCCCTCGCTCGGCGTATGAGGCGACTGTGAACCCTTCGGGGGCCAGCCTTCGAACCCCTGATCAGTAATGGGCGCGGAGCCCGAGTAGCCTGAGGCGGCCGTGGAACCCTTCGAGGGGCCGGCCTTCGAACCTCTGACCAGTAGTGGGTGTAGGGCCTACACGACCTGAGGCGGCTGTTGAACCCTTCGGGGGGCCAGCCTTCGAACCCCTGATCAGTAAGGAGGCTCGGAGCCTAGTTCCTTCACGGGGAAGGATCCCTTTCGGGGTATCCCCCTTTCCCGGTCCCTGTCGCAAGAGATAGAGAAAGAGGAAAAAAGGAAAAAGGATACGAAACCGAACGACGCGGCGTACCTTTTTTGGTGCGGCTGTTTTGGCGAAGGCGAAGCGTCGCCTGCTGCTCCTGCCAGAAGCGCCGCCTGTCCAGCCGCGGAGTTAATGCGACGGGGCGAGTAGTTGGCGGGGCTGCCGTTGCGCGTGTGTGAGCCGTTCGAGGAACGGATCACGGACGCGCTGTCTTCACACCGTGAGAGGGGGTTCTCTTGCTGCCCCCGGATGAGACGTGAGCTTGGCTGACGACGTGACCGTTGCTCCCGCGCGCCTGCCACCGTCATTACTGCCGGCCCACTTTTGACCGTGTTGACCACTGCGTCAGGCTGGCGCTGCTGGGTCGCGCGCTGGGTCGCCTCGAGTCGCGGTATTGGTTCCGCAATCGAGGAGGCGCGGTGGTGGCGCAAGTGGTACAGTTGCTTGCATGTAGCATCCGGCGCGCCGGTCGCGCGACGCGTGGGCCTGGGCCTCCATGCTGGCGTGTCGGGAGTCGGAGAAGCGCGTCCACTTGGCGCGGCTACATGCCGCCTGCATGGCTGCCCGCCCCTTTCGCCCGTTGGTCTGGGCAAAAGTGGAGGGTCACTTGTAACCGCTTGGCGGTTGCGTGCACCACGCGCGGCGGTTTGGCTTCTTCTGCTCGGAGCCGGTCTGCATGACATGCGGGACCCAGCCCCCGCGCCGCAGGGGAGGGCTTTGGAGCGTGTTGGAGAAGACTCAGCCCGTGACGGTTGGGGGTGCAAGCAGGGAGAGTCGCCTTTAAAAGGAGGGCGACCCCTTTCGTAAGGCGACCATGTCTTCTTGCTCCCTTATGCACCGCATCTTTCCGCCTTCCAAGCCCCCGGATGGGGGAAACCGTCGTCTTTTCGCCTCATCGTTGGAGCAACACAACTCCGTGGGAGTTGGTACCTTTCAGCCATCGTTCGGCTTCAAGGATTTTCATCATGCAGCCCGGCTGCACCCCTCCACCGGCGGTCACCTAAGGCAGTGACCTCCGGCTTGATGGCGGGGGAAAGCGAGCCGGGCTGCGGCCTTTGCCCCTCCCTCAGCCTCAAGGATTTTCATCACCAGGGCTAGGGAGGGGAGTGTGCCAAGTTGAGGTCGGCCCCCGCGTGGGCGGCGGCCCGCTCCTTCACTCAGTGATCGGAGGGAGGAGCGGTTGTCGTCCATGGCGCTGGCATCTGCAGCGTGCCTGGCCTTCGGACGCGAGTGGCTTCGGAGCCGCTCGCGGCGCCGGCGTCTGCCACGGCAGCTGGAAGAGGTTCTTCCGCCGGCGCGATAGCCAAGGCTGGCCACAGACCGACCTCCAACTCTACGGCCTTCTGCCCGTCCTTGCCTCTCGAGTTTGGGCATGGGCGGGGGCCTCCTGGTAGCAGCATCCGCCCTGAGGTCATCGCTGCTGCTGTTCGGCCCCCCGAGACAGAAGTCTTCATCGTCGCCGCTGCTGGGGCGGGCGATGACAAGCCGTTCATCGGTCTTCTGTTGCTCCGCAGGCCCACCCCTATCGAGTGGGGTTGTTCGTACCTGCGGAGGGGGAACCGGAGTTCCGTTTGTAATGGCACTTCGAATGCCAGGGTTTTTTGTTCATTGCGGCTGTCGAGGACTGAACATGTATGTAACTTCGGCACGGAGCAGTGTTTTTCCTCATTTCTGAGCACTAAGACTCATCTGCTGATTATCTGAACCGCTTCACCAAGCATGAGTTGCCCCGTGTCAAGGTGACGAGTGAGGTATCCGTATCCCGGAGGCGTAGGAGTCCCTCGGCTCGGTCGGCCTTGCTGTCCGAGGTTCCTCTAGCTTAGTTAAAGAGACCCCTCGGCCGCTCTTCGACGAGCCGAGGCCAGGGGTAGCGATATCAGCATGAACATAGGCGGAGTTGGCTCGAAAATGAAACCTGGTCGGCCCGAGCCTAGCCGGGTTGTCCATTGGCAGGATCGACGTCGGAGTTGATCAGTCGAGGCTTCGGACCGGGCTGGCGCCCTCGGAAGATGGTTGGCCGAGGCCCCAGGGGTAACCGGCCGAGCCGCCTGCTCGGGCCGGATTCCCAGAGAAGTCCCTGGCAGCGATTGCCCGGGCGTGGTGATGACGTCGTCCTTCGGAGCGGAGAACCTCGGACCGCGTCGCCGTCCGAGGCTAGGTCGGGCCTCGCCGAAGGTGCCGTCGATGCCGAGGGTGTTGCTGCCCCCTTCCAGCGTCAAGACCTAAGCCTGCAGGATCAGATTGTCTTGTAGCATGTGCCTTGTGCGGCCGTCGAGGCCAGAACACACACCCTCGCTGCGTTGTAAAGCTGCGTCTCTTTTCCTCTTGTTTCGAGTATCTGGACTTTTTGTCGGTAACAGGGATGTTAGTGCGAGCGAGAGTTGCTTCTCGCGGAAGGTGATGAGTGAGGTATCCGTATCCCGGAGGCGTGGGAGTCCCTCGGCTCGGTCAGCCTTGCCGCTTACGCGTACTTTCACCCGTCCGTGAGGCCCTGTCGCCGACTCGGTCGAGAAGGCTTGAAGGATCGCTTCGGTAGAAGGGCTTCCGAACGTAAAGACTTGTTCGATCCGCGGAGCCACTTTATCCGAACGCGAGTTACTTATCGCAGAAGGTGATGAGTGAGGTATCCGTATCCCGGAGGCGTAGGAGTCCCTCGGCTCAGTCAGCCTTGACTGCTTACGTGTACTCCGTCGTTTCCAGGACCCACTTTTCGAAGTAGTCAAAAAGCACGAAAGATATTCTGGTAAAAGAGATTTTTTTTTCGAGGAAAATTTTGACGCAGAGGGGGTTTCCCCCCTTTTAGCCCCCGAGGGAGGGTCGGGCTTTGCCGAGGCGAGGCCGACCCTTCCTTGTTGACTAAACTTTGCGTGGGTGCGAGGTATATGAACAACTTGGAAACATCTTAAGGGTAGAAGCGACGTAGCTGTTAGATGTTCCAAGCGTTGTCGTAGACCTCGCCTTGACTGTTGGCCAGCTTGTACGTTCCGGGCTTCAGAACTTTGGCGATGACGAATGGCCCCTCGGGCGTCTTGCCGCAGCCGAAGCACCAGGTCGCCCACCTGGAGGTCTCGGGGTCGGACCCCTCGGGCGTGGTAGCGTCGCAGGGACTGCTGATACCGCGCCGAGTGTAGTAAGGCCCTGTCCCGAGCCTCTTCCAGCTGGTCCAGCGAGTCTTCTCGGCTAGCTTGGTTGCTTTGATCGTCGTAGGCCCTCGTCCTCGGGGAGCCGTATTCCAGGTCAGTGGGCAAGACGGCCTCGGCCCCATAGACCAGGAAGAACGGCGTGAAACCCGTGGCTCAGCTCGGCGTTGTCCTCAGGCTCCAGACCACCGAGGGGAGTTCCTTCATCCATCGCTTGCCGAACTTGTTGAGGTCGTTGTAAATCCGAGGCTTGAGCCCTTGTAGAATCATGCCGTTGGCACGCTCTACTTGCCCATTCGACATGGGATGAGCTACGACAGCCCAGTCCACCTGGATATGGTGATCCTCGCAAAAATCCAAGAATTTTCTGCCGGTGAACTGGGTGCCGTTGTCGGTGATGATGGAGTTTGGGACCCCGAAGCGATGGATGATGTTGGTGAAGAACGCCACTGCCTGCTCGGACCTGATGCTGTTCAGGGGTCGGACCTCGATCCACTTGGAGAATTTGTCGACGGCGACCAGCAGGTGCGTGTAGCCCCCGGGCGCCTTCTGCAGAGGGCCGACGAGGTCCAGACCCCACACAGCGAAGGGCCAGGTGATGGGTATCGTCTGTAGAGCCTGAGCGGGCAGGTGGGTATGCTTCGCATAGAATTGACACCCTTCGCAGGTGCGGACAATTCTAGTGGCGTCAGCCACCGCCGTCGGCCAGTAGAAGCCTTGCCGGAAAGCGTTCCCGACGAGGGCTCGGGGCGCTGCATGATGGCCGCAAGCCCCCGAGTGTATCTCTTGCAGGAGTTCCTGACCTTCGGCGATGGAGATGCATCGCTGGAGGATGCCCGAGGGGCTGCGGTGGTAGAGCTCCTTCTCATCGCCCAGCAAGACGAACGACTTGGCGCGTCGCGCTACCCGCCGAGCCTCGGCTTGGTCGAGGGGTAGCGCTCCTTGGCGGAGATATTGCAGGTACGGGGTCTGCCAATCTCGATCAGGCGTGACCCCGCTCCGCTCCTCCTCGATGTGCAGTGCCTACCCCTCGGGGGCCGAGGGTACCTCGGGCTGAACCGAGGACGCCTCGGGCTGGGCCGAGGGTACCTCGGACTCGGGCGTGTCGTTGATCTTGACGGAGGGTTGGTGCAGATCCTGGGAGAAGACGTCCGGGGGAACCGTCGTTCGCCCTGAGGCTATTTTTGCCAGCTCGTCCGCAGTCTCGTTGTAGCGCCGGGCGATGTGGTTAAGCTCGAGCCCGTAGAACTTGTCTTCCAGGCGCCGAACCTCATCGCAGTAGGCCTCCATCTTCGGGTCGCGGCAGTGGGAGTTCTTCATGACTTGGTCGATGACGAGCTGCGAGTCGCCGCGAGCGTCGAGGCGTCAGACCCCTAGCTCGATGGCGATTCGCAATCCGTTGATCAGAGCTTCGTACTCAGCCACATTGTTGGACGCCAGGAAATGGAGGCGCAGCACGTAGCGTAGGTGTTTCCCGAGGGGCGAGGCGAAGAGCAGGCCCGCGCCGGCTCCCGTCTTCATCAGCGACCCGTCGAAAAACATGGTCCAGAGCTCCGGTTGGATCGGAGCCGTCGGCAGCTGGGTGTCGACCCATTCGGCTACGAAGTCCACCAATACCTGGGACTTGATGGCCTTCCGAGGGGCGAACAAGATTGTCTCGCCCATGATTTCCACCGCCCAGTTTGCGACCCTGCCCGAGGCCTCTCGGCACTGGATGATCTCCCCCAGGGGGAAGGATGACACCACAGTTACCGGATGAGACTCGAAGTAATGCCGCAACTTTCGCCTCGTCAGGATCACTGCATACAGTAGCTTCTGAACATGTGGGTAGCGGATCTTGGTTTCAGACAGCACCTCGCTGACGAAGTAAACTGGCCTCTCAACGGGCAATGCATGCCCCTCTTCTTGCCTTTCGACCACAATCGCAGCGCTAACCACCTGAGTGGTCGCGGCGACGTAGACCAAGAGGGCTTCTCCATCAGCTGGGGGTACCAAGATAGGCGCCTTGGTGAGGAGCGCCTTCAGGTTCCCGAGAGCTTCCTCGGCCTCAGGGGTCCAAGTGAAGCACTCGGCCTTCCTTAAGAGGCGGTACAGAGGCAGGCCTCTTTCACCGAGGCGTGAGATGAAACGGCTCAAGGCCGCGAGACATCCCATGACCCTCTGTACACCTTTTAAGTCCTTGATGGGCCCCATGCTAGTGATGGCTGCAATCTTCTCCGGGTTGGCTTTGATGCCCCGCTCGGAGACGATGAACCCCAGGAGCATGCCTCGGGGCACCCCGAAGACACACTTCTCGGGATTGAGCTTGACGTCCTTTGCCTTGAGACACCGGAATGTCACTTCAAGGTCGGAGAGGAGGTCGGGGGCTTTCCTTGTCTTGACTACGATGTCATCGACGTAGGCCTCGACCGTGCGACCGATGTGTTCGCCGGACACATGGTTCATGCACCGCTGGTACATCGCACCCGCGTTCGTCAAACCGAACGGCATGGTGACATAGCAGTACATGCCGAAGGGCGTGATGAAAGAAGTCGCGAGCTGGTCGGACTCTTTCATCTTGATTTGATGATACCCTGAGTAGGTATCGAGGAAAGACAGGGTTTCGCACCCAGAAGTGGAATCCACGATTTGATCGATGCGAGGTAGAGGGTAGGGAACTGTAACACCCGGATTTTAGGGGTCCAAAACCCGGGCGCTAACATAAACACCAGGTATGCTGGGACCAAGTCTCATACATATGATGTATAGTGGCACAGGATCGAATGTCACATCTTTATATATAACAAGAGTTCTATACAAAATAAATAATTACATTATAAGGAGACAACGGTCCAGCAACCCAAAATTGACTGGGAGACGACGACCTAGAGCTCTCACGAACACATCTCAGCATCCTCCAAGAGCATCATCCTGCGGTACCTGTTCTTGACCTGTGGGGTATGTGAGACAGCAAGAGTGAGCTCACATACGTTCATCGCTCAACAAGTTGTGGGGAATAATGTGCATGAACTCGCCAAAGGTGGGAGCTCATGTGAAGTGTAAGGCTTACCAAAGAAGATGGTTAGAGCTGAGCATTGCTTTTAAAGTTGGTCAAAATTTTATTAGCAATTACTAAGTATAAGTAAATACCAACCCAATTTAAATAGTAGAACAAAAGTAATCACCTCACCTGCAATGCAATGCATATGACAAATTGAATTTAGTTCCATAAATTAATCATGTGAGGGTCCGAGCTGCTCATGACCGTGAGCACGGCTAGTATACCAGTTTTACACTCTGCAGAGGTTGCGCATCTTTACCCACAAGTCGTGTATCCCATGTCGCCAGGGTTTGCAAGGCCCTTAGACACTTCCGAGGTGAATGGCTAGGGATCCACTACGAGGCCTTTACAAAGTTCCACTAGCTTCCGAAAACCCGCTACAGTTTATAGGAAGATCCAGTGCAGGAATCCCTTGCAGGACCGCCATCGCAGCAAAATCCTCCCGAGGGCCTCCCTACACTGACCTCTCCCCTACTGCCCTTGCCCCTTTCGGGTAAGGTAGTCTTCCACTAGCTTTCCTAATTAATCAGCCAAGGGGTCCCATTCCTCCCTTGTGGTAGCACTGTTTTCCCGGGTGGTCGCTCCATGTTCCAATTAACATAATGATCTTAACATGAACCATAAATAACAACTGATAACAAAAGTATAATCATGAATAGTGTAATCTTCATACCCAAAACCACATATAGCACTAGCAAGTACTACCCAGAAAGTTCCGTGGTAAACAAGGTATAAAGATAGACAAACTAGGGTAACCTATTGGGTCCCATCAAAATTAACCTATGCAGATCATTATGATTAATCAGAACATGGCTGGGTAAAAAGAAGTGATCAAGGGCACAACTTGCCTGGGCCTTGAGATTCCAGGTACCAGGATGATCTTCAGATGACTCGTGACCTCACTGCTAGTCGTAGTAATTCAAACAAACATGGTATAGGCAAAATTAACATTACACCAAACATGTATGCCAAAATACATATTAATAATCTACACATTAAAATAAAACCATAGGAACTGGAATCACTAAATTTGGAGTTATAGATTTTAAGTTATGGATTTCTGAAGTTATTAGGTACTTAGAATAGGTTATTCTCAAATGAACATTTTTAGTTCAAGTTTCATGGCTAAATAGAGGCACTAGGTGATAAACAACATTATAACAAAATTATTGCAACTGGAATGACTCAATTTGGAGTTAAAATGGATTTAATATGAACTTCACAAGTTTTGGCATTTATTTCTACTTTAAAAATCATTTTCTATTTATTTTTACTGGGTTTTATAAATCCTTGGACTGGGCGCACGATAACCAGGGAACTCGGGGTTTAAATTGCAAAATCGCCCAGACACAACCTTAACCCGCGGTGGACGGCGGGTTGATTCTGTGAAAGTGCAGGGTCTCTTTTACAAAACGGAATCAACGAAGGGGTATCTAGCCATGTGAGCCGTCCGATTAGTAATCAGTGATCCAGATTAGATCTTGGCGCCCCTCGAACCGGTATGCAATGTCAACCGTAGGATTAGGGATTCACGGTCCACGAATGTCCACGATCCAATCTACTGTGAGCCATACGATTAAAATCCGATGGCGCATGATCAATAGAACGAAAGGGTATGCCCCAATTAATCTCTACCGTCCGTCTTAAATCCTACAATCCGGAGCCCACTTCTAGTCCTAACCGTTCATCGCGAGATCAAGGGTCCTGGGCTCGTCTTCTTCCCGACCGAGACGGCGGCACACAGGCTCACCGCGGCGGCGCCCATGGACGGGCCTCCAACTACCAGCTACGACGCCCATTTATAGTTCGGATGGATGCTACATGCTGCGGAGAGAGAGGCAAACTCAATGGAGGCGTCCATACCAAGGATTAGTATGCCGACGAGGCTGTCCACGCACCGTGGCGGAGATCGAATTTCGGTGACAAATTCCGCGCCACCAGGTTGGCCATCGACTCTGGCACCGCATTGAACACGCTCCAGGGTAACCGACGAAACTCCCAGACCCGCTGTCGAGTCTCTACCGACGGCGTACCCGTGATTCGTCCGCGGCGGCGGCCAAATCCTTCCCTGCAACGATGATGGGGCGTGGGGCCTGGAGGAGCTGGCTTAATTGGGCGGGGATGTGAGCGTAGGTACTTATACGCAGAGGGAAGAGAGAGTCTCGGGTGGTTACAACGGCTCATGAATCCCGGCGGCGAAATCTTAGGCAGACGCTAGTGGAGTTTGTTGAGATCCCATGCCTGCGTTTTGCGAACCAGTCGGAGAAGACGGAGCTTAACCAATGAGGCCCACACGTCATGGACCGAACAGACCCGTGTGCAGATGAAAGGAGACCGACGTTGCGGGCCCACGCGTCATTGACATCACGCAGGGATGAGAGCACACAGAGACTGCCATCCATGGCCCACAAGTCGGCGCCGGGTCTTCTGGTGTTTGGGCCGCGCGAGATAGGAGTGAAAGTGGGCCGAATTCCAGGTACGAGGCCCAGTTAGGTATAGTATTCTTTTCCTTTTTCTTTCTATTTTTCCTTTTCTATTTTCCCATTCCAATTATCCAACTAAATTCAAATTTAAATTCCAATTTAAATCCAAAGTTTGTGGCGAATTTGTCTTCATTTAAATATTCAATGTGAACATAGCATGGATAAATTTTATTTATTTACAGATTTATTTTGCTTCTCTTGCCTTATATATATTATTTCCCTTTTCCTTTTTCAAACCCTAATCTCCTTTTGGGTTCTAATTCAATTTTCTTTTTAGTATATTTTGATTAATAGTGTTGCTATTATTATTATATGCACAACAAACAAAACTCCAATATGATGCACATGTTGTTTAGTTGACATTTAGTCATTTAATTATTTTTAAATGGGGTTGTTCTCATGTTTAGTTAAATTGAAACAAAGTAATAGGAGAATTATCTCCATTACCATAGTTTACAAATTTGGGTATTACAAATCCTACCCCCCTTAAAAATAATCTCGTCCTCGAGATTAGTAAGAAAGAGGATATAGGAAAAGTGGTTTGCAATTTAGCTTTTAGTTTCTAATTAGTTCAAAATCAAGAGTCTCTCTTTCTTTTCATTAGTAAGTGATTAGGAGAGCATGGGTATATATATGTATGTCCACATAATTATGTAGGATAGAAGATGTCTTTAAAGCATAGATGGGTTTAGGTAAGAAAGTGTAGGGTAAGGAAAGACTCCATCCAAGATTTGTGGCTTTTGACTCATCTGGTGATCTCACTTGATCCTTGAAGACTTGAGTTGGTGCTTATTCTTCTTTGACGTGGTTGGTCTCCTTTGGCCTTTCTTCTTGGAGTTGCCATCCGAGTTAAGGACATGTGGTTAAGATATATGTGGTAAGATAGACTACATGATATAGGTCAAAATCTGGTTTGATGTCAGGTGGTGGTTGATAGATTATGCAATCCTTTAAGACTCTATTGATTGAGTAAGTTATGTAACTTGTTAAATAGGTCGAGTTGTTGGGTATGGCCAAGTTGATATAAGTCTCCAAATTAGGCTTTAAGTGATTTAGGAGTATGGCCATATCTTTTGTACCAGCATTAAGTAACTTACTCTAGATTAGATCATAATAGATTAGATAAAATCTAGATTTAGGATGGATATGACTAGTGAAAAATAGATAGGATCTATTAGATTTGGTTTAGATCATGGTGGTTATCCTAGGATGGGATATGTATGCCTATTAGGACAAGATGGATTCATAAGGATAAGGTAGAATCAGTTAGATCTATTAGGATGACATAAAATCTTTTTAAGATAAGATGAGTATCTTTTAAGATGAGATGGATCTATTAAGATAAGGGAGAATCATTTAAGATAAGATGAATTGGTTAGAATGAGATCTTTTAGGATAAGATAAATCTCTTAAGGTAGATATGTTCCAATGGGGACAATCTAGGTTGTCTAGTTATTTTATAATTATATTTTTATACCTATGTGTATATGCAGATGCAATTGTGGACATTACTCCACAACTCATCACACTCAATCAAAGATCCAAATCAAACAAGTATCATAAGAACAAGCATTCAAGCATGTCAATATTTACTAAAATAGTGATGATTTTTTTTTGTTCCTACGAGTAGGTCTCCTATTCCTAAAGGTCACTTTAGGCACATGATTTCAAAGTGTGAAATCCACATTTGTCTTTAGAAGGAAAAAGGTAAGAATAATCAGAGTAAAGCGGAATTAGATGAGAAAAGATTAAGAAGAGTTTTAGAAAAGAATCAGAGTAGCAAAGGTAAGTAGGTAAAGGTTGTCCAGTTCTATCTAGGTTTCGTCCTACAGTCAACATTCCTCTGATACCACTTCTGTAACACCCGGATTTTAGGGGTCCAAAACCCGGGCGCTAACATAAACACCAGGTATGCTGGGACCAAGTCTCATACATATGATGTATAGTGGCACAGGATCGAATGTCACATCTTTATATATAACAAGAGTTCTATACAAAATAAATAATTACATTATAAGGAGACAACGGTCCAGCAACCCAAAATTGACTGGGAGACGACGACCTAGAGCTCTCACGAACACATCTCAGCATCCTCCAAGAGCATCATCCTGCGGTACCTGTTCTTGACCTGTGGGGTATGTGAGACAGCAAGAGTGAGCTCACATACGTTCATCGCTCAACAAGTTGTGGGGAATAATGTGCATGAACTCGCCAAAGGTGGGAGCTCATGTGAAGTGTAAGGCTTACCAAAGAAGATGGTTAGAGCTGAGCATTGCTTTTAAAGTTGGTCAAAATTTTATTAGCAATTACTAAGTATAAGTAAATACCAACCCAATTTAAATAGTAGAACAAAAGTAATCACCTCACCTGCAATGCAATGCATATGACAAATTGAATTTAGTTCCATAAATTAATCATGTGAGGGTCCGAGCTGCTCATGACCGTGAGCACGGCTAGTATACCAGTTTTACACTCTGCAGAGGTTGCGCATCTTTACCCACAAGTCGTGTATCCCATGTCGCCAGGGTTTGCAAGGCCCTTAGACACTTCCGAGGTGAATGGCTAGGGATCCACTACGAGGCCTTTACAAAGTTCCACTAGCTTCCGAAAACCCGCTACAGTTTATAGGAAGATCCAGTGCAGGAATCCCTTGCAGGACCGCCATCGCAGCAAAATCCTCCCGAGGGCCTCCCTACACTGACCTCTCCCCTACTGCCCTTGCCCCTTTCGGGTAAGGTAGTCTTCCACTAGCTTTCCTAATTAATCAGCCAAGGGGTCCCATTCCTCCCTTGTGGTAGCACTGTTTTCCCGGGTGGTCGCTCCATGTTCCAATTAACATAATGATCTTAACATGAACCATAAATAACAACTGATAACAAAAGTATAATCATGAATAGTGTAATCTTCATACCCAAAACCACATATAGCACTAGCAAGTACTACCCAGAAAGTTCCGTGGTAAACAAGGTATAAAGATAGACAAACTAGGGTAACCTATTGGGTCCCATCAAAATTAACCTATGCAGATCATTATGATTAATCAGAACATGGCTGGGTAAAAAGAAGTGATCAAGGGCACAACTTGCCTGGGCCTTGAGATTCCAGGTACCAGGATGATCTTCAGATGACTCGTGACCTCACTGCTAGTCGTAGTAATTCAAACAAACATGGTATAGGCAAAATTAACATTACACCAAACATGTATGCCAAAATACATATTAATAATCTACACATTAAAATAAAACCATAGGAACTGGAATCACTAAATTTGGAGTTATAGATTTTAAGTTATGGATTTCTGAAGTTATTAGGTACTTAGAATAGGTTATTCTCAAATGAACATTTTTAGTTCAAGTTTCATGGCTAAATAGAGGCACTAGGTGATAAACAACATTATAACAAAATTATTGCAACTGGAATGACTCAATTTGGAGTTAAAATGGATTTAATATGAACTTCACAAGTTTTGGCATTTATTTCTACTTTAAAAATCATTTTCTATTTATTTTTACTGGGTTTTATAAATCCTTGGACTGGGCGCACGATAACCAGGGAACTCGGGGTTTAAATTGCAAAATCGCCCAGACACAACCTTAACCCGCGGTGGACGGCGGGTTGATTCTGTGAAAGTGCAGGGTCTCTTTTACAAAACGGAATCAACGAAGGGGTATCTAGCCATGTGAGCCGTCCGATTAGTAATCAGTGATCCAGATTAGATCTTGGCGCCCCTCGAACCGGTATGCAATGTCAACCGTAGGATTAGGGATTCACGGTCCACGAATGTCCACGATCCAATCTACTGTGAGCCATACGATTAAAATCCGATGGCGCATGATCAATAGAACGAAAGGGTATGCCCCAATTAATCTCTACCGTCCGTCTTAAATCCTACAATCCGGAGCCCACTTCTAGTCCTAACCGTTCATCGCGAGATCAAGGGTCCTGGGCTCGTCTTCTTCCCGACCGAGACGGCGGCACACAGGCTCACCGCGGCGGCGCCCATGGACGGGCCTCCAACTACCAGCTACGACGCCCATTTATAGTTTGGATGGATGCTACATGCTGCGGAGAGAGAGGCAAACTCAATGGAGGCGTCCATACCAAGGATTAGTATGCCGACGAGGCTGTCCACGCACCGTGGCGGAGATCGAATTTCGGTGACAAATTCCGCGCCACCAGGTTGGCCATCGACTCCGGCACCGCATTGAACACGCTCCAGGGTAACCGACGAAACTCCCAGACCCGCTGTCGAGTCTCTACCGACGGCGTACCCGTGATTCGTCCGCGGCGGCGGCCAAATCCTTCCCTGCAACGATGATGGGGCGTGGGGCCTGGAGGAGCTGGCTTAATTGGGCGGGGATGTGAGCGTAGGTACTTATACGCAGAGGGAAGAGAGAGTCTCGGGTGGTTACAACGGCTCATGAATCCCGGCGGCGAAATCTTAGGCAGACGCTAGTGGAGTTTGTTGAGATCCCATGCCTGCGTTTTGCGAACCAGTCGGAGAAGACGGAGCTTAACCAATGAGGCCCACACGTCATGGACCGAACAGACCCGTGTGCAGATGAAAGGAGACCGACGTTGCGGGCCCACGCGTCATTGACATCACGCAGGGATGAGAGCACACAGAGACTGCCATCCATGGCCCACAAGTCGGCGCCGGGTCTTCTGGTGTTTGGGCCGCGCGAGATAGGAGTGAAAGTGGGCCGAATTCCAGGTACGAGGCCCAGTTAGGTATAGTATTCTTTTCCTTTTTCTTTCTATTTTTCCTTTTCTATTTTCCCATTCCAATTATCCAACTAAATTCAAATTTAAATTCCAATTTAAATCCAAAGTTTGTGGCGAATTTGTCTTCATTTAAATATTCAATGTGAACATAGCATGGATAAATTTTATTTATTTACAGATTTATTTTGCTTCTCTTGCCTTATATATATTATTTCCCTTTTCCTTTTTCAAACCCTAATCTCCTTTTGGGTTCTAATTCAATGTTCTTTTTAGTATATTTTGATTAATAGTGTTGCTATTATTATTATATGCACAACAAACAAAACTCCAATATGATGCACATGTTGTTTAGTTGACATTTAGTCATTTAATTATTTTTAAATGGGGTTGTTCTCATGTTTAGTTAAATTGAAACAAAGTAATAGGAGAATTATCTCCATTACCATAGTTTACAAATTTGGGTATTACAGGAACCTTCGGACATGCTTTGTTGAGACCAGTGTAGTCTACACACATCCGCCATTTCCCCCCTTTCTTTCTCACAAGCACAGGGTTGGCAAGCCATTCGGGATGGAATACCTCTTTGATGAACCCTGCTGCCATTAGCTTGTGGATCTCCTCGCCTATCACTCTATGCTTCTCCTCGTCGAATCGGCGCAGAGGCTGCCTGACCGGTCGGGCTCCGGCCCGAATATCCAGCGAGTGCTCGGCGACATCCCTCGGTATGCCGGGCATGTCCGAGGGACTCCACGCAAAGACGTCGGCATTTGCGTGGAGAGAGTCGACGAGCACTGCTTCCTATTTGGGGTCGAGCCCGGAACCGATCCGGATCTGCTTGGAGGTGTCGCCACTGGGGTCGAGAGGGACGGCCTTAACCGTCTCGGCTGGCTCGAAATTGCCGGCGTGTCGCTTCACGTCTGGCACCTCTCTGGAGAGGTTTTCCAGGTCGGCGATGAGGGCCTCGGACTCGGCGAGGGCCTCTGTAAAGCCCTAAAATTTGAATAAGATAAAAATGATAAAATAAATAAATACATATATAAAAGTGTGTTGGGGATCATGTAACCTTTAGAGGTTATCTAGATTTCTTCTCTTTGTGCATACTCAATTAATGGCATTAAATTATGCAAATAACAAACAAATAAATAAATAAAGAAATGTGCATATCATGCTAATGTTATTTCTGTGATACATTCTATTTGAATCAAGGAATCATAATTTAAATTAACCTCAACTATAAATAAAAATATAAAACAAAAGAAAGGGGATTTTGATAAAGTCATTCCTTTCTTCCCTAATTAAACAATACGGAGAATAATAAATAACAATAACAATAAATAAATAATAGTAGAGTAGGTAGAAGGAGTATTATTATACTGTTGTGTGATTTTTAAATCTAAAGTTTAAAACAAGAATTTAAATGGAGTTGGAATACTTGAACTTGGATAAAGAAAAGAAAAGAAGAAAACCTCTGTTTTGGGCCCTGGGCACCAAATTTGGCCCATCTCAGTTGTTCTGCGCCAGCCCAATTCCATCGCCCCTCTCCGTGCGTCCGTATCTTGCCAGTGGGCCCGATGGTCAGCTCCTGCGCGCTCTCCTGTGCCGCACGCACGTCTTCCGTCTCTATGACAAACAGACCCGCCTGTTTGTGATTGCCGCGCCTGTTCTCGCTTACATGTGGGTCCCGCCAGGAAGCCGCACGGCATTGGGCTGGCATGGCCTGAACCGCTGATGGGTGGGCCCGCCATGTCGGATTCATCATGTCCGTGGAGATCCTGGCGAGCACCGTAGAACCCGCCAACAATCCCTCTTCGATCTCCGACCATTGCGGGCGGATCTTGTGCCGAAGCCGTGGGTTTTCGGTTGCTATCAATCGGACTTCGCCTGCCCTTTTCTCCGTGCTATATAATCCCAGAGCTTCCCCCAACAGCCTCTCCCATGCCTGGGCGGGCGTCGTTCATCCACGGTGGGGGCTCCCTGCCTGGGCTGCACGACCAGCTCCCCCTGTTCCCCAGGGCGAGCTCCCTCCAACAGCCGAGCACCTCCGTCGCGTCCCTGCTTCCTCCCTCTGCTCGACTGTGCCCTCACAGTCTCGGATTACGACTGGGGCCACGTGGAATCGCTCGAGGGTATCCCTCTTCCGCCGCGGGTCCGCACTCCATCGCGGCCGGGGGTCTGCACGGCACAAAAACCGGTAAGAAGGCTCCCCGAACGTCCGCCTCTGCCTGCGCAGCGTTTAGCTCTGTTTTGATTCAAGTTTAGGGCGATCAATGTGTCGTTTGCACATCTCACCGGCGTGCGCCGCCGTGCTGCCTGTGTGCGCCGCCGCGCTCGGCAACTAGGGGAGAAGACGGTTTGCGCGTCGTTGGTTTCGTAGTGAACGGCTGAGATGAGGCGCTGCGTTTTCCCCTTCGCTCGGATTGATCCACACAGTTGGATCGTGATCGGATGGCCTCGGATGGATCACGATTACGTAAAATATGTGCCGTAGATCTTTGATCCATGGGCTAGCAGCACTTACGGATCCAGATCTAATCTGATCCGTTGATTTAGAATCGAACGGCCGTAAGACCCCGATACCTATTCGGCCATGATATTTTGCTAAAGAGTCCCCGCAGAACATAGGAAACAACCCGCCGTCCTGAGCACTGTTGAATCTGAGTCTGGGATATTTTTATACATTAGTCCCTGTGTTTATCTGTTATTGGCGCGCAGTCCAGGGAGTAGTAAAATTAGAGAATTAATTCTGGAAATTAACTTTTAATACAAAAATAAATCCAGAAACTTGTATAATTCATATTAAATTCATCTTAACTCCAAATTAAGTCATTCCAGTTGCAATAATTTTGTTATAATATTGTCTATCACCTAGTGCCTCTATTTAGCCATGAAACTTGAACTAAAAATGTTCATTTGAGATTAATCTATTCTAAATACCTAATAACTTCAGAAATCCATAACTTACAATCTATAACTCCAAAATTAATGGTTCGTGTTCCTATGATCTTATTTTAATATGTATATTATTAGTGTGTATTTTGTTCTTATGTTTGGTGTAATGTTAATTTTGCCTATACCATGTCTGTTTGAATTGCTACGACTAGCAGTGAGGTCACGTGTCATCTGAAGATCATCCTGGTACCTGGAATCTCAAGTCCCAGGCAAGTTGTGCCCTTGATCACTTCTTTTACCCACTCATGTTCTAATTAATCATAATGATCTGCATAGGTTAATTTTGATGGGACCTAATAGGTTACCCTAGTTTGTTTATCCTGAATACCTTGTTTACCCCTGAATCACTTGGGTAGTTCTGCTACTGCTTTATATGGTTTTGGGTTAATATTTCATTATATCTATGTTCCAATTATGTTGTTATTATATTTATGTTCATGACAAGATCATTAAATGTTAATTGGAACATAGAGCTTAACTTGAGAAACACGTGCCACCACAAGGGTTTAATGGGACGCCCTTGGCTGATTAATTAGGAAAGCTAGTGGAGGACTACCTTACCCGAAAGGGGCAAGGGCAGTAGGGGAGTGGTCAGTGTAGGGAGGCCCTCGGGAGGATTTTGCTGCGATGGCGGTCCTGCAAGGGATTCCTGCATTGGAGCTTCCTATAAACTGTAGCAGGTTTTCTGAAGCTAGTGGAACTTTGTAAAGGCCTCGTAGTGTTACCCTGCCTCGCCTCCTTGGTAGAGGTGTATGGGAAGTCGCGATCCCTTGGCAGATGGGTAACATGACTTGTGGGTAAAGGGTACCACCTCTGCAGAGTGTAAAACTGGTATACTAGCCGAGCTCACGGTCATGAGCAGCTCAGGACTCTCTGATGATTAATTTATGGAACTAAATTCAATTTGTCATATGCATTGCATCGCAGGTGATGATGTTACTTTTGTTCTACTACTTAATTGGGTTGGTATTTACTTATACTTAGTAATTGCTAATAAAATTTTGACCAACTTTAAAAGCAATGCTCAGCTCTAACCATCCTCTTTGGTAAGCCTTACACTTCACGTGAGCTCCCACCTTTGGCGAGTTCATGCACATTATTCCCCACAACTTGTTGAGCGATGAACGTATGTGAGCTCACTCTTGCTGTCTCACACCCCCCCCAGGTCAAGAACAGGTACCGCAGGATGAGGCGCATGGAGGATGCTGCGATGAGTTCGTGAGAGATCTAGGTCGTCGTCTCCCAGTCAACTTTGGGTTGCTGGACCGTTGTCTCCTTATAATGTAATTATTTATTTATTTTGTATAGAACTCCTATTATGTAGTAAAGATGTGACATTCGATCCTGTGCCATGATTCATCATATGTGTGAGACTTGGTCCCAGCACACCTGGTGATTATGTTCGCGCCCGGGTCTTGGTGCCCCAAAATCCGGGTGTGACAGAAGTGGTATCAGAGGAATGTTGACTGTAGGACGAAACCTAGATAGAACTGGACAACCATTGTCTACTTACCTTTGCTACTCTGATTCTTTCTACACTTACCTTAACATTTTCTCATCCGTTGCTGCTTTACTCTGATTATTCTTACCTTTTTCCTTCTAAAGACAAAAGTGGATTTCACACTTTGAAATCCTATCTCTAAGATGACCTTTAGGAATAGGAAACCTACTCATAGGAACAAAAAAAATCAAAACTATTTTTATAGATATTTGTATGATTGGATGTTTGTTCTTGTGATACATGTCTGATTTGGATCTTTGATTGAGTGTGATTAGTTGTGGAGTAATGTCCACAATTACATCTGCATATACATATAGAAAAAATACTCATAAAAATAACTAGACAAACTAGATTACCCCTCATTAAAGTATCTAGCCTAACAATATCCGTCTCATCTTAAAATATTCTTTCCTACACTCCTAGATCCACCTTATCTCAAACGATCCTAAGTTATCTTAATTAAAATATATCTAGCATGATAGATCCATCTTATCTTAAAGGATACTCTGTTACCTTAATAGATTCATCTTATCTTGAAAAGATTTTATGTCATCCTAATAGATCTAACTGACCCCAAAAGATTCTACCTCATCCTTATGAATGCATCTTGCCCTAATAACCATATTTACCCCACACTAGTGTAACAACCATGATCTAATCCAAAGTAATTAAACATTATCTAGTCTAACCTAGTTGTACCAATCTAATCTAGATCCCATCTAATCTACTATGATCCAATTTAAAGAGAGTGACCTAAGAAGTTAGTTAATCCTGGTGAAATACATTAGACCCTGCTCCTATAAACAAGTTTGAGATCCTAGATCAACTCGGCCATACCCAACAACTTGACCCACATAATAGATCTATCTTGACCTTCTGTCCCAAACCCGGATGGAGACACCAAAGAGCAAGAAGGAGGAGATCAACCTCGACATGGAAGAATAGGAGTCAAACCAGATCTCGAGATGATTCAAATTTACCACCTTGGACGGAGTCTTCCCTTACCAAGTTCTTCTTACCATAAGCTAACCTCACTCTGACCATCTCTCTTCTTACCTGTGTGTCTAAACATAGAAGATACCCATGCATTTCTAAGTACTTGCTAAATAGTATTTTAAAAAGAGAAAGAGAGAGACTCTTAATTTTTGAATCAATTAGAAACTACAATCTCAATTATAAACCAACCTCTGTATACCCCTTTTTCTTACAAATCTCGAGGACGAGATTTCTGTTAATGGGGGTAGGATTTGTAAAGCCCTAAAATTTGAATAAGATAAAAATGATAAAATAAATAAATACATATATAAAAGTGTGTTGGGGATCATGTAACCTTTAGAGGTTATCTAGATTTCTTCTCTTTGTGCATACTCAATTAATGGCATTAAATTATGCAAATAACAAACAAATAAATAAATAAAGAAATGTGCATATCATGCTAATGTTATTTCTGTGATACATTCTATTTGAATCAAGGAATCATAATTTAAATTAACCTCAACTATAAATAAAAATATAAAACAAAAGAAAGGGGATTTTGATAAAGTCATTCCTTTCTTCCCTAATTAAACAATACGGAGAATAATAAATAACAATAACAATAAATAAATAATAGTAGAGTAGGTAGAAGGAGTATTATTATACTGTTGTGTGATTTTTAAATCTAAAGTTTAAAACAAGAATTTAAATGGAGTTGGAATACTTGAACTTGGATAAAGAAAAGAAAAGAAGAAAACCTCTGTTTTGGGCCCTGGGCACCAAATTTGGCCCATCTCAGTTGTTCTGCGCCAGCCCAATTCCATCGCCCCTCTCCGTGCGTCCGTATCCTGCCAGTGGGCCCGATGGTCAGCTCCTGCGCGCTCTCCTGTGCCGCACGCACGTCTTCCGTCTCTATGACAAACAGACCCGCCTGTTTGTGATTGCCGCGCCTGTTCTCGCTTACATGTGGGTCCCGCCAGGAAGCCGCACGGCATTGGGCTGGCATGGCCTGAACCGCTGATGGGTGGGCCCGCCATGTCGGATTCATCATGTCCGTGGAGATCCTGGCGAGCACCGTAGAACCCGCCAACAATCCCTCTTCGATCTCCGACCATTGCGGGCGGATCTTGTGCCGAAGCCGTGGGTTTTCGGTTGCTATCAATCGGACTTCGCCTGCCCTTTTCTCCGTGCTATATAATCCCAGAGCTTCCCCCAACAGCCTCTCCCATGCCTGGGCGGGCGTCGTTCATCCACGGTGGGGGCTCCCTGCCTGGGCTGCACGACCAGCTCCCCCTGTTCCCCAGGGCGAGCTCCCTCCAACAGCCGAGCACCTCCGTCGCGTCCCTGCTTCCTCCCTCTGCTCGACTGTGCCCTCACAGTCTTGGATTACGAGTGGGGCCGCGTGGAATCGCTCGAGGGTATCCCTCTTCCGCCGCGGGTCCGCACTCCATCGCGGCCGGGGGTCTGCACGGCACAAAAACCGGTAAGAAGGCTCCCCGGACGTCCGCCTCTGCCTGCGCAGCGTTTAGCTCTGTTTTGATTCAAGTTTAGGGCGATCAATGCGTCGTTTGCACATCTCACCGGCGTGCGCCGCCGTGCTGCCTGTGTGCACCGCCGCGCTCGGCAACTAGGGGAGAAGACGGTTTGCGCGTCGTTGGTTTCGTAGTGAACGGCTGAGATGAGGCGCTGCGTTTTCCCCTTCGCTCGGATTGATCCACACAGTTGGATCGTGATCGGATGGCCTCGGATGGATCACGATTACGTAAAATATGTGTCGTAGATCTTTGATCCATGGGCTAGCAGCACTTACGGATCCAGATCTAATCTGATCCGTTGATTTAGAATCGAACGGCCGTAAGACCCCGATACCTATTCGGCCATGATATTTTGCTAAAGAGTCCCCGCAGAACATAGGAAATAACCCGCCGTCCTGAGCACTGTTGAATCTGAGTCTGGGATATTTTTATACATTAGTCCCTGTGTTTATCTGTTATTGGCGCGCAGTCCAGGGAGTAGTAAAATTAGAGAATTAATTCTGGAAATTAACTTTTAATACAAAAATAAATCCAGAAACTTGTATAATTCATATTAAATTCATCTTAACTCCAAATTAAGTCATTCCAGTTGCAATAATTTTGTTATAATATTGTCTATCACCTAGTGCCTCTATTTAGCCATGAAACTTGAACTAAAAATGTTCATTTGAGATTAATCTATTCTAAATACCTAATAACTTCAGAAATCCATAACTTACAATCTATAACTCCAAAATTAATGGTTCGTGTTCCTATGATCTTATTTTAATATGTATATTATTAGTGTGTATTTTGTTCTTATGTTTGGTGTAATGTTAATTTTGCCTATACCATGTCTGTTTGAATTGCTACGACTAGCAGTGAGGTCACGTGTCATCTGAAGATCATCCTGGTACCTGGAATCTCAAGTCCCAGGCAAGTTGTGCCCTTGATCACTTCTTTTACCCACTCATGTTCTAATTAATCATAATGATCTGCATAGGTTAATTTTGATGGGACCTAATAGGTTACCCTAGTTTGTTTATCCTGAATACCTTGTTTACCCCTGAATCACTTGGGTAGTTCTGCTACTGCTTTATATGGTTTTGGGTTAATATTTCATTATATCTATGTTCCAATTATGTTGTTATTATATTTATGTTCATGACAAGATCATTAAATGTTAATTGGAACATAGAGCTTAACTTGAGAAACACGTGCCACCACAAGGGTTTAATGGGACGCCCTTGGCTGATTAATTAGGAAAGCTAGTGGAGGACTACCTTACCCGAAAGGGGCAAGGGCAGTAGGGGAGTGGTCAGTGTAGGGAGGCCCTCGGGAGGATTTTGCTGCGATGGCGGTCCTGCAAGGGATTCCTGCATTGGAGCTTCCTATAAACTGTAGCGGGTTTTCTGAAGCTAGTGGAACTTTGTAAAGGCCTCGTAGTGTTACCCTGCCTCGCCTCCTTGGTAGAGGTGTATGGGAAGTCGCGATCCCTTGGCAGATGGGTAACATGACTTGTGGGTAAAGGGTACCACCTCTGCAGAGTGTAAAACTGGTATACTAGCCGAGCTCACGGTCATGAGCAGCTCAGGACTCTCTGATGATTAATTTATGGAACTAAATTCAATTTGTCATATGCATTGCATCGCAGGTGATGATGTTACTTTTGTTCTACTACTTAATTGGGTTGGTATTTACTTATACTTAGTAATTGCTAATAAAATTTTGACCAACTTTAAAAGCAATGCTCAGCTCTAACCATCCTCTTTGGTAAGCCTTACACTTCACGTGAGCTCCCACCTTTGGCGAGTTCATGCACATTATTCCCCACAACTTGTTGAGCGATGAACGTATGTGAGCTCACTCTTGCTGTCTCACACCCCCCCCAGGTCAAGAACAGGTACCGCAGGATGAGGCGCATGGAGGATGCTGCGATGAGTTCGTGAGAGATCTAGGTCGTCGTCTCCCAGTCAACTTTGGGTTGCTGGACCGTTGTCTCCTTATAATGTAATTATTTATTTATTTTGTATAGAACTCCTATTATGTAGTAAAGATGTGACATTCGATCCTGTGCCATGATTCATCATATGTGTGAGACTTGGTCCCAGCACACCTGGTGATTATGTTCGCGCCCGGGTCTTGGTGCCCCAAAATCCGGGTGTGACAGCCTCGGCGTACTCCACGCACTCCACGTCGCATTCGAACGCGTGTTTGTACGTGGGGCCGACGGTGATGACCCCGTTGGGGCCCGGCATCTTGAGCTTCAGGTAGGTGTAGTTGGGGACGGCCATGAATTTCGCGTAGCATGGCCTCCCCAATACCGCGTGGTAGGTTCCTCGGAACCCGACCACCTCGAACGTCAAAATCTCCCTTCGGAAGTTGGAGGGCGTTCCGAAGCAGACAGGAAGGTCGAGCCGTCCGAGGGGCTGGACGCGCTTCCCAGGAATGATCCCGTGGAAGGGCGCAGCGCCTGCTCAGACGGAGGACAGATCGATGCGCAGGAGCCTGAGGGTCTCGGCGTAGATGATGTTGAGGCAGCTGCCCCCATCCATCAGGACCTTGGTGAGCCTGACGTCGCCGATGATGGGGTCGACGACGAGCGGGTATTTCCCCGGGCTCGGCACGTGGCCGGGGTGGTCAGCTTGGTCGAAGGTGATGGGCTTGTCGGACCAGTCTAGGTAGACTGGCGCTGCCACCTTCACCGAGCAGACCTCCCGACGCTCTCGCTTGCGATGTCGAGCCGAGGCATTCGCCGCATGCCCTCCGTAGATCATGAAGCAGTCGCGGACCTCGGGGAACTCTCTGGCTTGGTGATCTTCCTTTTTGTCGTCGTCGCGGGCCCTGCCACCCTCTTCGGGTGGCCCGGCCTTGTGGAAGTGGCGCCGAAGCATGACGCACTCCTCGAGGGTGTGCTTGACGGGCCCCTGATGGTAGGGGCACGGCTCCTTGAGCATCTTGTCGAAGAGGTTAGCACCTCCGGGGGGCTTCCGAGGGTTCTTGTATTCGGCAGCGGCGACATGGTCCGCGTCGGCGGCGTCGCGTTTCGCTTGCGACTTCTTCTTGCCTTTCTTCTTGGCGCCGCGCGGAGTAGACGCCTCGGGAGCCTCTTCCGACGGGCGGCCCTGGGGCTGCTTGTCCTTTCGGAAGATGGCCTTGACCGCCTCCTGGCCAGAGGCGAACTTGGTGGCGATGTCCATCAGCTCGCTCGCCCTGGTGGGGGTCTTGCGACCCAACTTGCTCACCAGGTCACGGCAGGTGGTGCCGGCAAGGAATGCGCCGATGACATCGGAGTCGGTGATGTTGGGCAGCTCGGTGCGCTGCTTCGAGAATCGCCGGATGTAGTCCCGAAGAGACTCTCCCGGCTGTTGCCGGCAGCTTCGGAGGTCCCAGGAATTCCCGGGGCGCACGTACGTGCCCTGGAAATTGCCGGCGAAGGCTTGGACCAAATCATCCCAGTTAGAGATCTGCCCCGGAGGCAGGTGCTCCAACCAGGCGCGAGCAGTGTCGGAGAGGAACAGGGGGAGGTTGCGGATGATGAGGTTGTCGTCGTCCGTTCCACCCAGTTGGCAGGCCAGGCGGTAGTCTGCGAGCCACAATTCCGGCCTCGTTTCCCCCGAGTACTTTGTGATAGTAGTCGGGGGTCGGAACCGGGCCGGAAACGGCGCCCGCCGGATGGCCCGGCTGAAGGCCTGCGGACCGGGTGGTTCGGGCGAGGGACTCCGATCCTCCCAGCTGTCGTAGCGTCCCCCACGCCTGGGGTGGTAGCCTCGGCGCACCCTTTCGTCGAGGTGGGCCCGACGGTCGCGACGATGGTGCTCGTTGCCGAGGTGGCCCGGGGCCGTAGGCGCGGTGTTGCGCGTGCGCCCGGTGTAGACCGAGGCTTCCCGCATGAATCGGGAAGTCGCAGCATGAGGTTCCGAGGGGTACCCCTGCCTTTGGGAGGCAGAGCTCTCGGCCCGCCGGGCCGCAGCGCCTTCCAGGAGATTCTTGAGCTCTCCCTGGATTCGCCGACCCTCGGTGGTTGATGGTTCTGGCATCGCGCGGAGGAGCATCGCTGCGGCTGCCAGGTTCTGACCGACCCCGCTGGATGCGGGTGGCGGCCTGTCCCTGACATCGTTGGCGACGCGGTGCTGGAAACCCTGGGGCAGATGACGTATTTCTCCGGCCGGGGGTTGGCCCGCACATACCTGCCCGACGTCCCGGCGGATTGACTCGAGCGCTCCTGCTCCCTCGTCGAGCCTGGCCTGCGCCCCGCGGACTTGCTCGAGCTGTGGGTCGTGACCCCCCACCGGAACGGGGACCACAGCTAGCTCCCGCGGGATGTCGGCACGAGGCACCGGCCTAGGGAGATCACCGTTCTCCGGCATGCCGAGATGGTTGCCTTCGGAGGGATCCCCTAGCTCGACGTGGAAACATTCGCGGCTTGGGCCGCAGTCCTTGTCGTCAAGGCTGCGGCTGCCGTCGGAACAGTCGGAGAGGCAGTAGTCACATGCGGTCATAAAGTCCCGCATGGCACTGGGGTTGCCAAATCCAGAGAAATTCCAACAGACGCTGGGATCGTCATCTTCCTCAGACCCAGAGGGCCCGTAGGTCGAGACGTCCGTCAATCGGTCCCAAGGCGACCGCATACGAAACCCTAGAGAGGTTGCACTCGCCTCAACGTGAGCGCCCGCCAAAGCGAGGCCGCTAGGCGGGTTGAGGCCGAGTTGAAATGATGTAGGATGGGAATCAGTCGGTACCTTTTGGTCGACGAGGAGCGACATAGTCACGTCGGGGACTGATTGCGCCGTCGTCTTGGGTACGAGGGCGACGTCCTGCAGGCCCTCCGCGAGTGTGCTGGCGTCGTCCACTTGCTCGGGATTGGCGTGTCGCGGGGGGACGGCGCTCGCCTTCGTCTCAAATGCGAGGTCGACGCCCGATGCGCCCTCCGTTGGGGCGCTGGGGACGTCGATTCGCTCGACAGCCGACGCAGCGCGGCCTCCCGCTCGGCCTTGGTTGCCCCGCCTCCTCCTCCGATGGCGAGGGAGAGGACGGGGCGAGCTCGAATGTTGTTCTTCCACCACGCGGGGAGGACGTCGTCGATTCCGCCGCCGGCGGGTGGGCTGTCGGCCGCCATTGTCATCGTCGCGCGGCGGTGGAAGGAGTATCATGTCGTAGCTGCCGTCGAGAGACATGAACTCGAGACTCCCGAAACGGAGCACCGTCCCGGGTTGGAGAGGTCGTTGGAGACTGCCCATCTGGAGCTTGACGGGAAACTGCTCGTCAACACGCAGCAGGCCCCTACCTGGCGCACCAACTATCGGCGTTTCGAGACCGGGGGGTCCCTAAGCCGACGAGTGAGTGTGCCGCGTGCCCCAGCCCAGATGGGTCGAGCGCGTGGGTGAGCGCGAAGGGGGGAAGCGAGGTGGCCAGAGACGGGTCGTGAGAGAGGTGGAAATCCCGCGGCCTTCGTGTTCATCCCGCGCCCAGGTCGGGTGCGCTTGCAGTAGGGGGTTACAAGCGTCCACACGAGTGAGGGAAGCGAGCGGCCCCAAGAGAGCGCCTGCCCCGTCCTCGTCCCCGCGCGGCCAACCTTCTCTAAGAAGGCCCTGGTCCTTCCTTTTATAGGCGTAAGGAGAGGATCCAGGTGTACAATGGGGGTGTAGCAGAGGGCTACGTGTCTAGCGGGGGAGAGCTAGCGCCCTAAGTACATGCCAATGTGGCAGCCGGAGGGATCTTGGCACCCAGCTGGTGTGGTGTCGTGGCTGTCGGAGGAGCAACGGACCCTGGCGGAGGGACAGCTGTCGGGGCGGTTGGGTCCTTGCTGACGTCCCCCTGCTTCTGTAAGGGAGCTGAGAGCCGCCGTCGTCACAGGGCTAGCGGGGCGCCATCATTGCCTATCTGGCGGAGCTGGCCAGATGGGACACCGGTCTTGTTCTCTGCGGCCCGAGTCGGCTCGGGGTAGGGTGATGATGGCGCTTCCTGTTGACGTGGTGGGCTTGTGCCCTAGGTCGGGCGACGTGGAGGCTCCTCCGAAGCCGAGGTCGAGTCTGTCTTTCATGGCCGAGGCCGAGCCCGAGCTCCTGGGTCGGGCGAGGCGGAGGTCGTTCGGCAGAGGCCAGGGCGGAGTCCGACCCCTGGGGTCGGGCGAAGCGGAGTTCGTCTTCTTCTAAGGCCTAGCCCGAGTCCGAGCCCTGGGTCGGGCGGAGCGGAGTTCGCCGTCTTCAGGGGCCTTAGCCCGAGTCCGAGCCCTGGGTCGGGTGGAGCGGAGTTCGCCGTTTTCTGGGGCCTTAGCCCGAGTCCGAGCCCTGGGTCAGGCGGAGCGGAGTTCGCCGTCTTCCGGGGCCTTAGCCCGAGTCCGAGCCCTGGGTCGGGCGGAGCGGAGTTCGCCGTCTTCCGGGGCCTTAGCCCGAGTCCGAGCCTTGGGTCAGGCGGAGTGGAGTTCGCCGTCTTCCGGGGCCTTAGCCCGAGTCCGAGCCCTGGGTCGGGCGGAGCGGAGTTCGCCGTCTTCCGGGGTCTTAGCCCGAGTCCGAGCCCTAGGTCGGGCGGAGCGGAGTTCGCCGTCTTCCGGGGCCTTAGCCCGAGTCCGAGCCCTGGGTCGGGCGAAGCTTCCTATGGCGCCTTTGGCAAGGCCTGACTGCTTGTCAGTCTCACTCTGTCAAGTGGCACTGCAGTCGGAATGGCGCAGGCGGCGCTGTCCTTCTGTCAGACCGGTCAGTGGAGCGGCGAAGTGACGGCGGTCACTTCGGCTCTGCCGGGGGGCGTGCGTCAGGATAAAGGTGTCAGGCTACCTTTGCGTTAAATGCTCCTGTGACTCGGTCGGTCGGCGCGGCGATTTAGTCAGGGTTGCTTCTTAGCGAAGGCAAGGCCTCGGGCGAGCCGGAGATGTGTCCGCCGTTAAAAGGGGGCCTCGGGCGAGACGGAAACCCCTCGGGGTCGGCTGCCCTTGCCCGAGGCTAGGCTCGGGCGAGGCGTGATCGAGTCGCTCGTATGGACTGATCCCTGACTTAATCGCACCCATCAGGCCTCTGCAGCTTTATGCTGATGGGGGTTACCAGCTGAGAATTAGGCGTCTTGAGGGTACCCCTAATTATGGTCCCCGACAAATGCATTACTGAAGACGGATAAGTCTGTTCTCCAGTGAACTAACTTATGTAAAAACTGTAGTGACACTTGGATTAGACCTATGACCTATGGTTTAATAGTGTCATTTTAGTTAAATACATAGCGCTATTTCCCTAAGTTTATGAAAAGGAGATTAGTAGATTTCTGGTTTACTGATCTTCCCATTTCTCTTAACCTCTTGATACCTTAGCATTAGCCGCACATCAATTAGTGAAGATGTACATGAATTAAAGAAAAAGAATTCCAACCTCAAATATCCCAACAGCAAGGCAAACACAATGATCGTCTTCGCCAAAAGCAGGAGCACAATGGACAACACTCGTTTGACCATCATCCGTGACATAGTTATCCGCAATAACTCTAAATGCACTCTCTTGAAGTTCAATGAAAAAACTCAAATAGAGCAGTATATCTGTAACCAAAAAAGGTAACAGCCCTAAGCAATTATAAGAACCAAAAAGCTACAGGTACATACTTCAGTAATTCTTTGCTTTAGATGATAAATCTGAGCCCCCAGCACCCCACAGGGCTACCAACAACATATTATAAGTATAATTCCAGCTACAAAAAATGTAAAAATAAAAACAAACCACAACATAAACCGAATAGCAGTAGTCACATACTTAATAAGCATCCAGGTTTGCACCCCTGAAGTTAACAACTCAACACAAACACAATAACCAAATAACTAATGAAGCAGTATCAGGCAAGCGTTACACAAAGGAGCTCCAACCTAACAGCCCAACTAAAACCTAGTTGAGCTAAACAAGGACTCACCTAGGAGCGCACAAAAGTCCAGTTTAAACTAAAGATGCACATCCCCTAGTATTCACTCCTTGAATGACTTGTTGATCAGGGACTTGTGAATGTGCGGTATGACACCTCCGCCTGCGATGGTGCCCTTGGTGAGAGTGTCCAGCTCCTCATCTCCACGAATAGCTAGCTGCAAATGGCGAGGGGTGATACGCTTCACCTTCAGATCCTTGCTAGCATTCCCAGCCAGCTCCAGAACCTCGGCAGTCATGTACTCCAGGATGGCAGCTGAGTAGACGGCTACGGTGGCACCAACACGACCAATTGCCCGAGTCCTCTGCTTTAGCTGACGATGGATACGTCCAACAGGGAACTAAAAGCACATTAGTGAATATTTGGCCCTCTCCACTCTGATGGACTCTAGCATGCTCCCCAGATCCTTTGATGCGAGGCTCCTCCAGGGCATTCTGTCCTGCTGACTCTTCCCTACCATCCCACTCCTGCAGCAGCCCTCCTACCTCCGTCAGCGAGATCCCGTCTTCCAGTACGACTCTGGCAAATATTTGGTCCAGCAGAAAACGTATTAGGTGAAACCATTTGAGGACAACCAAATCTATAAGCAGGAAAGCAAGTAGAGAATAAAACATCCCAAATCCGTGGAACAAGAGCATGCACCATTGTTGATGACAAAATCCTTACCGACACCATTGGTTACCTGCAGGTCCATATGAGCAAAAATGAGAGTGCACATACTGAACATACTGAAACAAAAAAAGAAAGAATAGGACAATAAAATACCAAGATAAGCGATATGTGCACCCACGTTGTACATAGGAAGCATGAAAATGGAACCACAAGTGGCTACAATATGTAGGAAGGATCGGGAACAGAAGAAATAGCACACGCCTAAAATAATTTTGATCTTCCAATAAGGCATCATGATATTAACTTTCATGCATGATGAGAAGAAAGCATACAAGTCCCATGACATGGAAGATGAATTAGCAAAACTAAACTAAAAGCAAGCAAATAGTCGTAGAAACAAACTGCTTACAACAAGAGGATAAGATGAAAGAAAACTACTAATGTGTGTCCAGTGTGGTTACCAAGTTACCAATACAAGTAGATGTATGTACAAACCTTAATGGATTGTTTCTATCTACTTCTAAAAAGTTGCTATTAACTATTCGAATATCTTCAGCTATAAGTTTAGAAATGTAATTGCCATATCAAATGTAATGAAATGAATATTGTTGAACATAATAGAGCACGAGCATCTTTGAAAAAAAGATACCGAATCGAATCTAACTCACAAGTAAACATACGACCCACATACCACGGCAGCGGTAGAATAAAGGATCCCGAGCATCAAAATTTCGTCCTGATCTTAGCTCAAAATTAGACTTTGCCAGTGTATGCAAATAAAGGTCTTCATCCTGATCTTAGCTCAAAATGGAAGTTTTCTACTTGGTAAGAAATACATGAAAGAATGTGCAATGCAATTTATAATTGGCTAACTTGTTGACCAAATTACAGTATGTAGTCCCAAGTTTTGAAGAGCCTGAAATAGATTATTATTGGCACAGAAAAGTGTCGACTTCCCCATATTTTTGTGAGCATCAATTTCAGCATAAAGGGGAACAAATATTAGAATTGGAAAGAAAAACAATAAGTAACAGAGGTGGAAATTTGATCTTAAATGGGTGGCATGCAAAGGTTACAACTTTTCCAGATTACCGTGTGTGGCTGTCTTAGTAAATGTGTAGCTGGAATAGCACATTATGGGCATAGAAAGGTTTCATCCTTCCTGGTTCCCTATGGGCTCAATGTCAATGTAGTATAGTCCAAGACGAGAACAAATACTGAAATTGAGCAGAGCAACGTCAAGTATAAAGCCTAACTTTGAAGTTAACCAACCGAAGATATTAAGGCAGTATTTGATCCAATTCGCAAGCTAATGATAATAAAGGAATCGATCTGGTGCTGGACTGCTTGTGGTGGTGGCATACCTGCTTCATCCTATCGTGCTTGTCGCGGTAGACTCGAGGTAGCGCAACGAGAGGTCAAGATCGCCGTTGAACCTGATGGTGGCCATCCAGTAAAATGCATCTAGGAACTTTCGTGTTTGGCAAATGAAGCAGGGTAAGTAATATTCTAGCTTATCTCATAAATCAGGGTAGAATTTAGTTGGCACTAAAAGGAAAAATGCATCCAAGAACATATGGTTGTTTAAATATCAGAGGTACCCAATATGCGCATAACTGAAATCTGCCTACAAGCTATGTTATCAACAAAAACCAAGTTTATATCTGCAAAATAGTCTAAAATATCAAGGATGAATTAGCAGAATGTACTTAGGGAAAAAACGATTAGTCCTATATATCCTACAAACAAACATATATTTATTATAGATATGTACCCGTGCGTTGCAACGGCACACAATCATATTTATTTCAATCCATTTATGTGAAGAGTTTTCTTGCTGAGGAAAACAATATATTTATGCATAAATAGGGGTAATGTGACCTGCATTTGGTGGTGATCTTGTCTTGTTAACATTTTTGTGGATGCAGTTGTTCCTATTCCAAGTATGTCTACTGCTTGTTTTGAGGACCTTCAGATAAAAACATGTTACCATAATTGTTGCTATCTAGATAAGATGGCTAGAACCAGCTAAACTAATAACCTTTGACCAGTCCTCCCAGATTTTTCAAGAACTCAAGTCGTGAAGCTCATGGAGCTAAACCATTGTAAACAACCTTTGGATCGGGAACCAACTATTGAATTCAGTATTTAGGTCACAATTCAAACAGAACAGATGGGGTTGGGATTCCTCTAGTATTTTTTTACGTCCTTTAGGCACCCTGTAATGATTTGAAGATAAAAGCTTGTCCTTCCTAGGTACACATTTTTGTAATTATTAAACAGTAACAGTAAGATCTGACCATAAACAGGTCTTTAGTTTTCTTTGCTTTGATAAGATGCATAACATCTAGAAATGCAACTCATTTGAAGATTAATCAAGTTTTCCCCTCAAAGAAACCAAGTTCCAGAACATACAGAAATGAAGTAGCTTTTTTACATAGTCAGTTACAGGGGTAGGGGCAGAACCAACTCAAAATCTGAATGGGACCAGGGGTGGGCCCAACTTAAAATCTGAATGAGAGCCTAATTACAAGCCCGCCTAATTACTAATTGACCTTTGCAAATACATTAAAATAAGACTAAAAGTCTAATAAAATGATACTCGATATAATGGTAAGCAACACGGCAATTCATATTCTATATGTAGTTTAGGACTCTGCCTCTGGTGGGAGAAGCTGAGCTTCATCAGCCCACCAAATCCACCTCTTCCTCAAGAGGACACAATGATCACCTCTTAAAGTAGCAAACAAAATAGCTTAATCAAAATATAAGCTGCTCAACATGAATTCACACTAAACGAGAAAATCAAAATATTGGCTCCAGTTAGATCGTCCTCTCGATGATAATGTGCTTTGGCTCAATAAATGGAAAGTAGCATATAATTAAGCACCAGGCCAATCAATGAAGTTTGTACGTTTATAAATGATCCAAATGAACATGCATAATAATAAATTAGCATATAGAACAACTGCAACAATAGGCACATCGGCAAACAGTAGGCACATCAACAAACCTGTACTACCTGATGCAGACCCTCATCCACAGAGAAAGTATCTGAAAAATAAAAAAAGCATAAATGCATATAAAAATGGTTTCAGGGCATAAATGCATATTGAATGATATTCTAGAAGAACACATGCAATTGATAGATACAGATCTAGTGAAAATGCAAGGGTTTAATCACTAACAGAATATGCTGTTCTAGAGTAAGTACATATTACACACATTTGAAGTTAGATGAAATGTGATTTGACATGTTAGCATTAACAAGGGAACATTTGTAATACCTCTGGCTACAATCTCAACTTGTCAATACGAGCCATTTCCTCTTCTTGAGCTATTCACAAAAACACCATTCTCATTATATTAAGAAGGATACATCCATGTACTTGTGGGTTGCCAGGAAGGTAAATCTTATGGAGTTCAATTGTTCAAACAATGGACCTGCACCGTAGATGCTATACTAATTGTACATGAGTTCAAAGCTCCTAACCGATGATAGCACTAGCTTGCTGCAGAGAACGATGACATCCCTCCACTTCAGAAACTCTGATGCTACACATGTGGAGGTTTGTCCATGTACTGCAGCAACAAGCATCAATCGCAAACTTCCACAAGATCATAAACATGGACAATTCCCTCGAGTAGTAGACATGAAAAAATAAACTGTATGCAAGAAACCAATGTTTTTTCCCCAACCATTTTGTCTATTTTATTTATTCATTCAGTTCTTATTTATCTTTTGTCGAAGGAGAGGAGAAAGAACAGAAGTACCTACAATGGAGAAGAAACCAGCATGTCAAGGATTGCAGTTGGGAGGGGCGACCGTGATGGGCCTCCACATGACGGCATCTAGGTCTCACGTGTCGTAGCATAGAAGAGACCTCGTGGTGGCCGGGTTGTTCCTATTGGTTGGCTAACCAAGCGAGGTACCAGCTGTAGGCGGCACCGTGGAGGAGGGCCATGTGCACCCTCCACACCGTGTTCAGGGCCGACTCGCGTCCAAGTGGGCGAAGGGAGACCCCCACCCCATCCTTGTCGGCGTGGAGGTATGCGCGGCACATGCGGCACCGCAGCCACCTGTGGGTCCCATCGGCGGGGGAGGCAGATGCGGGCGGCGACTATGGGGAGGAAGAACGACCAGGGGCCTAGGGTTGGAGCTTTGCGGGGGAAGGAGTTCGGTGCATTCACGGTGGCTATTACGTGGTGGTTGTGGACGCGGGCTATTACGAGTACGGGGGGAAGAGGTCGGCGCATCCACTGGGGCTAGAGATTGGCAGTGGCGACATCGAATCCACGACGGTGGTTGCGGACGCGGGCTTGGTGAGGGGGATGCACGGAGGGGAAGGCAAGGCGGGGGCATGGTGGCCTCCGAGACGGTCAGTAACACCACGACTGCGTGGATTCGCGGAGGGGAAGGCGAGGTGGGGCATGGCTGGTCGGGCGGCGTTCGAGACGGCCAGCCACAACGCGGCTGCGCGGCTACGCAGAGGAGAAGCCGAGGCGGGGGCCACATGGCAGACTCTAGGGGAGGCGAGGCGGGGGCATTGGCCGCGCGAGGCGCCCACTTTGCTGTCTTAATAGTAGTAGGGAGTATAGGATATTTTTATAGATCACATTATTAAAGATGCTCTAAATGCTCTCTTTGCTACAACTTCTCCAAGGGCTTCTCCAAGCTCTTTGAAAAAATCTACCGAAGAGGAGATTCTTTGACGGGCACTTCCTAAAAATAGGGGAGAAGTGTTGGGGCGAAGGCGAAGACGCTACCCTCCGCTCCAACCCTCGTCTATCTCGCTGCGCCAACAGGAAGCAGAAAGACTGGCGAAGTCCCCCCTTCGTCTATCTCGCTGCGCCGACAGGAAGCAGAGAGACTGGCGAGGTCCCCCCTTCGTCTGTCTCACTGCGCCGACAGGAAGCAGAAAGACCGGTGAGGTCCCCCCTTTGTCTATCTCGCTGCGCCGACAGGAAGCAGAGAGATCGGCGAGGTCCCCCCTTCATCTATCTCACTGCACCGACAGGAAGCAGAAAGACCGGTGAGGTCCACCCTTCGTCTTCTACGCTACAGGACAAAGGCCTATGGCGATGTCGCCCCGTCCCACGTCCTCACTCCGCCTGGAGGCCCACGTGAGATTCGGCCCATTGTAACGGGCCCCACTCGGATAAGTGTGTTACGGGCCTGATTTGTAACAGCTTTTCTGTAATGACAGTCTGTAACCCTCCTTTACAGGAATATTCCAGGGATAGACCGGGTGCCTGAGGGCACATGTGTCCTTACATTGAGACGTTGGGCACTCAGCCACCTATAAATACCCCCGTATAGTGCCCTTGAGAGGCTGGATTAACAGAGTAATTGCCGCCTCCAGTTAAACCGTGTTCACATCTCTCTCACCCCCCTGTTGGAATCAACCTGCCCGGGAACGTAAGTTCCAACATTGGCACCCACCGTTCATGCTATAAGAAAACCACCCACGATGGCACCCAAAAGAGCCAACTCGAAGGCAGCCCCATCCGTCGACGAAGCAGCGAAGGCAGCCCTGCTAGCTGAGAAAAAGGGCAAGGCCCTCGCCGACAACACCCACCATGGAGCTGGCGAAGACGAAGCACACAGTAAGAGACACCGCAACGATCAACACACTCCAGAAGGCACCCTTCGCACCTGTAGCTCCGAAGGGCAGCCACAAGTGCCACCCCTAGGCTTCGCACCACCAGATGGCAAGGACGCAGCAGAGGACGGCGAGGTCCTCGGCGTCTCCACAGAAGAACAGCTACAGCTACGGGCCCTACGCCTCAAAAACCGCAACCTTCAGAAGCAGAAGGAAATCCTCGAGGCCAAGCGCCAACACGTCTCTGCGCAGGCCAAGCTGTGCCAAATGATACGAGATGAGGAGCAGAGGGCTCAGGAGCTCGAGCAGGAGATTGCGCTCTTGCAGCGCGAAGGCCAACATGATCTGCAGCACGGCCCGCCCCTCCAGCAGCGCGCGCCAGTCAGAGACCTATTCGTCCCTTAGCGCGGACCCTTCATCCCGCACGCTGCAGCTTTTCAAGGCATCAATTACCTTGACGAGCGAAGCCCCCTGGCGCCGCAACTGCAAGTGTCACCATGGCCTACCAACTTCAGGGCAGGGACCTACCCCAAGTACAACGGCAGCACTGACCCAGCACAGAATATCATAAGCTATCAAGTCGCCGTTGCATCATCCGGAGGGGACGACGCCACGATGGCCAAGTCATTCATCATCGCCCTCGAAGGCCCCGCTCTCACCTGGTACACCAGGTTGCCCCTGTTGTCCATTGACTCCTGGAGAAGTCTCCGGGGCAAATTTTTGCTCAACTTCCAAGGGTACCGCCCAGACACCGATGCTTTGGCTGAATTATCACTCTGCAAGCAGCTGGAGAGAAAAACTCTGCGGGAGTACTACCGCAAGTTTCTGACCCTCAAGTCACAACTGCCTTCGGTTGATGATCAAATCGCCATTCACTACGCCATCAGTGGCCTTCAGGTCGGCGTCCTTACAGCCACTGCATCAGGTATCCACCCAAGAACCTCCAGGAGCTGTATCAGCTGTTCGAAAAATATGCCAGATCCGAAGAGCTCCACCAGCGCAAGGTCGAGTCCTAGAGGAAACCCAAGGACCCTCTGCAGTCCAGCCGAACATGGACAAGACCTTCGTAGTCAGACTCCGGCCTGGACGGTCGCAGTCAGCAGTAGGTACATAACATTGCCAACCAGCACCCCGCTGGTGAGGCCCCTCGCCACCAAGATTATCCCCCCCAGGGCCGCGGCAATGGAACTCGTGGTCGGGGCCGGGGACGAGCGCAACAGCTGCGCCGATTCTACTACTTGTTTCACGGCGAAGACTGTGCGCACCCAACAAGGGACTGCCCGAAGACGAAGGCCACCAGGGACAGGATGTCTCGGGCGCAACCAGCCGACAACCCAAGAGTTGTCGCTCACACATATCAGCAACTCCCACAACCATACAACCACGGCCCCGCACAACATCCACCTAACCACGCATACTAACATCACCAGGAGGTATAAATCGTACCTCCCCCACTCCCACCTCCACCCCCGCAGCAGCCAAACATCCACCACCCAAACCACCCCCAAGCACCAAAACAAGAAGACTTCGCTGATCAGCCGTATCGTGGAGTCATTCACATGATCACTGGGGGGTCCAGCGTCGACTTCGACACGAAGCGACAGAAGAGGGACCATTACCGCAGCGTCAACCACGTCGCTGTCACAGGTCCAGTCATGCAGACAAAGTGGTCTCATGTGCCATTGACTTTCGACGCCAGAGATGTCGACCTGCATAGCGCACCCCACATTGACGCCATGATCATCAACTGCAGCGTGGTAGGTTGGGACCTACACAAAGTCTTAGTTGACAACGGCAGCCAGGCGGACATCATTTTCCTCCACGCCTTCGACCACATGGCCATCAGCCACAGCTTGCTGAAACCTTCGGACAACCCCTTATATGGCTTCGGCGGCAAGGGCACCTTCCCTATGGGCAAAATAGAGCTACCCCTGTCCTTCGGTGTAGCACCCAATGCACGAAGTGAGAAGGTCACTTTCGACATCGTCGACATGGCGTACCCGTACAACACCATAATGGGCTGGGGCTCCATCAACAAGTTTGAGGCAGCCATCCACGGACTTTACCTGTGCATGAAAATCCCGGGCCCGCTAGGCGTGATCACAGTCCATGGAAACCAGCAGGCCGCGCACAACATAGAAAGAGACTTCATTCCAGGGCAAAGGAACGTACACTGCCTCATGGCACAGTGCGAGGTCCCCGAGGCTATCCGCCCAACCGACAACGAGCATGAAAAGGCACAGCTGCAAAGCAATTATGGGACGAAGACAGTCCCCCTTGACCAGGCAACACCCAAGCAAACGGTCATCATAAGCGAGGACCTTACTTCGCATGACGAGGAGAGACTCATCTCCTGTCTTTCCAAAAATAAGGACTTCACCTAGTCCGCCCTCGACCTGGTCGGAGTCAGTCGCTCCATTATTGAGCACAGCTTGGGCATCGACCCTTCGGTGAGGCCGAAGAAGCAGACGCTGCGCAAAATGTCAGATGAGAAGACAGAAGCCTCCAAGGCCGAGGTACACCGCCTGCTTGAGGCCAATTTCATCGAACCAGTCGCCTACTCTACGTGGCTCTCCAACATAGTCATGGTGCAAAAGAAGAGTGGTAAGTGGCAGATGTGCATTGATTTCACCAGCCTCAACAAGGCCTGCCCCAAGGACAATTTCCCCCTACCTCGGATCGACAAGATCATCGATAGCGCGGCTGGGTGCGAAGTCATGTCACTCCTTGACTGCTTCTCCGGCTATCACCAGATATATATGAAGGAGGAAGACAAGGCTAGCACCAGTTTCATAACACCCTTTGGCACGTACTGCTTCATCAGAATGCCAGAGGGACTAAAGAACGCTGGGTCCACGTTTTCTCGCCTCACCAAGACAGTGCTCGAGAGCCAAGTCGGCAGAAACATATTTACATATGTAGACGACATTGTCGTCGCCAGCAAAAGCAAAGAGGACCACCTAGCTGACCTCGCAGAAACATTCGCGAACATGCGGGACGCATGACTTCGCCTAAACCCCAAAAAGTTTGTCCTTGGTGTCTGCCAGGGGAAAATACTGGGCTACCTGGTGTCGCACCGCGGGATCGAAGCCAACCCAAGCAAGATCCACGCTATCATCAACATGACGCCCCCGTAGTCAGCTAGAGACGTCCAATGACTAACAAGCAGATTGGCCGCCCTCAACAGATTCATTTCCAAGTCTACTGAGCGAAGCCTACCTTTCCTCAAAACGCTACGCGGCGCAAAGGACTTTGCATGGGGACCAGAGCAAGCGGCGGCCTTGGCGTCACTAAAGCAGCACCTGTCAGAGCTGGCAATTCTTACAAGCCCCAACCCCTCGCTACCCCTGTTGCTCTACGTCACAGCTTCACCGCACGTAGTCAGCGCAGCGCTGGTTCAAGAGCAGGACAGAGAGGGCACGACCAGGCAGTGTCCAGTTTATTACGTCTCCAAAGTACTCACGACATCCAAATGCAACATGACGGAACTGGAAAAAATCGCATACGCAGTCGTTATGGCTTCGTGCAAGCTGCGCCATTATTTTGAAGCGTTCAAGGTGCGAGTCACCTCGGACAGGGGACTCGGCGAATTATTCAGAAATCCGGAGGCATCTGTCCGGATCGCCAAGTGGGCGGGCGAGCTTTCTGGCTACCATATCACCTTCGAGCCTAGGACAGCCATCAAGTCACAAGTCCTGGTAGACTTCATCGTCGACTGGACCGGGCCAATAACACAGCCGGACATGTCTGCAGAGTAGGTGTGGACCATCCACTGCGACGGCGCATGGTGCCATGCGGGGGCAGGCGCAGCGGCAGTCATTACTTCACCCACAGGGGTCAAGCACAGATATGCAGCACATCTCAGCTTTGCTTTGGAGTCCGACAGATGCACCAACAACGTAGCAGAGTACGAAGCGGTCATCCTCGACCTTCACAAGCTACGGGCACTTGGTGTCACCACCTGCATAATCAGAACAGACTCCAAAGTAGTTGTCGGCCAAGTCGAGAAAGATTACGCAGCAAAGGACCCCGCACTTGTGCAGTACCTCGCGACTATCCGCAGTCTCGAGAAACAGTTTAAAGGCTTCACCTTGCAGCACGTGGACCGAGCCAAGAACGAGGAGGCTGACGCATTGGCCAAGGCATCCACTAGAGGCATGGCCCTGCCCTCCGACGTATTCTACCATGTCATCGGCACGCCAGCCGTTCGCAGCCCAGAGGGCCTCCAAATAACCAACGACACTGAGGGCCACCGCATAGTCAACCTCATCATGACCAAAGACTGGCGGGCACCAATAACCATGTTCCTGCAGGGATATTACCACCCAAGCGATATCAATGAGGCCAAGCGCCTCAAACACCAAAGCCGAGACTTTGCTCTCATTGAGGGACAGCTTTACAAGAAGGGGGTCAGTCAGCCCATGATTAAATGCGTCACTGAAACCAAAGACGTCCAGATCCTGCGCGAAGTCCACAGCGGAACTTGCGGCTCTCACGCGGGGCCTAGGGCCCTAGCTGCCAAGGTGATCTGTCAAGGCTTCTACTGGCCTGCTATGATCTGCGCTGCGAATCAGATCACAAGGTCACGTGAAGCCTGCCAAAAGTTTTCTCCACGCTCGGGAAGCCCTTCGTAGTTCACAAAGCTAATCACCCACACGTGGCCCCTTCAGCACTGGGGCCTGGACATTGTCGGGCCACTACCCACGGCCCAGGGGAACCTCAAGTTCACCTTCGTCACCGTCGAGTATTTCACTAAGTGGATCGAGGCAAGAGTAGTATCAACGATAACATTGAAGACTGCCTAGAAATTCTTCTGGCAAAACATTGTTTATCGATTCGGAGTTCCGTCCGAGCTCACAGTTGACAATGGCAAACAATTTGACAGCCAAGACTTCAAGGACTTCTGCTTCTCCATTGGCACCAAGCTTGCCTTCGCCTCAGTATATCACCCACAATCCAACAGCGTCGTGGAGCGCACCAACGGCAAGATTTTCACGGCGATCAAGAAAATGCTTCTCGACGACAAGAATGGTAAATGGGCCGACCTGCTACCTGAAGCAGTCTGGGCGCTGAACACGACCGAGTGTCGGGCGACCGGATTCACTCCCTTTCGCCTGCTATACGGCTCAGAGGCCAAGACTCCGTAGGAACTCAAGCATGGGTCCCCAAGGACAAGCGCTTCGGCCTCACCTGACGTAGACGAGCTAACCTCCAAAGATCTCATCGATGCAGACCGCGTCTTCGCCCTGTAGGCCCTCAATAAATATCAAGCCCAAAAAAAGACCTGGCACGACCACGCAGTCGTCCTGAAAGAATTCAACAAAGGGGACCTCGTACTCGTCCGAACAACCCAGACAGAGTCACGAGGTAAGCTGGAGCCGAAGTGGGAAGGACCATTCATTGTCAAGACGAAATCGTCTCCCAGCACGTACAAGCTAACAACGCAATCTGGCGAAGATCTGGAGCATTCCTGGAACATAGATAATCTCCACAAATTTTTTATTTGACTCCTCAGGGCCATCACGCCCTTGTAAGTAACCAAACATTATCATTCTGGCCCGTACTCTTTTCCTCCCGGGGGTGTGACGGAACCTCCCAAGTAATCAGGCCCACCTACAGTTGTCCTTGTCTAACAGACATCAGACACCCTGTAGATGTTCCTAAGTTACTTGACAAGCTCGGTATCTTTCCTTACCTCACCAGGAACGTTTCACCCGTCTTGCAGACATTACAGATCATCGGAGATGAAGATATGCGGAAGCGAATTACATAAACTTACATTTATTTCAAAAAGCAAGCTTAAGTTATTTACAGACCAGGCTAAAGTGATTGCATAGCAGTAATAATTATACAAACCAGGGAGACACAAACTTCTCCCGAAAGACTAAAAACAAACGACCCTAGATGGAGGACCGAGTCCTCCCGCACTTCAGTCTTGGTTTTCTTCTTTGGGAACCACCTTAGCACAGAAGCAGCAAAAGTCTGCTACTTCCCCACCTAAAAACAACAAAGGGATAAACCCTGAGTATGGAATTACTCAGCAAGTCTTACCCGACTAAGGAAAAGACTCTCAAAGGTATGCTGGATAATTAGGAGTCAAGGAGAGGCTTTACCAAAGATCAACTTATACTTTTGCAGAGGTAGCTTACTAAAGTGAGTCCTTACTTTCAATCTTTTAACGCCATATTAAGTATTAATAGACTCCATTTGCATCTAGTCTAATTTCACATCAGATCGAGACAACATCATTTTTGTCCATAGTTTTCACATCCTGACTCTAGGTTGCAGGGAAGTGACCAAGTCTTCATAACCGCGAAGGTACGGCGATCCGAATCGATTATACTCAGCTGAGGATCTCCAATCACACGACATATGTAGCACTTAACCCTTGCATATGTCAACCCGCCACCGGGGTTCTTAAGACCGGATCAGGTTCACGCAAACCGAGAGCACAGATACACCACCGTCCAGCCTCTTGCCACGGAGGGTACACGCTACTCTCGCCACCGCTCCACTCCCATTTCGTGTTATCTTATTCCGGCCTTAGTCTGCCCGAGGCAAGGCTTACCCATGACGAGGCATGTGACCAGTTAAAGGGTCCTCGGTCAGCACGCCTACATACGCGTTAATCCTTAACCAACCTGGGTAGAACATCACCTGTTCCTACCCCAAGTCTCAATTTAAGTATTTCCATCCTTAGGATTGTGTCTGTTCCTTAGGAGGAAAGAGCATCTCAGGGAACTTTGCAGTAAGATCCCACTATTGCTCCAAATGAAAATATTCTTGCGGGTAGAAGCCATCCTCTCCATGGTTAAATTGAGGACAACCTCTATCCACAAGATCTAAGCAAGGCTAAGCATTTTTGTAAATCATACTTTTGATACTGTCGGCGTTCCGAGACCGGGGGGTCCCCGAGCCGACGAGTGAGTGTGCCGCGTGCCCCAGCCCAGATGGGTCGAGCGCGTGGGCGAGCGCGAAGGGGGGAGAGAGCGAGAGCGAGGTGGCCGGAGCCGGGTCGTGAGGGAGTCGGAGAATTCCCGCGGCCTTCGTGTTCGTCCCGCGCCCTGGTCGGGTGCGCTTGCAGTAGGGGGTTACAAGCGTCCGCGCGGGTGAGGGGAGCGAGCGGCCCCGAGAGAGCGCCTGCCCCTGCCCTTCGTTCCCGCGAGGCCAACCCTCTCTAAGAAGGCCCTGGTCCTTCCTTTTATAGGCGTAAGGAGAGGATCCAGGTGTACAAATGGGGGTGTAGCAAGGTGCTACGTGTCTAGCGGGGGAGAGCTAGTGCCCTAAGTACATGCCAAGGTGGCAGCCGGAGAGATCTTGGCACCCAGCTAGTGTGGCGTCGTGGCTGTCGGAGAAGCGACGGAGCCGGACGGAGGGACAGCTGTCGGAGTGGCTGGGCCCTTGCTGACGTCCTCCTGCTTTCGTAAGGGAGCTGAGAGCCGCCGTCGTCATGGGTCTAGCGGGGCGCCATCATTGCCTATCTGGCGGAGCTGGCCAGATGGGACGTCGGTCCTGTTCTCTGCGGCCCGAGTCGGCTCGGGGTAGGGTGATGATGACGCTTCCTGTTGACGTGGTGGACTTGTGCCCTAGGTCGGGCGACGTGGTGGCTCCTCCGAGGCCGAGGTCGAGTCTATCCTGCATGGCCGAGGCCGAACCTGAGCTCCCGGGTCGGGCGAGGCGGAGGTCGCTCGGCAGAGGCCAGGGAGGAGTCCGAGCCCTGGGTCGGGTGAAGCGGAGTTCGTCGTCTTCTGGGGCCTTAGCCCGAGTCCGAGCCCTGGGTCGGGCGGAGCGGAGTTCGCCGTCTTCCGGGGCCTTAGCCCGAGTCCGAGCCCTGGGTCGGGCGGAGCGGAGTTCGCCGTCTTCCGGGGCCTTAGCCCGAGTCCGAGCCCTGGGTCGGGCGGAGCGGAGTTCGCCGTCTTCCGGGGCCTTAGCCCGAGTCCGAGCCCTGGGTCGGGCGGAGCGGAGTTCGCCGTCTTCCGGGGCCTTAGCCCGAGTCCGAGCCCTGGGTCGGGCGGAGCTTCCTCTGGCGCTTTCGGCCAAGCCTGGCTACCCGTCAGTCTTACCTTTTGCGTTGAAGGCCCCAGTGATTTGGTCGGTTGGCGCGGTGATTTAGTCAGGGTTACTTCTTATCGAAGGCAAGGCCTCGGGCGAGCCGGAGATGCGTCTGCCGTGAAAGAGGAGACCTCGGGCGAGACGGAACCATCTCAGGGTCGGCTACCCTCGCCCGAGGCTAGGCTCGGGCGTGGCGTGATCAAGTCGCTCGTATGGACTGATCCCTGACTTAATCAAACCCATCAGGCCTCTGCAGCTTTATGCTGATGGGGGTTACCAGCTGAGAATTAGGCGTCTTGAGGGTACCCCTAATTATGGTCCCCGACAGTAGCCCCCGAGCCTCGAAGGGAGTGTCAACACTCGCTTGGAGGCTTGCGTCGCACTTTTTTGCAAGGGGACCAGCCTTTCTCGGTTGTACTTTGTTCCGGTGGGTGCGCGCGAGCGCACCCGCCGGGTGTAGCCCCCGAGGCCTCGGAGGAGTGGTTTCACTCCTTCGAGGTCTTAATGCCTTGCGCAATGCTTCGGCCGGTCTGGTGGTTCCCTCATGCGAGCAGGTCGTAGCCCAGGTGCACTGTCGGGGCCCAAGTTCTCGGGCTGGTATGTTGACGCTGTCAACGGTTCGGCCAGAGCCGGGTTTGCGAGAGCAGCCCCCGAGCCTCCGCACGGAGCGAGAGGACGATCAGGGACAGACTCGACTTTTTTATATACGCCCCTACGTGCCTTTCCGCAAGGAGGAGGGGGGGGGGGAGAGCGCCATGTTACCCTCGATGGGCACCGAACATGGTGTCTCCGGTGAGCTGCAATCGGGTAATCCGAGTGGACGTCCGTGCCCCGTTCGTTGGGGGTCGGCTAGGGGCCCGGAGGCACGCCCAAAAGTACCTGCGGGTGATCTGCTGGACCCGGTCCCCTGGCGACGGGGTCCGAGGGCTCGTTGCCTCCCTCCGATGGGATTCCGTTACAGAGTCGTTCCCGCTGGTCTCGGAAATGTCCTAGGGTACCTCGGGAGCGCAGCCCGAGCCTCGGTTATGTATCGAACGTACCCCTGGTCATCCCTCGCTCGGTGTCTGAGGCGACTGTGAACCCTTCGGAGGGCCAGCCTTCGAACCCCTAATCAGTAATGGGCGCGGAGCCCGAGTAGCCTGAGGCGGTCGTGGAACCTTTCGGGAGGCCGGCCTTCGAACCCCTGACCAGTAGTGGGTGTCGGGCCCACGCGATCTGAGGCGGCTGTTGAACCCTTCGGGGGGCCAGCCTTCGAACCCCTGATCAGTAAGGAGGCTCGGAGCCTAGTTCCTTCACGGGGAAGGATCCCTTTGGGGGTATCCCCTTTCCCGGTCCCTGTTGCAAGAGATAGAGAAAGAAGGAAAAGGGAAAAGGGATTCGAAATTGAACGTCGTGGCGTACCTTTTTTGGTGTGGTCGCGAAGGCGAAACGTCACCAGCTGCTCCTGCCAGTAGCGCTGTCCGTCGAGCCGCGGAGTTAATGCGCCGGGGCGAGTAGTTGGCGAGGCCGCCGTTGCGCGTGCGCGAGCCGTTCGGGGAACGGGTCACGGGCGTGTCGTCTTCACACCGTGAGAGAGAGGGGGTTCTCTTGCTGCCTCCGGATGGGACGTGAGCCTGGCTGATGGCGTGATCGCTGCTCTTGCGCGCCTGCCACTGTCATTACTGCCGGCCCACTTTTGACCGTGTTTGACCGCTGCGTCAGGCTGGCGCAGCTGGGCCGCGCGCTGGGTCGCCTCGAGTCGCGGTATCGGTTCCGCAATCGAGGAGGTGCGGTGGTGGCGCAAGTGGTACAGTGGTTCGCATGCAGCATCCGGCGCGCCGGTTGCGCGACGCGTGGGCTTGGGCCTCCACGCTGGCCTGTCAGGAGTCGGAGAGGCGCGTCCACTTGGCGCGGCTGCATGCCGCCCGCATGGCTGCCCACCCCCTTCGCCCGTTGGTCTGGGCAAAGGTGGAGGGTCACTTGTAACCGCTGGTCGGATGTGCGCGTCGCGCGCGTGGTTCAGCTTCTTCTGCTTGGAGTCGGTCTGCATGACAGGCGGGTCCCAGCCCCTGCGCTGCAGGGGAGGACTTTGGAGGCGTGTTGGAGAAGACTCAGCCCGTGACGGTTGGGGGCGCAAGCACGGAGAGTTGCCTTTAAAAGGAGGGCGACCCCTTTCGTAAGGCGACCATGTCTTCTTCCTCCCTTATGCATCGTGTCTTTCCGCCTTTCAAGCCCCCGGATGGGGGGAACCGCCGTCTTTTCGCTCCATCGTTGGAGGACACCACTCCGTGGGAGCGGGTACCTTTCGGCCATCGTTCGGCTTCAAGGATTTTCATCAGCCAGCCCAGCCGCTCCCCCTCGCCGGCGGTCACCCAAGACGGCGACCACCAGCCCCTGAATGGGGAGGAGCAGCTGGGCTGTGGCCTTTGCCCCGCTCCCAGCTGGTCTTCATCATCCCGGCCGGGGCAGGACCCGGGCCAAGCCGGTGTTCTGCCCCTTGCGTGGGTCGAACGACCGCCTCCTCTTCCAGCTTCTGGCGGTGGAGACCATCCTCCAGTTCTGTGGAGGAGACGTCCTCCAGTCATGCTGGGGGAGGCGGGCTGTTGCTATCCAGCTAGGATGCAACATTCCGTCCTCTTCCTCGCTTGCGTGGCGAGGACAGGAGTGAGGACCTGCCGATGCGCCTTGGGGCGACCCTCGTTTGCTGGTGATTCGCCCAGAGCTCGTCGCTCCATGGGCTTCTCTGGCGGGGAGGTTGTCCGCACCTGCGGGGACGGAACCGGAGTTCCGTTTGTAATGGCACTTCAAGTGCCGGGTGTTTTGTTCATTTCGGCTTTCGGGGCCTGAACATGTATGTAACTCCGGCGCAGAGCCGTGTTTTTTCCTCATTTTCGAGCACTAAGACTCGCCTGCTGATTATCTGAACCGCTTCACCAAGCGTGAGTTGCCCCGTGTCAAGGTGATGAGTGAGGTATCCGTATCCCGGAGGCGTAGGAGTCCCTCGGCTCGGTCGGACCTATTGTCCGAGGCTCCTCTAGCTTAGTTAAAGAGACCCCTCGGCCGCTCTTCGACGAGCCGAGGCCAGGGGTAGCGATATCAGCATGAGCAGAGGCGGAGTTGGCTCGAAAATGAAACCTGGTTGGCCGGAGCCTAGCCGGGTTGTCCGTTGGCAGGATCGACGCCAGAGTTGGTCAGCCGAGGCTTCGGACCGGGCTCGTGCCCTCGGAAGGTAGTTGGCCGAGGCCCCGGAGGTGGCTGGCCGAGCCGCCTGCTCGAGCCGGATTCCCAGAGAAGTCCCTGACAACGGTCGCCCGGGCGTGGTGATGACGCCGTCCTTTGGAGCGGGGGGCCTCGGATCGCGTCGCCGTCCGAGGCTAGTTCGGGCTTTGCCGAAGTTGCTGTTGATGCCGAGGGTGTCGCTGCCCCCTTCCAGCGCCAAGACCTGAGCCTGCAGGATCAGCTTGTCTTGTAGCGTGTGCTTTGTGCGGCCGTCAAGGCCAGAACACACACCCTTGCCGTGTTGTAAAGCTGCGTCCCTTTTCCTCTTGTTCCAAGCATCTGGACTTTTTGTCGGTAACAGGGATGTTAGTGCGAGCGAGAGTAGCTTCTCGCGGAAGGTGATGAGTGAGGTATCCGTATCCCGGAGGCGTAGGAATCCCTCGGCTCGGTCGGCCTCGCCGCTTACGCGTACTTTCACCCGTCCATGAGGCCCTGTCACCGACTCGGTCGAGAAGGCTCGAAAAATCGCTTCGACAGAAGGGCTTCCGAACGTAAAGACTTGTTCGATCCGCGGATTCACCTTATCCGAACGCGAGTTACTTCTCGCAGAAGGTGATGAGTGAGGTATCCGTATCCCGGAGGCGTAGGAGTCCCTCGGCTCGGTCAGCCTTGACTGCTTACGCACACCCCGTCGTTTCCAGGACCCACTTTTCGAAGTAGTCAAAAAGCACGGAAGATATTCTGGTAAAAGAGATTTTCTGTTCGAGGAAAATTTCGACGCAGAGGGGGTTTCCCCCCTTTTAGCCCCCGAGGGAGGGTCAAGCTTTGCCGAGGCGAGGCCGACCCTTCCTTGTTGACTAAACTTTGCGTGGGTGTGAGGTATATGAACAACTTGGAAACATCTTAAGGGTAGAAGCGACGTAGCTGTTGGATGTTCCAAGCGTTGCCGTAGACCTCGCCTTGACTGTTGGCCAGCTTGTACGTTCCGGGCTTCAGAACTTTGGCGATGACGAATGGCCCCTCCCAGGGGGGCGTGAGCTTGTGCCTCCCTCGGGTGTCTTGCCGCAGCCGAAGCACCAGATCGCCCACCTGGAGGTCTCGGGGTCGGACCCCTCGGGCGTGGTAGCGTCGCAGGGACTGCTGATACCGCGCCGAGTGTAGTAAGGCCCTGTCCCGAGCCTCATCCAGCTGGTCCAGCGAGTCTTCTCGGCTAGCTTGGTTACTTTCATCGTCGTAGGCCCTCGTCCTCGGGGAGCCGTATTCCAGGTCCGTGGGCAAGACGGCCTCGGCCCCGTAGACCAGGAAGAACGGCGTGAAACCCGTGGCTCGGCTCGGCGTCGTCCTCAGGCTCCAGACCACCGAGGGGAGTTCCTTCATCCACCGCTTGCCGAACTTGTTGAGGTTGTTGTAAATCCGAGGCTTGAGCCCTTGTAGGATCATGCCATTGGCGCGCTCTACTTGCCCATTCGACATGGGATGAGCTACGGCGGCCCAGTCCACCCGGATGTTGTGATCCTCGCAAAAATCCAAGAATTTTTTGCCGGTGAACTGGGTGCCATTGTCGGTGATGATGGAGTTCGGAACCCCGAAGCGATGGATGATGTTGGTGAAGAACGCCACCGCCTGCTCGGACCTGATGCTGTTCAGGGGTCGGACCTCGATCCACTTGGAGAATTTGTCGACAGCGACCAGCAGGTGCGTGTAGCCCCCGGGCGCCTTCTGCAGAGGGCCAACGAGGTCCAGACCCCACACAGCGAAGGGCCAGGTGATGGGTATCATCTGCAGAGCCTGAGCGGGCAGGTGGGTCTGCTTCGCATAGAATTGGCACCCTTCGCAGGCGTGGACAATTCTAGTGGCGTCAGCCACCGCCGTCGGCCAGTAGAAGCCTTGGCGGAAAGCGTTCCCGACGAGGGTTCGAGGTGCTGCATGATGGCCGCAAGCCCCCGAGTGTATTTCCCACAGGAGTTCCTGACCTTCGGCGATGGAGATGCATCGCTGGAGGATGCCCGAGGGGCTACGGTGGTAGAGCTCCTTCTCATCGCCCAGCAAGACGAACGACTTGGCGCGTCGCGCTACCCGCCGAGCCTCGGCTCGGTCGAGGGGCAGTTCTCCTTGGCGGAGATATTGCAGGTACGGGGTTTGCCAATCCTGATCTGGCATGACCCCGCTCTGCTCCTCCTCGATGTGCAGTGCTTCGCCCTCGGGGGTCGAGGGCCCCTCGAGTTGAGCCGAGGATGGCTCGGGCTGGGCCGAGGTCGCCTCGGACAGGGCCGAGGGCACTTCGGGCCCGGGTGTGTCGCCTATTTTGACAGAGGGTTGGTGCAGATCCCGGGAGAAGACGTCCGGGGGAACCGTCGTTCGCCCCGAGGCTATCTTCGCCAGCTCGTCCGCAGTCTCGTTGTAGCGCCGGGCGATGTGGTTAAGCTCGAGACCGTAGAACTTGTCTTCCAGGCGTCGAACCTCGTCACAGTAGGCCTCCATCTTCGGGTCGCGGCAGTGGGAGTTCTTCATGACTTGGTCGATGACGAGCTGCGAGTCGCCGCGTGCATCGAGGCGTCGGACCCCTAGCTCGATGGCGATTCGCAATCCGTTGATCAGAGCCTCGTACTCAGCCACATTGTTGGACGCCGGGAAATGGAGGCGGAGCACGTAGCGCAGGTGTTTCCCGAGGGGCGAGACGAAGAGTAGGCCCGCGCCAGCTCCCGTCTTCATCAGCGACCCGTCGAAAAACATGGTCCAGAGCTCCGGCTGGATCGGAGCCGTCGGCAACTGGGTGTCGACCCATTCGGCTACGAAGTCCGCCAGTACCTGGGACTTGATGGCCTTCCGAGGGGCGAACGAGATTGCCTCGCCCATGATTTCCACCGCCCACTTCGCGATCCGTCCTGAGGCTTCTCGGCACTGGATGATCTCCCCCAGGGGGAAGGATGACACCACAGTCACCAGATGAGACTCGAAGTAATGTCGCAGCTTTCGCCTCGTCAGGATCACTGCATATAGCAGCTTCTGGACTTGTGGGTAGCGGATCTTGGTCTCGGACAGCACTTCGCTGACGAAGTAAACTGGCCTCTGAATGGGCAAAGCATGCCCCTCTTCCTGCCTTTCGACCATGATCGCGGCGCTGACCACCTGAGTGGTTGCGGCGACGTAGACCAAGAGGGTTTCTCCATCAGCTGGGGGTACCAAGACGGGCGCCTGGGTGAGGAGCGCCTTCAGGTTCCCGAGGGCTTCCTCGGCCTCGGGGGTCCAAGTGAAGCACTCGGCCTTCCTTAAGAGACGGTACAGGGGCAGGCCTCTTTCGCCGAGGCGCGAGATGAAACGGCTCAAGGCCGCGAGGCATCCCATGACCCTCTGTACGCCCTTTAAGTCCTTGATGGGCCCCATGTTTGTGATGGCCGCGATCTTCTCCGGGTTGGCTTCAATGCCCCGCTCGGAGACGATGAATCCCAAAAGCATGCCCCGGGGCACCCCGAAGACGCACTTCTCGGGATTGAGCTTGACGCCCTTCGCCTTGAGACACCGGAATGTCAGTTCGAGGTCGGAGAGAAGGTCGGAGGCTTTCCTCGTCTTGACTACGATGTCATCGACGTAGGCCTCGACCGTGCGACCGATGTGTTCGCCGAACACATGGTTCATGCACCGCTGGTACGTTGCACCCGCGTTCCTCAAACCGAACGGCATTGTGACATAACAGTACATGCCGAAGGGCGTGATGAAAGAAGTCGCGAGCTGGTCGGACTCTTTCATCTTGATTTGATGATACCCTGAGTAGGCATCGAGGAAAGACAGGGTTTCGCACCCTGCAGTGGAGTCCACGATTTGATCGATGCGAGGTAGAGGGTAGGGGACTTTCGGACATGCTTTGTTGAGACCAGTGTAGTCTACACACATCTGCCATTTCCCCCCTTTTTTCCTCACAAGTACAGGGTTGGCAAGCCATTCGGGATGGAATACCTCTTTGATGAACCCTGCTGCCATCAGCTTGTGGATCTCCTCGCCTATCACCCTGCGCCTTTCCTCGTCGAATCGGCGCAGAGGCTGTCTGACCGGTCGGGCTCCGGCCCGAATATCCAGCGAGTGCTCGGCGACATCCCTCGGTATGCCGGGCATGTCCGAGGGACTCCATGCAAAGACGTCGGCGTTTACGCGGAGAAAGCCGACGAGCACTGCTTCCTATTTGGGGTCGAGCCCGGATCCGATCCGAATCTGCTTGGAGGTGTCGCCACTGGGGTCGAGAGGGACGACCTTAACCGTCTCCGCTGGCTCGAAGTTGCCGGCATGTCGTTTCACGTCCGGCACCTCTCGGGAGAGGCTTTCCAGGTCGGCACTGAGGGCCTCGGACTCGGCGAGGGCCTCGGCGTACTCCACGCACTCCACATCACATTCGAATGCGTGTTCGTACGTGGGGCCGACGGTGATGACCCCGTTGGGGCCCGGCATCTTGAGCTTCAGGTAGGTGTAGTTGGGGATGGCCATGAACTTCGCGTAGCATGGCCTTCCCAACACTGCGTGGTAGGTTCCTCGGAACCCGACCACCTCGAACGTCAAAGTCTCCCATCGGAAGTTGGAGGGTGTTCCGAAGCAGACAGGAAGGTCGAGCTGTCCGAGGGGCTGGATGCGCTTCCCGGGACTGATCCCGTGGAAGGGCGCAGCGCCTGCTCGGACGGATGACAGATCGACGCGCAGGAGCCTGAGGGTCTCAGCGTAGATGATGTTGAGGCAGCTGCCCCCATCCATCAAGACCTTGGTGAGCCTGACGTCGCCGATGACAGGATCGACGACGAGCGGGTACTTCCCTGGGCTCGGCACGTGGTCGGGGTGGTCATCTTGGTCGAAGGTGATGGGCTTGTCGGACCAGTCTAGGTAGACTGGCGCCGTCACCTTCACCGAGCAGACCTCCCGACGCTCCTGCTTACGATGCCGAGCCGAGGCGTTCACCGCATGCCCTCCATAGATCATAAAGCAGTCGCGGACCTCGGGGAACTCTCCTGCTTGGTGATCTTCCTTCTTGCCGTCGTCGCGGGCCTTGTCACCCTCTGCGGGTGGCCCGGCCCGATGGAAGTGGCGCCGAAGCATGACGCACTCCTCGAGGGTGTGCTTGACGGGCCCCTGATGGTAGGGGCACGTCTCCTTTAGTGCCTTGTCGAAGAGGTTGGCGCCTCCGGGGGGCTTCCGAGGGTTCTTGTACTCGGCGGTGGCGACGTGGTCCGTGCTGGCGGCGTCGCGTTTCGCTTGCGACTTCCTCCTGCCTTTCTTCTTGGCGCCGAGCGGAGTAGACGCCTTGGGAGCATCTTCCGACGGGCGGCCCTGGGGCTGCTTGTCCTTTCGGAAGATGGCTTCAACCGCCTCCTGACCAGAGGCGAACTTGGTGGCGATGTCCATCAGCTCGCTCGCCCTGGTGGGGGTCTTGCGACCCAACTTGCTCACCAGGTCACGGCAGGTGGTGCCGGCGAGGAACGCGCCGATGACATCAGAGTCGGTGATGTTGGGCAGCTCGGTGCGCTGCTTCGAGAATCGCCGGATGTAGTCCCGAAGGGACTCTCCCGGCTGTTGCCGACAGCTTCGGAGGTCCCAGGAATTCCCGGGGCGCACGTACGTGCCCTGGAAGTTGCCGGCGAAAGCCTGGACCAGATCTTCCCAGTTGGAAATCTGCCCCGGAGGCAGGTGCTCCAACCAAGCGTGAGCGGTGTCGGAGAGAAACAGGGGGAGGTTGCGGATGATGAGGTTGTCGTCGTCCGTCCCACCCAGTTGACAGGCCAGGCGGTAGTCCGCGAGCCACAATTCCGGTCTCGTTTCCCCCGAGTACTTTGTGATAGTAGTCGGGGGTCGGAATCGGGGCGGAAACGGCGCCCGCCGAATGGCTCGGCTAAAGACCTGCGGACCGGGTGGTTCGGGCGAGGGACTCCGATCCTCCCCGCTGTCATAGCGTCCCCCACGCCTGGGGTGATAACCTCGGCGCACCCTTTCGTCGAGGCGGGCCCGACGGTCGCGATGAGGGTGCTCGTCGCCGAGGTGGCCCGGGGCCGCAGGCGCGGTGTTGCGCGTGCGCCCGGTGTAGACCGAGGCTTCCCGCGTGAGTCGGGAAGTCGCGGCACGAGGTTCCGAGGGGTACCCCTGCCTTCAGGAGGCAGAGCTCTCGGCCCGCCGGGCCGCAGCGCCTTCCAGGAGATGCTTGAGTTCTCCCTGGATTCGCCGACCCTCGGTGGTTGATGACTCCGGCATCGCGCGGAGGAGCATCGCTGCGGCGGCCAGGTCCTGACCGGTTTCGCCGGATGCGGGTGGCGGTCTGTCCCTGGCATCGTTGGCGATGCGGTGCTGGAGACCTTGGGGCAGGTGACGTATTCCTCCGGCCGGGGGCTGGCTCGCCCATACCTGCCCGATGTTCTGGCGGATTGCCTCGAGCGCTCCTGCTCCCTCATCGAACCCGGCCTGCGCCCCGCGGACTTGCTCGAGCTGTGGGTCGTGACCCCCCGCCGGAACGGGGACCACAGCTAGCTCCCGCGGGATGTCGGCGCGAGGCGCTGGCCTAGGGGGATCACCATCCTCCGGCATGCCTTGTCGTGGAAACATTCGCGGCTCGGGCCGCAGTCCTTGTCGTCAAGGCTGCGGCTGCCGTCGGAACAGTCGGAGAGGCAGTAGTCACATGCGGTCATGAAGTCCCGCATGGCACTGGGGTTGCCAAATCCGGAGAAATCCCAGCAGATGCTGGGGTCGTCATCTTCCTCGGACCCAGAGGGTCCGTAGGTCGAGACACCCGTCAATCGGTCCCAAGGCGACCGCACACGAAACCCCAGAGAGGTTGCACTCGCCTCAACGTGAGCGCCCGCCAAAGCGAGGTCGCCAGGCGGGTTGAGGCCGAGTCGAAATGATGAAGGATGGGAATCAGCCCGTACCTTTTGGTCGACGAGGATCGACGAAGTCGCATCAGGGGCTGATCGTGCTGTCGTCCTGGGTGCGAGGGCGACGTCCTGCAGGCCCTCCGTGAGCGTGCTGGCGTCGTCCACTTGCTCAGGATCGGCGTGTCGCGGGGGGGGCGGCGCTCGCCTTCGCCTCAAACGCGGGGGTGATGCCCGACACGTCCTCCGTTGGGGCGCTGGGGATGTCGATTTGCTCGACAGTCGACTGAGTGCAGCCTCCCGCTCGGCCTTGGTTGCCCCGCCTCCTCCTCCGATGGCGAGGGAGAGGACGGAGCGAACTCGAAAGTTGTCCTTCCCCCACGCGGGAAAGGTGTCGTCGATTCCGCCGCCGGCAGGCGGGCTGTCCGCCACCATTGTCGCTGTCGCGCGGCGGTGGAAGGAGTATCATGTCGTAGCTGCCGTCGAAAGACATGAACTCGAGACTCCCGAAATGGAGCACCGTCCCGGGTTGAAGAGGTCGTTGGAGACTGCCCATCTGGAGCTTGACGGGAATCTACTCGTCAACACGCAGCAGGCCCCTACCTGGCGCGCCAACTGTCGGCGTTCCGAGACCGGGGGGTCCCCGAGCCGACGAGTGAGTGTGCCGCGTGCCCCAGCCCAGATGGGTCGAGCGCGTGGGCGAGCGCGAAGGGGGGAGAGAGCGAGAGCGAGGTGGCCGGAGTCGGGTCGTGAGGGAGTCGGAGAATTCCCGCGGCCTTCGTGTTCGTCCCGTGCCCTGGTCGGGTGCGCTTGCAGTAGGGGGTTACAAGCGTCCGCGCGGGTGAGGGGAGCGAGCGGCCCCGAGAGAGCGCCTGCCCCTGCCCTTCGTTCCCGCGAGGCCAACCCTCTCTAAGAAGGCCCTGGTCCTTCCTTTTATAGGCGTAAGGAGAGGATCCAGGTGTACAAATGGGTGTGTAGCAAGGTGCTACGTGTCTAGCGGGGGAGAGCTAGTGCCCTAAGTACATGCCAAGGTGGCAGCCGGAGAGATCTTGGCACCCAGCTAGTGTGGCGTCGTGGCTGTCGGAGAAGCGACGGAGCCGGACGGAGGGACAGCTGTCGGAGTGGCTGGGCCCTTGCTGACGTCCTCCTGCTTTCGTAAGGGAGCTGAGAGCCGCCGTCGTCATGGGTCTAGCGGGGCGCCATCATTGCCTATCTGGCGGAGCTGGCCAGATGGGACGTCGGTCCTGTTCTCTGCGGCCCGAGTCGGCTCGGGGTAGGGTGATGATGACGCTTCCTGTTGACGTGGCGGACTTGTGCCCTAGGTCGGGCGACGTGGTGGCTCCTCCGAGGCCGAGGTCGAGTCTATCCTGCATGGCCGAGGCCGAACCTGAGCTCCCGGGTCGGGCGAGGCGGAGGTCGCTCGGCAGAGGCCAGGGAGGAGTCCGAGCCCTGGGTCGGGTGAAGCGGAGTTCGTCGTCTTCTGGGGCCTTAGCCCGAGTCCGAGCCCTGGGTCGGGCGGAGCGGAGTTCGCCGTCTTCCGGGGCCTTAGCCCGAGTCCGAGCCCTGGGTCGGGCGGAGCGGAGTTCGCCGTCTTCCGGGGCCTTAGCCCGAGTCCGAGCCCTGGGTCGGGCGGAGCGGAGTTCGCCGTCTTCCGGGGCCTTAGCCCGAGTCCGAGCCCTGGGTCGGGCGGAGCTTCCTCTGGCGCTTTCGGCCAAGCCTGGCTACCCGTCAGTCTTACCTTTTGCGTTGAAGGCCCCAGTGATTTGGTCGGTTGGCGCGGTGATTTAGTCAGGGTTACTTCTTATCGAAGGCAAGGCCTCGGGCGAGCCGGAGATGCGTCTGCCGTGAAAGAGGAGACCTCGGGCGAGACGGAACCATCTCAGGGTCGGCTGCCCTCGCCCGAGGCTAGGCTCGGGCGTGGCGTGATCAAGTCGCTCGTATGGACTGATCCCTGACTTAATCAAACCCATCAGGCCTCTGCAGCTTTATGCTGATGGGGGTTACCAGCTGAGAATTAGGCGTCTTGAGGGTACCCCTAATTATGGTCCCCGACAGATACTTCACAGAAGTATCTATACAGGTATGGATATCAAGGAAAGCAATGCATCAAAGGGTTCCAAGTAACTCCTATGAACCTAATGCACATTTCACTAGACTTAAGTGTGCGAAAAGTATTTAAAAACACAAGGAAAGGGGTTGCATGCACCGGGGCTTGCCTTTGTTATCAGGTGTGTCCTGCTCGGATCCACAGATATCGAAATAAAAGCAGTTGTCTGCTTGAGGATCAGAGGTGGGTGGTATCCCCTCTTCAGAAACTTCTTCTTCTTCTTCTTGCTCTAATATAACCATATACATGCATAAGAATGGATGTCATGGAATGCTCATGAGGATGCAAAGATAGCATAAACTTATTATTTATGTCTTGAGTACAACTTTCCTTCACGGTACTCCGAGAACCTAGGGTTTCCGGAGTCAGTAAAGGAGTTCATGGAGCAGGGGGGGTGGTTTTGGGTTTAGTGATCAAACAAGGTCCAAATCAACCCAAATTCTACCCATGGCTTCTAAATAATGTGAAAAGCTCACATAAAAAGTTTGGGAAATTTTGGACTTACTATTTATTTTCTAAAAATCCAGAACCAATGGTTTAGGCTATTTTAAATACCCTAAAATTCCCTATTTGATCTAAAAATCAGAAGTTTATTTTTATTAAATTCTAGGGAAATTAACAAGCCTAGGAAAATTAGTCTCATATTTTTAGGATTTTTCTATAATTTTCTACGGATTTCTAAAGCTCCACTGAAAAAGAAAAGGAAAAACTCTTAAACAGTACTGGGCCGATTCAGGTCCAGCCGGCCCAAGCCCGAGCGGATTCGTGCGCGCGCCCGCGCCCACGAGGCGACTTTGCGCAGAAGCCCTCGGTTTAACGGCTAACCAGAAATAGGTCCATTCACTATTGTGTTAAGTCACTGACAGTTTGCACAAATGCCCTCGGGTTTCGGCCTATTCTGTGTTTCACGTCCTCGACGGCGTTCCAGCGTGGCCGTGCTCCGGCGAGCAGCTACGCCGGCCGATTGAGGCTGAGACCGGTGCTAATCTTCGGCTGAGCCCAAATTCGAGTCCCTATGAACGTTTTCCCCAACTAAATTACACTATCGGTGGACTAGGGAGCTCCGGCCACGGTGGCCGTAAGCACAACGGCAACATGATCGTGTTCCTGGCGACCCATGGCGGTCTAGCTTGATTCAATGCTTCGGTAAGCATCAAGAGGAAACAAGGATGTTGAAACAAGAGAACCGAGGGTGAGATCGGACCTGAAACGGGCTGCCCACGGCGAGCTCACTTCTACGGCGGCGGAGAACCGAATTGGGGGAAACTCCGAATTCAAGCGCGCTGGTGGACGATCGAGCGTGGGAGCGGGTGCGATAGCTAGTAAAATACATGGCGCAACCGGCCTGGCCCTCAATTTATAGAAGGGCAAAGCGGTGGCCACGAATTTGAGGAGGACGCGCGGCGGCCGGAGGTAAGGAAGAAGTGCTGGCCGCGGTGAATACGTGTTCACCGCCGTGGCAACTCTCTCGGTGATGATGGGACAGTCGTAGGACGTTACGGCGGTGCTATGAACCGGCTAGGCCACGCGGCGCACGGTCGGGCAGCGGCGGTCGACGGCGAACTTATCGCCAGCCGCAAAGCAGAAGGAAGCCAGGGGGGGTCGTCGGAGTGGTGGCCAGCTCACCGGCGGTAAAGATCTTTACCGAGCGACGCTTATCCGAGGACCACAGAGCACGAATCGTGATGAACCGTGATCAACGGCGGCGGCTACCGGCGATGAGCACGAAGGGATCTTCTTCAGTTTATTCAAGCACTGTACCATGGCCATACATTCATCAGGCTTCTGACCGAGCAACTTTAGAGTCAGTTTTCTCCAGATTTCATGTGACAACAGGTCCAAGTCTCTGCACCAAAGTTGTAGTGCTACATACCAGCTACAACTCAACTATAGGACTTGATCACATTTGAGCACTAGATCATGCTCGAATCTGAGCTAGAAGTTGATGTCAGTTCACTGCTAGTCTGAAAATTCAGACATAACAGCCTGACAGCCCAACTTTAGGCCTGGTTTTCTCTAAATTCTTCTTAACAACTAAGCTCACAACCTTAAGCAAAGTTGTTCTCCTATAATGGGTCTTCAACTTTGATGTGGTGACCTAGGGTAAAAACCCTATATTTTGTAAGTTACAAAGCCCCAAAGTTGAGCCCATTCACTGATTTTTCAGACTTAGAGTAAAACTCAAATGAGGTCCATTTTGCATTTAAGTCCAAAAACTTAGGGTTTGGCTTTCCAATCCACATATTTGTGATCCAATTGACTTAAAACACTTATTTGACTTGGTTTTTGCACTTTAGCCCAAAAGTGGACAAATTTTGCACTTAGGTCCCTAGGGTTTGGTTTTAGGGTTTTCCAGGGTTCCAATTAGGGTTTCTGGTATTCCAGGGGTATGAATGTGATTCAACTTAGTGTTTGGGGATATTTTATGACTTTTCTCACAAGCCCTAAAGTTTTTCTCAACTTGGGTTAAGTTTTACCCCTTTAATCACTATTTAGAGTTAAGTCCCTTAACCAGGGTCCTATTTGTAAAACTTTAAAACAATACAACTTGTTTGAAATTTTTGCCTAGTGAATGCACTCTAGGTGTGTCAAACATATGCAATGCCCATGCTCATGATGCCATGCTCAAGTTTTAGTTATAGTAACACCAGGGGTGTTACAGGGGGGTGAGGTTTTTAATGAGGCGGAGCCATGCAATATACCCACAAAAATCCCCCGCAAAAGTTGACACGTTGAAAAATACCGCATCGGCGGTCTTCGGCATTCGACCACACCAAAGTCACCACGAGGGGCAGCGCTTACTACCCTCGCGTGCGACACTCCGCGCAAAAGTCGCCTACGGGTGCAGCCGGAATAGCACAACAAGTGCGAAAATTCGAAGTCTTTTCCAAATGACTGTCCGTGCAAAAGTCGCCTACGGGTGCAGCCGGAATAGCACAATAAGTGTGAAAAATCGAAGTCTTTTTCAAAAGACTACCCATGCAAAAGTCGCCCACGGGTGCAGCCGGAACAGCACAATAAGTGCGAAAATTCGAAGTCTTTTCCAAAAGACTATCCGTGCAAAAGTCGCCTACGGGTGCAGCCGGAATAGCACAATAAGTGCGAAAAATCAAAAGACTACCCATGCAAAAGTCGCCTAAGGGTGCAGGCGGAATAGCACAATAAGTGCCCGAAATCGAAGTCTTTCCCAAAATATTATCCGTGCAAAAGTCGCCTACGGGTGCAGCCGGAATAGCACAAGTGCGCAGAATCAGGGTCTTCTCCAAAAGACTCCATGCAAAATACGCCTATGGGTGCAGCCGGACTAACTCAACAAACGCGCAAAATCGAAGGCTTCCCCACAAGCACCCGAACACAAGCCGCCTACAGGCGCAACCGGATCAACGAAGGCACACAGCCTCGTTATACAAATCATAGTTACACACACACAGCGAGGGCATCACACATTACAACGGCTCAACCTTCGGGATGATACCCATCTCCCTATAGTTGAACAACATTATCCTCAATTCCGCACCCTCAAAAAGATTTCGCAGCGCACCCTCACCTACACTCGCCCCAGCAGGCGAAGACAACAATTCCCGTTGGCAGTCCCGTCCACACGAAGACGACCACCCTCCACCTCACCTTGATGACGCCTATCACTTCGCGGCAACTCACTCACTCTCCGCTTTGCCACCGCCCTTCGCCGCCTACGCCCAACACTCGCACCCGGAATATTCTCACCCGTCACACGTAGAGAAGTCTCCGCCGCAGCCACATCCAATGCTGCAAAATAGTCTAAGTCCTCATCCGAAGACCCCTCTGTCCACACAATCGAAATCCCAGAATCATCAGACTCAAAAAACTTAGACACAAAATCATCAGAATCGTCTTCAGCAACCACGGTCGAAGCCACAAAATTAGCATTGTCAGTAGCGGTTGCGTGCGCAGGCCCAAAACCCTGAACCTACGCAGCAACCGAAGTTCAGTAACACTCAGACAAGATTTACAAACTCCCCCCAACCTATTTAGCCACCTGCGAAGGTGCATCCACGGCCGTGGGGTCTTCGACTGACGGCTCAGCCACCACCTTCAAGACATCTTCGACCGTCGACGCAGGGGCCGACACAGGGTCTTCGCCAGCCACAGTAGGCACGGGCATAGCCGAGAGGCCTTCACCAGCATCCGAGAGCAGCACTGGGTTGACCTCCGCAGCCTCGGGCGGCACGCCGGCTAGAGCTCCAAAGTCCTCGACGTCCTCAGCACGCTCCATCTGCAGCAACATCACAGTCACTCAGCAAAAACCACGCATACCCAAACACACAACCACATGAAAAATGACCTTCACCTGCTCTCTCGCCCGGTCGGATCGCTCCCTGACCGCCTCCCGACCATGCGGACCCCACATCCTATCAAAATGTGCCCCCGCTGACTGCTTCACCATAGGGTCCTCGGCCTTGAACATCTCGCTTTCAAAGTTCTCGTCTGATTGGTCGAAGACCTCGTAGTGCCTGCAGCCCTCGCGGGACAACGCATTCATGGCCCCCTCGCAGGTGACTAGGGAGGCAAAGGACATGAAACCCTCCACAATGGTTGGGAGCACCAGCAGCTCCTCCTGCAACCATTCGAGGAAGCGAAGGCCTGCCTCCCGGTCGGGTACTTCGAAGTCAGCAGTCCGCGCACCCAGCTCGTGGTATGAGCCCAAAAACTGTGAGTGCGTCCGCTCAACCTCCGAGCGCGTAGAGGCCTCGGCCTTGTCCACGCGGCCGCGCAAGGCGTTGAACCTCGCCTCCAGCTCTTCGGTGCATTGACTGGTGAGACTGCTCTCCGCCCGTGTCATTTTGGCCTCCGCTTGCGCAGCCTACGCCTCAGCGATGGCCTGGTTCGCCTCCCTCCTCTCCTCCACCAGCTGGCTCCGGAGGTCCGTCTTCTCGGCCTCCAAGGCGGCCACTTTCTCCGCCAGCCTGTGGTTCTTGCTTTCCGCCGCCGACTCCTCCCGGACGGCATCCGCGTGTTGTGCCCGAAGTCTCTCGACTTCGGCAGCCACGTCCACAGTCAGGACACCCGACGTGTAACACCCAAATTCTGAATTTGGAATTGGAAGAAGGAATCTGAACAAAGTATCACTGGGAAATAAGAAAATGTGGAGAAAAAGAATTTTTCTTTTAAAGGAAACCATTTATACATCCCATGAAATAAATAAACAAGGAGAATAAAACTTAAATTAGTAATATTAAAATAATATGGATTATATTCACCTTTGGATTTCAATTGATACATTTGAAAAATCTGAAAAACCAAAATAGAAGTATAAATTTGAATTTGGAATAGAAAATAGAAAAGAAGAGAAAGAGAAGGGATATAAAACAAAAATATAAATAATATATATATAAACAAGTATGTTCAGAATTAATATCCCTAACTTCACAAAAATAAATTGAAATGATGAGCCATAGAAATTTGAATTTAAGTTTGAATTCAAATTGGATTTGAAAATGAAGAAAAGAAATAGAAAATAAAAAGGAAAAAAGAGAAAAACCCTAACTGGGCCAACTCTCCTCAATTCGGCCCACTAACTCGCGCGCGCCAGCCCATTCTCAACCCGGCGCCGACACGCGGGACCCACGGGGCAGCCCCTCACCCCCTCGCGCGCGCTCGCCTTTCCCTCACTGCCAGCCGGGCCCGCTGGTCAGTCACCCTGCGCGCCCATCACCGACAGCTCGACCCCACCTCGTCAGCCTCTTGTTCGTCGTCTCCAACGAACTCGCCGCAACGGACGCGCGCGACTTCCTCGCCGGGAATCTCGTTCCTCGCTCGGACTCCGCTTTCCATGGCTTTGGGGTATAAAGCCGAAGCTCCGCGACCCCCCTTTCCCATCCTCACCTTCGTCCGCAACCTTTCGCCAGCCATCGTCGCGATTCTCGCGGGCCAAGTTCGCCGCCGTGACCGAAACGCGTCGTCGTCGACGTCGGGTCCCCGGTGATCGGCCTTGGAGCGTCTCCAAGTCCATTCGAAGGGTGTCGAGTCGTTCGCGGGCGAAGTAGGCCACTGGGCACAGCGCAATTCCTCGTCGAACTTCGACTCGCCGCCGCGGATCCGCCTCCGTCGTCGTCGGACCCTCTGCGCGCCAAGACCGCCGGTAAGATCTACTCCAGTGAGTTCGCCGTCCCCTAAGCACCATGTAGCAGCCTTTAATTGAGCGCTAGGGCCACTGGAGCGTGTGATTGGGTTTCTCCGGCGATGGCCCGCCGTATGGCTTGGGCGGCGCCGCCGTCCCGAGCTGGGGGATTGGGGGAAAGCGCGGTGGCCGTCGATCTCCCAGTGAACGGCTCAGATTAGAAGCAGGCGATACCCCTTCGGGATATTAAATCGGGGCCGTGGGTCTTCGATCGGACGAATAGGATTAGATTTAGAATCCTCACCGTCGATCTCTGATCCAAGGATCAGGATTGCGTACCGCTTCGGCGCACTCCGGATTTAATCTGGGCCCTCGGTGTTTAATCCAACGGCCGAGATCGCACCGTACCCCTTCGCGGGTCGATTTTGTTAAAGAACCCCTCGGGTTTCACTAAATCAACCCGCCGTCCATATGTTACTGTACGCTGTGTCTCGGGCAACTTGCCCCGAGCCCCCTGGGTTTCTCTGGAATTGAGGCCCAGTCCAGCACAGTTATAAATTGATTAAATGATTAGGAAATTGAATTTTTAATACAAAAATAATTGCTAGAACTTTATAAATTCATAGAAAATTCATTTTTGCTCCAAATTGAACCATTCCAATTCCTAAAATTTTGTAATAATATTCTCTATCATTTAGAATCACTGTTTTGACATGAACTCTGTCAGAAAATTTATTTATCATTTAATCATATTATAATCACCTTAAAATCTTAGGAAATTCATAACTTGAATTCTATAACTCCAAAATTAATAATTCTTTTTCCTGTGGTTTTATTTTAATATGTAGAATATTAATATGTATTTTGCATATATGTTTGGTGTAATGTTAATTTTGCCTATACCATGTATGTTTGTATTGCTACGACTAGCAGTGAGGTCACGAGGATCTGAAGAATCATCCTGGTACCTGGATTCTCAAGGCCCAGGCAAGTTGTGCCCTTGATCACTTCTTTTTACCCAGCCATGTTCTGATTAATCATAATGATCTGCATAGGTTAATTTGATGGGACCCAACAGGTTACCTAGTTTGATTATCTTTATACCTTGTTTACCACTGATCTTTCTGGGTAGTACTTGCTAGTGCTATATATGGTTTTGGGTATGGAGATACACTATTCATGTTTACACTTTTTGTTATCAGTTGTTATTTAATGTTCATGTTAAGATCATTATGTTAATTGGAACATGGAGCGACCACCCGGGAAAACAGTGCTACCACAAGGGTAGTATGGGATGCCCTTGGCTGATTAATTAGGAAAGCTAGTGGAAGACTACCTTACCCGAAAGGGGCAAGGGCAGTAGGGGAGAGGTCAGTGTAGGGAGGCCCTCGGGAGGATTTTGCTGCGATGGCGGTCCTGCAAGGGATTCCTGCACTGGATCTTCCTATAAACTGTAGCGGGTTTTCGGAAGCTAGTGGAACTTTGTAAAGGCCTCGTAGTGGATCCCTAGCCATTCACCTCGGAAGTGTCTAAGGGCTTTGCAAACCCTGGCGACATGGGATACACGACTTGTGGGTAAAGATGCGCAACCTCTGCAGAGTGTAAAACTGGTATACTAGCCGTGCTCACGGTCAAGAGCAGCTCGGACCCTCACATGATTAATCTATGGAACTAAATTCAATTTGTCATATGCATTGCATTGCAGGTGGTGTTGTTACTTTTGATCTATTACTTAATTGGGTTTGGTATTTACTTATACTTAGTAACTGCTAATAAAATTTTGACCAACTTTAAAAGCAATGCTCAGCTCTAACCATCTCCTTTGGTAAGCCTTACACTTTATGTGAGCTCCCACCTTTGGTGAGTTCATGCACATTATTCCCCACAACTTGTTGAGCGATGAACGTATGTGAGCTCACTCTTGCTGTCTCACATACACCACAGGTCAAGGCCAGGTACTGCAGGATGATGCTCATGGAGGATACTGCGATGAGTTCGTGAGTGGTCTAGGTCGTCGTCTCCCAGTCAACTTTGGGTTGCTGGACCGTTGTCTCCTTATAATGTAATTATTTATTTTGTATAGAACTCCTGTTATATGTAAAGATGAGACATTCGATCCTGTGCCACTATACATCATATGTAAGAGACTTGGTCCCAGCATACCTGGTGTTTATGTTAACCCCGGGTTTTGGACCCCTAAAATCCGGGTGTTACAGAAGTGGTATCAGAGGAATGTTGTCTGTAGGACGAAACCTAGATAGAACTGGACAACCCTTGTCTACTTACCTCTGCTACTCTGATTCATTTCTAAACTTAATCTTTTCTCATCTATTTCCGCTTCACTCTGATTATTCTTATCTTTTCTTTCTAAAGACAAATGTGGATTTCACACTTTGAAATCCTGTGCCTAAAGTGACTTTAGGAATAGGAGACCTACTCTTAGGAACAAAATCAAAAAATATTTTCTTAAGTGTTTATGTATTTGAATGTTTTGTTCTTATGATACTTGTCTGATTTGGATCTTTGATTGAGTGTGATGGGTTGTGGAGTAATGTCCACGATTGCATCTGCATATACACATAGGTATTAAAATATATCTATAAAATAACTAGACAGCCTAGAGTATCCCCTTGGAACATATCTAGCTTAAGAGATTTAACTTATCCTAAAAGATCCCATTCTAACCAATTCATCTTATCTTAAAAGATTCTCCCTTATCTTAATAGATCCATCTCATCCAAAAAAAAAATACTCATCTTATCTTGAAGAGATTTTATGTCATCTTAATAGATCTAACTGGCCTTAAAAGATTCTATCTTATCTTTATGGATCCATCTTATCCTAATAGGCATACTTATCCACCCTAGATTAAACAACCATGATCTAATGCAACCTAATTTGATCTTATTTAGTCAAACTAGTCATACCAATCTAACCTAGATTCAATCTTGTGTAATAGATCCATCTTATCTTAAAGGATACTCTATTACCTTAATAGATTCATCTTACCTTAAAAAGATTTTATCTGGTCCTAATAAATCTAACTAACTTCTAAAGATTCTAACATATCCTAATAATATTTATCCTACCCTAGTAGATCTATCCAACCTAAACTAGTCTAATCTAGTCACATCCAATTTAATCTAGATCTTATCTTACCTAATGTGACCTGATCCAGTGTGGTCTAATGTTATCTAACTTAATGTGGTTCACTTAAACAGATTAATGACACTAGTAGAAGAGATTAGACCCCACTAGCCATGTATTAAATTATCTTAGCACATTGGATCAACTCAACCATGAGCTAACCCAACCCATAGAGCCATGATGAATGGTATAACCTTTCTATTCCCACCTAACAACAAATAAACTTTTAACCTACATCTTGTAGTCTATCCCACCCATATATATCTCTCATCTTGACAGATTCCATCTTACCCTTGGATATTCACCTTAAACAACTAGGTTATCCCAATCTGGACATAAAACAAAGATTAAGCCCTACCAAAGAATCTTTAGATTGAAACCAGCTACTAAGCTTATTCATTCCGCCTATTGAATAATTTCCTTTGCAAAACTATTACCATATGCTTCTAACTTTCATGGTCAATACCAGGAAAGGAAAGATTATCACGTAACAACAAACAGAAAATGAATCCTCCAAATCCTCCACCTGTTGACATCAATCAAATGGTTGCTACCCAAAGACTGGTAATACAACAGTTAACAGACCTGGTGACCGAGATGCAGAATCAGATAAGACAACAACGCGAGGAAATACGTCAGGCCCGCCAAGAAATAAGGCAAGCACGATTGGAGAGACAACAACAACAACCTCCACCACCACCACCAGCTTCACCAAGCTACATAGATATAAATTATGATGATTTGTAAGATCTAGATGTTATTTTAGTTAGTAGATGATATGATATTATTTTAGAAGGAACAATAAGGTCTATTGACCCTATGTTTTGTTAAAGAATTATACCTCATGCTGAGATTTCTTTGTTTGTGCATATGTTCCGAGAACAATATGAGTATACATCCCTTTTCTTACAAATCTCGAGGACGAGATTATTTTTAAGGGGGGAGGATTTGTAACACCCAAATTCTGAATTTGGAATTGGAAGAAGGAATCTGAACAAAGTATCACTGGGAAATAAGAAAATGTGGAGAAAAAGAATTTTTCTTTTAAAGGAAACCATTTATACATCCCATGAAATAAATAAACAAGGAGAATAAAACTTAAATTAGTAATATTAAAATAATATGGATTATATTCACCTTTGGATTTCAATTGATACATTTGAAAAATCTGAAAAACCAAAATAGAAGTATAAATTTGAATTTGGAATAGAAAATAGAAAAGAAGAGAAAGAGAAGGGATATAAAACAAAAATATAAATAATATATATATAAACAAGTATGTTCAGAATTAATATCCCTAACTTCACAAAAATAAATTGAAATGATGAGCCATAGAAATTTGAATTTAAGTTTGAATTCAAATTGGATTTGAAAATGAAGAAAAGAAATAGAAAATAAAAAGGAAAAAAGAGAAAAACCCTAACTGGGCCAACTCTCCTCAATTCGGCCCACTAACTCGCGCGCGCCAGCCCATTCTCAACCCGGCGCCGACACGCGGGACCCACGGGGCAGCCCCTCACCCCCTCGCGCGCGCTCGCCTTTCCCTCACTGCCAGCCGGGCCCGCTGGTCAGTCACCCTGCGCGCCCGTCACCGACAGCTCGACCCCACCTCGTCAGCCTCTTGTTCGTCGTCTCCAACGAACTCGCCGCAACGGACGCGCGCGACTTCCTCGCCGGGAATCTCGTTCCTCGCTCGGACTCCGCTTTCCATGGCTTTGGGGTATAAAGCCGAAGCTCCGCGACCCCCCTTTCCCATCCTCACCTTCGTCCGCAACCTTTCGCCAGCCACCGTCGCGATTCTCGCGGGCCAAGTTCGCCGCCGTGACCGAAACGCGTCGTCGTCGACGTCGGGTCCCCGGTGATCGGCCTTGGAGCGTCTCCAAGTCCATTCGAAGGGTGTCGAGTCGTTCGCGGGCGAAGTAGGCCACTGGGCACAGCGCAATTCCTCGTCGAACTTCGACTCGCCGCCGCGGATCCGCCTCCGTCGTCGTCGGACCCTCTGCGCGCCAAGACCGCCGGTAAGATCTACTCCAGTGAGTTCGCCGTCCCCTAAGCACCATGTAGCAGCCTTTAATTGAGCGCTAGGGCCACTGGAGCGTGTGATTGGGTTTCTCCGGCGATGGCCCGCCGTATGGCTTGGGCGGCGCCGCTGTCCCGAGCTGGGGGATTGGGGGAAAGCGCGGTGGCCGTCGATCTCCCAGTGAACGGCTCAGATTAGAAGCAGGCGATACCCCTTCGGGATATTAAATCGGGGCCGTGGGTCTTCGATCGGACGAATAGGATTAGATTTAGAATCCTCGCCGTCGATCTCTGATCCAAGGATCAGGATTGCGTACCGCTTCGGCGCACTCCGGATTTAATCTGGGCCCTCGGTGTTTAATCCAACGGCCGAGATCGCACCGTACCCCTTCGCGGGTCGATTTTGTTAAAGAACCCCTCGGGTTTCACTAAATCAACCCGCCGTCCATATGTTACTGTACGCTGTGTCTCGGGCAACTTGCCCCGAGCCCCCTGGGTTTCTCTGGAATTGAGGCCCAGTCCAGCACAGTTATAAATTGATTAAATGATTAGGAAATTGAATTTTTAATACAAAAATAATTGCTAGAACTTTATAAATTCATAGAAAATTCATTTTTGCTCCAAATTGAACCATTCCAATTCCTAAAATTTTGTAATAATATTCTCTATCATTTAGAATCACTGTTTTGACATGAACTCTGTCAGAAAATTTATTTATCATTTAATCATATTATAATCACCTTAAAATCTTAGGAAATTCATAACTTGAATTCTATAACTCCAAAATTAATAATTCTTTTTCCTGTGGTTTTATTTTAATATGTAGAATATTAATATGTATTTTGCATATATGTTTGGTGTAATGTTAATTTTGCCTATACCATGTATGTTTGTATTGCTACGACTAGCAGTGAGGTCACGAGGATCTGAAGAATCATCCTGGTACCTGGATTCTCAAGGCCCAGGCAAGTTGTGCCCTTGATCACTTCTTTTTACCCAGCCATGTTCTGATTAATCATAATGATCTGCATAGGTTAATTTGATGGGACCCAACAGGTTACCTAGTTTGATTATCTTTATACCTTGTTTACCACTGATCTTTCTGGGTAGTACTTGCTAGTGCTATATGTGGTTTTGGGTATGGAGATACACTATTCATGTTTACACTTTTTGTTATCAGTTGTTATTTAATGTTCATGTTAAGATCATTATGTTAATTGGAACATGGAGCGACCACCCGGGAAAACAGTGCTACCACAAGGGTAGTATGGGATGCCCTTGGCTGATTAATTAGGAAAGCTAGTGGAAGACTACCTTACCCGAAAGGGGCAAGGGCAGTAGGGGAGAGGTCAGTGTAGGGAGGCCCTCGGGAGGATTTTGCTGCGATGGCGGTCCTGCAAGGGATTCCTGCACTGGATCTTCCTATAAACTGTAGCGGGTTTTCGGAAGCTAGTGGAACTTTGTAAAGGCCTCGTAGTGGATCCCTAGCCATTCACCTCGGAAGTGTCTAAGGGCTTTGCAAACCCTGGCGACATGGGATACACGACTTGTGGGTAAAGATGCGCAACCTCTGCAGAGTGTAAAACTGGTATACTAGCCGTGCTCACGGTCAAGAGCAGCTCGGACCCTCACATGATTAATCTATGGAACTAAATTCAATTTGTCATATGCATTGCATTGCAGGTGGTGTTGTTACTTTTGATCTATTACTTAATTGGGTTTGGTATTTACTTATACTTAGTAACTGCTAATAAAATTTTGACCAACTTTAAAAGCAATGCTCAGCTCTAACCATCTCCTTTGGTAAGCCTTACACTTTATGTGAGCTCCCACCTTTGGTGAGTTCATGCACATTATTCCCCACAACTTGTTGAGCGATGAACGTATGTGAGCTCACTCTTGCTGTCTCACATACACCACAGGTCAAGGCCAGGTACTGCAGGATGATGCTCATGGAGGATACTGCGATGAGTTCGTGAGTGGTCTAGGTCGTCGTCTCCCAGTCAACTTTGGGTTGCTGGACCGTTGTCTCCTTATAATGTAATTATTTATTTTGTATAGAACTCCTGTTATATGTAAAGATGAGACATTCGATCCTGTGCCACTATACATCATATGTAAGAGACTTGGTCCCAGCATACCTGGTGTTTATGTTAACCCCGGGTTTTGGACCCCTAAAATCCGGGTGTTACACGACGCCACGCGGTCGGTGAAGTTGGCCGCCTCACAAAAGCCAATGAGACCCAAAACCTCATGCAAACAACAAACGCCGAGGTTCAGCACAACTTACCTGCTTCAACTGCTGCGACAGCTGCTGCGACGCCTCCCTCAGCCGCTGGGACATGGAGCCCGCCACGTCCTTGGTGGCGTGGCTAACGGAATCTCGCCGCTCGCGCAGAAAATGGCCCACGGGTCTCGCGCGGCACCCTTCGCCCCAGCCACCGCCATTGGCAACACGGTTGCTGAAGGCGGGACAACAACCAGCTGCCCTTCACTCGACTCTGCGACATATCATCGGTCAAACAACTAGCCAAAAAAACTTACCAACAAAATAATCCTCGACACTGATGTCCGTGCCGAAGTCGCCAATACGTCTCCCCGGCGAAGGCAGCTCCCGTCCTTTCGCGGATCCGCCCGGGGGAGGCTTGGTTCCGCCAGAGGCGGCAGTCTTCGCGCTCGCCAACGCTTTGCTGGATCCGTGTAACACCCGGATTTTAGGGGTCTAAAACCCGGGGTTAACATAAACACCAGGTATGCTGGGACCAAGTCTCATACATATGATGTATAGTGGCACAGGATCGAATGTCACATCTTTATATATAACAGGAGTTCTATACAAAATAAATAATTACATTATAAGGAGACAACGGTCCAGCAACCCAAAGTTGACTGGGAGACGACGACCTAGACCTCTCACGAACTCATCGCAGCATCCTCCATGAGCATCATCCTGCAGTACCTGGTCTTGACCTGTGGTGTATGTGAGACAGCAAGAGTGAGCTCACATACGTTCATCGCTCAACAAGTTGTGGGGAATAATGTGCATGAACTCGCCAAAGGTGGGAGCTCACATAAAGTGTAAGGCTTACCAAAGAAGATGGTTAGAGCTGAGCATTGCTTTTAAAGTTGGTCAAAATTTTATTAGCAATTACTAAGTATAAGTAAATACCAGCCCAATTAAATAGTAGAACAAAAGTAATAGCCACATCACCTGCAATGCAATGCATATGACAAATTGAATTTAGTTCCATAAATTAATCATGTGAGGGTCCGAGCTGCTCTTGACCGTGAGCACGACTAGTATACCAGTTTTACACTCTGCAGAGGTTGCGCATCTTTACCCACAAGTCGTGTATCCCATGTCGCCAGGGTTTGCAAAGCCCTTAGACACTTCCGAGGTGAATGGCTAGGGATCCACTACGAGGCCTTTACAAAGTTCCACTAGCTTCCGAAAACCCGCTACAGTTTATAGGAAGATCCAGTGCAGGAATCCCTTGCAGGACCGCCATCGCAGCAAAATCCTCCCGAGGGCCTCCCTACACTGACCTCTCCCCTACTGCCCTTGCCCCTTTCGGGTAAGGTAGTCTTCCACTAGCTTTCCTAATTAATCAGCCAAGGGCATCCCATACTACCCTTGTGGTAGCACTGTTTTCCCGGGTGGTCGCTCCATGTTCCAATTAACATAATGATCTTAACATGAACATTAAATAACAACTGATAACAAAAAGTGTAAACATGAATAGTGTATCTCCATACCCAAAACCACATATAGCACTAGCAAGTACTACCCAGAAAGATCAGTGGTAAACAAGGTATAAAGATAATCAAACTAGGTAACCTGTTGGGTCCCATCAAATTAACCTATGCAGATCATTATGATTAATCAGAACATGGCTGGGTAAAAAGAAGTGATCAAGGGCACAACTTGCCTGGGCCTTGAGAATCCAGGTACCAGGATGATTCTTCAGATCCTCGTGACCTCACTGCTAGTCGTAGCAATACAAACATACATGGTATAGGTAAAATTAACATTACACCAAACATATATGCAAAATACATATTAATATTCTACATATTAAAATAAAACCACAGGAAAAAGAATTATTAATTTTGGAGTTATAGAATTCAAGTTATGAATTTCCTAAGATTTTAAGGTGATTATAATATGATTAAATGATAAATAAATTTTCTGACAGAGTTCATGTCAAAACAGTGATTCTAAATGATAGAGAATATTATTACAAAATTTTAGGAATTGGAATGGTTCAATTTGGAGCAAAAATGAATTTTCTATGAATTTATAAAGTTCTAGCAATTATTTTTGTATTAAAAATTCAATTTCCTAATCATTTAATCAATTTATAACTGTGCTGGACTGGGCCTCAATTCCAGAGAAACCCAGGGGGCTCAGGGCAAGTTGCCCGAGACACAGCGTACAGTAACATATGGACGGCGGGTTGATTTAGTGAAACCCGAGGGGTTCTTTAACAAAATCGACCCGCGAAGGGGTACGGTGCGATCTCGGCCGTTGGATTAAACACCGAGGGCCCAGATTAAATCCGGAGTGCGCCGAAGCGGTACGCAATCCTGATCCTTGGATCAGAGATCGACGGCGAGGATTCTAAATCTAATCCTATTCGTCCGATCGAAGACCCACGGCCCCGATTTAATATCCCGAAGGGGTATCGCCTGCTTCTAATCTGAGCCGTTCACTGGGAGATCGACGGCCACCGCGCTTTCCCCCAATCCCCCAGCTCGGGACGGCGGCGCCGCCCAAGCCATACGGCGGGCCATCGCCGGAGAAACCCAATCACACGCTCCAGTGGCCCTAGCGCTCAATTAAAGGCTGCTACATGGTGCTTAGGGGACGGCGAACTCACTGGAGTAGATCTTACCGGCGGTCTTGGCGCGCAGAGGGTCCGACGACGACGGAGGCGGATCCGCGGCGGTGAGTCGAAGTTCGACGAGGAATTGCGCTGTGCCCAGTGGCCTACTTCGCCCGCGAACGACTCGACACCCTTCGAATGGACTTGGAGACGCTCCAAGGCCGATCACCGGGGACCCGACGTCGACGACGACGCGTTTCGGTCACGGCGGCGAACTTGGCCCGCGAGAATCGCGACGGTGGCTGGCGAAAGGTTGCGGACGAAGGTGAGGATGGGAAAGGGGGGTCGCGGAGCTTCGGCTTTATACCCCAAAGCCATGGAAAGCGGAGTCCGAGCGAGGAACGAGATTCCCGGCGAGGAAGTCGCGCGCGTCCGTTGCGGCGAGTTCGTTGGAGACGACGAACAAGAGGCTGACGAGGTGGGGTCGAGCTGTCGGTGACGGGCGCGCAGGGTGACTGACCAGCGGGCCCGGCTGGCAGTGAGGGAAAGGCGAGCGCGCGCGAGGGGGTGAGGGGCTGCCCCGTGGGTCCCGCGTGTCGGCGCCGGGTTGAGAATGGGCTGGCGCGCGCGAGTTAGTGGGCCGAATTGAGGAGAGTTGGCCCAGTTAGGGTTTTTCTCTTTTTTCCTTTTTATTTTCTATTTCTTTTCTTCATTTTCAAATCCAATTTGAATTCAAACTTAAATTCAAATTTCTATGGCTCATCATTTCAATTTATTTTTGTGAAGTTAGGGATATTAATTCTGAACATACTTGTTTATATATATATTATTTATATTTTTGTTTTATATCCCTTCTCTTTCTCTTCTTTTCTATTTTCTATTCCAAATTCAAATTTATACTTCTATTTTGGTTTTTCAGATTTTTCAAATGTATCAATTGAAATCCAAAGGTGAATATAATCCATATTATTTTAATATTACTAATTTAAGTTTTATTCTCCTTGTTTATTTATTTCATGGGATGTATAAATGGTTTCCTTTAAAAGAAAAATTCTTTTTCTCCACATTTTCTTATTTCCCAGTGATACTTTGTTCAGATTCCTTCTTCCAATTCCAAATTCAGAATTTGGGTGTTACAAATCCTCCCCCCTTAAAAATAATCTCGTCCTCGAGATTTGTAAGAAAAGGGATGTATACTCATATTGTTCTCGGAACATATGCACAAACAAAGAAATCTCAGCATGAGGTATAATTCTTTAACAAAACATAGGGTCAATAGACCTTATTGTTCCTTCTAAAATAATATCATATCATCTACTAACTAAAATAACATCTAGATCTTACAAATCATCATAATTTATATCTATGTAGCTTGGTGAAGCTGGTGGTGGTGGTGGAGGTTGTTGTTGTTGTCTCTCCAATCGTGCTTGCCTTATTTCTTGGCGGGCCTGACGTATTTCCTCGCGTTGTTGTCTTATCTGATTCTGCATCTCGGTCACCAGGTCTGTTAACTGTTGTATTACCAGTCTTTGGGTAGCAACCATTTGATTGATGTCAACAGGTGGAGGATTTGGAGGATTCATTTTCTATTTGTTGTTACGTGATAATCTTTCCTTTCCTGGTATTGACCATGAAAGTTAGAAGCATATGGTAATAGTTTTGCAAAGGAAATTATTCAATAGGCGGAATGAATAAGCTTAGTAGCTGGTTTCAATCTAAAGATTCTTTGGTAGGGCTTAATCTTTGTTTTATGTCCAGATTGGGATAACCTAGTTGTTTAAGGTGAATATCCAAGGGTAAGATGGAATCTGTCAAGATGAGAGTTATATATGGGTGGGATAGACTACAAGATGTAGGTTAAAAGTTTATTTGTTGTTAGGTGGGAATAGAAAGGTTATACCATTCATCATGGCTCTATGGGTTGGGTTAGCTCATGGTTGAGTTGATCCAATGTGCTAAGATAATTTAATACATGGCTAGTGGGGTCTAATCTCTTCTACTAGTGTCATTAATCTGTTTAAGTGAACCACATTAAGTTAGATAACATTAGACCACACTGGATCAGGTCACATTAGGTAAGATAAGATCTAGATTAAATTGGATGTGACTAGATTAGACTAGTTTAGGTTGGATAGATCTACTAGGGTAGGATAAATATTATTAGGATATGTTAGAATCTTTAGAAGTTAGTTAGATTTATTAGGACCAGATAAAATCTTTTTAAGGTAAGATGAATCTATTAAGGTAATAGAGTATCCTTTAAGATAAGATGGATCTATTACACAAGATTGAATCTAGGTTAGATTGGTATGACTAGTTTGACTAAATAAGATCAAATTAGGTTGCATTAGATCATGGTTGTTTAATCTAGGGTGGATAAGTATGCCTATTAGGATAAGATGGATCCATAAAGATAAGATAGAATCTTTTAAGGCCAGTTAGATCTATTAAGATGACATAAAATCTCTTCAAGATAAGATGAGTATTTTTTTTTGGATGAGATGGATCTATTAAGATAAGGGAGAATCTTTTAAGATAAGATGAATTGGTTAGAATGGGATCTTTTAGGATAAGTTAAATCTCTTAAGCTAGATATGTTCCAAGGGGATACTCTAGGCTGTCTAGTTATTTTATAGATATATTTTAATACCTATGTGTATATGCAGATGCAATCGTGGACATTACTCCACAACCCATCACACTCAATCAAAGATCCAAATCAGACAAGTATCATAAGAACAAAACATTCAAATACATAAACACTTAAGAAAATATTTTTGATTTTGTTCCTAAGAGTAGGTCTCCTATTCCTAAAGTCACTTTAGGCACAGGATTTCAAAGTGTGAAATCCACATTTGTCTTTAGAAAGAAAAGATAAGAATAATCAGAGTGAAGCGGAAATAGATGAGAAAAGATTAAGTTTAGAAATGAATCAGAGTAGCAGAGGTAAGTAGACAAGGGTTGTCCAGTTCTATCTAGGTTTCGTCCTACAGACAACATTCCTCTGATACCACTTCTGTAACACCCGGATTTTAGGGGTCTAAAACCCGGGGTTAACATAAACACCAGGTATGCTGGGACCAAGTCTCATACATATGATGTATAGTGGCACAGGATCGAATGTCACATCTTTATATATAACAGGAGTTCTATACAAAATAAATAATTACATTATAAGGAGACAACGGTCCAGCAACCCAAAGTTGACTGGGAGACGACGACCTAGACCTCTCACGAACTCATCGCAGCATCCTCCATGAGCATCATCCTGCAGTACCTGGTCTTGACCTGTGGTGTATGTGAGACAGCAAGAGTGAGCTCACATACGTTCATCGCTCAACAAGTTGTGGGGAATAATGTGCATGAACTCGCCAAAGGTGGGAGCTCACATAAAGTGTAAGGCTTACCAAAGAAGATGGTTAGAGCTGAGCATTGCTTTTAAAGTTGGTCAAAATTTTATTAGCAATTACTAAGTATAAGTAAATACCAGCCCAATTAAATAGTAGAACAAAAGTAATAGCCACATCACCTGCAATGCAATGCATATGACAAATTGAATTTAGTTCCATAAATTAATCATGTGAGGGTCCGAGCTGCTCTTGACCGTGAGCACGGCTAGTATACCAGTTTTACACTCTGCAGAGGTTGCGCATCTTTACCCACAAGTCGTGTATCCCATGTCGCCAGGGTTTGCAAAGCCCTTAGACACTTCCGAGGTGAATGGCTAGGGATCCACTACGAGGCCTTTACAAAGTTCCACTAGCTTCCGAAAACCCGCTACAGTTTATAGGAAGATCCAGTGCAGGAATCCCTTGCAGGACCGCCATCGCAGCAAAATCCTCCCGAGGGCCTCCCTACACTGACCTCTCCCCTACTGCCCTTGCCCCTTTCGGGTAAGGTAGTCTTCCACTAGCTTTCCTAATTAATCAGCCAAGGGCATCCCATACTACCCTTGTGGTAGCACTGTTTTCCCGGGTGGTCGCTCCATGTTCCAATTAACATAATGATCTTAACATGAACATTAAATAACAACTGATAACAAAAAGTGTAAACATGAATAGTGTATCTCCATACCCAAAACCACATATAGCACTAGCAAGTACTACCCAGAAAGATCAGTGGTAAACAAGGTATAAAGATAATCAAACTAGGTAACCTGTTGGGTCCCATCAAATTAACCTATGCAGATCATTATGATTAATCAGAACATGGCTGGGTAAAAAGAAGTGATCAAGGGCACAACTTGCCTGGGCCTTGAGAATCCAGGTACCAGGATGATTCTTCAGATCCTCGTGACCTCACTGCTAGTCGTAGCAATACAAACATACATGGTATAGGCAAAATTAACATTACACCAAACATATATGCAAAATACATATTAATATTCTACATATTAAAATAAAACCACAGGAAAAAGAATTATTAATTTTGGAGTTATAGAATTCAAGTTATGAATTTCCTAAGATTTTAAGGTGATTATAATATGATTAAATGATAAATAAATTTTCTGACAGAGTTCATGTCAAAACAGTGATTCTAAATGATAGAGAATATTATTACAAAATTTTAGGAATTGGAATGGTTCAATTTGGAGCAAAAATGAATTTTCTATGAATTTATAAAGTTCTAGCAATTATTTTTGTATTAAAAATTCAATTTCCTAATCATTTAATCAATTTATAACTGTGCTGGACTGGGCCTCAATTCCAGAGAAACCCAGGGGGCTCGGGGCAAGTTGCCCGAGACACAGCGTACAGTAACATATGGACGGCGGGTTGATTTAGTGAAACCCGAGGGGTTCTTTAACAAAATCGACCCGCGAAGGGGTACGGTGCGATCTCGGCCGTTGGATTAAACACCGAGGGCCCAGATTAAATCCGGAGTGCGCCGAAGCGGTACGCAATCCTGATCCTTGGATCAGAGATCGACGGCGAGGATTCTAAATCTAATCCTATTCGTCCGATCGAAGACCCACGGCCCCGATTTAATATCCCGAAGGGGTATCGCCTGCTTCTAATCTGAGCCGTTCACTGGGAGATCGACGGCCACCGCGCTTTCCCCCAATCCCCCAGCTCGGGACGGCGGCGCCGCCCAAGCCATACGGCGGGCCATCGCCGGAGAAACCCAATCACACGCTCCAGTGGCCCTAGCGCTCAATTAAAGGCTGCTACATGGTGCTTAGGGGACGGCGAACTCACTGGAGTAGATCTTACCGGCGGTCTTGGCGCGCAGAGGGTCCGACGACGACGGAGGCGGATCCGCGGCGGTGAGTCGAAGTTCGACGAGGAATTGCGCTGTGCCCAGTGGCCTACTTCGCCCGCGAACGACTCGACACCCTTCGAATGGACTTGGAGACGCTCCAAGGCCGATCACCGGGGACCCGACGTCGACGACGACGCGTTTCGGTCACGGCGGCGAACTTGGCCCGCGAGAATCGCGACGGTGGCTGGCGAAAGGTTGCGGACGAAGGTGAGGATGGGAAAGGGGGGTCGCGGAGCTTCGGCTTTATACCCCAAAGCCATGGAAAGCGGAGTCCGAGCGAGGAACGAGATTCCCGGCGAGGAAGTCGCGCGCGTCCGTTGCGGCGAGTTCGTTGGAGACGACGAACAAGAGGCTGACGAGGTGGGGTCGAGCTGTCGGTGACGGGCGCGCAGGGTGACTGACCAGCGGGCCCGGCTGGCAGTGAGGGAAAGGCGAGCGCGCGCGAGGGGGTGAGGGGCTGCCCCGTGGGTCCCGCGTGTCGGCGCTGGGTTGAGAATGGGCTGGCGCGCGCGAGTTAGTGGGCCGAATTGAGGAGAGTTGGCCCAGTTAGGGTTTTTCTCTTTTTTCCTTTTTATTTTCTATTTCTTTTCTTCATTTTCAAATCCAATTTGAATTCAAACTTAAATTCAAATTTCTATGGCTCATCATTTCAATTTATTTTTGTGAAGTTAGGGATATTAATTCTGAACATACTTGTTTATATATATATTATTTATATTTTTGTTTTATATCCCTTCTCTTTCTCTTCTTTTCTATTTTCTATTCCAAATTCAAATTTATACTTCTATTTTGGTTTTTCAGATTTTTCAAATGTATCAATTGAAATCCAAAGGTGAATATAATCCATATTATTTTAATATTACTAATTTAAGTTTTATTCTCCTTGTTTATTTATTTCATGGGATGTATAAATGGTTTCCTTTAAAAGAAAAATTCTTTTTCTCCACATTTTCTTATTTCCCAGTGATACTTTGTTCAGATTCCTTCTTCCAATTCCAAATTCAGAATTTGGGTGTTACAATCCGGGCACCACTGGTTTCGCAGCTGGTACCGGCTGGCTACTGCCGGAGGCAGCAGCGTTCACGCTCCCCCGCGCCCTCTTCACCTCACGCCTAGGATCTACGATCCTGACGACCGCCCGGCGCTTCTGTGCAGCGTCTTGACGGTCCTTGTTCATCACTACCGACACAACAGCAGCAATATTCCGTCCGTAAGGAAACACCTTCAAGTCACGGGCCATGCGAGACAAAAAGAAGTCTTCGCCAGCCGCGCGAGGGATCAGAACATTCATGGGCCATCGACCCCCGGTAACCTCCAGCATTCGCGCCGAAGACTCGCGAAGCTCGGGTGAAGACATCCTTCCCCCGAGGGCTGTGCACGTCCCCATCAACTCCATAGCAAAACTATTAGAAACCCCCAGTTTCCCCACTGCAGTACCTAATTTCCTCTTCTTAGCGACTGGGGCGGCCTCCTGTGAGGGGTCTTCTTCAGTCACGGCCACTAGCCCTTTCCCACGGCGGTCGACGGCGTCTTCCCCGGGATAACCACCGTATGGCAAGCCGTTCAATTTGAAGACCCGATTCAATCTATCATTGGCCCCACGGATATCCTAGCTCCGCACACCCTTTGTCCTCGGCACATAGCGCCCCACGATCCTCGCCGCACCGTCTTCCGCTTCGCGTACAAATGCTGCGGGATCCCGACCATACAAATCCAGCGCGAAGGCTGGACTTCGCACCCGATGCCCGCCTCGGGAAGGCATCTCGCGAGGGCATACTTCGCCCAGCGCCCAGCCATGCGCCAAGGGCCATACCCCATACCCGATAAATTCCTCCACTAAATTGCGCCCGCTACTCATGTGGGCAGCGCACCGAAGGGCCCCCTCGTCTTCATAGTCCTCCGCCACCTCAAACTGCGGGTACGCCACATAATAATGGGAACACGTGACGGCCACGGGCAGTCCTGGGTGGTCTTCAACTGCGCCTTCGGAAACATAAAACCAGAAATCCCACCAGTTGCCCCACTTATTGCGGGCGCAGGGAACCAACTCAATGACTTCCATCGAAGTCTTTCCGGTCCTAGGCGTAAATGTACACGATCCAAACTATGCAATCTCATGTCCAATTTTCCTCTTTTGCCAATGCAGACAGTAATGCTTCGCAAAGACCTCCATAGAGGGCTGACCACCATACGAAGTCACCGCCCAAACGTACTTTGTCAGGGCCACCACGGCATTCGGCGTCAGCTGGTGGACCTGGACCTCGAATCTCTGCAGCACCTCCACCACGAATCGATATGCAGGCAGACGAAGGCCAGTGGTGAAAAACGCTTCAAACACGACCAACTCGCCTTCCGGCTCGGGGATCTCCTCCGCCCCTGGGACACGCCCCACTCCGCTGCCAAAATATCCAAGCTGCTGCATATCCTGGACGCATACCAAGGAAATTCGTGACACGCCAAACTCAACTGTATCACTAGGACGGAGCTCCTCCACCGTCGTGTTGCTCAGAGTGTCCTCAGACGATGCACCGGCCGGTGGTGTATTTGCAGCAGACGAGGAAGTGGACGGCATGGCTACGTACCATCGGCGGCGGTGGGCAGTCTGCTTGACGTGGGCCATATCTCCGTCGAGCAGGAGCAAGGAGGGCAGTCGAGCGGACGAGCGGTTTCAAAAGGAGGCTAGGGTTTTGCGGCGCACAGAAAGAGAGCCTGACCCGCGCCGCCCCGGCCCCATTTTATACACAGGACGCGAAGCTTCGGGAAACCCGCAGTCCAACAGTGTCGCGTCCATCAACGGTCACATCAAAAACCCCCAAGGAACCATTTCGAGCGAGGGCAGCGTCTCCACCATCTAGCGACGTCTTCGGCACCAGATGACTTAGTCGAACTGGTCCCTCGGAGGGCAGATGTTGGGGCGAAGGCGAAGACGCTACCCTCCGCTCCAACCCTTGTCTATCTCGCTGCGCCAACAGGAAGCAGAAAGACCGGCGAGGTCCCCCCTTCGTCTATCTCGCTGCGCCGACAGGAAGCAGAGAGACCGGTGAGGTCCCCCCTTCGTCTGTCTCGCTGCTCCGACAGGAAGCAGAAAGACCAACGAGGTCCCCCTTCGTCTATCTCGCTGCGCTGATAGGAAGCAGAGAGACCGGCGAGGTCCCCCCTTCGTCTGTCTCGCTGCACCGACAGGAATTAGAAAGACCGGCGAGGTCCACCCTTCGTCTTCTATGCTACAGGACGAAGGCCTATGGCGATGTCACCCTGTCCCACGTCCTCACTCCGCCTGGAGGCCCACGTGGGATTCGCCCCATTGTAACGGGCCACACTTGGATAAGTGTGTTACAGGCCCGATTTGTAACAGCTTTTCTGTAATGAAAGTCTGTAACCCTCCTTTACAGGAACATTCCGGGGATAGACCGGGTGCCTAAGGGCACATGCATCCTTACATTGAGACGTTGGGCACTCAGGCACCTATAAATACCCCCGTACAGTGCCCTTGAGAGGCTGGATTAACAGAGCAATTGCCGCCTCCAGTTAAACCGTGTTCACATCTCTCTCACTCCCCTGTTGGAATCAACCTGCCAGGGAACACAAGTTCCAACAAGAAGCTCCTCCAAAAAACCATCAGCAGTCGAGAGTCAGAAAAAAAAAGAAGTTTCTATCGGCCTCTCTCATGTTTTCCTCTTCGTCAGGCCTATATTGTAGAAAAAGCGTTGGACGAGATATATTTCCAACCAAATATGATGATTTTTCTAGAGATCTACCTAAAAATAAGGAGAGATATGTTCTCTTAGGTCCCGTTTGTTTCCTTTCATTTTGAGAAATTAAAATCTTACTAATGGAATAGGCTATTTTTTAGAATGTGACATTTTACCACTTTTCAAAGTCTATACTACTTATTAAGGCTCTAAGGGTAGCCTCTCTCTTTTGTTCTGCCTTCCGACGATCTCAACCGTCCAATACGCTCTAGAGTCTCTCTCCCGTCCGATGCGCGCACTCTCTCCCCGCGCATCGCCCCACCCCCACCAGGTCGTCCAACCGTGCGAGTACCCTAGGAGGCCCCGTCGTCCGGGACCCGAGGAGGCCCCATCGAGATCGAGCGTGCCGGGTTCGTGCACGACGTCTGCTTCCTCCTCGTCGTGCTCTGCTACCTCCTCACTGTGCTTCTCACCGGCTCCGACACCGTCTGGGTCACCGCCTCCTTCCTCTCCCTCTATGCCGCGTATGTCCTCCTCGTCTGGACGTCCCATTGCTGCGCAGAGGATAGCACGACGAAGCCTGTCGTCGACGACGTCGCGGCCGCGGGTCCCGATCCCGACCTCGTCGCCCCTCTCCTCACCGAGGACCTCGATGAACCCCCTGCGCTTCCCATCTTGTCCAAGCACGCCGAGGCTGCCGCACCGTCGCGGTGGGGGAGGAGCAGCCTTGTGCACCGCGCCCTCCACGCGCTGCAGTGGCTGCTGTACCTGCCGTGTCGCCTGCATTGATGCTGACCTTCCTGCTTCTCTCAAGGCGCTCATGCTCTCGAATCTAGACGCACAGGTGAAGTACCCTGCCACACACTGCTTTTGATGCTAATCCTATCACATTATTGCTAATTTGTTTTAGTGACTGCTACCACAAGTTAATTGAAAAACTATTGGATTATCACACAAAAAATGAACATTTTGCATTCTGTGGATTTAACATGGTGCAGGAAATATGTGTTTAATGCACACAGTGAATACAGACGATAAAATTGGGGGTATCATGTAGTTGTTTGGTTTTCAGCTTGCTAAGTGAAATTCAACCACACATTTGGATGCGCTAGCAAAATTGGAGTTCGTTCGCATTGGTGCAGTAGCTATTCAATTTGATTTGCACTTCTGAGTTAAATTGCAATCTTGTGGTAGCCAATTTAGGTGTGTGTGGGTATGGGCATACGTGTAATAAAGGAGTTTTTCATTATGTGCCTAGTTGAAGGTTTGCAACGGGAAGCTTCTACACGTTATCACTTCAGTAAAGGGTTTCTACTTGCCAGTGAAGCCACACAACGTTAGGCGCTCCCTGGTTGGCTTGCTGCAACAACTCAGCAATGCGTTTGCTAATGTAAGTAACCTTGAATCCTAAATCTTCATCATCTTCTATGCTTAGGAGTCTTTACTTAATGTTTTTATTTATTATTGATAAAATAAATAACTGGCAGTTATCATTCTTTTTCTATAGGCATATGAGGTTAGCCTATGTTTCTACCTTACAACTTATAACATACTCTTCGGGTCGCTTCCTATACTGGAAATGTAGCATATAAATATCTCTCCCTATATGTCCAGCAATAATATACAAATATATTATGTATAAAATCATATAGTATACAAGTATATTAGGAAACATATCTAGTGCAACCAGACCAATTGGTACAACCGTGCAACCAAGACACATGAATAAAGGTGGGAGTACATTTTAAAAAAATTCCAAGGAGAGGTGGAAGGGTTGTTTTGAAAACGATGTTTTTAAAGAAGTCCTCCCACATCCATTCCTGTGTCTTGGTTATATGGTTACACTAGATATGTTTCCAATATATTATGTATAAAACTATATTAGCTTAATTTATCTATGTCTAAATTATGATTATTAGATTGGAAGTCCATTCCAATGATCCAAATGGGGCATTATGAAATTTAGTAACATTTAGATGGAATTTGTGCTTTAGAGAGTCCATCCCCTTTTGTTCAATGGAGTAAATAATTTCTAAAATAAGTAGTCCAAGCTTCGTTTACATTTTAATTTGGATGTCTAGCTTCATTGATGTACTAAACAGGCAATATAATTACAATCTCGAACAAGTTTCACAATAATATCCCTGTCGGGGACTGTAATTAGGGGTACCCCCAAGGCTCCTAATCTCAGCTGGTAACCCCCATAAGCACAAAGCTGCAAAGGCCTGATGGGCGCAATTCCGGTTAAGGCTCCATCCACTCAAGGGACACGATCTCGCCTCGCCCAAGCCCAACCTCGGGCAGGAACGGAAGACCAAGGCAGATTCACGCCTCGCCCGAGGGTCTCCTCAAGCAACGGGCGCACCTTCGACTCGCCCAAGGCCTGGCTCAAGCAGGCTTCACGGAGAAGCAACCTTGGCCAGATCGCCTCGCCAGCCGACCGGATCGCAGGAGCATTCAATGCAAGGATCGCCTGACACCTTATCCTGACGCGCGCTTTCCAGTCGACAAGGCCGAAGTGACCACCGTCACTTCGCCCCTCCACTGACTGACCTGACAGGAAAACAGCGCCGATGTGCTGCTCCGACTGCTGTGCCACCCGTTAGGTTGAGGCTGACAGCAACCAAGTCCAGCCTCGGGCGCCATAGGAATCTCCGCCTCGCCCGACCCTAGGGCTCGGACTCGACCTCGCCTCAGACAACAATCTCCGCCTCGCCCGACCCCAGGGCTCGGACTCGACCTTGCCTCGGACGACGATCTCCGTCTCGCCCGACCCTAGGGCTCGGACTCGACCTCGCCTCGGACAACGATCTCCGCCTCGCCCGACCCCCGGGCTCAGACTCAGCCTCAACTCTGGAAGACGGTCTCTGCCTTGCCCGACCCTAGGGCTCGGACTCGACCTCGACTCCGGAAGAAGGTCTCCGCCTCGCCCGACCCCCGGGGCTCGGACTCAGCCTCGACCTCGGAGGAGTCACCACCTCGCTCGGGCTGACCACACCACAAGGGGAGGCCATCATTACCCTAACCCTAGCTAGCCCAGGCTACGGGGAACAAGACCGGCGTCCCATCTGGCGCACCCCGGTAAAACAAGTAATGATGGCACCCCGCGTGCTCCATGACAATGGTGGTTCTCAGCCCCTTACGGAAGCAAGGATACGTCAGCAAGGATCTGACAGCCCCGACAGCTGTGCTTCTACAGGGCTCAAGCGCTCCTCCAACGGCCACGACGCCACATGAACAGGGCTCCAACACCTCTCCGACAGCCACGTCTTCACGTACATAGGGCTCTAGCTCCTCTCTGCTAGACACATTAGCACACTGCTACACCCCCCGTTGTACACCTGGACCCTCTCCTTACGCCTATAAAAGGAAGGTCCAGGGCTCTCATATGAAAGAGGTGGCCGCACGGGAGAACGGGCAGCCTAATGCCCCCTGCCTCTCTCTCTCTCCCTCGCGAACGCTTGTAACCCCCTACTGCAAGCGCATCCGCCCTGGGCGCAGGACAACACAAGGCCGCGGGTTCCCCCTTACTGTTTTCCCCCCTTGTGTCTCTGTCTTGCGCCGACCCATCTGGACTGGGACACGCAGCGAAAATTTACTCGTCGGTCCAGGGACCCCCCCCCCCCCCGGGGTCGAAACACCGATAGTTGGCACGCCAGGTAGGGGACTGCTGCGTGTTGACGAACAGCTTCTCGTCAAGCTCCAGATGGGGAGTTTCCAGCAACCTCTCCAACCCGGGACGAAGCTCCGTTTCAGGAGTCTGGAGTTCATGTCCCTCGACGGCAGCTACGACATGATACTCCTTCCTCCGCCGCGCGACAACGACAATGGCGGTCGTCAGCCCGCCCGCCGGCGGCGGAATTGACGACGTCTTCCTCGCGTGGCGGAAGAACAGCATCCGAGTCTGTCCCGTCACCTTCCCCGTCGACGGGGAAGGAGGCAGGGCAATCATGGCCAAGCAGGAGGCGGCGCCTCGTCGGCTGTAAAGCGAATCGACGACGCCTGCGCCCCAGCGGGGGACACGTCGGGCATTGACCTTGCGTTTGAGACGAAGACGAGCGTCGCTTCCCCGCAACACGCCAACCCCAAGCATACGACGGGCGATGCCAGCATGCTCGCGAAGGACTTGTTGGGCATTAGCCTCGTACCTAAGCTAACGGTGCAGTCTGTCCCCGACGCGACTTCGTCACCGTCCGTCGATCAAGAGGTACCGTCCGTTTCCTATCCTGTGCCTTTTAGATTCAGCTTCGACCCACCAAGCGACCCCGCTTCAGTGGACGCTTTCATAAAGGCATATCCAGACCTCCCGGGGTACCATATGTGGTCAACCTGGGACAGATTGACGGCCGTCTCGACCTACGGGCCCCCGGGTTCCGAGGAAGACGACGAGCCCGACTCTGGTTGGGATTTCTCCGGGCTTGGTAACTCTAGTGCCATGCGGGACTTCATGACCGCATGTGACTACTGCCTCTCCGATTGCTCCGAAGATAGCCACAGCCTCGGCAACGAGGACTGTGGCCCAAGTCACGAATGTTTCCACGTCGATCTAGAGGGTCTCGACGAAGGCAACCACCTTGGTATGCGAGAGGACGGCGATCCCTCTAGGCCTGCGCCTCGCGTTGACATCCTTCAGTAGCTAGATGTGGTCCCAGTCCCTGTGGGGTGTCAGGACACATAGCTCGAGCAAATTCATGAGATGCAGGCCAGGCTCGACGAGGAAGCAGGACAACTTGTGCAGCTCCGGCAGAACATCGGGCAGGAGCGGGCAGGCCGAGCACCGGCCGGAGAAGTGTGCCATCTGGCCTAGGACGTCCAGCACCGCATCACCGACGATGCCAGGGCAAGGCTGCCCTCGGCTTCCAGTGGGGTCGGCCAGAACCTGGCTGCAGCAGCAATACTGCTCCGAGCGATGCTGGAACCATCCACCACCGAGGGCGGCATATCCAGGGAGAACTCAGGAATCTCCTGGAGGATGCCGCGGTCCGACGGGCCAAAAGCTCTGCCTCCCAAAGGCAAGGATACCCCTCGGAGCATCACGCCGCGACTTCCCGATTCATGCGGGAGGCCTCGGTCCACACCGGGCGCACGCGGGACACAGCGCCTGTGGCCCCGGGCCGCCTCGGCAACGAGCACCATCGTCGCGACCGTCGAGCCCACCTCGACGAGAGGGTGCACCGAGGCTATCACCCCAGGCGTGGGGGACGCTACGACAGTGGGGAGGATCGGAGCCCTTCGCCCGAACCACCCGGTCTGCAAGCTTTCAGCTGGGCCATACGACGGGCGCCGTTCCCGACCCGGTTCCGGGCCCCGACTACCATCACCAAGTACTCGGGGGAAACGAGGCCTGAACTATGGCTCGCGGACTACCAGCTGGCCTGCCAGCTAGGTGGAATGGACGATGACAACCTCATCATCCGCAACCTCCCCCTGTTCCTCTCCGACGCTGCACGAGCCTGGCTGGAGCATCTGCCTCCTGCGCAGATCTCCAACTAGGACGACCTAGTCAAAGCCTTCGCCGGCAACTTCCAGGGCACATACGTGCGCCCTAGGAACTCCTGGGATCTCCGAAGCTGCCGCCAGCAGCCGGGAGAATCCCTGCGGGACTACATCCGGCGATTTTCGAAGCAGCGCACCGAGCTGCCCAATATCACCGACTCCGATGTCATCGGCGCGTTCCTCGCCGGCACCACTTGCTATGACCTGGTGAGCAAGCTAGGTCGCAAGACTCCCACCAGGGCAAGCGAGCTGATGGACATCGCCACCAAGTTCGCCTCTGGCCAGGAGGCGGTCGAGGCCATCTTCCGGAAGGACAAGCAGCCTCAGGGGCGCTAGCCGGATGACGCTCCAGAAGCATCCGCTCAGCGCGGCACGAGGAAGAAGGGCAAGAAGAAGTCGCAAACGAAACGCGACGCCGCCGACGCAGACCTTGTCGCCGCCGCTGAGCACAAGAACCCTCGGAAACCTCCCGGAGGCGCCAACTTGTTCGACAAGATGCTCAAGGAGTCGTGCCCCTATCACCAGGGTCCCGTCAAGCACACCCTTGAGGAGTGCGTCATGCTTCGGAGCTACTTCCACAAGGCCGGGCCACCGGCGGAAGGTGGCAGGGCCCCCGACAACGACAAGAGGGAAGCTCACAAGGTAGAGGAGTTCCCCGAGATCCATGACTGCTTCATGATCTATGGTGGGCGGGTGGCGAACGCCCCGGCTCGGAACCGCAAGTAAGAGCGCCGGGAGGTCTGCTCAGTAAAGGTGGCGGCGCCAGTCTATCTAGGCTGGTCCGACAAGCCGATCACCTTCGACCAAGATGACCACCCTGACCGCGTGCCGAGCCTGGGGAAGTACCCGCTCGTTGTTGATCCCGTCATTGGCAACATCAGGCTTACCAAGGTCCTCATGGACGAAGGCAGCAGCCTCAACATCATCTACGCCGACACCCTCGGGCTCCTGCAGATCGATCTGTCCTCGATCCGGGCCGGTGCGGCGCCCTTTCATGGGATCATTCTCGGGAAGCGCGTCCAGCCCCTTGGACAACTCGATCTGTCCGTCTGCTTCGGGACTCCCTCCAACTTCCGAAAGGAAACCCTCACGTTCGAGGTGGTCGGGTTCCGAGGAACCTACCACGTAGTGCTGGGGAGACCATGTTACGCCAAGTTGATGGCCATCCCCAACTACACCTACCTCAAGCTCAAGATGTCGGGCCCCAATGGGGTCATCACCGTTGGCCCCACGTACCGACACGCGTACGAATGCGACGTGGAGTGCGTGGAGTACGCCGAGGCCCTCGCCGAATCCGAGGCCCTCATCGTCGACATGGAAAACCTCTCCAAGGAGGTTCCAGATGCGAAGCGCCACGCTGGCAACTTTGAACCAGCAGAGGCGGTCAAATCCATCCCTCTTGACCCCAGCAACGACGCCTCCAAGCAGATCTGGATCGGCTTCGAGCTCGACCCCAAATAGGAAGCAGTGCTCGTCGACTTTCTCCGCGCGAACGCCGAGGTTTTTGCGTGGAGTCCCTCGGACATGCCTGGCATACCGAGGGAAGACGCCGAGCACTCACTGGATATACGAGCTGGAGCCCGACCCGTGAAGCAGCCTCTGCGCTGATTCGACGAAGAAAAGCGCAGAGCCATAGGCGAGGTGATCCACAAGCTGATGGCTGTAGGGTTCATCAAAGAGGTATTCCATCCCGAATGGCTAGTCAACCCTATGCTTGTGAAAAAGAAAGGTGGGAAATGGCGGATGTGTGTAGACTACACTAGTCTAAACAAAGCATGTCTGAAGGTTCCCTACCCTCTGCCACGTATCGATCAAATCGTGGATTCCACTGCTGGGTGCGAAACCCTGTCATTCCTCGATGCCTACTCAAGGTATCACCAAATCAGGATGAAAGAGTCCGACCAGCTCGCGACTTCTTTCATCACACCTTTTGGCATGTACTGCTACATTACTATGCCATTCGGTTTGAGGAATGCGGGTGCGACATACCAAAGGTGCATGAACCACGTGTTCGGTGAGCACATTGGTCGAACGGTCGAGGCCTACGTCGATGACATCGTAGTCAAGATGAGGAAAGCCTCCGACCTCCTCTCTGACCTTGAAACGACATTCAAGTGTCTCAAAGCGAAAGGTGTAAAACTCAATCCCGAGAAGTGTGTCTTTGGAGTCCCCCGAGGCATGCTCCTGGGTTTCATCGTCTCCGAGCGGGGCATCGAGGCCAACTCGGAGAAAATCGCAGCCATCACCAACATGGGGCCTATCAAGGACTTGAAAGGAGTACAGAGGGTCATGGGATGCCTTACGGCTCTGAGCCGCTTCATCTCACGCCTCGGCGAAAGAGGCCTGCCCCTATATCGCCTCTTAAGGAAGACCGAGCGCTTCACTTGGACCCCCGAGGCCGAGGAAGCCCTCGGGAACTTGAAGGCGCTCCTTACAAGCGCGCCCATCCTGGTGCCCCCGGATACCGGAGAAGCCCTCTTGATCTACGTCGCCGCTACCACTCAGGTGGTCAGCGCCACGATCGTGGTCGAGAGACGAGAAGAAGGGCACGCACTGCCCGTCTAGAGGTCGGTCTACTTCATCAGTGAGGTACTGTCTGAGACCAAGATCCGCTACCCGCAAATTCAGAAGCTGCTGTACGCGGTGATTCTGACACGGTGAAAGTTGCGACACTACTTCGAGTCTCATCCGGTGACTGTGGTGTCATCCTTCCCCCTAGGGGAGATCATCCAGTGTCGAGAGGCCTCGGGTAGGATCGCAAAGTGGGCGGTGGAGATCATGGGTGAGACAATCTCGTTCGCCCCTCGGAAGGCCATAAAGTCCCAAGTCTTGGCGGACTTTGTGGCTGAATGGGTCGACACCCAACTTCCAACAGCTCCGATCCAACCGGAACTCTGGACCATGTTTTTCGATGGGTCGCTCATGAAAACAGGAGCGGGCGCGGGCCTGCTCTTCATCTCGCCCCTCGGGAAGCACCTCCTCTACGTGTTGCGCCTCCATTTCCCAACGTCCAACAACGTGGCCGAGTATGAGGCTCTGGTTAATGGGTTGCGCATCGCCATCGAGCTAGGGGTCCGACGCCTCAACGCTCGTGGCGACTTGCAGCTTGTCATCGACCAAGTCATGAAGAACTCCCACTACCACGACCCGAAGATGGAAGCCTACCGCGATGAGGTTCGGTGCCTGGAGGACAAGTTCTATGGGCTTGAGCTCAACCACGTCGCTCGACGATACAACAAAACTGCGAACGAGCTGACTAAAATAGCCTCGGGGCGGACAACGGTTCCTCCGGACGTCTTCTCCCGAGACCTACATCAACCCTCCGTCAAGACCGACGACACGCCCGAGCCTGAGAAGGCCTCAGCTTTGCCCGAGGCGCCCTCGGCCCAGCCCGAGGCGCCCTCGGCTCAGCCCGAGGCACCCTCGGCCCCCGAGGGTGAGGCACTGCGCGTCGAGGAAGAGCGGAATGGGGTCACGCCTAATCGAAACTGGTAGACCCCATACCTGCAATATCTCCACCGAGGAGAGCTACCCCTCGACAGAGCCGAAGCTCGGTGACTGGCGCGGCGTGCCAAGTCGTTCGTCTTGCTGGGTGACGAAAAGGAGCTCTACCACCGTAGCCCCTCAAGCATCCTCCAACGATGCATATCCATCGCCGAAGGTCATGAGTTATTGCAAGAAATACACTCGGGGGCTTGCGGTCACCACGCAGCACCTCGGGCCCTCATGGGAAACACCTTCCGACAGGGTTTCTACTGGCCGACCGCGGTGGCCGACGCCACTAGGATTGTACGCACCTGCCAAGGGTGTCAATTCTACGCAAAGCAGACCCACCTACTCGCTCAGGCTCTGCAAACAATACCCATCACCTGGCCGTTTGCTGTGTGGGGTCTGGACCTTGTCGGTCCCTTGCAGAAGGCACCCGGGGGCTTCACGCACCTGCTGGTCGCCATCGACAAATTCTCCAAGTGGATTGAGGTCCGACCTCTATACAGCATCAGGTCTGAACAGGCGGTGGCGTTCTTCACCAACATCATCCATCGCTTCGGGGTCCCGAACACCATCATCACCGACAACGGCACCCAGTTCACTAGTAGAAAGTTCCTGGACTTCTGCGAGGACCACCACATCTGGGTGGACTGGGCCGCCATAGCTCACCCCATGATGAATGGGTAGGTAGAGCGTGCCAACGGCATGATTCTACAGGGGCTCAAGCCGAGGATCTACAACGACCTCAACAAGTTCGGCAGGCGGTGGGTGAAGGAACTCCCCTCGGTGGTCTGGAGCCTGAGGACGACGCCAAGCCGAGCCACAGGCTTCACGCCATTTTTTCTAGTCTATTGGGGCGAGGCTATCTTGCCCACAGACTTAGAACACGGCTCCCCGAGGACGAGGGCATACGACGCCCAAAGCAACCAGACAAACCGAGAAGACTCACTTGACCAGCTGGAAGAGGCTCGGGACATGGCCTTACCACACTCGGCGCGGTATCAGCAGTCCCTGCGCCGCTACCACGCCCGAGGGGTTCGGTCCCGAGAACTCCATGTGGGCGACTTGGTGCTTCGGCTATGACAAGACGCCCGAGGGTGGCACAAGCTCACGCCTCCCTGGGAAGGGCCGTTCATCATCGCCAAGATTCTGAAGCCTGGAAAATACAAGCTGGCCAACAGTCAAGGCGAGGTCTACAGCAACGCTTGGAACATCCGACTGCTACGTCGCTTCTACCCTTAAGATGTTTTCAAGTCGTTCATGTACCTCGTTTACATACCCAAGCAAAGTCTAACCTTCAAGGAAGGGTAAACCTTGCCTCGGCAAAGCCTGACCCTCCCTCGGGGGCTAGAAGGGGGGAACCCCCTCTGCGTCAAAATTTTCCTCGGAAAAAGTCTTTCTGCCAGAATATCTTTCGTGTTTCTCGACTACTTCGATAGTGGAGTCCTAAAAACGACGGAGTACACGTAAGCAGGCAAGGCCGACCAAGCCGAGGGACTCCTACGCCTCCGGGATACGAATACCTCACTCATCACCTTCTGCGATAAGTAACTCACGCTCGGATAAGGGATTCCGCTATCCGAACAAGTCTTAACGCTCGAAAACTTCTTCTGCCGAAACGATTTTTCGTGCCGTCTCGACTATATCGATAACAGAATCCTACAGACAAGTAAGAGTACACGTAAGCAGGCAAGGTCGACCGAGCCGAGGGACTCCTACGCCTCCGGGATACGGATACCTCACTCATCACCTTCTGCGATAAGTAACTCACGCTCGGATAAACGATTCTGTTACCAACGAACAAGTCCTGATACTCGAAACAAGGGGAAAAGAAACGCAGCTTTACAACACGACGACGGCATGTTTTGGCCTCGGCGGCCGCAAAAACATACGCACGCTATAGACAAACTGTTCCTGCAGGTTTAGACGTCAGCAGGGGGAGCAGCAGCACCCTCAGCATCAACTCCACCTTCGGAGGAATCCGACCCGGCCTCGGACAGCAACATGGTCAGAGGATCTCCACCTCGAAGGAAGATGTCAGCACCGCGCCTGGGCCATCGCCGCCAGGGTCTCCTCCAGGAACCCGGCCCAAGCAGACGGCCGGACCGGCCGCTCCGTAGCCTCAGCCAGCTGTCCCCCGAGGACACCAGCCCGGCTCATGGCCTCGGCAGCCTGACTCTAGGGTTGGTCCCGCCAGCGGACGACCTAGCCAGGTCCCAGCCGCTACTGCGAAGCCTCATCGGCCTAGGAAGTCCCCTACTCCTGGGCTGACGAAGTTTCTTCTCTAGCCAACTCTGCCTTTGTCCATGCTGACACCGCTGCCTCCGGCTTCGGCTCATCGCAGAGCAGCCGAGGGTTTCTTCACTAAGCAAGAGAAGCCTCGAGCGGCAAGGCCGACCGAGCCGAGGGACTCCTACGCCTCCGGGATACGGATACCTCACTCGTCACCTTCCGCACAAGGCAACTCACGCTTGGTCAAGCGGTCCAGCTAGCCGACAGGCGAGTTCTGGTGCGCAAAATGGAGAAGAAACATGGCTTTACGCCCAAATACACAAATGTTTAGGCCCCGACAGCCGCAATGAACATACGCCAGCACTCAAGGTGCCATTACAAACGGGACTCCGGTTCCGTTCCCACGGGTACAAACAACCTCCACAATAGGAGGCCCGTGGGACGACGAACTCCAAGCGGCTCACTGCCGCCCGCTCCGACAACAGCGACAACAACCTCCACTCTAGGTGGCCGAACAGCAGCAGCTATGACCTCAGGGCAGGCGCTACTGTGACAAGGTCCTTGCCCACGTCTCCACTCGAGGGGCGAGGACAAGCTATCAAAGCCAAAGAGCCGGAGGCCCAGAGCGCAGATGGCAGCGGCGATCTCGTCGGCGACAAGGACTTCTCCGACCACCTGTCCACCGGCAGATCCCCACTCAAGTCCTCCCGGACGGGCAAGCACTGACCCCCGCGCGAAGGCGTCGTGCCAGAGCAAGGGCAGGACAGCCCAAGAACACGAACGCCGCCCTAGCAGCGCGCGACGTCTTGGGCGGTCCCCCGTGTGCACGGCGCAACAGCCGCCCGTACGGCGGGCAGATAGCCGCACTCCGCCCAGCGGTGGGAGGTGGCACCGGAAGCCGTGCCAGAGCCAGCTGAGCCAGCGAACCAGGCGTGCTGGAGCTGACGACGCTTGCGGCCGCTCGGCCACGCGTTGTCGAAGTCTGCCCCTTCCGCTAAGCCGGTGAGCACCCTCTCCCATGAATGCTGAAGGAGGAGGTGGCCCGCCGGCCCATACGGGAGGTAGAGCTCCGGCTCAGCTCGCCCTCCGCCCCAGCAAGGATGACGAAGATCCTTGAAGCTGAGGGCGGGGCAAAGGTTGCAGCCCGGTTTGCTTCTCCCCACCATCGAACTGGTGGTCACCGTCTTGGGTGACCATCGACGAGGGGATGCAGCCGGGCTGCATGACGAAAATCCTTGAAGCTAAGCGATGGCTGAAAGGTACCAACCTCCTCAAGGTTGCGCTCCTTCCACAACGAGACGAAGACAACGCGGGTGCTCCCCATCCGGGGGCTCGGAAGGCGGAAGGATGCGACGCATGAGGAAAGTGTGAAGCCATGGCTACCACCCAGGAGGTCGATCCCTTTTTAAAGGCGACTCTCCCCGCTCACGTCCTCAAGTCGTCGCGGACTAAGTCTTCACCAACACGCTTCAAGGTCCTCCCCCTACGACACAGGGGCTGGGCCCCACGCATCATGCAAGCTCCCTAGGACAGAAGAAGCCAAACCGCCGCGCGCGGAGCGTATAACCGCCCAGCGGTTACAAGCATTCCTCCGTCTTCGCCCAAACCAGCGGGTGAAAGGGCGGACCGCCATGCAGGCGGCATGCAACTGCACCAAGGGGGCGCACCCTTTCGACTTAGACGCATCCAGCATGGAGACCCAGGCCCACACGTCATGGAACCGGCGCGCCGGTTACTACGTGCAAAAAACTGCTGCGCCACTTACGCCAGCACCGCGCCTTCTCGACTACGGAACCGGTGCCGCGACTCGAGGCAACCCTGCGCATAGCCCAGCAGTGCCAACTAGGCACGCCGGTCACGGGTCAGTCAGCCGCGGGAGAAGGCGCGACGGTCAACATGGCCAAAAGTGGGCCGGCAGCAATGGCGGTGGCAGGTGGGCGGAAGCAGCAGTCAAATCGTCTGCAGGCTCACGTCCCCTCCTGGAACAGCGAGAGAGCTCCCTCCCACGGTGTGAAGACGACGCGCCCGTGTTCTGTTCCTCGAACGACTCGCGCATACGCAACGGCTGCCCCGCGAATCACTCGTCCCGTCACATTAACTCTGCGGCAGGACAGGCGACACCTTTGGCAGGCGAAGCGGGCGACGCTTCACCTCCGCCATGATGACCGCGTCAAAAAAGGTGCGCCACGTCGTTCAATTTCGTATCCTTTTCCTCTTCCCCTTTCTCTCTCTTGCTACAGGGACTGGGAAAGGGGATACTCCGAAAGGGATCCTTCTCCGCGAAGGAAGCGGGCCCCGAGCCCCCCTACTGATCAGAGGTTCGATGGCTAGCCCCTCGGAAGGGTTCGACAGCCGCATCAGAGCACCCGGGCTCCGCGCCCACTACTGGTCAGAGGTTCGAAGGCTGGCCCCTCGGAAGGGTTCGACAGCCGCCTCAGGCCACTCGGGCTCCGCGCCCACTACTGATCAGGGGTTCGTAGGCTGGCCCCCCGATGGGTTCGACAGTCGCCCCAGAGCACGCAGAGTGAGGGATGACTCTAGGTACGTTCGATACATAACCAAGGCTCGGGCTACGCTCCCGAGGTACCCTAGGACATTTCCGAGACTAGCAGGAACGATTCTGTAACGGAATCCCATCAGAGGGAGGCATCGAGCCTTCGAACCCTATCGAACGGGACCGGGTCCGGCAAATCACCTGCAGGTAATTTTGGAGCGCGCCTCTGGGCCACTAGCCGACCCTTATCGAACGGGGCACGGGCATCCACTCGGATCACCCGTTAGCAACTCACTGGAGACACCATGTTCGACGCCCACCGAGGGCAACATGGCGCTTTCCCCCCTCCTCCTTGCGGAAAGGCGACGTAGGGGCGTATGAAAAAAGCCGAGTCTGCCCTTGACCGTCCTCTTGCCCTGTGTAGAGGCTCGGGGGCTGCTCTCGTGAATCCGGCTCCGGCCAAACCGTTGACAGCGTCAACATACCAGCTCGAGAACTCAGAACCTCACTATGCACCCGGGCAACGACCAGTTCGCATGAGGGAACAACCAGACCGGCCGAGCCATCATGAAAGGCATTAAGACCTCGAAGGAGTCAAACCACTCCTCCGAGGCCTCGGGGGCTACACCCGGCGGGTGCGCTTGCGCGCACCCACCGGAACAAAATGCAACCGAGAAAGGCCGGTCCCCTTGCAAAAAAGTGCGACAAAGCCTCCAAGCGAGTACCCACACTCCCTTTGAGGCTCGGGGGCTACTGTCGGGGACCGTAATTAGGGGTACCCCCAAGGCTCCTAATCTCAGCTGGTAACCCCCATCAGCACAAAGCTGCAAAGGCCTGATGGGCGCAATTCCGGTTAAGGCTCCATCCACTCAAGGGACACAATCTCGCCTCGCCCAAGCCCAGCCTCGGGCAGGAACGGAAGACCAAGGCAGATTCACGCCTCGCCCGAGGGTCTCCTCAAGCAACGGGCGCACCTTCGACTCGCCCAAGGCCCGGCTCGGGCAGGCTTCACGGAGAAGCAACCTTGGCTAGATCGCCTCGCCAGCCGACTGGATTGCAGGAGCATTCAATGCAAGGATCGCCTGACACCTTATCCTGACACGCGCTTTCCAGTCGACAAGGCCGAAGTGACCGCCGTCACTTCGCCCCTCCACTGACTGACCTGACAGGAAAACAGGGCCGTCTGCACTGCTCCGACTGCTGTGCCACCTGCCAGGGTGAGGCTGACAGCGACCAAGTCCAGCCTCAGGCACCATAGGAATCTCCGCCTCGCCCGACCCTAGGGCTCGGACTCGACCTCACCTCGGACGACAATCTCCGCCTCGCCCGACCCCAGGGCTCGGACTCGACCTCGCCTCGGACGATGATCTCCGCCTCGCTCGACCCTAGGGCTCGGACTCGACCTCGCCTCGGACGACGATCTCCGCCTCGCCCGACCCCCAGGCTCGGACTCAGCCTCAACTCCAGAAGACGGTCTCCGCCTCGCCCAACCCCAGGGCTCGGACTCGACCTCGACTCCGGAAGAAGGTCTCCGCCTCGCCTGACCCCCGGGGCTCGGACTCAGCCTTGACCTCGGAGGAGTCACCACCTCGCTCGGGCCGACCACGCCAGAAGGGGAGGCCATCATTACCCTACCCCTACCTAGCCCAGGCTATAGGGAACAAGACCTAGCACCCCGCGTGCTCCATGACAATGGTGGTTCTCAGCCCCTTACGGAAGCAAGGATACGTCAGCAAGGATCCAACAGCCCCAACAGTTGTGCTTCTACAGGGCTCAAGCCCTCCTCCGATGGCCACGACGCCACATGAACAGGGCTCCAACACCTCTCTGACAGCCACGTCGGCACGTACATAGGGCTCCAGCTCCTCTCTGCTAGACACGATAGCACACTGCTACACCCCCATTGTACACCTAGACCCTCTCCTTACGCCTATAAAAGGAAGGTCCAGGGCTCTCATACGAAAGAGGTGGCCGCGCGCGAGAACGGGCAGCCTAATGCCCCTGCCTCTCTCTCTCCCTCGCGAACGCTTGTAACCCCCTACTGCAAGCGCATCCGCCCTGGGCGCAGGACAACACGAGGCCATGGGTTCCCCCTTACTGTTTCCCCCCTTGTGTCTCCGTCTCGCGCCGACCCATCTGGGCTAGGACACGCAGCGACAATTTACTCGTCGGTCCAGGGACCCCCCGGGGTCGAAACGCCGACAATTCCCCGTCTTTTTTACATTATATAAATTCTTAATGAACAGCTGCAAAGCCATGGGTTGCTAAAAACTTTCCCTTTAGTTCACCTATGTAGATTTTATGTATTGCCTCATTAGGTGAATTACGTTCGGTCGTTAGCTGCAGCTCTGGACCATTTTGTTTCTTCGATTCAGATAATGAAGCATTACTGAATATATTCATAAGCCAATGGCATCTTGAAACATAACAAGGCCTTTGTTTAATTTTTTTATTTTGATCATTTGATGTGCTATATTGGTTTAATCACAAATACTTGAACTTCACATGACTCCTCCATGAATGTGATCTTAACGTGGAAACTGCTATCACCATGACATGGCAAAGATCGTCGATCTTCCTTCAGCCATGCCTTGTGTTGGAACCGACAAACATACCAAGTTGTTCATCTATATGACTATATTTGTTGCGTTCAAACAATTTCCCAATAAATCCAATAGAATTATTTATTTTATATCTCAAATAATTGTTACTTCTTCCTTTATCATTCAGTATCCCTGTAACACCCAAATTCTGAATTGGGAATTGGTAGAAGAAAATTGAACAAAGTATCATAATGTTTTGGAAATTGGGAAATAAGAAAATGATGGGAAAAGAATTTTTCTTTTAAAAGAAACCATTTATACATCTCATAAAATAAATAACAAGGAGAATAAAACTTAAGTTAGTAATATTAAAATAAGTATGATTTATATTCACCTTTGGGTTTCAATTGATACATTTGAAAAATCTGAAAACTAAAATAAAAATATAAATTTGAATTTGGAGTAGAAAATAGAAAATGAAAGAGAAGGGATATAAAACAAAAATATAAATAATATATATATAAATAAATATATTCAGAATTTATATCCCTAACTTCACAAAAATAAGTTGAAATAATGAGCCATAGAGGTTTGAATTTAAGTTTGAACTCAAATTGGATTTGAAAATGGAGAAAAGAAAATAGAAAATAAAAAAGAAAAAGAATAAAAACCCTAACTGGGCCGGCTACCTCCTATTCAGCCCACCTATCACTCGCGCGGCCCACTCCCTCCGATCCCTGGTGCCGACACGCGGGCCCCACGGGCAGCCTCTCATCCCCTCACGCGTGCTCTCGCTGTCTCACCGACACGCGGGCCATGCCCGTCAGCCACTGCCGTGCCATCGTCCCTTCTTCCGTATCGCTGTCGCGTGGGACCGTGCCGTCAGTGCGCGCGCTCGGCGACTTCAACGGATCGCGCGACCGTCGCGGCGAGTTCTACGGCGGACTTCGCCCTTTTCTCGGTGAAGCTGGCCATGTCGCGCCTATATAAAGTGCCGCGGCCTCCTCCTTCCCTCCTCATCCGCTTGCACCGACAGCCTTGAGCCGCCGTTGCTACGCTTGCGGAAGAATTTTGGCCGCCACCATTGAATCGCTTGGCCACCGTCGTTTCCGAGTCATTGCGGGGTCTTGGCAACTCATCTGGGTGCGGCGGACATAACCGGGGCCTCCACGTGCGGAATTGGTGATCGGTGCACGACGAATTCCTCACCGGAGTCCCGACTTCGGATATTCCCGCCCTCCACCGTGGTCGTGTGCCTCCGCGCCATAATCGCCGGTATGAGGTCTTCCTTTGTGTTCACCTTCGCCTTCTCTACGCGCAGCACCGTTTAATTTTGGTTTAGTGCTCGGTGGCGGCGGAATTGCCGCTCGCGGGCGAGCTCCACCGCGGGTGGGTAGCTCCGCCGTGTCGGGGCATCGGTGATGGGACGATGACCGATGGTCGTTGGATGTGTTATGTGCGGCTCAGATTAGAAGGGAGCATACCCTTTCGCTGGGTGTATTTGGTCCATTGGATCTCCATCGGGCGCCCGAGATTAGACCGCGCTGGTTTAAAATATGTACCGTTGATCGGCAATCCGATGGTCTGTATCACGTGCGGGTTCGACTTATTGTCGATCTAATCCTAGCCTTCGATATTTGATCGGACGGCCGAGATCCATGGATACCCCTTCGCGGGTATGTTTTATAAAAGAGACCCTGTACTTTCACAGAATCAACCCGCCGTCCAGGGACCCTGTTCCCTGTGTCTCGGGATTCTTGCGCTGAGCCCCCTGTGCTTCTGTTTAAATGAGGCCCAGTCCAGTGAATAGGAAAATCATAGAAAATGATTTAGAAAATGATTTTTAGTGTTAAAATAAATCCAGAAACTTAATTAATTCATAACTAATTCATTTTAGCTCCAAATTGAGTCATTCCAATTCCTAAAATTTTGTAATAATATTCTCTACCATTTAGAATCACTGTTTTGACATGAACTCTGTCAGAAAATTTATTTGTCATTTAATCATATTATAATCACCTTAAATCTTAGGAAATTCATAACTTGAATTCTATAACTCAAAAATTAATAATTCTTTTTCCTGTGATCTTATTTTAATATGTAGATTATTAATATGTATTTTGCACAAATGTTTGGTGTAATGTTAATTCTGCCTATCACTGTTTGTTTGTATTACTACGACTAGCAGTGAGGTCACGAGTCACCTGAAGATCATCCTGGTACCTGGAATCTCAAGGCCCAGGCAAGTTGTGCCCTTGATCACTTCTTTTTACCCAGCCATGTTCTGATTAATCATAATGATCTGCATAGGTTAATTTTGATGGGACCCAATAGGTTACCCTAGTTTGTCTATCTTTATACCTTGTTTACCACTGATCTTTCTGGGTAGTACTTGCTAGTGCTATATGTGGTTTTGGGTATGGAGATACACTATTCATGATTACACTTTTTGTTATCAGTTGTTATTTAATGTTCATGTTAAGATCATTATGTTAATTGGAACATGGAGCGACCACCCGGGAAAACAGTGCTACCACAAGGGTGGAATGGGACGCCCTTGGCTGATTAATTAGGAAAGCTAGTGGAAGACTACCTTACCCGAAAGGGGCAAGGGCAGTAGGGGAGAGGTCAGTGTAGGGAGGCCCTCCGGAGGATTTTGCTGCGATGGCGGTCCTGCAAGGGATTCCTGCACTGGATCTTCCTATAAACTGTAGCGGGTTTTCGGAAGCTAGTGGAACTTTGTAAAGGCCTCGTAGTGTTACCCTGCCTCGCTTCCTTGGTAGAGGTGTATGGGATTCATGACCCCTTGGCAGATGGGTAACACGACTTGTGGGTAAAGATGCGCAACCTCTGCAGAGTGTAAAACTGGTATACTAGCCGTGCTCACGGTCATGAGCAGCTCGGACCCTCACATGATTAATTTATGGAACTAAATTCAATTTGTCATATGCATTGCATTGCAGGTGGTGTTGTTACTTTTGTTCTATTACTTAATTGGGTTTGGTATTTACTTATACTTAGTAACTGCTAATAAAATTTTGACCAACTTTAAAAGCAATGCTCAGCTCTAACCATCTTCTTTGGTAAGCCTTACACTTTATGTGAGCTCCCACCTTTGGCGAGTTCATGCACATTATTCCCCACAACTTGTTGAGCGATGAACGTATGTGAGCTCACTCTTGCTGTCTCACATACACCACAGGTCAAGACCAGGTACTGCAGGATGATGCTCATGGAGGATGCTGTGATGAGTTCGTGAGAGGTCTAGGTCGTCGTCTCCCAGTCAACTTTGGGTTGCTGGACCGTTGTCTCCTTATAATGTAATTATTTATTTTGTATAGAACTCCTGTTATATATAAAGTTGTGACATTCGATCCTGTGCCACTATACATCATATGTTTGAGACTTGGTCCCAGCATACCTGGTGTTTATGTTAACCCCGGGTTTTGGACCCCTAAAATCCGGGTGTTACAGAAGTGGTATCAGAGGAATGTTGACTGTAGGACGAAACCTAGATAGAACTGGACAACCATTATCTACTTACCTTTGCTACTCTGATTCTTTTCTAAACTTATCTTAATCTTTTCTCATCTAATTCCGCTTTACTCTGACTATTCTTACCTTTTCCTTCTGAAGACAAACTTGGATGTCACACTTTGAAATCCTATGCCTAAAGTGACTTTAGGAATAGGAGACCTAATCCTAGGAACAAAAACAAAACTAATTTTTATAAGTGTTTATATATTTGAATGTTTGTTCTTATGATATTTGTCTGATTTGGATCTTTGATTGAGTGTGATGGGTTGTGGAGTAATGTCCACAATTGCATCTGCATATACACATAGGTATAAAAAATATATAATTATAAAATAATTAGACAACCTAGATTGTCCCCATTGGAACATATCTAGCTTAAGAGATTTATCTTATCCTAAACAAGCTCTCATTCTAACCAATTCATCTTATCTTAAAAGATTCTCCCTTATCTTAATAGATCCATCTTATCTTAAAAGATACTCATCCTATCTTGAAAAGATTGTATCTCATCCTAATGGATCTAACTGGCCTCAGAAGATTCTATTCTACCTTTATGGGTCTGTCTTATCCTAATTTATCCACCCTAGTTTAACAACCATGATCTAATGCAAATTAATTAGATCTTATCTAGTCAAACTAGTCACACCAATCTAACCTGGATCTGATCAAATCTAAAGTGACTTATCAAACATGTTAGTTAATACTGATGAAATAGTTTAGACTCTACCCCTATAGAACAGGTCTTAACTTAGAAGAACAGATCGACTTGGCCATATGCAACTACCTTAACCATCTGATAGTTGCATAACCTCTCAATTATAAACTAGCAAGAGACTCTATCTTATCATAACATATCTAACTAATCTCAAAACATCCTAACATATTTTACCCTGTCGGACCTATCTAACCTAAACTAGTTTAATCTAGTCATATCCAATTTAATCTAGATCATATCTTACCTAATGTGACCTGATCCAGTGTGGTCTAATGTTATCTAACTTAATGTGGTTCACTTAAACAGATTAATGACACTAGTAGAAGAGATTAGACCCCACTAGCTATGTATTAACTTATCTTAGCACATTGGATCAATTCAACCATGAGTTAACCCAACCCATAGAATCATGATGAATGGTATAACCTTTCTATTCCCACCTAACAACAAACAAACTTTTAACCTACATCTTGTAGTCTATCTCACCCATATATATCTCTCATCTTGACTGATTCTATCTTACCCTTGGATATTCACCTTATATGATTGGTTACCCCAATCTGGACATAAAACAAAGATTAAGCCCTACTAAAGAATCTTCAGATTATAACCAGCCTCTAGCTTATTCATTCCACTTATTGAATAATTTCCCTTGCAAAACTATTACCATATGCTTCTAACTTTCATGGTCAATACCAGGAAAGGAAAGATTATCACGTAACAACAAACAGAAAATGAATCCTCCAAATCCTCCACCTGTTGACATCAATCAAGTGGTTGCTACCCAAAGACTGGTAATACAACAGTTAACAGACCTGGTGACCGAGATGCAGAATCAGATAAGACAACAACGCGAGGAAATACGTCAGGCCCGCCAAGAAATAAGGCAAGCACGGTTGGAGAGACAACAACAACAACCACCACCACCAGCTTCACCAAGCTACATAGATATAAATTATGATGATTTGTAAGATCTAGATGTTACTTTAGTTAGTAGTTGATAAGATACTATTTTAGCTGGAATAATAAGGTCTAATTGACCCTATGTATTGCTAATGAATTATGCATCACGCCAAGATTTTTCTTTGTGCATATGTTTTGAGATAACTTGGTTATATATCCTGTTCTTGCAAATCTCGAGGACGAGATTATTTTTAAGGGGGGTAGGATTTGTAACACCCAAATTCTGAATTGGGAATTGGTAGAAGAAATTTGAACAAAGTATCATAATGTTTTGGAAATTGGGAAATAAGAAAATGATGGGAAAAGAATTTTTCTTTTAAAAGAAACCATTTATACATCTCATAAAATAAATAACAAGGAGAATAAAACTTAAGTTAGTAATATTAAAATAAGTATGATTTATATTCACCTTTGGGTTTCAATTGATACATTTGAAAAATCTGAAAACTAAAATAAAAATATAAATTTGAATTTGGAGTAGAAAATAGAAAATGAAAGAGAAGGGATATAAAACAAAAATATAAATAATATATATATAAATAAATATATTCAGAATTTATATCCCTAACTTCACAAAAATAAGTTGAAATAATGAGCCATAGAGGTTTGAATTTAAGTTTGAACTCAAATTGGATTTGAAAATGGAGAAAAGAAAATAGAAAATAAAAAAGAAAAAGAAAAAGAATAAAAACCCTAACTGGGCCGGCTACCTCCTATTCAGCCCACCTATCACTCGCGCGGCCCACTCCCTCCGATCCCTGGTGCCGACACGCGGGCCCCACGGGCAGCCTCTCATCCCCTCACGCGTGCTCTCGCTGTCTCACCGACACGCGGGCCATGCCCGTCAGCCACTGCCGTGCCATCGTCCCTTCTTCCGTATCGCTGTCGCGTGGGACCGTGCCGTCAGTGCGCGCGCTCGGCGACTTCAACGGATCGCGCGACCGTCGCGGCGAGTTCTACGGCGGACTTCGCCCTTTTCTCGGTGAAGCTGGCCATGTCGCGCCTATATAAAGTGCCGCGGCCTCCTCCTTCCCTCCTCATCCGCTTGCACCGACAGCCTTGCGCCGCCGTTGCTACGCTTGCGGAAGAATTTTGGCCGCCACCATTGAATCGCTTGGCCACCGTCGTTTCCGAGTCATTGCGGGGTCTTGGCAACTCATCTGGGTGCGGCGGACATAACCGGGGCCTCCACGTGCGGAATTGGTGATCGGTGCACGACGAATTCCTCACCGGAGTCCCGACTTCGGATATTCCCGCCCTCCACTGTGGCCGTGTGCCTCCGCGCCATAATCGCCGGTATGAGGTCTTCCTTTGTGTTCACCTTCGCCTTCTCTACGCGCAGCACCGTTTAATTTTGGTTTAGTGCTCGGTGGCGGCGGAATTGCCGCTCGCGGGCGAGCTCCACCGCGGGTGGGTAGCTCCGCCGTGTCGGGGCATCGGTGATGGGACGATGACCGATGGTCGTTGGATGTGTTATGTGCGGCTCAGATTAGAAGGGAGCATACCCTTTCGCTGGGTGTATTTGGTCCGTTGGATCTCCATCGGGCGCCCGAGATTAGACCGCGCTGGTTTAAAATATGTACCGTTGATCGGCAATCCGATGGTCTGTATCACGTGCGGGTTCGACTTATTGTCGATCTAATCCTAGCCTTCGATATTTGATCGGACGGCCGAGATCCATGGATACCCCTTCGCGGGTATGTTTTATAAAAGAGACCCTGTACTTTCACAGAATCAACCCGCCGTCCAGGGACCCTGTTCCCTGTGTCTCGGGATTCTTGCGCTGAGCCCCCTGTGCTTCTGTTTAAATGAGGCCCAGTCCAGTGAATAGGAAAATCATAGAAAATGATTTAGAAAATGATTTTTAGTGTTAAAATAAATCCAGAAACTTAATTAATTCATAACTAATTCATTTTAGCTCCAAATTGAGTCATTCCAATTCCTAAAATTTTGTAATAATATTCTCTACCATTTAGAATCACTGTTTTGACATGAACTCTGTCAGAAAATTTATTTGTCATTTAATCATATTATAATCACCTTAAATCTTAGGAAATTCATAACTTGAATTCTATAACTCAAAAATTAATAATTCTTTTTCCTGTGATCTTATTTTAATATGTAGATTATTAATATGTATTTTGCACAAATGTTTGGTGTAATGTTAATTCTGCCTATCACTGTTTGTTTGTATTACTACGACTAGCAGTGAGGTCACGAGTCACCTGAAGATCATCCTGGTACCTGGAATCTCAAGGCCCAGGCAAGTTGTGCCCTTGATCACTTCTTTTTACCCAGCCATGTTCTGATTAATCATAATGATCTGCATAGGTTAATTTTGATGGGACCCAATAGGTTACCCTAGTTTGTCTATCTTTATACCTTGTTTACCACTGATCTTTCTGGGTAGTACTTGCTAGTGCTATATGTGGTTTTGGGTATGGAGATACACTATTCATGATTACACTTTTTGTTATCAGTTGTTATTTAATGTTCATGTTAAGATCATTATGTTAATTGGAACATGGAGCGACCACCCGGGAAAACAGTGCTACCACAAGGGTGGAATGGGACGCCCTTGGCTGATTAATTAGGAAAGCTAGTGGAAGACTACCTTACCCGAAAGGGGCAAGGGCAGTAGGGGAGAGGTCAGTGTAGGGAGGCCCTCGGGAGGATTTTGCTGCGATGGCGGTCCTGCAAGGGATTCCTGCACTGGATCTTCCTATAAACTGTAGCGGGTTTTCGGAAGCTAGTGGAACTTTGTAAAGGCCTCGTAGTGTTACCCTGCCTCGCTTCCTTGGTAGAGGTGTATGGGATTCATGACCCCTTGGCAGATGGGTAACACGACTTGTGGGTAAAGATGCGCAACCTCTGCAGAGTGTAAAACTGGTATACTAGCCGTGCTCACGGTCATGAGCAGCTCGGACCCTCACATGATTAATTTATGGAACTAAATTCAATTTGTCATATGCATTGCATTGCAGGTGGTGTTGTTACTTTTGTTCTATTACTTAATTGGGTTTGGTATTTACTTATACTTAGTAACTGCTAATAAAATTTTGACCAACTTTAAAAGCAATGCTCAGCTCTAACCATCTTCTTTGGTAAGCCTTACACTTTATGTGAGCTCCCACCTTTGGCGAGTTCATGCACATTATTCCCCACAACTTGTTGAGCGATGAACGTATGTGAGCTCACTCTTGCTGTCTCACATACACCACAGGTCAAGACCAGGTACTGCATGATGATGCTCATGGAGGATGCTGTGATGAGTTCGTGAGAGGTCTAGGTCGTCGTCTCCCAGTCAACTTTGGGTTGCTGGACCGTTGTCTCCTTATAATGTAATTATTTATTTTGTATAGAACTCCTGTTATATATAAAGTTGTGACATTCGATCCTGTGCCACTATACATCATATGTTTGAGACTTGGTCCCAGCATACCTGGTGTTTATGTTAACCCCGGGTTTTGGACCCCTAAAATCCGGGTGTTACAATCCCGATCACATTACGATAATCACCACTAAAACTACAAAAAACAACAGATTACCTCTGTGGTATTTAGGCTGCTCTGCTACCTCAGTGCTATTATATTATTGTTTTTCTCTAGGTTAACACTTTGTATGATGTGTTGGAATTCTATATCCTAGGCCCCACATTCTATTCTGTTTCACGATTGGTCTGGTCAACGATGTATTATAGAGTAATGCCCAACACCCCTTCAACTGTTGGACAAGCTGTATCAAGTAGAATTTACTGACAAACCATGGTCCAGGTTTAACCTGTGAATAATACATGAAATTTGGTATGTTTTTTTGCAGTAATATCTAATGTTTTTACTTCTTGGTCATGTGCTTGTAAGAGATGGCTACTCAGGATGATGAAAATCGTGTGACGGAACCTCCCAAGTAATCAGGCCCACCTACAGTTGTCCTTGTCTAACAGACATCAGACACCCTGTAGATGTTCCTAAGTTACTTGACAAGCTCGGTATCTTTCCTTACCTCACCAGGAACGTTTCACCCGTCTTGCAGACATTACAGATCATCGGAGATGAAGATATGCGGAAGCGAATTACATAAACTTACATTTATTTCAAAAAGCAAGCTTAAGTTATTTACAGACCAGGCTAAAGTGAGTGCATAGCAGTAATAATTATACAAACTAGGGAGACACAAACTTCTCCCGAAAGACTAAAAACAAACGACCCTAGATGGAGGACCGAGTCCTCCCGCACTTCAGTCTTGGTTTTCTTCTTTGGGAACCACCTTAGCACAGAAGCAGCAAAAGTCTGCTACTTCCCCACCTAAAAACAACAAAGGGATAAACCCTGAGTATGGAATTACTCAGCAAGTCTTACCCGACTAAGGAAAAGACTCTCAAGGGTATGCTGGATAATTAGGAGTCAAGGAGAGGCTTTACCAAAGATCAACTTATACTTTTGCAGAGGTAGCTTACTAAAGTGAGTCCTTACTTTCAATCTTTTAACGCCATATTAAGTATTAATAGACTCCATTTGCATCTAGTCTAATTTCACATCACATCGAGACAACATCATTTTTGTCCATAGTTTTCACATCCTGACTCTAGGTTGCAGGGAAGTGACCAAGTCTTCATAACCGCGAAGGTACGGCGATCCGAATCGATTATACTCAGCTGAGGATCTCCAATCACACGACATATGTAGCACTTAACCCTTGCATATGTCAACCCGCCACCGGGGTTCTTAAGACCGGATCAGGTTCACGCAAACCGAGAGCACAGATACACCACCGTCCAGCCTCTTGCCACGGAGGGTACACGCTACTCTCGCCACCGCTCCACTCCCATTTCGTGTTATCTTATTCCGGCCTTAGTCTGCCCGAGGCAAGGCTTACCCATGACGAGGCATGTGACCAGTTAAAGGGTCCTCGGTCAGCACGCCTACATACGCGTTAATCCTTAACCAACCTGGGTAGAACATCACCTGTTCCTACCCCAAGTCTCAATTTAAGTATTTCCATCCTTAGGATTGTGTCTGTTCCTTAGGAGGAAAGAGCATCTCAGGGAACTTTGCAGTAAGATCCCACTATTGCTCCAAATGAAAATATTCTTGCGGGTAGAAGCCATCCTCTCCATGGTTAAATTGAGGACAACCTCTATCCACAAGATCTAAGCAAGGCTAAGCATTTTTGTAAATCATACTTTTGATACTTCACAGAAGTATCTATACAGGTATGGATATCAAGGAAAGCAATGCATCAAAGGGTTCCAAGTAACTCCTATGAACCTAATGCACATTTCACTAGACTTAAGTGTGCGAAAAGTATTTAAAAACACAAGGAAAGGGGTTGCATGCACCGGGGCTTGCCTTTGTTATCAGGTGTGTCCTGCTCGGATCCACAGATATCGAAATAAAAGCAGTTGTCTGCTTGAGGATCAGAGGTGGGTGGTATCCCCTCTTCAGAAACTTCTTCTTCTTGCTCTAATATAACCATATACATGCATAAGAATGGATGTCATGGAATGCTCATGAGGATGCAAAGATAGCATAAACTTATTATTTATGTCTTGAGTACAACTTTCCTTCACGGTACTCCGAGAACCTAGGGTTTCCGGAGTCAGTAAAGGAGTTCATGGAGCAGGGGGGGTGGTTTTGGGTTTAGTGATCAAACAAGGTCCAAATCAACCCAAATTCTACCCATGGCTTCTAAATAATGTGAAAAGCTCACATAAAAAGTTTGGGAAATTTTGGACTTACTATTTATTTTCTAAAAATCCAGAACCAATGGTTTAGGCTATTTTAAATACCCTAAAATTCCCTATTTGATCTAAAAATCAGAAGTTTATTTTTATTAAATTCTAGGGAAATTAACAAGCCTAGGAAAATTAGTCTCATATTTTTAGGATTTTTCTATAATTTTCTACAGATTTCTAAAGCTCCACTGAAAAAGAAAAGGAAAAACTCTTAAACAGTACTGGGCCGATTCAGGTCCAGCCGGCCCAAGCCCGAGCGGATTCGTGCGCGCGCCTGCGCCCGCGAGGCGACTTTGCGTAGAAGCCCTCGGTTTAACGGCTAACCAGAAATAGGTCCATTCACTATTGTGTTAAGTCACTGACAGTTTGCACAAATGCCCTCGGGTTTCGGCCTATTCTGTGTTTCACGTCCTCGACGGCGTTCCAGCGTGGCCGTGCTCCGGCGAGCAGCTACGCCGGCCGATTGAGGCTGAGACCGGTGCTAATCTTCGGCTGAGCCCAAATTCGAGTCCCTATGAACGTTTTCCCCAACTAAATTACACTATCGGTGGACTAGGGAGCTCCGGCCACGGTGGCCGTAAGCACAACGGCAACATGATCGTGTTCCTGGCGACCCATGGCGGTCTAGCTTGATTCAATGCTTCGGTAAGCATCAAGAGGAAACAAGGATGTTGAAACAAGAGAACCGAGGGTGAGATCGGACCTGAAACGGGCTGCCCACGGCGAGCTCACTTCTACGGCGGCGGAGAACCGAATTGGGGGAAACTCCGAATTCAAGCGCGCTGGTGGACGATCGAGCGTGGGAGCGGGTGCGATAGCTAGTAAAATACATGGCGCAACCAGCCTGGCCCTCAATTTATAGAAGGGCAAAGCGGTGGCCACGAATTTGAGGAGGACGCGCGGCGGCCGGAGGTAAGGAAGAAGTGCTGGCCGCGGTGAATACGTGTTCACCGCCGTGGCAACTCTCTCGGTGATGATGGGACAGTCGTAGGACGTTACGGCGGTGCTATGAACCGGCTAGGCCACGCGGCGCACGGTCGGGCAGCGGCGGTCGACGGCGAACTTATCGCCAGCCGCAAAGCAGAAGGAAGCCAGGGGGGGTCGTCGGAGTGGTGGCCAGCTCACCGGCGGTAAAGATCTTTACCGAGCGACGCTTATCCGAGGACCACAGAGCACGAATCGTGATGAACCGTGATCAACGGCGGCGGCTACCGGCGATGAGCACGAAGGGATCTTCTTCAGTTTATTCAAACACTGTACCATGGCCATACGTTCATCAGGCTTCTGACCGAGCAACTTTAGAGTCAGTTTTCTCCAGATTTCATGTGACAACAGGTCCAAGTCTCTGCACCAAAGTTGTAGTGCTACATACCAGCTACAACTCAACTATAGGACTTGATCACATTTGAGCACTAGATCATGCTCGAATCTGAGCTAGAAGTTGATGTCAGTTCACTGCTAGTCTGAAAATTCAGACATAACAGCCTGACAGCCCAACTTTAGGCCTGGTTTTGTCTAAATTCTTCTTAACAACTAAGCTCACAACCTTAAGCAAAGTTGTTCTCCTATAATGGGTCTTCAACTTTGATGTGGTGACCTAGGGTAAAAACCCTATATTTTGTAAGTTACAAAGCCCCAAAGTTGAGCCCATTCACTGATTTTTCAGACTTAGAGTAAAACTCAAATGAGGTCCATTTTGCATTTAAGTCCAAAAACTTAGGGTTTGGCTTTCCAATCCACATATTTGTGATCCAATTGACTTAAAACACTTATTTGACTTGGTTTTTGCACTTTAGCCCAAAAGTGGGCAAATTTTGCACTTAGGTCCCTAGGGTTTGGTTTTAGGGTTTTCCAGGGTTCCAATTAGGGTTTCTGGTATTCCAGGGGTATGAATGTGATTCAACTTAGTGTTTGGGGATATTTTATGACTTTTCTCACAAGCCCTAAAGTTTTTCTCAACTTGGGTTAAGTTTTACCCCTTTAATCACTATTTAGAGTTAAGTCCCTTAACCAGGGTCCTATTTGTAAAACTTTAAAACAATACAACTTGTTTGAAATTTTTGCCTAGTGAATGCACTCTAGGTGTGTCAAACATATGCAATGCCCATGCTCATGATGCCATGCTCAAGTTTTAGTTATAGTAACACCAGGGGTGTTACATCCTTCCCCCCATAAAAGAATCTCGTCCCGAGATTTAAAGTCCTAGGGTGAGTAATGGAAAAGGAAATGTGTCACATTTTTATTTCCTTATTTTTGGTACAAGGCAGGGGTGGTGTGGGGGTTCATTCCTTTATTACACAGCTATCCAAACTTTACAACTTACAAGAGGCTAGAAAGCCTGGGAAATTCTTATCTAAGAAGTCTTGGGTTTCCCACGTAGCCTCATCTTCCGAATGCTGGTTCCACTGTATCTTATAAAACTTGAGAGTCTTTCTCCGGGTAACCCTGTCCTTTTGATCCAGAACTCGAATGGGATGTTCCGAGTACGTTAAATCTGGTTCCAGGACAACATCAGTCACTTCAACGGTTCGATCGGGAACCCGAAGACACTTCTTCAATTGTGACACGTGGAACACATTATGTACAGCAGACAATGTTTCGGGGAGCTGGAGTCGGTATGCCACTGGTCCACATTGCTCAAGTACCAGGAATGGACCAATGTACCTAGGTGCAAGTTTTCCTTTAACCCCGAAACGCGATACACCCTTCATTGGTGAAACTTTCAAGTAGACATAGTCGTCTACCCGAAAACATAAGGGTTGTCGTCGTCGGTCTGCATAACTCTTTTGTCAAGTCTGAGCTTTCTTCATATTATGAATAATTTTCTGAACCTTTTCTTCGACCTCTTTCACCATATCAGGCCTAAAGAAGTATCTTTCTCCAGGTTCAGACCAATTTAGCGGAGTTCGACACCGTCGCCCATATAAAGCTTCAAAAGGTGCCATCTTAATACTTTCTTGATAACTGTTATTATATGAAAATTCCGCCAAAGGTAAACATTCATCCCATTTTGGTGAGAAATCCAGGACACATGCCCGCAGCATATCTTCAAGTATTTGGTTCACTCTCTCAGTTTGTCCACTGGTTTGAGGATGATAGGCCGAACTGTGGAGCAATTTGGTACCCAAGGATTTATGAAGTTCTTCCCAAAACTTGGATACGAATTGAGGTCCACGATCCGACACTATGGTTTTTGGAATACCATGCAAACTGACAATACGGCTGATATATAATGCTGCATAAGTGGCTACAGTATATTTGGCCCTGACGAGTAAGAAGTGGGCAATTTTGGTGAGTCGATCAATGATAACCCAAATAGAATCATACCCTTTGGCCGTCCTGGGCAATCCCACAATAAAGTCCATGCTGATGTCTTCCCATTTCCATGTTGGGATTGGTAAAGATTGCAATGGACCAGCAGTTTTCATGTGTATGGCTTTGACACGTCTGCAAGTGTCACACTTAGCCACATAGCGTGCAATTTCAATCTTCATCTTGGTCCACCAGTAATGTTGTTTTAGATCATGATACATCTTAGTGCTTCCCGGATGAATAGAATAGCGACTAAGATGCGCTTCATCTAAAATTTGCTGGCGGAGTTCTTCATTCTTCGGCACTACTATACGGTTGTTAAACCATAACACACCTTGATCGTCTTCCTTGAAACATTTGGCTGTACCAGCCCTTATCTTCTCTCGTATGTGCTTCATGCCCAGATTATCCCTTTGAGCATCAATTATCCTTTGCAAAATGGTTGACTCAAGCTTTAGTTGATTCAGAGTCCCTTGCTGAATTATCCCCAGGTTTAACTTTTCCATTTCTTGACATAAAGTGTTTTCGGAGGTCTTTGCCATAAGACAGTGGCAGGAAGCCTTACGACTCAATGCATCTGCCACCACATTGGCCTTGCCTGGGTGATAATGGATCTCCAGTTCATAGTCTTTAATGAGCTCAAGCCATCGTCTTTGCCTCATATTTAACTCTGACTGGGTAAATATATACTTCAAACTTTTATGATCTGTATATATATGACAGATATTTCCCAGCAGATAGTGACGCCATATTTTCAGGGCATGAACCACAGCAGCTAGCTCTAAATCATGTGTTGGATAATGCTCTTCATGTCGGCGTAACTGCCTTGAAGCATACGCAATTACTCGGCCCTCTTGCATCAGCACACAGCCGAGTCCACTGCCTGACGCATCACAATATACATCAAAAGGCTTAGTGATATCCGGTTGAGCCAATACCGGAGCAGTGGTCAATAGTGTCTTCAGTTGCTCAAAGGCTTCATTACACTTAGAAGACCAATTAAACTTAGTATCATTTTTCAATAAACTTGTGATTGGCTTCACAAGCTTAGAAAAATCAGGTATGAATCTGCGATAGTACCCAGCCAGTCCAAGAAAACTCCGGACTTGGTGGACAGTTGTTGGGGGTTTCCATTCCAGAATATCCTTGATCTTGCTAGGATCTACCGCAATTCCTTTAGCTGATAACACGTGCCCCAGAAATTGAATTTCTTCCAGCCAGAACGCGCACTTGCTGAACTTGGCATACAGCTGATGTTCCCTCAGGCGCGTCAATACAATCCGTAGGTGCTGAGCATGCTCCTCTTCATTTTTAGAGTATATCAAAATATCGTCGATGAAGACCACCACGAACTTGTCCAACTCAGGCATGAACACCGAGTTCATCAAATAGGTGAAGTGGGCAGGAGCATTTGTGAGCCCGAAAGACATTACCAAGTATTCAAACAATCCATACCGCGTAGTAAACGCGGTCTTCGGTATATCCTCGGGCCGAATACGGATTTGATGATAGCCCGACCTGAGATCAATTTTGGAAAATACCCTCGCCCCAGTCAGTTGATCAAATAAAATGTCGATCCTTGGAAGAGGGTACTTATTCTTGATAGTGACCTCATTTAGGGGCCGATAGTCCACGCACATGCGCAAGGTTTGATCCTTCTTCTTCACGAAGATGGCGGGACAACCCCATGGGGACGAGCTTGGCCGGATAAATCCCTTATTTAGCAGATCTTGTAATTGAATCTTCAATTCTGCCAACTCATTAGGGGGCATACGGTACGATCTTCGGGAGATGGGAGCCGTACCGGGCTTTAGCTCAATTACGAATTCTACATCTCTTTCAGGGGGTAGTCCAGGCAAATCTTTCGGAAATACATCTGGAAACTCACATACTACCGGAATGTTCTTGATCTCCGGTACAATGGCTTCAAATATCCTACCAGAAGCTTTGACTGGATTGGTTTTGGGGAGAGACAAGAGAATTTCTTCTTGATTACAGCTCAACCTGACGGTTCTGAGTTCAGTGTTGAGAATGGCCTTGTGTTGAGTTAACCAATTCATACCCAAAATTACATCTATATCCTGGCCTTTCAGAACAATCATGTTAGCAGGAAAGTTCCGTCCGGCCATGGTTACTGGCACTTCATAGGCCACTTCTCTAGTAAAAATATGTCCCCCAGGTGAATGAATTTTAAATCCCTCTTTTGATTCATGACATGCAATGTGATGTTGCTCCACAAATGTCTTGCTAATGAAGGTATGCGAAGCACCAGAATCAAAAAGAATAATTGCAGGGTGACTGGCCACAGGGAACGTACCCATCATCACCGGCTCTCCCTCCGGTGTGGTAGCCACTTGCGTATAATATACTCGCCCCGTTTTCTTGGTATTCTTGCCCGAAGTACTTCCCTTGCCTGGAGCTGAATTTCCCGATCCTTGTTGATTCTTGGCCTGATTTTGCCGAGGATAGGGGCAATCTTTAATAAAATGCCCAGATTTGCCACAGTTAAAACATCCAGTTGAAGAACTTGGCAGAGCAGGGAATCGAGTGCCTGGGGCACTCGGCTGACTTTGGACAGTAGGGGCTTTGTTGGGACGAATAATTATGGGCTGCTTGAAAGGGAAAGATGGTGCACTTGAACGGTTCTGGTTAGAGGGCCGGAGAATAAACCGTTGCCTCTTTATCGGGCCCTGATTAGGCCTATCACCACTGAATCCCTTACTTTTCCCAGTATTTGCATATTTGGCCTCCACAGATAAGGCTGTGCTGACAGCCTTCCCATAGGTAAGATCAATACATGCAGCCATTTTTCGCTGCATTCGGTCATTCAGACCTCTCATAAAACAATTCCTTTTCTTCAAATCTGTATTCACCTGATCAATTGCGTATTGTGACAGGTGATTGAATTTGTTGAGATACTGATTAACAGTATCTCCCCCTTGCTTCAATTTCATGAACTCTTCTTGCTTCATGTGCAGCACTCCCTCAGGAATGTAATGCTCGCGGAATGCTGCTTTAAATTCGTTCCATGTAATCTGGTGGTTGTCCGGTTGGATGGCCACAAAGTTCCCCCACCAAGTGCTGGCAGGGCCTCGGAGTTGCTGTGCCGCAAACAATGGCTTCTGGGTTTCCGAACAACGAAGAAGGCCAAATTTCTGTTCGATAACTCGTATCCATTCGTCGGCTTCGAGTGGATCTTCTGCTTTGACGAAAAGAGGCGGACGAGTCTCGGAGAAATCCAAATAAGTGGTCTCACGGGGACCTTGTTGAAATCCTCTTCCTGCTTGTTGCTGAAGCTGCTGCTGACCCGCCATCTCCCTCAGGAAGCGGGTATTGTCGGCTGTAGCATTCACCAGGGCAGCGATTGCCTCGGCTAGCGTGGGTGGAACGGGAGGTGGATTCGGGGTAACATCCCGACCCCCGGATGTTCCGGCTGCGTCCTGTCCGCGAGTCCGGGTCGGCATCTGAGGCAAAAACATTTGAATAAACATAATATGCCAAAGAAAACCTTCCGTTTTACATTACTATAAAGAGTAATGGTACAGACTCGATATTACACAACAGGATACAGTACCCATTTTACAAAAGTTTAACCTACTATACAACAGTACACCCCTACAATACACTACTCTACTTTTATTACACTATTAGTCCTGCTTTCCGTTGCTTTTGGCGGCTTCATTGTCAGGTGTGGGAGTCCAGACGTCCACCAACCTCAAAGAAGGAGGAGGTTCAAAAAGATCTAACTCCCCACCCAACGCGCGTCCCGCAACGTGAGAGGGTCCGGCTTCCGCCTCAGCAGAGTGTGCAGGCTCACTAGGGTGTAGTTGAGAGTAGAGCACATGGACTTCCTCATGCAATGTATTGCAGTAGACCTGCAGGTTGTCGACAGCTGTGCTAAGTTCTTTAATTCGGGCCTGAGCCCTTGCTTCCTTAGCACATGCCAACATATGTGACTGTACTGCCCAGTCAAGGGCTAAGTCCCGATCAGCCAGCTGATCCTGCAAGTGACGGATGTCCCTTCTTAAGTCATTTATTCTATCTCCGTCTGCAATCCAAGCATTGGTCCTGTGTCGCAGCGTTGCTTGAAGTCGACTCACTTCGGCTTCCAAGTCTCCTATGGGGTCATTACTCCCGCTGCTACTGCTTTCATGTCGAGGAGCCAGTTGATGCCGGGGTACTCCAATTGGTCCCGTTGATTTTCGTGCCGTTAGCCTCGTGCGTGGCGGCATCTTTCTAAGGGGAAAATTTATTAGCATAATTCTTAGCATGATGCATGAGTAATTACAGAATCAACCTTGGTTGATTCAACCTTCTATACGTTGCACTCTTCCTATCTGGTCTTTAAGATAAACTCTTCAGAATACTTAGGTAAGAAGAGAAAAGAATCTTTAGCTAAGACTTTTGAAAATCTTTTTGAAGATGCCTTATAATATCTGCAAAGAAGGGCTACGCTCCGATACCAGCTGTGACGGAACCTCCCAAGTAATCAGGCCCACCTATAGTTGTCCTTGTCTAACAGACATCAGACACCCTGTAGATGTTCCTAAGTTACTTGACAAGCTCGGTATCTTTCCTTACCTCACCAGGAACGTTTCACCCGTCTTGCAGACATTACAGATCATCGGAGATGAAGATATGCGGAAGCGAATTACATAAACTTACATTTATTTCAAAAAGCAAGCTTAAGTTATTTACAGACCAGGCTAAAGTGAGTGCATAGCAGTAATAATTATACAAACCAGGGAGACACAAACTTCTCCCGAAAGACTAAAAACAAACGACCCTAGATGGAGGACCGAGTCCTCCCGCACTTCAGTCTTGGTTTTCTTCTTTGGGAACCACCTTAGCACAGAAGCAGCAAAAGTCTGCTACTTCCCCACCTAAAAACAACAAAGGGATAAACCCTGAGTATGGAATTACTCAGCAAGTCTTACCCGACTAAGGAAAAGACTCTCAAGGGTATGCTGGATAATTAGGAGTCAAGGAGAGGCTTTACCAAAGATCAACTTATACTTTTGCAGAGGTAGCTTACTAAAGTGAGTCCTTACTTTCAATCTTTTAACGCCATATTAAGTATTAATAGACTCCATTTGCATCTAGTCTAATTTCACATCACATCGAGACAACATCATTTTTGTCCATAGTTTTCACATCCTGACTCTAGGTTGCAGGGAAGTGACCAAGTCTTCATAACCGCGAAGGTACGGCGATCCGAATCGATTATACTCAGCTGAGGATCTCCAATCACACGACATATGTAGCACTTAACCCTTGCATATGTCAACCCGCCACCGGGGTTCTTAAGACCGGATCAGGTTCACGCAAACCGAGAGCACAGATACACCACCGTCCAGCCTCTTGCCACGGAGGGTACACGCTACTCTCGCCACCGCTCCACTCCCATTTCGTGTTATCTTATTCCGGCCTTAGTCTGCCCGAGGCAAGGCTTACCCATGATGAGGCATGTGACCAGTTAAAGGGTCCTCGGTCAGCACGCCTACATACGCGTTAATCCTTAACCAACCTGGGTAGAACATCACCTGTTCCTACCCTAAGTCTCAATTTAAGTATTTCCATCCTTAGGATTGTGTCTGTTCCTTAGGAGGAAAGAGCATCTCAGGGAACTTTGCAGTAAGATCCCACTATTGCTCCAAATGAAAATATTCTTGCGGGTAGAAGCCATCCTCTCCATGGTTAAATTGAGGACAACCTCTATCCACAAGATCTAAGCAAGGCTAAGCATTTTTGTAAATCATACTTTTGATACTTCACAGAAGTATCTATACAGGTATGGATATCAAGGAAAGCAATGCATCAAAGGGTTCCAAGTAACTCCTATGAACCTAATGCACATTTCACTAGACTTAAGTGTGCGAAAAGTATTTAAAAACACAAGGAAAGGGGTTGCATGCACCGGGGCTTGCCTTTGTTATCAGGTGTGTCCTGCTCGGATCCACAGATATCGAAATAAAAGCAGTTGTCTGCTTGAGGATCAGAGGTGGGTGGTATCCCCTCTTCAGAAACTTCTTCTTTTTCTTCTTGCTCTAATATAACCATATACATGCATAAGAATGGATGTCATGGAATGCTCATGAGGATGCAAAGATAGCATAAACTTATTATTTATGTCTTGAGTACAACTTTCCTTCACGGTACTCCGAGAACCTAGGGTTTCCGGAGTCAGTAAAGGAGTTCATGGAGCAGGGGGGTGGTTTTGGGTTTAGTGATCAAACAAGGTCCAAATCAACCCAAATTCTACCCATGGCTTCTAAATAATGTGAAAAGCTCACATAAAAAGTTTGGGAAATTTTGGACTTACTATTTATTTTCTAAAAATCCAGAACCAATGGTTTAGGCTATTTTAAATACCCTAAAATTCCCTATTTGATCTAAAAATCAGAAGTTTATTTTTATTAAATTCTAGGGAAATTAACAAGCCTAGGAAAATTAGTCTCATATTTTTAGGATTTTTCTATAATTTTCTACGAATTTCTAAAGCTCCACTGAAAAAGAAAAGGAAAAACTCTTAAACAGTACTGGGCCGATTCAGGTCCAGCCGGCCCAAGCCCGAGCGGATTCGTGCGCGCGCCCGCACCCGCGAGGCGACTTTGCGCAGAAGCCCTCGGTTTAACGGCTAACCAGAAATAGGTCCATTCACTATTGTGTTAAGTCACTGACAGTTTGCACAAATGCCCTCGGGTTTCGGCCTATTCTGTGTTTCACGTCCTCGACGGCGTTCCAGCGTGGCCGTGCTCCGGCGAGCAGCTACGCCGGCCGATTGAGGCTGAGACCGGTGCTAATCTTCGGCTGAGCCCAAATTCGAGTCCCTATGAACGTTTTCCCCAACTAAATTACACTATCGGTGGACTAGGGAGCTCCGGCCACGGTGGCCGTAAGCACAACGGCAACATGATCGTGTTCCCGGCGACCCATGGCGGTCTAGCTTGATTCAATGCTTCGGTAAGCATCAAGAGGAAACAAGGATGTTGAAACAAGAGAACCGAGGGTGAGATCGGACCTGAAACGGGCTGCCCACGGCGAGCTCACTTCTACGGCGGCGGAGAACCGAATTGGGGGAAACTCCGAATTCAAGCGCGCTGGTGGACGATCGAGCGTGGGAGCGGGTGCGATAGCTAGTAAAATACATGGCGCAACCGGCCTGGCCCTCAATTTATAGAAGGGCAAAGCGGTGGCCACGAATTTGAGGAGGACGCGCGGCGGCCGGAGGTAAGGAAGAAGTGCTGGCCGCGGTGAATACATGTTCACCGCCGTGGCAACTCTCTCGGTGATGATGGGACAGTCGTAGGACGTTACGGCGGTGCTATGAACCGGCTAGGCCACGCGGCGCACGGTCGGGCAGCGGCGGTCGACGGCGAACTTATCGCCAGCCGCAAAGCAGAAGGAAGCCAGGGGGGGTCGTCGGAGTGGTGGCCAGCTCACCGGCGGTAAAGATCTTTACCGAGCGACGCTTATCCGAGGACCACAGAGCACGAATCGTGATGAACCGTGATCAACGGCGGCGGCTACCGGCGATGAGCACGAAGGGATCTTCTTCAGTTTATTCAAGCACTGTACCATGGCCATACGTTCATCAGGCTTCTGACCGAGCAACTTTAGAGTCAGTTTTCTCCAGATTTCATGTGACAACAGGTCCAAGTCTCTGCACCAAAGTTGTAGTGCTACATACCAGCTACAACTCAACTATAGGACTTGATCACATTTGAGCACTAGATCATGCTCGAATCTGAGCTAGAAGTTGATGTCAGTTCACTGCTAGTCTGAAAATTCAGACATAACAGCCTGACAGCCCAACTTTAGGCCTGGTTTTCTCTAAATTCTTCTTAACAACTAAGCTCACAACCTTAAGCAAAGTTGTTCTCCTATAATGGGTCTTCAACTTTGATGTGGTGACCTAGGGTAAAAACCCTATATTTTGTAAGTTACAAAGCCCCAAAGTTGAGCCCATTCACTGATTTTTCAGACTTAGAGTAAAACTCAAATGAGGTCCATTTTGCATTTAAGTCCAAAAACTTAGGGTTTGGCTTTCCAATCCACATATTTGTGATCCAATTGACTTAAAACACTTATTTGACTTGGTTTTTGCACTTTAGCCCAAAAGTGGGCAAATTTTGCACTTAGGTCCCTAGGGTTTGGTTTTAGGGTTTTCCAGGGTTCCAATTAGGGTTTCTGGTATTCCAGGGGTATGAATGTGATTCAACTTAGTGTTTGGGGATATTTTATGACTTTTCTCACAAGCCCTAAAGTTTTTCTCAACTTGGGTTAAGTTTTACCCCTTTAATCACTATTTAGAGTTAAGTCCCTTAACCAGGGTCCTATTTGTAAAACTTTAAAACAATACAACTTGTTTGAAATTTTTGCCTAGTGAATGCACTCTAGGTGTGTCAAACATATGCAATGCCCATGCTCATGATGCCATGCTCAAGTTTTAGTTATAGTAACACCAGGGGTGTTACAAATCGTGTACATAAGTTATTCAGTGCCATTGGAAAAGTTTGGATGGCTGTAGAGAAATATTTTGATGATATAACTGGCCTAAGGTACGTAACTGATTATGTATGTGGTGCTGAAATAGGGTGATAATATTTAAGGGTGAAGCTAATTTCTGTATTTTTAATGTTATTATAGTGGTAGTGGTTTGACCTACATTTTCTTAGCATAGAGGCCATGGCTGATGATGGAGTTTCATACTTCATTCATGTTCATAACAATTATTGTATAGTTTGGTCTATGGATCTTCAAATGTTCTTTTTTCTACTTGGGAGATGAACCCACTTCTATGTGTTTATATGAAATTTGAGAGGCTATATGTTCCCCTTTTTTTGATATAGTGCAACCATGATATAGTTTAATCTGTAATATGATGTGTGTTTTTTTGGAAATTTCCTTCATTCCTTCATTGCTAATGGAAACTATGTGAAAGCTGTAAACTATGAGTGTGTTGTCTGCTACCATCTGAGTCAAGGCCAAGCACGCCGGCGTCATGCACGAGATATACATCAGCTCCGAGGCCTCCTTCGGTTAGTCCCTACAGGCTTGTGTTTCTATTTTGGATTATCTGGCTAGCCTACCTCGAAGAAGTTTGCTTGTGAGAGTCTTTAATCATTCATTTGAAGGGCTTTGGAGAGTCTCTGTTTAATTTATTTTAGTTTCTGTATTTATATTTCTATGACAAATACTCTAATTACAACCTTTGGATGGCTGCTTTTCAAGCTTGAATGCTGCTTTGATTTCATACCATTGATCCCCATCAGCATCCACTTGCCCACAATTTACCCATTGGTTTTTATACACAGCAAGACTGACAATTACATGGTGATGTCCATGTCCTCTGGGCCCAAATCGTACCCAAGCAGATACTCTGTAAGTGACATGCAATCTTAGCTTATCAGTTATGACCTACGAAGGACCCATCCAAGCATCTATGCGGTTCATGGCAAGGATATAATAGCCACTTATATGCTTCTGGCTTCCACGGTCCTTCAAGATAGAAGGTATCATATGGGGTGCTTCAGTCTGGATACTCAATCAACATGAACCATAGGACTCCACCCAGAAAGCCCACGAGTGAAGGCATTATTATGCAATATATTAGTTCCATACAGAACATTCTGTAATGTTTAACAAATAAATATTCTTTGATTAGAGAGGACAATTTTATAGTATCTTTTACAGTATCATGACAGATGAAAGTTATAACAAAAGAAAAAAAAAGGTTTCATAAGTCTCAAGAGTCAGGATCGTTCACATGCAAATAATCTCAGACTGTAAGAAGCAGATAGCCTACAAACCTCAATGTTTGGGCATGGTGCAGCTTGGAGCTTTCTTGATGGAGATAAGACAAGACCATCTATAAGAATGTCAATTCCAACAGGGGGCCCTTCTATGACAATAATAGCTTTGGTAAAGGGAGCATGAAGGATGAACTTTCCTTTCAAATGTGTTCATTGCTTATCACAAGTCTGATTTTTTGGTTATAAGAATAACTTACTTGGCAAGTCCCACATATCGAAATTGCCTATCAGGTGTTTGTTAATATCATCTTACTTACCATTATGTGTTTACTGGCGCCAATGTTTTTGGGTTTCAAAGATCTCTCATTTTTGTTTGTTACCTCTATGCATTATAATTATGAAGCTTCAACCACCTTACATGTGTCGATTAGAGCAATCCTAGCCAACACTGTCTCATAAGTCTTGTGTCATTTAGTTGTATAAACTATGAGTATGGATTTTCTTTAGATTAAAAGAAAGGTAAAACATTTCTTAGTCCACTGTCTGTCATAAACAGTGCTAGAGAGTATAGAGTAGATATGGCTGACACACCATCTTTTCTTCTAATATTTTTTTTGTTCTCAGGAATGAACATAAAAGTATTTCAAAGGAACTTGAAATGAACTGATCTCTTCTTTGATCAGAATTACTGCTACTCATACAATTGGACACCTACAAGTTCAAGTGTTTCAAATGTGATATTAATATAAGGCTAATTAACATAGTCCCCTTATAGACTGTATAAGTTTAACATCTTGGATTATTTGATTATTGGTGTTTACAGTAAACGCCTTCAGTTAACTCAGTGTCTGCATGTCTCTTTTAAGATTTGTACAAACATTGTTTACCTCAGTCATCAAGACAACTATTGTGTATCTATGACACATGTGGTGTTAATTTCTTTCCGATTGATTTTCTCCCTGCTGACATACATGCTTATAAATAAAATCAAAATAGTAGTGAAATCATAATATATTCACTATGAAATAAAGTATACTTATTGTGAAAATCAATCATGAGAGGAGTGCTGCTTCACATACAGAACAACTTACCCTTGAAAGCTATGTGAAGATGAGTAGATGGTCTCCAATTACTTCCTCATTTTTTATGTATCTGACATGTTCTTGGTACTGACTTAATTTAAGATGTTGTACTTCTCCAGATGGAAATGAGGTAGAGAAGGTACAGTGCAGAGGGAGAAGAATAGAGTTGCATCGTTGTCATCGCGAGGCCATCAAACTTGAAGAGACTGCGGGTACGGTCCTTCCTCCACTGTCTGCCTCCCTGCGCCTTCAGTTTTTTCATAGGTATCGTGGGTTGCATGTGTGGGTGGGTGAGGGGGTCAGTTTGTTGTGGTATGTTGTTTTCTCATAAACAACATCATCGCCATGTTGTCTTATATATTTCTTTGTGTAACTTCGGTTTGGTACCACAACAGAATAGCTTTGCTTATTAATTATGGTGGACCAATCAACAGAATAGATATCTTGAGTATCAGCCATATACCATTCATATTTTGGTGATTGCTTGCAGGTGCTCCTTACAATGCCAACCACACCAACAGATCGGATGAAGGAAATTGCACAAGCTTCACAAGAATTTCTTTATATTATGAGTATCGAGAAGATCAACAATATCCTTGGTTTATCTCATGGATTTCTTCTAGAACATTTGTAATCACTCGAACTTGATTTTCCAAAGAACATGAGTGTGATTGTTGTATGCCCCAACGGAATGGGTCCATCCGTCCACAGGCTTTATGGACAGGGCAAAAAAGTCAATGGTGCTAGCATCAACTCTAGCTTTGATGTGCACCAGGCATGTTTAAAGCTTTATTGTGCTTATCAATATTTCTGTTTTCATTTCTGTTTATTTGATTTTTTGAAAAACATATTTCAGATGTGTTTGGTGACAGATGTGCTTTATTCTTTTACTAATGTTTTTTCATTGTGTAGGATGCTGACGGGAGGGCTACTGATGTTTCTTAACATGGCCAGTTCACCTGGTTCCCCCATCGCCTTAGCTACTACTTTGGAATAGGAGTACAATAGTGATATCTTTGGAGAGCGAGGTGAGCATACTGGCCTGTTCATGATATATTTTGTATTCTCTACTATTATTTATTTGTATCGATAGGTCTTGCTTTCTTCAGGTAAGGTTTTCATATGCTTGCTGATGAAATTGGTAGAATCATGACACATTTCTTTCCGTCTATTTCGCCTGATCAATCCCTTATTTCTCTACGGTTTGCCGCTGGCATTTGTGGGGAAGCTCATTCCTGTTCCTGAACATCCATTAGGAGAATTCTTTGCATGCTATTGTAAGAGGAGCAAACAAGGAAGCCATCGCACTGCAAAATCTTTTATTGCTTGCCGATTTAAGTGGTGCATGATGGAGTGATCAAAAACAAGTTGTCACTTTTAAACAAGTTCCATTTTCTTAGTACAAGTCTGCTTCTTTGCAGCATGTCAACTAAGTAGTCATATCTTTGTTGAAGCAAGCAATAGATGTTGCTACCAGCAAAAAGGTAATTGATATATTTTCAGTTTTCTTCTTTTTTATTCTTCTCCATTTTTAGAAACTGAAACTTTACTTTGAATGCACATATTTTAGAATTCTTTGGATGTTTCTTCTTGCTATTTTAGAAACTGTAACTTTACTTTGTGCACCCATGCTAATAATTGTAGTGTTGACTCTCTACTTTTTAGAAAAATATCCTTTAATCAACCATTTATTGTCCAAGTGTGAAAATCGTGACAATGTAGGAAAGCTGGAAGATGACCATATGAAGGCTAAAGCTTTGGCAGGTCTATTTTCGCTATTCTAAAAGAACTTAGTCAGAATTAGAATGGAGAAGAATAAAAAATGTCAAGTATTTTTCTAATAACATTTAACATGTTGAAAAAGGTGAAGTTCCACTCAGTATCTTAGGATTTAGCATGTAAATTGTTTTAAAAATATGATTAGCATTTTCAATAGCTTTGTTGATGCTGTCATATCACTAACATCACCAACACTACTAAAATTAACAATATCAGTAGGTTTTTGAAATCCAAACAATACAATTGTACTACATCCATTCTAACTATTCATATGACCTTTATTTATGCAGTGTCAGGCTTGTCCAATCGTCATTTATGCCCGCAATCGGTAGAGGCGTGCTGCACGAGGCGATTCTGTAATATGAATTGGATTTCGGTCTACTAGACTAGTGGTGCTGCTACCTAGCAGACTTTAGCATGAGCTCAGGGCATAGAGAACTTCTTAGTTTGATGCTCCGTATGCTACGAGATTTTCCTTGTGTTATTTTTCAGTAATTGATGTAGCTCGTGCTTACATGTAAAATCTGACATAATCAATAGAAAACGCTATGAACTGGCTCATTGAGGCTGTTGATGCACATTTTAGGTGTAGTTTTGTGGGGATACAAGATCCTTGTGTGTCGCTTCAATAGTATTTTGTTAGGATTAACTAGGTGGTTCTTGCCTTTTGATCTATTCTAAGTTCTGAGTAAGGCTTAGTTGCCTGAATTCTTTGGGCCATTAATAGAAGTATTGTATTTCCCGGACATCATACAAACAGATCATATTATTCTTGGCATTTTTATATCGTAATTGTGTTTTACTATATATATGATGGTACTTGTATAGAACTACAGATGTAACTTCAGTAATATCTTTCTGTAGTTGGACAAGATGGTGAACAGCAGTGGGATTACTGAATCAGGGGAGCGCAAGAAGGTCTTGCTGTTCATGAAGAGTGGTGTCAGGATACCCTGGTGTATGCATTTCTGTAGTGACAAGAGCACCACCCCTTTAAATTTCAATCTGAAACTACGAAAGCGCATTCATAACAAGAGACTTGAAGATGTCCATATGCTCAAATATGACTGGGTATTGTTCCAGTTTTTCTTTCTCTCAGATAAACATTTCATGTAAGCAGATTTGTATTGTTGTTTGTTGGCAATTTAATTGTGACCGTTTTTTTGTTTGTGCAGATTATCCTTTTCCAATTTGGGCTTCGCAGTAATGCACATTTCATAATTTTAGATCTCTATGCACAAGGAAACATTCTTCTCATGGATTCAGAATACACAGTAATGACACTACGTTCTCACAGGTTGTTGCCTAATTGATAATTTTTTGTAGCATGTATTACCATTGTTGTAGCAATATTGACTAATAAGGATAAGAAAATATTAGAGTTACCATGTTGTGCTATGACCGCTCCCTCTGGCTGGTCTGTAACACCCTGAATTTGGGGGTATAAAATTTCTTTGCTCATATTCACAAATTCAGGTGTTACTTCCCTTTTCTCATCCTTCCCCAATCTTCTCTTTCTCATTTCTATAGGAGAAAAGTGGTTATTTTATTTGTAATTATAGTATATTAGCTCAAACTCCAAGGGAGTATGAATTGTTGCATCATGTTGAACCCTAGATTTCACTTTTGTTTGGTGCATAATTCTTAGAAATTCTAATTTGAATTTGTGGCACATTTGAATTTGAATCAAATAGGGAAAATAAAAAGAAAAGAGAAAGGAAATTTCAGAATAAAAGAAAAAGAGGAAAACAGCCCGCTACCCCTGCCCCCTCGGCCTTTCGGCCCAGTCGGCCCACCTTCCGCGCGCGCCCTCCCGCCCCTCCTCTCTCTCTGCGCAGCGGGCCCGGCCTGTCGGCGCGGCTGCCTTCCGTGCGCCCGCTCTCCCTCTCTCTGCTCGGCCGGTCCCACCTGTCGGCGCAACCGTTCCCCGCGTGCGCCCGCTCCCTCGCTCTCTCTGCCCGTGGGCCCGGCCCGTCAGCCCCGCTTTCCTCGCGCTCGCGCTCGCTTTCTCCTCTCTCTCTGCGTCGCGGGCCCGGGCTGTCAGCTCCCTCGTCCTCGCGTAACCGCCGCCGCGCGTGCCGCGGTCTCCGCGCCCACGTCGCGCGTGGGGAGCTCGCCCCAACCTCGCCTCGGCCACTAGAGCCCCGAACCTCACTCGCCCTCTCCCCCTCCCTCATTTGCGCACCAACCGGCCCTCTCTCTCGCCCTCTCCCTCGCTGCACGCACGCCGAATCGCCATCGCCGCGAACCGCCGCCGCCCGAGCTTGTTCCTCCGTCGCCGTTGGAGCTCCGCCGTGTCCATTGCCACGGTAAGCTCCGCCCCGACGTCCACAACCCGGGACGCGCTCCAATTTCCCCTTCCCCTCCCTATTTCTCTCTACCCGCGCTCACCCGCTGTCCGCCGTGCAGCCGCCACCGTCGACCCGGGCCATCGTCGCGTCTCCGTCGCCGCCGAGGAGTCCCCGGAGTTCGCCTTGAGGTAAGGAACCTCCCATGCCCCCTCCCTTCCCCTCTCTTGCACTCTGTCGCGCTCAATTCCTCGCCGGAGTCCCTTAGCGCCGCCGCCGAGCCGCTTCGCCGTGGGCTGCCCTCCTCCGGTGCCCCTGCCCCGACCCAGACCCCACCAATAGGTTCCCCGTGCCCTCCCCAACCTCCCCGGCCACTCAGGTCGCCCCGGGAACCCGCAGGGCCCCCGCTCCCCTCGTCTCCGGCGAGCTCCTTCGCCGCGGGGACGAGCGCCGCCGCCCCAGCTAGCCGAAGGAGGTAGCAGCCAGCCACCCCATCCCCGCCGTCCATCTCAGATCGGACGATCCCGTTTTAAATAGCCCAAATCCGATCGTAGCCGTCCGCCCAAGATCCAACGGCCCAGGACCGCTTTTCCCCGCGCCCCGCCTCTCTGTCGCTGGGCCCCGCCTGTCAGCCGTTCGCCCGCGCGCCCCGCGCTGCTCGCCCGGTCCCGCCTGCCAGTCGCCCGCGCCCCGCGCTGTTCGCCCGGTCCCGCCTGTCAGCCGTTTGCCCGCGCGCTGCCCGCCCGGCCCCGCCTGTCAGCCGCTCAGGCTGTCGCGCGCCCGCGCGCCCGCCGCAGGATCTAACCCTGGCCGTTGATCTGAGATCTAACGGCTGTAAGCGCCCGATACCCCTTCGCCCACGCGTTTTCTTAAAGAGCCCCCCGGTTTTCTGGAAATTGCGCCCGCCGTCCCTGGTTTCTCGCAGTTAGGTCCTCAGCCCTTTTATTTAATTCAAAATAGGTCCTTAGGGTATAATTTTAACCCCTAAACTTGTAAAATTCATAACTTTGCCATATGAACTCCAAATTAGGTGCTTCAAATTGCAAAATGTTCATAAAATTATTATCTATCTGTTTATGCAATATTTCCCTGCTGTTTCTATGTCCCAATTAATGGTTAATCATTAGGATAGGATTAATGTTATGGGAACCCTATTTGAGATAAATAAAAGATAGTAGACTTTAATAAAAGTTGGAGCACTTAAGTTTATGGACTCAAACACCTAAGTTTAGGAACTTAAAACTAGATAATGATTTAATCCCACCACTGACTTAAACCTGATTAGTGGATAATGAATCCTTTTGTATAGTCCTCTACCCCAGACCTAGGGAATACCAGAGTGCCTATCCCTTTTCTACTATGAACTTGTGATCTCTTTGCTGCATATGTTTGGTATGTTGCTTTTGTTTGTTATCTTCCCAAGTGCATAGTGTGAATGATTACTTTACATAGACAACGAGCAGTCTGTGTTTCCCGAGGGAGTTGCAGAGGAAGTTCCTGATCAGCAGTTTGGTGAAGGCAAGTGTCCTCTGACCCATTATGTCCTATTCATTTATAACTTACTACCCCGCATTACTTACTTGAAACCTAAGGATTGACTAGCTTTACACTTTACTTTATCCTTGATGACCTTATGGGCTATTATGGTTAGCATTCTGCTACTGCCTTAACTTAATCAATGAACATGATGTGAATATTTATGATACTGTTATCCTGATGATGTTGATGATCTTGTGATACTCTAGGGGGCTCAAGCTGTTTCCTGAGTACCTCTCCGTAAGGACCTGTTCGTTGAGAGACCACCCGGGATAACAGTGCAACCATGAGGGTGAAATGGGGCGCCCTTAGCTAATTAATTAGAGGAACTAGAGGTGTAGTTGCTTCGCCGTCGTGCCGTCAATGGGGTCCAGGCACAGTGCTTGCTCTGCCGAGGCTGAGTGCCGAGGTTCTTTCGTTTTGCTTTTGTTAGTCACTCTCCTGCGGGGAGGAGTACTGTGTTTATCAAACTGGAGAAACCTAACGGGCAGCTACGATCTCTAGGGAATCTTTGTAACAGCTACGTAGTGATACCCTGCCGGACCACCTAGGTAGTGGTCAATGGGGATTAGCTCTCCCCGGGCAGAAAGGGAATCATGACTCATGGTTAAAGTGTGCGACCTCTGCAGAGGGTAGTGAAACTGATATATCAGCCGTGCTCACGGTTAAGAGCAGCCTTGGGATCCTCTTTGATTAGAGATACAGATGGTTCGAGATACAAGGATTATGTTATGGTTTTGGTTCGAATATGATGATGTTGTTCCTCAATGAGGAAATGGTTCATGGGTTGGTTAATGCTAAAATCTGGCTTCTACTAATGATAAATACCTGTCCAACTAAAAGCAACTGCTTGGGCCTAACCCCACATAAAGCTAGTCCACCTCAGCCAAACGGGACATTTGCTGAGTACGTTGATGTGTACTCATCCTTGCTTTACCACCAAACACCAGGTTGTCCGCATTGTAACCACTGCTCAGGAGAAGGCGAAGCCGTGGAAGGAGACTTCCAGGAGTTTCAGGACTACGACGAATTCTAGGTGTGGGTTGGCGGCAACCCCCAGTCAGCTGCCTGTGAAGGCCTTATCTTTACTGCGTTTCGCTAGCACTTTGATTTAACTGTTAAGTTGATGACTATGTGGATGTCTATGACTCTGTGATGTAATAAATTAATACTCTTTTAAGTTATTATTCGAGCAATGTGCATTGATGTTCATTTATGTAATCGCTGTGTACGTGAGTTCTGATCCTGGCACGTACATAGTTCGCATTCGGTTTGCCTTCTAAAACCGGGTGTGACATAAGTGGTATCAAAGCCGTGCTGACTGTAGGACCGCTGACCTAGAGTAGCACTGGTCGTACTAAGGACTATTGACCTTCCCCCTCACCTTGACCTCTGATGTTACTTCAAAAGTCGGTCACCTCGACCAACCCTATGTTTTACTACATATATATATACTATATTATACCTTGTTAAAACTTTTATCTTATTCTATCTATGGTTTATTTACTTGTCATATTAGTTCTGCTCTTACTCTTATGCTTACGGTGTCTTTTGTAGACGGCTCGTCTTAGACACACTGCACGTAAGTCGGTGATTCCTTTCCTGCCGTCTCGACTTGCGGAGCGTCCTCTGCACCGCACCGTGTCCGGTCAGTCGAGTCACCTGGAGAGACTGCACCACCGCCTGCGTGAGGAGCAGGAACGCCGGCGCCAGCATAGAGAGCAGCAGGGCTCTACCTCCCCACCCCAGCATGAGGTGGAGTCTGTGAGGCCCCGTTCCTCTGTTGCCCAGCTAGAGGCGCCCCCTGCACCACCGCGGGACGCCCCGACTGTTGGAGGAGCTACCGGAGGAAGTCCTGGAGGAGACCCCGACGACTCAGACCACAGCACGGAGTCCTCTGAGCCGCAGGAGGCGGAAGGATGGGTCGCCCGACCCATCACCCGTGACGCCGCTCGCGGTTGTCACTTCCACGACGCACTCGACACCTTGCTGCGCCAGGCTTTTGACCGGCACACCTGGTCGATCGAGTATCGTTGTGTAGTCTACCAGCACAGTCGCGGGAGGTACCCGGACCGCTGGGAGGCTACCTGCCTAGTTCGCCGTCCGGAGGATGACCTCCGGGGTGCGGAGGCCGTTTCGGAGCAATATTCCATCTCCGAGAGGGACACTGCAGAGGCGGCTATGCAGGATGCAGCACGACGTGCACTCTCCCAGTACTGTTCTTTGTTCGGTGGCGTGGCCGACGGTCTTAACCTTCGGTACTACCCCCGCCGCCCTACTGGCAGCACAGAGAGTGTGGTTGTCTCCCCTGTTGGTGAGGCTAACCCTAGGTTGAGCAGCACAGTCAACCTAGTCGCAGTGCTTAACACTGAGCTGGATCACTCTCTGGACGAGCTGAGCAGGGCTCGAACGGAGATTGCGGAGTTGCGTGCTAAGCTGGCAGAGCGCCATCACCAGGAGGGTGGTTCTCCCGCTCCTGTTGGGACTCAGCACCCATACCGCTCGCCGCCACGTGGTCACCACACTTATGGTTCCCCTGCCTGTAAGACCAGGATAGATCTGGATCCTTAGATCGTTAGCGTCGAAGTTTGTAATAAATCTTAAGTCGGATGTCTCAGTCTTAAATAGTTAGTTTAGTTTGCTTATCAGTTGCTTCCAATTAGCTTAGTTTGCTTATCAGTTGCTTGCATGCTTGTTATGATGAACTTGTGCTGGATTTGAATCTTTGTAATGACTGTTGCCAACCTGTGGGTTTCCCCTGCAGTTTGGCCTAGCTATAATGTTAATAAAGTCAGTTATTTAGTTGGGAAGCCATTTACTTCTACTTTCCTTCTTATCTGAGAAGCTGTGTTGAATCGTAATGAGGATCAGTGAAGCTCTTTGTTCACTCAGTGTCATGAAGAATTCTGTATTCCCTTTTCTTATGCTGGAGGATTGTAAGATCAACGCTGATGCATGAATGTCTTCCACAGATGTCTGACAACAGGCGCCGATGCAACAGGCGTGCTCAGCAAGAGCAGCAGGACCAGCAGGAGGAACAACAGAGGCAGCCTCCCCCACCACCCCCGATGACAGTGGAGCAGATGTTCTTGATGCAGACTCAGGTAGTGCAGGCCATTAGGCAGACTCTGGCAGCCATGCAGCAGGCTCAACAGCAACCCCAACCCCAGTTGCAAGTGCAGATGCCCCAGATGCCACGAGATAAGCGTGGTGAGTTCATGAGAGGGCACCCTCCTACCTTCGCCCATTCTGCCGACCCCATGGATGCAGAAGACTGGCTGCGCGCAGTGGAAAGAGAACTGCGCACCGCCCAATGTGACGACAGGGAGAAGGTTCTGTATGGTCCCCGTCAGCTAAGGGGAGCAGCCCAGTCCTGGTGGGAGTCCTACCTTGCCACCCATGCTGACCCCGAAGCCATCACCTGGGAAGAATTCAGTGAGAGTTTCCGCAGATACCATGTTCCCGAAGGACTGATGATCGTGAAGAAGGAGGAGTTTCTGGCTCTGAAGCAGGGACCCCTGTCTGTTAGTGAATACAGAGACAAGTTTCTGCAGCTATCTCGTTATGCACCTGAGGATGTCAACACTGATGCTAAAAGGCAGTACAGGTTCATGAGAGGTTTGGTGGATCCCCTGCATTACCAGCTGATGAATCACACCTTCCCCACCTTCCAGCACCTGATCGATAGGGCAGTTATGACTGAGAAGAAGCGTAAGGATATGGAAGATCGGAAGCGCAAGATGAGTGGACCCCAGACCGGAGGCATCAGCCGTCCACGTTTCTCAGGCAGTTCATCTCAGCAAGGCAGGCCCGGTCACCCGCAAGGATATCAGAATCAGAACCAGCGTCCGCATCAGCAGCAGTTTCAGAGGCAGTACCCACAGCAGCAGCAGCAGCAGCAGTATCGTCAGCACAGCCAGCAGGGAGGTAATCAGTATCAGAAGCAGAACAACCAGGCACCTCGTCTTCCTGCCCCAGCAGCAAACCAGAGCAACCAAGCAGCCCCAGCACAAGGAGGAGGCAGAGGATGTTTCCACTGTGGAGAACAAGGCCACTGGGCGATGCAGTGCCCGAAGAAGGCGACGCAGCAGCAGACCAACCCCAATGCTCCAACAAGGCAAGGTGTACTGCAACCGACAGCAGGCAATCGTAACCAAGCGTACAACTGTGGAAAGGTGAACCACTTGGAGGCCGAAGCGATCCAGGATGCACCAGATGTGGCAGTAGGTATGTTCTCAGTCGAATCTCATCCCACGAAAGTGCTATTTGATACTGGTGCAACTCATTTATTTGTCACTGCAACCTGGGTAGAATTGCATAACATCTCAGTAGAGGCAATGATGCCGCCCATGAGGATCAATTCGGTTGGTGGCAAGGTGCAAACCGATAAAATATGCTCAAATATAAGGGTGGAAATAAGGGGGATAGGGTTCCCCAGTGACTTAATAGTAATAGACACCCCTGGGATAGATGTCATTCTAGGGATGAATTGGTTAATGAGGTATGAAGCGAATATTAGCTGTGACAAGAGGACCGTAACATTGAAGTCCCCGTCAGGAGAAGAGGTAGTGGCCGAGCTAAGGATGCCTAAATCAGCGGAGGGTGTCTGTCACCAGATTTCAGTTGATAGTAAGGAGCCCAACCCGCTCGAGGCTATCAAGGTTGTGTCGGACTTTCCGGACGTATTTCCCGAGGAGCTAACGGGCATGCCACCCGAGAGAAAAGTTGAATTTGCCATAGAGCTTATCCCTGGTACCGCCCCCATTTCCAAAAGAGCCTACCGAGTGTCTGGACCAGAATTGGTGGAACTCAAGAAGCAGATAGATGAGATGTTAGAGAAGGGTTACATCAGACCAAGTACCTCGCCTTGGGCCGCTCCGGTGTTGTTTGTAGAGAAGAAAGATGGTACCAAAAGGATGTGCATAGACTACAGGGCCTTGAATGAAGTCACTGTCAAAAACAAGTACCCCCTGCCAAGGATAGAAGATTTGTTCGACCAGCTCAGAGGTGCCAGCGTATTCTCGAAGGTTACCATCAACTCAGAATCCGACCCTCGGACATACCGAAGACAGCATTCATCACCAAGTACGGGTTATATGAATTCACAGTTATGTCCTTCGGTTTGACAAATGCGCCAGCCTTCTTTATGTACCTGATGAACAGTGTGTTCATGGATTATCTGGACAAGTTTGTGGTAGTGTTTATCGATGATATTCTCATATACTCTCAAAGTGAGGAAGATCATGTAGAGCATTTGAAGATGGTATTGCAAAGACTTCGAGAGCATCAGCTGTATGCCAAGCTGAGCAAATGCGAGTTCTGGATTCATGAAGTCTTGTTTCTGGGTCACATCATAAATCAAGATGGGTTGGCAGTGGATCCAAAGAAAGTGGCAGATATCCTGAACTGGAAAGCACCAAAGGATGTTCGTGGGATCAAGAGCTTCATTGGAATGGCTGGGTATTACAGGCGTTTCATCGAAGGCTTCTCAAAGATTGCTAGACCAATGACAGCGTTACTAGCGAAGAAAGTTGAGTTCAAGTGGACCCAAAAGTGTCAGGAAGCATTTGAGGAACTGAAAAATAGACTGACTACAGCTCCGGTGTTAGTCCTGCCTGATGTTCACAAGTCATTCTCAGTGTATTGCGATGCTTCTTACACCGGATTGGGATGTGTGCTAATGCAAGAAGGAAGAGTTGTAGCATATTCATCTCGGCAGCTGAAGATCCATGAGAAAAATTATCCCACACATGACCTGGAGTTGGCAGTAGTAGTTCATGCCTTGAAGACCTGGAGACATTACTTATATGGACAGAAGTGCGACATCTACACAGATCATAAAAGTCTGAAGTACATATTCACCCAGTCAGAGTTAAACATGAGACAGCGAAGATGGTTGGAATTGATCAAGGACTATGAGTTGGAGATACACTACCATCCAGGCAAAGCCAATGTTGTTGCAGATGCTCTGAGCAGGAAGAGTCAAGTCAATATGATGGCCACGTACCCAATGCCATATGAGTTAGCCAAGGAGTTCGACAGACTGAGTCTCGGTTTCCTGAACAGTACGCAAGGAGTAACAGTGGAATTAGAGCCCACCCTAGAGCGGGAGACCAAAGAAGGGCAGAAGGATGATGAAAGCATCAACAAGATCCGGCAGCTGATCTTAGAAGGAAGAGGCAAAGACTTTCGAGAGGATGAAGAGGGAGTAATATGGTTCAAGGACCGATTGTGTGTCCCCGACCTCAAACCTATTCGGGAGCTGATCCTAAAGGAAGCTCATGAGACAGCCTACTCCATACACCCGGGAAGTGAAAAGATGTACCAGGATTTAAAAAGGAGGTTTTGGTGGTATGGCATGAAAAGAGAAATCGCAGAATATGTTGCCATGTGTGATAGCTGTCAAAGGACCAAAGCAGAGCATCAAAGGCCTGCCGGATTGTTGCAGCCATTGCGAATTCCTCAGTGGAAGTGGGACGAGATCGGGATGGATTTTATAGTTGGCCTACCTCGTACCCGGGCCGGTTATGATTCCATCTGGGTGGTTGTGGACCGCTTAACAAAGGTGGCCCATTTCATACCTGTGAAGACCACATATACCGGAGCAACGTTAGCTGAGTTATACATGTCACGGATAGTTTGCCTTCATGGTGTGCCGAAGAAGATAGTGTCAGATCGAGGAACGCAGTTCACCTCTCATTTTTGGCAGCAGCTACAAGAAGCTTTGGGCACCCATTTGAACTTCAGCTCGGCTTATCATCCGTAGACAGACGGTCAGACTGAAAGAACTAATCAGATCCTAGAAGATATGCTGAGAGCCTGTGCGTTGCAAGACAAGTCAGGATGGGACAAAAGGTTACCTTATGCAGAATTCTCCTACAACAATAGCTACCAGGCCAGCTTGAAGATGTCACCGTTTCAGGCACTCTATGGGCGGAGTTGTAGGACTCCGCTGCATTGGGACCAGCCCGGAGAGAGACAGGTGTTTGGCCCCGACATCCTGCTTGAAGCCGAAGAGAATATCAAAATGGTTCGGGAGAATCTAAAGATAGCGCAATCAAGGCAACGAAGCTATGCGGACCGAAGGAGAAGAGAACTGAGTTTTGAAGTGGGAGATTACGTCTATCTGAAGGTGTCACCGATCAGGGGAGTCAGAAGGTTCGGAGTTAAAGGCAAGTTAGCACCCCGGTACGTTGGACCATATCAGATTCAAGCAAAGCATGGAGAAGTGGCTTACCAACTCAACCTACCAGAAAGTTTGTCGGCAGTGCATAATGTGTTCCACGTGTCGCAATTGAAGAAGTGTCTGCGAGTACCAGAAGAACAGTTGCCAGTGGAGGGTTTGGAAGTCCAGGAGGATCTGACATACATAGAGAAGCCAACGCAGATTCTGGAGTTTGCAGACAGAGTCACCCGGAGGAATACCATCAGAATGTGCAAAGTCAGATGGGGTCACCACTCCGAGGAAGAAGCAACTTGGGAACGAGAAGATGATCTGAAAGCCAAATACCCTGAACTCTTTGCTGACCAACCCTGAATCTCGGGGGCGAGATTCTTTTAAGGGGGATAGGTTTGTAACACCCTGAATTTGGGGGTATAAAATTTCTTTGCTCATATTCACAAATTCAGGTGTTACTTCCCTTTTCTCATCCTTCCCCAATCTTCTCTTTCTCATTTCTATAGGAGAAAAGTGGTTATTTTATTTGTAATTATAGTCTATTAGCTCAAACTCCAAGGGAGTATGAATTGTTGCATCATGTTGAACCCTAGATTTCACTTTTGTTTGGTGCATAATTCTTAGATAGTCTAATTTGAATTTGTGGCACATTTGAATTTGAATCAAATAGGGAAAATAAAAAGAAAAGAGAAAGGAAATTTCAGAATAAAAGAAAAAGAGGAAAACAGCCCGCTACCCCTGCCCCCTCGGCCTTTCGGCCCAGTCGGCCCACCTTCCGCGCGCGCCCTCCCGCCCCTCCTCTCTCTCTGCGCAGCGGGCCCGGCCTGTCGGCGCGGCTGCCTTCCATGCGCCCGCTCTCCCTCTCTCTGCTCGGCCGGTCCCACCTGTCAGCGCAACCGTTCCCCGCGTGCGCCCGCTCCCTCGCTCTCTCTGCCCGTGGGCCCGGCCCGTCAGCCCCGCTTTCCTCGCGCTCGCGCTCGCTTTCTCCTCTCTCTCTCTGCGTCGCGGGCCCGGGCTGTCAGCTCCCTCGTCCTCGCGTAACCGCCGCCGCGCGTGCCGCGGTCTCCGCGCCCACGTCGCGCGTGGGGAGCTTGCCCCAACCTCGCCTCGGCCACTAGAGCCCCGAACCTCACTCGCCCTCTCCCCCTCCCTCATTTGCGCACCAACCGGCCCTCTCTCTCGCCCTCTCCCTCGCTGCGCGCACGCCGAATCGCCATCGCCGCGAACCGCCGCCGCCCGAGCTTGTTCCTCCGTCGCCGTTGGAGCTCCGCCGTGTCCATTGCCACGGTAAGCTCCGCCCCGACGTCCACAACCCGGGACGCGCTCCAATTTCCCCTTCCCCTCCCTATTTCTCTCTGCCCGCGCTCACCCGCCGTCCGCCGTGCAGCCGCCACCGTCGACCCGGGCCATCGTCGCGTCTCCGTCGCCGCCGAGGAGTCCCCGGAGTTCGCCTTGAGGTAAGGAACCTCCCATGCCCCCTCCCTTCCCCTCTCTTGCACTCTGTCGCGCTCAATTCCTCGCCGGAGTCCCTTAGCGCCGCCGCCGAGCCGCTTCACCGTGGGCTGCCCTCCTGAAAGGGAAATGTGCCCTTGGGCCATTTCTAAGTATTTTGGTGATTGATTGCCAACACATGTGCTTAATTGTGAATTTATGTACATGGATGAACAAGGTGCAAATCATGATGAAAAGGTATGTTTCTAAGCCTTAGTACATTGGTTTTATGTACTAATATATTTGTCTAAGTGTTAGAAACAGAAAGAAGAAGAAAAGAGAAGAGGAGAAAAGACTTGGCTGTGTGCTGCCAAGACCCAGCTCGGTCTGGAGCACCGGACTGTCCGGTGTGCACCGGACAGTGTCCGGTGCGCCAGGCTGACTCGGCTCGAACTGGCCGCTCTCGGGAATTCGCCGACGGCGTACGGCTAAAATTCACCGGACTGTCCGGTGTGCACCGGACTGTCCGGTGAGCCAACGGTCGGCCAGGGCCAACGGTCGGCCGCGCAATCCGCGCGGGACACGTGGCCGAGCCAACGGTCGGAAGACGGCACCGGACTGTCCGGTGTGCACCGGACTGTCCGGTGCGCCAACGGCTCGCAGATCTCCAACGGGCTGCAACGGTCGGCAGCGCCAGTTAAGGAAACAAATCGGGCACCGGACAGTGTCCGGTGTGCACCGGACTGTCCGGTGCCCCCGTCGACAGAAGGCAAGGATGGCCTTCTAAAATTGCTCTCAACGGCTCCTAGCTGCCTTGGGGCTATAAAAGGGGCCCCTAGGCGCATGGAGGAGAGAGACAAGCAACCTTTGAGCATTCTTGATCATCCACACTAAGTCTCTGCGCATTCGTTTGTGTTTCTAAGTGATTCGAGCTCTGTTCTAAGTGAGAACTCTGAGATAGTCTTGTGAGCTCGATTCTTGGCCGTGTGTGTGCGCTTTTGCTGTGGATTTGTGTGTGTTGCTTCCCTCCCTTACTCTGTGCTTCTCTGTGATCATATACTTGTAATGGCAAGAGACTCCAATTTGTGGAGATTCCTTGCAAACGGGATAGTGAAAGGAAAAACAAAACACCGTGGTATTCAAGTGGGTCTTTGGACCGCTTGAGAGGGGTTGATTGCAACCCTCGTCCGTTGGGACGCCACAACGTGGAGTAGGCAAGCGTTGGTCTTGGCCGAACCACGGGATAAACCACTGTGTCACATCTGTGCTTGATCTTTTGTGGTATTGTGTTTTGTTGAGACTTCACCTTAGCCACTTGGCAATAATCGTGCTAACACTTAACAAGTTTTTGTGGCTTAAGTTTGAAGTTTTTACAGGATCACCTATTCACCCCCCCCCCTCTAGGTGCTCTCAATTGGTATCGGAGCCGTTCTCTTCACAAAGGGACTAACCGCCCGAAGAGATGGATCCTAAGGGGAAGGGTATAGTGATCAACGACAAAGAAAAGGAGACCTTCGTCAACGAGCCGAAGGACGACAAGCCTACCGACTCCGGCTCGGGCCATAGACGGAAGGAAGGGAGGAAGAAGAAGACAAGGCGCATCAAGGAGATCGTCTACTACGACAGCGATGAGTCTACTTCTTCCCAAAAGGACGACCACAGCGACTACGAGAGGAAGAAACCGGTTAATTCGAACTTTTCTTTTGACTACTCTCGTATTCCGCAAAGTTCACATTCACATTTGCTCTCCATTCCACTCGGCAAGCCCCCACACTTTGATGGAGAGGACTACGGATTTTGGAGCCACAAAATGCGTAGTCACCTATTCTCTCTCCATCCTAGTATATGGGAGATTGTAGAGAGTGGAATGCACTTTGATAGTTCGGATAGTCCCATGTTCATTAATGAACAAATTCATAAGAATGCACAAGCTACTACTGTTCTTCTAGCTTCCTTGTGCAGGGATGAATACCATAAAGTAAGCGGCTTGGATAACGCCAAGCAAATCTGGGACACCCTCAAGATTTCTCATGAGGGGAACGACGTCACCTTGCTCACCAAGATGGAGTTGGTGGAGGGAGAGCTTGGACGGTTCGCGATGATAAGGGGCGAGGAGCCGACGCAAACATACAACCGGCTCAAGACCCTTATCAACAAAATAAGAAGCTACGGGAGCACGCGATGGACGGACCACGACGTCGTCCGCCTAATGCTAAGGTCATTTACCGTTCTTGATCCTCACTTGGTGAACAATATACGTGAAAATCCCAGGTACACCAAGATGTCGCCCGAAGAAGTTCTTGGGAAATTCGTTAGCGGACGAATGATGATCAAGGAGGCAAGATATGTGGACGACGCCTTGAATGGTCCGATCAACGAGCCGCAACCCCTCGCTCTCAAGGCGATACGAAGCAAGGAGGCGCTACCCAGCAAGGTGGCACAGATTGAGGCGGCCGGACTCAATGATGAAGAGATGGCTCTCATCATCAAGAGATTCAAGACGGCACTAAATGGTCGCAAGGGGCAGCCAAGCAAGACCAAGACAAAGGGAAAGCGTTCATGCTTCAAATGCGGTAAGCTTGGTCATTTTATCGCTAACTGTCCCGATAATGAAAGTGACCAGGAAAAGGGGAACAAAAGAGAGAAGAAGAAGCAATACAAGAAGGCAAAGGGCGAGGCGCATCTAGGAAAGGAGTGGGACTCGGATTGCTCTTCGTCCGACTCCGACAACGAAGGACTCGCCGCCACTGCCTTCAACAAATCGGCTCTCTTCCCCAACGAGCGTCTCACATGTCTTATGGCAAGGGAGAAGAAGGTGAGTACTCAAGATCCCACTTATGCTTCTTCTAGTGATAGTGAGTCTAGTGATGATAATGACATAGATTATTCATGCTTGTTCAAGGGCTTAGATAGATCTAAGATAGATAAAATCAATGAATTAATTGATGCATTGAATGAAAAGGATAGGCTTTTAGAAAAGCAGGAGGATTTATTGTATGATGAACATGATAAATTTGTAGAGGCACAAAAATCATATGCTTTAGAAATTAAAAGAAATGAAATGCTTTCTAGTGAACTATCTGCTTGTCATGAAACCATTTCTACCTTACAAGGTGTTAACAATGATTTAAATGCTAAATTAGAAGTAGCAAATAAATCTAATTCGTGTGTAGAACATGTTAAGATTTGCACTAGATGTAAGGATTTCGATATTGATGCCTGTAGTGAACACCTAGTTTTAATTTCCAAATTAAATGAGGAATTGGCTAGTCTTAATGCCCAACTTAAGACTAGCAAGAATGAAGTTGATAAAATAAAATTTGCAAGGGATGCCTACACGGTTGGTAGACACCCCTCAATTAAGGATGGTCTTGGCTTCAAGAGAGAGGCCAAGAACTTAACAAGCCATAAGGCTCCCATCTTCGTCAAGGAGAAAGGGAAGGCCCCTATGGCTATTAATGCTAAAAAGAACCATGCTTTTATGTATTATGATAGGAGAAAAGCTAGAAATGCTTATAATGATTTTGATTCACATGTTTATGATTCTCATGCCATGTTTGCCTCTAGTTCCTCTCATAAGCATGATAGAGATATGTCTAGGAGAAATGTTGCTCATGTTCCTAGAGAAGTTGTAAACAAACCCTCTACCATTTATTATGCTTGCAATACTCCCTTTGCTATTTGTAGAAAGGGTAAGAAGGTAGTTGCTAGGAAATTAGGGGCTAGATGCAAGGGAGATAAATCTTGCATTTGGGTCCCTAAAGATATTTGTGCTAACCTTGCAGGACCCAACATGAGTTGGGTACCTAAGACCTAAGCCTAAATTTGCCTTGCAGGTTTATGCATCCGGGGGTTCAAGCTGGATTATCGACAGCGGATGCACAAACCATATGACGGGGGAGAAGAAGATGTTCACCTCCTACGTCAAGAATAAGGATTCCCAAGATTCAATTATATTCGGTGATGGGAATCAAGGCAAGGTAAAAGGGTTAGGTAAAATTGCAATTTCTAATGAGCATTCTATATCAAATGTATTCCTAGTGGAGAGTCTTGGATATAATTTGCTATCTGTTAGTCAATTATGTCAAATGGGATATAATTGTTTATTTACAAATGTAGATGTGTCTGTCTTTAGAAGATGTGATGGCTCACTAGCTTTTAAGGGTGTACTAGACGGCAAGCTTTATTTAGTTGATTTTGCAAAAGAAGAGGCCGGTCTAGATGCATGCTTAATGGCTAAGACTTGCATGGGCTGGCTGTGGCATCGCCGCTTAGCACATGTGGGGATGAAGAACCTCCACAAGCTTCTAAAGGGAGAACATGTGATAGGTCTAACAAATGTTTATTTCGAAAAAGATAGACCTTGTGCAGCTTGTCAAGTAGGTAAACAAGTGGGAGGAGCGCATCACAGCAAGAATGTGATGACCACGTCAAGACCTCTGGAGCTGCTGCATATGGACCTCTTCGGACCCGTCGCCTATCTAAGCATAGGAGGGAGTAAGTATGGTCTAGTTATTGTTGATGACTTTTCCCGCTTCACTTGGGTGTTCTTTTTGCAGGATAAGTCTGAAACCCAAGGGACCCTCAAGCGCTTCCTCAGGAGAGCTCAAAATGAGTTTGAGCTCAAGGTGAAGAAGATTAGGAGCGACAACGGGTCCGAGTTCAAGAACCTACAAGTGGAGGAGTTTCTTGAGGAGGAAGGGATCAAGCACGAGTTCTCCGCTCCCTACACACCACAGCAAAATGGTGTGGTAGAGAGGAAGAACAGGACGCTAATCGATATGGCAAGGACGATGCTTGGAGAGTTCAAGACCCCCGAGTGCTTTTGGTCGGAAGCCGTGAACACGGCTTGCCACGCCATCAACAGGGTCTACCTTCACCGCCTCCTCAAGAAGACGTCATATGAGCTACTAACCGGTAACAAACCCAATGTATCTTACTTTCGTGTTTTTGGGAGCAAGTGCTACATTCTAGTGAAGAAGGGTAGAAATTCTAAGTTTGCTCCCAAAGCTGTAGAAGGGTTTTTATTAGGTTATGATTCAAATACAAAGGCGTATAGGGTCTTCAACAAATCATCGGGTTTGGTTGAAGTCTCTAGCGACGTTGTATTTGATGAGACTAATGGCTCTCCAAGAGAGCAAGTTGTTGATTGTGATGATGTAGATGAAGAAGATGTTCCGACGGCCGCTATACGAACCATGGCGATTGGAGACATTCGGCCACAGGAACAAGATGAACGAGATCAACCTTCTTCCTCAACAACCGTGCATCCCCCAACTCAAGACGACGAACAGGTTCATCAAAAGGAGGCGTGTGATCAAGGGGGAGCACAAGATGATCATGTGATGGAGGAAGAAGCGCAACCGGCACCTCCAACCCAAGTTCGAGCGATGATTCAAAGGGATCATCCCGTCGACCAAATTCTGGGTGACATTAGCAAGGGAGTAACTACTCGATCTCGATTAGTTAATTTTTGTGAACATTACTCTTTTGTCTCCTCTATTGAGCCTTTCAGGGTAGAGGAGGCCTTGCTAGATCCGGACTGGGTGTTGGCCATGCAGGAGGAACTTAACAACTTCAAGCGCAATGAAGTTTGGACGCTGGTGCCTCGTCCAAAGCAAAATGTTGTGGGAACCAAGTGGGTTTTTCGCAACAAACAGGACGAGCACGGGGTGGTGACGAGGAACAAGGCTCGACTTGTGGCAAAAGGTTATGCCCAAGTCGCAGGTTTGGACTTTGAGGAGACCTTTGCTCCTGTGGCTAGGCTAGAGTCCATTCGTATCTTGCTAGCATATGCTGCTCACCATTCTTTCAGGCTGTACCAAATGGATGTGAAGAGCGCTTTCCTCAACGGGCCAATAAAGGAGGAGGTGTACGTGGAGCAACCCCCTGGCTTCGAGGATGAACGGTACCCCGACCACGTGTGTAAGCTCTCTAAGGCGCTCTATGGACTTAAACAAGCCCCAAGAGCATGGTATGAATGCCTTAGAGATTTCTTAATTGCTAATGCTTTCAAGGTTGGGAAAGCCGATCCAACTCTTTTCACTAAGACTTGTGATGGTGATTTGTTTGTGTGCCAAATTTATGTCGATGACATAATATTTGGTTCTACTAATCAAAAGTCTTGTGAAGAGTTTAGCAGGGTGATGACGCAGAAATTCGAGATGTCGATGATGGGCGAGTTGAACTACTTCCTTGGGTTCCAAGTGAAGCAACTCAAGGACGGCACCTTCATCTCCCAAACGAAGTACACGCAAGATCTGCTAAAAAGGTTTGGGATGAAGGACGCCAAGCCCGCAAAGACGCCGATGGGAACCGACGGACACACCGACCTCAACAAAGGAGGTAAGTCCGTTGATCAAAAAGCATACCGGTCAATGATAGGGTCTTTACTTTATTTATGTGCTAGTAGACCGGATATTATGCTTAGCGTATGCATGTGTGCTAGATTTCAATCCGATCCTAAGGAGTGTCACTTGGTGGCGGTGAAGCGAATTCTTAGATATTTAGTCGCTACGCCTTGCTTCGGGATCTGGTATCCAAAGGGGTCTAACTTTGACTTGATTGGGTACTCAGATTCCGACTATGCTGGATGTAAGGTCGATAGGAAGAGTACATCAGGGACGTGCCAATTCTTAGGAAGGTCCCTGGTGTCATGGAATTCTAAGAAACAAACCTCCGTTGCCCTATCCGCCGCTGAGGCCGAGTACGTTGCCGCAGGTCAGTGTTGCGCGCAACTACTTTGGATGAGGCAAACCCTCAGGGACTTTGGCTACAATCTGAGCAAAGTCCCACTCCTATGTGATAATGAGAGTGCTATCCGAATAGCGGAAAATCCTGTTGAGCACAGCCGCACAAAGCACATTGACATCCGGCATCACTTTTTGAGAGACCACCAGCAAAAGGGAGATATCGAAGTGTTTTATGTTAGCACCGAGAACCAGCTAGCCGATATCTTTACCAAGCCTTTAGATGAGAAGACCTTTTGCAGGCTGCGTAGTGAGCTCAATATCTTAGATTCGCGGAACTTGGATTGAATTGTAGCATACATGTACTTATGCCCTTGATCATGTTCTTTCTGCATTTTGTTGCTTATTATGGTGCTCAAGTTGTACAAACACTCCCTGGACCTCACAAGTCCGTTGCAAAGTGATGCACATGTTTAGGGGGAGACGTGTTACAACTTGACCCTTTGAGACTAACCATATGCTTGAGTTTGCCTGTTTTAGTCTCAAAGGAGAATTGAAAGGGAAAAGGTGGACTTGGACCATGAAAGACTTCCACTGCACTCCGATAAGGGGTAACTTATTCCAAGTCCATCTCATGAACTCTTATTGCCGTTTGCTCTTAATTGAAGATTTTGGTGAGGCAATGGGGTTAAAGGGCCAAGATTTATCCCGTTTTGGTGGTTGATGCCAAAGGGGGAGAAAATAAAGGCCAAAGCAATAAATGGATCAGCTACCACTTGAGAAATTTGAAAATAGTAGAGTAGAGTTTTTGGTTTGTCAAATCCCTTTTATTGTCTCTTTTGGCTTCTTGTGGGGAGAAGTAGCAATTATGGGAAAAAGGGGGAGTTTTTGACATCTTTGATCAATCTCTTTTGGAATGACTTTCTTTATGTTTCAACATGTGTGTTTAACTTAGAGATAGAGATTTGAGTTTGATTTGCAAAAACAAACCAAGTCGTGGCAAAGGATGATCCATATATGCCAAAATTGATTCAAAATAAATTTCAGTTTTATTTGAAGTGAGTTTGCACTTGTTCTAGTTGCTTTATGTTGTGTTGGCATAAATCACCAAAAAGGGGGAGATTGAAAGGGAAATGTGCCCTTGGGCCATTTCTAAGTATTTTGGTGATTGATTGCCAACACATGTGCTTAATTGTGAATTTATGTACATGGATGAACAAGGTGCAAATCATGAAGAAAAGGTATGTTTCTAAGCCTTAGTACATTGGTTTTATGTACTAATATATTTGTCTAAGTGTTAGAAACAGAAAGAAGAAGAAAAGAGAAGAGGAGAAAAGACTTGGCTGTGTGCTGCCAAGACCCAGCTCGGTCTGGAGCACCGGACTGTCCGGTGTGCACCGGACAGTGTCCGGTGCGCCAGGCTGACTCGGCTCGAACTGGCCGCTCTCGGGAATTCGCCGACGGCGTACGGCTAAAATTCACCGGACTGTCCGGTGTGCACCGGACTGTCCGGTGAGCCAACGGTCGGCCAGGGCCAACGGTCGGCCGCGCAATCCGCGCGGGACACGTGGCCGAGCCAACGGTCGGAAGACGGCACCGGACTGTCCGGTGTGCACCGGACTGTCCGGTGCGCCAACGGCTCGCAGATCTCCAACGGGCTGCAACGGTCGGCAGCGCCAGTTAAGGAAACAAATCGGGCACCGGACAGTGTCCGGTGTGCACCGGACTGTCCGGTGCCCCCGTCGACAGAAGGCAAGGATGGCCTTCTAAAATTGCTCTCAACGGCTCCTAGCTGCCTTGGGGCTATAAAAGGGGCCCCTAGGCGCATGGAGGAGAGAGACAAGCAACCTTTGAGCATTCTTGATCATCCACACTAAGTCTCTGCGCATTCGTTTGTGTTTCTAAGTGATTCGAGCTCTGTTCTAAGTGAGAACTCTGAGATAGTCTTGTGAGCTCGATTCTTAGCCGTGTGTGTGCGCTTTTGCTGTGGATTTGTGTGTGTTGCTTCCCTCCCTTACTCTGTGCTTCTCTGTGATCATATACTTGTAAGGGCAAGAGACTCCAATTTGTGGAGATTCCTTGCAAACGGGATAGTGAAAGGAAAAACAAAACACCGTGGTATTCAAGTGGGTCTTTGGACCGCTTGAGAGGGGTTGATTGCAACCCTCGTCCGTTGGGACGCCACAACGTGGAGTAGGCAAGCGTTGGTCTTGGCCGAACCACGGGATAAACCACTGTGTCACATCTGTGCTTGATCTTTTGTGGTATTGTGTTTTGTTGAGACTTCACCTTAGCCACTTGGCAATAATCGTGCTAACACTTAACAAGTTTTTGTGGCTTAAGTTTGAAGTTTTTACAGGATCACCTATTCACCCCCCCCCTCTAGGTGCTCTCACCTCCTCCGGTGCCCCTGCCCCGACCCAGACCCCACCAATAGGTTCCCCGTGCCCTCCCCAACCTCCCCGGCCACTCAGGTCGCCCCGGGAACCCGAAGGGCCCCCGCTCCCCTCGTCTCCGGCGAGCTCCTTCGCCGTGGGGACGAGTGCCGCCGCCCTAGCTAGCCGAAGGAGGTAGCAGCCAGCCACCCCATCCCCGCCGTCCATCTCAGATCGGACGATCCCGTTTTAAATAGCCCGAATCCGATCGTAGCCGTCCGCCCAAGATCCAACGGCCCAGGACCGCTTTTCCCCGCGCCCCGCCTCTCTGTCGCTGGGCCCCGCCTGTCAGCCGTTCGCCCGCGCGCCCCGCGCTGCTCGCCAGGTCCCGCCTGCCAGTCGCCCGCGCCCCGCGCTGTTCGCCCGGTCCCGCCTGTCAGCCGTTTGCCCGCGCGCTGCCCGCCCGGCCCCGCCTGTCAGCCGCTCAGGCTGTCGCGCGCCCGCGCGCCCGCCGCAGGATCTAACCCTGGCCGTTGATCTGAGATCTAACGGCTGTAAGCGCCCGATACCCCTTCGCCCGCGCGTTTTCTTAAAGAGCCCCCCGGTTTTCTGGAAATTGCGCCCGCCGTCCCTGGTTTCTCGCAGTTAGGTCCTCAGCCCTTTTATTTAATTCAAAATAGGTCCTTAGGGTATAATTTTAACCCCTAAACTTGTAAAATTCATAACTTTGCCATATGAACTCCAAATTAGGTGCTTCAAATTGCAAAATGTTCATAAAATTATTATCTATCTGTTTATGCAATATTTCCCTGCTGTTTCTATGTCCCAATTAATGGTTAATCATTAGGATAGGATTAATGTTATGGGAACCCTATTTGAGATAAATAAAAGATAGTAGACTTTAATAAAAGTTGGAGCACTTAAGTTTATGGACTCAAACACCTAAGTTTAGGAACTTAAAACCAGATAATGATTTAATCCCACCACTGACTTAAACCTGATTAGTGGATAATGAATCCTTTTGTATAGTCCTCTACCCCAGACCTAGGGAATACCAGAGTGCCTATCCCTTTTCTACTATGAACTTGTGATCTCTTTGCTGCATATTTTTGGTATGTTGCTTTTGTTTGTTATCTTCCCAAGTGCATAGTGTGAATGATTACTTTACGTAGACAACGAGCAGTCTGTGTTTCCCGAGGGAGTTGCAGAGGAAGTTCCTGATCAGCAGTTTGGTGAAGGCAAGTGTCCTCTAACCCATTATGTCCTATTCATTTATAACTTACTACCCCGCATTACTTACTTGAAACCTAACGATTGACTAGCTTTACACTTTACTTTATCCTTGATGACCTTATGGGCTATTATGGTTAGCATTCTGCTACTGCCTTAACTTAATCAATGAACATGATGTGAATATTTATAATACTGTTATCCTGATGATGTTGATGATCTTGTGATACTCTAGGGGGCTCAGGCTGTTTCCTGAGTACCTCTCCGTAAGGACCTGTTCGTTGAGAGACCACCCGGGATAACAGTGCAACCATGAGGGTGAAATGGGGCGCCCTTAGCTAATTAATTAGAGGAACTAGAGGTGTAGTTGCTTCGCCGTCGTGCCGTCAATGGGGTCCAGGCACAGTGCTTGCTCTGCCGAGGCTGAGTGCCGAGGTTCTTTCGTTTTGCTTTTGTTAGTCACTCTCCTGCGGGGAGGAGTACTGTGTTTATCAAACTGGAGAAACCTAACGGGCAGCTACGATCTCTAGGGAATCTTTGTAACAGCTACGTAGTGATACCCTGCCGGACCACCTAGGTAGTGGTCAATGGGGATTAGCTCTCCCCGGGCAGAAAGGGAATCATGACTCATGGGTAAAGTGTGCGACCTCTGCAGAGGGTAGTGAAACTGATATATCAGCCGTGCTCACGGTTAAGAGCAGCCTTGGGATCCTCTTTGATTAGAGATACAGATGGTTCGAGATACAAGGATTATGTTATGGTTTTGGTTCGAATATGATGATGTTGTTCCTCGATGAGGAAATGGTTCATGGGTTGGTTAATGCTAAAATCTGGCTTCTACTAATGATAAATACCTGTCCAACTAAAAGCAACTGCTTGGGCCTAACCCCACATAAAGCTAGTCCACCTCAGCCAAACGGGACATTTGCTGAGTACGTTGATGTGTACTCATCCTTGCTTTACCACCAAACACCAGGTTGTCCGCATTGTAACCACTGCTCAGGAGAAGGCGAAGCAGTGGAAGGAGACTTCCAGGAGTTTCAGGACTACGACGAATTCTAGGTGTGGGTTGGCGGCAACCCCCAGTCAGCTGCCTGTGAAGGCCTTATCTTTACTGTGTTTCGCTAGCACTTTGATTTAATTGTTAAGTTGATGACTATGTGGATGTCTATGACTCTGTGATGTAATAAATTAATACTCTTTTAAGTTATTATTCGAGCAATGTGCATTGATGTTCATTTATGTAATCGCTGGGTACGTGAGTTCTGATCCTGGCACGTACATAGTTCGCATTCGGTTTGCCTTCCAAAACCGGGTGTGACATGGTCCTCGACTTCTTCCTCTTCGCCTCCATCGAGGCGCTCTACTTCTCGGTGTCGCTGATCAAGTTCCTGGAGGGCGCGTGGGTGCCTATCCTCTTGGTCCTCATCCTGCTTGTCATCATGTTCATGTGGCACCATACCACCATGCAGAAGTATGAGTACGGCGTGCACAACAAGGTGACCCTGGAGTGGCTGCTGACGCTAGGCGACATGCTGGGCACAACACAATGCGCGAAAACTTGTTTACAATTTTTTTACATTTGAAGCGATGATAATTTAAAATTTCTTTATAATTTTTATGTATGAATAGTTGTGAGTTCTTAATCCTTTGCATTCATCTTAGTATTCAAATAATTGGAACAAAATTGTATCGAATTATCTTTATGGTACTTTATTTGTTTTAAATGGTCCACGACAAGCTTGGCTGATCTGGCCCGTGTTAATGGAGTTTCATGTAGAACTTTGTGGGCATTAAATTATAGAACGCATCAACAATTCTAAATTAAAACTGGCATGACATGAAAGCTAGGGTTTGAAGTGGATTAGTATCCATGAGAACATTTAAATTTCCGATGGGATAAGAGATGGAAATTGATTCTATAGATTTACATGCTATTTTTCCAATACATAACTTATAGCACACTCTTCTACTTGCTTCGCTATAATATAAATGTAGTATATAACTATCTCTCATATGATTTAGGATAATATACAAATATATTATATATATAAATATATGAACTTAATTAGTTTTATCTAAATTATAATTATTAAAATGGTATTCAATTCCAACGAAACAAACGGGGTCTTGAAAAAGCTAGAGAAAGAGCCTTATCAAAGGGAACATAGGTGATGCAGGTATCCAGGGATCAATGCGTGACTCACTTGTACTATATTATCTTGCCCAAAATAACTTTAATTGGTAGCCAAAATCAATGATGTAGATACGTGACTTTTTAGTCTATGACTTACTACGAAAATTAACGACAAAACTAACTAACTAATTGGTGAGAAACAGTTTAGTCCTTGTTTGGTAATATCTCCTCATGTTTTAGTAATTACAGGTTTTGGTTTTCATAGGCTAAAATAAAAGAGCTAAAGCTTAGAGTCTAAAATTTAGCTTAACCTATTCAGGAGATGTTTGATTTCTAGGGTCTAATTTTTATTTTCTCTATTTTATTTTATTTTCGTCCCTAAATTGCTAAATATGAAAACTAAAACTCTATTTTAGTTTCTATATAGTAATTTATGAACTAAAATGGAATAAAATGAAGGACTAAAACTTAGTTACTAAAAACAAAATACCCTTAGATTACCTAACTAAAATAGTTACTAAAGCAATTAAAGTTATCCAAAAAGACCGAAATACCAGGCGCCAAAAAAAACTAGCCGTTGCACCGTTCGTCTTGTGGGGAGGATAGTAGGTGGAAAGGTGAGGATTTTAACCCACTTTAGCTCTACAAGGTGGGCTAAACTGTTTTAGCTCCTTTTTAACCTTTGTGTTTGGTGCTTTAATCTTTAAACTGGTTAGATTTTAGCCTTTTGGAAAAATCAAAAGGCTCTATATGCTCTTTTTTTTTCCTGCATTTCTTAGGCGAAGGTCTGTTGCTTTCGTTGGGCCATCGGTCACAACAAATAGCTAGTGTGAAAACCAGCGGCAACTGACCCAACATTACGGCCGTCTGGAAGGAGTAAAAGTGTAAAACCTCATTTACGAGACGCAACGACGCAAGCAAGGATGGATGCTCCGATGCTGTCGTTCAGGTTATCACGTGTGGATGAAAACACCACAAATTTACACCGCAGGCGGAAAAAAAAAAGAATTCCTCCAGAAGCAGCAAAACCATTCAAATTCGTTCGGCAAGGCAACGCCCTGTGGGCTGGGCTATCAGCTATGACCGGTCAAAACCCTGCAATGCAAGCGATTCAATTGTGGTGTGTTTGGTTCGGTGTCAACGAAAGATGAGACAAGATCAATTTTGGGCTGACCCCATCCCTTATTTTTTGAGGGATAACCTCATCCACCATTTTTGAAGAATATTACTTGACCCTAACTCTAGATCTTCAAACCAAACGTGGATCAAGTTAAAATGATCTCATTCTATCTCTCTTCATCCTTCTTCCTCGTCCCTTCATCCAAACACACCCCCATGCCAGCCTCGCCCGGCCGGCGGCGGCAGCTCGGTCGAGGAGGCAGAAAAGGTCGCCTGCCCGCCTGGCTGTCTCGCTTGACATGAATGGCGTGTGCGTGTCCAGCTGGTGCTAGCGTGGCACGTCCAGGCTGGCAACGTGTGCTGATGGTGTGGCCTGGCAGGCGGACCGTCTGTGCTACGGTGACCTGGCGTGTGAGATGGAGCGCCCAGGGACGTGCGGTGGGCGCACGTCGACAACGTCGTGTCCGTCAGGATGTTTGTACTGCCCTGCCTACGCACTGCAATTTTGCTGTCCAAATTCCGTTCCTTCTGGAGGACGCCAGCTAATTTAGAACTGCCTCCGTAGTTCCAGATTCTACCCACTCCAGTAAGCAATAGTACTAAATTTTAATTTGACTAAATTTTTAAAAAACATGTCAGTACTTATTGTTTCAAATAGATGTTGCAAGAACATATTTTAGGGGATGAATTCGATGATAAATGCTATCATATACTCCAGAGTCCCAAATTAAAATTTGTTTTAGGCTTTTAGTAAATTTATAAAATAATTAATATATGTGTTTAGATTTATCATAATCTCTTTGAACATTGATATAAAAAAAAACAAGAGCTAAAACAAATACTAGTTTGGTACGAGAGAGTATCACTACCGCAATCCGGCTCTTTGTCGAGTGCTCGGCGCTTTGCCGAGTGCTTTTTTTTATCGGACACTCGGCAAAATAATTGTTTGCTGAGTGCCACACTTGGCAAAAGAATTATTTGCTGAGTGTCACACTCGGCAACGAACAAGTTTACCGAGAGTAAGACACTCGGCATAGACATACACTTGGTAACGACAGCTTTGCCGAGTGTCAAACACTCGGCGAACGCTGTCGCTCGGCAAAGGGCCGTCAGCAGCCGTCTATAGCTTACGGCTGTTACCTTTGCCAAGCATCAGACTTTGGCCCTCGGCGGAGAAGCTACTTTGCCGAGTGTCGCCCGACTGACACTTGATAAACCATGCTTTACCGAGTGTCTTACTTGGACACTCGGTAAAATATATTTTTATTCTTTTACTTTTTCCAATCAAACTTTTGTGGTTTGTTCCTATAGTATGTAGACCTACATGTTTGATTTTGGCACAATTATAAAAGTGTTCGCTATAGCCATTTGATTTAGTTTGTTTAATTGAATTTTCTCGGATAATTTAGATTTGAACGGCAAGTCACTCAAAATATGAAAAACCGTGAATGCAAAAATGATATTCATATTATTTAGCACAAGTTACACCCTATTTCGGGAGAAGACCAAAACTTTCGAGCACCATGCTAACGAAACAAGACCGTGAACTTGCCATCCAGTTGTATTAAAATTGTATAAAACATAAATAAAGTCAAAATCATTGAACTTATCCACATGTCATGATATCATATGTAGAGGATGTGATAAAAAATTGAAAATGTTTCGTGGAAGTTATCACACACTATGTGTAGAAACCTAGTCAGTCTATATTGAACTTCTATGATTTCATGTGAAGGCTGGCTAGGTTTCTACACATAGTGCGTGACAACTTTCACAAAACACTTTCAAATTTTTATTAGAGTCTCTACATATTATATCATAAAATCTCGACAAGTTTCATGATTTTTGGAATTTGTTTATGTTTTATACAATTTTAAGACCACTGGATCGCAAGTTCGCGATCTTGTTTCGTGAGCATGGTGCTCGAAAATTCTGGTCTTCTTCTAAAATAGGGCGTAACTTGTGCTAAATAACATGAATATCATTTTTGCATTAGTTGTTTTCCATTTTTCGAGTGACTTGCAGTTCAAATCTAAATTAACCGAAGAAATTCAATTAAAGGAACATAATCTAATAGATATAGCAAACACTTTGATAATTGTGCAAAATTTGAACATGTAGGTATATGTACTGTATAAAGGCAGTAGAAAAAGTTTGGGAGAAAAATGAAAAAAATAAAAATCTACTTTACCGAGTGTTAGATGGTGACACTCGGTAAAGATAGTCTATACCGAGTGCCTAACAGAGGACACTCGCCAAAGTTATTTTTTAAATAAAAAAGAACTTTACTGAGTGCCCAGATCTAGCACTCGGCAAAGCATATTTTTAAATTAAAAAATCTTTGCCTAGTGCTAGATCGCGGGCACTCGGCAAAGACGATGAACTTATCGTCACCACGTGCCCGTGGGCCCATTCATTTAACAAAAAACCGCCACCGTGCAGTCGCCAACACGCCGCCGCCTACGCTGCCCACGCTGACGCCTACACCGCCGTCGGCCACGCTCGCCCCTAGCACCGGCCATCACCGCCGCCCTGCCCACGCCCGTGGCCTTCCCCGGGCGCCACATCCGTGCCCAAGCGCCCACCACCGATGCCCCGCGCCCGTCCCTAGAACTGACTCCGCCCGCACTATGGGGGACGGATATCCCCGGGTCCACTAGAGAGTGAGAACCCTTGCATGGGGCCACAGACCAGTTGTCCCACAAGGTCGTCTCATCGTGGGCCGGAGAAAGACTACAATTGAAATAGACCGACCCGAGAAGGCAGTGGGCTCGTGCCCGGATCATCCGTGGATTATGCATAATCTTAAGGGAACCGTCCGTTTTTCCCGCGCCCGACGCCCTCAAAGGCTGGAGATAGATCGGGATGAAGTGGTCGGGTTTTCCTTAAGATTAGCTAAGTTAGTTCGCTATTAGCTAGGAGATAAGCTGGAAGAGTGTGATCATCGTGTGTGTGTAGGGAGTGTCCCACGGTCATGTATATAAGGCCCAGGGGGAACCCCCGTCATTTTCATCTGATTAGCACCCCTCCGTTCGGGAAACACCACTTGTAAACACACCAAGCATACAAAGCCACCCTAGGAAGTAGGGTATTACGCCTCTCAAGGTGTGCTGAACCTGTAGAAAGTCGCCTATCTCTCTCTCCCTCTCTCTCTCTCTCATGCACCTGTCACGAACCATCGAGCTACGATCAGCAACACCGTCCTACCCAGAAGTACCACAATGGTATCCCTAGGTGTGCGGTCGGACACTAAACACCGACAGCTAGAATGCCAGGTAGGGGGTGTGTCGTTGATCAAAGTTAGCTCAATGGCCGTCACCTTCAAGAACAAGATCACTCTCAGCCCAGGGGCTATGTTCCGCTTTGGAACCATCTCATGCATAACGGACGAAGAAGGGACTCTACACCACGTAGCGGATCCACCCGAGAAGAAGCCTTCCTCGGGAATCCTAAGAGATGCCAAAGCAAGACCACGGACAGCGCCCCCGCTCATAGCTCGGGGGAAGATGGTCCCTTGCAGACCGGGATTCAGGAGCCCTCGGGAGAAGGAAGACCGATCAGTCGGGGCTTCACTAACCCAAAAAACTCCGTTGTCTACCTCCCCCACTAAGGAGTGGACATGGATCACTAGGAAGAAGGAAGTAAACATCCCGAGTCAGAGAAGGAGAACACGCCAAGCTACCTTTCCAATACCTCCGCCCTCAAAGGAGGATAGGAAGAAGAACACCGTCGTGCTGACTCCTTTCTACCCTAACATCCTCTTCATCCAAGGGAGATTGGAGTCAACGCCCATCTCCGACGATGAGCCTACCATGCAAGGGGAGGAACCTCCCCAGCGTGATGCCCGGTGACGAAGAAACAGACGCCGGAATATGTGGCGACATCATGAAGCCGAGGAACAGGATCCAGCATAGCCCGTGTCTCGGGACGAAGCCTCAGAAGTGAGAGAAACTCCCGACAAACAAGTACACTGAGAAAGACGTAACTACCATCGCTGTGATTGCCGACAGGCTCAAGATCGGGAGCGAGAGCTAGCCGAACAAGAATCTAGGCTCCGGCGAGAGAACCCTCTCCTCGCTCGAAACTTGTACCCCAATTTTGCTCAAGCACTAAACACGCTGATTGAAGTTAGAGGAGTACTAGCGCTGTTAGCCGACGGCCTTCCGCAAACCCCAGACACGGAAGGTTACCGACGGCTGCTTACTCAGGTGGCCAATCATCTTTTACCCCTCGCTCATCCTGCGTCACGCCATCAACAACCGACGAGACGCGCGGAGCACCATCAGCGCTTCACGCGATCGACGGCATGAAAATGAGATAAGGCACCGGGAGGAGTACGACCGAGATCACGGCGTACTGGTGTGAAGTCGTGCCACCCGAATTGAGTTGACAGCAGCATCGACCAGTGGTCCGTTCCGGGGACGGTCGAGACACGACCTACTACCGACTCCCCTCCCTGGGACCGACGACATGAACATCGACAGGAGGATACGTGCGGAGTTTTCGCGCTTACTCCCCATCTCTGGGCCCTCCAATGGCCTCCCAACTTCAAGGTCTCCAACGTCGACAAGTACGAGCCTAAGCAGGACCCGGGAGGCTGGTTGGCCATCTATACGACCACCGCCCGAGCTACTGGAGCAACAGAGGACGTCATGATGGCGTACTTGCCCATTGTCCTGGGACAAGACATGCTGTAGTGGCTCCGACACCTACCTCGACACTACATCGACGATTGGGGTGACTTCAGTTGCCGTTTTTTTGCGAACTTCTAGTCTCTCTGATAAGTCGGCGCAGCCATGGGACCACAAATCCATTAGGCGCCAGAATGATGAGACCCTCCTATCGTTCCTCAAAAGATTTCAAACGATGAGAAACCGCATCCTCGAAGTCGCTGAGGCAGCCGTAATTGAAGACTTCTATCGGGGATCCAACGACTCGGCCTTCGTCCGAGCCATACTCCAAAAGGCGCCGACCACCTTCGAACAATTGTTCTAGGAGGCGGACATCTACATCACCGCGGATGAGCGGGCCCAGGACCTCATCGGAGGCACAAAATCCGTGCCACCTACAACACAATGGGATATGAACCAGCAGCCGGACAAGCCGCGAGGAGGTGCACACCGCCGGGCCACCTGCCGCTCGAGCCCACAGCGCACCCCGCGGAGGAGTGCAGACACTAGATGAGGTCCTCGACTCCCAGTGTCCGTACCACAAGGACATGTGCCACACCCTGTGAAACTGCAGAGACTTCAAACATTCTGTCGGGCCTGGCTGACCGTTCCAGCCACTACCACCTCCCCTGCCATGAGGAGAGCCTGGCGAGCCTAGGCAGCCTCAGCAGCAAGAAGAGGGGAGAGGTGGAGCTTTCCCGCATGTTGACAACGAGGTCAACGTTATCTTCGAAGGCCCTGGGGCACAAGAAAATAGGAGGCAACAAAAGCTCAATGATTGGTAGGTCCTGGTGGCCACGACGAGTGCTCTGGACCCTTACCGATGGTCGGAACACATGATAACCTTCATCCCAGCTGATCAATGGCTTAACTTTGATCATCCCAGCAAATATCTACTACTCGCTGATCTTGTGATCCGAGAAAGCTGGGTAAAGAAAGTGTTGGTGGACGGGGGAAGCAGCATCAACGTCACCTTCCCCCGAACGCTTCAAGCCGTGGGGGTCACCATTGAGGACCTCAATGAGTCGGATACTCCCGTCTTCAGCATCGTGCCGATCGAAGGGCAGTACCCGCTCGGACACATCTACCTGTCCATCACCTTTGGAACCCTAGAGAACTACAGAACTGAGTTCTTGAGGTTCAAGGTGGCGCGCTTCGACTGCGGGTACAACGCCATCATTGGAAGACCAGGACTGGCGAAATTCATGGCTATTCCGCACTACCCGTACATGATACTCAAGATGCTAGGACCACAGGGGATTATCATCATGTGCGCCAACTTCCAAGGCACCACGGAATGCTTTTGGGGCGCCATCCAAACAGCTCTCACCGTCGGGCCCCCGGTAGCTCTTCCAACACAAGCGAATGGCAGACTGGAGGATGAAAATCTCATGATCCCCTTGAACGAAGCTCAGGCTGTGACCTCTATGCGACTGACTGAAGAAATTAAAAGGATCAATCTAGGATCCTCTGATGAACGCAAGACTACAATCATCAGCTCCAGCATCGACGACAAATAGGAAAGCGCGCTCGTGCAATTCCTACAAGGCAATAGGGATGTATTCGCATGGCAACCTATGGACATGCCAGGAGTCCTGAGAGAACTGGCCCAGCACAAACTTAAAGTATATCCTTAGGCAAGGCTGATCCGACAGGAGCTGCATCGTTTCACGCCCGATAAGAGAGAAGCCATTCATATAGAGTTAGCTTGCCTAGTGTTGGTAGGATTCATTAGAGAGGTGCTACACCCAGAGTGGCTGACGAACCCTATTCTTGTACAAAAAAGAATAAAGTTGATTGGCGCATGTGCATCGACTATACCTATCTCAATAAGCACTGCCCGAAGGATCCCTTCAGACTCCCTAGGATAGATCAGGTAGTTGACTCGACCACCGGCTGCTCTATGCTCTCCTTCCTAGACTGCTACTCCGGGTATCATCAGATTAGTCTGGCAAAGGAAGACAAGGAGAAGACTGCATTCATCACACCGTTTGGAGCCTTTTGCTATACCTCCATGTCGTTCGGCCTCAAGAACGCTGGAGCGACTTACCAAAGGGCCATCCAGACATGCTTAGCCGTTCACTGGGGCAAGAGAGTGGAGGCTTATGTTGATGATGTGGCTATCAAGACAGAAAACTCAGAAAACTTCATCGAGGATCTGCAACAAGTCTTGACAGCTTGAGACGCTATCGATGGAAGCTAAACCCAGAGAAATGCATATTCGGAGTGCTAGCCGGAAAGCTACTTGGGTTTATCGTCAGTCATCGGGGAATAGAAGCAAATCCAGAGAAGATTGAGTCCATTATGAGGATGGAACCGCCATGATCACAGAAGAAGGTATAAAGGCTCACTGGATGCATGGCTGTGCTGAGCAGATTAATATCAAGGCTAGGTGAGAAAGGAATGTGTCACACCCAGTTTTGGAAGGTAAACCAAATGCGAACCATGTACTGCCAGGATCAGAAATTCACGTACACAGCGATTACATAAATGACTCATCGTAGCACAATGCTTCGAATAACAATAAAGAGTAAGTAATAATATTAAAGACTAGAGTCATTTCCATAATATAAATCAAAGTACACAGAATAGAAACGTAGCCAACGTAAATAAACCCACCACAGGCAGCTAACTGGGGGAGGTCGCTAGCCTAATCCTCGAACTCGTCAAAGTCTTGGAACTCCTGGAGATCTGCCTCGACGCCTTCTTTTTTACCTAAGCATAGATTGCACCAAAGGCAACCTAGTGTTTTGTGAAAGCAACGGTGAGTACACATCAACGTACTCAGCAAATGTCCCGTTTGGCTGAGATGGATTAGCTTTATGTGGGGTTAAGCTCAAGCAGTTGCTTTTAGTTGGTTAGGTATTTATTATTAGTGGAAGCCTAGTTTTAGCAATAGTCAACCCATGAACCATTTCCTCATCGAGGAAACATCATTATCATCATTGAACAAAAACCATAAATAGAACCATTGTATATTGAACCATCTGTATCTCTAATCAAAGAGGATCCTAAGGCCGCTCATAACCGTGAGCACGGCTGATATATCAGTTTCTAACCCTCTGCAGAGGTCGCACACTTTACCCACAAGCCGTGATTCCCATTCTGCCCAGAGATCATGACTCTCCATTGATCACTACCGAGGTGACCTAGTAAGGTCTCACTATGTAGCCTTTACAAAGATTTCACAGAGGTCATAGCTGCCCATTAGGTTTCTCCAGTTTGATAAACATAGTACCTCTCCCCCAAAGGAAGGGTGACTAACAAAACCAAATCAAGAATCTCTATAGCCAGCCTCGGCAGAGCAAGTACTGTGCTCGTACCCCATTGACGGCCCTACGGCGAAGCCAACTACTCCTCTGGTTCCTCTAATTAATCAGCAAAGGGCGTCCCATTCCACCCTCATGGCTGCACTATTTTCCTAGGTTGTCACTCCCCGAACAGGTCCTTATGGAGAGGTACTCAGGGAAATGGCTTGAATCCCCTAAAGTAACACAAGAACATCATCATAATCATAATGACAGCATCGTATCATAAGTGTTCACATCATATTCATTGATTAAAGTAAAGCAATAGCATGAAGCTAACCATAGTAACCCAAAAGGTAATCAAGGACAAGGTAAATACAAAGCTAGTCAATCATTAGGTTTCAATTAAGTAATGCGGGACAACGAATTATAAGTGAACGGGACATAATGCATCAGAGGACACTTGCCTTCACCAAAACAGATGCTCAGGGTCTTCAATCTCGTAGAACTCGAAGAGCTTGACCACTTGGTCGTCGAAGTCTGATCGTCGATTCCTCGAAGCTTGGGAACAGGTCACAATCTATTCGCGGCGCACAACGAATACAAACAGGCACAAGCAAACATATACTTGTATAAGAACATTACACCATATAGGATCAAACATTATAAAAGCGAGCAATATAAAATAGAGAGCGCTTCTACAGTTACGCGAGGATAATAAACGCGACGGCCGAAGCTACGGTCCAGAAGTTATAACGTTTACGCTACGCAAGTGATAGTTAGAACGTTTAATTCGACATCATCAAATATAAATAATATGTATCGTTTAGTTTCGATTAACCTGTTACACTAGCAGCTATCAGTTAAACTAGTAATTTTATTAAAGCGAGAGATTCTAAGTGAGGCGAATTTACGACGCGTAAAATAACACGACAGCGTGCAAACAATACGCGGACACGCACGACATAGCACGCTGACAACACACGAAACAATGCACGCGACCAGCACGAACGACGTGCGAACCAGCACGCCACCACGTGCGGAACAGCACATGCGACAGGCGTGAAAAACTAAATAGGTGACATGCTTACACTAAACAAATATTAAATAAATAAAAAGTATTTAAGTTAACATTAACCATGGTAATGTTTATTATCAATGAGCAAGTCGAAAACTATACATAATCAAATTGGAATATTAATCTAATCAACATTAGTCGAGCAAACATTAAATAAATTATTTAAAATAGGTGACCTGATAGATTAATGTTGTTAACATGAGTGATTATAAGCGAAAACAATTTATTATCATGAGCAGGCGCCACGGACTCACGTGATCGACACGCGAGATACGCGCGACACGCGAACCAGACACGCGACATGAACGCGCGAAGGAATGACGACGACGCGCAAACAATGCACGAATGACATGAGAACTAACGTGCGAACAGCGTGCGTGTCAGCACTCGCGACACGCGAGAATCCATAACAGAGGTCGCGTTTATATTAAACAAGTGTTAATTCAAAAACGTTTGAGTTGACAATGACACATTAATATATATTTATAAAAGCACCAAGTTAAAAATATAAATTAGTTCTAATTAAATTGTTATTTTAATAACCATCGAACAAACCAATAATTAATTAATTAATTAATTAAAATATGTGTTACAACAAAACAATGTTACTAATACTCGGTTAACGTTATTAAGAAGTTAACACGACTGAAATGAAAATAGAATAAATCGGACATCTAACATAAAACTTAACTTGTATTTGATGAACCGTGTATTTATGCGATGTGGTACAATATGTTCGGAAAGAGCTAAACCCTTAGACGGAGTGGGGGCAATATTCTTATTGGATGGCTGCATGCATCGAGGCTATCGTGCATGTGCTGGGGGCTAAGCGCATGGAGATTCCTTTTTTTCTCTCTTACACGCACTCGCGGTGGCAGGTTCTCGATTTTTGGTGCATGCAACCAGGAACATAGAGAGGCATGGGCGGTTGCCTTCCTAGGCACATGCATGAAGAAATCTGGCACATGTGAAGCCGTGCGGGGGAGGGCTCATCGGCGGCCGGGCTAGGCCAGCAAGGACGTGGCGAGCAGCGAACATGCAGAGGCGTGGCACGGCTACGCACAGCAGCCAATGACGCGGGGCAGCACGGGCGCACGGCACGCTCGCAGGCCTTTGCCATGGCGTGGTGGGGTGGGAGGCCAAGAGGGGCTTAGAGCGCGGCGCGGATCGTACAGCAGCACACAGCTTGGGGCGCATGGTGGTGTGGCAACGGCACAGTGGGCTGGCCGGATGTAACACCCCGGGATCCACAGACACCCCGGAATGCTACTAAACTACACATCTAACATTCATATATAAAATTTCGACAGCATCTCTTTTAAAAATTTGCATAAACGTGGAAGCAACAGCGTATAAACAGATATCATGATAAGAAAACATACTAGACATTAATAATCTGCTAGCAATGGGAAGATAACCATAACGACATGAACTGAATTAACCAGTGTGCACGACTAGTTAAAAAAACAAACATCCTTTGACAAGAAGTTCCTAATTAAATCATGGTTGTGCCTAGGCAGCGTTATTATGAGAGTGAAGGTGGACATGCTGCTACTTCCCTCATTCCCAACATGAATCAAGCACCTGCATTGAGTAATGCAAGAGTGAGATGAAACATCTCAGCAAGCAAATTGTTTTAACGAGATATTTAAACCATAAATTGAATTAACCAACATTTTAAAGGAATCACAATTAAGATCAGAAATACGTGTAGATATAGAGCTCAATAGTCCCAATATAACCAACACCATCTTATTTCCTCGAGCAACCACAATAGGTTGTATACCACTTCCCTTCGTCAATAATACCTGCAAATGTCACCTCAATGTATGCATAGGAATGCAATGTGTAGGTCCTCTGCCTTCATACCTCTGAGAGTATAAAACCACATCAACTGCAAATATCACTTCAATGAATGCATATGAATGCAATGCATATGTCCTCTACCTTCTTACCTCTAAGGGTATGAAGCCGCATCGTACCCCTCCTCGGGCAATGTGCGATGCTAAGTTGTACCGGTATGGTCGGACCATAGGTCACGACAAAACTTCAGATGCAAGTGAATCATGCAATGCATATGGCATGTTGCATTTATCAATATACTTCACTTCCTTCACAAACAATACAAACCTCAAGCAATACTTCGTTTACCTTCAGATACAATGCAAACCTCAAAAAAATACTTCATTTACCTTCAGGGGTGTGAATTAATCTTATGGGTCATACTCGAATCATCATCATCATCAATATATGATTAAGCATCAATATAATACAATCAAGTAAAGTATCATCATAGAGTTCAATTATGAAAGAATTCGATGATTCTGAATATTAGAGTGTAGGCAATAAAACAAGTCAAAACGGTAGCAACCACCGCTACATTCACTTGCCTTCATCGAAGAAGAAAAATGTACTAGGCATGATTCAGGGTGTAGACACCTGCTGTGGGGCATAAAACTTAGTACAAATATCTCACAAATATTTGCCAACAATCAACAAATCGCTCCTACACTTGAAACCAAGACCCGGTGGAATGACTCCCACCCTGAACCACATGCCAAACAGCACCAGCGCTGTTTGTTAATTATGTATCTTTAAAATTATAACAGTGGTGATATCAAACAAATACTCTAGGAGTTTCCACACAAAATACTCTACAACTTTGCTATTCAATGGATAATTAAATTTTGCCATCTATAAGTTCTAAAACATCTGACAAGATAACTGACTGAATCTGTTTCAGACAGCAGCATAGTTACTTCAAAATTCGATATCTCCCAAACTACACAACCAAATAATATGAAATTCTGCTGGAATTAAGAACTTTTATCCCTATACAAAAGTCTACATATTTGGAAGAGCCGATTTCTCCATTTACTAGATGAAACCCACCAGTGAACAGACCCGCTCATTTTTGCCAGGGAAACAGAAACAGCCATAGTAAAACAAACATAACTAGAGTTTAAAATTTCATATGAATACACTCTTTATCAATCTGGAAATCTTATGAAATTATCTACAACTTTTCTTACAAACCTAAGGTTTAATTCTATTGATAAAATTGCCTAAATCTTAAGAGAACAGATTCTGCATAAAATTATGAGACTGAAAAACTACTATAATCAAACTGCAATAACTTTCTGACCTGAAGTCCAATTGAGGTGTTCTTCACGACCACGGAAAGATCTTCAAATTATCTATGACTCATATATATATATTTTATTTTTTTAGGCCACTAAGATCATGGAAAACTGGCATGAACAGAAACTGTCAAATCTACCATTCTACCGAAAACTGAATTTGAGATCAAAACCTAACCCCACATCTAATCCAACCTCTAATCCTTTAATCCCCATGATCCACAACCTCCAAAAGCACATAATTATGGGGAGGAACAAGGATCCCATCCATACCTAGGGTTTCCCCAAGAAAATCTACAAGAGATGGGGAAGAACATCTCCTTGATCCTCTCTTCCTCTTCAATTCAACGTGCTCCTCCTCTTCTCGATCCTTGCTGCGTAGGGGAAGATCTAGGGGGGAGGAAGCAATGGAGGGCGACTGCCATAGGAGGAGAGGGGCGGCCAGCCAAGGGGGAAAAAGTGGGGTGGTGGCCAAGAGAGGGGGGAAGGGAAAAGGGGTGGCCGCCTAGGGTTTTTTTGTGGGAGAAAGAAACGACGCCTCAGATGACTTCTAACTTTGCATCCAACGGCTCAGAACCCTTTCCCTCATCTAAACTCTGAAGATCAACTTTTGGTCAATATTTTTTTGGGATATTACACCGGAGCAGCAGCCATGGCAGTAGGGCAAGGTGGCGATGCACAGCTAGACGAAGCGGGCTCACGCGCACACAGGCTACAGGCTCACCGGCGTCACGGCGGAGCAGGCACATAGGAAGGTAATAGATTGCGAGAGGGAGGGGGCAGACGAAGGGGAAGTGCTCACCTCGGACGGTAGGGTCAGGGATGGTGGGTGTGGATGGATGTCGGTCGGTGAACGGCGAAGACGGGTGGAGCGACGCCTGTGGACTGCACGATGGCGGTGCTACGACATGGGCGCCACTAGCATGCATGGCGGCTGGAGGAATGAAGTAGAGGAGGGAAGAGGATGCACAGGCGCTTGGATTTCTCGGCATCATGGGCACTAGCAGTTTTAGCGACGGAGAGGCGGCATGAGCACGGCAAGACGAGAAAGAGATGGTTTTGGAAGATGAATAGGGCTCTAGCGGCGGCTGGGCAACCTGCCTATGCGGGGACGTGTGTGACATGCTGCTAGGGCAAGGCAACGTGGGGGCATGGGTTGGGGGGCGCTGGGTCGAGCTAAGCGTATGGCGCTGGGCTGCAAACGCTGGCTAAGCGCGCAGGCACATGAGTGGGGGCCTGGGGAGCTGGGCCACGCGAGGGGGAAGCATGGCACGGGAGTGGGCCAGGAAAGGTGGGCCACGCGCACTGCGAGGTGGGCTGGGGGACGCGGGGAAGCGGAGTTGGGCCGCTCGCGCTTAGTGGGCCGGCCAGGCAGGCCGCGAGGCCGAGCTGGGCTGAGGGGAGGAGGGGCTGGGTCTCTTTCTTTTTCTTTCCTATTTCTTTATCTTTTATTCTTTCCTCTTTTCTCCATGATGTCAAATCGAATTCCTTATTAAACAAATGCTCCACAAAATCACTCATCAAACAAAGTGAAAGTATGCTCTAGCATGATGTGACAATCAAAGCACTTATAGGGTTTTAATTTACTAGGCTTACATGTAGATATAAAACAAAATAATTCTTCACTCTTTAGGCAAAAGAAAAGAAAAGCATAGAAAAGAGAGGGTAACACCTGAATTTGGTAGATATTAGAAATGAAATTTTATACCCCCAAATTCAGGTCTTACAAATCTAACCCCCTTTACAAGAATCTCGCCCCTGAGATTCAAGAAGAAGCTAGCAAGAAAAAAAGGTTGGTTCGTAGGTTGTTCACGGCTTTCTTGAGTTGACTTTGACTCTACAAGCTTAACTTGTCGACTGGTTGCTTTGACCTTCAGACACTCAAGACCAAGCGATACACTTCTTGAGGAACCCTTGGACCTATGATTTAGGACCCACACACTCTTTCACTGCGCCACTTTGATCTTGTCGGTTGATGTTGATCACATTGTCTTCATTGGGGTTAGCGACTAACCCCCTTAACAGGAGCATTGATATGCATTTAGTGAAGATGTTGCCAACTCTGATCTTGACTGATTTGGAGGAGTTGGAGGTTGCCAACTGCACAGGTGCAAGTGGATAGAATGTAGATAGAAAGGATAAGCATAGATAGATTAGAAAGAGCAGGGAGGAAACCCAATTACCTAACTCTATGGCACTCACCTAGTAAACTGATGTCATTGTGGACCAAGGGCCACAACACATCAACACTAATCACAAAGAAGCAAATCAGTCATCACACAAAGACAAACAGCACAAGCATACAACAACAAACATTTTGTTGCTATACGTTCCTTTTAATTAAATGGTGGTCTTCCTTGAAAAGGGAATAACTACTCTCTATAGTTGTTGAAGGACAAGGAGAAGAACAAGACTTGTAGGATAGGGACACAAGCACAATAAGGGATGGAGTTAAAGCAAGCATTGTGAGCGACCAGGAAAAGGTTACGACCAAGGCATAAGGGGTAGAACACAACTCTTGAGTTGAGATAGAAAAGAGGAGATCCCAAAAAGCAGACCTAATAAGCATCACAGCAAGATATAATGATTACAAAGGTAAGGGTGATATTCAACGAAAGTTAAGACTTGCAATGCGACAGAGGAAAAGGGAACAACCATGAGTGGGGATGGATAAGACAACACTCTTGAACTGAAACGAGAAAGGAGGCTTTAAAATACAGGTAAGGGATAAGCATCAAGGTAAGGATCGAGGGATGACAAGGGTGAGGGTGATAACGGGCAAACACACAGCAAAGGATCTACTTTAGGCAAAACTCGCAAGGTGTCAAAGAAGGGGAGCACTCAATGATGAAATAGATCAGGCATTATCTCTGAAGAGGGATGGAAAAGAGGAGGCTTCAAAGGGTAGGTTCAAGGTAAGCAGGAAGGCAAGGGCATGGATATCACGAGGGTTTTAAAGGTAATAACAGACAAGGATGTAGGGGAGGAGGTAAATGGGCAGAAGAACAAAATATATGAGTACCATAAAGGATGGAGTTAAGACCGGACCTGCAAATGGAAAAGGAGAGGGTACATCCAAGGGCCAGATAGGTAAACTGCCACTCTCAAATTAAGGTGGAAGATTGGGGATTTTTAAAGAGTAGGAATAAAGATGAGTATCAAGGCAAGATTGATGGACGGCAAGGTGAGGGTGATAGCAAACAAAAACACAACACGGGATGGAATTAACACAAAACTTGTAAGGCGACAAGAAGTGAAAATAACTCAAGGGAGAGATAGGTAACTCGCAACTCTCAAATTGGGTTGAAAGAAAGGGCATGCTTTTAAAGGATAAGTTTAAGGTGATAATTTAGGTAGAAGACCTAAATATCACAAGGGTTAGAGGTGATAATAGACAAGGGTATGAGAGAAAAGATGAAGGCATTGAAGAGCTAGTGGTATGAGTACAACAAATAATGGAGTTAAGACAAGATTTGCATGTGGCAAAGATGAGGTTATGACCAAGCGCAGGATAAGTAAAACACCACTCTCGAATTGAGAGGGGAGAAGGGAGGTTTTAAGTGGCAGGCATACAACAAGCAGCAGGTAGGGTCACAAGGGTAAAGGCGATATCAAACAAAACACATTAAATGATGGAGTTGAAAGTTCAAGCGGTAAGGAATAGGATACATTCAATGGAAAATGGGTAAAATACAACTCTTAATTTGAGATGGAAAAGGGAAAATTTTATAGGGCAGGTATACAATAAGCAACAAGGTGATATGTAGAGATGACAAAGGTAAAGATGATATCAATAGAAAGTATGACAAAGGGTAGAATTAAGGTAAGACTCGCGAAATGGCAAGGTGGGGAAATCAATCAAGGGTAAGATAGGTAGGGTTCCAATAGAAGAGTTGAAGTAAAAATTCATTACCAAAGGAAGTTACAAGGAAACAACAAGGTTACAACGGATGTGCAAAAATAAAATGACCACTCATGGATCGTCAAGAAACAAGGGGGGTCAAGGATATGTTAACTGAAATGTCTTGAACAGTGGGGTATGCAAGATTCCAAGGATACGGGCATACCAAGACAAGGGAATAGAAAAGGCCAGAGGATGACGACTTAACAGCGGAATAAGAAGGAATCTCAGAAGACAAGAAGTTCATGGACATATAAACTGAAGTATTTAAGTAGGCAGTAGAAATTCAGATGTAAGTATTTGAAACAAGAGTCTTGAAGAATCTAGGGGTAAGAGCATGTAAATGCCAAAGAACTAGAGTTTGTCAGATGGTAGCAATTTAATGATGAAAGAAGAAAAATCCCAAAAAGACAAGAAGGTTATGGTCATGGGGCATCTACAAAGATATCTCAAGCATAAGAGTGAGATCAGATCTAATAGATTGAGAGAAGTATAGACCATACAAGAATAAAATACTTTTTGGCAAGGGAGCATATAGGCGCACAACATAGAATTAGTCGAGGTGACTAATATTTTGAAGTAGAATCAAGGATGAGGTGAAGTAATAGTCAAAAGGTCCTTAAAACGGCCAATGCTACTCTAGGATAGCGGTCCTACAGTCAGCAAGGCTTTGATACCACTTATGTCACACCAGGTTTTGGAATGTAAACCGAATGTGAACCATGTACGTGCCAGGATCAGATATTCACGTACACAGCGATTACATAAATGACAAATCATAACACAATGCTTTGAATAACAATAAAGAGTAAGTAATAATATTAAATACTAGATTCATTTACATAATATAAATCAAAGTACACAGAATAGAAACATAGCCAACGTAAACAAACCCACCACAGGCAGCTGACTGGGGGAGGTCGCTAGCCTAATCCTCGAACTCGTCGATGTCCTGGAACTCCTGGAGATCCGCCTCGACGCCTTCTTCTTTACCTGAGCATAGATTGCTATTGGAACTTGCTCTCAGTTGCAAGGGGATCCAACAAGGGTGGACAGTGACGTCAACAGGGCACTCGCGCTAGATGGCAAAAGCTCTGTTAATCTGGCCTCTCACGGGCACTGTGCAAGGGTATTTATAGGTACCTGAGTGCGCAGCGCCTTGAGCTAAGGACGCATGTGCCCTCAGCTACCTAGGTTATCGCTAGAATATTCCCATAAAGCGGGGTTACAGACCGTAATTACAGGAATGCTTTTACAAATTAGGCCCGTAACGCACGGCGGCCACGCGGGGCCCGTTACAATGGGCCGGATTGCACGTGGGCCTCTGAGCTGGACGAGGCCGCACTTTGGGATGCCCTTCGTCGCCAGTCTTCGTCTGGTGTGGAAGAAGCGAAGGGTGTCCCTGCCTGTTTTGTTTCTGTTAGCTCAGCTGCTGCAGCGAAGGCTTCGAGCGAAGGGTGGCGCCTTTGCCTTCGCCCCAACAATTGCACCAAAGGCAACCTGGTGTTTTGTGAAAGCAACGGTGAGTACACATCAACGTACTCAACAAATGTCCCATTTGGCTGAGGTGGACTAGCTTTATATGGGGTTAAGCTCAAGGAGTTGCTTTTTGTTGGTCAGGTATTTATTATTAGTGAAAGCCAAGTTTTAGTAATAGCCAACCCATGAACCATTTCCTCATCGAGGAAACATCATTATCATCATTGAACCAAAACCATAAATAGAACCATTGTATATCGAACCATCTGTATCTCTAATCAAAGAGGATCCCAAGGTCGTTCATAACCGTGAGCATGGCTGATATATCAGTTTCTAACCCTCTGCAGAGGTCGCACACTTTACCCATAAGGCGTGATTCCCATTCTGCCCGGAGATCATGACTCTCCATTAATCACTACCTAGGTGACCTAGCATGGTCTCACTACATAGCCTTTACAAAGATTTCCCAGAGGTCATAGCTACCCGTTTGGTTTCTTTAGTTTGATAAACACAGTACCTCTCCCCAAAGGAAGGGTGACTAACAAAACCAAATCAAGAACCTCTGCAACCAGCCTCGATAGAGCAAGTACTGTGCCCGAACCCCATTGACGGCCCTATGGCGAAGCCAACTACTCCTCTGGTTCCTCTAATTAATCAGCAAACGGCGTCCCATTCCACCCTCATGGCTGCACTATTTTCCTAGGTTGTCACTCCCCGAACAAGTCCTTACGGAGAGGTACTCAGGGAAATGGCCTGAGTCCCCTAAAGTGCCACAAGAACGTCATCATAATCATAATGACAACATCGTATCATAAGTGTTCACATCATGTTCATTGATTAAAGTAAAGCAATAGCATGAAGCTAACCATAGTAACCCAAAAGGTAATCAAGGACAAGGTAAACACAAAGCTAGTCAATCCTTAGGTTTTAATTAAGTAATGCGGGACAGTGAATTATAAGTGAATGGAACATAAATGGGTCAGAAGACACTTGCCTTCACCAAAAGATGCTTAGGGTCTTCAATCTCGTAGAACTCGAAGAGCTTGACCACTTCGTCGTCAAAGTCCGATCGTCGATTCCTCGAAGCTCGGGAACAACTCACGATCTATTCGCGATGCACAACGAATACAAACAGGCACAAGCAAACATATACTTGCATAAAAACATTACACCATACAGGATCAAACATTATAAAAGCGAGCAATATAAAATAGAGAGCGCTTCTACAGTTACGCGAGGATAAGAAATGCGACGACCGAAGCTACGATCAAGAAGTTATAACGTTTACGCTAAGCAAGTGATAGTCAGAACGTTTAATTCAACATCATCAAATATAAATAATATGTATCATTTAGTTTCAATTAACCTGTTACACTAGCAGCTATCAGTTAAACCAGCAATTTTATTAAAGCGAGAGATTCTAAGCGAGGCGAATTTACGACGCGTAAAACAACACGACAGCGTGCAAACGATGTGCGGACACGCACGACATAGCACGCTGACGACACACGAAACAATGCACGCAACCAGTGCGAACGACACACAAACCAGCACGCCACCACATGCGGAACAGCACGCTCGACAGGCGTGAAAAACTAAATAGGTGACATGCTTACACTAAACAAATATTAAATAAATAAAAAGTATTTAAGTTAACATTTACCATGGTAATGTTTATTGTCAATGCGCAAGTCGAAAACTATACATAATCAAATTGGAATATTAATCTAATCAACATTAGTCGAGCAATGTCACACCCGGGCTTTAAGGAACAAAGTCGGGTGCATCTCATACATGCGCCAAGAAGACAACATATATAATAACAGAGTGTATAGAGATAAATGTCATAATAACATTAGAGTATTTATTACATAGCGGAAGTCTTATTATAAAATAAAAGATAAATATAAAACGATCTAAGGATCATCCTTGGCGCAAAAGTCAACTGGGGAAACGCCACCTAGATTAGATCAAACTCCTCGCTTTGAGGCTCCTCCTGAACCACCTGTTCTTCTCTTGTGGGGGTGTGAGACAGCAAGGGTGAGCTCACACATTATCATAGCTCAACAAGTTGTGGGGAAACCACTAGCATGAACTCACCAAAGGTGGGAGTTCATGTGATGTGTAATGCTGATCAGCAACTGGGGTTAAAGCTGAGCATTGCTTCAATTAGTTGGTCAAAATTTTATTAGCAATTACTAGATGTAAGTAAATACCAAACCTTAAATAAAGTAATTGTAACACCCTAAAGTTCAATTTTGTGAAGACAAGGAAAATTCCTCAAAAATTTTAAATCAAAACACCTTTCCTTAAAGATAATCATAATTTAGAAGTTTCCACTCCCGAAATGAATATGTTAAAAATATATAATTAAAGATACTTAGATAATCTAAATTGCCTTTGGATTAGGTTATACAGAAGAATTATGATTAAACTACTTCTTAATATATATAGTCTACAATATAAATTTTATTTCCCTAGAATTAATAAGGTATGGATTATTCTCTACTAAATGATTAAAAGCTTGTCTAAAAGAACTAAAATAAATAAAGAAATATATAAAATATGTTTTTGCACATTATGCTGAAATTCTATATGTGTATCCAAATTAAGGGTTTGAACTTTAAACTTGTGTTGATTTGAAATTCAAATGGAAAGGGAAAACAGAAAAAAGGAAAAAGATAAGAACCTAACTGGGCCTGCTACCTGGTTTTCGGCCCACCCGCGCTCCTCCTCTGTCCGACCCATCTCCACTTTTATCACGCGCAGGCCCAATCTCATCTGCCTGGCTCAACACTGGGGCGCACCGACAACTGGGTCAACCTGTCAGTCTCATGGGCGCGGGCATCTCCACTCCCTGGTCCATGCTTTGTGGGCCTGGTGTGGCAGCCACACATCCAAGTGCATGCAGACTCACGCGCGCCGCGTCCATTGCTATCGCCGACGGGTGGGCCTCGAGTGCCAGCCCTTCCTTCCGCGCATAGCCACGGGCGTGTGGGACCCGTTGGTCGGGTGCGTCTTCCCCATCTCACGCGAAAGTCACGCAGGCTCGGCTGAATGTGTTGCTGCCGCCAGGAATCACGGGCCGAACGCTACCGGATCTCCTAAATCCGTGTACCAAAAATCGCGCAATCGCTGGGGTTCATCGCATGTCGTTAGGAGCTGGACCTTGGCCTTGGGTATTTATTTGCGAACACCGGGGGCCCCTCGTATGGCAGCCCGAGGTTCCGCCATGGCTGGGAATGTGGCGTGATGGCGCTCGGATTGGTCTTCGGGTTTTGGTCGCCGTCAGGCCAATCCCGGTGAGCCCCCCCCCCCTATTCCTCGAATTGGTTTGGGCTATCAGTTCTCTGGTCATCATTCCGGCTGGGCGTCGACCATGGGCGAGATGTGTCGTAGCTCGGTCAGCCTCGATGGTAGACGAACCAGGGGCCAAGCATCGCGGGGCATGGCGAACGTCGCCGCATCCTCGCGAATTGGGGCATGGCCGGGAGTTCTCACCTATGGCTCACCTCCGCGCCTGGTGCCATTGTCATATGTGGCCAGCTCCCTCCGTAGCCCATCGACGGCGGTAAGTATCCCCGATGTGTTAAAATCTTTCTCCTTGCTGCGAATCTCGGTGTTGAGGGGTAGGAGGGGAGCAATGGGGCACCGTCCCGAAGAACTCCGGCGACTTCCACCGTGGGAAAACCGGGGCGCCGCCGCCCTATCCTGTTCCTCTCGGCATGTGGGTGCTGTGGTGGGGAAGATGCGGGGAAGCCGTTGGATGGGCAGGGAACGAACAGGATTAGATCTGGCAGAGTGCTGGCCCTCGACCATCGATCTTGTGGTGGATGGCGTAGATTAGATCGTGCCCCTTTAAAATCGGAACCGTCCGTTCGTAATCCGGTGGTCCAGATCTAGCCATACCCCTTCGCCGTGCACTTTTCTTAAAGAGCCCCTGCGTTTTCTGGAAAATAACCCGCCGTCCTGGGGGCGCTATTCACTGAGTCTGGGAATTCTTGCGCCGAGCCCCCTGTGCTTCCCAGTAATTGAGGCCCAGTCCAGTGCAGTAATAAAATGATTAAAAGAATTAGGAATTAGATTTTTAATACAAAAATAATTGCTAGAACTTAGATAATTCATAGAAAATTCATTTCAGCTCCAAATTGAACCATTCCAATTTCTAAAATTTTGTAATAATATTCTTCATCATTTAGTGTCTTTGTTTTGACATGAACTCTGTCAGAAAATTTATTTATCATTTAATCATATTTTAATCACATTAAAACTTAGGAAAATCATAACTTGAATTCTACAACTCCAAAATTAATAATTCTTTTTCCTGTGATCTTATTTTAACATGTAGATTATTAATATGTATTTTGCATATATGTTTGGTGTAATGATAATTCTGTCTATACACTGTTTGTTTGTAATGCTACGACTAGCAGTGAGGACACGAGTCACCTGAAGATCATCCTGGTACCTGGAATCTCAAGGCCCAGGCAAGTTGTGCCCTTGATCACTTCTTTTTACCCACTCATGTTCTAATTAATCATAATGATCTGCATAGGTTAATTTGATGGGACCCAATAGGTTACCCTAGTTTGTCTATCTTTATACCTTGTTTACCACTGAACTTTCTGGGTAGTACTTGCTAGTGCTATATGTGGTTTTGGGTATGGAGATACACTATTCATGATTATACTTTTATTATCAGTTGTTATTTACTGTTCATGATAAGATCATTATGTTAATTGGAACATGGAGAACCACCCGGGAAAACAGTGCTACCACAAGGGTAGTATGGGATGCCCTTGGCTGATTAATTAGGAAAGCTAGTGGAAGACTACCTTACCCGAAAGGGGCAAGGGCAGTAGGGGAGAGGTCAGTGTAGGGAGGCCCTCGGGAGGATTTTGCTGCGATGGCGGTCCTGCAAGGGATTCCTGCACTGGATCTTCCTATAAACTGTAGCGGGTTTTCGGAAGCTAGTGGAACTTTGTAAAGGCCTCGTAGTGGATCCCTAGCCATTCACCTCGGAAGTGTCTAAGGGCTTTGCAAACCCTGGCGACATGGGATACACGACTTGTGGGTAAAGATGCGCAACCTCTGCAGAGTGTAAAACTGGTATACTAGCCGTGCTCACGGTCATGAGCAGCTCGGACACTCACATGATTAAATTATGGAACTTAAATTCAATTTGTCATATGCATTGCATTGCAGGTGATGTTGATACTTTTGTTCTATTACTTAATTGGGTATGGTATTTACTTATACTTAGTGATTGCTAATAAAATTTTGACCAACTTTAAAAGCAATGCTCAGCTCTAACCATCTTCTTTGGTAAGCCTTACACTTCACGTGAGCTCCCACCTTTGGCAAGTTCATGCACATTATTCCCCACAACTTGTTGAGCGATGAACGTATGTGAGCTCACTCTTGCTGTCTCACATACACCACAGGTCAAGAACAGGTACTGCAGGATGATGCTCATGGAGGATGCTGTGATGAGTTCGTGAGAGGTCTAGGTCGTCGTCTCCCAGTCAACTTTGGGTTGCTGGACCGTTGTCTCCTTATAATGTAATTATTTATTTTGTATAGAACTCCTGTTATATATAAAGTTGTGACATTCGATCCTGTGCCACTATACATCATATGTATGAGACTTGGTCCCAGCATACCTGGTGTTTATGTTAACCCCGGGTTTTGGACCCCTAAAATCCGGGTGTTACAGAAGTGGTATCAGAGGAATGTTGACTGTAGGATGAAACCTAGATAGAACTGGACAACCATTCATTTACTTACCTTTGCTACTCTGATTCTTTTCTAAACTTATCTTAATCTTTTTCTCATCTAATTCCGCCTTACTCTGATTATTCTTACCTTTTTCATTCTAAGGACAAATGTGGATTTCACACTTTGAAATCCTGTGCTTAAAGTGAACTTTAGGAATAGGAGACCTAATCCTAGGAACAAAAACAAAACTATTTTTATAAGTGTCTATATATTTGAATGTTTGTTCTTATGATATCTGTCTGATTTGGATCTTTGTTTGAGTGTGATGGGTTGTGGAGTAATGTCCACAATTACATCTGCATATATATCTAGGCATAAAGGATAGCATTTGTAAAGATAACTAGACAACCTGGATTGTCCCCATTGGAACATATCTAGCTTAAGAGATTTATCTTATCCTAAAAAGTTCTCATTCTAACCAATTCATCTTATCTTAATAAGATTCTCTCTTGTCTTACTAGATCCACCTCATCTTAAAAGATTCTTCTTACCTTAATAAATTCACCTTATCTTGAAGAGATTCTAACTTACCTACATCATATAATCCATCCTATCCCAAAAGGTTCTAAACATGAATCCTACCCTAGTAGAACTATCTAACCTAAACTAGTCCAACCTAGTCATATCCAACCTAATCTAGATTTTATCTAATCTATTATGATCTAATCTAGAGTATGTTACTTAATGCTGGTACACAAGATAAGGCCATACTCCTAAATCACTTAAGCCTAATTTGGAGACTTATATCAACTTGGCCATACACAACAACTCGACCTATATAACAAGTTACATAACTTACCCAATCAATAGAGTCTCAATGGATTGCATAATCTATCGACCACCACCTGACTTCAAACCAAATTTTGACCTACATCAGGTAGTCTATCTCACCCATATATATCTCTCATCTTGACAGATTCCATCTTACCCTTGGATATTCACCTTATACAACTGGTTACCCTAATCTGGACATAAAACAAAGATTAAGCCCTACTAAAGAATCTTCAGAGCATAACCAGCTACTAGCTTATTCATTCCGCTTATTGAATAGTTTCCTTTGCAAAACTATTACCATATGCTTCTAACTTTCATGGTCAATACCAGGAAAGAAAAGATTATCACGTAACAGCAAACAGAAATGAATCCTCCAAATCCCCCACCTGTTGAGATCGATCAAGTGGTTGCTACCCAAAGACTGGTAATACAACAGTTAACAGACCTGGTGACCGAGATGCAGAATCAGATAAGACAACAACGTGAGGAAATACGTCAGGCCCGCCAAGAAATAAGACAAGCACGATTGGAGAGACAACAACAACAACCTCCACCACCACCACCAGCTTCACCAAGCTACATAGATATAAATTATGATGATTCGTAAGATCTAGATGTTATTTTAGTTAGTAGATGATATGATATTATTTTAGAAGGAACAATAAGGTCTATTGACCCTATGTTTTGTTAAAGAATTATACCTCATGCTGAGATTTCTTTGTTTGTGCATATGCAATATGAGTATACATCCCTTTTCTTACAAATCTCGAGGACGAGATTATTTTTAAGGGGGGTAGGATTTGTAACACCCTAAAGTTCAATTTTGTGAAGACAAGGAAAATTCCTCAAAAATTTTAAATCAAAACACCTTTCCTTAAAGATAATCATAATTTAGAAGTTTCCACTCCCGAAATGAATATGTTAAAAATATATAATTAAAGATACTTAGATAATCTAAATTGCCTTTGGATTAGGTTATACAGAAGAATTATGATTAAACTACTTCTTAATATATATAGTCTACAATATAAATTTTATTTCCCTAGAATTAATAAGGTATGGATTATTCTCTACTAAATGATTAAAAGCTTGTCTAAAAGAACTAAAATAAATAAAGAAATATATAAAATATGTTTTTGCACATTATGCTGAAATTCTATATGTGTATCCAAATTAAGGGTTTGAACTTTAAACTTGTGTTGATTTGAAATTCAAATGGAAAGGGAAAACAGAAAAAAGGAAAAAGATAAGAACCTAACTGGGCCTGCTACCTGGTTTTCGGCCCACCCGCGCTCCTCCTCTGTCCGACCCATCTCCACTTTTATCACGCGCAGGCCCAATCTCATCTGCCTGGCTCAACACTGGGGCGCACCGACAACTGGGTCAACCTGTCAGTCTCATGGGCGCGGGCATCTCCACTCCCTGGTCCATGCTTTGTGGGCCTGGTGTGGCAGCCACACATCCAAGTGCATGCAGACTCACGCGCGCCGCGTCCATTGCTATCGCCGACGGGTGGGCCTCGAGTGCCAGCCCTTCCTTCCGCGCATAGCCACGGGCGTGTGGGACCCGTTGGTCGGGTGCGTCTTCCCCATCTCACGCGAAAGTCACGCAGGCTCGGCTGAATGTGTTGCTGCCGCCAGGAATCACGGGCCGAACGCTACCGGATCTCCTAAATCCGTGTACCAAAAATCGCGCAATCGCTGGGGTTCATCGCATGTCGTTAGGAGCTGGACCTTGGCCTTGGGTATTTATTTGCGAACACCGGGGGCCCCTCGTATGGCAGCCCGAGGTTCCGCCATGGCTGGGAATGTGGCGTGATGGCGCTCGGATTGGTCTTCGGGTTTTGGTCGCCGTCAGGCCAATCCCGGTGAGCCCCCCCCCTATTCCTCGAATTGGTTTGGGCTATCAGTTCTCTGGTCATCATTCCGGCTGGGCGTCGACCATGGGCGAGATGTGTCGTAGCTCGGTCAGCCTCGATGGTAGACGAACCAGGGGCCAAGCATCGCGGGGCATGGCGAACGTCGCCGCATCCTCGCGAATTGGGGCATGGCCGGGAGTTCTCACCTATGGCTCACCTCCGCGCCTGGTGCCATTGTCATATGTGGCCAGCTCCCTCCGTAGCCCATCGACGGCGGTAAGTATCCCCGATGTGTTAAAATCTTTCTCCTTGCTGCGAATCTCGGTGTTGAGGGGTAGGAGGGGAGCAATGGGGCACCGTCCCGAAGAACTCCGGCGACTTCCACCGTGGGAAAACCGGGGCGCCGCCGCCCTATCCTGTTCCTCTCGGCATGTGGGTGCTGTGGTGGGGAAGATGCGGGGAAGCCGTTGGATGGGCAGGGAACGAACAGGATTAGATCTGGCAGAGTGCTGGCCCTCGACCATCGATCTTGTGGTGGATGGCGTAGATTAGATCGTGCCCCTTTAAAATCGGAACCGTCCGTTCGTAATCCGGTGGTCCAGATCTAGCCATACCCCTTCGCCGTGCACTTTTCTTAAAGAGCCCCTGCGTTTTCTGGAAAATAACCCGCCGTCCTGGGGGCGCTATTCACTGAGTCTGGGAATTCTTGCGCCGAGCCCCCTGTGCTTCCCAGTAATTGAGGCCCAGTCCAGTGCAGTAATAAAATGATTAAAAGAATTAGGAATTAGATTTTTAATACAAAAATAATTGCTAGAACTTAGATAATTCATAGAAAATTCATTTCAGCTCCAAATTGAACCATTCCAATTTCTAAAATTTTGTAATAATATTCTTCATCATTTAGTGTCTTTGTTTTGACATGAACTCTGTCAGAAAATTTATTTATCATTTAATCATATTTTAATCACATTAAAACTTAGGAAAATCATAACTTGAATTCTACAACTCCAAAATTAATAATTCTTTTTCCTGTGATCTTATTTTAACATGTAGATTATTAATATGTATTTTGCATATATGTTTGGTGTAATGATAATTCTGTCTATACACTGTTTGTTTGTAATGCTACGACTAGCAGTGAGGACACGAGTCACCTGAAGATCATCCTGGTACCTGGAATCTCAAGGCCCAGGAAAGTTGTGCCCTTGATCACTTCTTTTTACCCACTCATGTTCTAATTAATCATAATGATCTGCATAGGTTAATTTGATGGGACCCAATAGGTTACCCTAGTTTGTCTATCTTTATACCTTGTTTACCACTGAACTTTCTGGGTAGTACTTGCTAGTGCTATATGTGGTTTTGGGTATGGAGATACACTATTCATGATTATACTTTTATTATCAGTTGTTATTTACTGTTCATGATAAGATCATTATGTTAATTGGAACATGGAGAACCACCCGGGAAAACAGTGCTACCACAAGGGTAGTATGGGATGCCCTTGGCTGATTAATTAGGAAAGCTAGTGGAAGACTACCTTACCCGAAAGGGGCAAGGGCAGTAGGGGAGAGGTCAGTGTAGGGAGGCCCTCGGGAGGATTTTGCTGCGATGGCGGTCCTGCAAGGGATTCCTGCACTGGATCTTCCTATAAACTGTAAGCGGGTTTTCGGAAGCTAGTGGAACTTTGTAAAGGCCTCGTAGTGGATCCCTAGCCATTCACCTCGGAAGTGTCTAAGGGCTTTGCAAACCCTGGCGACATGGGATACACGACTTGTGGGTAAAGATGCGCAACCTCTGCAGAGTGTAAAACTGGTATACTAGCCGTGCTCACGGTCATGAGCAGCTCGGACACTCACATGATTAAATTATGGAACTTAAATTCAATTTGTCATATGCATTGCATTGCAGGTGATGTTGATACTTTTGTTCTATTACTTAATTGGGTATGGTATTTACTTATACTTAGTGATTGCTAATAAAATTTTGACCAACTTTAAAAGCAATGCTCAGCTCTAACCATCTTCTTTGGTAAGCCTTACACTTCACGTGAGCTCCCACCTTTGGCAAGTTCATGCACATTATTCCCCACAACTTGTTGAGCGATGAACGTATGTGAGCTCACTCTTGCTGTCTCACATACACCACAGGTCAAGAACAGGTACTGCAGGATGATGCTCATGGAGGATGCTGTGATGAGTTCGTGAGAGGTCTAGGTCGTCGTCTCCCAGTCAACTTTGGGTTGCTGGACCGTTGTCTCCTTATAATGTAATTATTTATTTTGTATAGAACTCCTGTTATATATAAAGTTGTGACATTCGATCCTGTGCCACTATACATCATATGTATGAGACTTGGTCCCAGCATACCTGGTGTTTATGTTAACCCCGGGTTTTGGACCCCTAAAATCCGGGTGTTACAGTAATAGAACGAAATTAATAATAATCTCATGCAATACAAATGACAAAATTGAATTTAAGTTACATAAATTAATCATGCGAGAGTCCTGAGCTGCTCTTGACCGTGATCTCGGCTAGTATACCAGTTTTACACTATGCAGAGGTTGTACCCTTTACCCACAAGTCATGTTACCCATCTGCCAAGGGATTGTACGAGCCCCATACACCTGTACCAAGGAAACGAGGCAGGGCAACACTACGAGGCCTTTACAAAGTTCCACTAGCTTCCGAAAACCCGCTATAGTTTATGGGAAGAGCACTTGCAAGAATCCCCTGTCTGACCGCCATCGCAGCAAAATCAACCCGAGAACCTCCTTGCATGCAACTCCCCTACTGCCCTTGCCCCTTTCGGGTAAGGTAGTCTTCCACTAGCTTTCCTAATTAGTTAGCCAAGGGGTCCCATTCCTCCCTTGTGGTGGCACGTGTTTCTCAAGTTAAGCTCCATGTTCCAATTAACATTAATGATCTTGACATGAACATAAATAGAATAACAACATAACTGGAACATGGATATAATAAAATATTATCTCAAAAACCATGTAAAGCAATAGCAAAACTACCCAAGTGATTTAGGGGTAAACAAGGTAAAATGGATAAACAGACTATGGTGACCTATTAGGTCCCATCAGAATTGAACCTATGCATGGGTAATGACATTAAAGAACATTATTGGGTATAAAAGTGGTCAAGGGCACAACTTGTCTTCAATGAGCTCCTGCTCAGCAACTTCTATCTGCTGGGCACTAGGATCCTCAGTCACAGGTTCTTCTACTCGCCACAATAAACCAAGCACAGTATATAGAGAAAATTAACATCACACCAAACATGTAAACAAAATACATAATAATATTATAGACATTAAAATAAAATCCTAGGAATAGGAATCATAAATTTTGGAGTTATAGATTTTAAGTTATGAATTTCCAAAGGTTTTATGTACCTAAAATAGGATTAAGTGAGAAATTATTTTTCTTACTATTGTCATGTCAAAACAGAGACTCTAAGTGATAGAGAATAATATTACAAAATTTGAGAAACTGGAATGAAGTAATTTGGACTAGAAATGAATTTTCTATAAATTTTATAAGTTCTAGCACTTATTTATACATTGAAAATCAATTTCTGTATTTATTTACCTATTTTATATGTTCTCTGGACCGAGCTTCAATTATACTGAAACACAGGGGCTGGTCTGCAAATATTTCCTAGACTCAGATTACTATCGCCGAGGACGGTGGGTTCTATTCTCTAAAATCGTAAGGTTCCTATTGCAAAACGTACCCGCGAAGGGGTACGCGTTGATCCTGGCCGCACGATTACGGTTCTGCGGCCCAGATTAGATCCGAGATACCTATGAACCCAAGATCGTTCGATCTAAAATCCACACCCCACAACAGCTCCTACCCGCGAGACCACGCTACCCCTCGGATCTAGCATCAATGGTTTAGAACAATCGCGCCATCAAGCACGCACGACTGGCTGATCTCGGCCGCAGGCACCGGATCCAACGGCCGCAGACTGTCGTCTTCGTCGTGCCTTGTTTCCCCCAGTCCACCGCGGCCGACCATGGTGGAAAACCCAACTCCAGCGAGGCGAATCCCCGGCGATGACACAACTAAACCTAATTGGACCAGTGCTACACGATATGGTGATGAAAACGGGCACATGCGATGAATACATACCACAAATCATGTACGCAGGAGGGCTGTCCACGGCGACCGCGAGTTTCTGGTGAGCCGCGAACGACGACGAGAAATTGCGCTCGCCTGATACACGATCCTAATGCAAAGGTTGCCCCAAACCTCGTGGCGGGACCCCAAGATGCCCCCAAAACAATACGCCACGACTGGGGAAGGCCGACCGAGAGCGTATCAATGTTGGCGACGAGAGCTCTCCGCTTTTCACTGAACTCTCTCAACGGTGCTACGGAAGAAGAAGGAAAGGGTAACGGTGCACTTCTACTTGTCTCGCGGACCACCCCGTCTTACCACCAAGAAGGTCGCCCAAGCCGTTGCAGCACGAGCTCCGGAAAACTAGGCACGGCGCTCGGCCATAGCCGCGTAATTTCGATTTAGGCGGAGGTAGGTGCTGACCCATGGGCCCCGCAGGTCGGCGTAACTGGAAGGACAAGCAAGTGTGCGCGCGGGTGCAGCAGAGAGACTGCCCTGTGGGGCCTTGCTGTTGTCACACTCAGCTTTAAGGAACATAGCCAGGTGCATCTCATACATGCGCCAAGAAAACAACATATATAATAACAGAGTGTATAGAGATAAATGTCACAATAACATCAGAGTATTTATTACATAGCGGAAGTCTTATTACAAAATAAAAGATAAGTATAAAACGAACTAAGGATCATCCTTGGCGCCAATGTCAACTGGGAAACGCCACCTAGATCAGATCAAACTCCTCGCCTTGTGGCTCCTCCTGAACCACCTGTTCTTCTCCTGTGGGGGGTGTGAGACATCAAGGGTGAGCTCACACATGATCATAGCTCCACAAGTTGTGGGGAACTAACCAAAGGTGGACATGAACTCACCAAAGGTGGGAGCTCATGTGATGTGTAAGGCTAATCGACAACAGGGGTTTAAAGATGAGCATTGCTTTTAATTAGTTGATCAAAATTTTATTAGCAGTTACTAAATGTAAGTAAATACCAAACCTTAAATAAAGTAATAGAACAAAATTAATAATAATCCCATGCATATGCAAATGATAAAATTGAATTTAAGTTACATAAATTAATCATGCGAGAGTCATGAGCTGCTCTTAACCGTGAGCTCGGCTAGTATACCAGTTTTACACTCTGTAGAGGTTGTACCCTTTATCCACAAGTCATGTTACCCATCTGCCAAGGGATCGCGACTCCCATACACCTCTACCTAGGAAGCAAGGCAGGGCAACACTACGAGGCCTTTACAAAGTTCCACTAGCTTCCGAAAACCCGCTACAGTTTATGGGAAGAGCACTTGCAAGAATCCCACGTCTGACCGCCATCGCCGCAAAATCAACCCGAGAACCTACTTGCATGCAACTCCCCTACTGCCCTTGCCCCTTTCGGGTAAGGTAGTCTTCCACTAGCTTTCCTAATTAGTCAGTCAAGGGGTCCCATTCCTCCCTTATGGTGGCACATGTTTCTCAAGTTAAGCTCCATGTTCCAATTAACATTAATGATCTTGACATGAACATAAATAGAATAACAAAATAACTGGAACATGGATATAATGGAATATTATCCAAAAACCATGTAAAGCAATAGCAAAACTACCCAAGTGATTCAGGGTTAACAAGGAAAAAGGGATAAACAGTCTAGGGTGACCTATTGGGTCCCATCAAAATTAAACCTATGCATGAATAATGACATTAAAGAACATTGTTAGGTATAAAAGTGGACAAGGGCACAACTTGCCTTTAATGAGCTCCTGCTCAGCTACTTCTATCTGCTGGTCACTAGGATCCTCACTCACAGGCTCTTCTACTCGCCACAATACAAACAAGCACAGTATATAGAGAAAATTAACATCACACCAAATATGTAAACAAAATACATAATAATAATCTACACATTAAAATAAAATCCTAGGAACAGGAATCATAATTTTTGGAGTTATAGATTTTAAGATATGAATTTCCAAAGGTTTTATGTGCTTGAAATAGGATTAAGTGAGAAATTATTTTTCTTACTGTTGTCATGTCAAAACAGGGACTCTAAGTGATAGAGAATATTATTACAAAATTTTAGAAACTAGAATGGATTAATTTGGAGTTCCTATGAATTTTCTATGAATTTAGTAAGTTTCTATCAATTATTTATATATTAAAATCTATTTCTATTGTATTTTCTCTGATTTTCGAGTTGTCTGGACTGGGCACCAAATACAGGGATGGTCAGGGGCTAACTCGTAATATTTACACAGACACAGACAACTCTGAGTTGGACAGCGGGTTGGTTTTTATAAAGCATAGGGGTTCTTCTGTAAAATGACCGGGTCGAAGGGGTATGGAGACACTACGACCGTTGGATTAGATTGGAACGACCAAGATTAAAACAATTCTATCTGAACTGATACGCAATCACAGCCGTGAGATCGGACATCGAAGGTTTGGATTTAAAACGTTAGGATCACTACGCGGTTGTCCATTTATGATCTAACGGACCAGATCGCCCCTATGAAAGGTTACTTCCTAGATTGATCTGCACCGCCCATCAAACCAAGGACGGCGGCCACTGCATCTCCTACCTCCTTCCCATGGCCGCCGAAGAAAGCGGCCACCACGGCAGGGAACGCCGACGAGCTTCCCCAACACACGCCCCTAGCCCCTAATTCCTAAATTGAATATGTCCCTGCCATGTCTATAACAATGCGAACAACCAGAGGAGGTTCTTACCGGCTTTCTGAGGGGACAGTGGTGAAGTCCACGATGACGACTGTTCCGCGACGAACCAGTGATTCCGGCGAGGAATTATTGGTCACACAGTGGAGCACTTCCTCCGCGAGGTACACGGCAGCTCAACGGAGACACGGCGATACCTCCCACCTAGGTGCAGAACCACTCGCGCGGTGTCCATGCGAATCAAGCAGCGGCGGCGGACCTTCTCCACCCTAGCTAATGGTCTGCGGCGGTGGTGAACTGGTTCTTTGCTCGGGTCCGCACAGAAGGATAGAAGAAGAGAGGGAAGAGGGCACCCGAAGACTTTATGGCCCGTAGAGTTCAGCTGGTAGCGGCCCCGAGGTTCGTGGCACACTCTGCCATGGCCGGGAATCCATTAAGGCGAACGCGCGGAGGGACAAGATGGCACACAATGGACCCCACCATCCCATGATGGTAACGCTCAGTGCAGGCTGACGACGTGGCCCACGCGCCAGCGAACGAGAGGAAGCGAACGAGGGTGGGCGACTAGCCAGTGGGGCCCCCGTGTCGGCGCGAAAGGGAACTGGGCCACGCAGTGTAAGGTTAGGTGGGCTGAATTACGCGAACCCGGCCCATCTGCAGGACTTTTCCTTTTTCTTTTATGTTTTCTCTCCTATTTTCCAAATTCATGTGTTCAAATGAATTTGAATTGATTGTTTTGACTTCATACTTTCAAGTATCAGATAAAATTATCTTATGAATAATCTTATATCATTTTTTAAATAATTATTACTTATTTACTGTTATGACTATTAGCCATCCTCCAATCTTCCATTCGATTTCTCCAAATTCTAAATTGTGAATTAGGTATTAATGTATTTCTATTAATATTATTATTACTATTATAAAATGCACACACAATTAAAACCCTGCATGATGCACATATTATTTGGTTGTCATTAGCTTGTTTATCACTTTATAGGTGTATGTTGATATGTTATAATGAATAAAGGTCAAAACATACAAGGAGAAAATCTCATTTCACAAGCTTTACAAACTTGGGTATTACAGCTGTCGACACGCGCAGGAGGGAGAAATGGGCTGCGCGGTGGGCAAACGGTAGTGAACCAGAAGCTTGGTTTTGGGCCTGTAACACCCCACTGCTCCCAGACAATGAATGTTACCAAATACCCTTCCCACAAAATTATACAACATAAGAAAAGAAATAAAGAAAGAAAGTATTGCAAAATCCGGCAGCACCTCCCTTGAAAGAAGCAGAACGAAGGGAACATAGAGTTTATACAGAATATAAAAGAAAGATAATTCACATAGTATAATCAAAATGCAAAGGTAGTAATGAACATTCATGACCAAATAAAAGATAGGTAACTCAGCCCACCCAAAATCAGTTCAACTACCATGAAAGGCTAGAACATATTAATCCCCTGGACTTGACCCTTCCTGTTTAATATCATTATTAAGCAGTGGTTCCTTTATTTAAAGGTGTAGTGGCCGTGCTGCTACATCCCTTCTTCCCCAAAGCAAAGATCATGTGCCTGCATCAGACAATGCAAGAGTGAGATGACACATCTCAGCAAGTAAAAACAGCAAACAACAACTGGATAATGTAAATAAACCGTGCTTGAACAACCACGTAGTTCACAACTTCCTTCTTGAATATTAATTTGCAGCAAGTAAACAAGTAACCAATTACTTAGTTCCAAGATGAATCACAAGGTAAAGATCTACAATATCCACATCACCATAATAGGTTCCACACTTCACCCATGAATGCACATGGCTACAGATGTAGTAATGACTTCTGCCTTCATACCTTTAAGGATATGAAGTTGCATCATACCCCTTCTCTGGCAACATATGATGCTCATTGTACCTGTACGGTCGGACCATAAGATCGCGACGAAACTTCCATGCAATGGATGATGAATGCATTATGCATGTCAACAACATGAGTCCTTCCCAAATAAAATGTGATAAACATATACTTCCACCCATTCCAAATAATAAACAACATGGGTAACATGATCAAACCACAACCTCAACATATGTAATCAATAAAACATGAATATCTTCAAACGATGGTACCCAATTAGGAATATGAATACTATCACAAAGAGCACAAACATAATCAAGTATAAGACACTTTAATCAACTGACGGAATAACCATCACTATTTTACTTGCCTTCACCGGAAGTTTGGACAAATCCCTATGTACGATCCGGAAGTCCACCACCTGTTTTTGACACACAACTTAGTGCACCAATTTCACATAACAATGCTCATAAACGACGCCGCACTTATGCACAATTTCAAACCCCGCCACGGGTAACAACTCTCCCCACACCCACCAAACTGCAGTGGCCCTGCTTAACAATTTCATAACTTCAAAATTATGACAGCAGTGGTAATAAGAAAAAACTCCAGAGGCATCTACATAAAATTCCCCACAAGTTTTGTATACAATTTATAATTAAACTCCAAAATCTAATTAGCCCAAAACAGTCCACAAGATGAACCCTGCAATCTGTTATTTTTTTGGGCAGCAACATACCCGGATTCAAACAGCGATATCTCCTAAAATATAACTCCGAATCGAGCGCATAAGTACTCGTTGGAAAGGTATAACAAAGCTCTACATGATTCTCCCACTGATTCCCACTAATTAACCCACGAATATTCCCAGAAATCACTAGAAATACTGTTGTTCGCCCTCCCACAAAATTTCTGGATAACACCTCTACCGATTCGCATGTGTAAACATGTACTCAATTTGATTGCAGCACAAATACAACAAAAGATAATCACAAAATCACCTTGGGTTCTTCCTTTCTTCCTTCCTTCCTACCACCAATTCTCCAATCGAAATTTGCACCCACACGAAGAAGATCCGGCGAGGAAGAGCGACACTTGGAGAAGAGAAGATGGGAGGGGGGCGGCTGCAGCTCTTGGAAAAGAGAGGAGAGGGAGGATAGGGGGGTGGCGGCCAAATGCTAGAGAGGGAGGGGGGTGGCGGCTGCACAAGAGAGAGGGGATTAGGGGGTGGGGTGGCTAGGGTTAGGGGATTAGGGGGAGGGGCGACTAGGGTTAGGGGGAACTAGTGGGCCGGATCGAGATCCACGGCCCAACTCGCTCACACCGTCACACGCCAGTTATCGACCCCAGCGCATGAGACTAAACCTCATTCTACTAGTTTACTGGTGAATGCTTCCCAAAAATTCCAAACCCCAAAAACGCACCACCCAAAAGAGAAACAACAAAAGAAAACAAAGCAAAAATGACTTCCAACTTCTTTTCTTTGCAAACTGGGTATCACACTCTACCCCCCTTAAAAAGAATTCGACCTCGAATTCTGACGCTTCTATCAGAACAACAAAAGAAAAGACTAATGAATCAACAATACTCACCCACAACAAAAAGTTCCGGATACTTCTGCTGCATCAGCTCCTCAAGCTCCCAAGTAGCCTCGTGCTCAGACTGATTCGTCCACAAGACCTTAACATACTTGATTGATCTCTTCCTCAAAACATGCTCTGAGGTCTCCAAGATAGCACCGGACGAAGTCAGATCCTGCTGCACTACAATTGGTTCCATCTTGATCTGATGGTCCGGATCCCGCAAGAACTTCCTCAACATGGAGACATGAAAAACCAGGTGTACCCCTGCCATGGAGTCTGGCAATTGCAAGTGATAAGCCAAGTTGCCCACTCGGGCCAAGATAGTGAGCGGTCCAATGTATCTCGGGCTAAGCTAGGATAGGGGCGCTCACCAACTTGTTCTTCAATGTCTGATAGCTGACCTCGCAATCACTGGACCAGACAAACAAAACACCCTTCTCCATGGGTCTAGTAAAAGGCTTAGCAATGCTGGAAAAATTTGGTACGAAGCATCGATAATATCCAGCGAGCCCCAAGAAACTTCGGATTTCAGAGACACTAGAGGATCTCTTCCACTCCACCACAGCCGCGACATTCTTGGGATCAACCGCAATGCCTTGCTGACTATTCACATGCCCTAGGAAAGCCACTTCAGACAGCCAAAAGGCGCACTTCTTCAATTTGCCATAAAATTGATTCTTCCTAAGAGCACCCAGAACAAGACAGAGATGCCGCTCATGCTCTTCCTTGGTCTTTGAATAGATCAGGATATCGTCCAGGAACACGACCACAAAGTCATCCAAGAACTCATGTAACATCCTATTCATTGCTTCCATAAAAGCAGCAGGGGCATTAGTTAAGCCAAAAGACATGACTATGAACTCGTAATGCCCATACCTGGTGCAAAAGGTTGTCTTCTCAATATCCTCCTCATGAATCATCAATTGATGATAACCAGTGTTCAAATCAATTTTAGGGAACACCTGGGCACCCCTCAACTGTTCAAAGAGAACCTCAATACGGGGTAGCGGATATTTATTCTTGATTGTCACTTGATTCAAAGCACGATAATCCACACATAGCCTCTTGCTTTTATCTTTCTTCTCAACAAACAATACTGGGGAAGCCCATGGCGACCTACTAGGCCTAATGAAACCCTTAGCCAGCAGATCATCCAATTGCCGCTTCAATTCAACCTGCTCCTTTGGAGCTGTTGGAGCGAAGGCAGAAACGCCACCCTTCGCCCGAAGTCTCCACAGCTCAGCCCCCGCTCTGACAGGCAAAGCAGGCAGGGACACCCTTCGCTTGATCGACACCAGGGACAACATGGCGACCCTCCGCTCGATTCGGCACCAGACGAAGGCCTGCGGCAACGCCTCCCTACGGCACGGCCTCGGTCGGTCCCGAGGCCCACATGAGGTCGGGCCCATTGTAACAGGCCCTGCGTGGCCGCGGTTGTGTTACGGGCCTAATTTGTAAAGGCGTACATGTAATTACAACTTGTAACCCCGCTTTATAGGAATATTCCGGGGATAAACTAGGTACCTGAGGGCACATGCGTCCTTAACGCAAGGCGCCGTCCACACGGATACCTATAAATACCCCCGCACTGTGCCCGTGAGAGGCCAGATTAACAGAGCTTTTGCCATCACGCGCGAGTGCCCTGTTGCCATCTCCATTCACCTGTGTTGGTTCTCCTTGCTGTCGAGAGACAGCCCCAACATTTGGCGCCCACCGTTCGTGCTACGAGACAACCACCCGCGATGGCACCCAAGAGAGCTAACCCGAAGGCTGACGAGGCTGCGAAGGCAGCACTGCTCGCCGCAAGAAAGGGCAAGGCCCTCGCCCTCACCCAATCCACCCACCAAGAGGCCCCCGAAGACGACACCCTCCGCACCAGCGACCCCGAGGGACAACCCTCAGGCTTCGCACCTCCCCCAGGCTTCGCACCTCCCTCAGGCTTCGCACCACCGGAGGGCGCGGACCTCGCCGAGGACGGTGAGGTCCTCGGCATCTCAGCAGAGGAACAACTACAGCTGCGCGCCCTGCGCCTCAAGAACCGCAACCTCCAGAGGCAGAAGGAGATACTGGAGGCCAAGCGCCAGCGTGTGTCTGCACTCGCCAAAGTGCGGCAGATGATCCGCGACGAAGAACTCAAGGCCCAGGAACTCGAGCGGGAGATCGCGCTGATGCAGCGCGAAGGCCACCTCAGCCCGCGGCACGAATCATCCCTCCAGCAGCGCGCACAAAACGAAGACACGCGCGAGGGCCACCCCGGCCTGCAGCATGGGCCACCCCTGCAACACCGCGCACAACCGGAGGACCCGCGTTTCCCCCAGCGCGACTTCACTTTCCAGCACGCCGCGCCATTCCAAGGGGTCAACTATCTCGATGAGCGAAGCCCCCTGGCGCCTCACCTGCAAGTGACGCCGTGGCCAGCTAACTTCCGGGCTGGGACCTACCCCAAGTACAACGGCAGCACCGACCCGGCTCAATACATAATGAGTTACCAGGTCGCCGTCGCATCGTCCGGAGGGGACGACGCCACAATGGCAAAGTCCTTCATCATCGCCCTCGAGGGCCCCGCGCTCACCTGGTTCACCAGGTTGCCCCCGTTGTCCATCGATTCCTGGAGAAGTCTCCGGGACAAGTTCCTCCTCAACTTCCAGGGGTACCGCCCGGACACCGACGCCCTGGCCGAGCTCTCGCTCTGCAAGCAGCTAGAGAAGGAGACCCTGAGGGAATATTACCGCAAATTCCTGACCCTCAAATCACAGCTACCCTCAGTCGATGACCAGATTGCCATCCATTATGCTATCAGTGGTCTTCGCGCGGGCGTCCTTTACAGCCATTGCATCAGGGACCCGCCCAAGAACCTCCAAGAGTTATACCAGCTGTTTGAAAAGTACGCCAGGTCCGAGGAGCTCCACCAGCGCAAGATTGAGTCCCAGCGGAAGCCAAAAGATGCTCCGCAGTCCAGCCGCACGTGGACAAGGACTCCGCAGCCAGACTCCGGTCGGGATGGCCGCGGTCAGCAGCAAGTGCACAACATCGCCAACCAGCAGCCGGCCGCTGACCCCCTTCGTCGCCAAGAATATCCCCCCCAGGGCCGCGGAAGTGGAACTCGCGGCAGGGGCCGAGGGCGTGCGCAGCCACTCCCTCCGCCGCGCCGATTTTACTGCCTTTTCCATGGCGAAGACTGCGCCCACCAAACTAAAGACTGCCCCGAAGTAAAGGCCACCAGAGACAGAATGGCGAGGGCGCAGCCAGCCGACAACCCCAGAATTGTCGCGCATAATTACCAGCCACCCCCTCCACCATATATCCACGCTCCCGCCCCGCATCCACCGCACCACGCTTACCAACATCATCAGGAAGTACAAATCGTACATCCTCCGCCTCCACCACCACACCAGCAACAACAAAACATCCCCCACGCCCCAAAACAGGAAGACTTCGCCGATCAACCGTATCGCGGAGTCATTCATATGATAACTGGGGGGTCCAGCACCGACTTCGACACCAAGCGGCAGAAGCGGGACCACTACCGCAGCGTAAACCATGTCGCTGTCACGGGCCCAGTTGTGCAGACGAAGTGGTCCCACATACCGCTCACCTTCGACGCACGGGACGTCGACTTGCGCAGTGCCCCCCACTGCGATGCCATGGTCATCAATTGCAGCGTGGCAGGCTGGGACCTGCACAAGGTCCTCGTCGACAACGGCAGCCAGGCGGACATCATCTTCCTCCATGCCTTCGATCGCATGGGCATCAGCCACAGCCTGCTCAAGCCGTCGGACAACCCGTTGTATGGCTTCGGCGGCAAGGGCACCTTCCCCGTCGGCAAAATAGAATTGCCCCTCTCCTTCGGTGTAGCACCCAATGCCCGAAGCGAGCAAGTGACTTTTGACATCGTGGATATGGTATATCCATACAACGCCATCATGGGTCGGGGCTCCATCAATAAGTTTGAAGCTGCCATCCACGGACTGTATTTGTGCATGAAGATACCAGGCCCTCTGGGCGTAATTACGGTCCGCGGTAACCAGCAAGCTGCGCGCAACATAGAGCGGGACTTCGTGCCTGGTCAGAGGAACGTGCACTGTCTCACGACACAGTGCGAGGTCCCTGCGCCCGCCAGCCCCACTGACAAGCAGCACGCCAAGGCTCAGTTGCAGAGTCAGGATGGGACCAAGACTGTCCCCCTCGATCAGGCAACGCCCAAGCAGACAGTCACCATCAGCGAAGACCTTACCCCGCATGAAGAAAAGAAGCTTCTCTGCTGCCTGGCCAAAAATAAAGATGTCTTCGCCTGGTCCGCCCTCGACCTGGTCGGAGTCAGCCGATCCATAATCGAGCACGGTCTGGGGATCGACCCCTCGGTGCGACCAAGAAAGCAAAAGCTTCGCAAAATGTCCGATGAAAAGACAGAGGCCGCCAAGGCGGAGGTGCACCGCCTCCTAGAGGCTAAATTTATTGAGCCAGTGGCTTATCCCACATGGCTCTCCAATGTTGTAATGGTGCAGAAAAAAAGCGGGAAATGGCGAATGTGCATAGACTTCACCAGTCTCAATAAGGCCTGCCCAAAAGACAATTTCCCGTTGCCGCGGATCGACAAAATAGTCGATAGCGCGGCCGGCTGCGAGGTCATGTCTCTCCTCGACTGCTTCTCCGGCTATCACCAGATATACATGAAGGAGGAAGACAAGGCCAGCACCAGTTTCATAACACCCTTCGGCACCTATTGCTTCATCAGAATGCCGGAGGGTCTCAAGAACGCCGGGTCCACATTCTCCAGACTCACCAAAACAGTACTCGAGGGCCAGGTCGGCAGAAATATATTTACATATGTCGACGACATCGTCGTCGCCAGCAAAAATAAGGAGGATCACCTCGCCGACCTGGCCGAGACATTCGCAAACATGCGAGACGCACGACTCCGCTTAAACCCGGAAAAGTGCGTTTTCGGTGTTCGCCAGGGCAGGATATTGGGCTACCTGGTGTCACACCGCGGCATCGAGGCCAACCCAACCAAGATCCAGGCCATCATCGACATGTCGCCTCCGCAGTCCACCAGGGATGTCCAGCGTCTGACAGGCAGATTGGCTGCTCTCAACAGATTCATTTCCAGGTCGGCCGAGCGAAGTCTTCCTTTCCTCAAAACTCTCCGCGGCGCAAAAGACTTCGCTTGGGGGCCGGAGCAAGCAGCGGCCTTCGCCTCATTAAAGCAGTACTTAACGGAACTGGCCACCCTCACGAGCCCCGACTCCTCGCTCCCCTTATTGCTCTATGTCGCGGCTTCGCCGCACGCGGTCAGCGCGGCACTAGTGCAGGAGCAGACAGTCGAAGGCGCTGTCAGACAGTGCCCTGTTTATTACGTCTCCGAGGTCCTGACTCCGTCCAAATGCAACATGACAGAGCTGGAGAAGATCGCCTACGCAGTCGTTATGTCCTCGCGCAAGCTGCGCCATTATTTTGAAGCATTCAAGGTCCGTGTCACCTCAGATAGGGGGCTCGGCGAATTGTTTAGAAACCCGGAGGCATCGGTAAGGATCGCCAAGTGGGCAGCCGAACTCTCCGGCTACCACATCAGTTTCGAGCCCAGGACAGCCATCAAATCACAAGTCCTGGCAGACTTCGTCGTCGACTGGACCGGGCCAGCAACACAGCCGGACCCGACCACAGAGAAGGTCTGGACGATCCATTGCGATGGCGCATGGTGCCATGCGGGGGCAGGCGTCGCTGCAATCATAACATCACCAGTCGGAGTCAAGCACAGATATGCAGCACGACTCAGCTTCAATCTGGAATCCGACAGGTGCACAAATAATATAGCAGAATACGAAGCAGTCATCCTCGGCCTCCGCAAGCTGAGGGCCCTCGGAGTCACCACTTGCATCATCAAAACAGACTCCAAGGTAGTCGCCGGCCAGGTCGACAAAGACTATGCAGCCAAGGACCCCGCGCTCATGCAGTACCTCGCGGCCATCCGAAGTCTTGAGAGACAGTTCAAGGGGTTCACCGTGCAGCATGTGGACCGGGCCAAGAATGAGGAGGCCGACGCATTGGCCAAGGCTGCGGCCAGGGGCGAAACTCTGCCCTCCGACGTGTTCTTCCACGTCATCGGCACGCCAGCAGTCCGGAGCCCCGAAGGGCTCCATATAACCAACGACATCGAGGGCCACCGTACAGTCAACCTCATCATGACCGAAGACTGGCGAGCACCCATTACCCTGTTCCTGCAGGGGTATTATCACCCGGCTGACATCAGTGAGGCTAAGCGCCTCAGACATCGAAGCCGGGACTTCGCTCTGATTGAAGGCCAGCTATACAAAAAAGGAGTCAGCCAACCAATGCTTAAGTGCGTCACCGAGGCCGAAGGCATGCAGATCCTACGTGAAGTCCACAGTGGCACTTGCGGCTCGCACGCGGGCCCAAGGGCCCTAGCTGCTAAGGTGATCCGCCAGGGTTTCTACTGGCCAGCAATGATTTGCGCCGCGAATCGGGTCACTCGGTCCTGCGAAGCCTGCCAGAAGTTCTCTCCTCGACCAGGCGGCCCTTCGCAGTACACAAAGCTGATCGCCCACACATGGCCTCTCCAGCGCTGGGGTCTCGACATTGTTGGACCCCTGCCCACCGCTCAGGGGAACCTCAAGTTCGCCTTCGTCGCGGTCGAGTACTTCACCAAATGGATCGAGGCACGGGCTGTCTCCACAATAACATCGAAGACTGCCCAGAAATTCTTCTGGCAGAATATCGTTTGCCGCTTCGGAGTACCGTCCGAGTTAACGGTCGACAACGGCAAACAGTTTGATAACCAAGACTTCAAGGATTTCTGTTTCTCCATTGGCACCAAGCTTGCCTTCGCCTCAGTCTATCATCCGCAGTCCAACGGGGTCGTGGAGCGCGCCAACGGAAAAATCTTCACAGCCATCAAAAAAATGCTCCTCGATGAAAAAAAGGGTAAATGGAGCGATTTCTTACCTGAGGCAGTCTGGGCACTAAACACGACTGAGTGCAGGGCGACCGGGTTCACTCCTTTCCGTCTGTTATACGGATCGGAGGCCATGACCCCGCAGGAAATAAGGCACGGGTCCCCGCGAACGGTCCCGTCAGCCGTCCCAGATGTGGACGAGCCGACTTCAAAGGATCTCATCGACGGAGACCGTGTCTTCGCCCTACAAGCTCTGAACAAGTATCAAGCCCAGACCAAAGCATGGCGCGACCACTCAGTCACCCCGAGGGAGTTCAGCGAGGGGGACCTCGTGCTCATTCGGACAGCTCGGACGGAGTCAAGGGGCAAACTGGAGCCCAGGTGGGAGGGCCCTTTCATCGTCAAGACGAAGGCCTCCCCCAGCGCATACAGGCTCACAACACAAGCCGGCGAGGACCTGGAGCATTCCTGGAACATTGACAACCTTCGCAAATTTTTTGTTTGATTCTTCAGGGCTGTCTTCGCCCTTGTAATTTGCAAAAACAATCTTGCACCGGCCCGCACTCTTTTCCTCCCGGGGGGTGAGGTTTTTAACGAGGCGGAGTCATGTAATATATGCGTAAAAAATCCCCCGCAAAAAGACATGCGTCGAAAAAGACCGTGTTGACGGTCTTCGACATTCGACCACCACGAGGTCACCGCGAGGCTAAGCGCTAGCCACCCTCGCGTGCGACAAATCCGCGCAGAAGTCGCCTACGGGTGCAGCCGGATCAGCACAACAAGTGCGGAAAAAATCTAAGTCTATCGCGAAGACTATCCGTGCGGAAGTCGCCTACGGGTGCAGCCGGATTAGCACAACAAGTGCGGAAAAAATCTAAGTCTATCGCGAAGACTATCCGTGCGGAAGTCGCCTACGGGTGCAGCCGGATTAGCACAACAAGTGCGGAAAAAATCTAAGTCTATCGCGAAGACTATCCGTGCGGAAGTCGCCTACGGGTGCAGCCGGATTAGCACAACAAGTGCGGAAAAAATCTAAGTCTATCGCGAAGACTATCCGTGCGGAAGTCGCCTACGGGTGCAGCCGGATTAGCACAACAAGTGCGGAAAAAATCTAAGTCTATCGCGAAGACTATCCGTGCGGAAGTCGCCTACGGGTGCAGCCGGATTAGCACAACAAGTGCGAAGAAAAATCGAGGTCTATCGCGAAGACTATCTGTGCCGAAGTCGCCTACGGGTGCAGCCGGATTAGCACAACAAGTGCGGAAAAAATTTAAGTCTATCGCGATTATCCGCGCCGAAGACACAGCAAGCGCGAAAAAAAAAAAAAAAAAAAAAAAAAAAAAAAAAAAAAACCGAAGACTATCGGTGCAGAAGACACTTAAGGGTACACGTGGACTAGCACAACAACGGCCGAAACGACAACATCGAACCATTCACGCCAAGACCAATTATAATCAACCAAGCACAGCGCAGCTGAACGAATCAGTTAGTACAAAATGCCTTCACACACATGCACGCGAGGGCACACAATTCCACCATACAAGACTCTACATACACAAGCGAGGACACCACACTCTACATCGGTTCAACTTTAGGAATAATTCCCATCTCCCTATAATTAAATAACATTATCCTGAGCTCCTCACCCGCAAAAAGCCTTCGCAGTTCCCCCTCACCTACACCCTCGGCGGTCGGCAGAGACAACAGTTCCTGCCGACCGGCCCCACTCACACGAAGCAAAGCCCGCTCCTCCGCGCTAACCCTACGTTTTGCAACCGCCCTTCGTCGACGGCGCCCGGCGCTAGGGCCTGGCGCATCCGACGCATCCGCGGCGTGTGGCGCGGCCTCCGCCGCAGCCACGTCCAGGGCCGTAAAATAATCCAAATTCTCCTCCGACGACTCCTCAGTCCACTCAACCGAGCTCCCGGAGTCAGCAAAGTCAAAAAACTCAGATGCAGACCCACTATTTTGATTACCATCTTCCGCGGTCGAGGCCGCCAAAAACTCAGTAGCAGTGGTTGCGTGCGCAGGCCCAAAATCTTGAACCTGCGCAGCAACCAAAGTTCAGTACAAACATCCAAAATTTCCTAACCCTAGACAACCGCTATGCCACCTGCGAGGGCCCTGACGCGGCGGGCGCCTCCGCCGTTGTCTCCGCCGCCGCTCCCGCCATTCTTCCAGCCGCCTCCGCCGTCGGCTCTTCGACAGTCGGCGCAGCTGCTGCGAGGGCATCGGGAGCGCCTTCGGCCACCTTCACGGGCAGGTCTTCAACTGTCGCGGCAGATGCGGGGGCGCCTGGTGCGTCTCCCGTAGTCTCCGGGGCCGGCTCCGGGTCAGGCAGGGCGTCGTTCAGTGCTCCGAAATCGTCCACCCGCTCGCCTCGCTCCGCCTAAAACAAAACTTACAAAAAGTCAGCAAACACACGCACAGACCACATCCAGCAAACGCCAAACAAACGACAACGTTACCTGAGCCCTCGCAGCCTCGGCCCGCTCCCTGACCACTTCTCCACCATACAGACCCCACATCCGATCATAGAGGGCGCCGGCGGACTCCTTCACCACGGGGTTTTCGACCTTATAGATGTCTCGCCCAAAATCTTCATCTGCCTGGTCGAAGGCCTCATAGTGCCGGCACCCTTCGCGAGAGAGTGCGTTCATCGCCCCCTCGCAGGTAACCAAAGAGGCGTACGACATTAAGCCAGCCAAGACAGTGGGGAGCTCCCGCAGCTCCTCTTGCACCCATTCCAAGCAGCGAAGTCCGGCCTCTCGCTCCGGCACCACGAAGTCACCGGTCCGCGCACCCAGCTCGCGGTATGTGGCCATAAGCTGCGTGCGCGTCCGTTCGGCCTCCGTCCGTGCCGCGGCTTCGGCCCCCTTCGTGCGGCTCTCCAGAGCGGTGAGCCGCCCCCGCAGGTCCTCGGCGAGCCCCTTGGCAAGATTGGCCTCCGCCCGTGCCAGCCTAGCCTCCGCCTGCGCGGCCTGCTCTTTGGCGACGGCCTCGTTGGCCTCCCTCCTCTCCTCCGCCAGCTGGCGCCGGAGATCAGCCTTTTCTTCCTCCAGGGCGGCCACCTTGTCCGCCAGTTTACGACACTTGCTGTCGGAGGCAGACTTCTCACGGACAGCGTCAGCATGTTGCGTCCGAAGTCTCTCGACTTCGGCAGATAAGGCTGCCGTGAGCGCCCCCGACGCAGTGCGGCTGGTGAAGTCGGCCACCTGCAGAGAACACACAAGGCCAGGGCCGTAAAAAAAAAAAAAAAAAAAAAAAAAAAAAAAAAAAAAACTCGGCGGACCTGACTCAGCGCCTCCGTCGCCTGATTCAGCGCCTCCGTCACTCCCTTCAGCCGGCGGGTCGCCGCGCCGGCCTCGTCCCTGACCTTCGCGAGGGCCGACACCTCGCCTCCGGCGCCAAGGACCCCGCCCTTCGCCGCCGCGATTGCCCCGGCAGGCACAGCTATAACAAGCCGGCCCTCGTCCGACCCTGTAGCGCATCAACAATCAAAAAAAAAAAAAATATATATATATATATATAAAAAAAAAAAAAAAAAAAAAAAAAAAAAAAAGCGGCCGGGTGACTTACCCCCAAGATAATCGTCCACGCTAATGTCGGTGCCGAAGTCGGCGACGCGCTTGCCCGGCGGCGGCAACGCTCGGGCCGCCTTCGCAGCCTCCGCCACTCCGCTGGCCGGCGGCACCACCTTCGTCGGCTTGGAGACTCCGGCGCCCGCCGCTGTCTCCGGCGCCTTGCTGGGCGCAGCGGCGCCCGCCTTCGCCGCCAGCGGCGGCTTGCCTCCACTGGAGGCCGCAGCCTTCGCCGTTCCCCGTTGCCTTTTCGGCCGGGCGTCGTGAATCCTTACGGTCGCCTGGCGTTTTTGCGCGGCCCCTTGGCGATCCTTGTCCATCACTGCCCACACAACAGTACCGATATTTCGCCCGTAAGGAAAAACCCTCCACTGACGAACCGTACGAGATGTAAAACAGTCTTCCTCAGCCGCGCAGGGGACAGGAACATTTCTAGGCCAGCAGCCCCCGGTAACCCTCAGCATCCGAGCCGAAGACTCCCGGAGCTCGGGCGAAGACATCCTCTCCCCCGGGGCCGCGCACGTCCTCATCAACTCCCTAGCAAAACTATCAGACACCCCGATTCCTCCCATCGCAGTACCTAATTTTCTCTTTTTTGAGGAGGGGGCGGCCGTCAGCGCAGGGTCGCCTCCAGTCTCCACCGCCGGCTTCTTCCCACGGCGGTCCGCTTCGTCTTGTCCAGGGTAGCCGTCGTACGGCAATTGATTCAGTTCGAAGACCCTGTTCAAACGTTCATTTGAGCCGCGAATATCGAAGCTGCGCTGGCCTTCCGTCCTCGCCACGTACCGCCCCACGAGCCGCACCGCCAAGTCCTCAGCATCACGCACAAAGGCGGCCGGGTCACGGTTTCGCAAATTCAGTGCGAAGGCTGGACTTCGCACCACCCTTCCTCCGTGAAAGGGCATCTGGCGAGGGCACACTTCGCCCAACGCCCAGCCGTGCGCCAAGGGCCAGACCCCGTACGCCACAAACTCTTCAACTAAATCACGACCACTGCTCTGGCCGGCGGCGCATCGAAGGGCCCCTTCGTCTGCATCCTCTTCTGCTACTTCGAAGTGCGGATACGCAGAGTAATAATGAGAGCACATCTCAGATACGGGCAGTCCTTCATGGCCTTCGACAGTAGCCTCAGCAACGTAAAACCAAAATTCATTCCAATTGCCCCACTTGTTGCGGGCGCACGGAACCAACTCCACTACTGGCATCGTGGTCTTGCCGGTCTTCGGCGTGAATGTGCACGACCCAAACTGGGCGACTCCGCCCTCAATCACCCTCTTCTGCCAATGCAAGCAGTAATTCTTCGCAAAAACTTCAACCGACGGCTGTCCGCCGTACGAAGTCGTCGCCCAGACATACTTCGCCAGCGCCACCACGGCGTTCGGTGTCAGCTGATGAATTTGCACGTTGAATCTACGCAGGACTTCGCCAACAAACCGGTGCGCAGGCAAGCGGAGACCGGCGACGAAGAACGCCTCGAAAACTACCAACTCACCCTCCGGCTCGGGGACTTCCTCCGTCCCCGGAGCACGAGCGACTCCGCCGCCAAAGTAGCCCAAGCGCTGCATTTCTTCGACGCGGGCCGACGTCATCCGCGACACACCAAAATCAACAGAGTCGCCAGCGCGCAGCTCCTCCACCATCACGCCACTCAACGTCTCCTCAGACGAGGCGGCGGCCGGCGCCGTGGCGTCGGCGGAAGAAGAAGAGGATGGCATTGCTACGTACCGTCGGCGGCGGCGGGCGGTCTGCTTCACTCGAGCCAGATCTCCGAGGAGCAAAGCGAGCAGTACAAGAAGAGGAGCAGAAAAACGGCGGGCGGCTAGGGTTTTCACGGAGCGCGGAAGGCAAAGTGCAAGCAGCGCCGTCCCCCGCCCCCTTTTATAGGCAGGGCGCGGCTCCTCGGGAAACCCGCAATCCCACAGGGCGCGACGCTTCGGAAAACCCGCAGTCCAACAGTACGATGTCCATCAACGGTCACATCAAAAACCCCCGCGGAACCACTTCGAGCGAGGGCAGCGTCTCCGCCATCTAGCGACGTCTTCGGCACCAGGTGACTTTGTCGAACTGGTCCCTCGGAGGGCAAATGTTGGAGCGAAGGCAGAAACGCCACCCTTCGCCCGAAGTCTCCACAGCTCAGCCCCCGCTCTGACAGGCAAAGCAGGCAGGGACACCCTTCGCTTGATCGACACCAGGGACAACATGGCGACCCTCCGCTCGATTCGGCACCAGACGAAGGCCTGCGGCAACGCCTCCCTACGGCACGGCCTCGGTCGGTCCCGAGGCCCACATGAGGTCGGGCCCATTGTAACAGGCCCTGCGTGGCCGCGGTTGTGTTACGGGCCTAATTTGTAAAGGCGTACATGTAATTACAACTTGTAACCCCGCTTTATAGGAATATTCCGGGGATAAACTAGGTACCTGAGGGCACATGCGTCCTTAACACAAGGCGCCGTCCACACGGATACCTATAAATACCCCCGCACTGTGCCCGTGAGAGGCCAGATTAACAGAGCTTTTGCCATCACGCGCGAGTGCCCTGTTGCCATCTCCATTCACCTGTGTTGGTTCTCCTTGCTGTCGAGAGACAGCCCCAACAGGAGCCATCCGATATGGAGCCTTATGAATAGGCTGCGTACCCAGAATCAGCTTGATTTCAAAAGCTGCATCGCGCTCCGGAGGAATGCTTGGAAGCTCTGCTGGAAACACGTCGGCAAAGTCACACACCACCCGGATGTCCTGCACCCGCAAGGCAGCCTCACCCTCCACCAGCATGGAGAAAAAGATTCCCGACTTCCTTGACCGGTGATCCGGAAGCAATTGCGCCAACAAGGATAACGTGAACTTTGGGGAACTTCCCAAGAATACCACCTCCCTACCCGACGGCGCCTGCAATAACACAGTCTTCCAAAAACAGGATATAACTGCGCGATACTGAGATAACCAATCCATACCCAAGATAACATCGAAATCCCCCAAGGAAATCACAACAAGATTGGCCGAAAAGACCTCATCAGCAAGAATGACGGAACACCCCTGACAAACTGAACAGCTACTAATGGAGCTGTTGGGGCGAAGGCGAAGACGCTACCCTTCGCTCCATGCCTTCGCCAGTCTCACTGCACAAACGAAGATAAGACGACTGGCAGACTACACCCTTCGCCCAATGCGCCGAGGAACGAAGGCTTCTAGCGAGGTCGCCCCATCCCGTGGTGTCGTCCAACACGAAGGCCTACATGCAATCTGGCCCATTGTAACAGGCCTCGCGCGGCCGTTGCGCATTACGGGCCTAATTTGTAAAGGCTTCTCTGTAATTACAGTCTGTAACCCTGCTTTATGGGAATATTCCGGGGATAACCTGGGCGCCTGAGGGCACATGCGTACTTAACCCAAGGCGCTGGGCGCACTCAGGCACCTATAAATACCCCCGCACAGTGCCCTTGAGAGGCGAGATTAAGAAAGCAATTGCCCTCTTGAGCAAAACCTTGTCTGCATTATTTCTACTCCCCCGTTGGATTAACTAGCTGCGGGAGAGCAAGTTCCAACATTTGGCGCCCACCGTTCGTGCCATGAAAAACCACCCGCGATGGCACCCAAGAAAGCTAGCTCGAAGGCAGCCCCATCCGTTGACGAAGCTGCGAAAGCAGCGCTACTGGCTGAGAAAAAGGGCAAGGCCCTTGTCGACACCACCCACCAAGAAGCCTGCGAAGACAATGACGCACTCAGCAAGAGGCAGTGCAATGAACAACCCACACCCGAAGGCAGCCTCCGCAACTGCAGCTCCGGAGGACAACAGCAGCATCCCCCAGGCTTCGCTCCACCAGAGGGCGCGGACGTCACAGAGGACGGCGAAGTCATAGGCGTTTCCGCAGAGGAACAACTACAGTTGCGTGCCTTGCGCATCAAGAACCGCAACCTCCAGAGGCAAAAAGAGATCCTCGAGGCCAAACACCAACGCGTGTCTACGCAAGCCAAAGTGCACCAGATGATACGCGACGAAGAGCAAAAGGCTTAGGAGCTTGAGCAAGAGATCGCCCTCATACAGCGCGAAGGCCAACTCGGTCTGCAACATGGCCCACCCCTCCAACAGCACGTGTAGATCGAAGACTTGTTCATCCCTCAGCGCGGACACACCACTCCGCACGCCGCAGCATTCCAAGGTGTCAACTACCTTGACGAGCAGAGTCCCCTGGCACCCCACCTGCAAGTATCACCATGGCCCGCCAACTTCAGGGCGGGGACCTATCCCAAGTACAATGGCAGCACTGATCCAGCACAGTACATCATGAGCTATCAGGTCACTGTTGCATCATCCGGAGGGGACGACGCCATGATGGCCAAGTCATTCATCATCGCCCTCGAAGGCCCGGCCCTCACCTGGTACACCAGGTTGCCCTCGCTGTCCATCGACTCCTGGAGAAGTCTCTGGGACAAATTCCTGCTCAACTTCCAAGGGTACCGCCTAGACACCGACGACTTGGCTGAACTTTCACTCTGCAAGCAGCTGGAACGAGAAACTCTGCGGGAGTACTACCGCAAGTTTCTGACTCTCAAGTCACAACTGCCTTCGATTGATGACCAAATCGCCATTCACTATGCCATTAGTGGCCTTCGGGCTGGCGTCCTTTATAGCCACTTCATCAGAGATCTGCCCAGGAACCTACAGGAGCTGTATCAGCTATTCGAAAAATACGCCAGATCCGAAGAGCTCCACCAGCGCAAAGTCGAGTCTCAGAGGAAACCTAAAGACCCTCCGCAGTCTAGCCGTACGTGGACGAGGCCTTCGCAGGCAGACTCCGGTCGGGATGGCCGCAATCAGCAACAGGTGCACAACATCGCCAACCAGCACCCCGCTGGTGAGGCCCCTCGCCGCTAGGAGTATACCCCCCAGGGCCATGGAAATGGAACTCGTGGTCGGGGCCGGGGACGTGCGCAGCAGCCGTGCAGATTTTACTGCTTGTTCCACGGCGAAGACTGCGCCCACCCTACAAGAGACTGCCCAGAGACAAAGGCCACCAGAGACAGGATGGCACGGACGCAACCAGCCGACAACCCCCGAGTTGTCGCGCACACATATCAACAACTCCCTCAGCCATACAACCATGGCCCCGCTCCGCATCCACCACACCACACATACCAACACCACTAGGAGGTACAAATCCTACCTCCCCCACCCCCACCTCCACACCCGCAACAACAAAACATCCACCACCCCAACCATCCCCAAGCCCCAAAGCAAGAAGACTTCGCCGATCAGCCGTATCGCGGAGTCATTCACATGATCACTGGGGGGTCCAGCGTCGATTTCGACACAAAGCGATAGAAGAAGGACCATTAGCGCAGCATCAACCACGTCGCCGTCACCGGTCCAGTCGTGCAGACGAAATGGTCCCATGTGCCATTGACCTTCGACGCCCGAGATGTCGATCTGTGCAGCGCACCCGACATCGACGCCATGGTCATCAACTGCAGCGTGGCAGGCTGGGACCTGCACAAAGTCTTAGTCGACAATGGCAGCCAGGCGGATATCATTTTCCTCCATGCCTTCAACTGCATGGGCATAAGCCACAGCCTGCTCAAGCCTTCGGACAACCCGCTGTATGGCTTCGGTAGCAAAGGCACCTTTCCTGTCGGCAAAATAGAGCTACCCCTCTCCTTCAGTGTAGCACCCAATGCACGAAGTGAGCAAGTCACGTTCGACATCATCGACATGGTGTACCCGTACAACACCATAATGGGTTGGGGCTCCATCAACAAATTTGAGGCAGCCATTCACGGACTTTACCTGTGCATGAAGATCCCAGGTCCGCAAGGCGCCATCACAGTCTACGGCAACCAGCAGGCCGTGCACAACATAGAAAGAGACTTCGTTCCCAGACAAAGGAACATACACTGCCTCACGGCCCAGCGTGAGGTCCCCGAGTCTGCCAGCCCAGCTACCAAAGAACACAACAAAGCACAGCTGCAGAGTAACGACGGGATCAAGACTGTTTCCCTCGACCAAGCAATGCCCAAGCAAATGGTCACCATCAGCGAAGACCTCACTTCGCATGACGAGGAGAGACTCCTCTGCTGCCTGTCCAAAAATAAAGACGTCTTCGCCTGGTCCGCCCTCGACCTAGTCGGAGTCAGTCGCTCCATCATCGAGCACAGCATGGGAATCGACCCTTCGGTGAGGCCGAAGAAGCAGCGGCTGCGCAAGATGTCTGATGAGAAGACAGAAGCCGCCAAGGGCGAGGTACATCGCCTGCTTGAGGCCAAATTCATCGAGCCAATCGCCTACCCTATATGGCTCACCAATGTTGTGATGGTGCAAAAGAAGAGTGGCAAATGGTGGATGTGCATCGATTTCACCAGTCTTAACAAGGCCTGCCCCAAGGACAACTTCCCGCTGCCTCGGATCGACAAAATCGTCGATAGTGCGGCCGGGTGCGAAGTCATGTCACTCCTTGATTGCTTCTCCGGCTACCATCAAATATATATGAAGGAGGAAGACAATGCAAGCACCAGTTTCATAACACCCTTCGGCACGTATTGCTTCATCAGAATGCCGGACGGACATAAGAACGCCGGGTCCACATTCTCTCGGCTCACCAAAACGGTGCTCGAGAGTCAGGTCGGCAGAAACATATTTACGTACGTGGACGACATCGTCGTCGCCAGCAGAAGCAAGGAGGACCATCTGGCTGACCTCGCCGAAACGTTTGCGAACATGCGGGAGGCACGACTTCGCCTAAACCCCGAAAAGTGTGTCTTCGGCGTTCACCAGGGGAAAATATTGGGCTACCTGGTGTCGCACCGCGGGATTGAAGCCAATCCAACCAAAATCCAAGCCATCATCAACATGACGCCACCACAGTCAGCCAGAGACGTCCAACGACTGACAGGCAGATTGGCCGCCCTCAATAGATTCATCTCCAAATCCGCAGAGCGAAGCCTCCCTTTCCTCAAAACACTCCGCGACGCAAAAGACTTCGCATGGGGACTAGAGCAGGCGGCGGCCTTCGCTTCATTAAAGCAGTACCTGTCAGAGTTGGCGATTCTTACAAGCCTCGACCCCTCGCTACCCCTGTTGCTCTACATCGCAGCTTCGCCGCATGCGGTCAGCGCAACACTGGTTCAAGAGCAGAACAGAGAGGGCACGATCAGGCAATGTCTAGTTTATTACGTCTCCGAAGTACTCAGGCCATCAAAATGCAATATGACGGAACTAGAAAAAAATGCCTACGCAGTTGTCATGGCTTCGCGCAAATTGCGCCATTATTTTGAAGCATTCAAGGTCCGGGTCACCTCAGATAGGGGACTCGACGAATTGTTTAGAAACCCGGAGGCATCAGTCCGGATTGCCAAATGGGCAGCCGAACTCTCCGGCTACCACATCACATTCGAACCCAGGACAACCATCAAGTCACAAGTCCTAGCAGACTTTGTCGTCGACTGGACTGGGCCAATGACACAGCCGGACCCGCCCACAGAGAAGGTCTGGATAATCCATTGTGACGGCGCATGGTGCCACGCGGGGGCAGGCGCCGCTGCAGTCATTACTTCACCCACAAGGGTCAAGCACAGATACGCAGCACGCCTCAGCTTTGCTTTGGAGTCTGATAGATGCACCAACAATATAGCAGAATACGAAGCTGTCATTCTCGGCCTTCGCAAGCTAAGGGCACTTGGTGTCACCACCTGCATCATCAAAACAGACTCCAAGGTAGTCGCCGGCCAAGTCGAGAAAGACTACGCAGCGAAGGACCCCACGCTTATGCAGTACCTCGCGGCTATCCGCAGCCTCGAAAGACAATTCAAAGGTTTTACCCTGCAGCATGTGGACCGCGCCAAGAACGAAGAGGCCAATGCATTGGCCAAGGCAGCCGCTAGAGGCGAGGCCTTGCCCTCCGACGTATTCTACCATGTCATCGGCACGTCAGCTGTCCGCAGCCCAGAGGAGCTCCAAATAACCAATGACAGCGAGGGCCACCGCATAGTTAACCTCATCATGACCGAAGAATGGCGGGCACCAATAACCCTGTTCCTGCAGGGGTACTATCATCCAACCGATGTCAATGAGGCCAAGCGCCTCAAACATCGAAGTCGGGACTTCGCACTAATCGAAGGTTAGCTTTACAAGAAGGGGGTCAGTCAACCCATGCTTAAATGTGTCACCGAGACAGAAGGCATCCAAATCCTGCGCGAAGTCCACAGCGGGACTTGCGGTGTAACACTCCAGGTGTTTAATTCCCGTTCGACAACAAATATGGATGTAAGCATGGAATATCGATGTAAATAACAGTCTCTCTGTCCTAAGTATCCTCACCTATCATGAGTCTGATATCACAATCTTTTCCTGTTATTTAGTCTGTTCCAAAAATATAGTTAAAAGTTTCAAATTTAATTGCCCGGTGAGATGTCGAGCCTTATATTAGGTTAAAAAAAATCAACTATGTACTTTGATCGTATCTCAAACAAATTTGTTAGAGTTCAACGATAAAAGTTTTGATGCAAAAATTAAATCTGACCGAGATAATTAGAGCCGAAACCGATGTTCATAATTAATCTGTTTCAGTAGCTATGTAAAATTAATATGTGTAGCTGAAATGTCATTTTAATTTGGTCTGTTTGCTTCTCGCTTAGATGTACACCTTTATATATAAATAGTATAGTGCCCGTGCGTTGCAACGGCACACAAATTATTCAACAAAATATTATCGTACAACGATTATATAAAAATAATATATATTTTATCGACCTCAATATCTCACAATTCCTTTGTTGGCAACCATTGCTAACAGTGCAGTTGTCACCACCACCATTGTTGCTAAGATCGATGTTGTATGATAAATAAGAACTACAGTTTGTGGTGCAAGAAGAGGATGATGTCAGACTGTCCAGATATCCTTAAAAATTGTCCTCATCACTATGTTTGAGGAGAGAGATGAAGAATATGCAAAGAAAGAATGTGACTCTTGATACATGATTTGAATTCGTAATGTATGATGTATCTTCATAATTATTAATACAAAATTTTAGGTAGTGTTCTATTCTTCCATTCTTTGGTTTTAGAACTCTAGTGAATGATATATATATACCAGATATTAAATTGATAATAAAAACAAATATTATAGTTTATTTTAGCTAAAAGACCGAAAAATATACGATTTGAAAAGAAGTCTAATCTCATCTTTTATAGCTCACTTGATCGCTCGTCCGAATTAAAGGAATAGAGATATATATTAATGTCAGCTACCTAGTAGTAGAAAAAAAGAACATTTTACGATGTAGTTAATGAAACTAATTTAACCCTTTTCTATAAAAAAATTTGGACACGGTTTATATATGTATTTTTGAGATAAGGAAAAGAGAAACTGGGAATATTCATAATTCCATAATCCATATCAAATGTAGCTGACAACATTTTACATGACATCGATGTACCAAAATGGTATGGCACCAACGTTACAACAGCTCAAGGACCTAGCAACTTAACGTGTTTCTGTACAGTGTAGTCTAGATGGTATATGAACAATCCATAGCCCCTAAAGCGCCAATCTGACCAGAGTCGATGTGGAGAAATGTTGGCATTCTTGTTGAACGCGGCCTCTTGCTATCCACAAATTAGCCAGATGGTTATGTTCAGTGCAACATTGCAGAACGCGGCCTCTTCTGCCGCAGACATAGGATCCTCGAACCGTCCATCCCTCAGAGATGTTGTTCCAACAGCCTCCCTATGAACCTGCATCAGTGGAAACAACATGAGACAAATCTAACTCTGTTGTTTTGCTTGCGCTAGTAATTCATTTCAAGGAAAACTAAATAAATATTACCAAAACTCCATTGCCATTGCCTTACCAAAACTCTTTAGACCATTTAATAATCTGATATAATTAGTCACACTCTCACATGGATTTTATTCACATGCTCCATAAACAGGTATATATATTGATTATAGGACTATCTGAACTCAAAACCAATGTGAAAAACATAGCTCAGAACAGATGAAAAACACCACCATTCAACACACAAAAGGGAAAAGTGTTGAACATAATTACCCTTTACAAGATCATCAGGAGCAGCGTGAACAACAACAGCTCTACCAATGATTGAGTTTGGCCCAGTCAGTGGGGTCTAAAAAAATCATTAGCGGTGTTATTACCTGGATGTCAGTGAATTAATATTAGCAACACCTGACAGCAAAGAAACAAACTCAGTGACAAGATAGTACATGTTGAAGTACCTCTGTAATCCATTTCACCTGTTTGAATCATATGCAAAATCAAATGATGCCATTTTACTCATCTATTTGAAATTTTTTTAACAGGGAATTATACTGTTGGAATTAAAGCAAATTTAAACCCCAAACTTGAACGGAGCATCTGCTTTTTGAACATATGAACGAACACACTACTTGAAAGAATGATCAAACCAGAATTGTAAGAAAAAAATAAATCCTATTACAGACCGAGTATGGATTACAAAGGTCTAAAGAATGAACATAGACATTATGAAAACGGATGTTCCGTATACACTATGAAAAACTGCAGCGAACATAGACATTATGAAAAACTGGTACTCTGAAGCTGCAGCGAACCAAACCATGTCAACTAAAAGCAGATGTTCTGTATACACTCCAGATTAGATGTTTGAACACACTACTTCAATCACTACTTCAATCAAAACAGATGTCACTATCACTGCTCGTGCTGCTAATTCATTGCATGATGAATCTTTGAAGCTTTTCTTATTTGACAATCTTTTCTGAAATAATCATTACTTCAGGTCCAGTTGTTTTTTCGAGCTTCTACTGCTGCTTGAAGTTTTTAACATGATTTTTCCTAGAAGATTCTGTCATCAATAGCCATTTGTTTGTTGGGAAAGAGAGGCATAATAATTATTTTACCTTCACATGTCATATCCTGTTTGGTGTGTGAGATAATGAAAAAGAACTAATTCATAGTAATCTGTAAGCTTGATTGCGAACAAAAATAATATGGTTGAATGTGAACATACAAGAATAATTTACACATTTCTGTATTTTGCCAGATTTCAGATGTACTTAGTGAGGCTGGTGCACCATGTGGGATAAAATCAGTCTGTATTTATGGTGGAACTAAAAAGGAACCCCAAATATCTGCCCTTAAATCTGGAGTGGTAAGATAACTGATTTCATTTTTCTTTTCCCAGCCACAGTTCATATAATTGTACTGAATATTGAATATTGATTAAGTTATGAACTTTTGATATCGTTGCATACCAAACCATTACCATACCACTTCTTTTTTCATGGATTTCACTTAATGGAAACTCAATGTTTCTTTACTATATAGGGCATGTAATGTAACTGTGTCCCCAATCAGTCTTTGACAGTTAATTTGTGTAAAAACATACTGTTGCCTGACCCTGTATTCATTTTTTTGGGGGGGGGTTTGTGGTTATAGGATATAGTCATAGGAACTCATGGTCGTATGAAAGACCTTATTGAAATGGGTGTTTGCTGTCTTAATGAGGTTTCGTTTGTGGTAAGCCAGTTGTGCCTTTTTTGCTATTCTTGTTGTCTATGAAGTGTGGTGTGCATGGTATATATATTCTATCCAGTCACAAATATGCAGTGCTCTGAACAGCAACAGGGTCACCAAGTTCTAACTTTGATCTCTAATTCACGAGCCCTTCGTTCTTTTTTATTTGATATTCTAATTTTGAGCAAGTCAGACCTTTTCTGTTTGGCATGATATGCTAAACCTACATATATTGTCTGTATGAAAGGTACACCACTTGTTTTGTAGTTAAAAGTAGTTCAGTAGTTTAGGGTGTGTTTGGTTCTATTGTCTCATGTGAGAAAAGTTGCTTTCTGCTCTGAAAAAGCTGCTTTCTGCTGTGAAAAAAGAGAAATAAGGGTTCAGCACCCCTTAAATGATGGAAGATGGGTAATTTCTTTGAACTTGGTTCGCTGGCATCAATCACATCAAATATTTCTTGGGATTACTGTTGTGCTTAAACTTTCATGGTTATGCTTTAATAAGTAATTATTGTGTTCCCTTTTGTTGACGTACTTATATGGTGTGATATATATTCTTACTTTTTTGCATAGGTTCTAGATGAAGCAGATAGGATGCTGGATTTGGGTTTCGTACCTGAAGTCAGGGCAATTTTGAGCCAAACATCATCTGGTTTGTATCCATTACTTTCTCTTCCCACAGAAGAGGCCGCGTTCTGCTCAAGGACCTAGCAACTTAACGTTACAACTTAGCATGGATTTAGATCTGCCCAAGCACTTCATAGCTACATTCTACTAATTGTTTAAGGGCAATAGTAAAAGGTTTAGAGCAACAAATGACTATGGTGTCAAGTAATTTGAGCAAAACAATTTTAATCAAGTTCCAGGGATCCTCCTGCCACACATACATGAGGATACAATCAAATACTGAGTACAGGCCTTCGCAAACAGCAAAGCTGCTACCAATGTGTGGCACATTCATGCACACATCCTCCAGTAAATCATGCACCAGTAAGTGCATTGAGGAGACCCTTGACAAGTTATCTAAACACGAGAGAAATTATGCTAAGTTATCTAAAGAGAGAAATACAAAACAAGGCAAGTGTGATTGTATCCTTTGAACATTGTGTCATTCTCTTTATCTAAACTCGAGAGAAATATAGGACACAAGTGTATAAATTCTGGAGACATTCTGGAGCCATGAAATGACTCACAAAATATTAGCTTCAAAGAAAAGGACAAACTTCAAATATAAACATCACTGTGTGCTAAACACAAACTTCAAATATAAACCTGTATCAGTTTATATTTTCTAATGAAGTAGTGTTTGTTGCCTTTTGACAATTTGACTTGGCTCCTAACACAGTGATGTTTATATTTGAAGTTTGTCACCTCGTCGTTGCCGCTAGAATCACACAACCGAGAGGGGATGCGGAGCCTACCTGGAAATTGCCGCAGCAGAGGTTGGATCAATGGTGAAAATTTTGACCTGATATAGCTTAAGCCAGAACCCTTTAGCTTCCTCTCACGCGGCTCTTCTAGATCCATGTGAGAAAAAATGTGACAGGTCACAGGCAAGTAAGGAAAAAACATACCATGTTTGGATGTGATTAAAGAGCACATTCCAATGCCACATGAGAAGCCTTGCGTCCCATCAAGCGAATAAAGTAGTAATACTATCATTTAGAGTAAAGACACAAGGCGGATCAGAAATTAGATTCAGTAATTAAAATTCATAAGAAAAAACTTTTGGTAGCATCTTCGGTAAAACTTGATAATATTTTTTGCATATAAAACAGACATAAAACAATCACTTGATCATCGCTTCACAGTCATCATAGACTGCAGGGATAGACATGGGTTAGACGCTACATTCTTACTTTTCCTAAACTATTAGGCATATCAACACAAATCTTACCGAAATAGGAGTCGCACCACATCGCCACTTGTTCACTGGATTCTTAAGATTTGTCACTGTAGCCATGTATCTGTTATCCGTTCAATCCGGCAGCTATGATGTGGTAGCACACATGCCCCAAAACCTGAGACCAACAACCCACGTGTTAAACCAACAACAATCAATATTCTTTATTAAATGAGCTGGTGAGGGACTTGCGTAGGCATAATCGCAATCAAACTTTGAAGGCAGTGCTCCCCTAGCTTGGTAGCCCAAGAAGTGACATATTGCATTAAACTTCTTTCCTTTGTAAGTGTCCTCCTTCTGCAAAAATGGCTGAGAACATTATGAACTTACAGTGATAAAGATCTACTGTTTGCTTGTGTACAACAGAGTCCAAAGAAAGCATACCAAATGTATGTTCATCTCAGTCTCAACTAACTGGGCTAGCAGCTTTTCAGTCTCAATCTGTACAAGTGCACAGAAAAAAAAATCGAGGTCAACCAGAAGCAACAATTTAAAACAAATTTGATGGTTTACATTTCCATATTCTATTGTACCTAGGAAAGTTGAGCTGAATCATCAGATTTAGGATGTAGTAGTAGCTGCATTAGAGAAACAAAGATGATGAAACAACTGAACTCTGATGTGAAGTACAAACATCCTATAATTATCAAATGAAACAATACATACCTGCTTCCTTATAAAAGGGGGCAAAAAATCAGAGTGCAGATGCCCATGGTGAAAGCTGAGAAGAGATATTCTCAACAGAAACACCTTTGCCATGGAGGCCATGGATTTCCTATAAACAAATAGCTCCAGTGAGTAAAATTATAAATGGGTAGTCATAAGATGTGTAAACCATGAGCATATAGTTCAGGAATATTCTCCACAAGTGTCTCAAATAATCAGATCCAAGCAACCATGAGCATGACAAAATTAAGTGTTAGGTATTTATTGTTTCATTTGATAATTCTAGGATGTTTGTACTTCACGTCAGAGTTCAGTTGTTTCAACATCTTGTTTCTCTAATCACAATTAATCGTCTGATCGGTCCTCACAATTAGGTTTGATTAGCTGATCAAATAACATTGTTGTAAGCTAAAAACACAAACCTGAAAAGAATCTTCGATTATTAGGCACGACAATAGTCTCAATACACCAGATCTATGGTTTTCGGATACCAAGAAAGGAAGAATTATGTTGACACATGGTACATTACATTTGACATAAGTTATTATACACAAACAGGATTGGGCGTGAACCAGACAGATGACCAACACGCAAAAGAAGTGAAGAAACTTGAAAGGATGGCAACCAAAGGGACAAGGAGAAGGTAACAATAGCAAGTGCATCTACACCTTCATCTGTGTCTGGTGGTTATGGAAACAGAACCTGATGTACTTGGGCTCCAGCCATAGCTCTCTGCTCAGCTACATCCATGCATAGACAAGACATGCCGCCGCCATCTGTGACTGGTGAAATGTAACAACAAATCTGAAAGGTAAAGGGACTGTGTTCTCCCTGCAGTATAAACTTGAATGTGTGTGTTCTACAACTAAGTCGCAATGAAAAAAAGGGTTGGAATCTTGATTTTATCGGTCCCATTAGCAGAAATATATTCCATCGTGGTACCTGTTGTGCAGTGCACAATGGCCCAACACCATTGCAGGATTTTGGTTTTATGATGATCCTCAGGTAAGAAAATAGTGTAAGGTACTAAGGTTAATTATTTTACAAATAACAGGATATTTAGAGTAATATAAATAGTATGAATATAAAAATACATACCTGAGCAACCTGATTCACCTCATTTATTGAACTCTTGGATTTGAGTGTAGTTTTGTAAATGCTGAAAGATGGGTCAAATAATAAATAATCCAACAAATAAACAGCCTTACACCACATTTCAAAGTACTTATAAATAAAAGATGACCTATATTTGTGTCCAGTTTTCTCCATGAAATATTTATGTAAAGCTTCACATAGTATAGATGTTAGATAAGTATCTGAATTAGCCTGTTAATGCAATGAAAATTGCTGATAACACCACACGGTACCAATTTCTACTCTGGATCAAAACCTGATACATAGTGCTCATTATGTTTTACAGTGCCTTTAATGTTTTACATTGTCTAGTTGATTCATGTCTATAGCATAAATTATATGACACAAGAGATCTTTAAACTTTCAAGTAACATAAACAAAAATCAGCAGTGTCAATGTTATTACCGTCATGTCCAACTGTTTGATCGTTTCTAGAATCCTTTCATGACCTTTATCTGTTTCGTTGGTTCCATTTGCTGAAATGTGCAGTGAAATATAGAAGCCACTTATAAGACAGTCCAAAAAGGTGTTCAGATTACTACTTTTTACAAATAGATCTCCAGATTTAGAGAGGATAAGCTTCATGAATGAAAATTCATTGGAAGCCAAGCAATACCAATCGTCTGCACAATTTGAAGATTCGCACACATGCCATCAGTCCATTGAGCATTTAAGAATCCCCAATCTATCTCAAATGTCTCATCAACATCACTCCGACTTCTAAACAACAATATGACCTTTAAACAGTTTAAATAGAAATATTCCAAAGGCAACAACCATTACCTTTACTTTTAGGTTTTCAAGGTTGTGACAACTCCTTAGCAAGGTAAACATGAACAAAATGGGCCTACTCTCGACAACGCTTGAGCATAATCTATGTCACTACAGTGAAATATCTTTTTTCTTGTATTGCTTATTAACAAAATAATGTGTGATTGGTGCTTTTCTCTATAGGGAAAGCTAACTGAACGTATTTATAAACAAACTTATCAATCAAATTAAATGTACATGTACCTATTTTAGAGATATTCAACTCGTTTCTTCATTGTAAACACTCTAACACTCTGAACAAGCATAATAGCATACTTCTATCTGATTGGACCACACAAAGTCCAAACAACTGTAGAAAGTAAATCAGGAGACGCAGATAGTAATTGATGATTCTAGTTTAGAACATCAGTTTTGAAGATAAAAGGGGAGTGGAGAGATTATGTTTTTTCATGCACCAGACTTGGGGGCGATCTTGACCTTGTTGGGCAGCAGTTGAGCAGGCGCGTCCTTGGCCTCGCAGGCAGCGCGCTTGGCGAGGTTGGTCTGGCGCCGCTTCCCAGGTAGTTCCCCTCATTGTTGTGTAGCGTCAGGCACATTATGCACTCACAGCCATAAAGAAGCAGAATAAGTGCACAGATCATAGCGAATCGAGATGGGTGCGACTTCGAAGACGCTAGGATTCAATTGTCTTGCAAGCAAAGAGTACAAGATCATAGAAAAGCCATGCATTACTTTGTTGTCCTTTTAGACAGCAATTGTCCTGGATAGAAAACAAATATATAAAAGTGGAGAGATTTGAGTTATGAAATTTCACATATTAATGGAAGGACCATTACCTCCAAGAGTACAAAGTAGGAACACAAAAAACATTCTAGCATTAGTCATCACACATGGACCAATTGTATGTCGTACCAGACCTGTGTTTCATTGCGCAATGAGAGCCTTATTTTCTCAAGTCCTCCAACTACGTGCTAGGCATTCTAGATGGGTCTCTAAACAGGTTCACTAATTTTAAAGTCCATAGCATAGAATCATGAAAAAAATATAACTATCCACATTCTAGAATCCTGAAAGTACTATTTAGTAATCAAGTAGATGTACTTTCAGAGATAGGAGTGGCGTGCTTACTGGATTAAGTAGTTTGAGAACTAATTATAGAGATGAGTGGCTTGCATACCAGATTGAGCATCCGAGAAGAAAAAATGTTTATTGTTTCTGTAGACAATTGTATCTTCTTTCTTGGAGTTTCTCTTATGGATGGTTGTTGAGGTCCTACAACAAAGCATATATAGGTTCAATCAGTTTATACATGAAGGAAAAAGGAAAATTGATCTGTTATTATTATAGAGTGCACATGTAAGAGATAACTCAGCATTTTGAAGACGTCAAACTATAAAAGGCAGGCACATCTATTAGCCTGTTGGTACTCACAAAAAAAGTTAATCGTGAGATGCTAGAAATTTTGACATTCATAGAATAAATAAAGTCTAAATAAATGTGCCTTACTAACCATGGAATACATAAGAACATAGAATAGTATTGCAAGTGATCGAACATGAGGATTCTAACCTTCCATTCCCGAGTGGAATAACAGCAGCATGATGACGTGACATAGACTGATGGTCCAACCGAAGTCAGAAGCAAGAACCCGCCTCCCGAATAGATGCCTCATGTTTTCTAGATTGATCCTATCAAAGACCTACCCATCTTTCACCACATCAAGATAGTAGACCCCTGGGTGTGGCTCAATCGCCCAGTCTGGAGGTTGCCACGTCGACTGCCCTCCACCGACCTGTGTCCCAACATGCTTGGGAGAATCACCATCTTGCCCAGCCACCCTTGAGCTGGTGCCTTTGCGGACTTTGGAGATTCTAACCCGGCAAAAAATTAGAATTTTGTGGCAGCGTCAATAGAGCCAGTGCTTTAGTTGTTCCTGCAGCTGCAGGTGCCTTCTTGGTGCCTGTCTTGGACTTCACTGAGAAGGGCTCCAAGGCTTGTGCCTTCTCGAAGCGGTCAAGGCCCCCATGATACATCTCCCTACACCTCTAATCCACCAGCTCTTTGGTTCTAGTCTTTACCACTCCAAATCTAGTCGCTTATGCACTTGTGTACTTTAATACTGCACACAAGCAAAGGATATTGTGCCTACTGTTGATCAAATAAAATAAATCAGAAACAGCAACAGAAAGGATTTGCAACCAAAATTAGGTGATGTTTGTATAACGGGGTATGAGGGGCTAGACAGAGGGATGGAAAGCTCACCCGCTGCTTGGTTCAGAGGGAAGGAGGGGGAAAGGGAAATTCGGACCTCTTGTCCTACCGATTCTATCCCGTCAGGAGGGGTGGGTCGTGCTGAGATAAGAGCTCTGCACACTGCTGTAGATTACTGCCCTCCTAGACGCTCGCCTTCCACAATCCACACCGAGGGCCACGCACGAGCGACTGCACGGTGGGTCTATTGCGCCGAGAAAGAGGAGGCGAGGTTAGCTGGGAGAACTCACCGGTGATGCGTGTGACATGGACGACCGAGGGGAGGGACGCGCGCTCCGCAGTTAGGGTCCCTGCCACCACAACCTCCGCGCGACGAGTGCATCGATCTGGGGTTTAACTTCGAGCCAGCCCCCGCGGAGTCCGTCTGCGCGACGTGCGGCTGTCTCAATCGCCAGCTCCCAGATGGCCTCCTCCTTCGCGGGTCTCTCCATTGCCGGCCATGATCTAATCTCTCGTCCGGTAGCCTCAGTTCGGGCGAAGCTGTCTGATGGAGAGAAAGAGGAGTGGTGTTTGTGGATCATCCACGAGTGGGGCGGGGGACAGAGGGGGCGGTAGCTGTCTCGGGCGAGCGGGGCACAACGACAATCTTGGTGGGAGGCACGGGTGAGGTGTGGACGACGCACGAAGTGTGTTGCAGTTGCGGAGGGAGAGGCAGAACCTGAGCGAGGCAGAACCGGAGCGCGACAACACGGATGAGGCGGGGATGCTGCTCGGCCAGATCGAGAACCCCGTCCGGCCGTGCCTATCGTGGGTGGATCTTGCCTTCCTCGGATTCGATTCCGACGTCGGCTCGTCGTCGTCTTTGTGCTCACCGGCCAAGATGCGTGTTTCGACGTCGGCCCAGCCATCCCGCTGGCCTACGCCGTCATGGGCTTCTCAGCGCTGATGAGCATAGGAGGCGGGGGAGGCGATTACGGCGGGCGGGTCTGGTGAGGCGTGGGGACGGAGGACCCCGACGCCTTAGGGAGGTCCATGGCGAGGGGGAGGGTGCGCCCTGCGGCGGAGGTGGAGGCGATGGGAGGTCATGGCGGCGCGGTCGTCGTTGTCGGGGCCGCGAGGCGATGGGTGGCAACGCGGCAGAGAGAGGAACGTGCGGGGAGGTTAGGGATTGGGTGCGGTCGTGCGGTGGAAGGGGATGGAGTGTGGGAGACGCAGAACGCACGATAGGATACGGACGGTTCAGATCGATGGATAGCAGAACGACAGAACGAGGGGAGGCAGACTACCTTTACTCTCTTAATATGTAGTAAAGATAACTGATCAAAATTCATAAGAGTTTCGATGCAAAATAAAGCAGATCAAGGCAATTAGAACCGTGACATTAAAATCAAACTAGGAGTAATTGTAGCGCAAAATACAAATCGGAGAGGCAATTAGATATTAATTAAGTAAAACAAAAATAGAAGATAAACCTCTCACCACTCAACCATTTTGTTATTCCATGCCATCGAATTCTCCTGGATTTCTCCTGTACACCCGCCCGGCTCTGGAATTCTCTCGGCATTTTCTTCACTGCACATCTGCTGCTATTCTTATCCTCTCCACTGCCTTATCCTCTCGTGCCTTCTCCTCAAGTGACGACTTCCAGCCTCTTCTCTGGTTGTTTCCGTGGAGCATCAGCACACCGCCTACACCGCCTGGACGCTTGCTCTCAGCGCTCGTCCTCACTCTCCTGCCGGCCGCCCTGCTCTCCACCGTCGCCCTGGCCATGGATGCCGGTGAGCTTGCCCCTGGTCCGACCAGCGCCTTTCCCCAACCTCTCTGCTGGTGGTCATCTCCTCATCTCCATGGCCGCCCTTCTCCTATCTCCTTGCTCACCCAGGTCAGATGGGAATTCCCTGCGAGCTCCCCTCGACAACCGCCGCACCCTCCCCCTCCTGCAGTAAGTCAGTAACCCCATCTTCCTCCCAGTGTGGTGCCCAGCCGAGCTTCCCCCTCTTCTGTCATTTTTCTTTGAAAATTGGCATTATAATCTTGATTACCCTTCATTGGAAATGTTGTTGCTGGATCTGCAAGGGCAGGAAGTAGATTGAGGCTTTGATTGAATTGATGCCCATAGCACCAGGTGAAGATTGTCAGGATATATCTACCTAAATCGCTCTTCTATTGATTTATACACATTTCTGTCCACTGCAATTCTTAAATGTTTTAAACTGGGACTGGTTGTTTTCTCCAGCATCTCCATTATATGGATGGATGGATGGATGGGTTGGAGGCAGAGTTCGACCGTGCTTCTGCTCCTGCAATCAGAAGTTTTGAACTGTTCAGAGTTCCTTGTTTGTTCACTAACCATCCTCTTTGTCAATCTTCTTTGAAAATTAGCTTTCCTCATAGGCTTCCATTTGTTAGTAAATCTGCACTTTTAGGAGACTCGGAGTTCATCCTAGATGCAAAAGTACCTTGCTGATAATGAAGAGGTCAGCTGAAGGTTGGAGGTTTGACTATGTTCGTTGTTTTTGATATTGTTATATGGCTGTTCAGATGTCAACCAATGGTGAGTGAAGATTGCCACCGGATTAATTTGAAGCTTGATCGCCCTTAATTAGAAAAATGTTAGCCGGATCAGGTGGTGTTTTGGAGGTAGATTTAGGTGGTGTTTGGTTACTAGGGACTAATTTTTAGTCCCTCCATTTTATTCCACTTTAGTATATAAATTGCAAAATATGGAAACTATAACTCTATTTTAGTTTCCATATTTGACAATTTAGTGACTAAAGTGGAATAAATTGGAGAGACTAAAAATTAGTCTCTAAAACCAAACACCCCCTTAAACATTTTGGAGGTTTGGTTGAAAATGAAAGCAAAGTCCCGAGGTGTCGTTCATTAGGTGCTCGACGTATGTGCTAAATTGTAGCTCGACGTTGTGTTTATAATCTCCGAGTTGAATTTAATTTTGGATGAGTTCCTTCGCTATCTATAATTGTCAGCTTGAATGATTGGCTAAATAGTTAGGTGGTCGATGACTCTTTTGCGATTAGCATAGGTACTTGTAGTGATGTTTGCTTAGGGAATCTGATTGTCCCTTAGCTGAATTTTGCTGCACACATCCTCTCTGTTGTGGTAATAATTGAGTGAAGTAAATCATGTTTTCTGTAGAAGTGTTATATATAAAACTTGTAGATAATCTATTTATCTTACTTGTGTAAAAATTTCATGACCATAGGCTTAGTAGTTTAGGAGTTATGATTTTTCCAAGTCCAGTTTCTGGATCTGTCCAAACTTTGTACAGGTTTCGAAAATTGGATTGTTTGGCTAAGCTAAATTGAGAATTAGCCCTTAGTAATTATAGAAGAATTGTAGTACTTTTCTTAAGCTTTCCAACAATTTTTGGAGTACCCTTTTCGGTGGTATAGAGACCAAGTTACAGCTGTCTGAACTATAGAGTCTGAATCTGTCCAATCTAGACAGAGAAGTCTGTTTGTATTAACTGACTTTGATATGTATTGAATTAACCTAAGATGTTTATAAATAAATTGTAGACAATTCTACTAGGTTTCTAAAAAGTCTAGGATCACCTGATTTGGATGCCTGACACTCTAGTTATGGATTTTTAAAATGAGTAGTCGAATTCTGTCCAAATCTGGACAGAATCTAAGTTTAGCACTGTTTGACCTTTCTAAAGGTCGAATCTTGTTGTCATGGTAATACAAACGTTGTAGAGGACTTCATAAGCTTTCTAGAAAGTTCTAGTTTACCATTTTAGGATAAATATCTTATGAGTTATGAGCTAAAAAAATAGCTGCTGTTTTGCTGTCCAAAATCAGCAAGTATTAAAACGATTTGCTTGGAGTTTCTTTTGTGTAGGTAACTAGATTTGGTTATTTCTTGGCCTGATTAATGAAGTCTTATAATTGCATATGGATTTTCTTAATGTTCGGATTAGGTCGAGTAAGTAGGAGAACATGATCGTTGTGTTGGGTTGTATAAACCTATCTAGTGCTTAATTAAGACTGTTTGTGACATCTTGCCATTAAGTATTGGGTTTAGTTCCATGTAGTCGTGGGGAATCTAATTGTATGTGATAACAACCTACTTGTTAGAACATTTAGTGTGACATCTTGTTTAGCTCATATGATGTGCATAATAGCCTAAATTAGTAGTCCTAAAATTTAATTGAAGTATTTCTATTCATTATCCTAAATATTGTTAGCCTTTCGTGTTATGCTTTAGCTAAGTAGAACATAGAACTTGTGATGATTTATTGTTTCGTGATGTTTATGTGAGATCCTATTAAGTTATAAAACATGATTGTTATACTTATTGGATCATATATATCTAATGGTACTTATAAATGATTGCAATGCCTTGCTAGTCGATGTTTAATTCACCGTCATACAACATTATTTTGTCCTGTGATATTCCTTCTCTTATTCATTCATATGCATTTTGCATATCATTTAGGTACGTTAATTGATCATGTGATGTGGAAGACAATAGTTGGATTAATCTCAAAGTGATGCTGATGAATAAACCAGAGAAGTGGATGATCTGATCATGTACCAGGATGGGAGATGCTCACCAAGTGATCGTCATCTAACAACACTGACTTAGTGTTATCTCAGGCAAGCCCCGGTGTATTTGCCACCTTCCTTGTGTTTATAAAATTTTATCACTTATATGCTGCATTAGGTGATAGGAGTTGATTGATTAAACACTTGATGCATTACCATTCCTTGAAAGAATTGATTACCACACCTTGTCACCTGTTTTATAAAAGCTAGAGATGCTTAGTCATGCTGATAGACTAAGAAAAATATTTTTGATCTATGACTCATGTTTTCACAAAAAGAAAATGGGCTTGGGATAATGAAGGCATCAAGACGTTGATAAATTCATTATCCAGGCATGGCCCCTCTGCTAGGCGCCAAAATTTTGAAATAGTTTAAAATGGGACCAGACGCTGAGCAGGAAAGGTCGCCCGTCTGTGTCGATTAAGGACCGTACCGATTGTTGGCCTGATGATCTAGGACCTTTTAATTGGCCACATACCTCGTCATGGGTAAGTCTGAACCCGGCTATTCCATACGTGAAAAGACAACCGCGCACTGGGCGTGGGAGATGGTGGGAGTAGCAGTTACCCTCCTGGCAAGAGGCTGGATGGTAGGATAATGTGCTCCCGGATAGCGCGGACCAGTTCATGTAGTGGAGGATCCGTGGGAATGGTTGACATATGCAAGGGTTAAGTGCTACATATGTCGTGTGGTTGGAGATCCCCAGCTGGGTATTAATCGATTTGGATCGCCGTTACTTCTCGGATATGAAGATTGGATCGCTGCCCTTCATCGTAGATAACAAGCGAAACAAAATTTTGATTTTAAAAGAAAGTTAGTATAGGACAAGTGAATGCTCTAGATTAGGCAAATCTAGATTCAGGAAAAATGCTTAACTTGTGATGTAAAATTTTGGCATAAGGATCCACTATTAGTAAGCTTTTCTGCAAAAATGAGTCTTTGAAATTTGATATGCTTTACCTTGATTCCCGATAAACCAGCATACCCTTGAGAGTCTTTTCTTTAGTCGGGTAAGTCTTGCTGAGTAATTGCGTACTCAGGGTTTTATTCCTTGTTGTTTTTCAGGTTGTAATTTTGTTCTGTTGTGGATGGTGCTAAGTGCCGGTGTGCTCGGCCTTCTTATATAAGTATATCCCTTCTATAGTTTCTTTAATGAGGATTGTCACTTAAGCTAGCATGTATTTTCAAATTTACAAATACTTTATAACATTTCAAATTGTAATTCTTTGAATCACTTTCTTTCGTAATCACTCCGATGAGGTATAATAAAATCTTGATAAACTTGTAATCATTTTGTAATAAAGAGTTTATTTCCGCTGCAAGTGTTTGTATGTGAGTTGTGTTTACTTAATCCTGCGATCTTGGCGGTAAGTGGTTTATCCGGGGTCATTGGGACACTCGGACAAATCCTGTTAAGTTGTTTGGTGCACATGCATAGCCGTTTGAGGTCCTTGGGACAAGGACAGGTGTATGTGGGTCCAATAACTTGGGAGGTTCTGCCATAAGCGGCTATCACGCAGGGCCTAGGGCCCTAGCCGCAAAGGTGATCCGTCAAGGTTTCTACTGGCCCGCCATGATCTGTGCTGCAAATCGGGTCACAAGGTCCTGCGAAGTATGCCAGAAATTTTCTACACGCTCGGGAAGCCCTTTGCAACTCACAAAGCTAATCGCCCACACGTGGCCTCTTCAGCGCTGGGGCCTGGACATTGTCGGGCCCCTACCCACGGCCCAGGGGAACCTCAAGTTCACCTTCGTCGCCATTGAGTATTTTACCAAATGGATCGAGGCGAGGGCTGTATCCACGATAACATCGAAGACTGCCCAGAAATTCTTCTGGCAAAACATTGTTTGCCGCTTCAGAGTCCCGTCCGAGCTCACAGTTGACAACGACAAGCAATTTGACAGCCAAGATTTCAAGGATTTCTACTTCTCCATTGGCACCAAGCTTGCCTTCGCCTCAGTGTACCACCCGCAATCCAACGGAGTCGTGGAACACGCCAATGGTAAAATTTTCATAGCCATCAAGAAAATGCTCCTTGACGACAAGAAAGGCAAGTGGGCCGACCTGTTACCCGAAGCGGTCTGGGCGCTGAACACGACTGAGTGCAGGGCGACTGGGTTCACCCCTTTCTGCCTTCTATATGGATCGGAGGCCATGACCCCGCAGGAAATAAAACATGGGTCACCACGGACAGTCACGTCAGCCGTCCCTGACGTAGACGAGCCTACTTCGAAGGACCTCATCGACGGAGACCGTGTCTTCGCCCTACAGGCTCTAAACAAATACCAAGCTCAAACAAAAGCATGGCACGACCACACAGTCATCCCGAGGGAATTCAGCGAAGGAGACCTCGTACTTGTCCGCACAACCCGGACAGAGTCACGGGGAACGCTGGAACCAAAGTGGGAAGGACCATTTATCGTCAAGACAAAGTCGTCTCCCAGCGCATACAGATTAACAACACAATCTAGCGAAGATCTAGAACATTCCTGGAACATAGACAACCTTCGCAAATTTTTTGTTTAACGACCCAGGGTCAACTCACCCTTGTAATTCCCCAAACAGTTTTATTCTGGCCCGCACTCTTTTCCTCCCGGGGGGTGAGGTTTTTAATGAGGCGGAGCCATGTAATATATACGTAAAAATCCCCCGCAACGAATCACGTCGAAAACAGACCGCCTTGACGGTCTTCGGCATTCGACCACAACGAAGTCACCACGAGGGGCAGTGCTAGCTACCCTCGCGTGCGACACTCCGCGCAAAAGTCGCCTAAGGGTGCAGCCGGATTAGCACAACAAGTGCGCAAAATCGAAGTCTTCTCCGAAAGACTATCCGTGCAAAAGTCGCCTAAGGGTGCAGCCGGATTAGCACAACAAGTGCGCAAAATCGAAGTCTTCTCCGAGAGACCATCCGTGCAAAAGTTGCCTAAGGGTGCAGCCGGAACAGCACAACAAGTGCGCAAATTCGAAGTCTTCTCCGAGAGACTATCCGTGCAAAAGTCGCCTAAGGGTGCAGCCGGACCAGCACAACAAGTGCACAAAATCGAAGTCCTCTCCGAAAGACTATCCGTGCAAAAGTCGCCTAAGGGTGCAGCCGGACTAGCACAACAAGTGCGCAAAATCGAAGTCTTCCTAAAAAGACTATCTGGGCAAAGACCGACTACAGGTGCAGCCGGACCGACATCATAAACGCGCTAGATCAAGTGCACAAGTCCCCCACGGACACGACCGGATCAGCGAGGGCACACAGCATCATCATCGAAATTATAGTTACATACGTACAGCGAGGGCATCACACCTTACATTGGTTCAACCTTTGGAATGATACCCATCTCCCTATAGTTAAACAACATTATCCTCAGCTCCTCACCCTCAAAAAGACTCCGCAACTCCCCCTCACCTACCCCAACCGGCGAGGACAACAATTCCCGCTTGCCAGCCCTGTCCACACGAAGACGAGCACCCTCCACCTCACTCACTCTACGCTTAGCCACCACCCTTCGCCGCCTACGCCCAGCACTCGAACCAGGAAAAACATCAGCATCCGTCACACACGGAGAAGCCTCCGCCGCAGCCACATCTAAGGCCGCAAAGTAATCCAAATCCTCACTCGAAGACTCTTCCGTCCACACAACCGAACTCCCAGAATCATCAAACTCAAAAAACTTAGACACGGACTCATCCGATTCATTTCCTGCAACCACGGTCGAAGCCGCCACAAAATTAGCAGTAGCGATTGCGTGCGCAGGCCCAAAATCCTAAACCTACGCAGCAACCAAGGTTCAGTAACTGTCGGCGTTTCGAGACAGGGGGTCCATGAGCCGACGAGTGAAGTGTCGCCGCGTGCCCCAGCCCAGATGGGTCGAGGCGAGGCCGAGCGCGAAGGGGGGAGAGCGAGGAGGCCGAAGATGGGAGAGAGAGAGAGATGGAAATCCCGCCGCCTTCGTGTTCGTCCCGCACCCAGATTGGATGCGCTTGCAGTAGGGGGTTACAAGCGTCCACCCAGGGGAAGGAGCGAGTGGCCTTATGCGAGCGCCCGTCTCGTCCTCGTCCCCGAGCGGCCAACCCTCTCTAAGAGGGCCCTGGCCCTTCCTTTTATAGGTGTAAGGAGAGGGTCCAGGTGTACAATGGGGGGTGTAGCAGAGTGCTACGTGTCTAGCGGAGGAGAGCTAGCGCCCTAAGTACACGCCATCGTGGCGGCCGGAGAGATCTTGGCACCCGATTTGTGTGATTTCGTGGCCGTCGGAGGAGTGCTTGAGCCTGGCGGAGAGACAACTGTCGGGACTGTCGAGTCCTTGCTGACGTCCTCTTGCTTTCGTAAGGGGGCCGAGAGCCGCCATCGTCAGGGAACGTGCGGGGCGCCATCATCGCCTATCTGGCGGAGCGAGCCAGATGGGACGCCGGTCTTGTTCCCCGTAGCCTGAGTCAGCTTGGAGTAGGGTAATGATGGCGCCTCCTGTTGACGTAGCCGGTCCGCGCCCTAGGTTGGGCGATGTGGAGGCTTCTCCGAGGTCGAGGTCGAGTCCGTCTTTCGTGGCCGAGGCCGAGTCCGAGCCTCTGGGTCGGGCGAGGCGGAGTTCGTCGTCTTCCGGGGCTTAGCCCAAGTCCGAGCCCTGGGTCGGGCGGAACGGAGTTCACCGTCTTCCGGGGCTTTGCCCGAGTCTGAGCCCTGGGTCGGGCGGAGCGGAGTTCGCCGTCTTCCGGGGCTTTGCCCGAGTCCGAGACCTGGGTCGGGCCGAGCGGAGTTCGCCGTCTTCCAGGGTTTTGCCCGAGTCCGAGCCCTGGGTCGGGCGGAGCGGAGTTCGCCGTCTTCCGGGGCTTTGCCCGAGTCCGAGCCCTGGGTCGGGCGAAGCGGAGTTTCCTATGGCGCGCGGCCGGGCCTGACTGCCTGTCAGCCTCACTCTGTCAAGTGGCACTGCAGTCGGAGCGGCGCAGACGGCGCTGTCTTTCTGTCAGACCAGTCAGTGGAGCGGCGAAGTGACGGCGGTCACTTCGGCTCTGTCAGCTGAGGGGCGCGCGTCAGGATAAAGGTGTCAGGCCACCTTTGCATTAAATGCTCCTGCGATTTGGTCGGGGTTGCTTCTCGTCGAAGACAGGGCCTCGGGCGAGCCGGGAACGTGTTCGCCGCTGGAGGGGGGCTTCGGGCGAGGCGGAGATCCTCCAGGGTCGGCTGCCCTTGTTCGAGGCTAGGCTCGGGCGAGGCGTGATCGAGTCCCTCGAATGGACTGATCCCTGACTTGATTGCACCCATTAGGCCTTTGCAGCTTTGTGCTGATGGGGGTTACCAGCTGAGAATTAGGAGCCTTGGGGGTACCCCTAATTAGGGTCCCCGACAGTAACAGAGACAAAATTCACTAACTCCCCCACACCCACTAAGCCACCTGCGAAGGCCCAGCCGCCGCCACGGGATCCTCTGCTGCTAGCTCCGCCTTCGAGGGATCTTCTGCCATCGGCGCAGGGGCTGGCAACAAGCCTTCACCAGACTCAGTAGACGCAGGTGCAGCGAAGGAGCCTTCGCCGGTTTCCGGGGGCAGTGCCGGGTCAACCTCAGCCCCGGGCAGCACCGGGTTGACCTCCGCCTCGGGCCACGCGCCATTCAGATGCCCAAAGTCTTCAACATCCTCGGCACGTGCCATCTGCAGCAACAGCACACTCATTCAGCAAACCCACGCGTACCCACATTCAACGACGCGAAACAAAAGACAAACTTTACCTGCTCCCTCGCCCGGTCAGACCGCTCCCTAACCGCCTCTCAACCAAGGACCCCACATCCGATCGAAGAGTGCCCCCGCGGAGCCCTTCACCACTGGGTCTTGGACCTTAAAAATCTCGCGCTAAAAGTCTTCATCTGACTGATCGAAGACCTCATAGTGTTTGCACCCCTCGCGTGACAGCGCGTTCATGGTCCCCTCGCATGTGACGAGGGAGGCGTAGGACATGAAGCCCTACACAATAGTCGGGAGCACCTGCAGCTCCTCCTGCAACCATTCAAGGAAGCGGAGGCAGGCCTCATGGTCGGGCACATCAAAATCTGCAGTCCGCGCACCCAGTTCGCGTTATGCCTCCGCGAGCTGCGCGTGCGTCCACACGACTTCTGAGCGCACCGAGGTCTCCGCCTTGTCCACGCGGCTGCGTAGGGCGTCGAACCTCGCCTCCCATTCCTCGGCGCGTTGGCTGGCGAGGCTACCCTTCGCCAGCGCCGCCTTAGCCTCCGCTCGCGCAGCCTGCGCTTCGGCGACGGCCTGGTTAGCCTCCCTCCTCTCCTCCGCCAGCTGGCGTCAGAGGTCAGTCCTCTCAGCCTCTAGGGCGGCCACCTTCTCCGCCAGCCTGTGGCTCTTGCTCTCCGCGGCCGACTTATCCCAGACAGCATCCACGTGCTGCACCCGAAGATTCTCGACTTCGGCGGCGACGTCCGCAGTCAGGACGCCCGACGCAACACGGTCGGCGAAGTCGGCCACCTGGCAAAAACACAAGTCAAACCTTCATGAGACAGACGCATGAACCAAAACACAGCAAACATCGAGGTCCAGCGCAACTTACTTGCTTCAGCTGCTGCGTCAGCTGCTGCGACAACTGCTGAGACACTTCCCTCAGCCGCTGGGACATGGTGCCCGCCATGTCCCTGGTGGCAGTGGCCGTCAGAATCTCACCGCTCGCGCAAAAGGCGGCCCACGGGTCCTGCGTGGCCCCCTTCGCCTTTACCACCGCTGATGGCGAGGTGGCTGCCACCGAAGCGGGACAACAACCAACTGTCCCTCGCCCGACCTTGCAACACATCTCCGGTCAAAAAAAAACTTACCGCCCAGATAGTCCTCGACACTGATATTTGTGCCGAAGTCAGAACACGCTTCGCTGGCGACGGTCCGCTCGGGAGAGGCTTGGTTCCGCCAGCGGCTGCAGCCTTCTCGCCTGTCGGCGCTTTGCTGCCCCCGGGCACAGCCGTTTTCACAGCCGGCACCAGCTTGCCACTGCCGGAGGTTGCAGCCTTCGCGCTTCCTCGCGCCCTCTTCGCCTCGCGCACGGGGTCGACCATCCTGATGACGGACTGGCGCTTCTGCGCAGCATCCTGACGGTCCTTGTTCATCACTGCCGACACAACAGCAGCAATATTCCGTCCGTAAGGAAACACTCTCAAGTCACGAGCCATGCGAGACGTAAAGAAGTCTTTGCCAGCCGCGCGGGGGATAGGAACGTTCTTGGGCCATCGACCCCCGGTAACCTCCAGCATCCACGCCGAAGACTCCCGGAGCTTGGGCGAAGACATCCTTCCCCCGGGGGCCGCGCATGTCCCCATCAACTCCATAGCAAAACTATCGGAGACCCCCAGTTCCCCCACCACAGTACCTAGCTTCCTTTTCTTAGTGGCTGGGGCGGCCTCCGGCGCGGGGTCTTCTTCAACCACAGCCGCTGGTCTTTTCCCGCGGCAGTCGACAACGTCTTCCCCGGGATAACCGCCATACGGTAAACGATTCAACTCGAAGACCCTATTCAGGCGGTCGTTGGATCCGTGTATATCCCAGCTTCGCAGGGCCTCCGTCTTTGGCACGTAGCGCCCCACAATTTGCACCGCCCCATCCTCCGCTTCACGCACAACCGCGGCAAGATCCCGCCCTCACACATCCAAAGCAAAAAGCGGACTTCGTACTTTCCGCCCACTCAGGAAGGGCATCTCGTGAGGGCATACTTCGCCCAACGCCCATCCATGCGCCAAGGGCCACACCCCATACGCTATGAACTCCTCAACAAGATCACGCCCACTACTCGTACGGGCAGCAATCTGAAGGACACTTTCATTCTCATCATCCTCTGCTACTTCAAATGGCGGGTACGCCACATAATAATGAGAGCACATAATGGCTACGGGGAGCCCTGGGCGGTCTTTGACTTCGTCCTCTAAAACATAGAACCAGTAATTCCACCAGTTGCCCCACTTATTTCGGGCACAGGGGACCAGCTCCACGACTTCCATCGAAATCTTCCCAGACTTCGGCGTGAAAGTGCACGATCCGAATTGCGCAATCTTATGTCCAATTTTTCTCTTCTGCCAGTGCAGACAGTATTGCTTGGCGAAGACTTCCACCGAAGGCTGACCGCCATACGATGTCGTTGCCCAGACGTACTTCGCCAACGCCACCACGGCGTTCGGTGTCAGCTGGTGAACCTGGACTTTGAACTTCTGTAGAACCTCCGAAACAAAACAATTCGTAGGCAAACGAAGGCTGGCGATGAAAAATGCCTCGAAAACGACCAATTCGCCCTCGGGCTCGGGAACCTCCTCTGCCCCCGGGACGCGCCCAACCCCGCCGCCAAAATACCCCAACTGTTGCATATCTTGCACGCGGATCGACGACATCCGCGAAACACCAAATTCCACCGTATCACCCGGCCGTAATTCTGCCGCCGCCACAGTGCCCGAGGTATCTTCGGACGATGCCTCGGCCGTCGGCGTGGTCGCAGCAGACGAGGAGGAAGACGACATGGCAACGTACCGTCGACGGCGGCGTGTGGTCTGCTTCACGCGGGCCAGATCTCCAACGAACAGGAGCAAGGAGGGCACACGAGCAAGCGAGCAGTTTGAAAAGGAGGTTAGGGTTTTCGCGGCGCGCGGAAAGGTAAATTTCAATCTACGCCGCCCCCACCCCCTTTTATACACAGGCGCGACGCTTGGGGAATCCCGCAATCCAACAGTACGGCGTCAATCAACGGTCATGTCAAAAACCCCCGCGGAACCACTACGAGCGAGGGCAGCGTCTCCACCATCTAGCGACGCCTTCGGCACCAGATGACTTAGTCGAACTGGTCCCTCGGAGGGCAAATGTTGGGCGAAGGCGAAGACGCTACCCTTCGCTCCATGCCTTCGCCAGTCTCGCTGCACAAACGGAGACAAGACGACTGGCAGACTACACCCTTCGCCTAATGCGCCGAGGAACGAAGGCTTCTGGCGAGGTCGTCCCATCCCGCGGTGTCGTCCAACACGAAGGCCCACGTGCAATCTAGCGCATTGTAACATGCCCCGCGCGGCTGCTGCGCATTACGGGCCTAATTTGTAAAGGCTTATCTGTAATTACAGTCTGTAACCCTGCTTTATGGGAATATTCTGGGGATAACCTGGGCGCCTGAGGGCACATGCGTTCTTAACACAAGGCGCTGGGCACTCAGGCACCTATAAATACCCCCGCACAGTGGCCTTGAGAGGTGAGATTAAGAAAGCAATTGCCCTCTTGAGCAAAACCTTGTCTGCATTATTTCTACTCCCCCGTTGGATCAACTTGCTGCGGGAGAGCAAGTTCCAACAGGAGCCATTAGTAGAACTAACCAAAATTGGATGACCCAACCTCTGCACCGAAAGACTAGCCCGCGACACAAAATTCTCCAAAACAAACGAATAGCTAGCGCTAGAGTCAAAAAGAGCATGGGCCACAAACGAATCAATTGAAATCGTACATGTCACCATGTCTCCTTGCTCTCTGCCATCCGCAGCGGGTAGCACATAAGCTCCGGAAATACCTGCAGAAGAGGAAGCACCTGGAGTGAAATTAACAGAAGAACCCCACTAAGCCATCGAGTGAGGCAGACACAGAGCTCCAAACTAAGACGACATAGGAGTAGTCGGTGCAGGAGTAGGCGCAGCCAGATACTGAGGAAAACCCTACATCGGCACGAACTAAGAAGTCCCAGGCACATTAAACTGCCGCGGAGGAAGTGGAACTGAAAATTGCTGCTCAGCGCTTGACATCATGTTGACAGTGCCCTGAGAAGAGGAGGAAGTCACTGGCTCCCATCTGAGCTTCCCATTGGGATTCCTCCTACACACCACATCCTTGTGGTCTTGACTACAGATAGAACACCTGCCACTCCACTGGCACTCTGCATGGCGATGCGCATCACCACAATGGAAACACACCAGCCCCAGTCCAGGCATAGGAACAGCCCAAAACCTCTTAGCACTTCCTCCCGAAGTACCCAATTTAGAGGATTTGCCATGATAGGGGTGGTGGCGCTGGTGTTGAGACTTGCCCCTCTTGTGGGCTGGACCTCCAATGTTGCCCCTCCTCGCGTCCTGGCCACGAGGCTGATCAACACCCAAAGACTTATGCGACTCCATGGTGTACTAGTGTTGCATCTCCACACCCAATGCCTGCTCCACTGTAGTACGGAAATCCACCAACGGAAAGGCTCCCAGGGCATGCCTGATAGAAGGTTTCAGGCCCTGACGAAACTGGCTCTCCTTCTCCAACTCATTGTAAGCCACATGAGGAACAAAGCGGACCATCTTGTTGAAGCCCACTTCATACTCTGTGACAGACTTATTCTCTTGCTTGTAGGATTGCAAGTCAATCTTCATTTTCTCCAGGAAGGTGACCGGGTAGAACCTCCTCTCAAACTGCCTTATGAAAACATCCTAGGACAGGACTCCTGGTGAAGAGGAGTGAGATTCCTGCACGCCTCTCCACCAAATTTGAGCCTCTCCCTTCAGCAGCTGAGTGCCAAAGCGAACACAATCACCATACAACATCTCAAAGACATTCATCTTATCCTCCACGTACATTAGCCAATCTGCCGCCTCGACCGGAGTACCACTACCATCAAAAGTGTCCAACTTCATGCCCATCCACTGCATCAGAGAAAGACCACTGACGGGAAGAGGCACCTCAGCCCCGCCACCTAGAGCAGCACCCGCGGGAACAGCGCCCCTGGGCACTCCTCCACCACCAGCACCCTGAGCAGCACCCGTAGGAGCAATAGGAATAGCCTGCCTTAGAATGGCCAACTCCTGCTGCATGGCCTGCATCGCGGCTAACATTGCCGTCGGACTCATAGAATCCCCACTAGGGACTTGCGGGCTGCCACGAGCCCTATGAGGCGGCATAACTACAGCCACAGGAGTAAGTAAATAAGTAAATAAGATTGGCATAGCACTTCATCAAACAATGTCAATCCAGCACTGATAATAACATAAGATATCAATAGTAAAGCAAGAAACCCATCCTACATGTGTAGTGTGTCAATTTATTATTATTCCACTTGCTAGGATCTACAGCCTATCCTCTGATACCAACTGTAACACCCCACTGCTCCCACACAATGAATGTTACCAAATACCCTTCCCACAAAACTTATACAACATAAGAAAAGAAATAGAGAAAGAAGGTATTGCAAAATCCAGCAGCACCTCCCTTGAAAAAAGCATAATGAGGGGAACATAGAGTTTATACAGAATATAAAAGAAAGATAATTTACATAGTATAATCAAAATGCAAAGGTAGTAATGAACATTCATGACCAAATAAAAGATAGGTAACTCAGCCCACCCAAAATCAGTTCAACTACCATGAAAGGCTAGAACATATTAATCCCCTAGACTTGACCCTCCTTGTTTAATATCATTATTAAGCAGTGGTTCTTTTATTTAAAGGTGTAGTGGCCATGCTGCTACATCCCTTCTTTCCCCAAAGCAAAGATCATGTGCCTGCATTAGACAATGCAAGAGTGAGATGACACATCTCAGCAAGTAAAAAGAGCAAACAACAACTGGACAATGTAAACAAACCATGCTTAAACAACCACGTAGTTCACAACTTCCTTCTTGAATATTAATTTGCAGCATGTAAACAAGTAACCAATTACTTAGTTCCAAGATGAATCACAAGGTAAAGATCTACAATATCCACATCACCATAATAGGTTCCACACTTCACCCATGAATGCACATGGCTACAGATGCAGTAATGACTTCTGCCTTCATACCTCTAAGGATATGAAGCTGCATCATACCCCTTCTCGGGCAACATATGAAGCTCATTGTACCGGTACTGTAACACCCCGGGATCCACATACACCCTATAATGCTACTAAACTACACTTCTAACATTCATATATAAAATTTCGACAGCATCTCCTTTGAAAATTGCATAAACGGGGAAGCAACAAAGTATAAATAGAAATCATGATAAGAAAACATAATCGACATTAATAATCTGCTAGCAATGGGAAGACAACCATAACAGCATGAACTAAATTAACCAGTGCGCACAACTAGTTAGAAACAAATATCCTTTGACAAGAAGCTTCTAATTAAATCATGACTGCGCCTATGCAGCGTTATTATGAGAGTGAAGGTGGATGTGCTGCTACTTCCCACTTCCTTGGATGAGCAACAAGCACCTGGATTGAGTAATGCAAGAGTGAGATGAAACATCTCAGCAAGCGAATTGTTTTGACGAGATATTTAAACCACAAATTGAATTAATCAACACTTTAAAAGAATCGCAATTAAGATCAGAAATACATGTAGATATAGAACTCAGTAGTCCCAATATAACCAATACCATCTTATTTCCTCGAACAACCACAATAGGTTCTATAACACTTCCCTGCGTCAACAAAACCTGCAAATATCACTTCAATGTATGCATAGGAGTGCAAAGTGTAGGTACTCTGTCTTCATACCTCTGAGGGTATAAAACAACATCATCTGCAAATATCACTTCAATGAATGCTTATGAATGCAATGCATATGTCCTCTGCCTTCATACCTCTAAGGGTATGAAATCGCATCGTACCCCTCCTCGGGCAACGTACGATGCTAAGTTGTACCGGTACGGTCGAACCATAGGTCACGACCCAACTTCATATGCAAGTGAATCATGCAATGTATATGGCATGCTGCATTTATCTATATACTTCACTTCCTTCACATACAATACAATCTCAAATAATACTTCATTTACCTTCAGATACAATACCAACCTCAAATAATACTTCATTTATCTTCAGATACAATACCAACCTCAAATAATACTTCATTTACCTTCAGGGGTGTGAATTAGACTTATGAGTCATACTCGAATCATAATCATCATCAATATATGATTGAGCATCAGTATAATGCAAGCAAGTAAAGCATCACCATAGAGTCCAATTATGAAAGAATCCAATACTTCTGAATATTAGAGTGTATGCAATAGAAATAACAGGTCAGAACGGAAGCAACCACCGCTACATTCACTTGCCTTCATCGAAGAAGAAAAATGTACTAGGCATGATCTGGAGTGTAGCCACCTGCTAGTGGGCGTAAAACTTAGTACAAATATTTCACAAACATTTGCCAACAATCAACAAAACACTCCTAATCTTCCTAAACCTTGTTCTTGCCATAATGAAAAGATAATCATGTAATCTAACATACTTTGGACCCCACCAAAAGGGAGAAAATCTATAGAACTAATGGAGCATTAAAGCCGACAAGAAGCCAATAAAATCTTGCCCGGCACAGTTCATCGAAGAAATGCCAAAAACTCTACATAGAGCACTGACAGCCCAACAACAACACAATACTTGCTTAACCCATGTCACTATACTTCATTCAGCATCTCAACTAAGAAAAATATCCAACTAGTAAGGTTAACCTACACATAATATAAGTCTTCATCTACTGTAGTTCAGAAACTTACATTTCATTCTATCATATGATGAACTCAAAGTACCAGACCTAAAGGGTCAATACTAACCCCGTAATCCTTCACACATTTGGCAAACATTTCAAGCTGATGTAAAAACCACATCATTTAGGAATAGGTGACTAACCACACACAACCAACTCTAGGCTAGGCAATGACTTCATTCAAACCAATAGATAAGTGGTCCAACAATGGCTCCACAAACATGCATCGGGGAGAGAACCATCAAATCCTCAACGTATTAATACATAATCAATGGATCAAGAAAATCAAAGATTTTATTCTACAATTAGCATGACTAACATGCAACCACTTTGTCGGCGTTCCGAGACCGGGGGGTCCCCGAGCCGACGAGTGAGTGTGCCGCGTGCCCCAGCCCAGATGGGTCGAGCTCGTGGGCGAGCGCGAAGGGGGGAGAGAGAGAGAGAGAGCGAGGCGGCCGGAGCCGGGTCGTGAGGGAGTCGGAGAATTCCCGCGGCCTTCGTGTTCGTCCCGCGCCCAGGTCGGGTGCGCTTGCAGTAGGGGGTTACAAGCGTCCGCGCGGGTGAGGGGAGCGAGCGGCCCCGAGAGAGCGCCTGCCCCTGCCCTTCGTTCCCGCGAGGCCAACCTCCTCTAAGAAGGCCCTGGTCCTTCCTTTTATAGGCGTAAGGAGAGGATCCAGGTGTACAAATGGGGGTGTAGCAAGGTGCTACGTGTCTAGCGGGGGAGAGCTAGTGCCCTAAGTACATGCCAAGGTGGCAGCCGGAGAGATCTTGGCACCCAGCTAGTGTGGCGTCGTGGCTGTCGGAGAAGCGATGGAGCCGGACGGAGGGACAGCTGTCGGAGTGGCTGGGCCCTTGCTGACGTCCTCCTTCTTTCGTAAGGGAGCTGAGAGCCGCCGTCGTCATGGGTCTAGCGGGGCGCCATCATTGCCTATCTGGCGGAGCTGGCCAGATGGGACGTCGGTCCTGTTCTCTGCGGCCCGAGTCGGCTCGGGGTAGGGTGATGATGACGCTTCCTGTTGACGTGGCGGACTTGTGCCCTAGGTCGGGCGACGTGGTGGCTCCTCCGAGGCCGAGGTCGAGTCTATCCTGCATGGCCGAGGTTGAACCTGAGCTCCCGGGTCGGGCGAGGCGGAGGTCGCTCGGCAGAGGCCAGGGCGGAGTCCGAGCCCTGGGTCGGGTGAAGCGGAGTTCGTCGTCTTCTGGGGCCTTAGCCCGAGTCCGAGCCCTGGGTCGGGCGGAGCGGAGTTCGCCGTCTTCCGGGGCCTTAGCCCGAGTCCGAGCCCTGGGTCGGGCGGAGCGGAGTTCGCCGTCTTCCGGGGCCTTAGCCCGAGTCCGAGCCCTGGGTCGGGCGGAGCGGAGTCCGTCGTCTTCCGGGGCCTTAGCCCGAGTCTGAGCCCTGGGTCGGGTGGAGCTTCCTCTGGCGCTTTCGGCCAAGCCTGGCTACCCGTCAGTCTTACCTTTTGCGTTAAAGGCCCCAGTGATTTGGTCGGTTGGCGCGGTGATTTAGTCAGGGTTACTTCTTATCGAAGGCAAGGCCTCGGGCGAGCCGGGGATGCGTCTGCCGTGAAAGAGGAGACCACGGGCGAGACGGAACCATCTCAGGGTCGGCTGCCCTCGCCCGAGGCTAGGCTCGGGCGTGGCGTGATCAAGTCGCTCGTATGGACTGATCCCTGACTTAATCAAACCCATCAGGCCTCTGCAGCTTTATGCTGATGGGGGTTACCAGCTGAGAATTAGGCGTCTTGAGGGTACCCCTAATTATGGTCCCCGACAGTAGCCCCCGAGCCTCGAAGGGAGTGTTAACACTCGCTTGGAGGCTTTCGTCGCACTTTTTTGCAAGGGGACCAGCCTTTCTCGGTTGCACTTTGTTCCGATGGGTGCGCGCGAGCGCACCCGCCGGGTGTAGCCCCCGAGGCCTCGGAGGAGTGGTTTCACTCCTTCGAGGTCTTAACGCCTTGCGTAATGCTTCGGCTGGTCTGGCGGTTCCCTCATGCGAACAGGCCGTAGCCCAGGTGCACTGTCGGGGCCCAAGTTCTCGGGCTGGTATGTTGACGCTGTCAACGGTTTGGCCGGAGCCGGGTTTGCGAGAGCAGCCCCGAGCCTCCGCACAGAGCTAGAGGACGATCAGGGACAGACTCGGCTTTTTTACATACGCCCCTACGTCGCCTTTCCGCAAGGAGGAGGGGGGGAGAGCGCCATGTTACCCTCGATGGGCACCGAACATGGTGTCTCCGGTGAGCTGCAATCGGGTAATCCGAGTGGACGTCCGTGCCCCGTTCGTTGGGGGTCGGCTAGGGGCCCGGAGGCACGCTCAAAAGTACCTGCGGGTGATCTGCCGGACCCGGTCCCCTGGCGACGGGGTCCGAGGGCTCGTTGCCTCCCTCCGATGGGATTCCGTTACAGAGTCGTTCCCGCTGGTCTCGGAAATGTCCTAGGGTACCTCGGGAGCGCAGCCCGAGCCTTGGTTATGTATCGAACGTACCCCTGGTCATCCCTCGCTTGGTGTCTGAGGCGACTGTGAACCCTTCGGGGGGCCAGCCTTCGAACCCCTGATCAGTAATGGGCGCGGAGCCCGAGTAGCCTGAGGCGGTCGTGGAACCTTTCGGGGGGCCGACCTTCGAACCCCTGACCAGTAGTGGGTGTCGGGCCCACGCGATCTGAGGCGGCTGTTGAACCCTTCGGGGGGCCAGCCTTCGAACCCCTGATCAGTATGGAGGCTCGGAGCCTAGTTCCTTCACGGGGAAGGATCCCTTTGGGGTTATCCCCCTTCTCGGTCCCTGTTGCAAGAGATAGAGAAAGAGGAAAAAGGGAAAAAGGATGCGAAATTGAACGTCGTGGCGTACCTTTTTCGGTGTGGTTGTTTTGGCGAAGGCGAAACGTTGCCAGCTGCTCCCGCCAGTAGCGCTGCCCGTCGAGCCGCGGAGTTAATGCGCCGGGGCGAGTAGTTGGCGAGGCTGCCGTTGCGCGCGCGAGCCGTTCAAGGAATGGCTGTTTCGCTTCGCGTTTTTTGAACCCCGCGTCCGGTTCGGGTGGTACGTTGGAACCGCCTCACCTTGGTCTTTATATCCCCCGGAGAGGGTCCGGTGACGGTTCTCGACTCCACTGCTAGTCTCCCTCTTAGGTTTTTTACAGTCTGAGAGATCTAGTCAGGGAAAAGAAAACCGCCCTCCCCTGTCCTTCGCGCCGCCACCCTTTCTGCTCCGGTGATGGCTGACCGGGGGACCATCATCCCACCGCGCGACCCGTGGCCCTTCTCCACGGTGACGGCGGGCGATCTGGAGGACCTCGTCGGCGAGGGTTTGCTCCGCCCCCTCACCGACGAGCAGCGGCCGGAATGGATTCCTCCCGCGGGCGGAGTCACTCCATCCCCTCCGCCGGGGTACGTTGTGAGCTTCATCTCCTTCCATGAGCGGGGGTTTGGTGTGCCGACGAGCCGCTTTATGCGGGCCATCCTGTTCCATTACAGGGTGGAGTTGCACAACCTCACCCCCAACTCCATCGCGTAGGCCGCTATCTTCGTGGCGGTGTGCGAGGGGTATTTGGGGATCGCCCCCCACTGGGATTTGTGGACCCATCTCTTCTTCGCCAAGCTTTTTGCCTCGCCGACGGGGGAGAGGAAGGTCCGCGCAGCGGTGCGGGCCGGCGGCTGCACCCTTTTGTTGAGGCAGTCGCGGTCGTTGCAGTATATCCCTGCCGTCCTCGCATCCTCAAACAAGGGTTGGCAGCGCCGGTGGTTCTACCTCCGGAATGACGGAGAGTCGCTCCCGCCGTTCTCTCAGCGGGTTGTCACCGCCGCTCCCGACGCCTGGCGTCACAGGACTCCACACGAGAGGCAGAAAAACCTCGAACCTCTTCTCCAGGCCCTAAAGGCGTTGCGGGAGGAAGGACTCACCGCCGCGGGAGTGGTTGCCGCCATCCACCGTCGGAGGGTGCTCCCCCTGGCGGAACGGCGGCTGTCGCTCTGGGAGATGACCCTGGAGGCCGACTGGGAGGGGTCACGGATGTCCCCTGATCCTCTTCCCCGTGATGCCCTCCAATGGCGGGTGTCGGCCGCGATGGGGAAGCCAGACCCCCACGCCTTCTCCCAACCTCGAATGCGCCCCGACCAGGGGTGCATCGTTCTGGTAAGTGTTCGCTCCTTCCTTCCGCATATACCGGGTTGCTCCCGGTTCTCATGATTGGGTTTCTTTTCCCCTCCCCCTCTTTTTAGGAGGTGGGACGGCACAATCCTTCCCTGCCGCGGGTCCCGGAGGACGCGGTGGGTCGGGCAGCGCGGCGGGTCGCCGCGGAGGAGGAGAAAAAGAAAAAGGACGCGGAGAAGGCCCGGGCCCGCAAGCGGAGGCGGGCTCGGGACGCCCTGGAGAAACGCCGTCGCCAGCAGGAGAGGGAAGGACTCCCCAGGGAACTGTCGCTGGAGTCATCCGACGACGACGACGACGATGATGAGGAGGAGGAGGACGACATGGCCGCCCGTCTCGGCCTCAGCCCCAGCTCGGGGTGTGGCCGAGAGCTGTCGAGTCAGCCCCCGAGCGGGCCGATGTCGTCGGTTCCTGGGGCCGAGACGCCGGATCCCCGACCTGAGGGGCGGGGGCAACCTGAGAGGGTGCTTGATCCCTCGGCTGGAGGAGCTGACGCGACTCCAGGGAGCCGGGCCGAGGGGTTCGTCCCTCGAGAGCCGTCCCCCGCGCCGGCAGCGCGGGGGAGCGGTCCTCAGGTTGCCATGGCGGCGCCTGGGCAGTCCGCCTCCTGGGCGTCAGGGGCGCCCAAGGCGAGGGCGGCGCCAGGGCTGTCGGCGAGGCGGACCTCGGCGGTGGTTCCAGGGAGCGGGAGCCACGAGACCTCCCCCCAGGCACAGTGGATCATGGCCCGGAGCGGGTAAGTACCTTGGAATGTCTCCATCCTGGCACTTCATTCATACGTCTTGGCTGTGATTTTCCCTTTCTTCCTCTTTCCAGCAAGCGGAGCCATGGCCCTACCGACCTGGCGCCCCGGAAGGCCCTTAAGACGGCGTCGGTCCAGGCGCCTGGCGCCATCCCGGGCCCCGCCGCTCAGCCGACCCTTCCGCAGGGCGCTTTGCCGCATGGGGTTCGGGCGTCGCATGTCTCGGGGGAGCAGGTCCCCGAGGCGGGCTCCTCTGCCGAGGCGGCCATCGTGATCGGGGAGGCGGCCGGCGCCGATGCGGTCCCGAGCCCAACGGCCGCGTCGGCCATGCCGGCGCCTGCCGCTACCGCAGTTGGCATCGCTCCAGTCGGAGAGCATATGGTTGCTGCCGGCGTCGAGACGGCCGCGGCGTCGGCGCCCGGGGCTTCGGAAGAGGTGGGCATGGACGCGCAGTTCATCCAGGTGGGCAGCAGCCTTGTTGCTGTGCGGCGGAGCCCCGAGGCCCGGGGCCAGTTGCTCCGATTCCGGACCCGCGAGGCTCCGGACCCTATCTTCGTTCCCGACGACGAACAGGAATACCGGTCCTGGGACGAGCTCCGCAATCGTGCGGAAGTAGCGGTGGGGTCGCTCCGATCGTCGCTGGAGGTTCTCTGCGGGGACGTCCCAAAAATCCTCCAGGTAACGGTTTCAGGCATACCTTCTCCCTTCTGCGAGCGAGGCGTTTGCCGTGATGCCTTGCCTTCCTTTCCAGGATCTGACGGACCGGAGCGCCGCCAAGTCGTCGTTCATCCGCCGCGAGGTCGACGTCTGGGGCTCGCTGCGGTCCCTGAGGACTTCGCTCGCCGGGGCTGCCTCGCGCCTTTCTCAGCAGGACGCCAAGATAGCGGACCTCCAGTTGCTCTGTGCTGACCTGAGGGCCGAGGCGGCGGCGGCGCGCACAGAGGTGCTGAGGCAGCGGTCGGAGCTCGTCCAGGTTGCCGAGGAGCGGGACCAATCTCGGGGCCAGGCTGCCGAGGCCGAAAGCCGGGCCAAGACCCTCGCGGCCGATCTGGCCGCAGCCCAAGTCGCGGCCTCGGAGCAGCGCGTCCGAGCCGGAGGTATGGCTCGACCGTCCTCGGTTCTCGATCTTGTCCGTTTCTTCCGCTTGTGTTTGAGGTCTTTCTTCTGGTTGTTCGCAGAGCTCGAGTCTGCCCTCGACGAGTCTGCCAAAGCGCTCGCCGAGGCGCTCGACGGGGCTGCTGAGCAGAGGGAGGCCGATCTCGCGGCCATGTCCGAGGCCGTCTCGGATGTCTATCGGACGCTTGGTCCCGGCGACGTCCCTTCAGGGAGCTCTCCCCAAAGCCGTCTTCAAGCCCTAGGTGGTTACGCGCGCGGTAAAGTCCGCGGGGCGCTACACCACGGCGTCAGGCGGGCCTTCGCCGTGCTCGCTTCCCACTACGTCGTGGACCTGGAGCGAGTCAGTGAGGGGTATTGCCTTCCTGACGAAGACGAGGCGGCCCTGGCGGAAGTTCAGCGGCTCGACACGGTCGCCGCGGGTCCGAGCGTGGCGCTGGCGACCATCTTCGAGGCGGAGATTCTTCCTCCTGTGCCGCCGCCGGAAGCGGAGGTGGACCCTACCGACGGCGGGAGTGGAGCTGAGGGCGCGGCGCCTTCCCAAGGCGACGCCTGACTTTTGTTGGAACAATTTCTGTTGGATGTGCGATTTGCCGCGGCCGCCGAGGCCTGGACATTTTACTTCTCTTGCGTGAAGTCATACTCCTTTCTGTTTCAATTTGCGTGCCTGGCCCGACTTGTCAATAACAGGGTGATTTCCCGAGCTGGGTCTTTTCTTCGTGGCAGGCGATGAGCGAGGTGTCCCTAGCCCGGAGGCATAGGCGTTCCTCGGCTCAGTCGGTCTCACCACTTATTTGTACCCAAGTTCGCTCCTCGAGACCCTGCTTCTGACACATCCGGGAGAACGCAAAAACCCCTTCTTGATCGAAAAAAGAATTTTTTGACGCGGAGAGGCGCATCCAAACTCGACGAGAGGGGTTCCCCCTTTTTAGCCCCCGAGGGAGGGTCGGGCTCCGCCGGGGCGAGGCCGACCCTTCCTTGATGACTGATTCTCGCATGTGAGTGGGGGAAGGGCACAGCCCCCGGGCGTCGTCCGTGCAGAGGCCGTTTGACGAGTCGGGCTCTTGCCCGAATATCCGGCGAGTACTCGGTGACATCCCTCGGTATGCCGGGCATGTCCGAGGGATCCCGCGCAAAAATGTCGGCGTTTGCGCGGGGAAAGTTGACGAGTACTGCTTCCTATTTGGGGTCGAGCCCGGAACTGATCCGGATCTGCTTGGAGGTGTCGCCACTGGGGTCGAGAGGGACGGCCTTAACCATCTCCGCTGGCTCGAAGTTGCCGGCATGTCGCTTCACGTCCGGCACCTCTCGGGAGAGGCTTTCCAGGTCGGCAATGGGAGCCTCGGACTCGGCGAGGGCCTCGGCGTACTCCACGCACTCCACATCGCATTCGAATGCGTGTTTGTACGTGGGGCCGACGGTGATGACCCCGTTGGGGCCCGGCATCTTGAGCTTCAGGTAGGTGTAGTTGGGGATGGCCATGAACTTCGCGTAGCATGGCCTTCCCAACACTGCGTGGTAGGTTCCTCGGAACCCGACCACCTCGAACGTCAAAGTCTCCCTTCGGAAGTTGGAGGGTGTTCCGAAGCAGACAGGAAGGTCGAGCTGTCCGAGGGGCTGGACGCGCTTCCCGGGAATGATCCCGTGGAAGGGCGCAGCGCCTGCTCGGACGGATGACAGATCGACGCGCAGGAGCCTGAGGGTCTCAGCGTAGATGATGTTGAGGCAGCTGCCCCCATCCATCAGGACCTTGGTGAGCCTGACGTCGCCGATGACGGGATCGACGACGAGCGGGTATTTCCCTGGGCTCGGCACATGGTCGGGGTGGTCATCCCGGTCGAAGGTGATGGGCTTGTCGGACCAGTCTAGGTAGACTGGCGCCGCCACCTTCACCGAGCAGACCTCCCGACGCTCCTGCTTACGATGCCGAGCCGAGGCGTTTGCCGCATGCCCTCCGTAGATCATGAAGCAGTCGCGGACCTCGGGGAACTCTCCTGCTTGGTGATCTTCCTTCTTGCCGTCGTCGCGGGCCTTGTCACCCTCTGCGGGTGGCCCGGCCCGGTGGAAGTGGCGCCGAAGCATGACGCACTCCTCGAGGGTGTGCTTGACGGGCCCCTGATGGTAGGGGCACGTCTCCTTTAGTGCCTTGTCGAAGAGGTTGGCGCCTCCGGGGGGCTTCCGAGGGTTCTTGTACTCGGCGGCGGCGACAAGGTCCGTGCTGGCGGCGTCGCGTTTCGCTTGCGACTTCCTCCTGCCTTTCTTCTTGGCGCCGGGCGGAGTAGACGCCTCGGGAGCATCTTCCGACGAGCGGCCCTGGGGCTGCTTGTCCTTTCGGAAGATGGCCTCGACCGCCTCCTGACCAGAGGCGAACTTGGTGGCGATGTCCATCAGCTCGCTCGCCCTGGTGGGGGTCTTGCAACCCAACTTGCTCACCAGGTCACGGCAGGTGGTGCCGGCAAGGAACGCACCGATGACATCGGAGTCGGTGATGTTGGGCAGCTCGGTGCGCTGCTTCGAGAATCGCCGGATGTAGTCCCGAAGGGACTCTCCCGGCTGTTGCCGACAGCTTCGGAGGTCCCAGGAATTCCCGGGGCGCACGTACGTGCCCTAGAAGTTGCCGGCGAAAGCCTGGACCAGATCTTCCTAGTTGGAAATCTGCCCCGGAGGCAGGTGCTCCAACCAAGCGCGAGCGGTGTCGGAGAGGAACAGGGGGAGGTTGCGGATGATGAGGTTGTCGTCGTCCGTCCCACCCAGTTGACAGGCCAGGCGGTAGTCCGCGAGCCACAATTCCGGTCTCGTTTCCCCCGAGTACTTTGTGATAGTAGTCGGGGGTCGGAATCGGGGCGAAAACGGCGCCCGCCGAATGGCTCGGCTGAAGACCTGCGGACCGGGTGGTTCGGGCGAGGGACTCCGATCCTCCCCGCTGTCGTAGCGGCCCCCACGCCTGGGGTGATAACCTCGGCGCACCCTTTCGTCGAGGCGGGCCCGACGGTCGCGATGAGGGCGCTCGTCGCCGAGGTGGCCCGGGGCCGCAGGCGCGGTGTTGCGCGTGCGCCCGGTGTAGACCGAGGCTTCCCGCGTGAGTCGGGAAGTCGCGGCACGAGGTTCCGAGGGGTACCCCTGCCTTCGGGAGGCAGAGCTCTCGGCCCGCCTGGCCGCAGCGCCTTCCAGGAGATGCTTGAGTTCTCCCTGGATTCGTCGACCCTCGGTGGTTGATGACTCTGGCATCGCGCGGAGGAGCATCGCTGCGGCGGCCAGGTCCTGACCGGTTCCGCCGGATGCGGGTGGCGGTCTGTCCCTGGCATCGTTGGCGATGCGGTGCTGGAGACCTTGGGGCAGGTGACGTATTCCTCCGGCCGGGGGCTGGCTCGCCCATACCTGCCCGATGTTCTGGCGGATTGCCTCGAGCGCTCCTGCTCCCTCATTGAGCCCGGCCTGCGCCCCGCGGACTTGCTCGAGCTGTGGGTCGTGACCCCCCGCCGGAACGGGGACCACAGCTAGCTCCCGCGGGATGTCGGCGCGAGGCGCTGGCCTAGGGGGATCACCATCCTCCGGCATGCCGAGACAGCCGCCTCCGGAGGGATCCCCTAGCTCGACGTGGAAACATTCGCGGTTCGGGCCGCAGTCCTTGTCGCCAAGGCTGCGGCTGCCGTCGGAACAGTCGGAGAGGCAGTAGTCACATGCGGTCATGAAGTCCCGCATGGCACTGGGGTTGCCAAATCCGGAGAAATCCCAGCAGATGCTGGGGTCGTCATCTTCCTCGGACCCAGAGGGTCCGTAGGTCGAGACACCCGTCAATTGGTCCCAAGGCGACCGCGCACGAAACCCCAGAGAGGTTGCACTCGCCTCAACGTGAGCGCCCGCCAAAGCGAGGTTGCTAGGCGGGTTGAGGCCGAGTCGAAATGACAAAGGATGGGAATCAGCCCGTACCTTTTGGTCGACGAGGATCGACGAAGTCGCATCGGGGGCTGATCGTGCTGTCGTCCTGGGTGCGAGGGCGACGTCCTGCAGGCCTTCCGTGAGCGTGCTGGCGTCGTCCGCTTGCTCGGGATCGGCGTGTCGCGGGGGGGGCGGCGCTCGCCTTTGCCTCAAACGCGTGGGTGATGCCCGACGCGTCCTCCGTTGGGGCGCTGGGGATGTCGATTTGCTCGACAGTCGACTGAGCGCAGCTTCCCGCTCGGCCTTGGTTGCCCCGCCTCCTTCTCCGATGGCGAGGAAGAGGACGGAGCGAACTCGAAAGTTGTCCTTCCCCCACGCGGGAAAGGCGTCGTCGATTCCGCCGCCGGCGGGCGGGCTGTCCGCCACCATTGTCGCTGTCGCGCGGCGGTGGAAGGAGTATCATGTCGTAGCTGCCGTCGGAAGACATGAACTCGAGGCCCCCGAAATGGAGCACCGTCCCGGGTTGAAGAGGTCGTTGGAGACTGCCCATCTGGAGCTTGACGGGAATCTACTCGTCAACACGCAGCAGGCCCCTACCTGGCGCGCCAACTGTCGGCGTTTCGAGACCGGGGGGTCCCCGAACCGACGAGTGAGTGTGCCGCGTGCCCCAGCCCAGATGGGTCGAGCGCGTGGGCGAGCGCGAAGGGGGGAGAGAGAGAGAGAGCGAGGCGGCCGGAGCCGGGTCGTGAGGGAGTCGGAGAATTCCCGCGGCCTTCGTGTTCGTCCCGCGCCCAGGTCGGGTGCGCTTGCAGTAGGGGGTTACAAGCGTCCGCGCGGGTGAGGGGAGCGAGCGGCCCCGAGAGAGCGCCTGCCCCTGCCCTTCGTTCCCGCGAGGCCAACCTCCTCTAAGAAGGCCCTGGTCCTTCCTTTTATAGGCGTAAGGAGAGGATCCAGGTGTACAAATGGGGGTGTAGCAAGGTGCTACGTGTCTAGCGGGGGAGAGCTAGTGCCCTAAGTACATGCCAAGGTGGCAGCCGGAGAGATCTTGGCACCCAGCTAGTGTGGCGTCGTGGCTGTCGGAGAAGCGATGGAGCCGGACGGAGGGACAGCTGTCGGAGTGGCTGGGCCCTTGCTGACGTCCTCCTGCTTTCGTAAGGGAGCTGAGAGCCGCCGTTGTCATGGGTCTAGCGGGGCGCCATCATTGCCTATCTGGCGGAGCTGGCCAGATGGGACGTCGGTCCTGTTCTCTGCGGCCCGAGTCGGCTCGGGGTAGGGTGATGATGACGCTTCCTGTTGACGTGGCGGACTTGTGCCCTAGGTCGGGCGACGTGGTGGCTCCTCCGAGGCCGAGGTCGAGTCTATCCTGCATGGCCGAGGCCGAACCTGAGCTCCCGGGTCGGGCGAGGCGGAGGTCGCTCGGCAGAGGCCAGGGCGGAGTCCGAGCCCTGGGTCGGGTGAAGCGGAGTTCGTCGTCTTCTGGGGCCTTAGCCCGAGTCCGAGCCCTGGGTCGGGCGGAGCGGAGTTCGCCGTCTTCTGGGGCCTTAGCCCGAGTCCGAGCCCTGGGTCGGGCGGAGCGGAGTTCGCCGTCTTCCGGGGCCTTAGCCCGAGTCCGAGCCTTGGGTCGGGCGAAGCGGAGTTCGCCGTCTTCCGGGGCCTTAGCCCGAGTCCGAGCCCTGGGTCGGGCGGAGCGGAGTCCGTCGTCTTCCGGGGCCTTAGCCCGAGTTCGAGCCCTGGGTCGGGTGGAGCTTCCTCTGGCGCTTTCGGCCAAGCCTGGCTACCCGTCAGTCTTACCTTTTGCGTTAAAGGCCCCAGTGATTTGGTCGGTTGGCGCGGTGATTTAGTCAGGGTTACTTCTTATCGAAGGCAAGGCCTCGGGCGAGCCGGGGATGCGTCTGCCGTGAAAGAGGAGACCTCGGGTGAGACGGAACCATCTCAGGGTCGGCTGCCCTCGCCCGAGGCTAGGCTCGGGCGTGGCGTGATCAAGTCGCTCGTATGGACTGATCCCTGACTTAATCAAACCCATCAGGCCTCTGCAGCTTTATGCTGATGGGGGTTACCAGCTGAGAATTAGGCGTCTTGAGAGTACCCCTAATTATGGTCCCCGACACACTTTAAACCACATCTAGGTTTTGTGGCTACTAAAACACACGATAGAAGAGAGACATGTAAGCCATTCTGGCTATGTAAAGACTTCCCCCAAAATCCATATAAAAGTACCAATATTCATTTCTTTCAGAACTGGTTTCTCGACATAAACAATCATTCTTTGTAAAGATAGTTGGAGATATCCACCAACCACTCAACAACTTAAATTCAAATTGATGATTACATTGTACCCCAAAACACACAATTCACACTCCTCTTAAAACATCCTCAATCAAGCATATATAACAATATTATTGTAATAAAACTCAACCATGAAAAACATGGTGAAAACAGCATAGGCATACTTGTATATCACAAGCATAGTAACAACTTCAATCTCACAAAAGACCAACGATATCAACCGCATTAATAAAACAATATCAAATTTCCAGAAATAAATTATATCAAGCATTAAGCCATAAACAACTTACCACGTCACCGTAAAGGAATCGGGAGGGGTGAAATTATTGTCATCTGCACTTCAAAGTCACTAATATATATCAAAGATACTTGAACCCATACCCTTCCTATATGTGCAATTGTGTCAAATTTATCTTCAAATTGCCAAGAATCTAAAGCCTAAGCTTTGATACCAACTGTAACACCCTGGGATCCACATACACCCCAGAATGCTACTAAACTACACTTCTAACATTCATATATAAAATTTCGACAGCATCTCCCTTGAAAATTGCATAAACGGGGAAGCAACAAAGTATAAATAGATATCATGATAAGAAAACATAATCAACATTAATAATCTGCTAGCAATGGGAAGACAACCATAACAGCATGAACTAAATTAACCAGTGCGCACAACTAGTTAGAAACAAACATCCTTTGACAAGAAGCTTCTAATTAAATCATGACTGTGCCTAAGCAGTGTTATTATGAGAGTGAAGTGGATGTGCTGCTACTTCCCACTTCCCTGGATGAGCAACAAGCACCTGCATTGAGTAATGCAAGAGTGAGATGAAACATCTCAGTAAGCGAATTGTTTTGATGAGATATTTAAACTACAAATTGAATTAATCAACATTTTAAAAGAATCACAATTAAGATCAGAAATACTTGTAGATATAGAACTCAGTAGTCCCAATATAACCAATACCATCTCATTTCCTCGAACAACCACAATAGGTTCTATAACACTTCCCTGCGTCAACAAACCTGCAAATATCACTTCATTGTATGCATAGGAGTGCAAAGTGTAGGTACTTTGTCTTCATACCTCTGAGGGTATAACATCATTTGCAAATATCACTTCAATGAATGCATATGAATGCAATGCATATGTACTCTGTCTTCATACCTCTAAGGGTATGAAGCCGCATCATACCCCTACTCGGGCAACGTACGATGCTAAGTTGTACCAGTACAGTCCAACCATAGGTCATGACCCAACTTCATATGCAAGTGAATCATGCAATGTATATGGGCATATGGCATGCTGCATTTATCTATATACTTCACTTACTTCACATACAATACAATCTCAAATAATACTTCATTTAACTTCAGATACAATACCTACCTCAAATAATACTTCATTTACCTTCAGATACAATACCAACCTCAAATAATACTTCATTTACCTTCAGGGGTGTGAATTAATCTTATGAGTCATACTCGAATCATAATCATCATCAATATATGATTGAGCATCAGTATAATGCAAGCAAGTAAAGCATCACCATAGAGTCCAATTATAAAAGAATCCAATACTTCTGAATATTAGAGTGTAGGCAATAGAAATAACAGGTCAGAACGGAAGCAACCACCGCTACATTCACTTGCCTTCATCGAAGAAGAAAAATGTACTAGGCATGATCTGGAGTGTAGCCACCTGCTAGTGGGCATAAAACTTAGTACAAATATTTCACAAACATTTGCCAACAATCAACAAAACACTCATACACTTGAAACCAAGACCCAGTGGAAAGACTCCCACCCTGAACCACATGCCATACAGCAGCATCGCTGTTTGTTAATTTTATATCTTTAGAATTAAAACAGTGGTTGTAGGAAACGGGTGACACCTAAGAGGGGGTGAATTAGGACTTCTAAAACTTTTACTAAACTAGGCCACAATTAAATCTCTAGAGCAAAACCTATGCAAATAATCAAAAACTAGAATGTGCAAACTAGGTTTTGTCTAAGTGTTGCTATCTCTACCGCAAAGGCTAAGTTTTAATCTACACTAAAATAAGTATGACTACAAGATTGAAACTTAAATGCTTAATATAGATGCGGAATGTAAAGAGCCAAGTAGAGAAGCAAACTCTCGTGGATGACTCCGTTATTTTTACCGAGGTATCCGGAACCACGCAAGGTCCCGACTAATCCTCGTTGGTGCCCCTACGCAAAGGGAAGCCCACGCGAGGGCCAAGCACCACGGTCGAGTAACTCCGTAGAGAGCCACGGGCCTTCTCCACGCGCAAGTGGTGCTCCGCTTCCGGCTCCTCTCGGACGCTCCCCGCCGTCTCCACTATCGAGCTTCCGGCCGAAACGCCGCGAGCCTCGTTCCCTCCGGTACACGGTGGCGGCCGTGACACAAACGCGGTTGTCACGGTCTCGCAAGACTCTTACCCCACTCGGTACAATTACAACGACTCACACAAGAGCCGAGGGGTTGTGTGGTTTTACAAAACTCAGTCAACTAACTAGGGTTCACCTAGAGCAAGCGCTAAAGCGGTCTAACTAACCTAAGCACTTCGCAAAGCACCTACGCTAATCACCGAGTGATTCTATTAAGCACTTGGGTGTTTGAGCTCTTGGAAATGTGCACTATATGCCTTGGTATGTTGCTTGGGCTCCCACACTTGAGAATAGCCGGTTGGGGTGGTCTTTATAGCCTCCACACCCCAAACTAGCCGTTGGACAGAAAGCAACAGCTTTCTGTCGTCGGGTGCACTGGACAGTCCGGTGCACCACCGGACATCTGCTGTGCAGTGTCCGGTGCACGCCATGTCAGCCGACCGTTGGCGCCTGTAGCAGTCGACCGTTGGATCCGACCGTTGCCGTCTGCCCATGGCACACCGGACAGTTCGGTGCACACCGGACAGTCCGGTGCTATAGCCAGAGAGCGCCTGTCTGTGGCCTCTCTGCGCAGACTGTCCGGTGCCACACCGGACAGTCTGATGCACACCGGACATCAATGTCCGATGCACCACCAGGCGCTGGCTGACAGCCCGCTTCTTGGATTTCTTCGCTGATTTCTTCGGGCTTCTTTTGTTCTTGAGTATTGGACTCCTATGCATCTTTTTGTCTTCTTTTTGAGGTGTTGCGTCCTCATTGTCTTGGTCCAATTTTCTTCGCATGCTGTGAACTATAATTATAAACACTAGCAAACATATTAGTCCACAGGTTGTGTTAATCATCAAACACCAAAACTCAATTAGCCAAAAGGCCTGGGGTCCATTTTCCTTACAATCTCCCCCTTTTTGGTGCTTGATGACAACACAACCAAAGCAAACAAATAATACAAGTATTTGAATTAAAATATGCAGTCTACTTGCTAAGATGCATGATTGTCCCTACAATGTGAAATTATGGACTTAAGCCTCCCCCTAACTCCATAATTCACTTACTTCCTATTTTTGGACCAAATGACCAAAACCACTTGAAAAACCATTTGGAGATATAAAATTTTAAATTGGTGGTGTTTGGTGTTTGATATAGTTTTCATTGCTTTGGTCCCTAAACTTCTCCCCCTTTGGCATCAACCACCGAAAAGGAAGACATTAAAAGCATGTAGGAAGTAAATAACAGCTTGCCCTCAACAAAAATTGTATCAAATGATATCACTAGAAGGATATTAAAATAAACCATATGAATGATACCAGTTGAAAGGAACTCCCCCTAAATGAGTGTTCTCTTTAGAAAGAAGTTTCTCCCCCTTTTTAGAGATAAAGAAATACTCCCCCTGCCAGAGATCCTCTACTTAGGAAAAAGCATGTGAAAATTAGAGGTGCAAGACATGATTTGAAAAGACTAACTTCCCTTATGCATAGATAACAGAATATGAGTTAACTACTTATGCATTTTTGCAACATGGAAGCATATGATATGAAATATAGTCTAATCAAATTTAGGAGAAGACATGTAAATGATACTGAATGTAGTCTCAAAAGATACCAATTGAAAGTCAATGGTGAGCTTGAGAGATCTTGGAGATTTTGCAGTGGAAGATTGTTGTCTTTCTCCGGGGACTTCATTTTCTTACAATGGGACTATCACATGAAATAGACTTGAAAAGATGTTAGTCTCAAAGTGTTAGATTATAGAGTAACCTCCCCCTAAAGGTGTGCATACAAGTTTTGAATACTTGTAGGAGACATGCACTTTGATTTGATATCAAGAGGGGCAAATTATCTATAATCCTAACTTTGACACATATAAGTTAAATGATACAACTTGTAGAAATCAAAATTTTCAATTTATGCATCATTTACTATGGAGTGATATAGAAGCTATGTGCCATGCTTAAATAAACATTTTAAGCCATGTAGGTTCGCTTAAGTATGTGAATTAAAAACAAGCAATCCTACCATGTGATTTACCTAGTATGCATGATTTTAAACAAAAGTACATATCAAATGTAATACTAGGGAAGAAAGGTAAACTAGATAAAAGGTAAATAGATACGCATATCTAAAAACGAAGAATACAATAAAACTAGTTACCTTAGTCATGGGTGGGAAATTTGGGTCTAAAATTTTCACTAATTCACTTGGCAATAAACTTGATCCAATATGATGTATCCCATGATATACATCACAATTTTGCCAAGTCTCCAAATTTCCCGATGACCTTCGGTCCACTCACTTCCCTTTCGGGATCCAAACCTTCTTGGTGCTTTTCATGGTTGAAATTATCTCCTTTGGCACCCAGATGCGTTTGACCCCTTTTCCTTTGTTGGCTTGCTTGTTGGCCTTGATTGCTATCACCTTTCCATTCTTTTTCTTCTTGATCAAATATGGTGTAGCATCCTTTTTGTTCACCTTTTTGATGTAGGTGTTGGAGATTTTGCTTGATGGCTTTTGCTTGAGCTTTTGCCTTTGTTTATCCCCGGTCATCGCCTTGCATTGGAAAGACTTGTGGCCTTCCATGTGGCATAGCCTACAAATCACAGTTTCTCCCTTTACAGGCTTGTTCACTCCCGCAGTGGTGTTATCCTGTGGAGGTCGGATTTGTTTGGCTTTGCCTTTCTTGTCATACAAAGCCTTGCCAAGGCGAGCCACTTCTTGCTTTAATTGTTCATTTTCCTTTGCAACCTCATCCGAACATGTCTCTACAACAATATTCTCAACAACGACTTGGTTGCAGGGGTTAAAATCATCAATTAAGTCAAAGCAGAAAGTAGAAGCATCTTTCTTAATAATTTCAGGTATTTCAACTAAAGATGCTGCTGGGGTGCTACCAATGTTTTCAAGCTTAGTAGTTAGCTCATTATTGTGTATGCTAAGAATTTCCATTTTCTCTAGCAAATTTTCAATATCTTTTTGGGAGCTAGCTAACTTAGCCTTAAGTTTTTCATTCTTTTTAATAAGGCTATCATCAGTAGCAGTGGATGGAGCACTAGATTCTAATATCTCAATTTTAGTTGATAGCTCACTATTTAAGTTTGCAAAAGTTTCAAATTTTTCTAACAAACCTTTGTAATCATTTTGAAAGCTAACCAACTTATTTTTCAAAGTTTTAAGTTGAGCTTTTTGCTTAGTGCAAACATCCTGGAAAAATTCTACGGCTTCCGCAAGCTCATCTAGAGAGGGCTTTTCCTCACCTTCATCATTACTACTACTTTCATCACTAGAGGATGTAATGCTTTTGTTACCTCTTGCCATAAGGCATTTGTGTGATGGCCGTGATGATCGTGACGAGGACCGGTGGCTGCGCGTCCTTTGAGGTTCATCTTCACTTGAAGAATCATCTCAAGTTCTAACACTAGTTAGCGCCTTGCCTTTGCTCCTCTCCTTTTTGGGTTTGGCCATATTTGGACAGTTGTCCCTGAAGTGGCTCTTCTCCCCACATGCGAAGCATCCTCTCTTCCTTTGCTTTTTCCTGTCAATGTTAAAGAGAAGATCCTCGACCTGCAGGGGCACACCCATTAGATTAATCTTGCGAATCATCCTCATTACCTTTCCGACGCGTCAGATTATTTCTTCATCCTCGGAGGATGATGTGCATGGTTGATTATCTTCATCATCATCACTTTCTTCTTCTTCTTCTTCTTCTTCACTTGAGGAACTTGGAGTGGGAGCCTTCTTTTTGCCCTTCCTTTCATCACATGCAAAAGCATATGGTCTTGAGGAAGTTGGCTCCTCTCCCCGACTCATTTTTCGCGACATTTCAAAAGCCGCGATTTTCCCAATCACGATGGTCGGGGTCATGTTGCTCAAGTCCTCCATGTTGTGAAGGATGGTGATGATGCTCCCATATCTTTGTTGTGGTAGCAGGGAGATAATCTTCCTCACAATGTCCGCATCACCTAGCTTATTAATGCCAATTGAATTGAGCTCATTGATAATTGGATTCAAACGAGAATACATGTCTCTAACAAGCTCATCATCTTTCATAGCAAAAGAATTATACTCATTTAAGACTAGGCAATGTTTTTGCTCACGGACATTGGATGTGCCGTCATGGAGCTCATGCAATTTTAGCCAAATCTCATTAGCAGTTTTCAGGGTAAATACTTGATTGAAAATATCCATGCTAAGAGATTCATACAAGCAATTTTTGGCTCTAGCATTTAAATGGATTTCTTTTTCCTCACTCGTGGTGGGTTTCTCGGGATTCTTGAGGGGTTTCATCCCGTCACGAGTGACTCTCCAAACACCTAGATCAACGGCCTCTAGGTAACAAGCCATTCTAGCACTATAATATGGGAAGTTAGTGCCGTCGAAATGTGGTGGCCTATGGGTATCCATCCCTTCCTCTAAAAAGCGTCGGCTCTTTTAGCGGTGAAGCTAAAGCGTTTCAAATGAGCCAAACCGGCTCTGATACCACTTGTAGGAAACGGGTGACGCCTAAGAGGGGGGGGGGTGAATTAGGACTTCTAAAACTTTTACTAAACTAGGCCACAATTAAATCCCTAGAGCAAAACCTATGCAAATAATCAAACACTAGAATGTGCAAACTAGGTTTTGTCTAAGTGTTGCTATCTCTACCGCAAAGGCTAAGTTTCAATCTACACTAAAATAAGTATGACTACAAGATTGAAACTTAAATGCTTAATATAGATGCGGAATGTAAAGAGCCAAGTAGAGAAGCAAACTCTCGTGGATGACGCCGGTATTTTTACCGAGGTATCCGGAACCACGCAAGGTCCCGACTAATCCTCGTTGGTGCCCCTACGCAAAGGGAAGCCCACGCGAGGGCCAAGCACCACGGTCGAGTAACTCCGTAGAGAGCCACGGGCCTTCTCCACGCGCAAGTGGTGCTCCACTCCCGGCTCCTCTCGGACGCTCCCCGCCGTCTCCACTATCGAGCTTCCGGCTGAAACGCCGCGGGCCTCGTTCCCTCCGGTACACGGTGGCGGCCGTGACACAAACGCGGTTGTCACGGTCTCGCAAGACTCTTGCCCCACTCGGTACAATTACAACGACTCACGCAAGAGCCGAGGAGTTGTGTGGTTTTACAAAACTCACTCAACTAACTAGGGTTCACCTAGAGCAAGCGCTAAAGCGGTCTAACTAACCTAAGCACTTCGCAAAGCACCTACGCTAATCACTGAGTGATTCTATTAAGCACTTGGGTGTTTGAGCTCTTGAAAATGTGCACTATATGCCTTGGTATGTTGCTTGGGCTCCCACACTTGAGAATGGCCGGTTGGGGTGGTATTTATAGCCTCCACACCCCAAACTAGCCATTGGACAGAAAGCAGCAGCTTTCTATCATCGGGTGCACCGGACAATCTGGTGCACCACCGGACATCTGCTGTGCAGTGTCCGGTGCACGCCATGTCAGCCGACCGTTGGCGCCTGTAGCAGTCGATCGTTGGATCCGACCATTGTCGTCTGCCCGTGGCACACCGGACAGTCCGGTGCTATAGCCAGAGAGCGCCTGTCTGTGGCCTCTCTGCGACAGTCCGGTGCACACCGGACATCAATGTCCGGTGCACCACCAGGCGCTGGCTGACAGCCCGCTTCTTGGATTTCTTCGCTGATTTCTTCGGGCTTCTTTTGTTCTTGAGTATTGGACTCCTATGCATCTTTTTATGTCTTCTTTTTGAGGTGTTGCATCCTCATTGCCTTGGTCCAATTCTCTTCGCATCCTGTGAACTATAATTATAAACACTAGCAAACATATTAGTCCACAGGTTGTGTTAATCATCAAACACCAAAACTCAATTAGCCAAAAGGCCTGGGGTCCATTTTCCTTACAGTGGTGATATCAAACAAATATTCTAGGAGTATCTACACAAAACAGTCTACAACTTCGGTATTCAATGGATAATTAAATTCTGCCATCAATAAGTTCTAAAACATTTGACAAGATAACTGACTGAATCTGTTTTAGACAGCAGCCTAGTTAACTTCAAAATTCGATATCTCCCAAACTACTGAACCAAAAATTATAAAATTCTGCTGACAGTTAGAACTTTTATCCCTCTACAAAAGTCTCCATAGTTGGAAGAGCCAATTCGGCCATTTACTAGATGAAACCCACCAGTGAACAGACCCGCTCATTTTTCTCATGCAAACAGGAACAACCACAGTAAAACAAACATAACTGGAGTTTCATAAATCATATGAATGCACTCTTTAACAATCTGGAAAGCTTATGAAATTATATACAACTTCTTTTACCAACCCACAGTTTAATTCTGTTGATAAAATTGCCTAACTCTTAAGAGAACAGATTCTGCACAGAATTATGAGACTTAAAAAAATTCTATAATTAAACTGCAATAACTTCTGATGTCCGATTGAGGTGTTCTTCGCAGCCACGGAAAGATCTACAAATTATCTACGACTTATATATAGACTTTTTATTTTTTTTGAGGTCACTAAGACCACGGAAAACTAGCATGGACAGAAACTGTCGAATCTGCCATTCTATAGAAATTAAATTCAAGACCAAAACCTAACCCCACATCTAATCCAACCTCTAATCCTTCAATCCACATGATCCACAACCTCCAAAAGCACATAATTATCGGGAGGAACAAGGATCCCATCCTTACCTAGGGTTTCCCCAAGAAAATCTGCAAGAGATGGGGGTAGAACATCTTCTTGATCCTTTCTTCCTCTTCAATCCATCTTGCTCCTCCTCTTCTCGATCCTTGCTGCGTGGGGGAGATCTAGAGGGAGGAGGAAGCAGTGGAGGGCGGCTGCAAGGGGAAGGGGGAGGGGTGGCCAAGGGTGGGGAAAAGGGGGGTTGGTGGCCCAGAAAAGGGAAAAGGGGGGCGACCACTAGGTTTTTGTGGGAGAAAGAAACGACGCCTCAGATGTCTCCTGACTTTGCATCCAACGGCCCACAACTCTTTCCCTCATCCACGCATCGAAGATCAACTTTTGGTCTATATTTTTTTGGGATATTACAGGTACGGTCGGACCATAAGATCGCGACGAAACTTCCATGCAATGGATGATAAATGCATTATGCATGTCAACAACATGAGTCCTTCCCAAATAAAATGTGCTAAACATATACTTTCACCCATTCTAAATAATAAACAACATGGGTAACATGATCAAACCACAACCTCAACATTTGTAATCAATAAAACATGAATATCTTCAAACGATGGTACCCAATTAGGAATATGAATACGAACACAAATAGCACAAACATAATCAAGTATAACACACTTTAATCAACTGACGGAATAACCATCACTATTTTACTTGCCTTTACCGGAAGTTTGGACAAATCCCTAAGTATGATCCGGAAGTCCACCACCTGTTTTTGACACACAACTTAGTGCACCAATTTCACATAACAACGCTCATAAACGACGCCGCACCTACGCACAATTTCAAACCTCGCCGCGGGTAACAACTCTCCCCACACCCACCAAACTGCAGTGGCGCTGCTTAACAATTTCATAACTTTAAAATTATGACAGCAGTGGTAACAAGCAAAAACTCTAGAGGCGTCTACATAAAATTCCCCATAAGTTTTGTATACAATTTATAATTAAATTCCAACATCTAATTAGCCTAAAACAGTCCACAAGATGAACCCTGCAATCTGTTTTTTTCTTGCAGCAACATACCCAAATTCAAACAGCGATATCTCCTAAAATATCACTTCGAATCGAGCGCATAAGTACTCGTTGGAAAGGTATGACAAAGCTCTACATGATTCTCCCACTGATTCCCACTAATTAACCCACGAAAATTCCCAGAAATCACTAGAACTACTGCTGTTCGCCGTCCCACAAAATTTCTGGACAACACCTCTACCGATTCACATGGGTAAACATGTACTCAATTTGATTGCAGAACAAATACAACAAAAGATAATCACAAAATCACTTTGGGTTCTTCCTTTTCTCCTTCCTTCCTCCCACCAATTCTCTAATCGAAATTTTCACCCACACGTAGAAGATCCGGCGAGGAAGAGCGGCACTTGGAGAAGAGAAGATGGGAGGGGGGGGCGGCTACAACTCTTGGGAAAAGAGAGGAGAGGGAGGATGGGGGGTGGTGGCCAAATGCTAGAGAGGGAGGGGGTGGCAGCTGCACAAGAGAGAGGGGATTAGGGGGTGGGGCGGCTAGGGTTAGGGGATTAGGGGGACGGGGCGGCTAGGGTTAGGGGGAACTAGTGGGCCAGATCGAGATCCACGGCCCAACTCGCTCACACGCCAGTTCCCAACCCCAGCGCATGAGACTAAACCTCATTCTACTATTTTACTGGTGAATGATTCCCAAAAATTTCAAACCCCAAAAACGCAGCACCCGAAAGAGAAACAACAAAAGAAAACAAAGCAAAAATGAGTTTCAACTTCTCTTCTTTGCAAACTGGGTTTCACAGGGCCCGAGCGCGGTTTTCCCTTTTTATTTTATTTTCCTATTTTGTCTTCTTTCTATTCTAAATCCCAAATTTGAATCTGAATCCTCTCATGAGTTTCACTCTTGAGTCAATTATACAGATTCAAACTCTAGTGTAGGATTAATATATATTTATTTACTTATTTTTATCTACATAATATTTATTTTCTTTTCTTTTCTAAATTCTAGAATTTCTATTAGATTCTAGATTTCCTTTTGAATTAATATATTTCTTGTCTCTTTTTTTTATATTGTCACAAAATACTCACAAAAATAATATCCAGCATGATGCATAATTTAGTGGTATATATTTTTATTAATTGTTTTTAAAGATGGTGTTCACCAAGGATTCCAAAACCGCCGAAAACCGGCGGTAAACCGCTCGGTAAACCGAAACCGCCAGGGGGCGGTAACGGTTTTTCAGCGGTTTTTTTTTGAATTCAGTCCAAATTTAAAAAATTTGAAAAAATTTATAAAAAATATGATAAAAAACTACATGCTTTTCTGAGTAATTTGGTATAAAAGATATTTAAATTCAAATCAGTTTAGCCAACAAAAAAAAATAGAAACATATATGAACCCGTTATGGACCCGTTAACCCGTTAACAAAAAAATCTAAAAACTCTTCTCCTCCGCGTCCTCCCCAGCAGCCCCTCACTTTCCCCATTCAGTTACGCTCTCAGCCACAGACCCGACGCCGCCGCACACGCAAAAATCGCCGCCGCTGCGGCTTTTACCAGCGGCTAAGCGCGGTTAACCGCCGGCCAGGAGCGGTTTACCAGCGGTTTACCACCCGCTTCGCCGCTGCCCCCCATCGTCGCCGCAGATCCGCTCGCCGACGGGTTTCATCGCAAAACCGGCGGTAAACCGCCCACGGGGAGAGGTAAATCGTGTTTTACCACTGGTAAACGGGTTGTGGTACCAAGATTTAGCTCTGCTTTAGATATTTAGTGCCTAGATTTGGATTTTTAATGTTTAGGTTTTCAGATTTCATTCATATTTGCGTTAATAACTTAGTTAATAACATAGTTATTGTTAGATTCCATTCATGGATTTTTTAGTTATAGTATATGTAACTCTGCTTTAGATATTTAGTGCCTAGCTCTATTTTAGTTATAGTATATGTAACTCATAATATTATTTACTACTAATGTAAATATGATTTAGTATTGTTATTATAGATGTGTTGGCTTATGGTTTATGTATTAGTTATGGTTTAGTTATTGTTTCAAGTTATATGATATTTTTGCCACATCTGTAGGAGACATGTCGGATGAAGATAGAGATAGAGAAAGAGATAGAGATAGAGTCTGGTTGCACGGAGAGAAGGTTGGCGCAGGTTTCAAATGCAAGTATTGTAGAGAAACAAAGAGCGGAGGGGGTGGTACCCGATTGAAGGAGCATCTCGCGCATAGAGGGAAGAATGTCAAGAAATGTCCCTCTGTTCCTCCAGACATAAAGGCATACTTCCAGCTTGACATAGATAAGACAAAGGAAAAAAAGAGTTCTAGGTTCAGGCAGCAGCTGAGGGCAGATGAGGCAGCACGAACCCATTTTGGGGACGATGAGTATGAGGATGAACTTAAAGCGGCTCTGCATCAGTCACGTGTGGAGCACGAATTTAGTCAGAGGGCTGGTGCAAGGTATGATAGGGGTGGTGGATCCTCCAGCCAGAGGGTACCTGAACGTGTTAGAGACTACAATCTTGCTCAAGCCTCTGGACTAAGGCAACAGAGGATAGATACTGGTCCCTGGACAAGTAAGGGAAGGAGCTCGAAAGAGATTCTTGGTAGGGCTTGGGCAAAGGCTTGTCATGCCATTGGCATCCCGGGTCGAAAGGTCGATAACCCATATTTTAGGGCCGCAATTATGGAGTCCCAAAAACAAGGTAACAAATAACACAATATATTTTGTTGTATTTGATCTATGTTGTTGACATAATCTTGTTGCCTTAAATGCAGGTGTGGGGGTCAAATTACCAACTGGTCGAGAGATTGATGGCAAGTATCTTGATGAAAATGTTAAGGAGTTTCAGAAGGAGATTGACAAATGGAAGATTGAGTGGAATGAGTTTGGTGCGACTCTAATGTGTGATTCATGGACTGGTCCTACACAAAAGAGCATCATTAACTTTTTGGTGTATTGCAATGGGATGATGTATTTTTTAAAGACTGTTGATGCAACTGGAGAGGTCCAGGACCATAAATTCATAATGCAGGTACGTATGTTGTACATACTCGTAGTTGCTTCACCCTTTTTTTACTGGCCACTCATACATATGTTGATGTAGCAGGAGATCAAAAATATCTTGAAGATTATTGAACCAGAGAATGTTGTCCAAATTGTAACAGATAATGGTTCCAACTTTAAGAAGGCTTGTAAGATGCTGAGCAGAGAAGCCATAGAGTACAAGCATATAGTATGGCAGCCATGTTTAGCACATACCATTAATCTGATGCTAAAGGACATTGGGAAGTGGGCACATCATGAAGCGATGATTCAAAGCGCACAAAGGATCTGTAGTTGGATGTACAACTCATCAAGTTTACATAGTATGATGAAGAAAGCCATCGGAGGTGAGTTAGTGAAATGGAATGCTACCAGATTTGGCACTAACTATATGTTCTTGGAAAGTTTCATGAGAAGGAAGGATAAGTTCATAGTATGGTTTATGTCACCAGAATTCAGGCACTCACGTTACTTCCTAACTGAAATGGGAAGATATGCTTTCGACAACATCACCAATGTTGAATGGTGGGAGAACATGCAACATGTTTTAGATGAAGTTGAACCTCTGTATGTGTTCCTAAGATTTGCTGATCAGGAGAAAAGTCCAACACTTGGTGAGGTGCTCATGCAATACACAAACACCAAACATACATATCAAAGTAAGTTTGAAAATGACAGCGCCCGCTACAAAATGATCATGGATGTGGTTGATGCTAGAATGAACACTGTCATGACAGACACATATGTGCAACCAGCGTGTGCCTTGCATCCATATGTGAACTATGTCATGGGGACGACGAGCAATCTCATGACAAATCTTCGTAAGGGTGTTGAAAGGATGTTTGATTCAAATACTGCTGCAATGGCACTCCAAGAGTATGACTTCTTCAAGAGGAAGATTGGAGACTTCTCGAGTGATCTTGCAAGGAGAATGGCCGTTGACCGCGGGACTTCTCCTTCGAGTTGGTGGTCCATGTTTGGATCAGATACGCCAACACTTCAACGTGTTGCTAAGTGGCTGCTATCACAGTGTGTCTCGTCGAGTGGGTGTGAGCGCAACTGGAGTACTTTCGCATTCATCCACACAAAGCTCCGCAACAAACTCGGCTACTTGAAATTGCATGAGCTTGTGTTCGTTAACTACAACCTTCGTCTTCGCATCCAACGAGCAACTGGTACACCAGAGCCTAGTGAGTTTAATCCTGCCTTGGCCTTCATGGATCTATCATTACATAGGCATAATGAAGCCATTAGATATTGGATGGAAAGAGGAAGATCCAATGCACCTCCAACATTGGATGAAGACTCACCTATCAGTGACACTCCTCTTCCTAGCACGCTTTTTACATCGCTTGTACGTGAACAAGGAGGCACAGAGGAAGTGCAAGAATGGGCCGATGAAACAATTGGTGACACCCACCTTGGTAAGCGGAAGACAAGACTTGGTCCATCAGATAGGAAAGGAAAAAGGGTCAAAATCACCGATCAAATCGAAGAGGAAGACGAGGATGAAGACAGTGATGATAACACAACCGACCCTAGTGCTGGTGATGATGGCAGCCATGGTGATGCTGGATTATATGGTGTAGGAGGGAGTGGTGCAGGAGGGAGTGGTACGGGAGGGAGTGGTGCAGGAGATTGGAGGTCCACTGGTGGAAGTCGGTTCACCCATTCCACACAAGATTCTTACCATGATGCACCTCATTCACAGCGGGAGACAATAAGTGGTCGACGTCGTTCGGTTTCATTTCCTGTCCAAGATGGAATCCGTAGCTCAAGTAGCTCTGGTTCTTCTAACTATCCGACTAGACAAGACCCAGTCTATAACCCTTATGCATGGCAATGGCAACCGAGTCAAGGAACCTATGGACCCCCTCCACCATCAGACGAAGCACCACCATCGATCATGTATGGGTATGGAAACTATGGACCTCCTCCACCACCATATTCAAATTTATCAAATATGTATCCACCAGGACCACAATATGGGTATGGACAAGTTCCCGCTGCACCGGTATGTTCTTTTGCTTTGTGGATAAGTATTTATTTGTCGTTCTTGTTTCCTCACTAATGTATCTCATATCTTTTGTATAGGTCTATCACTATCAGTATGACGGATTGGATCAATATCACAACCCTTCCAACATGCCTGAGTACTATCACTATGACTCGAGCTGAACATGTGAGTATTGTGAAATAAGTCGACCTATGTGTCGTTGCCTCGTTGGAGAGGTGTAAAAGAACTTGTATTTGAGTATTGCGAAGTTCGTTGGATGTTTATTGCATGAGAACTGGAGTTTGTGGTTGCATATGTATGTTGTATGTTATTTTGATGAACTCATGTTGTGTGGATCAATTAATATTTACTGTACAATGTGAATTGAGCAAACTACAAATAAACCCTGCCAAAATTTTCATTTTTTTCTGCTAAAAACAGTAAAAACCAGTTTATTTCACGGTTAACCGCCGGTTTCTACCGGTTTTTCGCCGGTTTTTCGCCGGTAAACCAATTCAAATTCAAATTGATTTGGTTTGGCCAAACCGGTCGGTTTTTACCGGTTTCTACCGGTTTACCGGCGGTAAACCGTTACCAGTGGGGGGCGGTTTTTACCTCCCCACCGGTTTTGTAAACCCTGGTGTTCACATGTGATGACAATGGGTTCAACCCACACATATAAATAAAGGAAATAACATTTTCTTCTCCTTTTATATTCTCTCTTACAAATTGGGTATTACAAGCAAACATTAAATAAATTATTTAAAATATATGACCCGACAGATTAATATTGTTAACATGAGTGATTATAAGCGAAAACAATTTATTATCACGAGCAGACGTCGCGCGATTCACGTTATCGACACGCGAGATACGCGCGACACGCGAACTAGAATTGCGGCACGAACGCGTGAAGGAATGACGACGACACGCAAACAACATGTGAATGACATGCGAACTAACGTGCGAACAGCGTGCGGGTCAGCACTCGCGACACGCGAGAATCCATAACAGAGGTCGCGTTTATATTAAACAAGTGTTAATTCAAAAACGTTTGTGTTGACAATGACACATTAATATATATTTATAAAAGCAAACCAATAATTAATTAATTAATTAAAACATGTGTTACAACAAAACAATGTTACTAATACTCAGTTAACGTTATTAAGAAGTTAACGCGACTGAAACAAAAATAGAATAAATCAGACATCTAACACAAAAGTTAACTTGTATTTGATAAACCATGTATTTATGCGACATGGTACAATATGTTCGGAAAGAGCTAAACCCTTAGATGGAGTTGGGGTAATACTTTTATTGGATGGCTGCATGCATCGAGGCTATCGTGCATGTGCTGGGGGCTAACCGCATGGAGATTCCTTTTTTTTCTCTCTTAGATGCACTCGCGGTCGTAGGTTCTCGATTTTTGGTGCATGCAACTAGGAACTTAGAGGGGCATGGGTGGTTGCCTTCCTAGGCGCATGCATGAAGAAATCTGGCACGCGTGAAGCCGTGCGAGGGAGGGCTCATTGGTGGCCGGGCTAGGCCAGCAAGGACATGGCGAGCAGCGAACATGCAGAGGTGTGGCACTGCTACGCACAGCAGCCAATGACACGGGGCAGCACGGCGCGCTCGCAGGCCTTTGCCATGGCGTGGTTGGGCGGGAGGCCGAGAGGGGCTTAGAGCGCGGCGTGGATCAGACAGCAGCACACAGCTTGGGGCGCATGGTGGTGCGACAACAGCACAGTGGGCTGGCCGGAGCAGCAGCCATGGCAGCAGGGCAAGGTGGCGATGCACAGCTAGACGGAGCGGGGACTCGCGCACACTGGCTACAGGCTCGCCGGGAGCGTGGCGGAGCAGGCGCGCAGGGAGGTAATAGATTGCGAGAGGGAGGGGCAGACGAAGGGGAAGTGCTCACCTCGGACGGCAGGGTCAGGGACAGTGAGTGTGGATGGATGCCGGTTGGTGAACGGCGAAGACGGGCGGAGCGATGCCTATGGACTACGCGATGGCGGTGCTGCGACATGGGCGCCACTGGCATGCATGGAGGCTGGAGGAATGAAGTAGGGGAGGGAAGAGGATGCAGGCGCTTGGATTTCTCGGCATCATGGGCATTGGCAGTTTTAGCGATGGAGAGGCGGCATGAGCACGATAAGACGAGAAAGAGATGGTTTGGGAAGATGAACAGGGCTCTAGCGGCGACTGGGCAACCTGCCCACGTGGGGACATGCACGACGTGCTGCTGGGTCGAGGCAACGTGGGGGCATGTGTTGGGGGCGCTGGGCCGAGCTGGGCGTGTGGCGCTGGGCCACCAACTTTAGCTGAGCGCGCAGGCATGGGAGTGGGGGCCTAGGGAGCTAGGCCGCGCGAGGGGGAAGCTTGGCGTGGGAGTGGGCCGGGAAAGGTGGGTCGCGCGCGCGGAAGCGGAGTTGGGCCTCTCGCGCTAGGTGGGCCCGCCAGGGCAGGCCGCGAGGCCGAGCTGGGCTTAGGGGAGGAGGGGCTGGGTCTCTTTCTTTTTCTTTCCTATTTCTTTATCTTTTATTCTTTCCTATTTTCTCCATGATGTCAAATCGAATTCCTTATTGAACAAATGCTCCACAAAATCACTCATCAAACAAAGTGAAAGTATGCTCCAGCATGATGCGACAATCAAAGCACTTATAGGGTTTTAATTTACTAGGCTTACACGTAGATATAAAACAAGATAATTCTTCACTCTTTAGGCAAAAGAAAAGAAAAGCATAGAAAAGAGAGGGTAACATCTGAATTTGGTTGATATTAGAAAAGAAATTTTATACCCCAAATTCAGGGTGTTATAGAATGCCATTCTATAAATTGCTCAAGTAGGTAGACAAATTTCAGTGGACCACAGAAGCGCAGGAGCCCCTGGATGCGCTGAATAAGTTCTTGACCACTCCACCAGTACTCAAGCCACCACGCCAAGCTACGTCCGGTCAGCTGGCAGAAGATCTGCTGCTATATATTTCCTGCACGACTCACGTGGTAAGCACCACGTTAGTAGTCGAACGGACAGAAGAAGGGCACACATACCCAGTGTAGCATCCAATTTACTTTATCAGCGAAGCTATTATACGTGGTACTTCTAACCACGCGCAAGCTCCGGCACTACTTTGACGACCACAAAGTCATAGTAGTCACTGGATTTCCAATAGGCAATATTCTTCACAATAAGGAAGTTGTTGGGAGAACAGCCAAGTGGGTGTGCAAGCTCAGAGCTCATGATATAGAGTTCCGACCACACACAGCGATAAAGACTCAGGCACTGGTCAACTTTATATCAGAGTGGACTGAGCACCAGGTCCCAGAAAGCCTAGAAGTTGCTGAAATATGGAGAATGTACTTCGATGGCTCGCTGAGACTGCAACGAGCAGGCGCGGGGATTCTCTTTATTGCTCCCGGAGATGAACAACTCAAGTATGCACTCCAGCTCTTGTTTCCAGCATCCAATAACGCCACAGAGTATGAGGCGCTGGTCCATGGACTAAGCATCGCTATTTCACTCGGCATCAAGAGATTAATGGTGTACGGTGACTCATTGGTGGTCATAAGCTAAGTAAACAAAGTCTGGTATTGCTCGACTGACTCAATGAACAAATATGACGTAGCAGTGCGGAAGCTGGAGGACAAATTCGAAGGATTAGAATTCCACCATGTGGAAAGGGATCGCAATGCATCAGCTGACGCACTATCAAAGCTAGGATCCAGTCGGGCCCAAGTTCCACCTAGGGTTTTCATCCAAGAAATACAACAACTGAGTGTCACCACAGATCAGATGGAGGAATGCCACGTTCTGAGTCAGGCAGAGGCAGGTCCCAATGACTGGAGAGAGCCAATCATCAGATACATAAGAAACAAGGAAGAACCAGATGACAAGGCTGCGGCGGAGCGCATCGCGAGACAGTCGGCCCACTATATCATTATAAAGGGCCTACTATATAGAAGAGGTGCAGGAGGTGTCCTAATGATGTGCATTCACTTGGCTACTGGGAAGCAGTTGTTAGATGAGATTCATGCTGGCAATGTGGCGTACATGCAGCGTCACGGACTCTGGTAGGGAAAGCTTTTAGGTCCGGGTTTTACTGGCCAACAACGAAGAATGATGCAACCGAGTTAGTCCAGAAATGCGAGGCGTGCCAATTCTTATTAAAGCAGCAACATCTACCCGCACAACAGTTTGCAAACTATTCCTGTGACCTGGCCGTTTGCATGCTGGGGGCTGGACATGATTGGGCCCTTCAAGAAAGCTCAAGGGGGTACACACACATACTTGTTGCCATTGACAAATTCACAAAGTGGATAGAATACAAGCCCATCGCCTCTTTGACCTCAGCAAAGGCAGTGGAGTTCATTCAGGAAATAATGTCTAGGTTTGGAATACCTAACAACATCATTACAGACCTGGGCTAATTTCACCAGCTCAGAGTTCTTTGACTTCTGTGAGCAGAGGAGCATCCAGATCAAGTAAGCATCACTGACACACCCAAGAGCTAACGGGCAGGTGGAAAGAGCCAACGGGATGATACTCGATGCACTCAGGAAAAGGTGTTTGACAAGAGCGAGAAGCTCGTAGGAAAATGGATCAGGGAACTACCATATGTAGTCTGGAGCCTGCGAACCTAGCCGAGCCGAGCTTTACACGGAAACACCCCATTCTTCATGGTGTATGGATCGGAGACAGTGTTACCAGTAGATCTGATCTTTGGGGCATCTAGATTAACATTCGAAAGCATAGCTGAAGCAGAAGCAACTAGGCTAGATGACATCAATGTACTAGAGGAAGAACGGCTAAATATGGTCATTCAGTTGGCCAGATACCAGCAGACCCTGAGGTGCTATCACGACAAAGCAGTACGACATCGATCCTTTGCAGTGGGAGATTTGGTCCTCCGCCGAGTGCTGACGGGAGAGGGGCAGCACAAATTGTCACCACCGTGGGAATGACCATTCATCGTCGTAGAGGTTATACGGCAAGGATCCTACCGGCTCACTCAAATGGATGGCACCGAAGTGGGGAATTCATGGAATATTGGGCACCTCAGGAAATTCTATCCATAACAATTCCTCAAAACTCTTGAGGACGAGTTGTACTTTGTAAGCAGAAGGTTTCATCATCAATAAAGCTTCCATGTTCCAAGGCATACAAGTTCTTGATCAACAACTGGCCTAGGTCGGGCTCAACTTGAAATCGGCATGACACCCTTACACTACTTAGGGTGATCACTATACCCTACTAACGAAGCAGTCGACTTAAGTCGGAAACGCCTTAAGTCAGCGCGACATGCTCACTCTTACACGACTTAGGGTGATCACTACACCTTACTAACGGAGCAGTCGACTTAAGTCGGAAACACCTTAAGTAAGCGCGACATGCTCACGCTTACACAACTTAGGGTGATCACTATACCCTACAAACAGAGCAGTCGACTTAAGTCGGAAATGCCTTAAGTCAGCGCGACATACTCACGCTTACATGACTCAGGGTGATCACTATACCCTACTAACGGAGCAATTGACTTAAGTCGGAAACGCCTTAAGTCGGTGTGACATGCTCACGCTTACACGACTCAGGGTTATCACTATACCCTACTAACAGGAGCAATCAGCTTAAGTCGGAAACACCTTAAGTCGACGCGACATAGGGGTGATTACTATACCCTACTAGCAAAACAATCAACTGAAATCAGGAACACCTCAAAGAAAAGCAACCCGCTCACATATTCGAGGGTGGCTTCAGTGCCCTGCTAATAGAACAATCAGTTCAAGTGTAGCACAGTTACATGCACATGAAATCCATGATACACTGTCTCGCTAAAAAATACTAACTCAAAGTGTTTTTCATCCGAACAAATCACTGCGCAGGAGCATTTTTGCAGGAAGCCTCAGCAGCAGGAGTAGCAGAAGAAGAAGGTCTGCTCACGACAGTAGGTGCAGCAAGAACGTCGACAACAATGTCCTCAGGCACCACAACACCAGGCCTCCTCATCAGGATTTGCCCGGCGTGAATAACCTTGTCCTTGGCTTTGTCACACATTGCTTTCATAACAACACGGTCATCCTGTAAGGCCTTGATGTTGAGGCGAGCGGCCTCCAGCTCTTGCGTGACAAGTTTCTTTGAGGCGCGTAGCTCCTTGATGACAGAATCCTTCGAAGACAGTAGCTTAACGAGTCGTATCACTTTAGTCTGGGATGCCCTCTGTGGCAGAACCGCCCGAATTATTCCAGCTTAAGTGCCCAAGTCACGCCTTAGAGGCAGCAACACACTTAAATCAGAATATCCTGTCAGTCCCTCAGATCTAGTCTGATAAAGCCACTTACCAAGGATTGAGTACCATTTGCTCACACGATGGTGAGTCGCAGAGAGAATACAATAAACATGAAACCACAAATTAAAGTATTGGAGTTATTACATAATTTAGAGTTTTAACAAAAGGTAACAAGTTTGTAACTAAAATGCAGCAGATAATCAATAACGTCGATACTGAGGAATAGGGCAAGGCCTAGCCCACTACTCCTCCTAGTCCTCTCTTGTCGAGGCAGCATCCCACTCAACCGTCCAACCTGGTGGCAGGGTGTAAGGCCAAGTCACACCATCAACCATATCCTGTAGCATACCTGAAAAATAAGCCACAAGCAAGGCTGAGTATACTAATACTCAACTAGACTTACCCGGTGTGAGGAGTCTACTCCTCTACCTCTAGACCATGCAACTGTTTGGCTGAGGGGTTTGGTTTGCCAAAAGCACTAGCTGAGTCTAAAAACAATTTTATCTTTTCTAGCTTTCGCCAGTTTAATTTAGCTAGGTTTGCTCCTTTCTAAACAGTCATGGTAACAATCATTTAGTACAATCAACATGTTATCTCAAGTAAAACCTCATTTCCCTTTTTACTTAATTCGGTACAAGGGGTCAAGCAGTCTCATTAGCTGCGAGAAACAGACGATTCGAATCGAGTTTTAACCTTGCAAGGTAAACCTAAACACATGACATGTAGGGGCACTCCGTCCCCACACATATCAACCATCCCCATCGATTCCCCGTTCGCGACCAGGACTCACCGCCTTGGCATGCAATGCCCCACTGACCCCCGCTGCCGCCGTGCAGTGGCTGCACTTGCACCCACCATAGCTAGCATGGGAGACCCTATCTCGGGACAAGTGATGGGGAAAGTCCGCGCCCGGCTTCACTGAGGTACTAGGCTTACTTGTTACCATATTTCTCGACATGTGTTTAGAACTTTCAAACGCTTGACTCAGGTATCCACACATTAATCCTTAGTTCCATTTTCGTCTCATAGACAAGACATCCACCCTGGATCCAAGCCCATAGACCATCATAGATCCCGTTATCAAGATGAATACAATTAATTCCTGACCTCGCGCGAGTGCTAGAAAAATCACTCGATTCTACTGAGATCCTGATTAGCAAGGCAGCTACTTGACCTAACATACTAGTATCCATCTCAAAAAGGAATCCTGAGTTTATGCAACTAGGGTTTCAAGCAACTCCTACACTTAAGTGCACATTACAAACCTACAAACAATAAGTGTAGTAAAGTAGCATATATAATGGTTATGCATAAAATCGGGGCTTGCCTTCAAAAGCTGAGGTTGTGGGGAGATCCTCGGGGCAGGCTCTAGAGCTGGCTCCTGGACTTCCTCTTGGGCAGCTCCTTGCTCGGGGATGAGCACGTACTCTCCGTTAGCGAGGTTGCAATCTAAATGAATGCAATGAATAAGAGATATGTATGCCATGGTATGTAAATTAAATATTTGAAAAGCGAGGTGAAGTACTCAAGTTAGCAGGGTAGGTCTTAGCTCCATTATTTAAGGTTCTTGGGGTATACTTGGCAATTAGAAGTAGGTGTGGTCAATCTCGGAAGTTGGATTAAGTTAGTACTCAACAATCCCTCTATGTCTTAGTGATGATTAAATAAGGTTCTTGGCTGAAGCATTTATGGTTAAGATTTATCACTTCTATTAATTTTCTCTTTTTCCCTTTCCTACTTATGCATTTTAGAGTAGGTTTGAACTACAACGTAGTTTCAAGAATTTCCAAAAAATATGTGAAAATTACAGTGACTTCTCACTGGTGTTTATATTTCAGTCTCAAAAATTGAGGCCTAGAATGGGGCTGGTTTTCTCTACACAAAAATACTAAATTTTAGGGCAGAGAGGGTGCTTTGAACTACAACTCTCTTCTAACATTGGATTTTTCCCTAAGGTTTATTTTTGCTGGCATCTAGGGGTAATAATAATACCTTGTACCAAATTTTAGCCAATGATACGTATTGGTCATTTTATTGTGATTTTCTAAAGTTTTAGGGCCTAGTGGTGCTTTCTACTACTACTATATTTGAAAAATGTCAAACAACAGATTTCCTATTTTTTCTATCTTCTTCTTTGCGCAAGAGGAGTCATTCTAGAAGTTGGATAATTGCTCAAAGGGAACGGGTGGTAGAATTTCTTGGAATATATGGCCTTTTTCATGGGGTAGGGAGTGAGGTGTATTACATCATATTTTTATCTTAGTTTCATATTTTTCTCTGGTGGCTTATATCATAAGTAATTGGGTACAAAAAGGTTTGCTCACTGTTTCATATTTTTAGTCTTTCTTTTGATTTATCTGAAGTATTGGCTAAATCCAAATTCTATTTGTTTAACTTACTTACTTTAATGGTTTGGGGTGTTTACCATTTTTGTAGTGGTATACTAGTAGCTAGAGGTCTACTGAATTTTTCTTGCCATTATTGGATTTGCCCTTATATTTTTAATCATGGCTTTTCTTGACTTCTTAATGCTTAATGAAATTATAACCTTAGATTAGCACTAGACTAGGGTTCCATATATTTTTCCTAGGTTCTATATAACTTAGGCATACTAGGAAAAATATGGTCATTCTCTGGTTTTTATTTTCTATCACCTTTTTCATTTTTCTAAAGCTTGGGTAGAAACAATCTTTAATGGACATTTCTGGTTTATTCTTGTATACTGGGGTGTTCAATATTTTTAAGCAATGTGTATTACTAGGTGAGTATCTCCACAATTTTTCTTAAGTCCAGTATAGAAGTATTTCTATTTTTCTCTGTATTAATAAGGTTTGGACAGTTTTCTTATTTAATCCAAAACTCTAAAAATTAGTACAGAGAACATGAGGTTTAATATTTTTGTTTGATAGTGCATAAATCACAGAGCCTAACAAAATTTGTTTGACTAAATTTGGATGAGTATTCTTTAAGTTATTCATTTAACTAGTTTGCTGCAGATTTAAAGAATTGAATTTCAAATGGAAAAGGAAAACCTACTTTGCGCTAGGGTCCCTAGTATACTTTTCCTGCGTCCCTTACAAACAGGTCCTCGGGTTACTATTCCACCGAGTCTCTGACAATGCAGAAAACCCCCTTGGGTAAATCTAAATATAATCTGCAGTCCTTCCCCTATTGGAACAGTACTCGCGGTGGGGAAAAGGGTGACGGGGCTTACCGGCGGCGATCTAGCTCCGGTGAGGTGTCCAGGGAGGTCGGGGAGGTTACGGCGGTCAAGTCGAGGTACGGGTCGGCGTCAGAGGTGGTCGGAGTCGGTGGGTCCTTGTGCGCAGGCGGGGGAGTTCGTCGGCGGCGAGTGTTCCAGCCTGCTCACGGTGGGATAGTTCAATTGATTCGTTCTGGAAGCTTTACCAAGTGATGTAGAGGCGGTATACGCCAAGAATTGGAAAATGGCGCAGTGACTTACCCGGTCCACGTTCGCCGGTGAGCGGAAGAAGTCCGGCGAGGGTGATTCGGGGTTTCCGGTGAGGTTACGCTGGGTCTGAGGGCTCGGGGAGCTTCACGGGTGTCTAGCGAAGCTAACCGAACTACTAGCGTGGACTGGGAGCGGCTGAAGTGAGCAGGCCGTGGTGGACGGAGCTCAGATGGCTTGGTGCGCGGAGGAGAGCTCTCGGTTCACGGCCAAATGCTTCGGTGACTAAGCACGGCGAGTGTGCGAAGCTGAGGCGAGGTCGTGTAGAGGACACTGGACTTTATAGGCGCGAGCTTGAGGAGGGCGCACGGCGGACTTGACCGTGCACTGAGGCGAGCGCGCGCGGGGGTTGGGCAAACGCCGGCGTGCCGACCAGGGTCGAACATGTGTGTGCGTTTCTTCTTGCATGAGTAGTCACTCATCCAAGCCTGCTCTTGCCTTGGTCAGTGCACAAAACCTCTTCCCCTTCCTATAAGCTACCGATTATGTGTGGGGGTCAAAGGATTTGGCCTACTGGTTTCAAAGATATGGAGCTCTCAAGTAGGGTCTGTCTCACAGCCCGAGCCCGAGGCAAATCTTCAGTTTTGTCGTGTCTAGGGTCCGAATCCCAATTCCATCTTCAGATATGTGGTAGAGAGATTAGTTTAGCACATATTTGTTAATGGGAGCTCATGGTTTTGGATTAGGGATCATGGTGAACATGCTCGAGTTTGGGTTAGAGGCTGAAATTCTTTGGGCCAAACTCTCTTACTAACATTTGTAGCTTAATTAGTGTATTTCAAGTTTTATAATTGGCCCTGGCCATGATTCCATGTTTTCCATTGCCTTTTTACCAATTTCCCCCTTTTGTACTTAATGGCTTAAGAAGGGTTATTCTAGGGTTTGGGCATTTTTCTCACTTTGTGGTGCATGATATGGTTAAGGTATGATCCTTAAGATGAAAAGACTTAATCAATTTTTTGCTTCTCAAGTTTTGGGGTCTTTTGCTCAATTATGTTTACATGTGATAATGGTCACCGGTTGGGTACTGAGGGAACAACCCTGAGTAACACTAGGGTGTTACAGCCTTCCCCCCTTAAAGGAATCTCGTCCTGAGATTTGGGCGGGATCCTCTAGGGGTGAAGAGGAGGTTACAACTTGCTTTCCTAGTGTGGGTTTGTTTATTAAGGTACATTAGAAACCTGCTCTTCGAATGTCATCCTCTTTGCAACTTTAGAAGGAAGTCCTTTTTGTTTTTGTTTCATCGCTTAACTTGGTTTGTGTTAAGATCATCATTCTTATATTTGGATTCAGAGGGCAGGGGGCTTGGGTATGGTCACGTACCGGTTTCCTTAGGTAGATAATTGGGGTAGTTTGAGCGTAGAAATTCCTCAGTCTCCCAGGTAGCTTCTTCCTCTAAATGGTTACTCCGTTGGATCTTATACATTTTGATCGACCTCGCACAAGTTGATCTTTCCTTGTTATCTAGAACCTTGGAGGGGTACTCTTGATATGATAGATTTGGCTCTATCTCCACATCTAGTTTTGGTCCGACCTCAGTTGGTAATCGAACACATTTCTTCAATTGGGATACATGGAACACATTGTGGATGGCAGACATTTTTGAAGGTAGCTTCAATTTGTATGCCACGGGTCCACATGCTTCTATGATCTCATAAGGTCCAATGTAGAGACGGGCTAACTTGCCTTTGATCCCAAACCTTTGCACTCCTTTTGTGGGTGATACTTTCAGATATACGAAATCTCCCACTTCAAACTAGAGGGGTTCCCTTCTCTTGTCATGGTAGCTCTTTTGCCTGGCCTGAGTAGCTTCTAGATTCTTCCTGATCTGTTTGACTTTTCTTTCAGCTTCCGTCACTAGGTCAGGCCCAAAGATTTCTCTTTCGCCGGGCTGTGACCAGTTGAGGGGTGTTCGACACCTTCTTCCATATAGGGCTTCAAAGGGTGCCATCTTTAGGCTGGATTGATAACTGTTGTTATAAGCACGTATTCCAGTTCTTGCCATAATCGATCGCATAAGCCCTTAGCATATCGTCAATAATCTGATTTACCCTTTCGGTCTGACCATCAGTCTAGGGGTGGTAAGCTGAACTTCTTACCAGCTTGGTCCCTAAGGACTCTTGCAATTGCTCCCAAAATCTGGCTACGAATTGGGCTCCTCGGCCAGAAACAATTGTTCGAGGTAATCCGTGCAAACACACAATTCGGTCAATGTACAACTATGCATACTTATGAGCCTTATCGGTGGTGTGCACTGGAAGAAAATGTGCCACTTTTGTCAATCGGTCCACAATGACACAGATTGAATCATGATGTCGAGAGGTGTTGGGTAGACCCACAATGAAATCCATGCTGATGTCATCCCATTTCCATGAAGGTATTGGTAGGGGTTGCAAGGCACTAGCTGATTTTAAGTGGCTTGCCTTTATCCTCTGACAGGTGTCACATTCTGATACATATTGGGCTATCTCCCTTTTCATCATGGTCCACTAATATAGGGGCATCAGATCATGGTACATCTTGGTGCTTCCTGGGTGCATGGAGAATTTGGAGAGATGAGCCTCATCCAAGATTTTCTTTGGAGGTCTCTATTTATAGGAACCACCAATCTATCTTCAAACCATAGTATCCCCTTGCTATCTTGGTGAAAGCACTTATACTTCTCCACTTTCTGATTAAGATTCTCTTTGATGATTTGCACTCCCTTGTCACTGAATTGGGCCATAAAAATATGGTCCAACAAGGTTGGTTCAACGGAGATGTGAGACAAGGTACCAGAAGAAATCACTTCGATCCTCATCTTGTTCAACTCATTACACAGGGCATTGATGCGAGAATCCATCACCATACGGTTGCATTGTGACTTTCGGCTTAAGGCATCTGCAACCACATTAGCTTTCCTCGGGTGTTAATGTACTTCCAAGTCGTAGTCCTTGATCAATTCTAGCCATCTTCTCTGCCTCATGTTGAGATCAGCCTGAGTAAAGATGTACTTAAGGCTCTTGTGATCTATATAGATGTTGTAGTGGGTTCCCATCAAGTAGTGTCTCCACATTTTTAATGCATGAACCACGACTACTAACTCTAAGTCATGAGTAGGGTAATTTTGCTCATGTAGTCTGAGTGCTCTTGACGCGTAGGCAATGACTCGGTTGTCTTGCATTAAAACACAACCTAGTCCAGTGCCCGAGGCATCACAATACACATCGAACGGCTTGTTGTTGTCAGGCTGCGCTAACGCAGGTGCTGTGGTCAGATGTTGCCTCAAGGTGTGGAAGGAATCTTCACATTTCTGACCCCATTCGAATTTTGCTCCCTTCTTCAACAATTCTATTATGGGCTTCGCAATTCGAGAGAAATCTGGAATAAATCGTCGATAATACCCTACCAATCCTAGAAAACTCCGAATCTAACAGACAGTCATGGGCGGCTTCCAATTCATCACCTCTCGCACCTTATCCGGATCAACAGCTATGCCATCTTGAGAGATAGTGTGACCCAAGAATTTAATCTCCTTTAGCCAGAAATCACATTTTGACAATTTGGCATAAAGGCGGTGTTCTCTCAGACGTTGGAGCACTACATGCAAATGACAGGCATGCTCTTCTTCGTTCCTTGAGTACACCAAGATATCATCGATGAAAACCACCATAAATTTGTCTAGTTCAGGCATGAAGACTGAATTCATCAGATACATGAAGTATGTGGGTGCATTTGTTAGCCCGAAAGACATCATCAGATATTCATATAACTCATATCTGGTTGAGAAGGCAGTCTTTGGAATATCACTTACTCGTATCTTGATCTGATGACAGCCGGAGCGAAGATCTATTTTGGAAAACACCTTGGCTCCAACCAATTGGTCGAAAACAACATCAATACGAGGCAAAGGATACTTGTTTTTGATAGTCACCGCATTGAGTGGGTGGTAGTCTATACATAATCTCAAGCTTTCATCCTTCTTCTTCACGAACAAGGCTAGACATCCCCAAGGTGAAGTACTTGGGCAGATGAAACACATGTCCAACAATTTTTGCAGCTGTTTCTTCAATTCTGCCAACTCGGCAGGTGGCATCCGGTAGGGCCTCTTGGAAATAGGTGTCATTCCCGGTTGCAATTCGATGGCAACCTCGATATCTCGATCTGGTGGCATTCCTGGCAACTCATCAGGAAAAACATCTGCATAGCCACAGACCACTGGAATTTCCTTCAAGGGTAGTTCTATCATGGAGAAGGCATATGACTGGGTGGTCTCTTGGCTGGGCAGATATAATGTAAGGTCTCTGAAGGTAGGAGAACAGATTTCTAGAGTTCTGGCAGCTACATCTAACACCACCTGATGTTGAATCATTCAGCTAGCTCCCTAAATGATATCTACGTTCTCTAACCCCAAAATTAGAAGTGTAGATTTGAAGATTTTGCTCCCCAGCTGGATAGGTACACTTTGACTTAATTGATTTGTTGCAACCTTGCCTCCCGGTGTTGCAATCACGAAGGACCCTCGGGTATGACAGAAGGGCAGTTGACATTTGGCACTGAACTTCTAGCTAATGAAGCTATGCGATGCACCAGAGTCAAACAGAATCAATGCAGGTTGATGAAAAATGGAAAATGTACCAGTCATGACGGGCACTCCTTCAGGTAACTCCTCCAAAGTAGTGAAGTTGAGCTTCTCTTGCCTGACTTGCACTTTTTGCTTCCTCCCTTTGTCTTGGTTTGGTGCTGGCATCTGCCTTGGCTGATTCTATGGGCAATTCTTGGCATAGTGGCCTACATTGCCACACATGAAGCATTTGTTTCCATTCCCTTGGTGGAACTGCTGCTGCTGCTAAGATTGATTGTTCCTTGGAGCGGGAGCGGGGAAACGGTTGGGCACTTGCTGCTGCTGCAGTGGCCTGATGACCCATATCCCTGCCTGCTGCTGGAATCCTCTGCTCTGACTGTTGGAGACAATCCGAAATCTCTGGGGTGGAGCTGAAGGTCCTGACATTGGTGCCTTCCTCTTCTTTTCTGCCCGGTGAACTACAATACAGTCTTCTTGTGATATGGCCAGGTTGACCAATTCATTGAAGCTGTCAGCCCGAACAGTGTTGAGGCGCTCACGCAGCTTGGTGTTGAGTCCCCTACAGAAACGGTCTCTCTTCTTTTCGTCTAAATCTACATGATAGCCTGCATACTGTCAGAGGTCGTTGAAGGCCTGGGCATACTGTAGCACAGTGCGGGTTCCCTGAGTTAGAGTCAAGAACTCATTGAGCTTGCGATCCAGAATCCTTGCTGGAATATGGTGTCCCCTGAAAGCCGTCTTGAATTCCTCCCATGTCACCTCATGGTCAGTAGGTAACATGGCGCGGAAATGGTCCCACCATGTCCTAGCAGGTCCACGAAGCTGTTGTGCGGCAAAACGGGTCTTCGTGTCATCAGGGCAAGCTCCCGTGAGGAGTGGGTACTTTGACTCCACAACCCTTAGCCACACGTCGGCATCTAGCGGTTCCTCTGCCTTGGTGAACAAGGGTGGCTACGTGCTCAAGAACTCTTGATAGGTGTCACACCCAGTTTTGGAAGGAAAACCGAATGCGAACCATGTACGTGATAGGATCAGAAACTCACGTACACAGCGATTACATAATTGGACATCATCACACAATGCTTAAAATAAATAGTGGAAAGATATTTTATTACATCAAGATGTCCAAGACATCCACAGAGTCTAATACATAACCATCGTTCAACATAAATATCAAAGTGCGGAATTACGAAGCGTAGATGCTAAGCCTACACAAGCAGCTAACTGGGGGTTTGCCACTAAGAAAGAACTAGAACTCGTCGTAATCTTGAAACTCCTCGAAGTCATCCATGTTGCCAGCTTCACCTCCTGAGCACTGAGAACAGTGGGGACAACCTATGGTGGGGGTGGTGTGTAAAGCAAGGGTGAGTACACATCAACGTACTCAGCAAATGTCTCGTTTGGCTAAAGTGGACTAGCTGTATGTGGAGTTGAGGTCAAGCAGTTGCTTTTAGGTTAGTCAAGTATTTATTTTTATTAGTAGAGCCAAGTTTTAGTAATAAACCCAGTTATTACCCAAAAGTACCTCCTCAAAAGAGGAAATACCAAAGATCAGATTTTATAACATCATAGTTAATCATCAACATAAAAGTATCCAAAGTTCTTCTAATCAAAGAGGATCCCAAGGCTGCTCTTAACCGTGAGCTCGGCTGATATACCAGTTTTTTAACACTCTGCAGAGGTTGTACACTTTACCCACAAGTCGTGATTCCCATTCTGCCTGGAGATCATGACTCTCCATTGATCACTTCCAAGGTGACCTAGCAGGGTCTCACTATATAGCCTTTACAAAGACTCCCCTGGTGCATAGCTGCTCGTTAGGTTTCGCCAGTCATACAAACGCAGTACACCTCCCTAAGGTGGGTGACTAACAAAAACCAAATCGAATGAACCTCTACACCCCAACCTTGGCAGAGTGAGCACTATGCCCCGGCCCCCATTGACGGCCCTCCGGCAAAGCCAACTACACCCCCAGGTTCATCTAATTAATCAGCTAAGGGCGTCCCATTCCACCCTCATGGTTGCACTGTTATCCTGGGTGGTCACTCCACGAACAGGTCCTTACAGAGAGGTGCTCAGGGAAAAGGCCTGAGTCCCCTAAGGTATCACAAGATCATCCACATATTCAGGATAACAGTATCATATCATAAATGTTTACATCATGTTCATTGATTAAGTTAAGGCAATAGCAACATGCTAACCATGGTAACCCATAAGGTAAACAAGGATAAGTGAATACAGACTAGTCAATCCTTAGGTTTCATAAAGTAATGCGGGACAATGAATCATAAAGTATGTAGGACATAATAGGTCAAAGGACACTTGCCTTCACCAGGTTGCTGCTCAGGGAGGTCTCCAACAACATACTCAGGAACTTCGGACTGCTTGTTGTCTAAATAAAGCGAGCATGCATTCAATACATTTGGAAAGTACAAATGAACATCACACCAAACATGTACAAACATTGGAACACATCTTAAAAAGACATAATTCTACATAGGGGGTAATGAATTCAAAGTATAACATAAACTATGGCATACATTAACTTTATTTGAAAATAGATTATTATTTCCCTAAGTGTTACTTACAAGTACATAAGCATGGATCAATTTATTTTACTGTGACCTATAATTTAGAACAGAGATGAACCTATCATTAATCTCACAAGTTTAAACATGATTAAATCCCTAGGATTCTCCTTTTATTCATTTTATTAAATAAACTACATCTATATTAGTTCATATTCAATCATAACAATTAGATTATGTAGACAGTAAATGAAACCAAATTCATTTTTAAACAGAGAATAATCCTATGAACATTTTGCAATTTGAATCACCAAATTCGGAGTTCATATGCACAAGATATGAAATAAACAAGTTTGGGAATTCAAAATATGAAATTAGGTCTAATTCTAGGAATATTTGAAAGTCCAGGGCTAAATCTGCAAGATTATAGGGGTCTGCGCGCGAAAACTAGGGATGGTGGGTTGATTTCCAATAAACCGAGGATCTCTTTAATAAAACTACCGCGCGAAGGGGTATCGGGCTATTCTAACTGTTGGTTTAGAAACCGACGACTGAGATTAGATCTGCGGCCGAGGGCGCGCGCGGGTGGGCGAGCGCTGACAAGCGGGCCAAGGAGTGTCAGCGACAGAGGGGAAGAGCGCGCTGACCGAGCGGGCCCAGCGCCAGGGGGAAACGGACGGCTACAGGGGTCCGAGGGGGTCCAAACCGTTCGATCAAGATCGGACGGAGGGGGTCCGAGCAGGTCCTAGCGGGTCCAAGGGGGGGTCCGAGTGGGTCCGAGCCGTTCGACCAAGATCGAACGGGGAAAATTAGACCTAGAATGATGAGCGGCTGCGAATGGCTCTGACAGGCGGGCCAGGGCGTGTCAGGCGCGCGTGTGCAAAGCGGTATCCCGTGGTCTGGGCCGTTCGATCTGAATCGGACGGTGGGGAAATCAGACCGAGGGAAAACAGATGGCTGCGGGCGGCGTCGCTCCTCTCCGTGGTAGTGGGGTCGCCGGAGCTGAGGCAAGCACGAGCTAGGGTGGCTTCGGGTCGCCGGAGTTGGGCAGAGGGGAAGAGGGTGCCATGGCGGACTCGATGGCGGGGAAGAGGCCATGAATCCATGGGCAGAGAGGGGAGAGCGGCGGTGAGGTGGCCTCGGGCGGGCCAGAGAAACTCTGGTGAGCCATTCCGACCACGGGGAAGGGACTTAAGGCGTGCTAAGGCTTGGGCTAGCTTTAGCAGAGACAGGGGTGACACAGAGACCTACTCCGGTGAACTAAACCGGGCCAAATCGGCCGGCCACCGTGCGAGCACGGTGGACTGCCGCGGCCAAGCACCGGCGAAGGCGAAATTGGCCGAGCACAGGGCATAATAAGGGAAATTGGGCACGGGGACGGGTGTCTCACCTCGGGGCGGAGCTCGGGGAGGCTTGGCGTGGACTCTGGCGAGCTGGATGGCCGGGGACACGGGCGCGGGTCTCCGGCGGCAGCTGGCGGCGAGGGCAGAGCGCGAGAGAGGGTGAGGGTGTGCGAAATGAGGTGAGGGATGTGCGCGGGGCACCAGTGGGGCTATAAGAAGAGAGTTTGGCGCGTGGGAGGGCGTCGTGGCCGAGAAACCCGGCGACGTGCGCGAGTGCGCATGCGCCGGTCCACTGCGACGCGCGGAGAAGACGGAGCTGACAGGGCTGGCCCATGGCGCTGAGAGAGAAAAGAGGGACGCTCGGGGCAACGGCTCGACAACTGGCGATTCGGGCCCATGAGACAGAGCGAGAAAAGGGGCGCGCGAGCGAAGGAAACTGGCGCTGAGAGATCGGCCCCCACTGGGCAGCGAGCGAGAGAGAGAGGGCGCGAGCGATGGAGAACTGCCGCTGACAGGTAGGGTCCGCCTGTCTGGGTCGGCAGGCACGCGGGCGCGCGGCTAGGCTGGGCTTAACTAGGCCGGATGGGCTGCTTTCTCCTTTTCTTTTTTCTCTGGATTTTCTAATTCCTTTTTTATTTCTTTTTCTATAGGGTTTCCAAATCCAAATTCAAACTAGGTTTCAAATTCAAATAAATTCAAACATGTGCAACACTCCAAAGGATATTTTAAGCTCAGCATGATGCAACATGTCGTGACCCAAAATGTTTTAGCAAAATAAATAATTAAATCTCTCTAACTTAAGCTAATTCTACTTAAAAGGGAGAAAGGGAGAGAATCTAGAGAGAGAGAAAACCTATTGTGAGAAAAAGAAGAGTAACACATGATTTTGGGTGATAATTAGAAAGAAATTTTATACCCCCAAAATCAGGGTGTTACAATAGGTTGCTGCGGCCGGAGGACGTTGCGGCTGGCCTCCACCATACTGCTAAGGGTGGGGCTGGCGCTGCAATAGCTGCCGCAGAATCTCATTCTGCTGAGCCATTAGCTCCTGCACCGTGGGAGCTAGAGGAGGTGGGGGGGACCTGCTCGTCCTGCCCGCAACGCTGCCTAGCTGCCATCTGAAAATAGAAATTTTCGCCATTGTTATCTCGACTCATGGTTCCAACAGAATCCTTTATATTATGAGAAGAAAATGTCATAACATAGTACTAAAACCAAACGAGAATAACATGTTGCATTCATTTCATTACTCATGAAAGTTTTCCCTGGGTTACAACATTTTAGGGGAATTTATCCATAAGCCTAGTCCAAAATCTGATGCCAAACTAAGCTCACGTGGGTTCCTGTCCTCCTAATATGTCAAACTAACCCGTCAACCCTGAGTGGTAGAGGCAACGCTGGATGCGGGTGAAGGGGGCATTCCGGAGGGAGTCGTATTTGGACCTGGAGCTGGCTCTAATTCCTTGGGATCCTCCTCTCCCTCGCTTTCAGCCTCGTTTGCCTCCATGTCCTGGTGGTGCATCTCTAGGTGGTCATTGGCTTCTTCAAGTTCCTCCTACACATCATAGAGCTGGATTTCCAGGATATTGATGGTGTTATCCCAGATTTCGACCTGCTACTCTAGGGTCATGATGCGCTGGCTCAACTGTTCCACCTGTAGGTCTTTTTCCACCAATTCCGAAGACAAGTCGACCATGAAGTCCTCTCGACTGTCAAGAGTGATCTTCGTAGTCTGAGCAAGGTTAGTGAGGTGTGCCATGGCGTCGCTCTGCAGGGCCTGTAGGCGATATAGTGCGCTCATACACTGGAAGTGATCCTCCCAACTTGGTCGGGGTGCATGGCCCATACGTCCTTCACATGGCTCACTCTATTGCACCACATGGGGGCATCCCTCTTCTCGACGGGGAAGAGTCCCAGCGGGTGCATCACCATTTCCAAGGGATGGTATCCGCAGAAGGTTGTCAGGGTCTTTAGTGCTGCGGCCTCGGTGGTGTCGTCTGCCCTGAACTCGATAGTCTCGAAGTCAAGGGAATGCCATCCAGGCTGCAGAGGGTGAGCCTCCAAAGCCAGCCAAACCTGGCAAAATGGCACCCGATGCTCCTCGTACAACTGCACCATGTACACAGGGGTCGTAGGGTAACTGGTGGAGTAGAGCACCTCCCACAAGATGGAGGGCAAACCCTCGTGGGAAAGGTAGTCAAAACTGAAACGAGTGTCTCCTTCATTGGCGGGGGTGGGTGAAGTCATCTGTGAAACAGGGTTAGATGTAAGTGTTATGGCAGTGGAAGGGAAAAACGTGTGCCTGGATTGTTAAAAAGGAGGTGGGTTAGATTAGGTTTCTCTACTCCAACTCATCTCATTATTCATTTTTAACACTACCTGATAAGTTCATGATCAGATGCACTTTTCTTTAGTTCCAAATTTCTTCATGTTTTATAATGCATGCATGCTGGAAAGAACTTCTCACGATCGGAGGGGTGCTTCTAGGGCATCCCTGCTATTCTAAGACTGGCCTATATGGCCTACTTATTTAGCCACCTGTTTCTCTCTACTCTTAAGGCCTTTCGTCCTAGGTCTAGCGTTCTAGTCCTGACAATCCAACACTGGTTTCTAAGCAAATTTTTATTTTTTATTTTTGAAAAGTTGGTATTCACGACTTATTGATTCCTCTGTAATGGTATTCACTTCGATACTAGCTATGGTAGAACCACCCAAATTATTCTAGCTTAAGTACCCAAGTCACGCCTTAGAGGCAGAACGCACTTAAATCGGAATAACCCGTCAGTCCCTCAGATCTAGTCTGATAAAGCCACTTACCAAGGATCGAGTACCATTAGCTCACACGATGGTGAGTCGCAGAGAGAATACAATAAACATGAAACCACAAATTAAAGTACTGGAGTTATTACATAATTCGATGTTTTAACAAAAGGTAACAAGTTTGTAATTAAAATGCAGCGGATAATCGATAATGTTGATACTGAGGAATAGGGCAAGGCATAGCCCACTACTCCTCCTGGTCCTCTCCTGTCGAGGCAGCATCCCACTCAACCGTCCAACCCGGTGGCAGGGTGGAAGGCCAAGTCACACCATCAACCATATCCTGTAGCGTACCTAAAAAATATGCCACAAGCAAGTCTGAGTATACTAATACTCGGCTAGACTTACCCGGTGTGAGGAGTCTACTCCTCTACCTCTAGACCATGCAGCTGTTTGGCTGGGGGGTTTGGTTTGCCAAAAGCACTAGCTGAGTCTAAGAACAATTTTAGCTTTTCCAGCTCTATCATGTTTAATTTAGCTAGGTTTGCTCCTTTCTAAGCAGTCATGGTAACAATCATTTAGTACAATCAACATGTTATCTCAAGTAAAACCTCATTTCTCTTTTTACTCAATGCAGTACAAGGGGTCAAGCAGTCTCATTAGCTGCGAGAAGCAGACGATTCGAGTCGAGTTTTAACCTTGCAAGGTAAACCTAAACACACGACATGTAGGGGCACTCCATCCCCACACATATTAACCGTCCCCATCGATTCCCTGTTCGCGGCCAGGACTCACCACCTTGGCATGCAATGCCCCACTGACCCCGACTGCCGCCGTGTAGTGGCTGCACTTGCACCCACCATAGCTAGCATGGGAGACCCTATCTCAGGACAAGTGAGGGGGAAAGTCCGCGCCTGGCTTCACTCAAGTACTAGGCTTACCGGTTACTGTATTTCCCGACATGTGTTTAGTACATTCAAACGCTTGACTCAGGTATCCACACATTAATCCTTAATTCCATTTCTGTCTCATAGACAAGGCATCCACCCTAGATTCAAGCCCATAGACCATCATAGATCCCATTATCAAGATGAATACAATCAATTCCTGACCTCACGTGAGTGCTAGAAAAATCACTCGACTTCTACCGAGATCCTGATAAGCAAGACAGCTACTCGACCTAACATACTAGTATCCATCTCAAAAAAGAATCTTGAGTTTATGCAACTAGGGTTTCAACAACTCTGACACTTAAGTGCACATTACAAACCTACAAACAATAAGTGTAGTAAAGTAGCATATATAATGGTTATGCATAAAACCGGGGCTTGCCTTCAAAAGTTGAGGATGCGGGGAGATCCTCGGGGGGGCAGGCTCTGGAGCTAGCTCCTGGACTTTCTCTTGGGCAGCTCCTTGCTTAGGGATGAGCACGTACTCTCCGTCAGCGAGGTTGCAATCTAAATGAATGCAATGAATAAGAAATATGTATGCCATGGTATGTAAATTAAATATTTGAAAAGCGAGGTGAAGTACTCAAGTTAGTAGGGCAGGTCTTAGCTCCATTATTTAAGGTTCTTGGGGTATACTTGGCAATTAGAAGTAGTGACCTCCTCGGCCAAGGAACAGCTCTAGAGCCCCATGACTCCCGAGGACAGAAGGCAGAAGTAGGGGTTTGCGGCGAGCAAGATGTGGTGATGAAGAGCGGCAGCAACGGGACAAGGAAGAGGCACACTAAACCATAAATGGCAAATGTGAAGCTAGAACCAATCGGTGCCTCCTCCCCAAATGAAGAATGGGTGATAGATCGAAAATGTGTCTGGTAAGCGGTTAATTCCTAAGCTAACATATTGCTTACCTTTGTGAACAGGCCTCGACCGAATATTAGGGAAGGGCACTTGCCCTAAGGCGAGGCGACCCCCGGACCCAACACGGACGTCAACCGCACGACGCTAGTATGACATCAGGGCCCAACCGATGCACGACTACGACCGGGTAAGACGACTTATCTCGCCTCGTCCATTCTCGATACTTTTTCCTATGCAGGGAAAGGAGCGATAGGCCCATGCGAATCGGTGACGGTGAGAAAGTTGGGTCGGAACCAAAAACTTGGAGTTCGAAGGTCGACCCAAGAAGGGTTCGCACCTGCTTTTGAAACCACAGAGCCAGGGCTGATCAGGAGGTGGGCACTTAGTGGCTAGGACCTTAGTTCACGAGCGCTAAGGGTACTTCTAGATCATGTTTGAGTCTCAGGAAATGTCTGACTCATAGTTTATTATGAAGAGAGGCAACGAACCGTTGGACTCGGTCGAATAGGGCTGGCAACTATATGAGTTGACACCTAGGAATATGAGAACGGTCTCCAGTGAACCCTGCATATGGATCCTACGGAAGGCACTTGGGCCTCACTCAGATCACTCATTTGAAGCTCACTAAGCACCATGAACTCAACCATTGAGGCAAGCATGGTACTGCTCACCCTTCCTCTTTCTAGTGAATAGAATGCTTGGGAAGGAATTTTAAAAGACGAGACGTGCCCTCATACGGATTCGCCGTGACGAACAGGGGGATCGCCTCGCATATGGTAAAAAGGGGATCGAAAATCCCAAAAAGGGCATAGAAGAGTGAAGGAGAGGGAGGACAGTCAGGCCCCCAAGGGCATGAAAACCCTAAAGCAGAAATACAGTCTCATGCTGCTACAGTCAGTCTTCTCGTCCTCCCCAGTTCAAAATTCTCATTCCTTCCAAGGCACGTGGGCGGGTACTGCCCAATGAGGTCCGCCCGCTAAATCTTACAAACCGCCCCTGAAATAACCCAATAAGGCGTGGTCGGGAGATTGCTAGACCAGTAAACAGGACTGAAGCACACTTCTGGACCAACCCCAGGTTTTGCACGAAATAAAATCCCCACCACACGACCAAAATAAGGCAAGCGATAGAAGACATCTAGCCATTACAAGGATCATTGAGAGCCAAAATGTGTCCTTGTAATCCCGCAACTGCAACTACCTAAGATTGCACCCTGGCTAAGGGGAACCATTGATAACATCTTCCAGTGAGAGGAGATAGACTATGGCCACGGTAACTACACCGAAGTCGTCCTCCATATCCTCCAGAGCGCCGCAAACGACATCTTCTAACAGGACGCCGATGCCATGCAGCTCGTAGCCCGACTTGAATTGAACAAAAGCTAACTTGAATTGAACAAAAGCTAGGGCGCTGGCAGGGCGCGATGGGCACCATGACGGATGGCTTGACGGACCCGATTTGGGATGTCAAGAAGGTGCTCCTCGGTGCCCTGGGCTCTGTTCGTGCCCTCGCAGAGACACGACACCTCCGGTTCCAGCTCTGGAAAGGCGAGGGATAAAAGGGGGTCAGTAGAATCAGGAGTCTCCATGGGAGAAGAAAACATCATTAAACCGCGATGAGGTGGTCTGCCTCCTCTGGGTAGACGCGAAGGCGATGTCCACCTTGTCATCAACATCAACAACCTTGAGGGCTGAGTGAGCGGTGGCTAGGCTCTCCTAAAGATCTGATGGTGTCTGCATCGGGAGAATGGAGAGCTCGCGTTGACAAAAGGGCATCCCGAAATCCTTCTTCTGGCACGTCAAGATCATCTACCGATGGAAGGCACGAAAGGTAAAAAGTAGGTCGAGAAACCTGAAAACTCCTCGACAAAAAAGTAGCTCGTACACCAAATTAAACATGCGTTGTTTGAGACGCCTCGGCATTTGTAACTCAGCAATATCCTATTTTAGGATTCAGTAAAATTCTCTAAAGATTTAAAATTTAAAGAGCCTATGTAACAAAGTTATAAATTAAAACTATTTTCCTAAATTTAAATAAATGTTAAATATAAAATTTTAGCTATACGCTTAAATTATTTCCTTAAATAATTATTATGGTAAACATCTTACATGAATTATTCCTTCTAAGTCATATGAATTGTTTGAATCATTTGCTTAGACAAATAAATTAATTAATAAAAAAATGTTTTGCATTAATGTCGAATTTTCACTATACCAAACCAGTTAACTTCCTAGAGCCTAAATTCTAGGAAGTTAGCCCTAAGTTCTAGAAAGTTAGATAAACCCTAAGAAGTAAAGTGATTTCGTCGGAAGTTAGCTTAACTTCCTACAGCCCTCTAGGAAGTTAGCTAACTTCCTAGAGCTAGCAGCCCCTCTCGGTAGTTAATAGGTTCACGCTGTTAAGGCACATAGCGACGTCAGCCCAATAACTTCCTAGTAAGCTGTAGGAAGTTAGCTGGCTAACTTCCTAGAGGCATAGTAAGCCTCTAGGAAGTTAATTTGACCAGCATTACAAATGTTGTTTATTTTTATTTTACACCATATTCCACAACATAACAAATATATTAACAGCTATGGCACAACATATTTTCACATAAAACATCTCACACATAATCACAAAACAACAATTGCAGCCATAGTCTCATCAATTACATCACAATATCACAAAAGTCTCATCCATAGTCATAAGACACAACATCACATCCATAGTCATAAGAGACAATATCACAACATCTCATCCATAGTCATAAGACACAAAAGTCTCAAGTATCACAACACATAAAATGGAAGCTCACTACCACCAATCACCATCAAGGTACAGTGACAAGTGATGGTCGATACCTCCACTAACGAAGAGGGCTTCGAGAAAGTCTAACCCGTCATCTCGTTCTTGCGTCGGCATGGTACCTGGAGGGGTCTGATATACCTGTACAAATAATATTTGTCGAGTTATACCATAATATAACTAACAACAAGTAAATGATGATGAATTTGCATACCTAATGTTTGGTAGGTGGAGGTGGAGGTGAAGACCAAGGATAATGTACGGGAGTTGGAGGTGGGGGCACCGAGACGTGTATCCTTTCGGAGAGGAAATCTCCAGTCGGGTGGCGTTGTGCATCCGCCCTAAATCCTAAGATGAGGAGGGGGCTAAGCGTTCTGCTTGTTGTGAGACTTTGGGGATGAACACAAGAACACGCAAGAGTTTAGAGTGGTTCGGGCCGCCGGAGCGTAATACCCTACTCCACTGTGTTGTATTGCTTGTGAGCTTGAGTTGTGTACTGGATGACTTGGGTCTGAGAGTCTGAGTGAGTGTGTCTTGTAACGTAGTGTGCCCTCCCTTTTATAGTTCAAGGAGGGCACATACAAGGATACTAAGCCCCGACATGTGGGCCCAGGGACAAAACGGGTGTAGTACTTGGAGCCATTCATCCAGTGCAATCTCCACATGCTCTGATATCTGCGATCTTCGTAGCATTGGCTTGCAGCAGAAGTTTCTCTGGCAACGTATAAGTCATGATTACCATGGTGCGTGCGCGGTGGTATGGGCGTATGCCCGCTGTCTGATTGGACAGGCACGTCGCCTGTAGGGTGGCCTGGTCGTTGCCTGCTAGAGGAGCAGAGAGAGGATGCAGTAAATGCCGAGCCGTCACCTCGCCTGCCAGCGGAGTGGACAGGGCGCATTGAATGCTGTGATGGCACATCGCCTGTCAGGTGGCGGGCATCCTCCGCATTAAATACTGAGATAGCGTAGCATGCGATGTGGCGACCCGCGGTGCGTAGTCCATACGTCAGGCTCTGCCCACTGGCTTACGTCACGGGCAGAAGGCCACATGGCAGCATCGGGTCTCCGCCTGGGCGGGGAGCTGAGCCGTACATGATGGGGCAGAAGGCCACACGTGCCAGCGCCGGACCCCTGCCTGACCTTTGGCCAGGGCTTAAGAATTTTTCGTCCTGGTGCACCGGGTCCCCGCCGTGAGCGGTCTGGACCCCTTGTGAAGGGATCTGGTTCCCACCTTAAGGGGGCCCAGTATGCATACGTGGAGGTCTCAGACCTCCCCTGGGAGTCCTGTCCGCAAACTTAGGCGCACTCCCATGGGGGTCCGGACTTACTGCAGATGCCCAGGGGTATTCCACCATGATGGACACGTGGCGGTCCCGGACCCACCCTGGTGGTGAGGCCGGGCGCCGCTGTGGGCTTTGAGCAACCGCCCTTGGTTGTGCTGAGGCACGCCTTAGTCACAGACATAGCCCTACTACCATGTGGCTAAGAGGTAGCCGCACGGGAACTGCGCCTTGACACAATAGTAGGGGGTACCCTTGATCCAGGTACCAACAGTGGCCCCCGGGCCCACCTTAGGGGAGTATACGAGCCTGTAGGTGGGGCCAAAGCTTGTATCTTGCATTAACTTGGTATGACCAACGACTGGGGCGCCTCCTCTGCGTGCGCCGCATTAACTCGTCGTGCTCACGCTTCCAGCTCACCATTGGACACATCAACCAGCGCATCTGTTCCCACGGCTGACTGGCCCGTGATCTTCGCGCTCGATAGCTTTTACTGGGCCATGTGCGGGGTGCCTCGATACTGCTGCATATGGTTTTGAAACTTCATCTTCCCTGTCTTCCGTGGTGGCCCTGAGAAAGCACGGTACTGGTGCGAGTGGCGGTTCGACTTCTCACAGCTGGTGGCGTGCTCCTCACACGGCGGTTCACCTTCTCCTCACATGTTGGCCGACATCCGAGGAGTATGACTCCTGGACCCGGGCCCCCGTGCCAGAAGCTGGATCGCTGTCCTTAGCGGAAATGAAGAGGCGCAACGAACCGTTCCCCTCACGACAGTTCGCCTTCTGCGTACCAGGAGGCTGATGCGCCAGTCGTATGACTTGTGGGGTCAGGCCCCCGTATCATAGGCTGGGTGCTCCGGTGTGCGTCGTCCGGGGTTGCTCGTGGCCTTTCAGGGCACTGTCAAAGGAATCTGCCTTTAAAAAGGGGTTCATCCCTCGGGTAGCAGCCATGCCTTGTTTCTCTTCCTCTCGCTGCGCCCCTTCGCCTTCAAGGTTTCGCTCTGCGCCACAGTAGTTGCCATGGCCTTGTTGGTTCACCCCGAGCGCTTTTAGGCCGAGTGGATGCTTGTCCCGGTGCGCCCCTTGTCTAAATGGGGCGCGCCGATGTTCGGTGGAAGGGTCCGTGCCAGTGTGTTCCCCCTCGGCGATTTCGCCACCGGGGAGCTCGCGCTCTTCGTTTCCTGTGCGATGGCGCTGCCGATCTCGCCTTCTTCTTGCTGTTGCTGGAGGAGCATGATCTCATGGGGGCTGGCGCCCTTCCGCCATCGCTTAGCTTCAAGGATTTTCATCATGCAGCTGGGCTGCAGTCTCCCACCAGTGGTCATCTACAAGGATGACTACCAGCCTTGTGGTGGAGAGAAGCGAGCCGGGCTACGGCCTCCCCTGCCCTCAGCTTCAAAGATGTTCATCATCCTCACTGGGGTGGAAGGCGAGCCGAGTTGGGGTCCTGCATTCGCATGGGCTGGTGACCCACTTCTTCCTCCAGCATTTAGAGGAGAAGGATGTTCACTAGCCTTGCGGAGGAGGCAAACTTTGGCTACACGGTGCCAGCCGGCCCACAAGTGCCACCAGCCGCCGGGCTTCCTACCCCTTGGCTTGGATGGTCTTGTCCTCACTCCCGTAGAAGGGCAGGAGCGAGGGCCTCTTCGCCATGGCGAGCGCGTTGAGGTGGTCGCTGCCGCTGGCGAGCCACTAGCGAGCTGCTGGTATAGATGTGGTCGCCGCTGCTGGCTAGACCACCAGCACCGCCAGCCACCGTGCACTAAACTCTTTGGCTTTAATGGCCTCGTTGTCACCACCCGTAGGAAGACGGGGGTGAGGGCCTCTCTTCTTTGGCGCACACGTTGAGGTGGCCACCGTTGTTGGCAAGTTGCTTGGGAGAATTCCGCGAGGGCAGCGTCCGCGAGCTTCCAGCGTGATCCTGTTGGCGTTGAGTAGTTTATTCCTGTAGAAATAGAGCTAGGGCTCCGCTTGAAGGCAGATGTAATAATTTTTACTTTTGTAATGTACTTTTTGAGTACTATTTATCAAGTAGTATTAGCACTTATCTGTGTACCACCTATCCCTACTGTGTGTGATGTTGTCGACTCCTCCCTGGTACATGGCCCCCCTGGGATGCAGGTTCGATGTGTCGAGGTTGGATACCAGCGTACCTGAAAGAGTTGGCAACAACCCCCAGGAGGCAGCCTCGACCGAGACCTAGGCCTGTACACAGCTTCAGCTAGGATGTGTTAATAGCACACTCGTAGGATTCCAAGTCTGACATTAGCCATCCTTTGATGCATGCTCGGGACCTGCAGTATTTAGTCCGGGAGGCCAAGTTGCGTGTCCGGACCCCCTGGATCGCGGCTCTAGATACTAGGGCTCTCGCCGCAGAGTGGTGGGGCGTGCAGGCTTACGGTACGGGACCAGGCTAAGCGGCTGCTCGGCCCCAGACCACCCCTGGAGACGAGTGTCCATTCTCTGGAGCCAGACCCCAGGTTGTCGGACCCACAGAACTACAGCTCCAAATACTAAGGTACTCATCACGGAGTGGTGCAATGTGCAGGCTTATGGTACAGGACTAGGCTAAGCGGCTACACTGATCCAGACCACCCCATGGAACGAGCCTCCATTCTCTAGAACCGGCCCCCAGGTTATCGGACCTCCCAGCTTTCGTAAGGGGTCATAATCTGCAAGCCTGGCTGTTCAATCTGAGTGTCATCATGTCAGGACAGACAGGAACCGTACGTGTGGGTTAGATAAAAAAAATAATACCCGGAAACTATAGGATTAAGCTATGGAGAAGGAAGATAAAGTTATCACAGAAGCAGATCTGAGGCGGTAAATCTCCTTTTTATAATTCGACATGTACGGGTGTAAACCAACAGGCCGGGTTTATAAGGGTGGACCTTACCGGGCTAGCGTACGCGTATGCGAGGTCTGACTACAAAAGAAGAAAGACTTAACCCCTCGGACTTGCTTCTATGGGCAGAACTTACATAGATGCTCCAAAGGTTATGGAGAGATACTCCTTTAGTTATAGCAAAGCGGGCACCCCCCGGGCTGGCATGTTTCTATCACCTTGAAGGGTTCCTCCTAGCTGGGGGAGAGATTGCGGATCCCTTCTTGGTTCGGTATTCACCGTAGGACTAGGTCCTGACCCTGGCCTCCCTACTATGCACGAACCGTTGGCCGTAGTGTATGGGCGTCGGGCTATAAAGTGCATTTCGGGTTGCCGCTTGACATCTGAGCTCGTCGATGGAGTCCTCGCCCTTGCACTGTAATTGCCCCTACATAGGTTCAACAAAAGGTTGGACCCATGAGGAGTCTAGAAGGGATTTTGGGGGAAGGCAGGCTTCGGCCCCGCAGACCAGGGAGTACGGGGCCCCCTGGTGGCCCGTCTAGTTGTCGTCACCAAAGTTGGAGCCTCCAGTGAAAACATCCTTCAGGACCCCTTCAGGTGACTGATACCCGAGGTCCGGTTCAGCCACGGCCACCTGATCGTTGTTGATCCTTTCCTTGCCAGGTCGGTGATGAGGTGGGGAGCCATCCCCAGAAGACTGCTCGCGTCGCGCTGACGCGTTTCGCGAGGTCGATGATCTCGCGACACTCCGCGGCGCTGTGGCAACCGTTGGCATGCACAGGGCATGAGCCGTTGTTACCCTTCTGTGGCCGTGGGCATTTGTTGTGGTCGCCCCAGCCCCAGTCGCAGCTGCAACGACCAAAGCTGCGGAACGCGGCTTCTCATGGCCATGGTTCTTTTTCTTCTTCTTTTTGCCGTCCTGAGCGACAGCACCCGAGGCACCCGTCTCGGCGGCCCTGGTCTGTGGCGCCGAGTGCCACGCGTGGCCCTCAGCGGCCCTGGCACACTTGTCGGCCAAAGCGAAGAGAGTGGAGACAGTTTCGACGTCGTGCGTGGCTAGCTTCTCCAACATCTTTTCATCACGCACTCCCTGGTGGAAGGCCGTGATGATAGAAGCATCAGAGATGCGAGGTATAGTACCCCGCACCTTGGTAAAGCGGGAGATAAATGTCCGGAGGGTTTCCCCGGCCTCCTGCCTCACTGCATGGAGGTGGGCCTCCACGCCGTGTTGTTGGTAGGCGCTGGCAAAGTTCGCTGTGAACCGTGTGCAGAGCTCTTCCTAGGAGTAGACTGATCCTAGGACAAGGTTCATGAGCCAAGTTAGGGCGGGCCTAGACAAGGCGACATGAAAATAAGTCACCATCACAGCGGTGTTTCCACCTGCTGCTGTGATAGCCGTGACGTACACCTACAGGAATTCCGACGGGTTTGACGTACCGTCGTACTTTTCCGGCAAGTGCGGTCGGAACTTGGGTGGCCAGGACGCCGCACAGAGATGATCTGTGAGAGTGGTGCAGCCCACGCCAGCCAATGGGATACCCGCTTGGGACCAGGCGCCCGCTAGGGTTTGCGGTGCCACCGCAGTGAAGTCTTTATCGAGGTTACGACCCTCGATGTTGTGCCGGCGCTCTCGCGTCCTCTCTAGTGAGACGCAGGCATCTTCGCCCGCACGCCTGCGGTTGAGTTCTACCCGCAGGTCATTAGACCTTTCTCGAGAGACTGGAGCATCTTCCGCCACGCGCCGACGGCTGAGCTCTGCCCTCAGGTCCTCAGTCGGCGCTGCCCTCACCGAGGGTGAGCGCACAGATGTCGACGCCTCATGTTGGCGCCGGGATGACCGCGGCCTCGACCTGGTCGAGTCGGAGTGCGCCATGCCAAGCAGCTGGTCGACATCTTCACGCCACTGCCTCATGGCCCCCAGTGAGGCCATGGAGCTTGGGGCATGGCGCAGCAACTCCCTAGCTGCCGACAACGCCCCCAGAGCTGTCCTGGGTAGAGTCCGGGATGTCTGCGCAGCTGTATGCTGCTGCGCAACGTGCACAGCAGCAGTGCCAGGCACTGGGCGGTTGGCAACCAGTGGCGTGGAAGAAGCATCTTCTTCCTCCACTAGGAAATCCACTGAAGTCTCGGCGCGGTGCTCAACAATTTGCACCATCATGCTGAGCAAGTAAACAAGCTAAAACCTCAAGCTTAGCCCCCTACCTGGTGTGCCAAATGTCGAAGAGGAAATCTCCGGCCGGGTGGCGGAGTGCACCTTCCCTAAATCCTAAGATGAGGAGGGGGCCTAAGCGTTCTGCTTGTTGTGAGACTTTGGGGATGAACACAAGAACACGCAAGAGTTTAGAGTGGTTCGGGCCGTCGGAGCGTAATACCCTACTCCACTTTGTGTTGTATTGCTTGTGAGCTTGAGTTATGTATTGGATGACATGGGTCTGAGAGTCTGAGTGAGTGTGTCTTGTATCATAGTGTGCCCTCACTTTTATAGTTTAAGGGGGCACATACAAGGATACTGAGCCCCGACATGTGGGCCCAGGGACAAAACTGGTGTAGTACTTGGAGCCATTCATCCAGTGCAATCTCCTCGTGCCCTGATATCTGCGATCTCCGTAGCATTGGCTTGCAGCAGAAATTTCCCTTGCAACGTATAAGTCATGATGACCACGGCGCGTGCGCGGTGGTATGGGCGTATGCCTGCTATCTGATTGGACAGGCACACTGCCTGTAGGGTGGCCTGGTCGTCACCTGCTAGAGGAGCAGAGAGAGGATGCAGTAAATGCTGAGCCATCACCTCGCCTGCCAGCGGAGTGGACGGGGCGCATTGAATGCTGTGATGGCACATCGCTTGTCAGGCGGCGGGCATCCTCCGCATTAAATACTGAGATAGCATAGCATGCGATGTGCGACGCGACCCGCGGTGCGTAGTCCTTACGTCAGGCTCTTGCCACTGGCTTATGTCATGGGCAGAAGGCCACGTGGCAGCATCGGGTCTCCGCCTGGGCAAGGAGCTGAGCCGTACTTGATGGGGTCCAGACACGTGCCAGCGCCGGACCCCTGCCTGACCTTTGGCCACGGCTTAAGCATTTTCCGTCCTGGTGCACCGGGACCCCGCCGTGAGCGGTCCGGACCCCTTGCGAAGGGATCTGGTTCCCACCATAGGGGGGCCTAGTATGCATATGTGGAGGTCTCGGACCTCCCCTGGGAGTCCTGTCCGCAAACTTAGGCACACTCCCATGGGGGTCCAGACTTCCTGCAGATGCCCAAGGGTATTCCACCATGATGGACACGTGGCGGTCCCGGACCCACCCGGTGGTGAGGCCGGGCGCCGCTGTGGGCTCTAAGCAACCGCCCTTGGTTGTGCTGAGGCACGCCTTAGTCACAGACATAGCCCTACTACCATGTGGCTAAGAGGTAGCCGCACGAGAACTGCGCCTTGACACAGTAGTAGCACCTTGGGCTTGTGCTAGTTGCTACAAAATTGTTGAATTCATTCACATCAGTGTTTTAAATCAATACATAACTTAAAGTGAAAGCTATTATCTTTCAAACTTACTCGTATGAGTGTTTGCTATTGTTGAATCTGTGTACCATAGTATTCTTATTACGTAGCTTGTTGCCTCAAGTAATCCTATTGTCACCTAAGTTCTTCTCGCAGTTGCTCCACTTCTACTGGATCTTGAGTGGAGCGACGGGAGCTAAGAGCAGTAGACCTCGACGGACCTCCATGTTGAACCCTCACCTGACTCGAGTCAATGATGTTATCAAACATTGGGTACCTATAAACAAGTAACATCATGACAGATTCAGAATACATGTATTGCACTCAACCAATGAAACAATATAAGACATGTAGAGGTCCTACAGTCATAGTCTAGTCTGTGCACTCAACCTTCCATGAGCTTTTCCACCACATGCATACACAGTCTGAGCATGAATAGGTGAGGTCCTATAGTCATAGTCTAGACTGTGCTGACTAGACATCACCTCGCCATATGCAGCCTCATACAAAAGAACAATGCAATCTTACATACAAAAATCCATATAAACAGAATCTACCAAACATTTCAAAACACACTACTACATGGACACTGCACATCCGTGCCGATTCTTGATAGAGCGAAAGCACGATCAATAAAATGCTCTGTGTTTCTTATCCACTCTGTCAAGGGATGATTCATACGACAACCTTCATACATCCATCGACAGTCCTCACCCACCATATTTGATGCTAAAATGAAATAACACATTATTCATAAATTTTCACGATACTAAAACGCAAATCGATCGTGTCACTACATCTATAGGAGAAGATAGGTCCTAAATTGATAATGCAAATTCAAGGCGATATTCAGATTCAATCTAACTAGATTATTAATCCAACATAAGCTTAATATTAGCCCATAACATAAAAGAGTCTAACAAAGTTAAACTATATGCACCAGTTAGCTGATCAAGTTAATTAACCTAGTTAACCTAACTTCCAACGACATAATTTGAGTTAACTCTCGGAAGTTAGTACATTCAATAAAATTATAAAACAAGTATAAAGAAGGTACCTGATGGAAGCACAATTCGATCTAGGAGCAATAGTTGGCACGAGAGACTGAGGGTATGGCGACATTGGAGCCGGAGATGTGTTGCGTCAGGGCCGGCGGTTCGCTACCGAGCTAGGGCGGTGGTGTCGTGGCTGTCAGTCGAGGTGGGTGAGCGTGGACACCGGGGCGGGCAGCTGCGGATGCCAGGGCGAAGGAGGGCGGTCCACGACAGGAGCAAGGTGGGCGGGCACGGCGGCGTGACAAAGGCACGGCGGGCGAGGCGGCTGGGGCACGGTGGCGCGGGCGTGTAGGAAGTGCGTGGGGATGAAGTTCACATGGGACTGATGGCGTAAGGTAAAAAAATTAACTTGAGGGAAACCATGGGAAGTTAGCAGGAGTGGCTAACTTCCTAGAGGTTGTACAAGTGCTTTAGGAAGTTAAGTAACTTCCTAGAGGATGCCATAGGAAGTTAGTAGGCACGGCTAACTTCCTAGAGTACGTCGTCAGAAGTTAGCAGGCGCGGCTAATTCCTAGAGGTTGTACGAAAACTCAGGCTGCCGTCGGAAGTTAGCCGTAGGAAGTTATGGTTATTTCTTAGAGCTACCAGTAGCCTCTTAGAAGTTAGTAATTTCCTACGGTTTGTTATAAAAGCTGTAGGAAGTTAAAAAGCCGTAGAAAGTTTATCTTTTTGGTGTAGTGTTTTGTTTGCTGCAATTTATGCTTGAAATAGAACATTAAACTTAGCTCTAAATTAGACATGAATTTTAAATTTAAATATGAAAACAACATTATTGGAATAAAAGAGACAAGATAGAATCCTAAATAGATAGGATAAGATTCTCACATATCAGCAAGGTTGGATTATCATAGGTGTAACACCCTGAATTTGCTGGAATAAAATTTCTTCTCTGAATGCCTACCAAATTCAGGTGTTACCACTTGTTTCTCTCTCTAGACTCCTCCTCTCTCTTCCTTTTGATTAGAATTATGTCAATTAGGTGAGGGATTAACTATTTATTTATTTTTATCAAAACCAATGTGAGTCATGAAATGTTGCATCATGGTGAGCCTAAATTATTCTTTTTCTTTGATCCACATGTTTGAATTAGTTTGAATTTAAATTTGATTTGAATCCCATAAGAGAAAATAAAAGAAAATCCATTAGAAATTCTAGAAAAATAGAAAACTTCATTTCAGCCCGTTCAGCCCAGTCTGGCCCAGGTAGCCGCACGCGCGTGCCCGCTCGCTCTTTCTCTCTAACCAGTGGGGTTGTCCCGTCAGCGCTATTGCGCACTTGCGCACACCCGCTCTCGCTGGCCCGTGGGTCCCACTCGTCAGATCCGTCCCCTCCCCCGCAACTGCCGTGTCCTCGCCCATGGTGTGCGTCCCGCGCGCGGTTAAACCGCGTCCATGTCCCCACGACTTGCCCACATCGCCCGAGCGCTAGGTGATTACCTCGTGCACACCCCCAGCTCACCCCTGGCCCTCATTCGCTCTCTCCCTGCCCTCATATTCACCTAGCCCACAGTGTCTTGGCCACGGTGAGCTTCGCTTGAGCTTGGTGCACTGGGAACCCGCGATGGTTTCCCCTTTCCTCGACTCCTCTGCTCGGTCCACACTCAACCTCTCCCCTACGCAGGTTGGAGCTCGCCGCCGCCATGATTCCTCGTTGTTCGGCCAACCAGAGTCCCCTCATGCCGTGCCAAGCTACCCCAAACGTCGTCTCTGGGTAAGTGACCTTTCCTCGCCCCTCTTATGCGCCAATTCCGCCTTACCGGGGGGAAATTCAACTCGTCGAAGTCGCCCCTCGTCGGGCCGCCATATCTTCATGGCTTCCGACCACTGCAACCCCTCCCCAAGCCTGAACTTAGGCATAGAGCACCCCTACCCTCTCCCCGAAGCCTATGCTAGCCATAGCGCGCCAGATTAACCGCCACCATGACTGGTATTGCTCGCCAGAGTTACCTTTGGTTTGCCCAAGGTTTCCCCTCCATTGTCTGCCCGTCTCAGTCCCGTTATCACGAATCAGACCTTGCCATAGTGCTTGCCGAGTCCTCCACAACATCTCCGGCTACCTAGACCATCCCAGAGCCCTAGAAGCCCCGACCTGCCTCGCCTTCGGAGACTGTGCCGCCCTGACCACAGAAAGCTCTACCCATTGCTGACCGGAGAAGATAAAGCCCCTAGCGGCCAATCCTAACCATGCAGTTTTAATCGGATGGCCCGGATGTGCGGATAACGATTCGCGCGGTCCATAAAACCAGAACCGTTGGTCTGTGATCTAGCGGTCAGCGTGCCCCGCGCCCTCAGCACAATGCTGACCTATGGGCCCCGCGCGTCAGTGCCTCGACCCGCCACGAATCCGCCTATTAGATGCTCGTGTCCGCGTGTCCGCGTGCCCTCCCGTCATATCTAATCCGGGCCGTTGATTGTGGTTCTAACGCTAGCAGGACCCGATACCCCTTCGCGTGTCTTTTTGTTAAAGAGACCCTCGGCTTTGTAGGAATCAACACGCCGTCCCTAGTTTTCACGTGTAGGCCTCTAAGAATAAGCAAAATAATCCTGTCCTTTTGTTTTATTACAGATTTAGACCTAATTTTGTATTTTGAATTCCAGAACTTGTTTATTTCATATCTTTGGCATATGAACTCCAAATTGAGTGATTCAAATTGCAAAATGTTCATAAGATTATTCTCTATCTATTTAAATTAGAATCATTCACTATCTGCATGTATTAATTTTATGCCTAGACTATAAATATCATATGAACCCATCCCTAGTATAATTTTAGTAATTCATTAAGATAAATGAATTTACGTTATGTGATCCCCGAGATAGACAATACTTAGAGAATCACGAACGTCTAGGTGTATTAGTCCACCCTCGAACCTAAGTTTACCTCTTGTGTTTATATTGTTCTTTCGAGCTTATGTTCACTTGATTGTACATGTTTGATGTATTGTTTCTTTGTCACTATCCAAATGTATTTAATGCATGATCGCTTTGCGTAGACAATGAGTAGCCTGTGGTTCCTGAATGTGTTGACGAAGATCTTCCTAAGCAACAACCTGGTGAAGGCAAGTGTCCTCTGACCTATTATGTCCAACTTACTTTATAATTCACTATCTCGCATTACTTAATTGAAACCTAAGGATCTACTAGTCTGTATTTATCTTGTCCTTGTTTACCTTTTGGGTTATTATGGTTAGTTTCATGCTATTGCTTTACTTTAATCAACGAACATGATGCGAATATTTATCATACGATGATGATATCTTGTTTATGATGATGTTCTTATGGCACTATACGGGACTTAGGCTATTTTCCTGAGTACCTCTCCGTAAGGACCTGTTCGTTGAGTAACCACCTGGGATAACAGTGCAACCATGGGGGTGGAATGGAACTCCCTTACCTGAATAATTAGATGAACCTGGGGTGTAGTTGGCTTTGCCAAAGGACCGTCAATGGGGGCTGGGACATAGTGCTCGCTCTGCTAAGAGTGGGTGCCGAGGTTCATTCAATTTGGTTTTGTTAGTCACCCACCTTAGGGAGGTGTACTGTGTTTGTACGACTGGTGAAACCTAACGAGCAACTATGCACCAGGGGAGTCTTTGTAAAGGCTACGTAGTGAAACCTTACCTACTCACCTTGGTAGTGTTTGAGGGTTTGATCGACCCGAGGCAAAAAGGGATCACGACTCGTGGGAAAAGTTTGCAACCCTTGTACAGTGTTAGAAACTGGTATATCAGCCGTGTTCACGGTTATGAGTAGCCTTGGGATCCTTTTTTATTAGAATAACTTTGGATACTTTATGATGATGTTACTGGTGATAATTATAATTATGATCTCTAGTATTTCCTCTTGGAGGGATTACTTTTGGGTAATAATTGGGTTTATTACTAAAACTTACTACTAGTAATAAGTACTTGACCAACTAAAAGCAACTGCTTTAACCTTAACCCCACATACAGCTAGTCCACTTTACAAACGAGACATTTGCTGAGTACGTTGATGTGTACTCACCCTTGCTTTAAAAACCACCCCACCCTAGGTTGTCCCCATTGCAATCAGTGCCCAGGAGGAGATGCAGGAAACATGGAGGACTTTGAGGAGTTCTAGGACTACGACGAGTTCTAGTTGTGTTAGTGACAAATCCCCAGTCACCTGCCTATGAAGACCTTATCTGCTACGTTTCGTATTCCGAACTTTAATCAATAATTGTTAAAGTGATCAATACCAACTCAAATATTTTAATTTAATAATTGCTTAGTTTAAATGCAATATCTGTTAGAATCCATCTATTTGATTTATTGCGCCTAAAATATTGTTTTATCCATAAGTTATATGTTTTAACTCCGAATTTAGTGGTTCTCGAACCTATGATCTCGTACTGACGTGTAGGATACTAATGTGTGGTTTGTTTCCATATTTGGTGTAGTGTTATTTTTAATTGTTATTTGTCTGTCTGTTTGTACTACTGTGATTAGACGGGCGAGTGTACGTAGTTCTGAAGCATGACGTATTTGAAGATTCTAAGCAGCAGGTTATTGCAAGTAAAAGTCAAGTTGTGTTCTTGATCACTTTCTTTACATAATAATGATCTTGATAATCACTGGGACAATGTTAGGTTAAGCTGATGGGACCTAATAGGTTACCAAGTTTTGTTAATCCTACACCTTGCAAACAAATGAACTATTGGGTAGTCTTGCTATTTCTCTACCTAGTTTTAGTATTAACAATACTTATGATTCAGTACCATGTTCTACTATGATTTATTATTGTTGGTTATCTATTACAGTTCATGATAAGATCATTTTATTAACTGGAACATGGAGCTTAACCTGAGACAACAGTGCTACCACAAGGGTGGAATGGGACACCCTTGACTGACTAATTAGGAAAGATAGTGGAGGACTGCCTTACTCGAAAGGGGCAAGTGCGGTATGAGGAGCTACTTGTATAGGGGGGTTCTCCGGTCGATCATGCTATGATGGCTTTTTGGACGAGGGATTCCTATATCTCACCCTTCTCAACGAAACTGTAGCGGGTTTTCTAAAGCTAGTGAAACTTTGTAAAGGCCTCATAGTGGATCCCTAGCCCTTCACCTCAAGAGTGTCAAAGGGCCTTGCAAACCCTAGCTAGATGGGATACAACTTGTGGGTAAAGGGTACAACCTTTGCAGAGTGTAAAACGAGTATATCTGTTATGCTCACGGTTAAGAGCGACTCAGGACTCTTGCATGAGTAACTTATGGAATTAAAATTAATCTGTCATTTGCATTGCTTTGTGGGATTTATTATTAATTGTGACCAATTATTTAATTGGGTTGATATATACTTATACTTAGTAATTACTAATCAAATTTTGACCAACTTATTAAAAGCAATGCTCAGCCTTAACCATCTTCCTTGGTAAGCCTTACACTTCATATGAGCCCCCACCGTAAGTGAGCTCATGCACATTATTCCCCACACTTGCTGAGCGATGAACATATCTGAGATCACTCTTGCTAAACTCACACCAGATCAAGAACAGGTACAACAAGATAAGGAGCATGATGGTGGAGGATCGTTGTCGCCATATGGTGTATTTATTTAGCTATTTTGTATAGAACCCCTATTATATAATAAAGATGTGACATTGATTTCTGTATATGAGTCATCATATGTGTGAGACTTGATCCTAGCACACATTTGAGATGCGCCTGAATTTCTCCTTAAATCTGGGTGTGACAGCACTAGGGGACGATCCTCCATTGGACGTTTGCCCGGATCCATATGCAACTAGGAAGTGGTCGCTCCTCTCTCGACATAAATGGCAGAACAAGGTAAGGCTAGGCCACCCAGGAGTATTGTTTATAAAAACCATAGGAACGATGCACTACAACTATCATCACCAAGGGTGGAAATAAGGCGACGATTCGACTTTAAATGCGTAAACTGTGGAGGTTTGCATTAATGAAAATAACATCAAACTCGACACGCCTCAAAGTGTAACAATCAAAAGACAACGGCATTGAATGCCACCCGACCCAATAAAAGCCACCAAGAGGAGACACTCTTTCCTTGGGGGCTACTACTGGGGGAAGATCCCTAGACCCCTAGAGCCCATGAGTCAGCTGGAGGATGAGGAAAAGGTCTGCCCTGGAAGGACCTACCCTTGGATAGTCCCAAGGCACTAAGCCCGAGATCGGGTCAGGCGGAGCTAGAAGGACGGTCGGGCAAATCGAGAGGAAGCCACTCTAGTCGATTATGTGCCTGGCCCAAGACTAACCCACCATAAGTGACCGACCACAGTAACTGTGTCTGGCACCGATCCACAGTAGGAGACTTGGTCCTCCTTCCACTCATGACCTATGGGCCCCTAGGCCTGTGACCACTCATGACCTAGCAAACCTAGGCCTGAGTGCATTGGACGTCTATAGGACCCACAAC